>CM057387.1:121329292-122724292 GCA_030015415.1 Cynopterus sphinx
ATTTCTTTCTTTTAAAAATTTTGCCTGCCACCTCTCCATCTGGGAAGCCAAGGGTATGACTGCTGGTGGATGGTGACAGGCACACAGCGGGCAGAGCCCATCTTTGGCCAGAGGGAGGTGGGAGCACCAGTCCCTACTACATCCTCGATCCATAGACACCCATCACAGCCAGCCTTCCCTCTGGCTCCCATTCTGGGAAGGGGGAGGAACAGGTGGCCCCAATGGCTGAATAATCAGCACTTCGGCCTTCCCACCTGGCCTACCTCTGTACCCATCTCTGACTGAAAGGACAGTCTCACCTTAGGCAAGAAACCACTATTACATGAGGGATGGACACTATACATTCAGAAGGAGAAAACTTGGTCAGGGCAGTGGAACTATAAAAACAGCAGCCAACCCTCTCCCTCGCCCACTTCTGGAGGTAATTCCTCGTCAGAGCAGTCTGTGGGCACAACTCAGCACCCGGTGGGTTCTGACTGAAGCTTTGTTCCAGCTCTGCTCATGGATAATTTCCTGGCTTCACACAGCTATGAGGCTGTGTGATTGCCTAGTTGCTGATTCAACTAGCAGCTGGCCCTTCCTTCCAAGGGGATGACGTAGTGGGACGCGGCCTGCTGTGCCTGGCCTACATTCCCACAGGGCAAGGCCGGGAGCCAAGTGCACCAAAGGTGGAGCGAGCCTGCAAACCTAGCTAGCCACCTTGGGCACCACAAGCTGCCCTAATCGTAAAGCGTCACACCAACCACTCCAAAACTCATCCACCGAGTGGGAGGCTGTCTGGCTAGGTGAGAAATAAGGCGCAGTGCAATGGAGACCCGGAAGCCTGAGAGGAGCCAGACTGTGCACACGCACAGAGCTCTGGGAGGCTGCCCTCTGAGCCTCTTCCGTCTCATGAAACCAAAGCACATCTCTAGGCTCCAGGGACAGAGGGGAAATTGCCTTTGCTCCAGGTCTTCGCTCTGGAAAAGGGTGAAGGGTAGCCTAGGTCTATGGGGAACCAGTCTGTCATCATATCTTTGCAATGCACAGCCTGTCCTTTCCCAAATGTCTTCAGAATGGTCTGCTCCCAAGGTAGTGATTTCACAAAGGAAATGTACCAGCTACTGTCACCAAGCTGACACCATCAACAGAGATGGGACTCCATAGACACCTCTGACCACACTAGGCAGGAAGCTGAGTCCTGGAGCCAGGCTCTTTCCTGGCTTTCCTTGTGCTGACAGCAAATACTGAGCAAGTCTTGCATCCTTTACTTCTAAACTCAGGAGTGTGGTCTCACTCCCTGATCTCTTCCGGAAGAAGCAAGCCTGGCTGGTAGGGAACCACCCTGAGGGTATGGGAAGGGGAAGCTGTTCACTTTCCCTATCTCCCAAAATACTAGAGGTGGGGTTGGCACCCTCCCCAAGCTCTCTGAGCCTGTAGAACTAGCCCAGTCTCCAGGTAGGGCCATGATGCCCTGGGACTTAGCTGGGGGAGAGGGAGGTATAGGCATGGGTGCTCATCTGTCCTAGGGGCTACAGAGCCCTGCCCCTTTTCTGGGCGGCAGTAGGAATACAGAAGCTAAGCTCACCAAAATCCTATTGGTTAATGTTTCTAGTGAATAACCCAGAAACATTTTTAAGTAGACTACTAAACTACCCTTTCTCAATTAAAAATTCATTAAATTGCTAAAACCCCTCCCATGCACTTTTTCTTGCAAATCAGATATTTGTATAAACAAACAAAAATAGGAAGAGAAAAAAAAAAGAAAAGATATTTTCAAATGGAACTTGCTTTTAAGTGATGAAGACATGCACTTGGGCGGGGGTAGACAGGAGTTCTCATTTGTGTTTTGAAATCCCAAATTAATGAGCATGATAAACTGTTATTGCTGGCACTGGCTTTACCCCAAGTGGCCAAGTGGCACTGTCTGACTCTCTACTCTGAGTCCTTGGTGGGTCCCCCCAACCCTTCCCTAACCCCCCCACCCTTTCCCTTTCCATTGACTTGGGACAGCCCTTGTAGATGTGCCAATCACAGTGGGAGGGGGGGAAGGGGGAAGGTCACAGTGCATGGGGTTCAAGGTCACAGTGGGCAGAGCAAAGGGGATCACAGTGCAAGTAAATCAGGTCGTTCCCTCTGCTCAAGTCCAGCTGTCTGCCACGGCAGTGCGACCCGTGGCGGACGACCCAGGAGGCGGTATCGGCAGCAGCGGTGGCATCCTTTCTCGCCCACATTTATCTGCGCTGTTTGAAGCCTTGTGACCCATCAGGACCCAAAGGCTGTCGGATCACATTATTGGGCTGCCTGCTGTCTTCGGGTTGGGAGATCCTGGTTGGCCTGAAGGAAAGAAAATCAGAGAGAGGCCTGAACAGGGACATAAAAAAGATCTTCATATCTTAAAAGTAACTACTCTTGAGGCTGGGGCAGAAGTCACAGTGGCTATCAGCCAATTGTAGTTCCTTGCACCTGCTTCTCTGGCAAGCAGGTACAGGACACCCCCAGGTTGGGGGGCCCTGGTGCAGGGTGGGTAGATGGCTCATGTCCACCATGCCTACCTCTAGCGAGCACCTGCAGTGCTCTTCCCCCAGCCTGGCTCACCATCATTCATCTGGAGGCAGGGGGAGTGCTCAAGGGCCCACGCTGTCCAGTGGCAATGACCATGCACAGCACACCCTCCACAGAACCATGTGGCACAGACTCTCCAGGGTCGGGCCTAGGTAAAGACCCCTAACCCACAGTCCTGGCTCCTGCCATTGCTGTCCTCCTGCTTCTCGAGTCACGTGGTTAATCGTTGACTCATATTACTATGAAAGACTTAAAGGAAATGGACTTATTCTACTCTGCCAAGTGAAAGCTTAGAGGATAATGGAAGCCTACCAAAATAATGAAGGGACAAAAGGAAGGTACATACATTAGCTCTTCAAATCCCAGAATATCAAGCTCAAAGAGGCCTCTCAAAGTTAGAAAGAGGCTGTTTAAACAAATATTGCATTATAAGGAGGTGACAAACTTAAATACAACCTCTAGAGCAGCAGAGATGAAAATACTAGAAATTAAAAAAAATAAGGAAATTCACAAAAACATCACAGTGGGCTATTATGAGACCCAAAAAAGAACATCTATGCACTGAACTGGGCATTTTCCACTGAGCCAGGTAGGGTTCCCAGAACCCTATGCTCATTTAACTGAGCAACAACTTGATGAGACAGGCGGTATCCTTATCTCATTTTTCAGATTAGGCTATGAAAGCAGAGACGTTGAGCAGCTCTAAGTTCAACAGATGGAAGTGGCAGAGGCGGGCTCCAGCTCCAGCAGGTTTTGACTCAAAGTCCATGCCTTGAACCTCTATGCCACACTGCCCCCTGGTGCCTGCACCGCAGAGTCCAGCAAAGCGTGGCCTCAAAGCTTTTGGAGCAGTCCACGAGCCTGTGCAGCAAAATGAACTGGCCCCACAGGCTGAGGGTTGGCAGCTGGAGCTGCGATGATTCCAGCGTGCTCCTCACTGCTCTACATGCAGCCAGGCTCCACCCTCGCCCTCCCCCCTCCCCCCGCACTCAGGTGGCCTGGTGGGGGGCTGGCTGGGCAGCCCTGCCAGCTACACTCACCTGTCGAGGATGGGTTTCTCTTGTTCCTCCTCGGGGCTGGCACTGCCCAGGATCCGCTTCCGGGCCTCGGCGTACTCTGCTTCCCGCTGTGCTAGGGACTTGACTGGAAGGGCTGGCCTGCTGGTGGAGTTGGGGCTGCTGACCACACCGTTGCTGGTGGGCCTCTTGAGGATGCGGATCTGTGGGGGGGGCCCCGTGGGAAGGCTATCGTCCTGAATCACAATGGGCACTTTGGGAGGAGATTTGGATTTCCTGCTGACAAAGAGCAAACACAGCTTCACAAGTCCTACCCTTGACTGCAGAGGCCCCGTCCACGACCCACACCCAGCCCTCATCACTTTCCTCCTCCCACCCTCCTATTTCTATTCATTTTTCTCTGGTTTCTGACCAGACATCAAAATTCTCACTCCTCAAGAAGGAAGGGTTTCTCAAAAGAGCAACCTTGCCATAAGCGCACACAGTCCACAGGTCTGCTCCCCAGACCTAACCCCAGGCAAAGGGGGCTGGAACACCAACTCGTTTTCTGGGACTTCTATCACCATGTTCATCACAGTTACATCAACCGCTGTTTGGCCCCTGTGGCGAAAGATCTCATGCCCACAATCCACGGACTTCTGTTAAGATCTCAGCTTCCCTACACGGACCAGAGTGTCTGTCACAGGCTGGTGTGGTGGGAGCCCCTTAGCTTCGGGTCAGCAAAGTGTTTCCTCCCGGGAAGGCCTTCCACGTGTTCTCAAACCAGTCAAACACTAACCAAGGAGCCCACACCGCCATCCCTGCCTGGCATCCAGACAGGATCACCAAACTGCCTCAGCCTTCTGGTGAGTGACCTGTGCCTCCCAGAGATAAGCTACACCGAACACCTGGATCACCTCTTCAGAAGAGCTTCTGAGCAGAGCCACCTCCCTCACCAGGACTCTCTGGTATGCTGGACGCGGCGGGGCTGGGGTGAAGGACGATCCTAGAAAGTGCTTGGCAGTGCTCAAAGGAGAAGCATTGTCCAAGGCTGGTGGATGTGCACATCAGGCGATGTGTCCACAAGGAGAGGTGGTAAACAACATAGGAAGGAAAAGAAACAAAAGCCACAGGAGAAAAGGGATCCAGGAAGGAACGGCCACCCCTCAACAAACACGAAAACCCTCCCCAGAGCAGTCAACTAGCTTCTCTTCAGAACCAAATAGCCACGGGGGCCTGTTTCCAGAGCCTTGGTTGTCAGGAGAGGTAGGGACTGGAGCAACTCAGCAGCTGTCAGGGGAACCAGAACAAGTCCCGGGCAGGACGGGGATGGCTCGGCAAGGGGACAGTAACCAGGCATTATTGTAGCTGCTCAGATGAGACCGACAAGAAGCCAGCAATCTGATCAGAAGCGGGGAGCCAGGAAAGCCACTGGTGGGGCGGGGTACCTCCAAGGTCCCTGGGGGATGTCTGTATGGTCCATTAGGCAAGTCCAGAGAGGTCTTTCCCTCCTCCCCCTGCCACTTGTCCCTGTGGGAGGCCGACAGGTCACCAAAGCCCAAAGACAGACGGCTGAAGTCAACATTCACCTGCTTTGGAAACCCATTTCCTCTGCTGTGTGGGTAGGGAACGAAGCCATTCTTAAAGGTCTAAGGATTTCTGAGAATCTTTTCTTCCAGGATATCCCTACAACGCCCTAAGCCACCAAATCACGTAGGGCCCAGAGGAATCATCTGTCCAACCTCCTTATGTCACAGAGAAAGAAACTGATGTCCAGAGGGGGAAACAACTTGCCCCAAACCTCAGAGTAACCGGGAGCAGAGCCAGGCCGAAAACCCAAATCTCTGACTCATCACCTCCCCACTTTCCATCAAAACACCTTACACAGGGTGCCCACTGAGGAGGGAGGCAGGTGCAACACTCCTGCTTCACTCTCAAAACCGCAAGCCACCATGTCTTTGAGGGAACGGTTCACTGCCCAGGAGCCTGACCTGCTAACCCTAACGGCCAGCTGGAGAATACCACTGACTGCTCAGCTCTCAAACGGCAGAGAGCATGAGCCCTCAGACCAGACAGCAGCCTTACCTCTCCTTTTGTGTGATCTTCAGTTTTTTTTCCAACCGTCTGTCTATTTCCTAGAGGAAAAAAATGTATATAAAAAGTGGAAAAAAATCTCTCTCAAATAAAAACTTACGTCTTTATTTTCAGAGCTAAGGGCAGTGTCCTCTCTGGCCAGGGACATAACTATCCTTTAAGGTAATGGATATGGACCTCCCTTTACTAGACTCTAGGGTTTGGGGACCTGACTCCCTGTGGGGTTCATCTCCCTCCATCCCCACGGCCACGGTGATAGTTCTAGGCCTCGTCATTAAGCTGTGTTCTTTGCATAGCCTCCAACTGGTCTCCTGGCCTCTAATTTGTCCTTCACAGGCCCACTCAAATCAACTTTCTAAACGCAAATCTGATTGTGTCACTGTCCCACCTAAAATGCTTCAAAGACCTGCCCCATCAAGTCCAAGCTCCTACACACACCTCACCCATATCTTCCTTTACCTTCTGTTCCTGTTTCACACCAGCGCAAAAACAAGCTCTTCCTAACCCCCAGAAGCCAGAGTGCAGCTCCACCTGCCTGCTACGTGCTCCCCCTTGCAAATTCCCCTTTATCCTGCCAGACCCAGCTTGGCTGTCCACCTCTCCTCTGTGAAGTCTTCTCTGATCCCATACAGGTATCCTGCTCCTGAGATAAGGTCTCTTACGTTCCTTCGTGATCACACGTATCACATATTTTACAATCTATTTTCTTACTGTCATGGATTTGAACTCGGTGGTTAGCACCTAGCAAATGGCCCAAAACAAAACAGAAGTCTAAAGTCTGTGAAACTGCACGGCAGTCTGAGCCCTCAGCACCAGGAGCTCCATGAAACCTCCACACACTCACGCACAAGAGTCCATACACTGGATGGGGGGAGCTGTACACAGAGCACAGACCACATGTCCAAGATCCTTGGCTGTCCTACTGCTTTTTCTTATAAAACATCCCACTCAACAGTTCTCAGTGAGGGCAAAACCATCCAGCTACTGGAGCAGAAATAAATTTTATGCAAAATTATGTATTTCTCTGGAGAGAAGATCTGTAACAGTGGTTCTCAACCAGGGTGATTTTGCTCACCAGGGGACACTTGGCAATATCTAGACATATTTTTGGTTATTACTACTGGAGGGGAAGTGCTACTGGAATCTAGTATGTAGAGGCCAGGGATGCTCTTAAAATCCTACGATGCACAGAACAGCCCCACAGCAAAGAATTATCTGGCACTGGATGCCAGTAGTGCTGAGGTTGAGAAGTCCTGACTTATAAGATACATGGGACTTTCAAAGGAGTCTATTACTTGCAAAATGTTAAGAATCACTTTCTTAGTACAAAGTCTTTGAAATTTGCTGAGATCCACCTCAGGGCACAGTGAGTAGCAGTTTTCACAAATGTGTCTTGAAAATCACTTTGACAGTGACAGGTGTAGTTCAAGCTGTTTAACCAAATTGGTTCAAATGTTCTAAATTTTTGTTAATTTGTTTCATCTACTGACTATGGAGATAATCAACAATTACTTGTCCTAGTAAATGAAACAGTTTATCATTATGAAGTGATCTTCTTTGCCTTACAATCGTTTAATAACAAAGCCATCCCATTTTGGGGGGAGTTGGCTTTCCCTGTAACATGCTTATCTTTTAATTTTCATCTTTCCAATGTCCTAATTTTTGTCTATAAACTATCTGAAGCTAGACTTACATCCAGTCTGACACTGACACTCATTCTGACTGGTGCTAAATTGTTTTTAAATTTTTTTGTTTTTATGAAAGACCCAAAATATATTTAGGAAAGCACAACAGACTGTATTCTGAGCAACCTATGAACACTCTGGCTAGGAAACCTCTAGAATGAAAACCTCTCACTCAAGTTTGGAGCACAAGTTGGTGCCCAATGACTGTTTAATGACCAAATGGAAAAGGGGCATTAAGAGTGAGAGGATGACCTAGATGTTTTCTGTGAACTGACAGAAAGACACTCAAACAAAATCTATGCCCATTGCACAGTCCGTGTCGGAACTGTAATTCTTCTAGTTTTTATTTATTTTATTTTTATTTTTATTATTTTTTTATTTCTAGTGTCATTGACTGAGTAAATACGGTGCCTCTTGTCAGTCTTATGACCATTACTTTTTATGGGCTCATCAAGGCTTTCCACAAAAAAAAAATATATGGTTTTGAAGTGCCACACATTTTCTCCAATCTGAAAATGAGACTGCCTATTCAAGTTCCTCCATCATAAATGCAAAGTTTACCTACCACCTGTGGGATTTAGATGCCTTTAAACAAGGTCAAAACCAAATGTCTCCACAGGCCAGGCAAGTAACCAAACTCCAAATGCAGGGAGCACAGTGGGGGAAGTGAAGGGGCTACAAGGCACCAAAGAGCACTAGCCCTGTTATTTTAGGAGATTTTTAAGGGAAAACTCTAAAATGTTAAATTTTATTACATGAATTCTTGCTTTCATATCACCATGAGGACCTATTAAGATATATAAGCAAATGGGCCCAAACTCCTAAGAATCCAAGTCATTTGATGTTTTTTAATTGTGGTAAAATACACATTACTTTAGCTGAGTTTGAGGGGTCTCATTCAGCTTTCCTCTCAGGAGAGCAAACTGCCCAGCAGATGGAGCCCAGGTGGCATAAAACCTGCAAGAGGGCATATGGGCCATGCCTCAGTACATGTGTTCTGGCCCCAAACTAGAACATGACCAGCGTACTTGACATCTAATATAAAACTACTAGCTTTAAAAAATAATGCCTTACACCAGTATAACGCGTTATGGCTATCAAAACATGTTCCCAAACACTCATTTTCTGCTCACACGAAACTCAGATGATAGACAAAGTAGCTTTTATCCTTCTCTGTCAGATGAGGGTAATGTGGTTCAGGAAGTTAAGGACTTACTCAAAGTCACAAATTAGTACCTCGTAGAGGCAGCCCAAGACCTAAAGCATTTGGAGACCCTACCCCAAGCTGCTGCTCACAATTGCTCAAATCCTTGGAATTGCTGGTAAAGCTTTAGACATTGATCTTCTCCTTCCTCATCCTTCCTGAATTCCACACTGCTTCCTGGCACTCCAAAAACTAACAATAACACTTCCATCGAACTCCCAACTCTGAACTCCTCACATCACATCAGGCAGGACAGCTTATCTGAGCTGAGGAGGAATTCTTCCATCAGATGACAGAATGGGTTATAAATCCAACAGCTTTGGTGGAAAGCTGATCCAGGCTCTCTCCACATGGCCCCTGGACACCAGCCTGCTCAGAGCCATCCAAGCAGGAGAGGGAGTGTTCAGCCAGCAGCCTAAGGAGGTACTGCATCTTGCTCTGGATTCTGTCCACGTATCATGAGTCAGTCCATTCTCTCCTTGGACAAGGCCTTGCAATCAATCTGCTCTTAGACTTATGCTCTGAAAAGCTGGACCAAGTTGAAACTCTCTGACACGGCATACTATAAGGAGAATACTCATCTTCTCCAGAGATGCAATAGTCCAATAGAATTAAACAGGCCTCAGACAACATGTTGTGTGAGGAAGTACCTAGATGTAGGCCCCAAAAAGGAATCTCATCACCTAAGGACACCTTCTCTTTTTATAAGAATGCACAGAGCCCTGGCCAAAATCAAGGCTCCTGTGTTAGAAATCCAACCCCCATAGACAGCAAAAGAAACCCCTAAGCTCATTATTCTGACTCCGCTCTGAGGGTCACAGGGCATAAGCACATCAGAGGCAAGGTGCTAAGAAAGTGTGATTTCCTATGGCTTCTCCTGGAAAGGCTTTTTATTTTTTGTCAAGTAGCATTGAACAGAAGCCAGAAAATGATGCTATGTTAAGTGGGGTGGCCAAATCTCTGGGCCAAAATCCTAAACAAAAGATCTGTTGTTATCAAACACAGGTATCACTTGCCCTGTGGGGTTACATCTCTACAAAAATAAAGCACATGCTTCTTGGTCTGAAAGAATAAGTGAAACCAGAAGGGAAGAGTGGAGGCAGGACATCACGAAGAACCACAGTGGGGAACAAGGAAGGTCTGGACAGGCTGATCCCTCCTGGGAGGTAAAGGAGAGGCCATGGTCACAAGGTGAATGAAATCAGACATCAAGATCTGCAAATTCAACTTGGTTGGGGGAAGACACACAGCTTCACTGGCTGCTGATGCCCTTAACTTTGCAGTGATGATGCTCGTGTGAGCCTCTGGCAGACCGCTGGGGAGTAGAATCATGTGAGGGGAAAAGCAGGGAAGAGGACACCTCAGACAACTGAATTTGTACACAACCTCGATCTGCAAAAGGAACAGAAGAGGCAAAGAGGATAGGAATGTCACTCCAAGGGCAGGCAGAGTACAATGACAGACCATTCCTGCAACATTAAGTTGAAAAAAGGTGAAAAGGGGAGGAGAGGAAGAAAGGCAAAGGAGAAAAACAGGCCTTGCTGCAAAGCTCAGCAAGGACACCACCTAAAGACTGGAATGGTCAAAAAACAGCCTTACTCAGTTCACTCAGGGGTGACGAAGCCCTGGGGGACCTATTCAAATGAGCAGAACTCACTAGAGACAGAGTGCAAAACCCAAATCCACACCTGCTACACTTCAGGGGTAGGAGTGGGTGTCTCCTCCTGGTGCTTGACCTGCTGCTGCCTGCTCCCCAGGCCCTTCCCCCTTGCGCCAAAGAGCGAACTGTCCTGCTCCACCACTGCATCCCTTTCTCTGATAACCGGAATCCTCTGGTCACCAATGCAAGTAACAAACTCCTAAGAATCCAAGTCGTCTTGTATTAAATGGAGGTCTACGAGGCACCCTTGGTTCCCAGCTAAGAAATAATCTCTATCAGCAGCAGTTACCATGCAATTTTTCTCAGATAATTTGGCCCTCTTTGTCAGTTTGTGTGTCAAAAGATGTAATTTTCTGATTTTTCTCTCAAATTCAAGGACTAACAACCGGTCTCATGTTTTCTGTGAACCACTACGTCCCACAGACTCATCTGGTCTTGTCTAGCTGTCCCAAACTGGGGAGCACACACCTACAAGCAGACACTTGGCGGGGAGGGAATCTGAAAAAGACAAAAATCCTGAGAGAACAAGAATTTCTCTCAGAACCAGAGCCTGACAGGTCCTGATGATCATAATGCCATCATTTTGGAAAAAAAAGAGAGGACCCCGTGAAGGAGGAGAACTCCACTATAGCAGGCAGCACGGATGCTAGTCCTAATCTCTTTTAAGACTTGGGCAGGACTTCAGCACCCATCCCCTTGACTACAGGGTCACTTGTGTCAGGCAGGGTCTTCTGGGCACCTATGTCTCCTCTACCACGTATTTGGATGGGATTCTGGCTCCACCTAAGAGGACCTCGATTTCATTTAGGAACAAAGCAAGAGTTCACAGAACCAGCAAAATCTGGTCTAAAACCATCAGATAAAAAGGTCTCTAATTTTAAATAAAGTATATCACTGGCTATTTTCAAGTCCAGATACCCAATCTAGAGAGGCTTTTCCAAATGAACTTCATATGGATTAGTTTAATCCTATGTTTCATCCCTGCCTTGCTTCTCTATGACGGTGATGTGGCAGTGTCCTGGTAGAACTGACCATCGCCAGTGCTCCTGTTTATTCCATCCTCCTCCTGGCTAATGCCAGAGAAGGAAATACTCAAAAGTCATATCACTTTAGGTTTTTTGGGAAGGGAAATGGAGGGAGCAATCCTACTATGGCAAGTCAGGAAAAGCTGTAGGAATTTGAAGGATAAGAGTTTCAAGGTGAAGAGAAGACAAGGGCAATAAAAAAGTTGGGGAGAAAGATTATAAGAGTGAAAGTAGAAGAAAAAAGAAAAGGAACTCAAAATAAATACTTCGTAAACTAAGAGGTTCCAATCTAGAAAGGCATTTTACCATGAACTCATCTCTATTTTAAACTAGGTCTAGAAAACCATCAGAGATTACTTTAGTTGATGTCAGCAATGGTCTTTATTAATTGGTATCAATACTACACAAGGGGGTAAGCAAAGAGAAGAACACAAGGAAGTAAACTGTTCACATCCAGACACTGAGTTTCCAAATAATCCCTAAGTGTCCAGAAAAACTGAGAGCAAAAGACACAGAACAATTATTTCATTTTTATTTTGGCAAATAAAAATATTCGGGAAAAAGTTATCATCTACTGTCACCATCACCATCATGCCATAAGATGAAGGACATTTAATTTCAAAACAAAACATAACAAAACAAAAACCAAACTACTACTCAAAAAGCTGCTGTAGAAAATTAACTAATTCCTATGGCTAGCAAGATAAGAATTTCAAGAAATCAGAGGTACCAGAAAACCATGAAGGGCTTTGGGGTGGTATGCTGTAAAGACAAAACAATTCTTACTTGTTTGTAAGGGAAAACCACTTCCTGCTTTCTTTCCCAAGTTCACTACAGCTTTCAGGATCCCTCTGCGCCTGCCCAAGAAGAGGAGACCCTTGGGCACACACTCCTGCTATGCCTCCCAGTACAGTGGCGACCACCATATGTGGCTGGTGAGCACCTGACACGTGGTCAGTCTAAACTGAGATGTGCTGTAAGTGCCAGATGCACAGATTTCCCAGACTTAATATAAAAAGAGTGTAAAATAGTTCATTAACATACCTTTGATACTGACTACATGTTGACGTGATACTGTTTTAAATGTATCAAGTTAAATTAAAAATATTAAAATTAATTTCACCTGTTTTTTATGCTTTTTAAATGTGGCTTCTAGACAATTTTAAATTAGGCACATGGTTCACACGGTACTTCCGTTGGACAGCACTACTTCACATCTAACCTTAGATGACTAGAGATACATCTGCTGTATATTTAACCTTTCAGCTACTAACAACTAAGTACCTTAAGGACCCAAGGGACATGTTTTACTGATGTGCAAAACCTACTCTGAGAAGTCCTATTTGTCATGTTGGCATAACAGCAACTAACTAGTCAACCAACAACAGCAGCAACCCAGTGCCAAGTGTTTGGCTCAGACGCTGCTGAGAAACATTCACCACCTCACTTCAATCCAGCTATCGGAGCCCCACTATCCCACTGACGCTGTTCTAGCCAAAGTCACCAATGACCTTCACTGCCACCGAATTCAATGGCAAATTCCAATTCTTCATTTCATTCAATCTCTCAGCAGCATCTGACATTGCTCAATGCTGCTCCCTTAAAGCATTTTCTTTACTTGGCCTTCCAGACACCACTCTCTTGGTCTCCCTCTACCTCTCTGGTAGCTCCTTCTCATGCTCCATATTCGGTTTCTCCTATAACAGGATAGGGTCCTCTCTTCCTCTCCCAATCTTTTGCAGTTGGAGAGTTTGCACCTCTCCTCATCTGTACCCATGTTAGCTTATTAAGTGGTCTCATCTCGTTCCGCAGCTTTACAAATATGAATATACAGCTGCCAACTCGACATTCCCCGTTGGATTTCAAAAGGTACCTCAAGTTACCTGACCAAAACCAAACTCTTAATTTCACCCACTCACCAAGTCTACTCCTCCCACTCCCTCCACGCACCCCATCTCAGCAAATCCCGTCTTCTAGCAGCTCAGGCCAAAGCCTTTGGAGTCCATCATGATGCCTCTTTCACATCCCGTGTCAGCAGATCTTATTGGTTCTGCTTTCAAAACAGACCCTGAATTTTCTTAACATTCTGCTGCTGTCCTCCGGTCCAAATTACCAACATCCATTGAATGGACAGTTACAACAGCATCCTAATCAGTCTCTACAGTTTATTTTACACACACATAGCAGCCAGAATGATCCTTTTAAAAATCAAGTTAGCCTCTATCCAACACCCTCACTCGGCTTCCTACTTCAAGGTGATACCCACCATGGCCTACTAATCTCCCTGCCATGTCTGACCTTATCTCTTACTACTTTCCCCTTTACCCACTCCTTCACACAGGCCCCTATTGTTTCTCATATAAAACAAGCATGCTGCAGCCTCAGGACCTTTGCACCACTGCCTGGAATGCACTTCTACTAGCTTCTGCACAGCTTGCTCTCTTACTTCCTTCAGGTCTCTCTGCCTATCTTTATTTGAGAGGTCTTCTCAGCTTTTTGTTGTTTTGTTCTACAAAATGGTACCCCTGCCACTCACTCTCTATGCCCCCAAACTGTTTGATTTTTCTTCACTGTGTGTGTATAAAACATTGTTTACTGTTTATTGTCCATCTTTCTCCACTAGAAAGTAAGCTTTGTGGAATCAGAATCTGAACTGGGTCTGATTCTTAAGGTAGAGACACTATCCATATTCAAAACGAAAGCTAAGGCTGCCTTAAGCTTTCTTAGCAGTGGTGGTGACAGCAGCTTCTCCAAGTACTTGCCACAGGTATGTGCAAGGAAGGCACTGTGTTCTCCCTTTACCATCTCTAATCCTCACCACACCTTTGAGATGTATGGCAGCCTGCTACATGGTCTGAGGTTAAGTGACTTGCCTAAGGGCACTTAACTAGTACGTGACAGAACTGAACCCTTAACCTCAAAAGGAGAAAGCATAAGATTCAGGAAAGTGGCTGGTGGGTGGTCACAGGAACTTATAAGGTAGGATAAAGGTTGACAGGTAACACCAACCTGCTCATATGGCCTGGGTTCCTAAGGAAGGACTAT
The DNA here is from genome assembly GCA_030015415.1 of Cynopterus sphinx. Classification (NCBI taxonomy): domain Eukaryota; kingdom Metazoa; phylum Chordata; class Mammalia; order Chiroptera; family Pteropodidae; genus Cynopterus; species Cynopterus sphinx. The sequence continues at coordinate 121,343,545 of CM057387.1, forward strand.
AGCAGCAACAGACCACAAGGAGCTGAATTCCAAAGTCCAGAGTTTAAATCTATGAAGAAGTACACACAAGGAAATAACTCTTCAGCAGAGAACAAATGTAGCAATTTACATATATTCTAGGTTGGAGGACCTCAGAAACTCTGTAACTACCATCTTGAGACAATGTATTTGTTCTGCTTTGAGTGACCCTTCAAAGGGTCTCCATTAGGGAGGAAGTCCATATAGCCCTTTACCTTAAAGGAGAGAACAGGCAGGATGGGGGCGTGGTAATAAGCCCTATCCTGTTAACTCTTAGAGGAAACAGCATATTAGTCCTCATGGGAGCAAAAAAGAGACCCCTCAGCCCAGTGGTCCCCAAACTTTGGCACCAGAGACCAGTGCTCCCACAGTGCTTCCATGCCTGCTGATCGGAAGTAGCTGAGGTGGTGATGCCAGCGCTGGGGAATGGCTATAAGTACAGATGAAGCTTCACTGGCTAGCCAGCCACTCACCTCCTGCTATGCAGTCCTGTTCCTGTACTGATGCGGGGCTTGGGGACCCCTGCTTGGGCCAGTTTTAAAACTTCACACACCAAGTCAGTGGCTAGGGAACAGGGAACAACGTTCCTTATACTCAGGGCAACAAAACTCTCTGCTCCAACATCTGCCTTTGGGTGACACTTTATTTAACTCCCACCACCAGGCAATGCAGATTCATCTAATTCTACAAGTGAGGAAAATGAAGTTGAGAGAAAGGCAGACAGCGATCAGTCCAAAAGTCAGACCTGGCACTTAAAACTGAGCCTAGTCCTCTGACTTTTACTGCTATGGATGGAGAAAGTGGGTCATGGGCTGGCAGAGGTGACTTCTCTATTCTTGCTACCTTTTGTAATGAAGACAGGAAGACTTCTCTCCCAAAGGAAATATTAGGCACACAGACTTCGCAGGATGGAACAAAGTCACTACACCTCCTCACCACCAGGTTTTAAACACCCAAGGGCATGGTCATCAAGGCACTCGGCAGGGGAGCAAACAATGCCTACAGGGCCAAGGCAATAAAATAAATGGTTAAAACAAAAAGGGAAGAACACAGTAGGTAGCAGGTAGTAGGAAGGAGGCTGCAGAGGAGAGAGCAACCAAGGCCTAGGGCAAAGGTATTCAAATTTGATATTTAAAAAACAATGTGTATTTCCCCCAAAATCTTTAGGCCTAATACCTGAGGGCTGCCAGTCTACAACTACAGAAATAGAGATCCTAAATTAGCACAGTTGTTCTATCTTCTCAAGAGATCAGAGCAAAAATTATCTCATCTCTTTTTACAGGCCAGTTGTTTCAACCAGCATCTCAATTGCGGTAACTGTCTTTGCATTGTCCTTTGGCTCCTGAGTTCAAATTTCTTAGACATGAAATTTATCTGCTCATCATCTAGGCAACAGAAGCAGGGAGTCAGTCCCAGGAGAAACAAATAACAATACTTCAAAGGAACTAGCAGCTAAGCACACTAAAGCGCTTAACTAGTTAATTATCTGCTGAAAAGCAAAAGTAAACAAACTGACCAAAAAGGTCCCTAAGAGTTAAGCCAACAGCCAGGGCTGGGATAGACCATGTGATCGCCTCTCCCCGACACTCGAAATAGTAGTATCTAACTCTTCACTAGGTCACTGAGACAGAAGAGAATAAAGAATGGAAAAATGCACTCCACCTGGCCTGCAGTGCTCCCTCAAGATGCTGTCTAAAGGGCCTGTGGGATTGGGGAGCTTGCAGGCTTATAGGCATTGTCTATTCATTCACCAGTGAGACTTGCAACTTGGTGGCAGAAACGACTGACAGCTGGAAGGGGACATAAGCTTCTCTAAAAGGCCAGGGGATGGAATTTAGCTCTCAGGGTATAAGAAGAGTGGTGACAGTCCTGACCTTTCCAGACTCAAGTCATAATTGTCCTGAAGAATCTCAAATGAGGATCATGACCCTGAAGAATGCAATTTTAACTGCACGTATTTATTATTCGTTTTAGAAAGGAATGACTGCTATTTCCTGTGTTCATTTTTTAAGGGGAAAAGTTCTGGGTGTAAGGATGACCTGTCAGGGGCATTTTGAAAAGTATTACCCTCAAGGATAAGATTCTTTACATACAGACCCCTGGAGGGATTTGTTGCTAATTGTGGCAATTAGCAACATTGGCAGTGGTTGGTTTTAGCTATCTTTCCATCAACATCCTGCACAGAATTAGATGGTAAAGAGAAGTATGTTTGGCAGAAGCTAGCAGTTAAAAACACTTGAGAAGAGAAATCTCTATGATTACTATTTTTAAAAAACCATTTCATTCTGTATTTTGGCCACAGATATAAGCAGCTAAACTCAATTTTCTCCTAGGAAATCAACAAGTCAGTAAGTTGTCCTGACAGGAAAAATTTTCTATTCCTGTGGGGGGAAGTACGCAGGAAAGAACATACTACATCTTGTGAAGGCTAGCTACCTGACATAGCCAGAAACTGATGTTAACTGTGTAGGGGCCCCACCATACTACAGAGGTGGAAACTGGAAAGTAAGGGCTGGCCCCAAAGATACATTTGAGTCATCAAACCCAAAAAAAGTACCTTTTCTCTTGCACAATTTTACCAAAAGCTTTAGAACGATATACTAAGTTCTCTCCTATTACAGAAGAAAATGCTAGATGGCCTGTGATTTGATTGCCTAAATATCCAGCCCCCAGCAACCATGGCAGGTTTCCTAAACAGCCAGAGAAGGCTGGGAACAGGCCCCCCATGCAGCCTCAATAAAAAGAGCTGAGAGGTTACCAGTGAAAGGCTCATTATCCTTTCTTTGAAACCACAGTGAAACAGATCTTTTTCCAGAGTCCAGGGACAGACTGCTTAGCACAATCATGTCTAAACTGGCCAACTGCTTTATAGAAAGCCCCCCTCTGAGGACATCACATTCCTGAGCACTCAATTTTCCCAAAGGACCAGGAATCGCGTAGAAATGGCTCTTTCAGGCATGGTATACTTGGACTTGGACTTTCTGATACCACAAATCTGAAATGTCTCCTTTAGTTTACAGACACATGAATCATCACCAGGTATCCCTGAAATAACTTATTTGCCCACTACCCAAAGCCACTGTACGCATTCCATAATGACAGCTGTTGCAGGTAGTGCGGAAAGCCTCAAAGTAAGGTGGCAGCTACGGTTCAGAGAGAATGACCTCTTCTCTAAAGAGAGAAAAGTAAATCAAAGTTTCTATCTCTTAAATTAAAATCTATGTCACTACTCTGCTTAAAAAAAAAAAAAAAAAAAAAAGCCTTCAAAGCTCTCCTCTGCTTCAGGAACAAGTCCAAGCTCCCAGAACCAAGTACAACAAGGCCCTTCCAGATCCGGCCCCTGCATACCTCTCTGGCCTCATCTCTTTCCACTCAGCCCTGCCAACCCCCTGCCCTCCAGCCAGGAGGAAATACGTAGCTCTCCCAATGCTGGACTCTCTTCTTTGGCTGCCTCCCCACCTATCTATGTGCATTGGCCCTACACTCTACCTGCCTCTCCCAGACTTACTACTGCTTAATTCAACTGGTCCTTTGCATCTTAATTTAGGCATCACTTCTTCTACAAGACTGACTCCAGCTATGGTACTACATCTATGTCTCTTAAAAAAGAAAGAAAGAAGAAAAAAAAGTACCGCTTTACCTCTTAAAAAAAAAAAGCACTGCTTTACCTGTTAGACTCCTCCACTGGACTGTGCCCAGTGCCTGGTATACAGTAGGTATTCAATGTTTGCTATACCTTCCTACAGGCTTACATACTACCCAGCACTGCTGATGGGGTAATAATGGTCAGGAGACTGGGACATACATTTGAATTCTTAGTCCAGAAGACTAGTCATCCTTTACCTAAGATGTATGTTCTTCCAATTGTTACATGACTTGCCCTTGCAAAAAAGAATAAAAGGCAACTGATGCCAGGAAACTAGAGATCACTAATGCTTTATAATAACAACCAGTCCAATTTCATTTACGTACCATCTGCCTTCCCCCAGGACTGGGTTAGTTCACTATCAACAAGATGGACCAGGCTCTATATATGTCTGAACAACAAATGACTATTAAGCTTCAAACCATCAGAAACAGAGTGAACTGTTAATCTGACTTTGGGGGGCGCACAAAGATATCTTCCAATTACAAAATGCTCTATTTGTCCTTTGAGATGTGCTTAAGACAAATGACACCATTTAGAGTTTGAATCAACATTAACTCAATGTTACATTTTTGTTTCTCCCCAAGGCAATATATTTTTAAAGAAGCATTTCCTTGGTGAAATGTTAAATTTCTTAAATTGTCCTTTGATTGGAGATGCAACTCCAAGGGAGGAAACAGGTAAAGGAACAATTTTCTCTTAGATAAGTATTCACCATACTAACTCAAAGCCAAAAACTGCCTATTTACATAATATATGAGGTATTTCTCAGAGTCAGTCTTCCCAGAATGATGCAATAGGACTGTAGTGAGTAGTCAGAAGATACACAGGAAACAGTGACCTCAGATGTACTGACATATAAGAGGGAAATGCTAGCATGTCAAAAATTTTTTGTGGTGGAGGACAGGGATCACCAAAAGCCTATTATTTTCACGGATTAGAACTCCATCTGGATTACATAAAGTTTGAATGTTCACTCTAGCAACTAGTCAACCCCCATTTGCTAGTCCTCTTGCCACCCAGGATTTGTTTTTGTTTAGTTTTTTTTTCTTTTTTGCAAGGGGCAGGGGGGAGTAACTTAATGCTAATTACCATAATATCAGTTGGGAGGCAGGGTAACCTGAAGCTAAGACTTAAATATGCAACTGGCTACATCTGAAAGACATGTACAGTCAGTTGGTTTCTCAGCGATGTGGACACAGTGCTTCATCCCCTCCCTGGCTCCCCTCCTTCAAAAGTACACATATATGAGACCTTTTGCAAAGTCTGAAAAGGGAATCATATTCAAGAATCATATTCAAATACAAGCCCAAGGTAAACACACTAAAAATGAAAGTTAATGTCAAACTCCCAAGTCTTCTACAAGTGCATAGGTAGGAAGGCAGAAAAATGCTAGAGAATGAACCCAGCTTTGCCACTTACTATCTGCGTAAACTTGAGCAAGGTAGGTTACTCCCCAAACTCAGCTTTCTTGTTTATAAAAAGATAATGCCTCCCAAAATTTCAATTAAATAAAAGATATATAAGGGAACTTGCATTTTGGTAGTTACTGCTCATTAAGTCAATTAGGCAAGGTTTGGGTTCCATCCATGTACCTGGAACTTTTAAAAGAATAGTAGAATACTGGACAAGGATCAGAAAAATCAAAGTTAGACTTTACATTTCTGGGGTTTATTCAGCTTTAAAATGCAGTACTGGGCTAGATGATCTGTAAGTGACTTACCCATTCTGAAAAACTAAAGTAATCCTTGATTTCTGAATCCTACATTCATATTTGTTTTCATTTTCTTACTTCTTTAGCATGAGAAACTCATGTCCCTTTGAAATAGGTGAGGAAAAACAAAGAAAGGCCAAAATGCTCAAGAAATTTATCATTTGAGTCACATCCAAAATGTAGGCCAAGCTTTTTTGCAGGGGTGTCTACATGATTCACTCATACTAGTGGTAGGCAACAGACGCCTCTACCGGAAATTTTGCATTCTCTGGCACAAAGTCACTGCTAAGCACACTCACCGCCTCGCACACAGCAGAACTCAAAAAAGTATGTCTGTTGACTGAACAAATACCAAGATGACACCTGTTGCTCCCTATAAAACATTTCAATTGCTCTCAAGACAAAATCCAGGGAAGATGATCCACACGTAACAACTGTACTAAATACCTTCTGAGCAAATTAATCCTTCGAATTCTCAATCATGCTAAGTGGAAAAACAAATACGGTGAGAGAAGTGAACTGCCAGGAAAAAAAAAAAAAAACAACAACTCTGAAGTCAGTTTCAACATTCCTGTAGAGATACACCCACTGCTGCGAGGATCAACTTCTTGGCCTCTTCCAGAGCTGACAAAGCGCCCTCAAAGGCGCTTGGGGATGAAACCCCCGGACCTGTTCTACCCTTGTACAAGCATTCGGCTCTCCCCGCTCTATTCCCAACAATTAAACCTTTAAGGTGGATGTCACTGGAGCCAGCAACTGAACAGACACAAACGTGGGGAGAGGCCCAAGAGACATCTCCCATTTTCTTCACAAGGGCCACCGTCGAAAAGGACCAAATTAATCGCGAACCTCACAGAATGGGCCAGTTCCGGCTGGGAATCAACAATTTTCTGACAGCTTCTGAAGGCAAATGAAAACTCCCAAACCAAGTCGAACGTCCTGCTCCCCCCCCTCCACTGCTCTCCCAGGAATGCGGCACCCCACCCCAGGCCCTGGACCCCGGCGAGCAAACTCCGAGACCCTCCGGGATCAGAGGGTTGGGTGGGCGCCCGGAGAACAGGGCTGCCCTGCCCGCTGGGCTCACGGTGGTGCTGGCAGGGTCCCCCAGGAGACCCGCCTGCGACGGGCTCTCAGAGCAAACCCCCCCGTGTGGGGGGGCGCAAAGTCGAGAGCTGAAAGGGCCCGAGCCGACTCAGCAGTGTGCCTCGCTGCCCCGCTCCGGGGCCGGGGCCTGGCGCCCAGATCCGCGCACCGACCCCCGGCACCCCTCCCCCTCGTCCTCCGCCCTCCCCCCCGCACACGGGGTGCCGCTCGCCCCTCATCCGAGCACGCGAACTTTAAAATGGAGCCTCGGACAGCGGGGCCCGGACGAGAAAGGAAGGGTCCGAGAGGCCCGGGCCGAGCGAGTGGACGCGGGGGAGGCCAGGAGCGGAGGCCCTGGGTGGCGAGTGCGGCGACCCGCCCCGGGGGACGCGCACGTCGCGGGGCGGAGGGACGCGCACCGGGCGAAGGTGCGGGCAGAAATGGGACGCGGCCCCTTTAAGAGGCCTTCGCAGCGCCCGGGGACCGGGGGCCTCTCCGCCGCCCCAGGCCCGGCGTGCGGGGCCCTTCCTCGGGGAGAACCGGCCCCGGACCCGCTCCCCGGAGGCTTCGCTCGCGCCAGGTCCCGCCCGGCCCTGCCCCAGGGCGGCGGCTCCTCCTTACCCCGCTGTCTGCCGCCTCCTCCCAGCTCTCAGCGACCTCCTCATCTTCCATCTTACTCGCCGCTTCCCTCCGCCCCAACCCCCTCCCTGCGCCTGCGCCCTGAGGCGCGCCTCCGTCGCGGGCGCCGCACGCAAGGCTTCCCTCCATGGACCCCGCCCCCTGCGCGGCCCGGCCCGGAAGAGGCTCCGCCCGGGCCCGGGCGCGCCGGAAGCCATCTGGGAAGAGGGCAGAGAAGCTAGAGCTGCCATTTTCCTTAAGGGCACGTGTGCTCTTGGGCGGCCCGAAGTCCCCGTGAAACATCGTCGTCTTAAGTGCGGGAAATGTGTCCTTTGAAACCATCTTTTCTAAAGGCAGGCAGGCAATTAATGGAAAAAAGAAACTTTAAGTGAGTCGTAGTTTTCATAAAGTGCAGATTATGGTTTTTTTTATTTTAATTCTGAAAACATGTATGCCTCAACAAAGGACGAAAAACAACTGCTGATGCAGAAAACGTTTTATTGTTTCCGATGGGGTGAGAATGGTTACAGTATTTCCTGCTCATAAAGCAGTATTCTAAGCAAATATTCACGTTACTTTGTATCTTCTCACGTGAGGTAAAAACATTACTGTTAGTTGATAATGCACCTGAGCTGGACAACCAGAACTGTTAAAGTTCTCCAGAGTCTTTAATGACAAATACACTAGCATTACCTTCATAACGGATTTATACGTTTTCCTGAAATTTCTGTTTTATTTTTCTCCAGTATAGAGGTATAGAGGACTTTAAAGTTTGACTTCAGGGGCTTCCCCCTTAAACAAACTGTGATCTTACGTAAATTTCTTAAGTTTCTGTGCTTTACCCCAAATGTAAAGAAAAATAATAATAATAGTAGTAGTAACTGCCTCAAAAGTAGATTAAATGAGTTACTATACTGAAAAGCTTATTCTTGATCCATCGTGAATTACCTATTACCATTATGGGGTGTCACATCTGTCTTAAGATTTATAATTCTCACCTCTCTGACCAGCTTTTTCTCCCAAATCACAAAAGCAGGGGAAAAAGTGAAAACCATGTGTTTTTATTCTCACTGACATGTTACTGTAGGCCTCTCAATATTAAAAATATGTCATTCAGTAGTTTTGCGTTTGGTTGCTATACTCAAGTTATCTGAGTTGGAATTTTTTTTTAGTGTGTCATTAACTCTTCTGAAGGAACAGCTTCCTGTTGTGAAATTTTGCAGTTTCTATTTCTAACGATAATTATTATTATAAGTTGCAGTCATGTGTTAAGTGTTACTAGTCTTTATTTAGAAGTTAAAGTGGCATGCTTACTAATTCTCTGGTTTCATGCCGTCCAGTCTCTGAAATATCATTCATCTCTGGGTCTGTTCTCAGTCCACTGTTCTTACCAAAATGCTCAAGGTATAAGTCACCCCCTGTATACTAAAGACTCTCAAATTTGATTTCCAGCCCCGAACTGATTTGGTGTTTCTGATTCATACAGATAGACTTACTGGCACCTTTACGTGGATATTCCACTAGCAGCTCAAATTCTCTATGAAATACCACAGTCTGACCAACTTTAAAGATAAAGAATTTTGTCTTGTTCACTCACTGGAACTACATTTACTTTGAATACATTCTCCTGTGAACTGTTCTTTTAAGTGAATTATCTGCTGAGCCGTGGCAACAGCAAGGTGAGACTGTCTATCAGACGTTACCTAAATCTCTCTTGAAGTGTGATTAGTTTTTCAGAAATGCAACTGACTCACGTTAGTTTTAGTCTTTGTAATTATAGCGTGTTACCAGCAGAGGGAGATAGTTTCTCGCAATTTTGTTGTATTTGGCAATGAGCCTTAACAAAGGAATTAGTCCGGCATTCCTAGGACTGAATTTTCTAAGAGACTAGAAAGAGAAATCTTGGAGATCGTCTCAGGATGTTACAAAGGAAATAGGGTTTATTCCACCAAATGAGCAATCTGGAAACCAGCCCTAGTTAATCATATAGGCCCCTTGTGACCTTGGGCAAGTCCCTCCCTCATCTGTAGAATGAGGGGATGAGACTAAATAAGTTCTAAAATTGAGGAAGTGGTAGTTTCTTCCTCAAGGGGAAAGCCCCCCAAATTAACGCAGTGGCATATGTTTAATATTCTTGTGAAAGTCATGTTTGCAGCTTAGAACAGCAGGCACCTTTGATATACCACACAAAACACTGATGTATGATGAGAATATAAGAGCAAAGCCCATAGTGAGAAAAGTTACCATGTGATGCACAAGCTGAGGCCATGTGGACAGTTGTGTTAAAAAACAAATGGCAACTTACCAATATAAAATATTCCTACCTTTTGATCCAACGACTGCATTTCTAGGAAGTTTCCCTAGGTATATAAATACCTTTGCTCATATGCGAATAACAAAAGTATTCACTGCTATTCATTTATAATCAAAAAAGAATGGAAACAAATTAAATGCCTATCACTAGAGGATTTGTTTTAAAAATATAAGATACACCCATACCAAGGAATAGAATACAATTTGCTAACAAAATTTAGATGGTTCTAAATATACTAACACTAAATGGCCCCAAAATTTAAAAAAGAATTTGTTTAAAATAAAAGCAAGGTGCAGAGCAGTTTGTGTACTTTGCTGCTATTTTTAGATTTTTTTTTGTTTGTGCATGTATATGTGTATTTGTATATGTATGTTTGGCAAGATATTAGGAATTTGTAATAGTAGTCACCTTTATGGAGGAGAGAAGTTTACTAGGTAGCTGGGGGACTGGTAGGATAAACTTCATTTTTATTATACGTCCTTTTGTACTTTTCAAATAGTGTTCTATGCGCAACACTTACTCTAAATAAATACATACATAAGAATTTCAGGAATTGATTAGTGGATGGACTCTGGAGGCAAACTTTTCCTTTACACTTATTAGAGAGGGAACACCACCCCTCTCCTTGTCTCCTCTCCAATTGTGTCCCAATAGGCCTTCATCCTGTAGAGAGATTATTCTAAAACACCATTTTCATCGCATATCTTCCCTGACCCCAAATCTCCACCAACTAGGAGTTAATATCCAGTTTTCCTCCTGATATTCCAGACCACATATAAACTGACCTCAATCTTATCTCCTCCCGTTTGTCAGAAGCAACATTTGGTAGAGTTCAAGAGCATAGGCTTTGAAGTGAGACCACCTGGGTTCAAACCCTGACTGTGACCACAGGTTGAGCTATTTAATCCTGTGTGCTTCAAATTTATTATCTGAAAAATAAGCACAACAATGGCATCTACTTAGTGTTTTTTTGGCATATAATAAGAGTACGCAGTCAACACCACTGTGAGTATTATTAATTTTGCTGTAATCATAATACTTTTACATTTATCACAATTTATAAATTTATATCAATTGGTTTATTTTATTGTCAGTCTCTCATAGTAGACTGTAGGATCTTTCATGAGAGCAGGGACTTGGTTAGTTTAAAATAACTATACATATCACATGGTTTGGCACATAGTAGTTGTTCACTAAATATTTGTTGACTGAATGCCTTCTTTGTTGTCAAATTTCCAGTTCATTAACTGATTCATCAAATACTTAGTAAGTCCCAATTGTGTGCCAATCTCTATATTAGATGATAAAGCAGTAAATAAAACAAAAATTCCTGCTGTCTTTGTGGTAGGAGATTCAGGGTGGAGTGGTTCTGTATTTAAACCTGTTCTAACATGATCCAGCAGTTATAAAACGAACTGGGCATCAGAATCCCTTGGGAGCTTTTTAGAAAAAGTCCAAGGGAAGGATAAGGTGGCCCCTGGAACCTACATTTCTACAAGGAGGCACTTAATAACTAGTCTAGTGTTTCTAATATTAAGCTCTACAGGATATTTTGGGGCGTGGTGGAATTGGTCACAGTTCTGCGACAATTTTTAAGCTCTGGGTTTTTCATGACACGAATTAAATATTTCATCAGTTATAATTGCCAAGTTTTTCTTTGGCAGTGACATTTCCTAACTGAAACATATGAGTTTCTTATATCAGTGCTTTTCATACTGGAATTTCATGAGGTATTCCCAGAGGCTTATGCATTATTCAAGTTTGAAGACAACAGATTAGGGATTTCTAGAGTGAGAATGCCCGACGTCTGCTGCTCAATACCATCTTGCCCTTAAACTTGGTACAGGACTTGGGTTCTGATCCAGCCCTGTGTCCCAAGAGATATTCCAGAAGGTCCACTTTATCCTAGGGTATTGGGCTGGCACCTTGAGGTTCCTTTAGTTTTGGTTTTCGACGCAAAGGGCGAAGTTGGAAACCCTTGGGCTCTGTATCTCTGGCATTTCCTTAAATCACATGCTGTTCCGATGAGTACATGAAGGTTCTCACCTACACACCAGGTTGCTCCCTTGGAAGGGGGACTTTGCTGGACCACACCACCTAGCCTGGTGATAGTGACAGTGGCAAGTACAGGAGCTTGAGAACCAGATACGCCCGAGTTCAAATCAGCCCTGCCTCCTCTGTGCTAAGATGTGAGGCTTTGGGAAAATGACTGGTAATTCTCTGCGCCTTTTTCTTTCATCGGAAAAATGGAGCTAGTAATAAGTCACACTGTGGTTGCTACCGTTAGAGGAGGCGTCGCTTGCACAACCAAGGCACTGCGTTTCCCTCCTTCAGTGGACATCCAAGAGCACTTCCAACCGCTGCGGTCCTCCCCGGTGCTCATTGGGCCTCCGGCTGCACCAACGAGTTAACTCCTGGCCAGACATCTATCCTAGTCTCAAGCCAATTGTCCTGGGCACCGTGAAGGAGGGTGACGGCAGACCTGTGGTCCAGCTGTACTCAAGGAAGGCAGGTGCCGAAGCGCGACGCTGCTCCACTCCAGCTTCCCTCCCAGGAGCATCATTCCGGCTTCGGGCGAGCCTCCGCCCGGGCCACGCCCCTTCCCAGATGGCCCCGCCCCCAGGCCGCCGCGCGCGGGCCCGCCGAGCGGACGTGTGCGTGCATGCGTGCGTGCGCGCGTCCCCGGCGCCGGGCCCGGCGCATGCGCGGTCCGCGCTGTCTTCTCCCGGCCGGAGCGGCGGCGTTGGCGGCGGCGGCGGCGGCGGCGTTTGAGTGGAGGAAGATGGCGGCTCCAGCCTGCTCGGGGTCCCGCCAGCTGTGAGCAGCCCCGAGTGCGGCCAGCGCGGCCCGAGGCGGAGCTCCTCTGCTCTGGCCCTGTCCCGGCTCCCTCACCGTTGTCGTCAGCGGAGCTAACCCGAGAGCGCGGCGCGGGCTGGGCCAGGTGAGGTCTCGCCCGCTCCTGGGGCCGCGCTGGGGACCTGGCGCGTCCTGCCCTTTACGCCCCGGGCCCGCAGCGGGCGGCGGGCGCCCCGGGCTTGGCGTAGGCCCTGGCTCGGCGCGGGGCTTCGTGCGGGCTGGCCTGGAGACCTTGCTTTCGTCATCCTCGGCCTCCCTGGGTTAGGCAGGGAGGAGGAGAGCCCCCTTTCAGCCAGCCCTGGGGATGGGAGTGCACCCGCCTCCTCTCCTCAAGCAGGGCGCTTCTCGTCCCCTCACCGGGGCCACGAAGGGGTGTGTGTGACCGGGGCAAGGATGTCTGTCAGGGTGCCAGGGAGCCTTTCACCCGCCCCCGAGAGAAGCCGGAGTCCGGGGCCCTCCGAAATCGGGGCTGCGGCCAGGGGCCAGCATCTCTGAAGCTGCCGCTGCCAAGGGAAGATGTTGGGATTGGCTTAAAGAATAAAACACAAGCAGCCTTTCCTACCCTTTAGCTGTCTGAGTCTTGTCCCAGCGAGGTGAGGACTGTGGATCTCGGTTCAGACAGTCATCCACGCTGTGACTCTGGAAGCCTTCTGGCGAGGATGGCTTGTACAGAGGGAACAGTGGAGGGTGGGAATGAATTTGTAAATGAAGGGAAAATTGGACAAGCTTGATAGTCCCTGCAGAGTAAGTTCGGTGCTAATGAAGTCCTCTTTTCGTGTGAAACCTTTGGATTGTTAAAATGCGGAATAGCCGATTGCTTTTACCTATACAATTTCCCGAATATTATTAGGAAAATAAAAGCTTCATTTCTTAATTGCCAAAGCTTTTGGACTTTTTTTCTGTGGTGGGATTCTGATTGCTCTGGATGAAGATTCAGACACGTTACTAGCTCTCACTTGCTGGCAGTGACATGGTACTGTGCTTGTTCCTTCCTGAGAACAACTTTTATATCCAAATGTTGTTCAAGTGCTAATTTAGAGACTGATTTCGTTGCTCTCACCCAGGGAAGCTGGTTTGAAGCCTCGTGGTCTTTTTCTTGAGCAATGATGGCTTCATTTGGAATTGTGCTATGGGAAATTGTAGAAGTGATAGCTTTAGGTTGGACATACCAAATACCTTTTGTAACCTCAGTTTGTTTTACTTGTGCTTGGGAATGATGACATCATGGGTTTAAAGGGACAAGGAAAATTTGAGAGGAAATATCACTATTTAGAATTGAACATTTAAAATTCAGTTTGTAGCTTTTACGGTGATTAGTGATGCTCTGTCAAATTCCTAACTTAGAGCATATTCATGTATATAATCTGATTGGGGTCTTTTCATTTGTATGTTGTCATTTTATACTCTGTAACTGTTCGCTTTTGACAAGCTAGGTATAGATACATTACTCAACCTTCATTGATCCATGGATGTTCTATTTCAGAAAAGCTTTAATTGTTAAAATGACAACTATTTAGTTTAATGTTAGCTAATTCTTTGACCATTTTTTCCTTTTCTTAAAGCCATTTCCATGAGATTTGTAGATTTCCTTAGTGCCTTTGCTAAGGACATAAACCTGAGCCACAACTCTGTCGTAGAAAATTGGAGAGCCACTCTATATTTCAATTTGCTAATAATAAAGATTCTCAAAATTAATTTAGTAAAACATCCTAGTGATTTCACATTATGCCTCTTGGCATAATGTGTTGCATTGTTGTGCTAAATCATCATCAGGTATTGATGCAACTTGATGACATCCATGACATCATTTACTCTATCATTTTGCCTTTTGTAATAATTCTTTACCTTTTCAGAGTCACTAAAGGAACGAGAGCAGGATGCTTCTTATGTCTGATTTCTAGAAGAACCTTAATTTAACACTGCTTTGTGTAGTTAGAACCCGTTTGTAAAATTCAGAGATACATGTTTCCTAGCTATTATGAAGAGCAAGCATAGAAAATGCTAGCAGAACCTCTGGGTTTTATAATGGTATTGAGGTCCCAAGGAGAAGTTATCACGAAGATGAACAAATAGTGGTGATCTTCATGATTTTCAGGGTTAGTGAAGTAACAACTCTTTATAAAACCAGTATCAATTTGGTTAAATGATGACCTTCCCATTTTATAAGATTGTTGTGTGAGTCGAAAGAGGTAACGTTTGTGAAAGTGCTCTGTAACATGAAAGGTAAACGTAAGATTGATTATTCAATAATCACTTTTATGAAAACAACTACCTAGGGTTCTCTGTGTGCTGGGCATTTTGGGAAGTAGGTACTAATGATTCTAAGACAAGACAGTTTTTGGTCTCAAGTTTCCTACAGTCTTGTTGGGGAGCCAGACAAGGAAACCAGTTAAGTACTGTGTATTGTAGTATAAGAAGTGCGCTGAATCCAGCCAAGAGTCAGGGAAGGCGTCTCGGTGCCAGGATAGCTTTCCCCAACCTTTCCTATTATTCTGCAGAAAAATTGACTTTGTGAGTGACTTGCTTTTTATAAAAACTTAAAAAATTTTATGAGTCCTTTTCTCCTTTTATTCATTCACTGTCATGACACTTCCCACACAGTATGCCCCAGTTATGGTTTCTGCATTCTCACAAATCCAAGAGTCTTGGGAGAACCTTTCTGAGAGTGAGTCATACACACAGGCAACTAATGCAAACACTGCAGCTGCAATTAAAATATCTCTGATTACTGAGTGATGTTAACTTTAGAGTGATGATGCTTTTGTTTTTGTTTTGTAAATTCATGAGAAGTGCTGTATGATTTTAATTTGATCACATTTTGTTAATACATGTTTAGTTGTCAGTTGCTTAGAATGTTGACTATAATGGGTTATTAATACTGTCTCCTTTCTCCCAATAATAAAATGAGAAGGTCTTTTTCCTTTTTGGGTGAAGCTGACAAGTTAAGCCAGAACTAAACTATTTTATAGAATCTGTTTATGTGGTTGAGTTAGCTTAGCATCTCTGGTTTTGAACTTGTGTATCCCAGTACAAGTTCCTCATCTTAGTGCCGTGGTATTTGATAATTATTTTCGTTTTCCACATTGCAAAAATGTTATGAGTTTTTGGATTGAGTAGAATCTTTAAGTGGTACAGTATTAGTTGAACATGTACAATCAGTGTCTTAACTGAAAATGAGTGCTTTAATGTTGTGGTTGCCAGAAAAATGAAGGTGATGTGTTCATTCATCTTCTGTATTATGACAGGTTGTTACATTTAGAAAGATATGACCTACAGACAAGTAATTTAAAAATCTCCCAGTATTAAGCTCATAAGAGAGCTTACTTTTAAAATTGTTTCTTGTGACATTCTTTTACATGTCTTGTAAAATCATGACTTAGTAGTACTCCTGTGGTTTAATTTTGCATTTCCCTACTTCTGCACATATTGGATAGCAAATTTACATTGAATTTTGATTTTTCCTGTGTTTCTACTTTTTAATTTGTAAAGTTTTCTCTCAAGCGTTTTTCATTTTTTCCAGTGTGACCTTTCGGTTTTGCTTCAAAGGTGGAAGTATCTTGTGGTGCTTTGATGCTTGATAATATATATAAATCTGATAAATGTGTAGATCTTATATAAAGCAACAGTTACTTGAAAATTTTTATTACTTTGTACAGTAATTTATTTTTTCTTATCCTCTAGTAATATATATTTGAGATAGTTCATTTAACTTCTATAAAGGCAAATGAGTTTTAGTTTCAGCTGATAATATTTCCTTAAAATATTTAATATTTAGGATACTTTTTTATTTTAACTACTTTCAGGAATTCACTAATATGGCATACCCTTCCAAATTTGTTTCCTTTATTCTTATTTTAAATGTTTAATTCATGTTACTATTTGAAAAACAAGGAGTTTTTTTCAGAGTGAACCTCTTGGTGCAGTGTTTGGAGAAAGATTGATGTTAATTATGAATTCATCAATACAGTTTTTACAAAATGTTCCTGCTCCCATTTGCTGGCTTTTCAATGGAAGTCAAAATAAAATGGAGTTATCCATTTATTTCAGTATTTCTTTCTAAAATTTTGCTAGCAGTCTTGTTGCTCGTCCAAAAGGAAGAGTGTCTTGTCTTGGTATCAGGCAGCATTATGTTTGCAGTATGTTTTGCAGGACTACTTTCTTAGCTTTTGTTTTGTGATGCTTAATAACATCTTTCCAAACAGATCCTTTGGTCTAGTCAAGATCAACCAGGCTGTTCCCTTCTTTAGTAAATAAAGTTTTAAAGTTCCTGTGGGTACTTCAAATTTTGATTTGTCTGTCTTCCTTACCTGTCTCCTTTTTCTCAGTAAATGCAGTTCTGTCTTCCAAAAGTGTGTTCCATAAATCATAATGGAGTTTTGGAATATAATTCTCCGTAGACACGAATGATGACAGGTGGGTTAGAATTTCACATTTTATTTAATTTGAAAGTAACTTACTGATAGTGAAATCTTGAGGCATTATGCTAGATGAAATAAGCCAGACATAAAATAACAAATATTGTGTGATTACACTTATGTGAGGTACCTAGAGAAGTCCAATTCAAAGAGAAGAGATAGAACGGTAGTTGCCAGGGGAGAGGAGGAAATGGGGAGTTAGTATTTAATGAATATAGACTTTCAATTTGGGATGATGACAGAGTTCTAGAGATGGTTGGTGGAGATGGTTGCACAACAAAGTGAATGTCCTTAATGCCATTGAACTGCATACTTAAAAATGGTTAAAATGGCAAACTATGTTATGTACATATATTACCACAAATTTTAGAAGGTAGCCTAATTATTTACTGTGCTCTATGAGCTGGCTCAATAATCATTTATTTTAACATAGTAATTAAAACAGGCTTTGGCCTCAGGTAGACCCCGACCCATACCCTAGTTCTGTTTTTCTCCTCATCTATAAAGTGAGGATAATGATGCCTATCCTATGCTATGGGACAATTAAATATGAAAATGCATGTGAGCATCACTGATAGCATAACACATAGTAAATGCTCAAATCTTAAACATTATTATTGTTTTTATGGAACATTAAAACTGAGACAAGGTTTTACTTCCTAGTTTCCTTATAGTGTATAGTCCTCATGGCACACCTGTCTTGCAGCAGGAATACCTGTTTTCTTTTTTTACCCTGTGCTTCTCTATCTTTGTTTGGAGAACTGGGTTTACTCATGGCTTCATTTGACACCACTGATCTGATGTCTCTTAGATCCATCTAAATGTGATCTTTTTTTTTTATGCCTCTTGGTTTTCCAGGGATTTTATAGGATATATCCTCTGACTGAACCATACAGGTGTTCACAGCTGTGGAGTCCATTATTTCATCTCCTTCCTTAAGACAAAAACCTTCACCAACCAGGTTTCCTTTTTAACATTACCATTTCTGTAGATAGATTAACTTTATTCTGGTCTGGTAGACTGTAAAACTGGGAATCATTTTTATAATACTCTTTTTTATCTTTTGTATCCTGCCATCTAATTCTGTATTGTCTTCATCAGTATTCTTCATATTTCTGTTACTCATCATATTTGCTGCCATGACTCTAGCCAGACTTTTATGAACTGAAGGCAGACTGAATTAATGTTATAGTTCTTAGCTGGTCTTGTTGTCAGTGCTCTGCCATTTGCTAGTTGTGTGATCTCAGTCTCTTTCATTTCCAAAATAGAAATTACAATTTCTACCTCATGACATACGTGTAAAATATTCAACTAAATGCCTAACATATGGTGAACACTCAAACAGTAGCTGCTATTTGAGTTTTTATTCTTGGTAATCTTTGGAAATGGTTAAGATTGAGGTGATAGTATGATGACAGACCAGTTTTAAAGGAGTACTACTATCTGAATGTTTCTCTTCTGATCAAGAACCTGGGGTAACTCATTATAACCTAGCTCCTGTATTTATTTTTGAAGCTTTCCATATGGCCCTCGTTGTACATTTTCAGCATTATTCTCCATAGCACCCATCATGCAGTCTATTCAAGTCAGGATAGTCTCACTGCCTTCTGTATATATCATGTTTGTTTGTACACTGGAACACGCATCTTCCTAGGTAGGAGGCATTTTTTTTCATTTAACTACTGTGTCCAGCTCTGTAGACTATCTCCTGTATGCACTAACGTTGAACCACTGTAGCCCTTGCAAAGTTAGGTTAAAGTTTGTATCCTAAAAATATTATGCTAATTATTTCCTGCCAGATAGTTTTAAAAATATATGTCATGCAATGTAATTCATATATAATATTCTTAGTGCCTTATAGGCACATTTTGTACTTTCATAATAGGCACTCAAACATTTATTCGGCATACACAGCAGGTCCTTGACGTTTTGTTAGACGTCATTTCCTTATAATTTTGATGAGATGCTGTAGGAGCTTAACTCTTGTTTATACCAACTAGCCGATGGTAAAATTGGTTTTGTTTTATGTTGTTTTGCTTAAAATTACATAACCTGTCGGTGACATTAGGTAGGACTTACTGTATTTTTTATTCTTATGGGTTGGTGTTCCTTGTGAGCTTTTTGAAGTATTACATGACCCCAAGTGTTTGTTGAATTTTTCCTGCCTTTTTGTTCATTGGCCCATTCACTCAGCAAACATTTATTGAATGCAACTAAGTGCAAGACATGGTTCAAAGTGTTAGGGAGACAGTGGTTAAAAATAGGCAAGATTTTTAATTTCCTGGATCTTATTTTGAGATTGGAGAAAGTAATTAATGGATGAACAAAATTTTAGACGGTAATAAGTACTTCAAGAAAATAAAATAAGGTGATGCGATAATAACATGGGGCAGAAAGGGAAGACTAATTACAGTCACGTTCCGTTTAACAATGGGGATACATTCTGAGTAATGCATCCTTAGGTGGTTTTGCCATTGTGTGAACATCTTAGGTTTTGTTTACATAAACCTAAATGGTATGGCCTGTTGCACATCTAGGCTATATGGTATACCACCATCATATACATGGCCTGTCCCTGACAGAAATGTCATAATGCAGTGTGTGACTGGAATTGAAATTGAGTAGTTTAAAGAAGGCCTCAGTGACAAGATGATACTTAGGTAGAAAGATAAACAACGCAGGATCTTTAGTGCAAAGGACCAAAGTAGGAAACAGGATCCAATCAGGATTCCCAAATTGCTTTTGGTTGTTATTTAGCTTTTGCTTTTTAACCTAAAACAGTCTTCCTCCCCACTTTTTTTCTTTTCCTCAATGACATTGACTTTTTGAAGAGACTGGTCTAGATCTCTGGTAGACTTTTCCACATTTATGATTTGTCTCAATCTTTCCTTGTGTCATTTATCCCCTTTGAAGGCAAGTCTACAGGTTTGATCATATTCATATTTGCAATCTTTTGTGATACTGTATACTCATATCACACTTGATGTCATATTTTTCCATTATTATGATGCTAAATTTGATCATTTGATTAACGTGACAGTCCTAGATCTTTCCATTATAAAGGTTTCCCTTTACAAGGATTAAGTAATCTGTGGAGCAGTTTAGCACAATATAGTTACTCTATTCCTCAACCATCTTTAAGCTTTTGGTTTTAGCATCCTTTAATGATCCTTGCCTCCTTGCCTCAATTAGTTTTTTCATCGGAGGTTGCAAAATATAAGTAGAAATGAAAATTTTTTATTCTCTTACGGCATCTTGTTAAAATGTATTAGCCTCTTTGAAGAATATTTTGTGTGTCAGTGAGGAAGCTGGCTACATATGTAAACAGATTTGATAGGAATATTGTGGGATTATAGATTTTGAATTCTCCTTTCTGAAACACCATTTTCATCACATTTTACATTCACTCAAACTTAGTGAATTCCTTCCTAGAAACTTCAAAACCGATCGATGGGGCCCAAGACTGGAGTCGGGGAAGTTAGATGTTAGATAGGTGTTTGCTACAATACTTTAAGTGTGGATAGCAATGACCAGCATCATAGCAGGGGTAAAAACAATAAAGGGAAGGACATTTTGAAGAATGAGCTAGTAGGGGAAGGCGAAAGTCTATATGCAAAATACTATGTAAAGAAACATGCTACAGTTATTTTTTTGAGGATGATTTAAAATTAATTTCAATGATTGATTTATACTATCTCTTTAAAAAGTGGAGTCATTTTCTTTTTCTATGTAATCATAGGCAAATAAAATTTATCTGAGCCCTCAACTTGATTGGAAATTTTGAATTATATTTTATCTTTATTCCTTTGTCATTACTCCATTTCATTCATTTATCCTTTGTCTACTACTTCCTAGTTACTGAAGGCAGTACAGACATGAATTAGACATATAACCAACACTGGCTAGAAAGACGAGTACCTTATTATTATATATGTCAGAAAGTGAGAAGGAGATAGTAAGGGAATTCAGAATAAGAAATTCCTTCTAGTTGGAGAAATCAGGGACGATTTTCTGGAGTAGGTGGTGCTTGAACCAGCTTGAAAAAAGGCTGATTTGCACATATAAAATTGTATCCCAGAGTACCAAGAGCAAAGGATCATGTAGGTAGGAAGGAAGAGACTGTATCGAGATTCAATTTGGCTGAATGATAGAGGATTAGACTGGAATCAGGAGAGGCATACAAAAAGTGAGATTAGACCCAGATTGTAGAGACTTTAAACTGTGGATCAGTTTGTCAAAAAATTAAACAGAATTACCTCGAGATCCAGCAATTCCATTTCTGGTTATATCACCAAAAGAATTAAGAGCAGGAGCTTAAACAGGTATTTGTATATCAGTGTTCATAGTAGAATACTCACAATAGCCAAAAGGCGAGAACAATCAATGTCCTTTGGTAGATAAATGGGTAAAGAAAATGAGGTTTATGTACGTACAGTGGAATATTATTCAGCCTTAAACAGGAATGAAATTTTGATATATACTACAACATGGATGAACCTTACCGAATTTATGTTAAGTGAAATTAGCCAGCCAAAGAAAGGACAAGTATTGTATGATTCCACTTACATGAGGTACCTAGAGTAGTCCAGCTCTTAGAGACAGAAACAATGTGGTTACCAGCAACTGAAGAAGAGAGGATGGAGAGTTAGTGTTTAATGGGTATATAGTTTCCATTTGGGATGATGAAAAGGTTCTGGGGATGGATAGTGTTTATGGTTGTACAGTGTGAATGCACTTAATACCATTGAAATGTATACTTTAAAATGATTAAAATGTTAAATTTTAGGTGATATATATTTTACTACAATAAAAAATAAAATGCAGTGCTAAGGACCTTGAATGTTAGAGAATAGGCATTGAATTGCTGGAAGCTTTCGATCCAGATTTGCACGTAAAGATTAATCCTGAAGCAAGATAAAGGATAGATTGGAGAAGGAAGAAGTGAACTGTGTGAAATCCAACTAATCCTCTGTATTGTAGTAGTTTCTTTAAGAGGTGTTTTGGCCTGATGGGCAACAGTGGAAAGAATTGGGAGGAACGGTGAATGTGAGAGAAATTTGACAAAAGGAAGAATAAAAGATGACTCCTAGACTTTGAGTCAGGTAAGCAGGGAGATAAGCGAATGGCTGGGAAAATGTTCAATATGAATTAGGGGTCAGCTGTCCAAAGGCAATTGAAAATAGGAGAATGAGGAGATGTAGTTCAGGAGAATCAGACCTAGAGATGAGTTTTGGAGTGATTAATCTGTCCACCCATCAGCCCACTCATCTGCCCGTCCCTCCCTCTATCCATCCTTTCAAACAAATAAATGTTTAATTGAATCTGCCTTTTGCCAGGCCTATTATATGAACACATCAGTCTTTAACCTCAAGCTTCTCACAGTCCAATGAGTCATTCTCTTGGCAGTTATATTTGAAACCGTGTGTTTGCCTACGGAGAAGGTGTAGCAAGGAAAGAGAAGGCAAAAGTGGAATTTTAGGGGCTCCCTCCACATTTAGTACATGAAAAAATAAAGGAACCTCAAAATGAGGGGCCAGAAACAGTAGAAACCAAGGGGGATGTATAATGATCCAAAATTAAACTGAATTTGAGGAATCAAAATAGTGGTGACAGATAAAGTTGGAAAATTTCAGAAATTTGTTCTTTAAAATAAATTTAAGATTTGCTTTTCACTTCACTTTGTCCATGGGAGTGATGACAGTGTGGTCTTAAATTTCTTTTTGTGCCATTTTTCATATTTTTTGATCCATACTGATGGAGATTGAATTACTTTAGTGGGCCAGTGAGCTGTGTTTTCAGCTTTGGATTTCTGCTGTTATCGGCAGAAATTCCCACTTGGAATTTTTGTCTTTAGTTTTTACCTAAAAATAAAATACTGTCTTTCTTCGATTTAAATTGGCCTTGCTCATAATTCATTTTTTATTGTGGTAAAATATACATATTATAAAAGTAACCATTTAGCTATTTTTAAGTGTACAGTTCAGTGGCATTAGGTATACAAGTATCCAAAGGTGGTTGGTTTCAGGACCCCTGAGGATTCTAAAATCCAAAGATGCTCAAGTCCCTTATATAAAATGGTATGCTATTTGCATAGAATCCACATACATCATCCCTTATACTTTAAGTCATCCTTAGATTACTTGTAATACTTAATACAACGTAAAAGCTTTGTAAATAGTTGTCATACTGTATTTATGGAATAATGACAAAAAGACTGTGCATGTTCAATATAGACTAAAATATTATAGGCCTAACTACATAGTACACATAAGCAACAACCTTTTTTCTTTTTTTTTTTAATATCTTCCATCTGTAGTTGGTTGAATCCGTGGATGTGGAACTCAAGGATAGAGAGGGCTGACTGTCTTCACATTCTTATGTAAATGAAAATACATCTCTTCGTTATTAAAATTTTTTCATCTTACCCACATATAAAATTATTTCTTTAATTTCACTGTAATATTTAACTTAATGAAATTGAAGTTCCCAATAGAGTGATTCAAGAAGATTTTCCTATTTTCTTTAAAAAAAGAAATACAATGTTTCAAACCACATTTTACAGAAAAATATTTTTAGGGGCAATAAAATTTCTTTAACTTTTCATCTTGCTTTATCAAGTTTGTTTTTTGCCATATTTGCACCAGAATTTTTTTTTAAAGTAAAACATAAGACACAGGTAACAGCTGAAACCATATGTGTTCTCCTTCTACTCTCAATTGCCTTTCTCTCTAAAATAACCAAAATGAATTTGGTGTTTATCATTCCCATGCATGTTTGTATATTTTCCTATATATTTATGTATTCTAACACTATATATTGATAGTATTGTTATGCAGGTGTTTACTTACTATAAATGACAACTTATTTTTAAATGACCAATATTGTACAAATTAGATGCTATTTTATGAAGTCATTTTTGTGACTGTAAAAATGAGTTGAAGCATGTCTTTCTTTACTAATGAACATCTTTTTATTTTACTAGCAACTTCCCTTACTTTTTAAGTCTAAAGTTAATGTAGCTGGCTTTAAACAAAGTATACATTTTAGAAAATGAAATGCACATTAATTTATTTCGTGAACTTAATAAAAGTGTATTCATTAGTACTGCAGCTAATTTTGGGATAACTACTCCTGCTAAACCAGCAGAGGAGGCTCAGCAATGTAAAAAACTGCCAATGTCAATTCTGACTAGAAAACTCTTGAAAATTTAGTTCAGAAGTAGGATAAATAGAATAATCCTGGTGATTCCACCTTTACATGTAAATGACTGTGACTACATCTTGGTTATTATAAATTTGATATTCATACGACTGCAAGTGAATGTTAATAATAAAATTCTTTGTAACATCTAAATCTTAAGTCTTTTCCTCTAACCCTGCCACCTGTACATATATGTGTGATGTCTAATTTCTTTATAAATTATTTTCTGGTAGGCTGCATAAATTTGTAGAATTTGGTGCAATTACGTTGTTTGAAATTTGAAAAGTAATTTTTTCCCTTCAATTCTTCAAGTTTACAGGTAACTCCTGGTTCTGGCCATAATACTTCGAAAATAAGAAGTAATACTAAAGCTAATTATGCTAATCTACTGTTTTAGTTAAATAGGCTTTTCTTTATAAAATTAAAATAAATACTGAAACATAACTAGGCTTCCCTCACAGCTGCATTTTATAAAAAATGACGTAAAGAGAACTTGTGGCTAAACTGATTTGAAAAGAAAGTTTTCTTTTAGGTTTTTTGAATTGGAATACTTTAGTCAAGAAGTATGGACCATTTTGGAGGAAAATAAGAAAGAAGAATATTTTTTCTAATGTAAAATAAGCAGATGAGCATTAGTATACATAAAATGCCTAGGTTCAGTTACTTTATCAGTAAACTATAGTTTCTGTACTAATTCTTCATAAAAGACCATAATTAAAAAAATATTTTTTGGAAATTTTAGAGATAGCAGCATGAGATTGTAAATTGTGGGATGGTACTTGACATTAAAAAGATTACAGAATATATATAAATGCCTAAAAGTAGAACTGCTGGGTCATAAGGTATTTCTATTTTTAATTTTTTGAGGAATCTCCATCCTGTGTTCCATAGTGACTGTACCAGTTTGCAGTCCCATCAGTGCATGAGGGTTCCCTTTTCTCCACATCCTTGCTAATACTTAATTTGTCATTTTATTGATAACAGTCATTCTGACAGGTGCGAGGTGATATCTCATTGTGATTTTAATTTGTATTTTTCTGATGAATAGTGACATTGAACATCTATTCATAATTCTACTAGCCGTCTGTACATCCTCTTTGAGAAATGTCTATTCAGGTCCTCTGCCCATTTTTAAATCAGATTATTTGAAGTTGTTTTTTTTTTTGTTGTTGTTGTTTTGTTTTTGTTTGTTTTTTGGTATTACATGAGTTCTTTATGTATTTTGGATATTAACCCCTTATCAGACATATCATTGGTGAATATCTTCCCTCATTTGGTAGGTTGTCTTTTCCTTTTGTTGATGGTTTCTTTTGCTGTACAAAAACTTTTTAGTTTAATGTAGCCCCATTTGTCTGTTCTTTTCATTTGTTTCTCTTGCCTGAGGAGATATATCCAAAAAATTATTATTAAGAGCAGTGTCAGAGTTTACTGCCTGTGTTTTCTTCTAGGAGTTCTATAGTTTTAAGTGTTACATTTAAGTCTTAAATCTATTTCGAGTATATTCTTGTATATGGTGTAAGAAAATGGTCTAGTTTCCTTTTTTTTTTTTGCATGTATCTCCCCAGTTTCCCAACACCATTTATTAAATAGTGTCTTTACCCCATTGTATATTCTTGCCTCCTTTGTCATAAATTAATTGAGCATATAGGCTTGGATTTATCTCTGGGCTCTCTATTCTGTTCCATTGATCTGTGTGTCTTTATATGCTAGTACCGTACTGTTATGATTACTGTTGCCTTATAGTATAGTTTGATATTAGGTAGAATGGTACTTCTAACTTTGTTCTTAAAATTGCTATGGCTATTTGGGTCTTTTGTTATTCCATATTCCTTTTAGAATTATTTGTTCTAGTTCTTTGAAAAATACCATTAGTATTTCAATAGTGATTGCATTGAATCTATAGATTGCTTTGGGTAGTATGGACATTTTAAAGATATTAATTCTTCCTATCCATGAGCATGGTTTATGCTTTCATTTATTTGTATCTTTGATTTCTTTTTTTAAACATTTTATATTATTCTGAGTATAGGTCTTTTACCTCCGTGGTTAAATTGAATCCTAGGTGTTTTATTTTTTGTTCAATTGTAAATGGTAGTTTTCTTATTTTCTCTTTCTGATAGTTTGTTGATGTATAAAAATATGCAGACAACTTCTGAATATTAATTTTGTATCCTGCTACTTTACTGAATTTATCGGTTCTAATAGTTTTTTGGTGGAATCTTCAGGGATCTCTCATAATAGCCTGTCATCTGCAAATAATGATAGTTTCACTTCTTTCTTTCCAATTTGGATGCCTTTTATTATTTTTTTTTTGTCTGATTGCTGTGGCTAGGACTTCTAATAAAATGTAAGTGGTGAAAGTGATTATCTTGTTTTATTCCTGTTTGCTTCTGTTTGCATGAAATATCTTTTTCCATCCCTTTATTTTCAGTCTGTCTGTGTTTTTTGATCTGAAGCAGGTCTCTTGTAGACAGCGTATGTATGGGCCTTGTTTTCTCATTTGTTCAGCCAGCCTGTTTTTTGACTAGAGTATTTAATCAACTTACATTTAAAGTGATTATTGATAGATATGTAGTTTTTGCCATTTTATTATTCATATATATGATCTTTTTTTTTTTTCTTTCTTAAAGAAGTCTCTTTTAACATTTCTTATAATACTGGTTTGATGTTGATGGAACTCCTTTAGCTTTTTCTTATCTGGGAAGCTCTTTATCTCTCCTTTGATTCTAAATGATTAGCCTTGCTTGGTAAAGTAGTCTTGGTTGTAGGTTGTTGCTTTTCATCACTTCAAATATTTCATGCCAATCTCTCTGGCCTGCAAAGTTTCTGTTAGAAATCAACTGACAGTCTTATGAGAGCTCCCTTGTAGGTAACTACTTTTCTGTTGCTGGTTTTAAGATTCTTCATCTTTAACTTTTGGCGTTTTAATTATGGTTTATCTTGGTGCGGGCCTCTTGGGTTCATCTTGTTTGGGACTCAGAAAAGTATTTTTATACGTTTTAACAGCTAAAACCACTTTTTAAAAATTTTACTTTTTAATTAGAGTTGACAGTCAATATTATAGTAATTTTAGATGTATAGCATAATGGTTAGACATTTATATAATTTACGAACTCATCTCCTCAATTAGTCTACTACTCACCCAACACCTTACACTGTGGCACTATACACAGTATTATTGATTATATTCCCTATGTTGTACTTTCCATCCTTGTGACTATTTTGTAACTTCACCCTTTTCACCCAGCCTCCCTGCAACAACCACTCTGGCAGTCACCCCTTTCTCTGTATCTATGTCTGTTTCCGTAAAACAGCACCTTTGTTTTGAGGATTCTTGTGGTAGAATCACAGTTTTGCCACTGTTTTCAACAATACTTCATTAGTCATGTGCCTTCAATTTGTACACAGTATTTAGTTAAATCCTTTTTTTTTAAACTTTATTTTATGGAAATTTCAAATATATATACATAAGTAGGATAGTATAGTGAAACTCTGTATACTCATCACTTAACATTAAAAAATTAACATTTTACATGTCTTATTTGTCCACTTTTGGATGGGGGTGGTAGAGTATTTTAAAGCAAATTTTTGTTTCTTATGGCAATTAATACTTAGTCATCTTTAACTGATTTTGGAGTCCTAGGTGTTTTATTTTTCCTCATCATGTATTTTGCAGCTCTTGGTAAGCATGTACACCTTTAGGATTGTTATTCTTGATTAATTGACCTCTTTATCATTGTGAAATATCCCTCTTTTTTCCTGGTAATATTTTTTGTTTTGAAGTTTGCAATGTCTGGTATTAGTATAGACACTGTAGCTTTTCCATGCTAAATGTTTCCCTCATATATTTCCCATCTTTTGACTTTTAGCCTCTCTGCACCTTTATATTTAAAGTACATTTCTTGTAGACAGTATATAAATTAGGCTTTGCTTTTTCTTAGCTAGTATGATAATCTCTATCTTTTGATTGGAATGTTTAAACCATATATATTCGATGTCTTTTAATACAGCTAGATTTTACTCTACCAGTGTGCTAATTGTTTTCTCTTTGCAACATCTCTGTTTGTTACTCTTTATCTTTTCTTACCTTCTTTTGTATTAAGTAATTGAGTATTTTTAGTATTCATTTTATCTACATTTAAGTTTACATATAGCCTATAATACACAGGTATACAGAGATATTACATCCCTCTTATAAGACTCTACTTTCCTTGTTGCCCATTCTTTGTGCTATTGTTGCCATATATTTTTTCTACATATATTGCAAATCTCACAGTATATTATTTTTGCTTTAAACAGTTACCTTTAAAGGGAAATTGAAATGTGAGAAAACTAAAGTCTTTTATATTTACCCATATATTTGTTATATCTGTGCTCTTCATTTCTTATTGTTATCCAAATTTCTAGTTGAGATCATCCTTCCACCAGAAAGACTTTAACATTTCTTGTCATGCAGGTATACTAGTGTTTGAAAATATTTCTATTTCACCTGTATTTTAAAGGATATTTTCATGCATGTAGAATCTCAAGTTGTTTTGAGTACTTTAAAGATGTCAATCCATTGTCTTCTGACTTTCATAGTTTCTGATAGTCAGTCTCTATCACTGTTTTCAGTCATTTTATTACAATATGCCTTGATGTAGTTTGTCTTAGTATGTGTTTTTACCCTGCTTCGTTCATTAAGATTGTTGGACCTCTGGGTTTAGAGTTTTCACTAAATTTGAAAAAAAGATTTTCACTATTATTATTTTTTTCCCCTAAAGTTTATTCATCTGTTTACAACATGGTACACAACAGGCAAAGTGTTTCATATCATAAATTTCACTTCCAACTCCTTGGAATGTTCATTTCTTTAGCTAAAAGGAGAGACTAGACAGGAAAGGCAGGCAGTGCTTAGGCAACTGAAATAAAGTTGAGGCAGAGGGCAGTGCTTAACATCATTCTCACAGGGATGGGCTATTAGTTGCAAGCTGCTTTTCTAGAATTGTTAGCTGGAAGCATCGAAGCACCACCTCTAGGCACTCGCTGTCATGGCTTTCAGTCAACCCCACCACACAGATACAGCAGCGCTTTCTGGTAGTCACTCTTCATGTCTTGCTGGATATAACAGTAGAGGGACTTGCCATACTTTCTCTTGGATTCAGACCTTATTTTCAACATGTCCACTTCACTGTGGGAGACCATGATTCTGATCATGATCTTATCACAAATCTTTTTGCCCTTCATGGAGTCATACAGTTGGTCAGCAGAATACAAGGGCTTGTTCTAGATTCATTGGGTCAGGTTCAGGAAATCATTTTCTAGATATCTCTTGACTTTCTTCTTCATGCCCTCCAACATATCATAAGGGCTGTGGCTCTTAAGTCTTTCATATACTTTCTGGAGGTGACACATACTCTGCTCAGTCATGATGCTGAGCCATTTTGGAACATCAGTTTCTTTCCTCTTCCCTCCAGCATCATGGAGACCCCAGGCATCTTGGTCAGTCAGTTCTTAATGACAGAGTCGTCTTCTGCTGTTCTACTCTTTGTGAGGGCAACCATCAGCTTATACCAGATATGCGGAAATAATGTCCTTCTCCAGATCAGTCTTGTTTATTGCCTTGTAGACTTTGTTAACTTCCTGTAGCTCCTGGTGGTCCTTGAGCAGTTAGTTGATCTCAGTGAGAGAGTCCTCCTCAGTCCCCAGCCCCTTCCTGGAGGCTTTCAGCTCTTAAACATCATACTGAATAGGTGTTTTCAATTGGCCCCAAATCACTATCTCTAGGTAGCTGGGCAGGGCTGACTTCAGTGCTGGTATAAGTTCTTTTTTGGTCCTTCTCTGATAGGCAAAGGCAATATCCTGTCTCTGTTCATTGTTGTGGTTGATCAAAATGTTGACATTGATGAGTGACCTCATCCACACATTTGGTCTTGATGGCTGTTTCAGTGTTCAAAGCATCTTGGACTACATCAAAGTTGGTGTAGGTTTTGACTGACTCATACGTACTTGGGGGTGTATTGTGATCACCCTGCAAGCTGAGCTTGCACAGAATTTCATGAACAGTACACATTTTGAAAGAAGCTGGGCCAGGCGCCAAGGGCTGCAAGTGTCCCGAGATGCCAAACGCACTATTACTTCTTAAAATCTTCCTCTGGTCCCTTCCATTTTCCACCAACTCTAATTATATGTATGGTAGACCTGATATTGTCCCAAAATTTTTTGAGGTTTCGTTAATTTTTTTCAGTGTTTTTTGTCTCTGTGTTTTATTTTGGGTAGTTTGTGTTGCTTTGTCTTAAATTTCCACTGATTGTTCTATATGCTCTAATCTGCTGTTAATTATATACAGTGATATTTTCATTTCACATATTTTATTTTTAATCTTTAGGAGTTCCTTTTTAAAAAAAAATCTTCCATTTGTTTATTATAGTCATGTTTCTCTTTAGTCCTTGAGCACAATAATTGTGTAGCTGTTTTAATATCCTTGTCTTGTTCTGTCATTTCTGGGTTTGTTCTTTGACTGACTTCTCTCTCAGTATGAACCTTTTTTTTTTTTTTTCTGGTCTCTTGACACATCTAGTAATTTTTTGATTGGGTGTTGGATGAATGTCTGGCTTTTATTGTCTTTAAAGAGTTTTGGTTTTGTTTTGGCAGACAGTAAGTTGCCTGCTGATCAATCAGTTTTTCATCTTTTTGAGATCTATTTTTAAGTCTTGCTAGGGTAGATCTAGAAGTTTTTATTTCAGGGACAATTCAGCCCTATACCAAGGGGTGAACCCTCAGGGATCTCCACTAAAGATTCCAGGTGATTGATCACCAAGAACTCTTCACTCTGACTTGCTGGAGCTTGAATTTCTTCCTGCTTATGGGCTATGGGAACTAATAAGCTTTCAATTTTCCTGTCATTCTTTACCTGACTTTGTGGAGTTTCAGTGTCCATGTGTTGCCCAATGCTTAGCAAAGACTAAGAGGACACCATGCAAATTTCTGGAGTTCTTTTTCTCTGTGGCTTCCTTTCTTTCTGGAATTCTGCTCCATAAGTTCCAGCCTCTTCAGTCTTCCTGAACTCTGTTATTTGTCTCCTCAACTTAGAAAGGTTGGTGGGCTCTTTTGGTTTCCCCTCACTTCATTGAGATCCAAAAATTGTCTCCAGCCATAAAGCCTGGGCAATCAGTCTTTTGACCTTCAGAATAGCCAGTAGTCTGGATTTGTCTCATTGCTTCCTCGTGGTATCATTTTGCTTGATCTAGAAGCATGAATAAATTTAAAAATTTAGAGCAAGAATGCTTCATAGGCAGTGTTTTTACACACTTCTCATTGTATCATTCATGAATCATAATTATGGTCGGATTGAGCTCTGGGTTCAGATAATATTAGCCTAACATCTCCATTAGCATGTTTTCTCTAAACCATTCACATTCATGGATTTTTTTTGTACTTAAAATATAACTCAAATATATAGTTAAAAATATTGTATTTTAAAGCTACTTGAACTAATTCCTCTCTCTGTGGTGGTATGTCATCAACTTGATATAAAATTTAAAATTAGATAATTTAATTTCTTAAAATATTTTCTTGCTGATAATATCTCAAGATCACTGTTTACCTTTCAAAAACTCCATTTAATGGGTGTTTGCTTTCATCCAAAGAATTTCAGTGTAACAAAAATAAGAGAATTTGAATGTACCTGCAGTATCTATTTGCCTACATGGTTTATGCACTCTATAACACTTCTCCTATTTGACGTTTTGATTTATGGTTTGCACCTTAAAAGAAGTAAAAGAGAAGTAGGTAACTTCTAACAACCTAGGTATTATTTTTCTTTTGTATGATAATATTATTGTGTGGGTGGGAATTCCATAAGTCTATGTCAGTTTGATTTTAGAGTTTGTAAACTGACCCAGAATAGTACAGGTGAAGCAATATGGGCATTCAGTTCTGTACCATGTTCACACGTGTGGATTTCTTTTAAAGAATATTTAAAAGTCAGCTCCTTAGAATAGACCGTAATTGACCTTTGGCTCCAAGCACCAATGAGGTGTTTTATGGGGCCATTAATCTTGTCTGTGGAATCAATTTTAAATGAAGTACAAAATTCTGCCTTTGCATATTTCTTTCGGTCTGGTAGTTGAATTTAATATTAAAAACTTTCTTCGAATACATTTCTATTCTGCACAGTCTTTTTTTATAGAAACGGTATAAAATACTTCATTTTGAAATTTCTGGTATTTTTTTTTCCCCAGACATTTGTTAAGTATGTACTATCAGTTTCCCTTTGATCATAGCAAATTTAAGGAAGGTCAAAGATGTAAATTAGTTTTTCTGACTATCATTCTAAATGCAGACTCTTAAATTTAAATTAGGATGTTAAAGATTTTCTGCCTCATACTGCTCATCAGAAATACTTTGTGGCACAACGTATATAAGAGGGCAGTTGGCATTGGCAATTTTCACATTCCTGGACACCCTCTCTTAAGGCGTATTGTCTTAACAGCAAACGTCTAGCTGTACATGTTGTTTCTTGATTGCCTTTTGTGCTGTTGCCTTTGTCTGAACTTTATTTGAAACCATAGCAATAAGAAGTAAAATATGGGTTTTAATTAGGTAAGTTATTAATTAGCAGAATTGTAACTTGCAAACTGGTGAAAAGTAGAAACTATCTGTATATTTACCTAAAGTCAGCTTAGGTCTTATAGGCCAGGTAACTCAGCGAATATTTATATAACTGTAAGACAATAAAGATACTTTACAAAATAAATAGAAGACCAGAAAGAGTACTGAATTGGCTGGAGGGGCTGAGAGATCTCACAAAAGAGATGCTTCTTAAGTAGGAATTTGCCATCCTGGCAAGAAGGAGAAGGGTATTTTAGGAAGAGGGGCTGGCCAGCAGGCGCAAAGACCAGAGATGGGAAAAGAGCTTAGGGTATTTCAGGAACAATTCATACAAAATGACTGAGTTGAAATCTGTTAGAAAGAGCTGTTAATCTTCTCATTCTTAAATTCCTGGCACTTTGGCAACTATTGCCTGGTAATTCATTTTACCAAAACATTTATTGTGTTGATAGGAGGAATTAAAGCAATTAAGATATTTTCGAGAGTCCAAGAGTATAACTTTATTTTCTGTCCAGGTAACATTAATATGAAAGTCCATTAAATTCATTAAATCTTTTTATTCATTCCATAAATGCTCTTTTTTTGGGAGAGAAATAGATATATTTGATCTTAATTCAATAATAATAATAATAACAACAACAATAGTAACCATAGCAACCTTATCTTATTTTGTTGGAGAAATTTTAAAATTTTAACTGTGAAAAGATATATCACACAATCACCTTGCTGCTAATTACATGACTTGGTGTCTCTGCTTTCTCCCCCTTTCCCTCCCCTGCCTCCCTCCCTCCTTGCAACGGCCCTTAAGCTTGGGGTGGCTTGTTAGAAGAATTCAGGTCACAGTGGGACTCCCACTAGGTGTGTGTGGGTGCTTCGTCTGCACCCCTGGTTTCTTTTTTAAGTCTTAAACGATGCTCCCCTTCCAAGCCATCTTCCTTTCCCCACTCTTGACTCTACCACCCTTGGCTGAAGTATAAATTGCAGCCCCATCTACTCCCCTCTGAAATTGGTCTTTGGTGAGGAACTCAGGGCTTTCCCCATATCTTCTCCCCTCACCTTTGTATGCTGCTTCCTCTTACTCAAGTCCCTTTTATCACTATCACCACCGAACACTTTGCACAACACTGCCTTGCTTTGGCCAGAGCCATCAGGTAAGGTTGGAAAGTCTCTCTGACCATCGTCTTTAATGTTGGAATCAGTTTCATTTATTCTCCACCAGCCTAGGATGAATTTTGGGTCCTCAGCCCTGCCACCCTTTGCTGTCAGCAGCAGCCGATGTGTTTTTTTCAGCTCAGGTCTGATAAAGTGAAAAGGACAGTCAGCAGGGTTACTCAGACGTACCAGCTCTCAAAGTTCTTGGTGGTTAAGCTTGGAGAAAGGCCATAGAAAACACTTGTAAACATACATGATCCCTCTGAATGAATTGTTTACTTCTCCTGTAGTTGCTTTAGCTTTTAAAAATGGAAGTTTTCAACAGGACTTTCATTTGTTTGTCTTTGCAATCCACTTGGGTCTAGTTTGGAATCTAACAACTGGAAGAAAACCTTGGATTCAGTGCATAGTTAGGTTTTGGTGCTGCTGCTTCTCACAGTCCTCGGCAAGGATTAAGAAAGAATTTGGTCTGCATGGCAGATCCCTGAAATTGGCAGGCTTGACTTCCTGACAAATTGCTGCGTTTCTCTCCTTTTCTGTTCAAGACTACTAAATGCTGAGATATGGGGATGCATACCAAAATAAAGGCAATGGGTTGTGTTCTAAAGTTTTTTTTTTAATTTAGTACTTGTATAAAACTACCTTTTGAAGCAGCAACTATCAAGTCTAAAAAGCAATTGTTTTCATCAATTTTTTTCTGAGAAAACCTTAGTTCTAAGGATTTAACATCCTATAAGTAATGTTTAACATAACAGTATTTCATAAGTAGCTTTTTTATTATCAGACCACTGTCTGATTTTAATATAATAAAAGTATGCATTTATACTTAAACAAAAATTTTAACCTATAAATACAGTATTATTTTAAGTGTAAGCTAAGCTTTCAGGTATATAGAGTTAAATTTACCTGAAGATGGTAAAGGAGTAGTGATATTTTGATTTCATTTGTTTCCCCCCTTCCCCATAACTGTTTATTATCTCAGAATCAATCAATTTATATTTTGGAGGGTAACTTTTGGGGGGAAAACGAGCACATATAAAAGTCATCTCTAAATCAATGGAACTTTTCTAAGGACAAAAATCTGTGTCAGAAGTGACTAAATATTGAAGAGATATAACCACTAACTGATACTTTATACTTTCTCTAAAAATGTTAGAGAACATTTTTAAAAATGTTAGTTTGTTTGTTGTTATAAATCCATGATAGCTTACTTCATAGGTACTCTTATTGACATTTTATTTGTAGGATGTTGTGGAGAAATGGTCTTAGCTCATTCTACAATAACAAAATACCATAGGCTAGGTGTCTTAAATAATAAAATTTATATCTCACAGTCTTGAGAATGGGAAGTCCAACGTCAAGGGGCTGGCAAGGTAGTTT
Source organism: Cynopterus sphinx (assembly GCA_030015415.1). Lineage (NCBI taxonomy): Eukaryota > Metazoa > Chordata > Mammalia > Chiroptera > Pteropodidae > Cynopterus > Cynopterus sphinx. The sequence continues at coordinate 121,378,533 of CM057387.1, forward strand.
TCATTCTGAGGCCTCTTTTGGCCACCATCTCCTTGTGTGCTCACATGACCTTCTTGGGGAGACAGAGAGTGAGTTCTTTGGTGTCTCTTTATAAGGGCACTAATCTCATTATAAGGGCCCCTCCCATATGACTTCACCTAACCCTAATTACCTCTCAAATACCATCTTACTGTAGGTTAGGGCTTTAATACATGAGTTTGAGGGACACACAGAGATGCAGTCTGTAACAAAAAGTAATAAGAATTTCTCATCTGTATTTTATGTTTTTATCATTTCAAGAAAATTCTGAAAGGAAATGAATATATCTTAAGAGTTTGCTTCATAACATGATCAAAAGTGGGCTTCAGCAAATCCTCTTATGGGGGTCAGTTGGACTTTGCCTCCTTAAATATTGTACTCCATCACACATCTCTCTTTTGAGTTTTCATTTGCACAGAAGCTGAATATAAATACATATTGATAGTTCACTTCAGCTAAAGCAGCGGTCCCAAAATCCCAGGTCGTGGACTGGTACCAGTCCATGACACAGCAAGAGGTAAACTGCAAGCACACGGACCAGGAAGCAAAACTTCATCTGTATTTACAGCTGCTCCCCAGTGCTAGCATTCCCGCCTCAGCTCCACCTCAGATCATCAAAAATTAGATTCTCATAGGAGCATCAGTACCTGGTGCCAAAAAGGTTGGGGACCACTTGGCTAAAGGGAAGAATAGTTTGTAAGCAAGAGTTTTGTGATTTATTTATTTAATTATTAAGTCAGCTACTCAAACTAATGGAGTCTAGTTCATAGTTGTGCAAATATAAAGAAATGCTTGAGGGGTAAACACAACTTGGAAATCACGTAGGAGTTGGAAATGAGGTCCTGGGTGCCTTGGTAATGTCTTTTTATGGTACTTGTTAGTTTCAATTTTTTTATTTTTAAGCTTTATTTTCCCATTATGAATTTTCTGGCATAGATATACACAAAAGTTTTATTTGTCCAAGGAATGAAGAATAAAGTTATGCATCAGTCTTCTGGTGGGTGCAAACAGTTTTCTTTCCATTGTAAAACTAGCTTAGTTTCTAACTACACTGAATGCTAAAGAATTTTATGGGTGGAGATCAGTTAGAAGATGAGTGAAATTAAGCCCCACCTACTAGAATGGGGAAAATCTACATGAATTATTTGGAAATCTGAAAGGGAGATTCTCCCCTCCCCCCTTTTAATTCAGTCATTTACATTAGGCAAACCTATTTATTTTGTGCTCAACATGTTTCAGCTTTGGTCATCAAGCATTCTTTCATTTGTCTCTTGTGTCTCTTTGACGTCATTCTATAAATGTTTTGTTTTGTTTTTGGATCACATTTTTTATGGCACTACAAGATTATCCATCTCGATTTATCTTGTATAGTTCCTGTCCCAGCCCTAGATTCTGCATTTTCACCAAGGGGCCTTAGTTCCTTATAATTGGAGAAAGTATTAGAAATCTAGATATTGGTGCTATGCTTTATTGCTACCAGGGTGGTTGCTTCTAGGCCCTCTCAGCTACAGAGCAAGGAAGTATTTGTGTGTACACAAACTCATGGATATACATAAATCTATAAATATTTCTTTATGTAACCATCTATTTCTATATTAAGCTAAACATGAGTTCATATTAATGCCTCTCTAATCCATTATCACATGGCCATTTTACGCTTTTCCTCTTGCTTATCTGTAAATTCCCACCCCAACTGTGAGAAACTTGGCTCCAGCCATCCACCATTTATTTACTTAATTGTTCAATTCCATTACGCATGTGTAGCTGTATTAGCATTATCACCTTTGCTCCTGTGGGAAACAGCTTCATCCAGTAAAGTCTAGAGCTTATGTGCGTGCAGTTCCTTTTGCATTTAGTCATACATTTGCCAATCATTTCCAAAATTAATTAGGCCAGCACTCTTTCCTCCACCCATGGCTGTTCTATGTATTTGTAATACAGTTAGATTCTTTTTTTTTTATCATTAAATTTATTGGTGTGACATTGGTTAATAAAATTTTAGGTTTTAAGTGTACAAATAATAAATACATCATCAGTTAGTCTTTTGTCATAGTTTCATCCTTTCCTAAAAGTTTTTTTTAATTTGCATACATTAAGTTTCACTCTTTGCCCTATAAAATTCTGTGAATTTTCACAAATGTGGATTGGGATAGTAAGTTTTACTTAAGTTTTAAAATGCTTAAAAAATGGTTTTGCCAAAATGACTTTAGGCCCTACTTTTAACTCTAAAGTGCTAAGATTCTAACATTTACCTTTTATCATTTTGGCCTCTCTTTAATGTTTTTCTTCTGGAACTTAACATTATTAAAAGTTAACAATTTGGGGAATTTATTTAAGGTAGGCCCCTGGCAAAGGAATAGTCCTGTTCCTTAAAGAATCCAGGTGACATAGATTCTACAACTGAATGGTGACATTTACTCATCATTTGGTATAGAATGGAATCCTGGCATTTTTCTCGCTGATCATTTTTGTATGTTATCCATATTGTTCATTGTACACTTTACACTTAGGTGGTTAGCTCATTTGGTTAGCAAAAAGTTAGATACCACAAGTAGTTTAAGATTTAATTTTATTTCAGTAACTTCATCAGTGAAAAAACCTATTTCATGGTCTACTCTCGGCTAAGGCAAAGTGTCTGTGCTTTGGGTTACAAGGAGGGCTGTATGAAAGTATGATCCAATAGGAATTCTTCAAGAGTACACGTGACAATCAGAGGTGAATCAGTAACATTAACTTCTTCAGTAAGGGACCTTCTGTTCTTCATTCATTAAAAAAGTAGTTATTGATAAGGTATCTAATAATGTACCAGACATACAAAGATTAATATGACTTAGTCTTTGCCCTCAAGTAGTACCCAATCTAGTGTGGAGAAAAGAAAGTTAAAATGAAATTTAGAAGCAGGTCATAGAAAGATTGGCTGGATAAGTGAAGAGTTTTTGGAGACATCTGTTGGAGATTAGAAAAGGTTAAATAGCCCATCAAAAATTGAAAATTTTCAGAGCAGATTTATCTTTTTAAAGGCATTTAGCCATTACTTAGATCAGTGGTCTCCAAACTTTTTGGCACCGGGGACCAGTGCTCCTATGAGAATCTAATGCCTGATGATCTGAGGTGGAGCCGAGGCAATGATGCTGTGGAGCAGCTACAAACACAGATGAAGCTTCACCACCTACTCACCTCCTGCTGTGGGGCCTGGTTCCTGAAACAGGCTGCACACTCGTGCCGGTCTGCGGCCTGGGGTTTGGGGATCCTTGACTTAAATGACATCTGTGTAGCTCATCTGTACGTTTTGTCAACAGTATAAGTTTAAGTTATATTGGAAATGAAAGCTACAGTTAATTCTGTCTAGTATATTTTCTCTTTGATGACGTAGACATTTCTATAAAAAATAGAACTTAATGAGAATTAACTCAAATAGAAATGAGTTGTCCTATCACAAAAGAAATAGAATCAGTGGACAGAAAAATCTCACAAAAACGCTAGGCTTACAAGTGATTCCTGTCAAATATTCAAGAAACAGATAATTCTGGTTTTATATAACCTCTTTCAAAAATTAGGGGGTAAAGGGACAGTCCTAAATCATTTAATGAAACTGGGATGATTCTGATTTCAAAACCAGAGATGGATAACAAAGAAAAATTATAGGTCATGTCACTCATGAACATAGATGTAAAAATCCTAAGCCAAACATTAGCAAACTGAACCTAACATTGTAAAAAAATAATAAGTCATTGCCTATTTCAGTTTGAGGAGTGCAGGCTAGTTTTAACATAGGAAAACCAATTAATATCATTTATTTCACCAACAGACTCACAGAAAACCATTTGATAAACTCTTAAAATTCATTTATCACTTTAAAATCAAATCACTGCATATACTACAGGTGGGAATATAAATTGGAACAATCACTTTGGAAGACTCTTTGACATTACCTAATATAGAAGTACATGCTTGTGCCCTACACCCAGCAATTTCATTCCTAAATATGTACTGAAGAACATTGTTTTCAACCTGTGGCTTGAAGCCAATTAGTAAGAATAAGACAATTTAATGGCATTTGACCAACACTTTGCTTAAGTGTTAAACACAATAGAAAATATCAGTGTACCTCATTGTAAGGGTATTACTTTGAGAAATTTATTGTCAGTTATATGTCTGTTTGTGTATGTGAAGGTAGACTGATTTGTGAGAGAAAACGTATTTTTTTTTGTGATTGTCAAGAATGTGTGAACACTACTGCTATAGGAAAACTAAAAAATGCTCGTTATTTCATAAGAGCAAAACATTGGAGACAGTTGATTTCTTTCAAGAGTAGAATGGATAAATTGTAACATACATTGAAATTTTGCACTGCAGTGAAAATGAGCTACAACTACATCCAACAATTAAAGAATATGTTGCTTAGGAATATATTTTTATGTGATGTATTGGTAGAACTGTAAAGGAAAGTGAGAGGGTAGTAAATGATGATTATTTCTGGTCGAGTCAGAGGATGGTAATGAGGGGGCCTTGTGGTCTGTTTCCTAACTAGGGTTTCCTTGTGGGTGCACAGTGGTTCCTTATTTTTAAATTGTACATCTTTCTTCTGTTCTTTGTTTAGAAATTGCGGTAAAACAAACAATATAAAAGGTACCATTTTAAACATTTTTAAGTGACATCGAGTATATTCACATTATTGTCCAATATTCACCATTATCCCTCTCAGAATTTTTTCATCTTCCCTGACTAAAACCTCGTACCCATTAAACAATAACTCCCTGTTCTCCCTTCCCTCCAACCCCTGACAACCACCATTCTTCCTTCTGCCTGTATGAACTAACTACTCTAGGTATTTCATAAAGTAGAATCATACATTACTTAATCTTTTTATATCTGGCTTGTTTCACTCAGCATAATTTCTTTAGGCTTCTTCTGTGTCGAAGCAAGTGTCAGAATTTCATTCCTGTTTAAGGCTGAATGTGTGTGTGTGTGTGTGTGTGTGTGTGTGTGTGTGTGTGTACACCATTTTCTTTATCCATTTATCCTCTGATAGACATTTGGTTTGTTTATACCTTTTTGTTATTGTAAACAATGCTCCTGTGAACATGGGTGTACAAATATCTGTTTGAGTCACTGTTTTCAACTCTTTTTGGTATGAATCCAAAATTAGAATTGCTGGACCGTGTGGTAATTCTGATTAATTTTTTTGAGGAACTGCTTTCCACTGTTTTCCACAGTGGCTACACCTCTATACAGTTTTACATCTGTGATATTTTTGGCTGTTAAAAATTAATTATAAAAGACAAGGGAAAGAAGAAGCCTTAAATAATTTATGTAAATAGATATCTGTGGATATATAATTTTGATTTGTTTTTATTTTTTAATTTTTAATTTTTCAGTTATAGTTGGCATACAATACTATATTAATTTCAGGTGTACAGCATAGTGATTAGACATCTATATAACTCACAAAGTGATCACTCCAATAAATCTAGTGCCCCTCTACTATGCTTTCTTCTATCTCCATGATTGTTTTGTAATTGCCAATTTATACTTAATCCCTTCTCCCTTTTTTTACCAATCCCCCACAGCCCCATTTCATTGGTAACCCTAAAAATGTTCTCTGTATTTATGAATTTGTTTCTACTTTTTTGTTTGCTTATTTTGTTTTTCAGATTCCACATAGATGTGCAATCATATAGCATTTACCTTCCTCTATCTGACATACTCCATTCAGTACACTACCCTCTAGGTCCATGATAAAATATCTTTTTCCATCCCATTACTTTTAGTCTGTGTGTCTTTTAATCTGAAGTAAGTCCCTTGTAAGCAGCATATGTAAGCGTCTTGTTTTCTTATCCATGCAGCCACCCTGTCTTTTGATTGGAGCATTTAATTCTTTTTCATTTGAAGTACTCCTTAATAGATATTTAGCTATTGCCATTTTTTATTTAGACCTTTGATACATATTTTTTTCTTCTTAAAGAAGTCCCTCCAACATTTTCTGTAATACTAGCTTAGTAGTGATGAACTCCTTTAACTTTTTCTTTTCTGGGAAGCTCTTTAGCTGTTCTTTGATTCTAAATGATAACTTCGCTGCATAAAGTAATCTTGGTTGTAGGTCCTGGGTTTTCATCACTTTAAATATTTTGTGCAAAGCCCTCTGGCCTGTAAAGTTTCTGTTGAGAAATCGTCTGATAGTCTTATGGGTGTTCTCTTGTATATAGCTAGTTGCTTTTCTCTTGCTGCTTTTAAGATTTTTCTCTTTGAATTTAACCTTTGCCATTTTAATTATGATGTATCTTGGTGCAGTTCTCTTCGGATTCATCTTGTTTGGGATTCTGTGAACTTTCTGGGATAGTATGTCTAATTCCCTCACCAGCTTAGGGAAATTTTCTGTTACTATTTCTGACAATGGGTTTTCAATTCCTTGCTCTCTTCTCCTTCTGATACCCCTGTGATGTGACTATTGTTACATTTGACGTTTTCCCAGAGGCTTCTTAAACTATCTTCATTTTGGATTCTTTTCTCTTGTTGCTGATCTGATTGGGTGTCCTCTCCTACTCCTCTTTGTTACTGATTCAATCTTTCGTTTCATCCACTCTATTGATTTCCCTCTAATGTACTCTTCATCTCATATATTCTTCATTTCTGACTGGCTCCCTATTATGTTTTCCATCTCCATTTTTATGTTTTCTGTCTCTTTGTTAAAGTTCTCACTGAGTTCATCTACTCTTCCCCAAAGTTCCTTGAGCATCCTTATAACCAGTGTTTTTTTCTAACAGTAAGGCATGTATATATTTACACTGTGTGTTCACCTCCCATAGTTAGATTTCTTTCTGTCACCACATCGACTCCCTTTACTCCTTTTACCCTCCTTCATCCCCCTTGCCCCATAGCAGTGTTTCGAACGCTGCATCTGAAAGAAAGGGCTTGTCTTAATTTTGATGACTTATTTTTCTGGAACTTTGTTCTTCCAAGTGAGACATGCTTCTTTGTCTCCCCATTTGAGCTCCCCTTGTGTCTGTTTCTACGTATCAGGTAGGACTCCTAAGTCTCCTGGTCTCAGTAGAGAGGCTTTATGTGGTAGGTGTGCTGTGGGGTCCCTTGGCACAGACCTGGGGAGGGGTCCAGCTGCAGGCCAAGTTTAGCCACAGCTTGTACACCTCTGGGGCCACCTGGTAAGAGTTGCCAAGCAATCCATATAGGGCTGCCACTTGTGCTGGGCTTACAAGTACCTCGAAGGGCCACATTAGAAACTGAGGCTGACTGCTACTGGTGCAGAGCTTGGGGCTACACAGCAAGAGGTATGGAGCACGCTGAGGCCAGATACTGTTGCTTTGGGTTTTGTGAGCCTTTAGAGATTTTTGAAAGTTCGCAGCAGGAGCCAAGACAGCTGTTTGCATGGAATAAATCGCTGGAAGCGGCTTGGGTGCACCCACCAGTTGGGAGAAGCACAGTCTCAGGGAATCCCCTGGGCAGAGCAACCTTTGTTATCTGCAGACTGGGAGAGGGGAGGGCTCAACAAAAGAAAAATGGCCAGCACCTCTGTCTGGGAGCCAGCTGCCTCTCCACCCCTTGCCCTGAAGATCAACAGCCCAGTGCCTCCCTGTACATCCCTGGGACCCTTCAAGCAGCTGCCCTGGAGCTCAGAGCGAGTGAGTTTGTCTGAGAGTAAGGCCAGGCATGGGCGCTTTAAGAGGAACAGTTTCCAATTCCTGCAGCCCTCCATCTCACTCAGCCAAAACTTCTGGTTTTCACAGCCAGAGGTTTGTAGGGACTTCTCTTCCCAGCACTGGAACCCTGGGTTCGGGAGCCCAGTATGAGGTTGGGACCCCTTGCTCCTCAGGTGAGAGAGGGGGCTCCACAGCCAAGGTAGCCCTCTTGATACTCCATCGCTATACGCGGTTGTGGGACCAAGCCATTTAGCGTCTCTGCCTCTCCTACTGTTTTGAGGTGACCTGTTATTTGAGGTGACCTAGTCATAGGGCTTCTGTTCAGCTAGACTTCTGGTGACTCCAGGTACTGCTTGCTCTCTAGTTTTGTTATAATGTGGTGTGGTCTCTGGTGGAGGCGTGCACAGCCTCTACATTCTTCACCATCTTGAACTTCCTCTTATTTGTTATTTTGTCATTGTTTTTGAACTGACTGTGAAAGAGTTGTCTAGGTGCTTCATTAAAAATCAAAATGAGTGGGATTCAACTTTACCCTGCACACCGTCATGTGAAATTTTGATTTGGTTGGTTTGAGTGGACTTAGGAATCTGAATTTTAATAGTTCTCAGATGATTCTGATGGGGAGCCATTGATTTATTTTTTATCATAAATACTATTAATTGTTTACATTAGAAAGATAGCTGAGTCAAAAAGTTTGCACATTTCAAATTGATAATATTACCAAATTTAATATATTTTTGAACTTTTCTTATTTCTGTATGAACTTTTCCTTCTGAAGAAGGAAATACTTAACCAAATATTTCTGTACAATAGAAATATTTGTATAAGACATGCAGATATTTTTAGAAGAAATAAAGTAGAAGTTGTTTGCCTTAAATTTTTTTAATTATGGGAAAAAATTCCTTTAATGATATAAACTTGATTATGTAAAATAAAATTGATCTGATTTTTGAAAATTGTTTCTTTTATTGAAATAGATTGGTAATGGATGAGTAAACCAGAAAGATGTTAACTCTTCTTAAAACTTAAGCTGTGAAGTGGTGATTGCTTTAGCTATCCTTAACCAAGGGGAGACTTTTCTTTTTCTTATTATTTCACAGGCTTTTTTCTAGATCTTGAAGAGTTTTCTGACTTAATCATTTTGGAATGAGATTTGGTCTTCATCGTCGTCTTCTCCTTCTCCTGTCTCCTTCCTTCTTCTTCTTCTTCTCCTCCTCTTCCTCCTTCCTCCTCTTTCTCTTCCTCCTCTTCTTCCTCCTCCTCTTTTTTTTTAAGTAGCAGAAAATAGCATCTTGCATGAGAACCTGATGTTTAAAACTTTAGCTTCTATGGGAAGTTTTGAAACTCTGTGGTTTGACTATAATATCCCCAATAACAGTAATAAAATTTGACTGATATACTACTCAGTTGCAGTTTAAATGAACAAAAAGTTGCTACAGTTAGATATTGTTAAATATATAGACCTTAAAAATTCAGTGGGGAAAAACATGAGTGAAAAAGCATTATAAATTTAACAGCCAACTAAAGGAAAGAGTAGCTATGCTATTTCTAAAAGAAATCAGATTGCATTCATCTTTTGTGAACTCTTGCCGGTATCTATCATTTCTTTTTATAGCATTAGGAAATGGTTTCCCAGCATACATGAAAAAGCTAGTTTTAGCTTAAGTAGCTTAAAGTAAAGATACCCACTTGGCAAAAACAAAATTTAGTCTATGTAATTTGTTTTAATTGTCTACGAGATTTTCCACAAAGCAAGTAAGTGGTAAAACGAAATATCATAACTTAGTAGTAGATCCAAAAATACTGGTTCAGGTTCATATTTCTTGAGTGTGAGTGTGTGCGCGTATGCTTTCCTTTCTTGGAAGGGAAACAAACCCCTTATTTAGAGAGTATGATTTTCCAACTTGTTCATGTTTTTAAATGTCCTTTTATGAAACTATGATAATATTGGATGGTAAGATGTGTGTGTGTGTTGGTTTTTTTTGAAACTCATTTGTGAAATTGAAAATTTGTTGACCCTTTGTTGGTCCAAAAAAATTGCTCATCTGTGAAATTCAGAAGGCTGGGAAACATTGTGATAGAAACTTTCCCCAAAGGCCAAGAGAACCTGGGCATGCAGTGGTTTTTGCACACTCCTCCCTTGTTGTCAGAGTAAGGCTACATAATGGCAGCGAATACTGAATATCTTAAAATAGTGATGATTCGCTTAGATAGTGTGCATTTATTTCATTTTTTCCCCTCTTTAATTCCTTCTCCTCCCCACTTCCACCCCTGAGCTATGGATGTTGCCGTTTCTCTTTTAAGAACTGGATCTCTGAAGGTGGAATGTCCCCTCCCCCACGTTCGTGGTATGCACCTGGCGCACTTGGGGGTCCTGGCACATCCAGGGTATGGTCCATGGCTCCACCTGGGGCATGAACACAGGATCTTCTGCGTGTGAAGCAGACATGCTAACCACTATACTATGGAGCCACCCCCAGATACTGTGTATTTTAAATTTAAGAATAAAAATGCCTACTTCTTCATGCCCCACTTTTACTCTCCCTCTTCTCGTTTTGTCTTAGGAATACGAACTCTGTGATTTTATTTATTTAATTAATTTTTGATATGAAGTTTATGTTTTGTTTATCAGAATAGCTACATATTAACATTTAGGTTTTCGTCATTGCCTCTAAAATGAATTCATAAAGCTGTGTTTGTTTATTCATTCAGCACCTTTAGCAGAGTGCTTATTTGAATACAGGAAATAGTTATTTTCTGTTGTGCCATAAGTGGAGAGAAGCAGAAAGACAGACAACTGCAGTACAGTAGTCCTTCCTTATCTGGCTTCACTTTCAGGGGTTTCAATTACCAGCAGTTAACTATGGTCCAAAAATATTAAATGGAAAATTCCAGAAATAAACAATTCATAGGTTTTAAATTGCGTGTCATTCTGAGTAGCATGATAAAATCTCCAGCCATCCCAGTCCATCTTGCCCAGGATATGAATTATATACTTTTGTCCAGTGTATCTACATTGTATGTGCTCCCCACCTGTTAGTCACTTAGTAGCCACCTTGGTTATCAGATTCACTGTTGTGCTTGTGTCCAAGTCACCCTTATTTTACTTAATAATCACCCCAAAGTACAAGAGTAGTGATGCTGACGATTCACATATGACAAAGAGAAGCCATAAAGTGCTTCCTTTAAGTGAAAAGGTGAGTGTAATACCATAAGATATTTTGAGGGTGACCACATTTATATAACTTGAACTACAGTATATTGTCATAATCTTTTATTGTTATTGTCGTTAATCTCTTACTGTGCCTAATTTATAAATCAAGTTTATCATAGGTATGTATATGTAGGAAAAAATATAGTATATATGAGGTTTGGTACTATCTTAAGTTTCAAGGAATCCACTGAGGGTCTTAGAATGTGTCCCTGGCTGATAAGGGGAACTACTACTGTACAGTGATTGCTAGAATGAAGGCAGGTACTTAGTACTGTGGGGGAAGAAATGGGTGTACTTCGAGCACTTCTGCAGCCTGATGTAGTCAATTCTGAGTTAACAGTATGTTATTTGCTCTTTTTGCATTTTTCTTAAATTGTTTTTGATAAGAAAAAAATTTTAAAGCCCAGAAAAATGCATCTCCAATGCCTTATTTTTCCCTTCTAACTTCATTCTGATTCATACTATACTTCAAATGCAAGCTTTTTGTTTCAGATCATTGCTGTATGTTAACTTATTACAATTGTTCTATACTGTATATATTACTGTTCTCAAAATCTAAAAATTCAAGCTCTCACAAAATGTAATTGTGGGTATTAAGTTCCATTATACTTATTCTACAGAATTTGCAGAACGTAGAGTATCTCCATTGATGATTGAAGCCAGTACATTTTTCTTGATCATTTATGCTTACTAATAACATCCTTTGGCTGCTACATATGAGTATGGGGAATGTCTCTGAAAACTTGTCCATTTCTACTATTCTGTATCATTCAAAATGCTTTCATTTAATATCAACCATTATAAAGTGATTTTTAAAAGTATACTGATTGGTGGTTTGGGGAAATACTGTTTTTCATTTCTGTTAAATGGAATTTTAATTATATTACACTGATGAGTTAACCATTTTTTTAAAAACTCACTCCAGCTGATATGTTATTAAATTTGAAATGCTTTATAGTGCTCTGAATTGCTTGTCAAAATAGCTCAGTTTGCTAATAGCAACAGTAGTTATGCCAAATTATTCTATGTCTAGACTTTTTTGTCAAATCATTGACTGTCAAGAATTAAGGCGTCTCCAGGTTATGAGCTTCCATTAAGATAGAAAAATATTAAGTAGTATGTGCACCTGGTGAAAACACTCATCGAATAAAATATAGTTTTTACCTTTGTATCCAAAAGTAATTCTGTGAATGGCAAAGAATATCAGTTCAAGGGACAGTAATTTGAAAAACTTTCATCCCTCCATCTTTCCCCTCTGAAATCCTACATATTCTCAAATGTTTGCTTCTGTACCATCCTTCTCACACTGGTTGGAAGCTGTCTCTTCCTTTCCTGAACTGTTAAAGCTTCTCATTTTGTATCACAGGTCTGTCCTGGATTGTTCTCTATTTATTTGGGTGTCTTTACTCTTACTGAGCAAATCTTTTTGAGAGGAAATAATAGCATAACTTCTTTTTATAACTTTCATGGGATCTAAGCACAATGTTTTCACATATAGCAGACGTTCTGTTGATGTTTGTTGAATGCCTGAAGTAACATAGAATTTGTATTTTACTATTTTTCCACTTTATATATTTTTTTACTTAGTACAATAATGGTAATGATATGTTAATTAGAAGGTGTATTATCATCTTAGATTGAATTATATTGCGGTCTTCCATAAATTTTCATTTGACAGTATGTTTCCAAGAGTAGCATTTAATACATTTTAGCTCACATTAATGCTGCTGAAGTGGGTGACTTCATGAGTTCATGATGACATCTGTACACGGTTGCTACTTGGCTTCTGACGCTTCAGAAGCCCTCATGCTGAGGGATGACTGGGTGCTTTCCATTCACTCCAGCCACACATTCTTTAAGTTAAGCCTTAGTTCTTTATTTTACTATCAGTAAGAAATTAATTGCATTTTTTAAAACCTTTTGAATTTGTGAAGAATAAGCTTGATTGCATTTTAAATCTTCAGTTTCCTTTTAGGTAAGTCTTTTCTGATTTTCATAAAGATGTATTTATTCCTGGGGGATCATCAGATGTCTAGTTGTGTAGAAATCATAGGCACCATTAATCAGATATTATACTAGGACTGATAGTTTTACATGGATAACAAAGTAGTTTCATTCCCATTTTGAATTTTTTTGAATAGATTTTAATTCTTCACAAGTTAATTGATTTCCTCTGAGTTCAGAGCAGTTTGTTGATATCTGCTGTTTTTACAGAATTGTTATGAAGTAGGTGAGGAAATCACGTAGGAATTACTTAGGAATAGAGAGGTTTTCTATCTTACTCTATATATTACTTACCTTGGACCGTATAGCATTACAGCTAGAAACAGTAGCCAAATTTCCCAGTCTCAGAATCTTAATTTATACTTCAGAAGATTTAAAAAACTGATTTGAATTTAGTCGGTTGTAGTATAGTAGTTTTTCAAAGGAAAAGATGCTACAGGGCCTAATAAATGGTTTCTTCAGTACCATTCCTCTTGAACTAGCAAAGGGTCATTGGGTATGGGTCAGTAGTCTGGCAGCAGGCGCCCAGCCCATTGTACACCTTAAAAGGTCAGAATTCAAGGAACCAGAGAGGTACATTCATTCCAACCAATAAAATATCTTGACAGCATCCAGTGACATATAAGGATAGAGTCTGCTATTTCCTGGATGTACTAATCATGTAATTTTTATTATAAAATAACGTGAAGTCAGCACAAGAGTTTTGTGGGTGGAAATATTGGTAAACCTTGGTTCACTTGAATGTCTAGTGCTAGAAGACAAGGCGCCTAGGCAAATGATCTCTGCCCTAAAGGAGCTCAGATTGCAGTTAGTTGACTTCAGATTGTGGTTTCTCCCAAAGACTTGATCACTTTGGAGAAACTGAGAAGGCCTAACACAAATGTGAAGGGTGAGGAAGATTTCTCTTAAAGACTTTCATGAAAACTACATTCATTTAGTTAATACACTTAACATGCGAAATGTTTTATAGGGCTTCTTTTGGCGTGAAAAAAATGAAAAACTGTTTTAAAATGCCTCTTATCCTCTGGGAGTATGAGTGATGATTTCATTACCTAATCATAGAAGTGAAAATGAAAGGCTGTGCAAATTGATGCTGGGCATGTAATTACAGAGGAATCGCATCTGAGCCCTTCCCTGTGTATTCTCATTGGCATCTATGCTCAGGGCCAAGTTAGCAAACATGCCCTCGGGAGCGTGGGATTTGATGCTTCTGTGGATAGTGAAATGGTTGATTGGTGAGAATTGCTTAGAACTGAGTATTACAAAAGTGTGAGTCCCCTATTTAAGCTTGCTAATTGTCGTTTGAGATTTGGAAATGGAATAAATTGCTTTATTGAGCCAAACAAATTTATTTTGCTTGGGGAAAAAAAATAGTAATATAAATAACCTTTTAAAGACTTCATTGATTCAGTTTGTTCTGAAGCAGACCCTAGGCTCACAGTCTGTCAAGATGTTGTATAAAGGAACAGATGTGTTTGAGATGCTGTGTTTAACATATGAAAAATGCAGCTGAACTCAAGGGATCGGTTTATTAGGACTCTCTTCGTAGGTGAATTTCAGGGCTGATGGGGGATTAAAAATATGAGAAAATGAAGGAAGATAGTCAATGGGAGATGAGAAATGATAACTTGCAGGGGAGAGAATAAGATAAAATACAGGAAGTGATATTTCTTTTACAGTGGAAAAGGCACTCTTTTTTTTGGCTAGAAAAAATTTTTTAATTTTTGTTTCATATTTTATATGACTGTAACTCTTTAGGATAGGACTTAGGGCCAGAAATGGAAAGGCCTTTCCTCTAGCAAGTTAAGCACAAGGTAAAACATCTCACTGAAAGTGTGATAGAGGGGGCTAACTCTCTAAGATCTTTTAATGCAGTTTTCAGTAAACCTATTACAATACTGCTCTACTTTTGGAGAATGGAGGGAATTTCTGTCCTTCCTTTCATAGCCCCCACATCCCCCAGCTAGGAGGATTTAGGCTACTCTGCTACTTCTGATTAGCCACCAGTTGCTCATTATCACCAAGATTCTTGCAACCACTTTGCTAGGACACATCTCAGTATCATGAGCTAATTTGGTAGATTATCATGGAAGCAATTTTGTGAGTTTTGATTCTCGTTCTCATTTTCCTAATGTGATCCTTCTTCCAGTTTTTAAGGTATTATACATAATTAGTGTATGAATTCCAGGAGTGGTAGAGATGAGATGAGAGGTTTCTCTTTGTTCAACCCCCTCACCTTTTGGAACATTTCATATATTTCTTAAAGCCCCAAAGTATATTTCAAGATTACTCTTTTCTCCCTATTATTTCTTATTCTTCTTATCAGTGCTACAGGGAATGCTAGAAATTTGTTAGGTGGATGGCATAGTGAATGGTCTGCTTATGGTCAAGGAGAATAGATGTATTAAAAAATAATGAAATGAACTCAGATGCCCCTCCAAGAAAGGATTTGCTGCCCATCGGTTAGGAACATAGCTAAAGAAACCTGCTAAGTCCTTTCAGTGTCTGCTTCAGCTTTGAAGTCAAGGTCATACTATGACAGAGCAGCCCCAGCCAGTAGCTGAGCAGAACAGTGATGTAAGAGCCTCGTCTTCTCACCTAACGTGAGAGTCCTCTCACCGGCCATCCTTATTCCTGAGCTCTCTGTTCAGACAGACTTCGTCAGGTCTGTGGCATGGTCTGATGGCTTCTCCTGCCCAGGAGTGCTTCCTCGAACTCTTTTCTTCTCACAAGAGTTCTTTCCATTAAACCCATTTTATTCCTAATTCTATTTTAGCATCTGCTCCTGGACAATCTAACCTGTGACACATAAATCACCCTGTCTCCTTCATTTTACTTTTTTTACCTCAGGCATTGCATGGAACATCAGGGGAGCAGTGTAAATGTATTGCCTGCCTGTGTGTATGTTTTAGCATGTTGTGCTATCTATGTTCCCTAAATTCTCTAGAAAGAGCTTGTCTTGGTAAACTTTAGAGAAGTGCACTAAGCATTTATGCAGTTTGCTGAATTTTTCATAAACTGAACACATCAGTGTAGCCATTACCCAATTAGGAAACAACTTCACCAGCAGCATCCCAGGAGCTTCCTGGTGGATAGCAAAGGTAACCACTGTCCTTACTTGCAACAGCATAAATTAATTTTGCCTCATTTTGAATTTGATATAAACATGGTCATGTAGAATGTACTCTTCTAGCTTCTTTTGTTCAGTATTTTGTTTTGAGAAATTTATCCATGTGTGTATTCGTGGCTTCTTACTGTATAGTACTCCACTGTGTGAATGTAACACAATTTATCTGTTGTATTGTTGATGGACATTTGTATTGTATCCTGTTTTTTACTTCCTGGATCTCGTATAATGTTTTCTAGTATAAATATTGCCTTATATTTGGTATTTTAGCTAGTTAAGCCTATTCTTGGAACACTTATCATCCTCAAGTGAATTGTCTTGTGTAAAAAAACTTATTTCTAAAACTATATCAGAATGTTCTTATTACTTAACTCTCTGTAGCACCCACCGTTAGTTTTTCCTTCTAAATTTGAAGTCTTAAATTATGTTACTGGCCAAGGGAAGCTAATTGCTATTCCCTTTGCTGTCTGCCAGTCAGATCCTTGAGTCAGGGGAATTGTTAGAGAACAAACTTTCTAATTTTAAGGTTATACCAGAACTTGGCTTCTGTCACTCTGGTTTTCAATGGAGAGAAAAAAAAAATGCAATCAGAAACCTTTTGGGATTTGTTAGATATTTGGGGTGGGCTTGGTATTCAAGCTGTATCTGTCCGATTAAGGTAGTTCACTACTGGTATGAGAAAGTGCTAAAGAACAGGTTTCATATTGAAGGTCTAAAGGAAATCATGAACAATCTGGGTGCATGGACCTGAGTTATTTCAGAGCTTCTAGCAGTGTATACTAACGCTTGTTTCTTTCCCACTGTAGCTGTTGAGTGGAATGTCATGGCCAGCTCCTCAGACAGTGAAGATGATAGTTTCATGGCTGTGGACCAAGAAGAAACTGTGCTGGAAGGGACAATGGAGCAAGATGAGGAGCCCCACCCAATTTTGGAGGTTGAGGAAACTAGACATAATAGGTCCATGTCTGAGCTGCCAGAAGAGGTTTTGGAATATATCCTGTCCTTTCTTTCACCGTACCAGGAACACAAAACTGCAGCCCTTGTCTGCAAACAGTGGTATCGACTTATCAAAGGTACTGTGGCAGCTGGAAAGGTTTATTTATTTATTTGCTTAAAATTTATTGGAATGATTTATTTTTAAACCCCAATTTTATTTTTTCTTTTCTCCCTTAAATTTATTGTGGTTCTAAAATTTCATATTAGACATTTGACATTGTACATTTTCCTTTTCTCTTTATCCTGGTTAATTTTTTGAACAGCTTGAATACTATAGTATTTAATCAATTTGAAGTTTTAAAACTATTCTGCATATTCTTAGATTTGATCTAGTTAATTGTATTATTCTCAAATAGGCAGAATATGGATGGAGATAGGATAACAGTGATAGATAACATTAATATACCTTTTACCATTGTCAGTCACTTGTAACTGCTTTATAGTCCTCCTCTCAGCAAACTATAATAGATGAAGAAACTGAGTGTGGCACAGTTGTTACTTACTCACGGTCACACAGGTAGTAAATGGAAGATCAAAGATTCACAGGCAGTCTGTATTTAAAATCCATGTTCTTTTTGAGGATACCATAGTGTCTCTTAAGGTAGCTAATTGTGGCAAATGTGGAGTTGTGAGAGCATTTACCCCTTGATTTTATCACTAAACAGCATGGGCCTTATGCATATCTTTTACTTTTTAAAATGAGTTTCTCCTTTTTTCCCCATTATTTAATCAAAATTTCATAGCAAAATATTGAGGGTTGCTAGCTATCCTGTGTTTTTAATTAATAGATAGCAGTTATTTGGCTTCATTCCATTTTAGGTGGGAAGGGCTCTTTTTTTTTCCTTTTTTTTTTTCTTTCTTTTTTTTTAATGAATGAAGGTGACCAGGCCAATTGAATAATCTTTGACCAAAGCAAGGGTTTGTATCAATTTGTTCTTTTCTAGTAGGAACAAGGCAGGCAGAGTTAGAAAACCTTTAGATAAGAATCAGTCTTAAAAGTTTTCCTTGCATCTGGGTGGCTCTTATGGAAATACAGTCCTTGTCAGTTACCCAAAGTCCAACTTGGAGGGCTCAAAGACTAGTTGCATTGAAACTGCTTGCTGAGCCCTACACTCATTTGCTCACAACTGGTAATACTGGTATGCACAGCCTTCTTCTGTTGGCAGAATTAATGGACTCTACAGGAGAGACTGGCTCCCTACTCTGTAGAAATAGGTGGTTTCACCTATAAATAGAAGTGGAGGAATCACAGATGAAGGGCTGTGATGTAACCACATATACGAATTTATTCTTAGGCTTTATTCAGCATTTATATCACTCTGGTCTTTTTTTAAGAGAAAGGAATCGTAACATAGTACTCACAGTTTTATATCTTCTGGGGGAAGTCACTGCCAAGACAGCTTTTTTTTTCTCTTTCAATCATTATATATCTGTCTTTTATTAGTTACTGCCTTACCTCAATTCACCATTTACAAATCTGCATTATTTACTTCACCAGTGTATAGTTGGCAGTGCTCTTTCACATTAAAAATGGCCATGTCTTTTTAATATTCCAATTCTTAACTGTGAGCTCAACCAAGGATTAGTGATCATCATTGGGAAACGAGTAAGTACAGTGATCTTGAGAATGGATCTACTGAGGTGGCATAAATTCAAGAATGGTACATTCTTTTAAAATGTAACATAATTGGTTTTACTTTTCATTCAAAATGTTGCTCTTTGAATTGAGATTTCATGTGTTAGAAATGTAGATTGTTCCAGATACATGCAGCTATCACCTTTTTTAAAATATACTTTAGTTTTTAGAGTGGTTTTAGTTTCACGGCAAAATTGAGCAGAAGCTTCAGGGATTTCACATATACCTCCTACATCGACACATGCATAGCCTCCCTTACTATCAACAAGCCTCATTAGCATAGAACATGTTACAATTGATGAAACTACACTGACATATCATTATCACCCAAAATCCATAGTTTACATTAAGATTCATACTTGGTGTATATTCTGTTGGTTTGGACAAATGTATGACATGTGTTTATCATTATAGTAAAACTCTCACTGTTCTTAGTTATAAATAATAACATAGTTATAACTAATAATCATAACCTACTGTAAACTAATTATTCTTGTTTAAGATAGAAAATGCTTCATGCCATGGTCTGATGATAGATCTTTACTGAATACCTGTTATATTTCAAAACTTTTTTACCATCTCTTTCTCACAAAGCTAAATTGTCCCCAGCCCCTTTTCCTTTGGAATAATATGTTATTTTGATGTGTTGCATCATGATATGACAGAAAGGGGAGGAGAGCTAATTTTGCAACCGTGAGTGAGTTATTTAATCTTCCTCAACCTAGTAAATGAAAGAATTGGCTCTTCCAGGTTTGAAAGTCTATAATTCTATTTTTTTTTCTTTGAATGAAAAAAATCGAAGTTTGGAGTTTCTCAAATAAACTTATGACTTATAAAAGTGATAAAATATTTAAATAGATACAGTTTTAATAATTTGATTTAAAAGCAAAGTGTCCAGGCTGAGGCATTTGTCGTTTTTGTTTTCAGGTGTAGCCCACCAGTGTTATCACGGCTTCATAAAGGCTGTTCAGGAAGGAAACATTCAGTGGGAGAGTCGGACTTACCCTTACCCTGGAACCCCGATCACTCAGCGGTTCTCACACAGTAAGTATTTACTGTGAAAGCAGATCCCACCCTGCCTGTGTTTCTAAAAACTACTTTGGATGCATGTATTTTGTCTGACTTTTTAATGATAAGAATGTAAAATGAGATTTATATTAATTTTACAGTCAGATTTAGTGAAGAGCATGAGCCTAATAAATACATTTTAGGCACTGTGGTGTAATTTTATATTCTGCTTTTTCATCGAATTTTTCTAGTATCTGTACTCCAAAGAGGTCAGTGTATTATGCTTAGACTTTAAAAAAACATCTGACATCGCATAAGAAGAAAACGAAAGGCATACATGAGGCTATTTCTGAGATCCTGCTTAGGAAGTAACCAGAATTTAGCACTAAGTCTTACAATAACTCTTTATTTTAACATAGGATATGTTCAGCAAACAAAATTTGGCTGGGGTCACACAAAATTTTTGAATGTAAAGGTTTTTGATTGTAAAATACAAATTTAAATAGTAAAATTATAAATAAAATGTCCTCGCAAGTAGATGTAATTTAGAGTTTTTAAATTATTCTAGTATTAACTCTCCATTCTAATTAATTTTTGTAGACTCATTTTATTTTATTAGTTATTTATATCTCTCAATCAAAGTGAAGTTGAAATATAGTATATCATAGGCCAGTACGGGTGTGTTAATAAATGGTTTTGTTTAAAAGAAACTCATTGAGGGGAGAAGGGTGCCCCTTAGAAAGTTCTCATAGTTACTGCTTTAATTAAATTCATTCCCTGTTCAAAAACCTTTAGTGCCTGTTCATTGCCTACAAGATAAAAGCTAAACTTAGTCTTATATTTAAAACCCTCCTTAGTTTGTCCTATGTCTAAATTTACCACTTATCTCCCAACTTTTTCTAAGAGCTTTCCTCTTTCAAGCTTTTGCTTTGCCATATCTGTTTCTTCCTCCCCAGAGTATGCCCATCCACTTAGCAGAAACTTGCCTCTCTTGAAGACTCAGTTGAAGTTCTGGCTCCTTTATGAAGCTTTTTCTCAACTCTCTAGCCCATAAAAAAACATTTTCTGTTCTGAGCTTATTGTCTGAAATATTAATTTGGCACTTAAATCTCAGTGTCTTTCATTGTTAGCTTATATGTGTCCTTTTTTTTTTTAAAGTATAATTTGAACTTTTGCAGAGGAAGAGAATGTATTGGTTATTCATGGTGCATAAAAGTACCCCAAAACTTAGCAGTTTGAAACAACATTTATTATCTCACAGAGTTCCTGAGGGTCAGGAAATTTTGAGTGGTTTAGCTAGGAGATTCTGGGTCAGTATCTCTTATGAGGTTGCAGTCAGTCTTAGAGCTAGGGTTGTAGTCACTGGGGCCTGCAGGATCTGCTTCCAGGCTCGTGCAAGTAGCCGTGGACAGGAGTTCCTTGCTAACGTGGACTTCACAGAGCTGTTCACAGCTTGTCAGCTGGCTTCCTGCAGAATGAATGATCTGAGAGACAGAGGCAGACAATAAGACCGAAGCCATGGTGTCTTTTACAGCCTAATCTCTGAGGTGAATACCATTTTTTATGATATATTTTGTTGGTCACACAAGAATTGACTAAAGGTGTAAATACCAGAAAGTGAAGATCATTGGAGGCTATCTTGGAGGCTGAGTACCCCAGGTCATATGTTATACTTTGTACCGCTGGAGACAGTTCAATAAATAATTATAATTCATCATTACCTTTGAATGAGATCTAAATAGATCAAAGGAACAGGCCAAGCTACTGCTGTTTTTAGATCTCTCAAGGAGCTATTTTTACTTGTGCTATTGTAAACTCTAGAGCAGTGAATCTCAAAGCGTCATTCCTGGACCTCTGGAGAGGAGGGCATCTGTGAAGTCAGAACTGTCTTTGTTTGTTTTAAATTGTCCATACTGCAATGAAGAACTCAGTGACCTCTAGAGTCATCAAGGGCCCCTCCTTGATTCATGCACGGGCTGCAGCAGGTTTACCCAGCATTGCTTCCACACTGTTAGTGCAAATATTAGCAATGAAAAGGGCAATTAACTACTGCTGCTTCTTTCCCTCCATCTCCTGCTCTTCCTGATTATTATTAAAATAGTTTAGAAAGGGTCTCAAATGCTTCAGGAGTCCACAGACCACACTAATTGCTACAATAGACTGTAAAATGAATTCTTACTGAGAATATTTAATGAAATTGCAGGAGGATCCATGTTAGGTCCAGTATTTATTACTGAGGAAGGGGTAACTTCAGTCACCTACAGGTAATTGGAATAAAAAGTAGAGACAAGGTTTCTAAAGTCAGGACTTTTTTTAGATGGTTTTTTGAAAAAATGGTTTTAGAATTCTAAGTGAGGGAAATTGAATGAATCTGAGTAGAATAAAAATCAGTATAGGAACTATTCAGAGATGAAGAATCGTCATAGCAACAGTTCAGTTTTCTGATGAAAGAGGAAAAAAATATTATTTAGTTAACTAGCTTTTGAAGAGTATCAGCACAAAATAGAGGCAGTTGTCTGAAGGGGAAGTAGAAAGGAATAGCGCAGTAAGTTCCACGGAAATTCAGAGATTGCTAAGTTGTGATACTTGTTTTTACTTAAAATATTTTTCATATTTTTACTTGAAATCCAAGACAGGTACCATACATTTTTTAAAAGAGATGTCTCTGTGTCTTATTGTCTCTCAAGTTTCTTTCTATTTGTCTCTACATGCTAACTAGCAAACTGAAGAAAACTATGACAGGGAAATAGCAGTTTTCAAATAGGATGAAAAGGACTTCCTTTAATTTCTTTCCTTAGCTTCTACCTCTTCAAACTCTGTATTTCTCCCTTGAGCTCAATTTTATTTCTTATTCCTAACTCATATTGAACTCAAGGTTCATACTTCTAATTTTTTGCTCATAGTGTGTAGAGGTACATAGATGTTTCATACTTAGACAACTAAAAGTGGAATTCAGTAGTGCCCTCCCCCAAATTTTCTCCCTAATGTAATGTCGTTGTCATTCAATTACATAAGCTTGAAATCTTGGATTCATTCTGAATTCCTCTCCTTTCCTCACCAACAAAAAATCAAATTCTGTTGACTCTGTTCTGTCCTTGCAATCTTTCTCGTATACTCAGCCCTTACGCACATGTATGACCTAATCATTTCATCTTTCCTGAATCTTACCTAAATGGTCTTCTTACCTTTCTTCTCTCTTCATTCGAACCCGGACTAGACACTGTTTGTAATCATCTCCAAACCTGGGAACAGTGCTAGTTCCTAGAGCACTTGGAAATATCTAAGGTCATTGTTTATTGTCTTGACTGGAAAGCACTGCAGGTATAGTAGGCAAGGACCAGAGATGCTAAATATCCTGCAGTGGGACGGGGTGGTTCTGCACACAAAGAATTGGCCTGCCCAAAATGACAGGAGCTTCTGGTGGGAAACTCTGTAAATCTGCAACGTAAAACCAGCCTATCATTCCTCTGCCAAGAGCCTCAGCCTTTCTGTCCTGCAGGTAGAAGTTTCCACACTACCTGGCTTTTGAGACTGCAGTTTACCTTTTCAGCCTGAATCATTGCTGCATCCTTCCACAGTCAGGCTTCACTCACAGGAGACTCTCTGTAATGTCATAAACTTCCCTACTTCATGGCTTTGCTTGGATGCCCTGGTTTCATTCTCCATTTCCCTTCTGTTCCTTTTCTGTTCCTAAATTTGTTTTTCCTTTGTTAAGTTTACTGAAAATATTCTATCCTCTAAAACCTGTCTCAGATACAAAGCTAAAAGCCACTTTCTTCACAAACTATTTTCAAATCCCCCAACCATGGAGATTAAGTTATTTTCTTTCTCTGCTTATGCTTCCCTAATACACATTCCTGCCTTCCTCTTATTGTTTATTATCATCTGTCTCTTACCATAATTATCTGTTTAAGAGGGGCTGCGTGCAAAAGAAGAATTTCAGACTTGGGAAGGAAGTTCCTTGACTCCTCTAACCCACAATTTCCTCATCTGTAAAATGTGTACGACAAATTCCATTGATGCCACAGGGTTGCTAGGAAATTGAGGTTGCTAGGAAATTGAGGAAACATTTGTAAAAATATGTTTTAAACTGCAGGATGGTAGGATGATGAAGACGCTCTTCCACAAGATTGTTGTGTACTTGAGGACAGGCAAGTTCCATGTCTTGACAGCTTTGCACTTTTCACAACACCTGGTTCATAGTGAATAGTGTATTAAATCCTGTGGAATTAAATGTAGCAAATATTTGAATAGTACAACTTCTTTCCTGTGTAAAAGTCTGGGTCAAAAAAAAAGGCAGGGTAAGTAAAATGAAGCTAGTCCAATCACGCAAGCCTTGATTAATGTGGGATGTCCTTTTCAGATTGATGTGTAGGGGTCTACTGAGTCTTCAGCATCATGCTTTGAAAAACATTTTGGTGTTTAGGCTCCAATATGGCCAGGTCATTCCACACACGTAGTAATCATGTTCTTGCAATAGGCAGCAGGCCCAGACTGGATAACCAACCTTGCTTGTTCCATAGTTTTGTAATTATAGGCCTTATCAAATATGTCCTGGCTTGTAGATGTGAAACACATGACAGACAGCATAGTCTCTTTAAGCATGGGATAAATGCCTCAGGAACTTTCCCTGGAGACAAGTGGGGAAACAAAAGAGAATTTAACGTCTGAAAGTGCAAAAGTTGGAGTTCAGTGGACATTTATTGAGTGACTACCAGGCACCATGGAAAATATGAAACAACTGGAAGACCTTGCATTTTAGAAGATTATAACATAGTAGAGAAGTATGCAGAATGCTGAAGCACCGTTTCCTTGCTGTGTGTGTAATTGTGAATTTTTGACTTGTCTTTGAATAGGGGTTGTTAGATATTAACTTGAGGTATGTATCTTGCCATAATTGTTTGTGGAGCAATGAAACTCATTTCCAAAAATCAAAGAGATTGAGCATTGGAATAAACATACTTAGTGTTATTTCTTAGCAGAGTATTCATACTGTACTGTGAACTGTAACTGGTATAGTACATTCCAATGGTCTAGATATTCTGAAAGGAAAGCATTCCTTTTGGGTGGAGAACTTTGGGGAAAGGGAAATGACTACTTGAACACTGGTATTTGCTTAAATTCTTCATTTTTTCTAAAAGGCCCATTGAACTTGTCCGGTTTACCCACCCCCACCCGGACCAACATATAGGTGTTTTAAATAAAAATAGACAACAAACAAAGTTCAGTAGGATGCCTTAAATATTTGAGTGTATTATTTGATGGCCATTTTCTCATTCTATTATATCTGAGTTCTAAACATAGCTGCCTAAATTGACTCCCTTCCTCTCCAAACTTAGTTGATAATTGACTGCTGGACATTGAAAATACAATATGTGAAACTTGTCATTTCAGTCATATTATCTTTGCATAGTTTGGGCCGTGCCTTCCTCTTCCAGAAATCTTTGTTTGCTCAAAGAGAAGCAGGAAAATGCCGATTGACTTATTTTAGTATAGGATTAAAATACATGTGGCAAGAACCTCATGGGGCCCAGCTGCTGCCTGGGTTTTCAATCCAAATAGAGAAGAAGAATGTTTGCTACCTCTGATAAATAAAGGCACTGGGCTCTTGCTACATGAAGGAAGCAGCTGCCAAGAATTGATCTTTGGGGAATGGTGAGACATAAATGAGCCCTTGACTCTTTTAGTTATAAAATCATGGATTTGCCTTATTAAACATTGTGATAATGGACACAAATTAAGATTTCAGAAGCCATAGGACATTGCTAATTTCTTTTCTGAAGGTATGGATTATCAAGGGGAAAGAATATTCTTTTATGCCTGGCACCAGTTAAGTCAGTTCAGAGTTGTCCCATTTGTTGGATTAGTTCAAGAATGATATGAGAAGACCAAAATAACTGAAGCTCAGCTCCTTTAGTCGAGATTAAATGTGGCTCCAGTAATTATCCTTTTTGTTTGTCTAATAACTAATTTGATCCTCATTTATAGTTTTTAACATCTGAAACATGAACAATGGAATTTCGTAGGATTTTACTTCTTAGTAGACTTTCCTGTTGGGATGTGGATTAAAAAACTGATTTAGATATAGAAGTTATTTTCAGAGGCAGAGACAGTCAGTGGAAAGTGTAAGATTATTTAAATCTTTATGTACCATTGTAATATATTTGAGTCCTGGAATATATTAACAATTTTGCAGATGTGAGCTCATTGATGATTAGATGGTATTTTATTTCTTCATATCTCTAGTCTCTTTCATTTTTAATTTGAAAAGTCTGCAGCTTCACTGTTGCACAGCACCAGAGGTCTGATGACTTGGATTTACTTCTTCCACTGACTGAGATTGCTGGGTGTAAGTGACTGAACACATGCTTTTCTTAACTTTGAATTTATACAGTTTTCCAACTTGGCCTTCCTAGTGTAGAGATTCCTTAAAGAGCCTATCAAGTATTAAGGGGAGAAAAAGGAAGGGAGCTAGTGTATAGCACAGAGATAATTAATAGCAGTGGAATTTTTCTTTTTCTGAACTTGAATAAGTGGTGTCAGAGTTCAGAAGAGATCCTAAAATCAGGGATGTGCTAAACTGAACTAGACTTACAAATAAGCTGGATGATCACTGAAACCCTGCACTAGTGGATTGAACCTCTGGATTTCTTTTCCCTTTCCCCTTCTTTTTATATGACCCTTAACTGTTTGAACCCAGTTTCACATGAATATTGAGAGATCTTTTTCCCAAGGGTATGCACGAAGTGAATGGAAAGGGAAGTTTTGCTCATTTTTTTTTCCTGAGGTCCAAGATGGTAATGCAGGACTGTAAGGAGTGTGGATCTTTTTTTAAAGGATAGAAACTAAATTAGCTTTCAAAGAGAAGCAAGATGTAAGAGCTTAATTAATTCTCCTTTAGACTGGCTCTGCTTTTTCTGATTTTCAGGGAACAACTTCCATTATAGTCATTGCCTCTTTTCTTCATAGTAGTGCCCTTCGATGAGGTGTGTATATATATAATCATCCAATTTAAAAAGCTCTTCTCAGAGACCTTGGTGCTTTTTCAATGTTAACTTACTTCACTGGTTTTCTATTCAGCACCAACCAGCCTGCCTTGGTGGCTTTTGGATACACTTAGTAACTTAATGACTTTCATGCCTTTTCTCTGTTACTTTGGGACCATACTGCTTCTGAGATCCCTGAGCTACATTGGTCTTTATGTGTGGTTATTTCCGAGCATTGATTAAAAATATTTTCTCTCAATTTTTTCATATAAAGTTTTGTTTATTGGTTTGTGTTTTGGGTTTCATTTAAAAACAAAAAACTGTAAGAGGAGGACTGAAGTAGAGAAATGTGAGGGCCAAGTACATCTGTTAGCACTGACTATCTTTTCCTAACCCTAGAGGATAATTATGCAGATTTAGATCAGTCATGCAGCTATGCTGAAATTTCACTCATGGAGCACCCTTAATCTGAATTTTTCTGTGCACTTGCTAGAATTATACTATCTTATTTAATGACATCCTTGTCACTTTGCTTAGTGTGCTCAAAAATAACATTTCCCTTGCTTTTCTCTGGGCCTTATTTTAAAGGTTAATGTGATGCTGACCGACCTGAAGACAAGAAGAGGCTGGTTGTAGAAAGTTGATACCTTTTAATAGCATTGTGAAATATGTGAAATAATTGACCTTTGAAAGATAGAGACTATGTATAGTTAGAGGGGCTTCAAAATTCAACATCAGTTATTATTTTCTTTCTAGGTGCATGCTATTATGATGCTAATCAGTCTATGTATGTGTTTGGAGGCTGTACCCAAAGCAGCTGCAATGCTGCCTTCAATGATCTCTGGAGACTTGATCTGAATAGCAAAGAGTGGATCCGGCCTTTGGCTTCAGGTAAGAGATAAAGAAGGCTCATCTTTGCCTTCTTACCAGGTAACCTCCTTTGCATGAAAACTACCCAATCCTTTTTGGTGTTGTTCTCAAGGACAGGTTCTTGGGGCCCCTGGCTCTTTGTCATATGCTGTGTAAGTGCTAAATAAGAGTAGTGTGCTTGTGTAAGGTCTTTGAATTCTTTTTTTTTAAATCATACTTTATCATTAGTATTGGTGCCCTGCCAAAATTGCTACACAGCTGTGTGAATTCATCTGTGTAGTTTTCTCAAGTACTTATACAGGTATGATATACTCTTTGGTATGAAGTTGAAGTAAGAGCAGAAACAGAGTCGTGAGAACTGCAGTTGACTGACAGAAGTTATTGTCCCAAGGCTAAGATCTCTGAACATCTTTTATTGTTGCCAGCTCAGATATTTGGGGAGTGTATGGAACATGCCTCTGCTAGTTACTCAGGACTGTGAGAAGATTCCACAGTAGGTGCATTCCTGCACAGTCCCACTATGCCAAAATTATGGCAGAAAGAATCGATTTTCTCCTTTTTGATCTAATCGTTCTTGGGGGTGGGAATACTATTGTTTTTGCACTCATGAAGCAGGACAGTTTGAAAAGGCACAGTTATACAATTTGAGGGGCTGATGTGATGGAGAAATAGAGTCCACTGAGTATAAAGTATTCTAGATTTGTTGGCTAGCTTTTCCCAAACTTTCTTCATTTGGCTTTTCAAGTTTGAAATTCACTCTAAGACTAAGGAGACTCAAGTTTTCCTTGTGTGGATTTCCTACGTATTTAGGTCTTGATTTACTACTTTGATTACTAAATGGGAAGCACTATGTTATATTAGAAAGGGCATTAGGCTGAGAGTAAGGAGACATGAGTTTTATTTCCTGTCATAATCACTAGTTCTCCATGAAACTATGAACAAGTTACTGAATCTCTTGTGGAGACATATGGTGTGGGGACTAGATGAATCTATTTTTAAATGGGTTGAGAAGGCTAGTTGATCTTAGTTCTGTAACAGCTGCTATGAATGTCTAGGCCAGGGACTTGAAACCTTTTTATGAGAAGCTACATTTTGCTTCCCCAAAGCTGTAAAAACTCCTGTTCCTTCTCCTTTGCAATAGGCAAATAGAGGAAGGAGGAGCTTATTGATAGTGGATACTCGCAGGTGCAACTGGGTTTTGTACAAATGAAGCTCTTTATTAAAATTATTGGAAAGATGAACACGTGTTAATCTTGTCCTCATATTGCATGTAGTACTATATTGATTAATGTTTGGAATCACACATTCTAAAATGTATAGTCTTTTCGACTTATGCATCTTATCGCTACTGTACTTGTCCAGGCCCTATTTTAGAGCAGCTTTGATTGTTTCAGTCACAGAATACTAATACTGCCTTTCTCCATTTTGTAATCAGATTTTATGCCTTTGATAATTTGGCCTGGGTTTTTCTCTTCCTTATAGAAATGGATCTCTGGACTTTGGGACTTTCATAGCCCGTTGCCAACTAGTTTGCTTATTTTTATTTGTCTGTAAAAGATGGACATTTTTTTTTAACCACTAAATTTAAAGACTGTGTTTTGAAATTTCCAAGGTATAACTGACTTGGTAATTCAGATTCATAGAATCTGAATTTTTAAAAATATAGTGATAGACTATTTCCTTTTATAAAAGACATGTAAGCTTCTGAATGTTTAAAGTAATTTTTCAACAAAGTATCTTAGAGAATCTAGTTGCTGCATCACTATAATCTACAATTAGAGTCTAGTTTTAGAGGGGAAAAAACTGAGCTTTTTGAAATATCTACTTAAAAAGCAAACAAACAAGCAAACAATAGTTTAATAAAGAGACCTATGAGATTCCCATTTAGGCAGAAATCCCATGAGAAGATTGCCTGAGGAAATCTTTCTGTATGCTGTCATCAGTCCCAACCAAAATTACTTTCTAACTGAAACTTCAGTGAGCTTTTCTGAACAAAGCACAGTTGTTGAACTGTCTTAGTGTGCCTGAGTCACCCATTTTGGTGCATGGAGGTTGGATAGGTTGGCGGGTAGCTGAGGGGGGATGCTGCCTACCACCCTTTGATGCCAAGTGTGAAGTCTTTTTCTAGTGTTTGAGTATTCTCAATTTATGAGTATTTAAAGCAATAGCTTTAACAGTGCTTGGCCTTCAAAAGTGTAGCCGTTGAGAGAAGAGCATTAATGACCAGTGGAACAGTTCCGGTGGGTGGCGGAGAGTCTGTATAGGGAATGCTACTGCATCAGTTGTCTTTTCTCATGGTTATTTGGTTATATTTGGATAATGCTGGAGCATTCTCATTTGATTGGCATCTTAGCTCAAACTCCCATAACAAAATACCATAGACTGGTTGACTTAAACAACAGAAATTTATATCTCAATTTTGGAGGCTAGAAGTCTTGAGATCGGGGGCTGGTAAGAGCCCTCTCTCTCGCTTTCAGACAGCTACCTTCTGGCTCTGTCCTGCCATGGCAGAGAGGGAGTTCTGATATTTCTTCCTCTTTTTTTTATAAGAGCACTAATCCCATCATAAGGGCCCTACCTTTATGACTTTATCTAAACCTAAGTATCTCTCAAAAGTTCCATCTCCAAATGGTATCACATTAGGGTTAGGGTTTCAGCATATGAATTTTAGGGGGGATATAATTCAGTCCATAGCTGTTGGAATTAATGCGATTTGTCAATGAAAACTTGTCTTTAGTTTCTTTTGAAATCATAAAAGTGCTCATCTGAAGGGAGCATGGTGGTGATGAGTGTTGGAATGACAGCTCTTACAGCTGAGAGAGACCTATAGCTAGTACCTCTCAGACATTTCCAGTGAAGCATCTTCTCCCTTTTATACTTGCTATTGTGGTCTCTACCTTCATGGAGCTTATATTGTAACTGAGAAGAAACAGAAAACAAGTAAGCAAAGTATTAAAAATTATTAAGGAAACAAACAAGGAATGAGATACAAATGAGAGAGGGGAGAGCTCCTTTCAACAGGAGGCAACATTTTTTTACTGAGACCCGAAGGATGAAGAATGGAGGGAAGTGAGAACAGCATGTGCAGAGACCCTGGGGCAGTAAAAAATAGGATGCGTTGAAGGACCCAAAATCAGACCTTTATGAACGGAGTTTAATAAACAAGAAGTAGAATGGCACAGATGGAGTTGAGATGTAGACTAAGTTCTGTGAGATTTTGAAACTTTAAGCAGAGGAGTATTATGACCCAATTTACATTTTAAGGAGCACTTTTGTTGCTATTTAGGAAGTAGATTGAAGAAGGCAAGAAACTAAAGCAGAGAGAACAGATAGCAGACTATCAAAATAGTACAGGTGAGAGACTGTGATAGCTTGGACTGGAGACCTAATAGTGGTGATAAAGAGAAGTGGATGAATTTGAACTGAATTCTTATGTTAAAATTGATGAGACTTCTTGATGAATGATTGGATATGGGAGGGTGAGAGGGTCAAACAAGGCTGACTTACATTTCAGGTTTGTGCAGCTAGGTAGATAGTGGGGCCATTTGCTGAACTGGTGAATAAATATTTGAAAGTTTAGTTTTTGATCTCTTTAAACATTTAAGTGATGGTATCAAATAATTAGTTGTTATGAAAGATTGGCATATTAAAACAGAGGGCTTGATTTCCCTTAAGACAGCGTAGTCCTTTGTTCATTTAACTCTTCTCTCATCCTTCACTTGTTAATGTTGCAAATATTTATGGATTGCCTATTCTGCCTGGTATTGGTTTAGATGCTGGGGATACATGACTTAACAGACAAAAATTCAACTTCTAATGGAGTTTAAATTCAAATGAAGGGGGACATATTTAAAATGACAAATAATATAGTGTGTTAGAAGATGAGTAATGCTATTGAAGCAAAACTATAGCATGGTAAGGGGGAATCAGGATGGGGGATTATAACTCAAGTGACCAGGATAGACCTCATGGAGAAGGTGACATTAGAATATAAACTTGATTTGTACAAAAAGTGAACCTTGTGAATATCTAAGGAATATCTAAGGAATATCAAACAGAATAACCCGTGCGAAGGTCCAGAGGTGGAAGTGTGCTTGGGACAATCAGTGTATAATGAGGAATCTAGTGTGACGGAACAGAGTAAACAAAGGAGAGTATATTAGGAGAAAAGGTTGGACAAATAATGGAGGAGAGGGTGTCATACATGTAAGTCTTGCTAGCCATCGTAAAGACTTTGTCATAGGTCCTTGAGCAGAATGGCTGGTTGTTTAGGTTTCTGAGAGGACAATTACAGAAATGAGGAGACCAGTTAAAATGTAGTAGCAGTAATCTAGGTGAGAAATGATGGTGACTTGCACTAGGGTGTTAGCGGAAAGATAGAAAATTATTGATTGGATAGAGCCGATGGGATTTGCCCAGAGTCTGGATGCAGAGTGATAGAGGAATCAAGAGTAGCTTTAAGGATTTTTAGCCCGGGCATATGAATGAATGAAGTCGCATTAACTAAGATGGGTAAGACCATGAGTGGTCAAGATTGGGAAAGTACAGGAGAGGTGAGAAATTCACTTTGATACATGTTAAGTTTGAAATATTTATTAGGACATCCAGGTGGAGATGTTTGTGTCTGTAGATATTTTCTAGATAATCATTAGCTCTAGATGGATTTAAAGCTTTGAGACTGGATAAGGTTACCAAAGGAATGCATGAAGAAGAAGTGGCTTAGTTGGGAGATTCAGACATTTGGAGATCAGGGTGGGGAAGGGGAAATAGCAAAAGATTAGAAAAGGAACACTGGGGAGGTGAGAAAAAGCCAAAAGAATGTGGTATCTTAGAAGCCACCACACTTGAAAGTGTTCTCTGGAGAAGAAGAAATGATCAACCATGTCATATGCAGTTAAGAGGTCAAGTCATATGAGGACTGAGAATTGACCTTGAATGTAAAAAGGGGATTTTTGATGAGTGCTAAGGACAAAAACCTATTAGGAATGGTTTTAGGAAACTGGGAAGAGAGGAGTAGAAAACAGTAGTATAATTTTTTGAAGAGTTTTGCTGTAAAGGAGAGCTGAAAAATGAGGTGTTAAGTGGAGATGAATGTAGGATTGAGAATTTTTTTTTTTTAAGATGATAGATTTTTAGACACATTTATATGCTGATGCGAGTGATCTTCTCCAGGGAGGAACTGATTTGGATTGAGAGGAAGAATTGTTAGAGCAGTGTTCTCAAGTAACGAGAAAGGCAGAATCTACTACTATACAAGTGGAGGGATTAATTGGGGATAGGAACATCGACCCTTTATCCAAAGGAGCAAGAAGAAATATCTGATTACAGATGCTGGTGAATGGCTAGATGTGGGAACTGGTGGAAGTTCTCTACTGATTGCTTTATCACTCAGAAAAAAATTGAGGGTGGAATAGAACAAAAGCCATTGGAAATCCTGGCCAGTGATTATGAATGTACAATTGTGTACATTGTAGCCTTTGCTAGCTGGTTCTAGGAAATTGAATGTTTCTCCTTCTGGTATTATACTAAGGTAACACCTTAATTCTTAATCAGGTTCATTTGTCTCAGCCTGTGGTCAATTCCCAAAGCAAGTGAGCACTTCTTGGGATAGGTACTTCAAAAGACAAACGTTTAAATCAGTTTCTAAAGAGCCCTTTATTCAAAGAGAAACTAATTTGACATCTGGTTAATATATAATGTTATCATAAGTCGCAGCCTTTTTGGTTACTTTAAATCAAGTTAAGCTTTTTCAAGTAGAAGTTTTTATACTTAAATGTGGAGTGGTCTGCTTTTCAAAAATTCTTAAATATTAGTTTACACCCTGTTAGAAAAGGGGAACAAATATCAGTTTTAAAACTTTCCGCAGTTAAGAGAGTCTATAAATATCGGGAGAGTCTATAAATGTTAAGGAAAGAGTTAAATCTCAGCCTGTCATCTCTGTTAACTAGTCATGGAGCAGTTGATTTTCCCACCACATTCTCCCCATAGAATTTTTTTTCCCAAGGAGTTTTTTTCTTTTCCAATGTCTTCTCTTTCATTCATAGTTCCAAGCGATGGCTTGTGGTTCAGGCTTTGTTTTAGGAAAAAACACAGTCAAGGACAGTAATGTACAAACTAGATGCCTGTCCCAACCTTGGCCTTGTCACTCCTGAGCTACTTGTCTCTAAACCCAATCACTTCTATGTTGTCTGGGCCTCAATTTCCTTCTCTGTAGAAAGAGGAAGAAATAAGACTACTGTTCTAAAAACCACACAGTAGGTCACTTTTATTCAAATCACCTGCAAAATTCACTTAAAATACAGATTCCTTGGCCTCATAGCAGACTCATTCACCTAATCTCAAGGGATTGGGGATAAATAAGAGTACTGGAACTGCATCAAAAAAAGAAAGAGAAAAAATGTCCCAATTAGTTCTAAATCTAGCTAAATTTGGAAATCCTAGATCCCTACAAAATCTTACTTTCTTATTATGTAATGTGACCTCACTCTTATCACAGTCTGTTAGGTGGGTGTGTAATGTGTCAAATTGTTAAGGAAGAAGGATGCCTTGCTGTGTGAAATCTTAGCTGTTTCATTGTAGATATAGTTGCTACTTCTTACCCTAGTTGGTCAAGAGTGGCCTACTGTTGGAAGAAATGGTATGGAGAGGGTTTTGGGAGTGAGCTGTTGGTTGCCGCAGAGTCTGCACACATGCTATCTAGTCTTCAGACCAACCCAGTTAGGTTGGCACTGCTTTATACCCATTTTACAGATGAGGAAACTAAAGGTCAGCTAGTAATTTACCTAAGATCACTCAGCCAGTAAGTGATGGAGCAAGATTCTGTCTCTAAAGTGTGTATTTTTTTCTACTGTACTATGCTGTGAGTAGTTTCATTTTTCTCTTGATTTCATAGTATCAATTTTTAAAACTTTTTAAATAGACTTTTTAATTTTAGAATAGAACAGAGTTCCGATATACCCCATATCCACATTTTTCTATTATTAGTTTAACATCTAGTTATAATAGTACATTTGTGACAGTTAACCAATATTGATACATTATTACTATTAACTAAAGTCCATACTTTATTCAGATTTCCTTTTTTTTTTTTTTTTTTTTTTTTTAATTTTAATCTAATGTCTCTTTTCTGTTCCAAGATCGCATCCAGAATATATTACATTTAGGCTTCACATCTTCTTAATTTCCTCTCGACCATGAAAGTTACTCGGAGTTCCTTATTTGATGATCTGGATAGTTTTAAGGCATTCTATCAGGTATTTTGTGGACTACCATTCAATTTGGGTTTTTCTGGTGTTTTTCTTATGGTCAGACTGGAGTTATGGATTTCAGGGAGGAAGACCACAGGGTAAAGTGCCCTTCTTATTACATCCTGTCGAGGGTACATACTGTCGATATGATTTATCATTTTATGTTAACTTTGATCACGTGGTTGAGATAGTGTTTATTTGATTTCTCCAAATTATTCTTTTCCTTTCTTTAAAAATTATAGGGTATTTTTTTCTTTTCCTGTGATTCACTTTATTTGTAGTTAACCCTGGTCCTTGACATTCCATTGAATTTTGGGGGAATAACTGAACTATCTGGCTTCTAATGACTATCATCAGAGTCAGGAAAGGATAGTGAGCAGAGGGTATGTTATTTGAAGCAACCTTTCATAGCATAGCAAACTTTAAAAGATAATAATAACTTGCCTTTTTAAATTTTTCAGTGAGGAGCAGGATGCTGAATATAACGTATCTCTTTTATTGTGACCTAACAAAATCTTTCTAGCTATCCAGAGTCAGACACTGTATTGGAAATAATTGTGCTTCTTTAAGACTGTTTCCTAAAAAAAATAATCACATCTTATAAAATCACTGAGTAATCGTGCAGAAAAGCTAGTTTACTTATGGAGTTAGGGGCAGGAAAAAGAAACAGTATTGATTATATCAGATGTCCGTAGGAAGGCCAAGATATCTTTAGCAACTGGAAAATGCTAGAACTTTCCAGAAATAACTGCCCAGCGCATCATTATTTCTCATACTGTGTAAATAATACCTTAAAAATGATACTCATAATGCTCTTGGATCTACTGTTGACCCTTTCTGTTCTGTGTCTCCTGAAAAAACATAGTCTTAGGTTCTTTGCTGCCCTTCCTCAAGCCTGTGGTAATATGGCCGGGAAATGTCAAAACAAATCAGGAAGTCTGGAACCAAATACCGGGCACCGGGATAACCAAAACAGCTGACATGTGTCTGTCCTGGAAAAGATCACCCAGTTCTTCCCTTGGCATAGGTCCCTGATGTCAATGCTGACACTGAAATAGCTGGATGTGGAATTTTTTAGCATTATGTATTTATATACTTATAATCATTAGATTCTATTTTGCATTTAAGCACTTTATATATTTAAAAAAAAACCTTACAATTATATGTAAATATGTTCTGAGAATGCCAGGTCTGTGGAGTTGCGAGAGAAATAGATGCTTATCAACTGGTCAGTATTGGACCATGTGACAAGAGGATGTGCTTCCCTTTCAGATACATTGTAAACTTCTATTCTCTCTTAAAAACAGATGATTGATCTTACCGTTTTAATATTTTCTTTGTAGATGAGAAAGCTCAACTAATTGTACCTCTGGACCTTTTCTTGATTACCAAATGTATTGGTTACCAAAATGAGTTAAAATCTGTCCTTAGCTTTCTCTTTTCCGTGTTGAAAACCCTGCCTCCTTTAACTTTTATTCTCTTGGTCCAACTTTTTTATCTTTTCTTAAAACCCTCTAAACCTTTTCATATTTTAGATAGAAATCCAGAGTGTCACTGAGAATAGCAGTGACTTTCCTTAGAATTCTGAGCTTTCATATCTACGCATTATGACCCTTTCTGCCTGCCATCTCAACAAGCAATGTTTGGTTGCTCTTGGGTTCCCTGTGCTATAAAACTCTAAGACCGTTTAGTGTTTCTGTTTATTCTCAGGTATCTACACAAACCCCCAATTGTACTTTGTGTTTGATGACCACCATAAACTTCATTTTGTCTGATGCCCTGTCCCTGTGTGTCTCCAATGCTTTCAAGATATATTAACTTTATTTTATGTCCTGGATGAAATTGTAGACATCTAATCCTATATGGGGGAATAGAAAAGATATTATCCTTAAGTCATATCTAACTACTCCTTCTCTATGAGTGATGCTGTTGGTTTCAAAGACACTCAGCAATGCCATATACCTACTCATGCCCAGTGCACATCAATTGGCTGTTTATTCTCTGTATTCTCAGGATAAGGGTAGTTTCTCAAATTTTCCAGCTCTTGTGACTTTGAGGGAATTTTGTAAAGAATCTACAGGGTGCTCTTCCTAGATGGCTCAGAGTCGTGTGGTCATTTATTAACTTAAAAATATCAACTTGAATTCTGGGTGACTACTTGATCTCTTTCAAAGCTCAAAAGATACCTCTTGTCTCTCCTTTAGGAGATGAACTCTTGAACTATGCTTTAATCGATTCTACTTTTCAAACAAGTAGTGCCCTTGATAATCTCTTTTCCATTGATCTCTCTGGAAGTGATTATAGGCTATGAATTTTATATTTGATTTATTGGCTTTTATACTGTGTTCTTTTTTGCCTTCTCTCCCACTTTGGTAAGCTTTCTGAAATCCCACGGGCCAATCTTAAATGTCTTTGCTGTTTGATTTATGTACATGAGCTACAGGGCGGTTGCATTTTATGTGAGTAGTGTGTACTTGAAGATCTCACAAAATGAATTTTAGTTCTGACAGTGGTTTGCTGATATTTCTGTTTCCTGGTGAGAATAGTAGGCGATGCCATGTGACAGCAGTATATACAGGTTTACAGTTCACTCTACAGCGTTGACACTAGCCATTCTTTTTTTCTTACCAACACTTTATTAAGATGTAGCTTAAATATAGTAAAATGAACACATCTTAGGTGCATAACTCAGAGTCTTTTTTTATATGTATACTGCCATGTGATCATCACCTAGATCAAGATACAAAATACTTCTCATACCCCTTTCCTGTTAATACCACTCCCCACAGAGGTAGCCATTATTCTGACTTCTAACAGATTTTTTTGAGGTTCATCTTGGTTTTATTTTTTTGAGATTGGTTGCATCTATCAGTAGTTTATTCTTTTTCATTGCTATGAGTGTTCCATAATGTGAATATTCCATTTTTTTAACCTGTTTTCTTACTGATGGATATTTGAGTTATTTCTCCTTTGAATATAGATATAGTCAACATTCTTATGTAAGTTTGTTTGTGGACATATACACTCATTTCTTATTTAAGACCTATTTGTCAACTTCAGGAAATATTTTAGGCATGGTAAGTATCCTAGAGATTTCTCTATTCACTTGGTCCCACTTTAAGTAGGAAGGTCTGACGATATAACAGTACTATAGAAGTTTGGGGAGGAAAGACCACTTAGCTAATAATTAAATGTACTACTCATTATTAGGACCTTTTGGTGACCCAAAGAGATGAGCAGAATGTGTTGTGGGAGGGAAGGAGGTTACTTGGTAATATCATTAAGAGCATAGGTTTTGTACCAGGCAGACATAGATTTGCATCTAGATCTCTGTTGTTTAGTACCAGGGTGACTTTAGGCTATTTAACATCTCATTTACATCACTTTTAGGTTGAAATAGTAATACCTACTGTTCATAGTTTTTGTTCAGATTACATATACTACAATACTCGGAGAGTGGATGCAGAAACTGATTAAGCTGACACTTTTACGTGTACTAAAGTACTACTAGCTAAAGACTGGAGAGTAGTCATAAGTGATCCTTGTGTTTTCAAAGCTTAAAAAGTGACTGCATTCATTCCTTTGTTTATTCATTTTCATGTCTTTTTTGAGTGTTTATGCCCAGTACTGTTCTAGACACTACAGATATAGGTGTGAATAAGAAGCAGGGTCTACTGGGAGAAGACAGATAAAGAAATTAGTATAAAGAAAACAGCTAAGAAGAAAATAACTGTTGATGCACGAGAGTAGGTGGGGGTGTTTAAAATAAGTTATAAAATGTGTATAGAGCCAGGACATATACGAATGAATGTTTAGGTTTTTAAAGGAAATCTGATTTATGAGAGGAAAAGTAACAAACTAACCATTAGATAACAATTAGGTATCTGTTCACAGTTTGTTACAATTTATTTTTAAGGCCAGTTGTTTTTTTATTAAGATGTGGTTTTGATGAAAATAACTATGAAGTATTTGAGTCTCCATCTACAGTTTTTGGGTTTTGTAGAAGAAAGGCACTCAGGGTTCAGGCAGCAGTCGCATATGCTAATCTTTATGAAGAAGGCATGGGCTGTTACTTAAGTGACAACTTTAAGTTCTTTGTCATATTAGTTTCTTCCTGACACAGGGACCGGGGTCCTGGGTCATCTTTATAAGTGAGTGATTTCTCCATGTCTCCTCCAGCCCTGTTCAATCCTGGAACACCCTGGATCTGTAGTGGTCTTGGGAGACGTGAATGAGAGCAGAGCCAGTGGGTTCTCCTAGGAAAGGAAGGAATCCTTCCTATTTATTTATAAAGTTCAAATCCTGGAATTTTTCCAGAATGCATGCTTTTGTAAGGTGGGTACACATTTTCTCCTGCTGGATAGAAGAGTGGGAAAATTGGCATAGCACAAATCTGGGTAAAACTTTGGTACACCAGGGGAGATAATAAATAAGATTATACCGTATTTCAGTTTGGTGCTCTCCCGCCTGATAGGATTTTCCTGTTTGACACCAGGCCAGAAACTTTATGACTAGCAACATTGTTTTCACTTCTAAACAGAGCCACTTAAAATAGTACCCCCCACACACATTAGAACTGCAATTAACAGTTTATCAGATTAAACTGAGACTCAGCACCTCCTCTCCTTCCCTAGAAATTGAATCAAAAGACTACTTGAAATGGTAACAAAGAACTATTACTGGCTTTCAGTTTGTTCATTTTTAGCTGATAAATGGTGCCCTATTCATCTAAGTAGTCTTTCTCGTGGGTTTGTTTAGAAGTGAAAACAATGCCATGGGGAATTTCTTTTTATCCTGCCTTCAGCATATATATAGTTAAGTTATACAGGATCTAGGTTTCTCGTGCCCATTACAGAAGTTCCTCTTATTTTGGATGCCCTGTAAATGACCCAAGGAGTGTCATTTTTAAAGATATGGCTATAATTTCAATAATAAAAATGTATACCCTGAAGCGTGATATACAGACAAGCTTTGTTTAATATCAGTGAGTTGTTTTTATATCGACCAGTAACTTTCTGTGTTGCATCTGAGGAATAAAATAGGAAAAGCAAAAAAGCTGGGTTGGGGGCGTGCCTTTCCTCTGATAAAGGACCGCTGATGTCTCCACAATAGGTTGTGATTTAACTGGAGCCAATTCTCAGCTCATGAGGGATCTGTAACCGTTTGGCTTCCATGGATTGGTTCAGTTGAGTAAACTTTTTCATAAAAATAGCTTCTGACCTCTAGGATAGTATAATTTCAACATAGTGTGCTAAATGCTCAGATTGAGGTGGATACAGATGTCCCCTCTTGGTTCACCCCTCCCTCTCCTAAGAGGGCCTTTAGCCTAGCATGGAAAGATGGTGCTGCTGCATGGCAGAGGTCCTGAAAAAAGCCTTGCTTATGCAGAAGAATTTAGTTCCATGTCCTTGGTGACTAACTTAAATCCCTGTTTTAGACTGAGTTGAAGAGCATAGTTGGCTAGAACCAAGTCTTAGACAGCAGGAGATTAAGGGTTTTGTAGTGATTTTTCCAAAGGATAACTTTATATTTGCCTCCTCCTTTCCTTCTTTAAAATAAGCATTATATATTTGTATCTCCCATGGCATCTATCTGAATGCAAAGACTTATTGTAATTATTATTGACCACATAGATATTAAAATAGAAATATTTTCATCAGAAGAAGAAAAGTTGGTATCTGTTCCAGGTAGAACCCCTGTGGTCCTGGCTGCATCCTTTGGAGATCATTATGAATAGCTATTTGTCTTTGAGGTGTTTCTAGCCCAAGACAGGTTTGTTTTGTTTTGTTTTGTTTTGTTTTTTGATATTTGTGGACTGCAAAGTGTTCTTAATTTTCCTTTTGTTTCCTTATTCCTCAAAACCATAAAACCATGAAACGTGCTTTTCTTCCTATTACAAAGTAATACCTTTAAAATCAAAACAATTTAGAGCTGTAAGCAGTTAAATTATGACTCCAGCAATTTAAAGGAAAACTTAAGAATGTCTTGCCTAAGTTATAAGTGCCAGCCTGTCCTCTAGTGCCCTCTAGGTTTCCTGATTCAGATGCTTATGTGGTATTCTGGGAAATATCTCTCCAAATTACTCTTCTCCTGACCTCTGAACTCTTACTATCAAGGTCAGTCACTTCACACACAACCATAATGACAGCTCTATTTAGCCAAAGGCTTGATCAGCTTCCCAAGACCCAGCTTGGGTCCTATCAGCAAAATTAATCTCACCCCCCGCCCCCCGCCCATACACACACCATCTCAAGGCTCCTCACCACCACAGAAATCAACCACACAAAAGAAACAGATAGGGTTGTTGGTTAATCAGGTCTGTCTGGTCTTATTTTGCCCTCAAGACCAGTTTCGTGTGGGAAGGTCTAGTGTACTACATATAGAGTAAATGCCTTTTCTGGACCCTGAGAGAGTGAGTTCGTGTGGAGAGTTGTTAATATGAAATGAAGAGTATGATTGGAAACATCAATACCATTATTCATTCTTTAATGTCCCCTTTGGCGTCATTACTGTAAAATAATTTGAAAGCATTCAGAGAAAAGTTTCCCCTGCCCCCCAGCTTTATTGAAGTATAATAGACACTTAATTGTTCATATTTACATTATAGAGTTCAGTGAGTTTTTTTTTTTCAGTTATAGTTAGCATACAATAATATATTAGTTTCAGTTGTACATTGAAGTGATTAGAGATCTGTGTAACTCACGAAGGTAACTCTCTTCATCCGACATATTTTTTATGACATTGTTGACTGTTTTCCTTATGTTACACTTTATATCACCATGACTATTTTGTATCTATCCATTTGTACTTCTTAATCCCTTTATTCTTTTTTACCATCTCAGGGAAAAGTTTCCGACTATTAAGAAATGTAGACCATTCCTCCTTTAAAAAGCAAATCACACCAGAACATTCTGGGATTCTGTGAGCGAAGTAGAGATGTTTTTGTCCAGAGTTTTTCTTCTGGATTCATTGGCATGCTAGTGAGTCCTTACAGTTAAATTTTTCATGCTCCTAATTTTATTGTTTTTAAACTTTACTCTTATAAGTTTCTAATTTCTAGCTTTAGATCTATTTTCAGAGTCATGAAGAATATTATCAAGTCACTTATGTTGCTATAAATAAGTCTTAAGAGTGATTTG
Organism: Cynopterus sphinx; assembly: GCA_030015415.1. Lineage (NCBI taxonomy): Eukaryota > Metazoa > Chordata > Mammalia > Chiroptera > Pteropodidae > Cynopterus > Cynopterus sphinx. The sequence goes on from CM057387.1 coordinate 121,420,433, forward strand.
TCTGAAAGCCAGTAGATGGAACAATTTTTAAATTTTATTTTGCAGAGTGTAGGTTCAGTGAGATGTAGATGAGGATGACCAGGGAAATGTTTGTCTGTTGAAAATGTTAAAGTAGTTCCCTTCAGTATCCCTTTAATCAAAGCATTTGTCCAGGAAAACCAACTATGAACCCTCGTCCTTTCTCTACTATCAAAATGAAGGTTTCCATATAATCATATTCAGCATGCATGCACAGAAAAAGCCTGGGTAGATTCAGTGTTAAGAAAAATCATTTGAACTTGGATATAAGGCAAAAGGGTGACTGCATACCTTCCTAACATCTGTCATGTTAGAGTATTGTCTAGCAGGTTCATTTAACTCAAGGGTTAGTTAACTTTCTACAACATGATTCTTAATGTCTACTACCCAAATCACCTGGGAGCTCGTTAAAAATGCAGTTTCTCAGACCCCATCCTACTAAATAGGAAGCTCAGAAGTGGGGGCCAGGAATTTGTGTTGTTAGAAGATCATCAGCTACTCCTGATCCAGCTAAAATTTAAGAACTATAGCTATAGGGGAATGGTACCTATAACACTTTAATAATAAATGATAATATTAATAAATAATGATCTTAGTATGGAGATGTAAAAATAATTTTTTAGTCCTGTGTAAAATACAGGCATCCCCAATTAAAGCAGGTGCTTGTTTTATCTTATATCAAAAACAATTGTGCTGCTCTTCCAGTCCTAGGTTCCACCTGAGTAGAAACTGAAATTGTGGGAAGGTGGCATCGAAACCAAACTAGAATTTGGAATTGCTTCGCTGTTTTACCATCGTTGCAGAAGTAAACAAGAATGCCTCGTAATTCTACCACTGCCTTTCACATGTGAAATTTTCTTCTGATTCATAGGAGCCTTGGGAAACATCTGAACCAATTAACAATTTTAGGGAATGTTAGTTCTGTGTGTAGGGTGCCTATCTGATATCGAGTTTCCCACAGCTGCCTTTTTTGGCTTGTGCCTTGTTTTGAAATTTGCTCCATTGATCCTATCTGCTGTGTGATTAGGATTTGGTGTGTTTCGGGAATGAAGCCTATGAGAGCCATTGACTCTAGGAGAACAGGCTCGAGTAACATGTCTGCCCAAGTTTGAAGTAGGCACATTTTGTCCTGTGGTGAGTCAGTTGCTGTCAGAATACCCTATTTTGTACAAGATTTTCAATGAATCAGTCAGTCCCTGATGTATGTGGGTGCGTTTTAATACAAATAAACAGCTGTGATATTCTAGCCACCATATGGAAAGAACTGTGTGCAAATAGAGGCAGTTCTTCAAATTTTAGGACCTGACTTTTTATCTGGGGATGTTCCCTAAGTTAGTTGTGTCCCTTGTCTAGTAATGTATGGCGATGTCTTTTTTTGTTTTTTAATAAAGTTTCTAAGTACTGGGAGTTTATAAGTAAAAGGCATTTAAATAGCTTGCTTTCCTTAGAACTTTAAAACAGTAAAGGTATGTAATTTGAATACATCTGTTTTTTTCAAAATTCTAGTAAATATTTATTGCTTGCTTTCCAGAACTACATTTGGCTAAAGAGGCTGTTTAAGATATAGAAACTGCCAGTGTTCATTGACCTCTGCAGTGTCTGACCTTACCATAAATTGAATTCATTTGCGTTATAGACCTTGCATTAAGATAATCAAGAGAGTCAAAGACCCTCTGCTTTAAACAACTTCAGAATATAAAACATGGAGATTTTTGGAAATGATTTAAATCACAGTATTGATCTAAAGTAACAAGAATAAGTATCTGATTTGCAGTAAGTAATGTAATTTGATATACCCTCATCTTTGCCCTCTTGTTACTGAACTAACTGTATAGAGGTTGTAGGTTGAATTCTGTGCCCTCCTTCCTTCCCACTTCATTTGTTCTTATATGGTAATTTTTTTCTCACATTCCTTACAAGTTGAGGTGGAGGAGCATGATTAACTTTTGTATGACCTACTTAGTTGTGGAGATATTTAAGTGAGATGCTGAAATTAAATCTTCCATTCATGACATAAAACAGACCTTGGAAATGCTGGATGAGGGAATTCTGCCACTCCTTGGGATAAGTGGAGGGGGAGATTTTGGCTTTCTAAAAATACTAACATATTTGAGAAGTCATTTAGTAAAGCCTTTACCTAAAATAATCCTTAAAGATTGATTCATCATTGTCAGTGTCCCCAACTTTTTCCTTGGAGAGTCCGGAGAACAAGTTAAAGGGTCCTATAGTAGAGGCAGAGTGTGACCTCAGAGCCTTGTGGAAAAAAAGAGGTCCTAAGGGGTACCCCTGTTCAGTTTACTTGTCTCTCTGTCACTCTAGGTCTGTAGCTTACCTAATTAAGATTTAAGGAAGAGCTTTTTCAGCTTTGAAACACTCAGACCTTTTAGGGTGTCTGACTTGTTTGCGGCAACTACTCAAAAGGAATGTATCTGTATGTGTGAAGAACAGTCCAGTATAAAGATTAAGAGAATGAATTTTACAAGAGACTTACATGGATTGGAATCCTTGCTCCGCCGCTTACTAGTTCTGTGACCTTGGGCAAATTATTTAAATGAACTGTGCTTCAATATTCTCATCTGTAAAATGGGAATAAAACTAGGAGTTTGGGATGGATTAAATTAGTTAATACATGCAAAGCCCTTAGAAAGGTGCCCAGCATATAGTAAATGCTCAATAAACATTAGTCATCATTAGTAGCACTAGTAATAGTTATAAGTAGCAGTAATTGTAATTTCTTTTAAAACTCAAGTCACCCATTCATTTCTACCACCTACCCCCTATCCCCTAAACATAGGCACAGTTTATGAATTTAAAATATTTTGTCTAAAGTACTTCTGTCCAGTAGCACTTTCTTTGATGATAGAAATGTTCTGTATCTGTGCTTTCCAGTTTGATAGCCACAAGCAGCGTGTGGCTAATGGTGACTGTGTCAAACAGTGCAGATCTAAAGTGTACTCTTTCCTCAGGTTTGAGTTATATGTGTCATGTTTTACCAACACTCTTTTTAATTCTGTGAATTGTTTTTCCCCTTAAGAGGTATATATTCTTATACTATGTTTGTAATCTCTTTGAACCCAGAACTGATGAACATTGCTTCATAAAGTATGTTGCAAGAAACATAGTACACATGAAAGAGCAAACCCAAACCCAAACCAGTCTTATGTTAACTGTTGTTTTTGTTTCCAAATCACATTTGATGTATTTGATTTACCTTCCTGGGACTTGGGGTGACTTCTTTTTTTATACCATCCACTGTCAGTTACAATTTTATTTCTGTTGTGCTTTCTTGAGCTAAATAGTTATTTCTGCCAGAAATACTCTAACCATATACTAGTAGTTAAATATGTTCACCAGTTCAGTTCTGTTCTCATAAACTGTGCCATGTAGGAAAGCCGTACTGTCAGATGTCTGTGGCTAATTGACCATATTAATTTCGTGTTAACTTCATATTAATTTACGTTAACAATAATAGTAATAATACCAGACACCATTCTGAGTGCATTACATGATTTAACTCATTTAACCTTCACAACCCTCTGTGAGGTAGATGCTGTTGTTATTTCACTTTATAGGTATGGAAAATGAGGCAGGGAGAGATCTGGTAACTGGCCTGAGTTTTAGGGCAGGCTGGCTTCAGAGCCTATAGTCTTAACCATAGGTCCTTATGTGAAGCCCTTGTAGCTAATTGTGTTTTGGAATTCAGAATTTTTCAGTTTTAGAATGGGAATATAACGCAAATGCCTTTATAGTACCTCTGGTGGAGTCTGAACCAGCACCCTATAATCAACTTTACTAATATTTCTACAGCAACACATATGAATACTTACACTTGACATTTCAGGTCAAATTTTGTATCCAAATAAGCTTTGAAAAAAATGAGTTTTCAGAACTGAGGATTTTGGAATTTTGAATAAGGTATTAAGAATCTACTTTATGTAGCTTCTCACAGAGGCCTTCATCAAATGGAGTGAGTTTGGGTGAGATGCTGGAAAAGAGTTGCATTGAATTCATATTTCTCATTTTTAACAACCAAAATAGCTTTGTTTTTCCCCAATCACAATGATCAAGTATCACTTTTTGCAAAGTTCAGCCAATACAAAGTCTTTTTATAAAGAAGAAAATGAAAATCATCTCTAATATTATCATTCAGAAATTAAATATTTATTGACCTTTTAGACTGTCTTTTATATGTAATGGACACATACAGGAAAGTAGGTTATTTTAAGTGATCTCAATTTGCATGGAATCACATTCCTTCTCTAACACTAGTTGGATGTGTGACCTTGGGAGAATTAACCACTCTATGCTTCAGTTTCTTTATCCAGTCAGTGAGAATTACAATAGAGCCTACTTCTTAGGTTTTTTGTAAGGATTAAGTGAACTATGCGTAAAGCCCTTAGAACAGTGCCAGGAGCATAGTGCCCATCAACTATTACGATTATTCCATGTTTGTCACTTTTTATAAGACAAATAAAAAGCCACATTATTTTTAATTGCCACATAGTGTTGTTTTATATGGATATTCTCTATTTAAACATTGTAAATGAGCAACCTTGTAGTTATTTCTTTTTTGATTTGCCCAAATATCTCATTAGGTTAATCCCTGGAAATGAAATTGCTGATTCAAAGCATATGCACTTAATTTTTTTCATACAAATTGCCCAATTTACGTTGAAATTCTATTTTTTGTTTTCATGGTTTTACTATTTGGGGGACCCCTGGTCTGCTGCTTTACTTTATACACTTGATTTCAAAAGCCAGGATTTCTAGTATCTGAAGTCCAAATTTCAGACTGAAAGAGTTTTAAATTACCACTCTGCTGCAGCCCATTACATATTTTATTTGCTTTTTCCAACTTTTTCTTAATTCTTATGAGTTCAAGGGTAGCAAGAACTTGAAGCTTTGCTTGATATTTCACAAATTAAATCATCTTTGGCTAACACTAACATTTTAAGTAGGCCATTACATTAGTTAGGTTTTCTAATTGGGCCAGGGTGCTTCCTCCTAGGAAAGCAAAGTTTGGGGCCAGAAATCACGAGACTCTATGAAAGGACAACAGATCATGAGTAGCTCCCTTAGTCATAGTTCCTGTGAGATAGGAGAATAGCAAAAACGAATTCATGGAACACCTCAGCCAATGTCGCAACGCTGCTATTGACACAAGAACTGTTCCTAGAGAAGACTCATTTCTGTGGTGAGATCCCGTTGGGCTGATGTCTGTTTTATTAGGAAAATATTCAAAATAGCTGATGCCACAGAATGTTTTCAGATGCTCATTTCACATTCTGAAGACTGGTACCTCCTCAGAAAGTCATGTGAAGCTACTCTTAAGTTGGATCCCAAGGAGAACAGTCCTCTACTCCGCCTTTTCAACTCTAAGACCTTGTAATTGACACCAGTAAAGCAATCCGAGCAGGGCTTTCCAAACTGTATTCCCATAACCCCTCGAAGCTGAAAGGGAAAGCCAAGCTGTTTCCCCAAGCAATTGGAGCATGTCAACTGCTGTCAGGTTAATATGTTATTGGGGTTCCTTCTGCTTAAGATTTCCTGTGAAAAAAAATGGATTCTACAGCTTTAACAACAACAGCAAATTCTTTTTAATGTTCTGGTATTTGCTGACACCTGGATATTGAGACAAAGTACTTTGGTCTTCAGCAAACTAAAAGTGATATGTAGAGTAAAAGATCAAGAGAAATAGCAATTTTTTCCAAGACCAAAAGCTTTGAAAAACCAGGCTCCTGTGGGACATTTATTATCCCTAAAGTTTTCTGGCATAATTTAACTCAAGTTTCTATGTTTTAACTATAAAAGATGTGTAAATTGGTGATGGTTTTCGCTCAGACCTGCAAACCTAGTTTTGTCTCCCTGCTTCCCTTTTGATTTGTAGTATTGGTTCCCATTTTGTCAGTCTTCCAGACCACCTACCTGTGGCTTGTCGTGAGACCCTGACTCCTAACCATGCTGTTATTGGCTTCTCCCAGGGTCCTATCCTTCCCCAAAAGCTGGAGCAACTCTGGTTGTGTACAAGGACCTGCTGGTGCTGTTTGGTGGCTGGACAAGGCCAAGCCCTTATCCCCTACACCAACCAGAAAGATTCTTTGATGAAATACACACTTACTCACCCTCTAAAAACTGGTAAGCCACAAAGCTGGAATATTTTCAATCTGGAATAAAAGATATGAAGTGAATGGATTCCTTATCTTCTTTTTGTATCCAGAAATCTCTTTGAGAATTTTATGAAAGCTATAGATTCTTTTCCCAGAGAAAAATTTACATATGCACAGATTTTGACTATAGTGTCAGAGGGTTTTCAGGATCTCTTTAAAACCTGAAGTTAACCCTTATTCCAAAGAGAAAAAGTGGGAGAGATTTACTCCTCTTCCAAGAAAAATGAATGAACCAGTTGAAGAACAGGGAGCTCTTCAGCTTTGGCTACTAATTCCCCAGAGGTGCTCTGGATCCAGATGATTTCTTACTCCCTGCTCTGTATGTCCCCAAGACTGACTTCTGATTGTTTTTCAAACATGAAAAATGACCACAATCCCTGTACCTTGTAATAGACTGCTTAGTACAAGGCTCTTGGCAGCTGCTACTGATCAGGACTGTAGAAATAGGCAGCCAGTGGTGCTCCTTCAGCAGATTAGGCTGAAGCAGCAAAGGATCCATGATGGAGTCTCTTGTTATTGTCTTCTCGTCTCTCCACACTACCTCCAAGCCATACATACATGCTGAGGACTTGAAAGTGAACATAGCTTTAGAAGTTTTACAGGAAAGACATAAATTCCTATGCCTTCCTCCATTTATTATCCTAATGGTGTATCTCTACTGAAGATGATAAGATTGTCATTTAAAATAAATGGATGCCTACTTATTGTTGTCCACTTTAAACACGTAAGACCAGACGCAAATGTTTCCTCCTGTCTTTTTATATTAGGTGGAACTGCATTGTGACAACCCATGGGCCACCTCCCATGGCTGGCCATTCCTCCTGTGTGATAGATGATAAAATGATTGTCTTTGGTGGCTCCTTAGGATCCCGGCAAATGTAAGTATGTTTGGTTTGCTGCCAACCTGAAGGTAAATACTCCTGGGAATAACCAGTCAGAAAAGTCAACTAGTCAGGGTCAGTATTCCTGAACATGGTCTGATTATGATTAATCCAAGTAATTATCTCACCCTGTCATTCTATATGTTGATCCCCTAGTCACAGACCAATAAATTGATAAACTTGCTCTATTGAATGAAGGCTACATAGTCTCTTTTTGTTTGGTGTGTGGTTCTATTCAGTGGGATCAAGTTCTGATGGAGCCTCTACCTTGTCTATTTCTACTTCTGTTGTGTCTACAGAAGACCACCTTCCAAGAAACAGAGTGCTTTTACTTGCTTTTCTTTTTGACCCAGCTCATGCCTTTTGGAAAAGGAGAGAGGTAGATTGCCAGACTAGGTGGAAATGGCTCACTCTCCAAATGCGACAGGTTGGGGGAATAGGTAGGAGCAAGAAAACTGTGAGGTCTAACACATTTCTGTCAGGCTGTTCTCTATACCCACTGTCCTCTCCACCTCTGGCCACACAGAGTCAAGAGCCAGAGCAGTCCATGAGAATTACTGTTTATCTCATTCAGCAGTAGCAGCAACAGTGTTCACTTCCCTTGTGCTCTGAAATGGAAGTTGATGAGCTGTCAGCAGTAACACCGTTCCAGACCCAACCCTGTTCTCCCTTAGGGTTTTCTCTATCTTCCTGTTTTAAAACAGCTGTAGAAGGAACTGTGTGAGCTCTTAGGAGCTCTTATTCCTGTGTTCCTATGTGTGAATAAATGACCTTACAGAGAGGATCATAAAATAGAGACTGCCGACTAGGATCTGTCCTTGCCATACTGATTCCTTGAGGGTTGGAGGTGCCAGTTCGTCCTTAATGAAACTGCAGCTCTCATTAGCCATTGTCAGATTACTTTTGTAGCCAGAATCAAATCATTATCTCCTGGACAATGATAGAACTGCCTTTTGAATAATTTTTTTCTCCTTGTGGCTTTTGCTTTTGAAAGACTATATCTTGACCAGTAGCTATTTCCCATTATCACCAGTTAACTCTTGCTTTAAGTATTGGTGTGTGACTACAGACATAATTCTAACAAGCAAGGCCTATAAGTCATTGGAAAGAGCAAAGGTTTGAAAGTCTCGAGATGGATTCCAAGGAAAGAAGCGAAAGAAAAATATAGTTCAAGTGCTAAGTGTAGTACTTTGTGAGGCATCTTTATAAATGTAAACTTCATTTATAGCAGCTCTTGTGGTGCCTGGTAGCTCCCAACTCCTTCATTCTTATGTCTTTATTTCACAGGAGCAATGATGTCTGGGTCCTTGACCTCGAGCAGTGGGCATGGTCCAAGCCAAACATCTCTGGCCCCAGTCCTCATCCTCGAGGTGGTCAATCTCAGGTGCTCAGGAATTAAAATATCTATTCAGCAAACACTGTAGCAACTTTCAGTTAGGATGGGAGAGGGAGGAGGAAGTCAGGTAAGATGCCAACATGCATAAGCCAAAAGAGAACTTATCATTATTTTCTCTGGTATTTACTTTTCAACTTCTAATGGGTTATATTTATTTTTAGTGGCTTTATATTATGCCTCTCCCCAAAACATTTACTTTGCTATTTCATTTCTTAAAAGAACCCTATATTTTATGTGGTAGGCACTCTCATATTAATATTTGATCAACAAAGAATGCATCCATTTAAGTGAATCATCAGTAATTTATTTACAGGGATCAGAAATGACATGAGAGAATGGAGAGTTTATGGTACCTAGAATAGTCTCGTTTGGGCTCTGGGTAGGCTGTTTTCATATATGATTGAAGCACAGGAAGTCAGATGCCTGTGTCTTTATAGGTTTATTTTAAATTTCTTCCTCTTCCCAGATTGTCATAGATGATGCAACCATCTTAATCCTTGGAGGGTGTGGTGGTCCCAATGCTGTGAGTATTGCTGGGGTCGCATTCCATGCACATTCATACTGCTAAGCAAGCGTTCACAGCTTGCTTCCCCTGTCTTGTAAGACCGTATGGGACCATTTTTGTGGCATTTTCTTTAGAGAGTACCTTTTCCATTTGGGTACATAGCCTTAGTGTTTTCTGGCCTTTTTATCCACTCTTTTTTGGGGGATGTAGAGGTGCTTTTAATCATCTCTTGAATATTTATATTTTTTCCCACTCCCCTTCCTCTTTAGGCTCTGAGGTTTGCTGCTCTCATTTTCTTAAGAAGGAGAGAAACAGAAAAGCAGGTTGATAGCTGCTGGAGTTTATACGGAATTTATTTTAAGAATGCATATTCAGAAAGTTATGGATATGTGTTATCTTTCCCCTCTCACATACACACACATGCATTAAAACCACAGACAAAAATTCAAAACCACTTAATATTGATTCATGGGTCACAAGCACAATTTCATGTGCCTGCCAGTGGTAATATGTGAATGAATGAAGGCATGAATGAATGAATGACCAAAGGCTGCTAGTCTTTCTGAAGAGCCCATACACTCTCTAGACCAGGCAGTGCAGTTTTGAGATTCCAGCTCTTTATGTCCTTTGTAACATGAACCACACCTGAATCTTATTGTTGGTCCTTCTCTTACAGCTGTTCAAGGATGCTTGGTTGTTGCACATGCACGCGGGTCCCTGGGTCTGGCAACCACTCAAGGTAGAAAATGAAGATCATGGGGCCCCAGAACTGTGGTGCCATCCGGCTTGCCGGGTAAGCAGGGGACTGACAGGCCAGAAGGAGGAGAGGTCCTAAACCATAAAACCAAATTAACTTGTCAGATTTTCACACAGATTTGTATGGAAATTGAAAACACATTGATGTCACAAAATAGATGGACATTAACCATAGTTCTTGGGTATTTCTCACATATTTGAATCACTAGAAGAGAAAGCTTAGCAGGCCCCACCCCACCCATCCTTTAAGTCCTAGCTTTAAGCATGTCTTTGTCTATAAAGTTTTTCCCAGGATCTCCCAAGATTCCTTCCTCCTCTATATCGCTCTTCTGTGGACATAATTCCAATGATAGCACATGTATAATGATAGCACTGGAGCAACAAATTGCTTCCATATCTCTCTCCCATTCTGCCTAAAAAGCAGACTACATTATTTTCATCTCTACCTACACGATGCCTGGCACATCCCAGATGCTCATAGTAAAATGTTTGATAGTTAAATGAATGATCAGAATTGAGCACAGGTCTTTTGTCTTCCAGGTGGGGCAGTGCATGGTGGTCTTCAGCCAGGCTCCCAGTGGGAGAGCCCCACTCAGCCCCAGTTTGAACTCTCGCCCATCACCTATCAGTGCCACTCCTCCAGCCCTGGTTCCCGAAACCCGAGAGTACCGCTCTCAGTCTCCAGTAAGGAGTATGGATGAAGCTCCGTGTGTTAACGGTCGCTGGGGAACACTGAGACCCAGAGCTCAAAGGCAGACCCCCTCCAGTTCCCGGGAAGGGAGCCTTTCCCCAGCCAGAGGAGATGGCTCTCCCATTCTCAATGGCGGGAGTTTATCTCCAGGAACAGCAGCTGTAGGTGGCTCTTCCTTGGACAGCCCAGTACAGGCCATATCTCCTAGCACTCCATCTACCACTGAAGGATATGACCTAAAAATGGGACTTTCTTTGGCCCCTCGACGAGGGTCACTACCAGATCAGAAAGATCTGAGATTAGGATCAATAGATCTGAATTGGGATCTGAAACCCAGTTCCAATACCAATCATATGGATGGTGTAGACAACAGGACAGCTGGGGGAGGTACAAGACACCCTCCTGAACAGACAAATGGGGTGCATACCCCACCACATGTGGCCAGTGCCCTTGCAGGAGCCGTCTCCCCAGGTGCCCTGCGTCGGAGCCTAGAAGCCATTAAAGCGATGTCATCCAAAGGCCCCTCGGCCTCTGCAGCACTGAGTCCTCCTCTGGGGTCTTCTCCAGGCTCCCCCGGGGGCCAGAACCTGAGCAGTGGAGAAACTGTGCCTGTTCCGCGGCCAGGGCCTGCCCAAGGAGACGGACATTCCTTACCTCCCATTGCCCGCCGCCTGGGCCACCACCCTCCACAGTCCCTAAACGTTGGCAAACCCCTGTACCAGAGTATGAACTGTAAGCCCATGCAGATGTACGTGCTGGACATTAAAGACACCAAGGAGAAGGGGCGGGTCAAATGGAAAGTATTTAACAGCAGTTCTGTGGTCGGACCTCCCGAAACCAGCCTGCACACAGTGGTGCAAGGCAGGGGCGAACTCATCGTGTTTGGAGGACTCATGGACAAGAAACAGAATGTGAAGTACTATCCAAAAACAAATGCCTTGTACTTTGTGCGAGCAAAGAGATAATGTGTTCTAAACCCCTTTCCCTTTCTGTGGCTTTTAATTTGGAATTTTCCAGCATGTCAGCATTTGGACTGAGAATTGGGAAAACAAAGGACAAAATTACTCCCGTAAACCAAAACCCCAATTCCCAACCTCACTTACTGCAGATCAAATGTCCATTAAGAAAAAATTATATATAAATATATATTAGCCAACTCTGTTTACAAAGAGGGAGAGATCTCTGTCCTGGTTCAGATAAAATTGTTGCTGTGTTTTAGCAGAGGGTGTGCTGCCTTTTTCTACTTTGCTGGTAACTAGACCAAGAATTTAGGGAACAGACTAATATCCGAACTTTCCTACAGAAACTGAGAAGCCCCCTGTAAATCTTTACACGGCCTTCTCAGACTTAGAAAAAGAAAGGGCATGTGTAAGGTGCACAAGTGGAGGTTTCAGATTTGCGTGCTTCAGGTGCTGGCTGGGTAAAAGTAACTGATGGGAACTGTTCTTCCCATTCTCATGAAACCGCAGAGAACCTGTGTAAACTTCTCTTTGCTCTAGTGCCCCTGTGCCCAGTCCCGTTCTGCCCTTTGTGACTGAGGACAGTTACCCAACAAGGGATTTTGTTCCACGTTTATGTGCCAGGATCATCGTGAAATAATGTGTATGCAGTCACACTGGTCCACCTAGTGTCCGTTGGTCTTTTGAATGCTCCTTCCTTGTCTCAGAAAACATTTTGGTATCTGATTGTGGAATTTTCTGACAGTCGTGCTTGGTTGCAAGTTGCCAAAAACCACATTTGTTGTCCTTTTCCTTCCCTTAAAACTTGATCTTCAGAGGCTGCCTTTCTTTTTTTTATTTTCTTTTTTTTGGGGGGTGGGGGTGAGGGGGATGAGGGAGGGATTATGCAGCTTTTGTAAAGCCCTAAACCTTCCTCATTTTTTGTTTCTTTTATAAAGCTCAGGTGCCCAGAGAAATCTCTTAGAAATATTTCTGGAATACTTTCTCTGGCTTCACTAAGGGGCCAGTAGGGAATTCCAGGATGCTAGTATCATGAGAAACCCTTGAAGCATTAAAAGATGACTTTTTTTTTTTTTTCTTTCTGGGCTCCTTTTCACTTCTAAAGCACATTGGGCATACCATCCATATTTTTAAAATGTGGAATTTGGTCCTGAGAGGGATTCCCAGTAATAATAGAAATTATGTTTGCCCTTGTTATGACACGCATTTTTCTGCCTGGATATTAACTGGCGATTGGGTTAAGTATCATATGCTTGGCCTCTTCGATACGTGGCTGACCTTGGAAGCAACTCCTTTGTGATTGTCTTATTCGCGTGTCACCCAAACAAGCCTTGGATTTTTACTTTCATGTCATTTCTGAGATAAGGTACAACCAACTAGAGCATTTTTTTGGTTGATATAGGAAGTTAAAGTTACCAGGGCCTAAAACTATGGTCTGGATGCATTGAACCACTTAAATGTGGATTTTTGGTGATTTCCCATCCATGGAAAGAGGATTTTTATTTTGCCTTTAGGATTTAAATTTCAAAACATTGCATTTCCTATCCCTACACTCCCTTTTTTTCTTGTTAGCATTTCCCAAGCACAAGCCTGCTGCAGCTGGCCCTGGGTCCTGGCTTTCGGCCAGCTCTCAGCAGTCTGTCTGATAAGTATGTTTTCTCCTGTTACATCATGTCGAGTCCTTTCCCGAAGCCATTAGCTTTTACAGTGTGGTCTTAGTGGGAAAGCCCTCCCCCTGCCCAGACCCTGTGCCAAGCCCAGGAAGGGGCCAGCTCACTGGGAGGGGTGTGTGTTCCAGAAACAGCTCTATGTGCCCCCTAGACGAGGGGACTGCCGTGTGCCTACCTACTATGGGGTCCAGCTGCTCAGAGCTCAGCACTCAGCTCTCCAGATTCCTGGCTCGGGCTGCTGCCAGCCCTTTGGCAAAGACTGTTAGATCACGTGGGGTCCATATTCACCAGAAAAAGCTAGCTTAGGAGATTAGCAATTTTGGCATTATTGCTGTTTCTGAACCTTGTTTATGAAATTGCATTTGTGCGTGGACAGTGCCTCCAGGCTCAGTTCCCATTTAAACATGAAGTATTTGGACGGCTGAAAGTGCAGAATCTCAGCCTGTAATCTTTCCCTCTCTGTCCTGTGGCCTTCCTAAGTCAGCTGTTGACTGGTTGATTTCTTCCACTTTCCCCAAGTAGGCAGGGAGCAGAGCTGATTTCTTTAGAACGTAGCTGGCTCCTCGGGGCTCCCCAGCACCCCAGTGTTGCCCACACCACTCAGAACCAGACTGTCCATTCACAGCTTTGTAGGAAACATCTGTCTCGTCTGCATCAGGTGGTTTTGGTCTTGGTGGCTCCTGGGCACAGTGGGTGTGTACCTTGGGAGAGCGACTCAGCACAGTCGCGGTGATTGTCTCTCAGGCCCTTGTGAAGCCTCACGTGCAGTGGAGCTTCAGGTGTCTCAGCTGAGGTGACCGTCCACAGCGCCATGGATGCTTCAGTCAGATCAGATTTTATAACTCCGGTTTTGACATGATGCCAATTTTGTCTTAAAATTCACTGCGAAAAATGAGACGATATTTTTTTTTAACCCTCAGGAGCACCTAAAGCAAATATTTATCAGTATTTAAGTATTTAAAATGTTTCATTTCTACTTGAAGCTTTAACCCCTTCCATTTCTGCAAGTGTGCCTTTGAGAGCCCCCATGTCATATTGACTTCACTGGGCCACCTCATTGATCTCAAGTGAGGATTTTAGTTTCTTTCTATTCTCTCGGATAGAACTTCCTGTTTTCTCATTTTGCAGCCTGATCAGCAGAGAGGGTTCTGTATGTTCATTTATATTTCCTCCCTTATTCTATACTTGGGTGGCGAGCTCCGCAGTTCCTACCCCACCCCACATTTTGGGAGCACAGATACGGTGTCAAAAGGAGCATAGATTTAGTTGTAAGGCAATAAAACTAGGCTTACTTTCCTCCCCATCCATTGCAGATTGGTTTTGATTATGATGTTCAAGTTTTGTATCAAAAGCTGAAACAGTGAACTATCCTAGGAACTGTTGGAACTCTTTAAAATAAAGAAAAGAAAGAAAGAAAACCAACTTAAAAAGCCTTGACTTTGGAGGACAGAAAGCCACCAGCTGATGGAGAACAAAGGAATGCTTCCCTTGCCCTTTACTTCCTGGGTTTCTTCTGCTTTGCTTCTTTCCTTCCCCTTACAAGTGATATTCCTGGTCAGGTTGTCTGTCTGTCTTTGTCCTTGTGGTGATCCTGGCATGGTGATGTACTCTGCTTTGCATTATCTGTGGTCTCTTACCAGCGCACAAGTCAGTGGGGAGGAAGCTCAATTTTGAGGCCTGGGTCCTGTGCAGCCTCCCCACAGACTGCAGAAGGCATGTTTTGCATGGTCACCGGTAAGTGGCTCCCTCTCGCCATGGTCAGTGTCAAATGAGAGCAACCCCAAGGCGTTGCCTCTGTCTGTACTCACTCTCCTTGCTCTGCTCCCCACACCTCCCACCAACCAGGGTTCCTGTCAGCGCACACCAGTGTGCCCTGGCAAAGCTGGTGCTGTGAGTGTTGTTTCCCATGCAGTTCAGGGGTCCCGGGTGGCTTACCCTGAGGTGATCATATTAGGCACATAACGGTGTAGGAATGAAAAGTGGATTTGATTTTATTGATATTTAAATCTGTCAATTTCATTTTTTGTTAATGTTTTCCCCTGATGACTTTTTAGCAATTTAACAAATAAAACAAAATGGACAGAATTGCCTTACCTGTTTCATTAGTAGAAAAGAAAGCTGTGATGGAAAGCAATGGGGGCTGGAGTTTGAAGTTGGAAGCAGAGTAGCTGGTAAGACATTTCTTGTCCAGGAGGGTTGTGTTTTGGGTGGAGGAGAGGACCTGCCCAGCCTTCCCTGAGGACCACGCCATTTAATACTAAGCAGCTCTCTGCGTCATGCTTGAAGGACTTGATTTTCTAAGACCTTAGTGCCACCCTGCAGTGAAGACCTGAGAGAGGATCTTGGAGCAGAGGCCCAGGGGCCAGGATGATGCCTACATCTTTGCTGGCCTCCTAAGCAAAGATGAGGAGACAGGCTCCGGGGTCTTGAAACAGCATAGCAAGTGGTGGTTGCGAACTCAAGCCTGAAGCACCAGAGGCCTGGCCTCCCCTACTTACTACTCAAACTTGATACAAGTTTCCTCATGCATAAATGTCATTTCTGTCTCACAGGATAATGAGGATTAATTGAAGTTGGATGTGAAAAGCACTAGCGCAGTGCCTGGCACATAACAGGTGCTCAAAAAAGGGTGGCTGTTATAATTAGCCCTTGCAGGAAAGGGCTGGGCTCTGTGTAAGTTGTCAAGAGCATGCCCATACTAAGGGTTGTGTGTCTGCAGTTGTCTGGATCGTCATGTAGATGTCATGAGAGCCTCAGGTTTTCGCCCTTCAAGAGCAGTAAGTAGCACCTGTTGTCATAAATCAGGTCAGAATCGTCCAGTTATTTGATCTCCCTTTTGGATTTAATTCTTTGGTGGTTTGCCAGTCGAATCCGCCCTGTGGCACATAAAGTATTCTTCTGCATGGATTCAAAGACATGCTTAGCTCCCAATCTGAAAGTCAGATGGGGGCTGATGAAATGAGTCCTCCCACCTGTGTGTGTGTGTGTGGAGGGGGCGTGTCTGAAGGAGCCAGGCACCACCATAAGGGTAGGGGCTGTAGCCCGGAAGCCACTTGCTGAGTTACGTGCCGGTTTCTCATACCCCTGGGTCTTTGTGCCGAGCGCTGTTGCGTTCTTTTCATTTAGTACATACTGAACACCGACCTTGTCCCAGATCCAGGTGCTGTAGCCCTGCAGCTCGACCCAAGCTGCAGGATGAAACTTCCATTTCTACCAGCACGTGGTCCGATGCTGTCTCTGCTGTTTACTTTGAGGCGCACAGCAAACTGGAGTGTGGAATGAGGAAGGGCCTTCGGTGCAAAGTGCTGGCAGCTGCTGAGTTGGTGGTGGTGGTAGGGGGCGAGTGAGTGATTTGAATGTTTCCACAGTTGCCCTTGTGGAAGGGTTAGACTTGCTCCTTGTGAGTGTGTTGGGCTGAACAAGGTCCAGTGGGTAGAAGGTCCAAGATTTCAGGGATATTGGGTAGAAATTTGTCACGGTCAGAGCTCTGTGTAACGGGTAGAACCAGTTCAGCATCACTGGAGGAATCCAAGCAGTGCCTGGATTGTCAGTCTGTGGCATGTAGAGACAGCGATGTTCGGTGGGTAGGGTGCTGGTGGTGACTGGTGGTCCTGGGGAAGGGGGCACCTGCCCAGCCTTCAGGGCAGGCCAGTCCTGTAAGGCTCCTTAACAGTCTGTGCATGCCAGAGGCCATGCTCCTAACCATTGATGAGCATGTTTCTTCTCCTCTGAGATCAGAACGGGAAGACAGCAACATACATGGTCGGCCCCAGGTCAGAGGATATGTGGGAGCAAAGAAGAGGCAAATTGTCATTTTGGGGAGAAAACTAAATGTCAAGGGGAACACAGCTCAGAGAAGATCCATGGCTCACCCAAGGCCTCGCAGGAGTTGGCAGCGACGACCTTCCTGTGCAGCCCAGCACAGCACTCCCTGGCCACTCCCTTGGGTACTAAAAGGCCAGAGGCCTGTGCCCATTTGGATCTAAATTACAGCACCTAGCTAAGGAGAGCGGCTCCACCCTGTCCTCTCTTTCCATGGTCTGTGGCTCTTCTCTGGCTGGCTCTGTGGGGCAGCAGTGCGGACATCACTGACTGATGAGGAGACCAAGGCCTTGCACATGTCACTGCCCAGAGCTGGCTCGTCAGTCCAAGATTTCACCCTAATCCAGGGAACTTGGCAAAGACCAGGCTTTGAGCACCTCCAGGTCCAGGCAGGACAGCAGGCCGCCTTGCCATCCTACAGTCTGGACTACTTGTAGTGCTGCCACACGTGACGGGGGTTACCCTGGCTTCTCTGCGCCTTCAGGCAGAGGGGAGCATCCCCTGCCACAGTCTGCCTTCTGCTCCTTATGGCCATAACTATCCCTGTCCCCTCCTCCCTACAAATATGCCACCGACAAAAGCAGTTCAGCAACATTTTGGATTCTTTGTGAGGCAACGACTTCACCATTGCTGGAAGTGGTCAAGCAGAGAGTAATAACTTGTATGGGAGGGGATGACAGCTAATTTATGCATAAGATCAAGAATGGGACCAAGGGGCCGCCACATGCCCTTTAAACTTGAGACATTTTGTGGACTCTGAGAGGACTTTCTAAAGAGGATGCAGGACAGAGACATTAGCACACACTTTGGACCAGGAAAGACATTGGTTCAAAAGCCGGCTTTGTCACTTTGACCTCCTCTGTGAGCCTCGGTTTTATCATTCAAATGGCAATGATGCTGCTGCCAGCCTCACAGGTTGGCAATTTAGTTGGAACCAACAATAACTGTTGTCTATAGAATGGGTGTGATTCCTGCAGAAGACCACCTGGGGGCACCCTGTGAAAGGCTTTGAGTCTTGGGTGCTCTGTCAGGGGTGGTCTTGAGAAGGAAACTGAATTTACTGGAGGAGAAAAATGTCCATCCCTCCACATCTGTTGGTAAAGCCGGAGGAGTGCCCCTTCTCTGGCATGGGCTGTGCTTCGGAGCATTATCGCCAGGCTGGTCGGCTGTCCCAGCCCCCACCTGTGGGAAAGCCAGTGTTTTCCCCATGGGGCTGGGCTCTGGGCCCAGGCCCTGTCAGCATGCACAAAGCTAAGCTGATGTTTTAAGTAAATGTCTGAGAGGCCTGGCAGAGTGTGCCATGCCCCCAGCAGGGAGCCTGTTTGTTCACCCACTACAGGGAAGAGGAGGGCCGAGGGCCAGGCCTTCCCAGGCAGGAGCCTGGGAGAAAGAAGAAAGCTCCTGCCCCCGAGCCGGGAGTTCTGGGCCGCTGGCCACCCATAGGAAGACCAGGAAGGCCCAGAACCTCCCTGGGGATTGTTCTCAGCATGCAAACCCTGAGCACATACTGCCCCCCCCCCCCGAGGCGCTGGGACACGCAGATGACTCAGAAGAGGCCCATTTCTTGAGGAACTCACAACCTCATCACAAGCCAGGGAGGTGTCATACTGGACTGAACAAAGATGACGAATCCTGAGCTGCTGAGGCCAAAGGATAATGCAGATATATGAAGAAGATATGAAGGAAGTGGAGTCTGTAGAACCATCTGCAATCAGCACAGCCAGCCGGGGCAGGAGGCCATTCTGGAAGCCGCAGAGCTAAGAAGTTGGTCTTCTTCCCTTGACCTCACCCTGCTAGACTGAGTCCAGGGGCAAGTGAGGACAGAGCCTTTTAGGGGATCCCAGATGGGTGGGGTCCAGGCCTGGCCTCTGGCATTCTGTAAGAGGTTCCTTGCTCCAGGAAGAGTTCAGAAGGGCTCTGGGAGACCTGCCGAGCCCAGAGGGGCTGGCGTTCTGGGCTGAGGACAGTGCAGAGTGACCTGTGGATTTGATGACCAGAAATTATCCCCTCTGGTAGCAGGGAAAGAGGCTTATGACCAGAATCCACGGTGGGAGGAGAGAGGCCAGCACGCATGGGGCCATAGGCAGAGGTATAGAGGAGAATTTCTGGAACAAGAGGCCCACGAAGGCCCAGGAGAGATGACACCCAAGAAGCGTGTGCTACCCCACCCCGCCCATGCTTTCCTGGTTTTTGGGCTAGCACCCCCTCCAACACGAGCCCCAGAACCAGAGGAGGAGGAGATGAAAAGAAACAAACTTGAAGAGAGTATTTAAGCTGTAGGAAATGAGAAATCACTAAATGTGAGTTTACCAGTAAATTACTAGATTAAAATACCTGCATGGCAGAGATTAAATTGAGTCAGAGGAAACGAAGCTCTATTTCCTAAACATCTGAGTCAGCGAAGGTAAAAACTTGTACTTGCTCTAATTAGAAGTCAGATAAAGTGCATGGCAACCCCAAGAACCAAGGATGGGGGCGATTATGGCCAGTGCTGGAAGAAGAAAGGAAAAGGGTACCCTAGCAGAGGGAACAGCTTGTGCAAAAGCACAGAGATCTGGGTGTGATGACAGGTCCTCCTGGAACCTTGAGAGGGTCAGCATGACTGGAGTGGACAAAGCAGAACTGGAGAACAGGTTGGAGATGGAGGGTGAGAGGCAGGGCCTGGGCCTGGACATTAGAACCAAGGCAGTGGCAACGAAGAGAGGACATGAATACATAAGGAGAAAAGTCAGCCTCCGGTGCCTGCCTGGGTCTGGGGGTTGCAGGGGAAAGTGTCTGAGCAGCACCCATTCCTGCATTAAGTGAATGTATAGTACCTACTATGTGCCAAGCACTGTCCCTGCCTCGTGGAGCTTACATTTCAGTGGGAGTGGGGAGAAGGGAAAGACCAGTATGTGAATGATTAAGGCCATTCCACTGGGTACCATGAAGAAAATAAAAATGAGATATGACAACAGACGATGGAGTTGGGCTCATCAGAGAAGGCCTATCTGAGGAGGTGACATTTCAGCTGAGCGCTGAATGTAAGCAGCAGCAGCCGTGGGAAGATGGGGGAAGACCATTCTGTGTAGAGAGAACAGCAAGAATGAAGGCTCCAAGACCAGCATGAACCAGACAAGTTAGGGAGGAGAGGAAGGCCAATGTGGCTGGCCTTGTGTGCCATGGTGAAGGACGGGAGCCATGGGAAGCCATTAGGAAGTTTTAAGCAGAGGAGCGACACATGAGGCTGCCCATGTCAAGGACACCAACCTTGCTGTCCAGCCCGGGCCTGGTATAGCCCACCCAAAAAAAAAAAAAAAAAAAAAAAAAAAAAAAAGCTCTCTGGGGGTGATTTGGCAGCTCTAGCCCCAAATCCTATATTTAAATGGAATCTGGACATTTTTAGTCTGTTCCTCCTCTCTACCCTACTGCCCTGCTTCTAAGTGTGGTTGCCTAGTTCTTTGATTTTAATCCCACCAGAGTGTGGAACACCCAAGGGCAAGGTCTGTACCTCTTTCGCTACTGTCTTCCCAGCATCTCGCCCGGCACAGGAAGTGCTCATAAACATTTGACAAATATGTGTCCCCATCCACTGGTGCCTGGAATGTTCACCCTGCATCCTTACTGGTGCTTCTTCCAGGCTCGCCCTCTACAGGCCGTTCTCCAAGCTGCAGCCGTAGCCAAAGTTTCCACTACAAGTCAAATATTTCTAGGTAGTAGGGATTATTATGAGCTAAAGTGTGCCCCCTCCCACAGCAGAATTCATCTGTTCAAGTCCTAACTCCCAGTACCTCAGAATGTGACCATATTTGTAGATAGGTTCTTTACGGAGGTGATTCAAGTAAAATGAGGATGGGCCCTAACCAATAGGACTGGTGTGACTGCAAGAGAAATTTGGACACAGACTCATACAGAGAGAAGGCGATGGAAAGACTGGAACCTTCCCTCACAACCCTCAGGAGGAATCGACCCCACCAACACCTCTGTCTTGGATTCCTAACCTCTAGAACTAAGAATACATTTGTTGTTTAAGCCACCTAGTCTGTGGTACCTTTTTACTGCAGCGCTAGGAAATAGGTAACAACAAAAGGTCAAGGCCCCTATCCTCAGGGAGCTGCAGGGTCCAGGAGATAAAAACGCAGATCTGACCACTTCCTTCTCCATTGACCTTTCCTAAGTGCCCCGCCCTCTGCCCCTGCCCTCCAGGACCTCAGGCCTGTGTGAGAGTCTGCCCACCTGGGCCATCTACTCCTGGAGGCTGGTGACTGTGTCCCTACCTTGATAAATCCTCTCGAAGCCTCGTGGGGCCTTGTCCAGGAGGTGCTCCATCGGTGTGCAAGAGAAGACTGAACCATACAGAAAAGGATGGGTTAATCAGAAGGTTCTACACTAGAAGGGGCTTTAGGTAGCTGGGCCACCTGCTTCACCTGAGGCCCTAAGAGGAGAAGCAACTTGCTTAGGGGGACACACAATCTAGTGGTCAAAAGGGTACAGGCGCAGGGCCCTCACTAGACCAAGATGGTTCACAAGTGTCCTTCTGAAACAGTTCTGACCACCCAGGCCCCAGTAGTCAACTGGCTTCCCGTGGTGTTTAAGTGAGGTCTGTGGCGCCTGTTATGGACTGAATTGTGGCCCCCACCCAAATCCATATATTAAAGACCTAATCCTCAATGTGACTTATTTGGAGACAGGGCCTTTAAGGAAATAATTAATGTGTAACGAAGTCATGAGGGTGGGGCCCTAACCCAATATTACCAGTGTCCTTATAAAAAGAGAAAGAGACACCAAGAGTGAGTGTACACAGTGTAAAGGCCATGAGAGGACGCAGTGAGAAGAAAGTCAGCCCTGAGTCAGGAGCAGAGGCCTCGCTGGAAATGGGAAACCAGCCCTGCTGGCACCTCGATTTTGGACTTCCAGCTTCCAGAACTGTGAGAAAATAAGCTTCTGTTGTTTAAGGCATCCAAGTCTGTTGTAATGTGCTACGGCAGCCCAGCAGACTCATGCAGACCCCACCTGCCGAACCGCCCAGTGTTAAACAGGCAGGATCTTAGACCCATCCAAGAGCAGAATCTCTGGGGGACAGAGCCAAGGATCCAGGGTTTGAACAGGCTCCTGGTGCTCACTGAAGTTTCCTCTCCACCATCTTCTAAGGACATTGAAGACTGATTCCCCTAATTCTCTGGTCAGCTCCTCTGACCACCAGCTTCCCTCTCTGTGCCCAAAAGGATTTCATATGTTATCTGGCCTCCAGGTTAACTGGCAAACTTATTCTGCCACGTTCTTTCATTTCTTCAGGCTCTCCCTGAGCCCTCCACAAGCCAAGCCAGTGCAGGGCCAGCTGTGAAGTCTGGAAACACAGAGGTAAGTCACATCTGGGTCCTGCCACTGGTCCTGACCCGGGCTGATGCAGTAAGGACTGCAGACGGTGGTTTCAAGCACAGATTCTTGGAGAAGTGGTTATTCATTTGTCGTATTTCTTTTTAGTTGCAGTGGAAGCAAGGTGAGGGCAAGCTTCTTGTCTTATACATCCTTGTCTCCTTGGCCCCCTTCAACATAATGAGCCCCCATGATTTGTGGGTTTGGGGTCCTCTGGCTGCTTCTAGCTTTATTAGGAGCAGCCCTCCTAGGCAGGGGCAAAGCTTTAAAAGCACGAGACCTAATCAGATGAAACAGATGCATACTTCAGAGCCCACAAACCCTGGGATCTGAGTCTAGTTTTCCCACCGACCAATGGTGTGGCATGATCTCAGACAATCTTGCTGCTTCTGAGCTTCCTTATCTTTAAAAGAAAAGAGAGATCATATTTCCTACACAGGTTTGTTTACAGAATTAAATGAAGCAACCTCTGCAAAGACCCCACAATCTTGCACTTAGTTGGCTTTAGGTAAAGGTTAACTCAGGTTATTCCTTACACAATAGTGATATGCCCGACCTGAAGGCATTGTGAGAGGACACTAAGTGTGATAGACAACTAGATCACACACCTCCTGGGTAACAGGCCCAGTGCCCATCGTTGGAACAATGAGAGGGGCTCATGGCATCAGTGCCAAAATGTCAGTTCTTTGAGGGTGGGGGCTTCTTGTTCACCATTGTATTCCCAGCAGCTAGACCAGGCCGGGCATATAGTAGGTGCTCAGTAATCATTTGTTGAATAATATGGGATGAATCAGTCAATCAATACATGACTAGAAGGTACAAGCCAATGGGCCTGTGACCCATTCTTAAGACTTTGAGCGAGACCCTTGACCTCTCTGAGCTGCTTTTTCCCCATCTGTGAAGCCAGAGGTGTTAAACTCATCTTGAGGTCCTGCAGAGCAATTACTTGTGGGGGGGAAGGGGAGGAGGAGGAGGAGGACGAGGAGGAGGAGGAGGAGGAGGAGGAATGATGATGATGACGATGATGATAATTATACGTCCTGAACACCTGTGTCCGGGGCCCTGCTGTAAGAACCCAGGAGGTAACCGTCTTTTACCTCCACCTTATAGGAGCGGGAACAGGCACAGGGGCGCGGGAAGGCTCCTGGAGAAGGGGGATTTGATGACCGGGGACCGGACGGAGCACGGGGGAAGCAGACCCCGGTCCGGAGGGGACGGACCTGCCCAGGGACCTGCGTGGTGGGAGCCGCCGATGCGGGACCGACCAACCCACCTCCGACCCTGGGAGCCCGCCCCCGCCCCCGGCGTCTCCACGACAACCCGCCCCGCACATGCGCCTCGCGCACCGGCTCCCGCGGACGGAGGCGGGGCCCGCGGGGCGCGCGGCGGGAGCGCGAGGCGGACTTTAAAGGGGCCGCCCCCCCCCCCCGGCTCCGCTTGTCCGCGGGGACCGCTCAGGGCGAGGGCTGGGCGGCCCCAGGAAGCAGAGGAAAAGCAGGGCTCTGTGGCCCCGCCCGGAGGTGCGTAGGGAGAGCGGGGCTGGCGGGTGCCCGCGGGGCGGTCCTGGGACGGCGGCCCCGAGGGCACGGTGGATTGCACCTTCTGGGTAACGAGGGAGAGACGGGGGGGATGTGTCTCCCCCCCAAGACAGTGAAAGGGGGCGGGGACTCCCCAAATGCTAGGGAGGGTGGGGCTCCGTAACCGCTCCCCCGCCCGGGGAGGGGGCCAGGGGGCCCCCCCGCCCGGGGAGGGAGCCAGGACCCCCCCACTCCGCCCGAGGACGGGGCCGGAGCCTCGCGGGAGAGTCGGAGCGCAGGTTCGAAGGGATCGCAGGTTCGGCTTGGGTGGGACAGTCACCTCTCCCTTCCCCATCCTGCCATCGCCCCACCCCGTCCGGGTGCCTAGCCATGGCCAGACCACCCGCTCTGGGCTCGGTGATTGCCCCAGACTGGCAGGAGAGCGCCGAGGGCAAGGAGTACCTGGCCTGCCTCCTGCGCAAGAACCGCCGGCGGCTGTTCGGTAAGTGCTGTCGCCCTTCCTCGGCCCGTCAGCGGGCATTCTGGGGGGAGAACAGGGTCACCTGCTGCTCCCTGGGGGGGGGGGAGCACGGAAGCAAGGCAGTGAGGGCACTTGGGGTCCCCTGGAAGCTCTATCCCTGGGGCCCCCACCCCCAAATTCTCCTTAGAGCTAATTCCATCATCAGAGCCAGGGACGTGGAAACAGGCAAAACCCTGCCAGGAACTGCTGTCACCAGAGAGGCTGTTGATTGAGCCCTCACCGGTGCCAGGCCCTCTGCTGGGCACTTTTCACAACAGACTCCAATTTAACCTCGACAGCACATCTGACAGACGTGTTAAGACTAGTGGGTGGAGAGACAAGCCTCATTCACATCCTGCCTTCTCCAAGATAAGACACTCATGTTCCCCAGGATGAAGCCAGCTCCCCCGGGGCAGGGCAGGCTGGCAGACAGACCAGCAGAGGGGCCTAGCATCAGCGCCGAGAGTCCAGCTCTGACCAGGACAAAGTGCCAGAAGGCTTAAGACCAGAAAATGAGAGGGCAACCCCCAACTTAGGACTTTGAGGTCCTAAGCCTACAGATATATCATAAGTTAGACAGTTTTTTTGCAAGTTTTAAATTAAAAACATTCATAAAGATTTTGATACATTGATTCTAAGGAGTTTATAGTAATCGAGAACACTTTTGTTGAAATTTCTCCACTGAGGAAAGAATTTTGAAAAACCTCCCTTTTACATATGAGAAATCTAGAACATGTGATAATTGTATCAATAAAGACCATCTCATGAACCAGAGACACACAAAAAAATAATTTGGTGTTATTTGGAGTTGGCCCTGGCCCAGCTCACAGAGCACACGTGTTCTCAGCAGAGCTTCTCATCCAGGGACACTGCCTGTGTCCCAGGCCCCTGTAATAGAGAACCTTGGGTGGTTAGGG
Organism: Cynopterus sphinx; assembly: GCA_030015415.1. Lineage (NCBI taxonomy): Eukaryota > Metazoa > Chordata > Mammalia > Chiroptera > Pteropodidae > Cynopterus > Cynopterus sphinx. The sequence continues at coordinate 121,445,607 of CM057387.1, forward strand.
CACCCAAGGGCATCCAGGGCAAGTGCAAATTGACCCCTGATCCCACCTGGCTCCATCCTTGCCCCAGGTCTCCTCGAACGACCAGTGCTGCCCCCATCTGTGGCCATTGACACGGCCAGCTACAAGATCTTCGTGTCTGGGAAGAGTGGTGTGGGCAAGACAGCACTGGTGGCCAAGCTGGCCGGCCTAGAGGTGCCGGTGGTACACCACGAGACCACCGGTGAGTCCATCCTTGGGGGCCTTCTCTGGGGTGGGGAAGACTATTCCTGCATCGCACACATCGTAACCAGCACCACCATGTACTCTGCAACCTTGGCAAATCCCTTCACCTCTCTGAGCCTACATTGGCTCCTCCGTCCAAGAGGGATCATGGCACCAATCCCATGGGATTGTGGGGGACTCGGTATAAGAGATGGGGATGGAAACACACCTAGCACTGAGCCGGCACAAGGTTGGTGCTTGCTCAGGAAACACTCATCTTCCCTTCTTGTTTCCTTCCACCGGATGCTGTTTGACCATTACGTTGCAGCATCCTTCAGTATCCTGGGACCTTTGTGTCCCCTTGTTCGTGTGAGTTATGCTGCTTTGTCATGGCTGAGACGAGAGCTGGATCTCCCTGGTGGACTACAAGCTCCTCCAGCGCACATCAGTTTCCCCCATTAGACAGAATTTTTCCAGGTCTGGTACTGCACCGTCCCCATCAGACTGGGGACCCACCAGGGCAGGGATGAATTCTACCTATCCCCTCCTGGCCCCCAACCACTCTCCACCTCTGCCTCTCCTGTGCTGAGTGGCTGACCCTGCCTCCCCAGGCATCCAGACTACTGTGGTGTTTTGGCCCGCCAAGCTGCAGGCCAGCAGCCGTGTCGTCATGTTCCGTTTTGAGTTCTGGGACTGCGGGGAGTCTGCGCTCAAAAAGTTCGACCACATGCTGCCGGTGAGCAGGCAGGTGGGCCTGGGTGGGTCCTAGAGGGGCCTGTTGTCTCCTGAGTCCAAGTGACCGAGCCCAGCCTGCCTGGTTTGCAGGAGGCAGAATTGGGTATGAATGGGCCGAGGGTACTGCTCTGGCTGAGAGAGCTCTGAGCTGGCATTGGGGACTGGGTTCCAGTCTGAGCCCTGCCCTGGAACCAGCCGCTCCCTGCTCTGGGCCTCAGTTTCCCAGTCTGTTAAAGGAGGGATCATGCTAAGACTTCTCAGGGCCCTGTAGCTGACAGGGCTCTAGTGCCATGGCTCCAAGCCTTGAATCAGTCTCTCCATCCCCAGGCTTGCAAGGAGAAAACAGATGCTTTCCTCTTCCTCTTCTCTTTCACTGACCGTGCCTCCTTTGAAGACCTTCCTGGACAGCTGGCTCGTATAGCCGGTGAGGCCCCTGGTGTCGTCAGAATGGTCATTGGCTCCAAGTATCCTTTGGGTGGCCCCTGGGACTGTCAGAGGCCACACTTGGTAAGGCACGAACCCTGCCTCTACCCAGCTGTGGGGTCCAGCCCCATGAGCTTTATCTTAAAGGCTGCAGCAGGGCGGAGGGACAGGCTGGGCTTGATGGGGTGGTTAGCAGAGGCGCCTGGCCAGGCTCCTTGACCCTCCTCCAGATTTGACCAGTACATGCACACGGACGTGCCTGAGCGTGAGCTCACAGCGTTCCGGCAGGCCTGGGAACTGCCCCTCCTGCGGGTGAAGAGTGTGCCAGGGCGGCGCCTGGCAGACGGGCGCACGCTGGATGGGCGGGCCGGGCTGGCCGACGTTGCTCATGTGCTCAATGGCCTGGCAGAGCAGCTTTGGCACCAGGACCAGGTGGCAGCTGGCCTGCTACCCAGCACTCCAGATAATCCCCCCAGCTGAGGTGTGGTGGCATCATGAGCAGGCACCTGTGATCCCTACTCCTGACCCTCAGGTGACACAGGGCCAAGGGCAGGACCCAGGGCCCAGGGCTGGGCAGAGTATTGATCTCGTCCTGAAGACTGGTCAGGAAGGATGGTGGCCCGCGAAGCCTCCTGCCCCAGCGGCACTTTCCTCACAGAATTCGTGGTAGTGAAGTGGGGCACAACGCTCTGTGAGGCCCCCTGCCCTTCTCCCTCAGCCCTGGGGCTCCAGGCTCTGGAAACTGAGGAGCCGCATGGGCAGTGCCCCAGGACTCAGGTATCTCCCCCAACTTCCTGCTGCCTATCCCTTCTGCAGCACCCAAGGAGGGTGACTGGGGAGAGAGGGGCTACCTCAGCCGGTTCCTGGACCTCAAGTGACTTCAATCAAGAGCCTGCATCACTTGTGTTAACACCATCTGCTGTACCAGATAAACCCTGAAATCTCAGTGGCTTTTTTTTCTTGCTATGTCTCATCTCCCGTGGAAGTGAGGGTGGCTCTGGGGACTCTGCCTCATACACTGGTTTAGAGACCCAGGCTCAGATCTTCAGCACCTGGCTTTCCAGTTTTCCCAGGGGCATCAACATTCAGTCAGCAGAATAATGAGTACAAGTGGAATGTCACCCAGGTTTCCGGGGACCTGGCCTAGGGCGGTGTGGCACATTTCTGCTCACGTTGCATTGATCAACATCTAGTCACATGGTCACATGGAGCTGGAGGGGAGGCAGGAAATGTCCACTTGTATGTCTAGGAGGTCAGCCCCTCGCTCTGCAGTACCCTTGATCATGAAGTTGTCAGGCGAGGCTTAGGACAGGGGCCTTGCCTGCCTGGGAGTCAGAAACCATCACTGGGCAAGGTCAGGGACTGGACCAGGCAGGGGTCAGGGAGTGAGTTGACCTGTTGGGCAGCTCTGCCCTGTGGGAAGCCAGCAAGGGAGGCGCAGGAAGGTGGATAAACTTGCCTAGTCTTGTGTCTCACCCCTGCCCCATCAGCTAGAGACTCTGGTGTGTGGGTGGTGGAGGGTGCTGACAAGGTGGGCCCTTACACTTTCTGACAGTCCCTTATGATACCTCACCTGGCTCCACGGATGGACCCCTGGGCTGAGGCCTGGCCTGAGTCTGACCCAGTTGACAAGAGCCTGTATTAGTTGACGCTAAGGGCCTAGGTATAGTGACCCCCAAAGCCAGCTGGCCCTTGGAGCCCCCTCTTGAGAAGGCAGCACTAGCTTCTGTACATCCAACACTCACACATGTGATCACGTCCAGCCCTTGTCCTACATACCAGCACTTGTCCTAAAACACTCCCCCCACTTCCTGGCACACACAGGAGGCTCATACATACCCCCTGCTCACACTCGCAAGCACACTGATTGCCTGCGTGACAAGGCCATGTTTGTCTACCTTGGGCACTGCCTGTAGGCTTTTAACCCTTCCAGGCCCTAAAGGACTGACCTCGGCACCTTCTTACTTCCAATTCTGGTTCAGAATTGAGGCATCAGCTTACCCCACATCCCAGAGAAGGGACCCCAAGCCTCATGGCAGCACAGCCTGTAGCCCATAGACCTTTCTGCTGCCGCCTTCAGCTCTGCTTCCAGAAAGCTGGCCTTTAGCACGGTCACCTCTGTTCTTAGTTCTGGTTGACCTCACCTCACAAGGCAGCAGCAAAGTGTAGGAGTGTGACCCGGTGGAGGCAGCCTTGGCCTGGATGTGACCCTCCTGCTATGCATGCCTGTGAGTACCAGCTACCCCATGTCCCAGCCAGTTATCTCTGGGCTTAAAACTGCCCCAGAAAGGATGCTTCTGCATCCTTCTTGGGCACCAGCTCTGGTAACAGGCAGAGGTTGCTCTGGAGAAATAGCTCAGATCACCACGGCAGGGCAGGCCAGTCATCTGGTTAGCACTGCTCCAGTCAGAGAATCACCCATCACCCACTTCACCCCAACCCAAGGAGTGAATAATTCCCTTCCCCATCTCCTGGGGGAAGAACAAAGTGAGGACAGTGGGAGCTGGCAGGACGGCGAGACACCCAGATTGGGCAGGAGCTGAGGTGCTGGGAGGAGGACTGTGAGCTCACCTAGTATGAGGGCCTGTTTGATGAGTACCTGGAGATGGGTGAGCAGTGGCGGGCTACTGGGGGCCTGCCACAGCAGAGGAGGTGACCCCAGGCCTCATACATCCCCCTTCCCAGTGCTGTAGTTTGAGCTCATCACCATCTTTGGGGCAGCCTTCCTGCCAGTGCTTGTGTGGTTTGCTCTGTCCAGCAACTGGGTGGAGATCCGACTGGACTCCCACGAGTTTGTGCACGACTACTGGTGGCCAGTGGCTGAGCGGGCACAGGGCACTGGGATCTGGCTGCTCCTGCTTGAGACCAAGGCTCTCCTTTCAGTCGTGGTGAATGTGAGTAAAGGGCAAAGGAGGGGAGGGAACACGAGGTCGGGAATATCGGGATCAGAGACTGAGAAGGAGGCTCAGGAATAGGGAAGTGGAGGCTGAGGCTGGAAATCAGGGCACGAGATTGGGAAGTAGGGGCAGAGGGTGAGGACCCCAAGGCTCAGGCTCATGCTCTGCTGCCTGTGGGAATGGGTTTGGGCCCAGGGTAGGTGACTTAGGGGATTGGGCCCTGCAAGCTTTCCCCAGCGCCTTCCCTTAGAACTTCCTGCCGCATCTCCTGTACTAGGACGAGCTGCTCAGCCGTCTACGCGGCCCTGTCACCTTCAGCGAGGGCGCCCGCACCTCCTTGTCCCTGGGGAACCACACGCCCTGCAGAGACCGACCAGACAGACGGGCAGACGGGGCGGGGCTGGAGGTGGACCGCCGAAGGGGCGGGATGGGGCTTGAACTTGGATAGGGGGCCCCATTGGGAGGGGGGAGGTGCGGAGCCTGTGGGCGGGGCGGGGCGGGGCCCAGTTGGGAGGGCAGGGAGCTGGGAGGGTAGCCGATTGGTGGGCAGGGCTGTCTGGGCGAGCTTGCCGACCGGGCTGGGCCCGGCTGGGCAGGGAGGGGCGGGAGTGCCCTTCGCAGAGGCGGGAGCGTGACGGAGCCCCGCGCCCCCCACAATCTGCATCCCGGGTACGAGGTCTGTCCTGCCGGGGAACCTCACTTTCTCAGGCTGGAATTGCTGGCTGTCGCCTTCGAGGTAAGCTCAGCCATCGGGGCGTGGGACAGACTCGGGTTCAAGTTCAGGCTCTGCCTCCTCCTGGCTGGAAATGGGGATATGCTACAGAACAGACTCAGGATTGCTATGAAGGTTCAAAGTCAAGCACTTGCACAGTGCCTGGTACCGCGTATCTGCTCAATGATTTAATGTTGCTACTGCTGCTGCTGCTACTACTGCTGCTGCTACTACTGCTGCTACTACTGCTGCTGCCTCTACTACTACTACTACTACTGCTACTACTGCTGCTGCTACTGCTGCTGCTACTACTGCTGCTGCTACTACTACTGCTGCTACTACTACTGCTGCTACTACTAGTAGTGCTACTGCTACTACTACTGCTGCTACTACTAGTAGTGCTACTGCTGCTACTACTGCTACTGTTATCTCTTGGCAATAGAACAGACCTAGAGGAAGGAGAGGAGCCGTTTCCTCCAGCTTTGTTCGAGATCCTCTTTCTCAAGCCCTGCCTCGGACAGGGTCCCCAGTGGTAAGGGGTCCGAGTTACACGTCTGTGTCGTTGGACGAATGACAAGTTGTTCATGCTTCGGTTGCTGGACTTGTCAAACGGGAGTAGTGATTGTGTTCACCTCCTCGAACTGTGAGGACGGAATGAATGAAGACCCAGAAACCCCTCAGAGTGGTGCCACTGCGTGTAGGAAGTGCTCCATAGATTAAGGTGGCTCAGGCAGTCATTGTCTCTTTGGTCCCCCTTCTCCGCAGCACGTGGTGTTCTCCCTGCGCCGCCTCGCCTGGCTCGTGCCCGCCGGCCCAGCCGCCCTGGCTACCAAGATCAAGCGCCAGCGCCTCCTGGCCAAGCCTTCTCTGGAGCACACCTGGGAGCCCTGCTTCGGTCCCCAAGGCCTGCGGACCCTGACCCCACCCCCTCTTCACGCCCCCAGGCCTTACTTTAGCTTTCTTTCCCCGCCCTCTGGGTGGCCCCTCCCACCAGTTTGTCCTCACCTGGAGGGAGGATGGGCCAGATCACCTCTAATTATGTCCTGGCCCCGCCTTTCACCCAACTCCTCCCACGCCACGCCCCTTTTAAACGTGACCCCTGCTCGAGTCTGCTCTGGAGGGCCAGGCTACTCGGCCTGAGTCGTCCTTTCTGTCCGCTGCAGCAGAGGCGCTGTCCCCGCAGCTCAGGACGCAGGGGCGAGTGAGGCCGGACTGCCCTTCCAGGACCCTTGGCTCTCCAGGATGCTCTTTCGATTGTGGTCCTCTGCTTTCGGCCAGGGGTCTGGGCAGTACCTTGGCCAGCGTCCCGAAGGTCAGGCCCTGAGCTGGCATGAGAGGTTAGAGTTCTCTGAAGACCCCTAGTCCTGCATTGCCTCCCTCTCTCTGTCCCCCGTACCCTGTCCCATGTACAATGCTGACAATAAACCTCTCTCTGCGCCCCAACTTGCCATCTCTCCGTGGAGACCCCTACCCACCCACTGCATGCAGCATCTTCTCATGTAATGATGCTCTGCGGGGAACAGAGGGGATAAGAGGGAGTAGAGGGACCTGATCACTTTAACTGAATGGTCATTGGTTGGCAGGGAAGAATTCATTGGGGTCTGGGCCCCGGACTTTCTGTCCTGTATCTTCATCAAGGCCTGTAGAGTATGAATAACAATAATAAAAGGATTTAGTTAGGTCAGCTGAGACACTTCCCAATGGATTTTCACATTTTTTACCAAATCCTCTCCAAAGCCTGATGAAGCAGGACTGGGCAGTAGTTAAGGACACAGGTTGGTGGTGGAGTCAGACAGACATGGATTTGAATATTAGTTCTGACTCTTATTAGCTGTGTGAACTTGAGCAAGTTATTTAATCTCTGGAACCTCAATTTCATCATCTGTAATATAAGGACTTCATAGAGCTGATGAGGGATTTTAATGGGATAATGCCCATTACAACCTGTGTAAGTCTGTATCCCCATCTGAAAAGTGGGAACAGTAAGAGGATTCAGAACAATGCCTGGCACTTAGTGAGTATACAGTAAGAATCATTAGCAATGTGCGTATTAGTGTTTATGCACACATTCATGTTAACACGAAGTGCCCGGCAATTACTGAGTGTTCACATAAATGGCAGGTAGGATTAGGGAGAAAGCACCTTCCCCTCTCACAGGCTTTGGAAGATTGCAAGGCTGGCACGGAGTAAGTCCTCCTTACTGGAGGCTGGTTCTCCTTGGGCTGTTCGAATTGCACATTTATGTTATTAATTAATGAGGGTTCATTTGGTGCGTCTGAGAAGGTTTCCTGGTGGAAGAGTCCACTGGAGATGGTGAGGTAGGTCATTCTAGACAGCAGGGGAGGGGGCGTCATTCATGAGGAGCAGTGATGCTGGAAAAGTCCCCAGGATGATGCCAGATGCATCACCTCATCATCTTCCAATCATAGGGATGAGTGTTCCCATTTTGTGGATGCTGTAGCCGGCTCAGAGGGTCAGCACACCGAGTTCTCAGGGTCCCTGAGGGGGCCAAGATTTGAGAGGTTCTCTGTGTAGCTCCTGGGATGCTCCCTTGCCCCAAGGAACCCCCTGAGCATATCTCACATTTGGGAAGCTCTAGAAGAGCGGTGACATGTCTCCTGGGAGGAAAAGGAGTACCTCCCTGTCTTTAAGACTTCGGTCTGGGGTCCTTCAGAACCTCTCCTGGGCATAGGACTCCCATTGTTCCAGCCCCCCTCTGGTACCCCAGACTGGCCAAACCGGTTCTGGGGAAGGGGGGCGGGGAGCAGGCACGTTGAGACAGCCGCCCGCCCGCCCGCCCGCCTGCGAGGTTCCCTCCGCCTTCACCTCCCCCCTCCCTGCCCCACACAATACCCAGGAGCCTGCATTGCCGGGCTCAGGGGCCATGCTGACATCGCCCCCTGAGGACCTGGCTGCAACCCCAGAGTCCCCAGGGTGGCCTCGAGCCCTGGACCGTGCCGGAGGCTGGACGGAGCTCCCTGGCTGAGGTAGGGCCCCACCTGGCTGTAAGCAGCCCCATCCTCCTCCCGCCAGTCTTCCTAAGTGAGTCCTTTGTGCTGCCTGACTGGCCTCTGATCCTGGTCCCCACTCACTTATGGCTTCCTAGGGCCCCACAGCCTTCCTGGCTTGGATCTCCTTTCCAGCCATGACCTTCCACTTGGCTTTGTCCTTTAAGGGGCAGAGGGTTTCTGGCAGGGTGCCTATTCTCCTGGGCAGCAGGGCAAGGGGTACCAGGTAGGGGGCAGGGAAAGCCAGGCACAGGAGGCCACGGATGCTTTCCCTGGTCCATGATCGTGTCCAGGGACCATTTCTGCCAACCTCGCAAAGTAGACCCACTGTCCGTGATTAGCAGTGGCCACTGGAGGGGACCCTTGGCCCCTGCCCTTCTCATCCTGCAGAGACACTCATGATGGCATAGGTTTCCTAGAAGGGGCAACTTTCCAGATGGGGACACTAAGGCCATTGGACAGGCTATAACTTGCCTAAGGCCACACAGCTGGTCCGTGTCACATTCTGGGCCTTGAATCTTGGCAGGGGTTTTCCCCTATGGGTTCCAGAATGACCTTTGCCTGGTGGGTACTAGAGTACACTGTGGTGGTCGTGTCTTAGGCAGATAATGTGCCTGCTACCTGGGCCGGTTCTCTTCCTAAGGTTTTTACTTATTTGTCTAGCAGAGATGAGCTACACACAATGTGAACACAGCCCTGCCCTTTCTCGGTCCCCAGCATTGAGATTAAGTGGGTCACAACCCCAGAAAGCCACAGGCAGGCAGCCCAGCTAGATGGGTCATTTCCACTGCCCCTTGGCCTGGACAGAGGTGGAGGCTGACTTACTTCTAGCTTCCCCTTTTGGGACTTAATTCTAGCCCTATTTCCCCAGAAATCCTTCCACTATTATCACTCAACATTCACTCAGGTTTCTCCTCTGAAACTTTAGGAAAACTCCATGTTTTGCTCATTTATCTCTGCAACTGACAAGAGGGGGTCCTTTTTGCCCTTTAGGGGTTTCCAGAACCCAAGTGGAGAGAATCCCCACAATACAAGGGAGCAGGAGCATATGTGTATTCTTGCACCTGTGGGCCCACAGAAGCAAGTAGAACTTCTGTGTTGAGGACTTCTGGTTCCTGGAGAGAAAGAGACCCCTCTGGAGGGCAGTGGTCCCCTGTGTCTCCTGCCATATGCTCCTACAAAGTAGGATGTGTCTCACCATCACTGCCTCAGTTTTCCCATCTGTGTGATGGCCCAAGCCATCCCCCTGGCCGGAGAAAGACTAATAATAATGAAGACTATCAATGACAAAGCTCCCACTATGTGCTATATGAGTACTCCTTAATTCTCATTAACATTTTGAAGTTGGCATGACTACTCAACTTACCAGATGAGGAAACTAAGGCTTGCTTAGATGGACAGAGGCTTAAGGTGCAAGCTAAAGCAGTCCCTGTGGGGGACAGTAACTCTCCCTTAGGACCAGCCATCCCGACCCACACCCAGGCAAAGGATGAGAGAACGAGGGAAGAGTTAAGGGGCTGTGCAGAGAGAGTGGGGCCCAGTCACAGATCTAGCCATCCCCACTGGGTCCTCTCCTCTCTTCCAGGGTCACTGTTTCTCTAAGACCAAAACTTTCTCCCTATGTATATGCACTGGGTCCCTGGATGTTTCAGCCAGAACTGTTAGTTACCTATTATTTCTTCCAGGAAGCCTTCCTGGAATGCTCAGGTCAAGCTGAGCCCAGCACCCTGCTCTCTCTGATGGTTCCTCTGGCTTTGCTCTTGCCAGTCTGGATTGTAACTGTTTTTGTTTTGGCTTCCCCACTGGACTGGCAACCCCATGGGGTGCAAAACATTCCTCCATCAGTCTCCCTGGGTTTTTTGGGCTTCACGTCTGTCTCTGAGTTTCTGGTCTGTCTGAAATTTTCAGTGTCTCTGTCCCTGTCTCCATCTCTGGGTCCCTGAATGTCTCGGAGTCTGTGATTTCTGGTTTTCACTGTTTTCACTCTCAGTTTCTGAGTTACTGTCTAAAGGGTTCCCGTTTCTCTAAGTCTCTAACTTGATCTCTCTCTCCCGGGTCTCCTGGCCCTGCCAGGCTGGGCACTGCCACTTTAGCCTGAGGGGCCTGGGGGTGGGGGGGTCCTTGCTGCCCCGCCTGCCCACAACGAGGCCAGGCTAGGGTAGGCCCCCGCCCAGCCGCTGCCTGCTCCCTCCCTCCCTACCGCTTGCCTCACCACAGGGTTTGATGAATCAAACTCTTTGTCTGGGTGGGATCTCCCCCAGCCAGCTGGGCAGACAGAGGGCTTCCCCTGCCGGAGCAGCAGAACATCAGCACCGGGTCTCGCTGGAGAGGTGAGGGTCTGTAGGAGGGCAGCCGGCGGAGGGCCACAGGGCAAGGGCTGGGGGGTGGGGCTTGGACCCCTGGATTGTTAGGCTCTGAGGCTCTGACAGCCTCCCTGGGGTGACTTCCTGTCCGGAGAGGACCCATCCAGCCTGGGTTCAGCCTGGCCTTAGGCCGGGGCTGGGAGCTGGGGTAGGGAAGAAACCCTCTCTCACCCCAAAGCTGGGGGTTGGGACACCTCCCTACCCTTCTCCTGGGAGGGCCCAGCATGATCTGCGTAGTGGCGCGCCTGGCAGTCTCTGACCCTCCCAGCCAGCTTGGCATGGGTGTGGGCCCCACTCAACGCTGAAGGCTGCGACGCTGGGCATGGGAGAAGAGGTTGGGTAACACCAAAGCCAGGATTTTCTGGGTCTGTGTGTTTGTGTCTACATCCTGGTGTGTGAGTGTGAATGGAACAAGGGCGTGAGAAAGCTGCGTGGATATGTAAATATCTGATGGGTCATGTGTGTGTAAAAATACGTAGTTGTGTAAAAGAGCGTGTGAACGTGTGAGCCTATGAATTGGAAGTGTTTGAGTGTGTCTGTGAAAGTAAGTATGTCAGTGAGTGTACTTGTGAGAAAGTGTGTTTGGAGGTGCGTGGGACATACAGGGCCTTGTGTGACAGCGCGTGGGTCTACATCTGATTGTACGTCAGTGAGTTAGCAAATACACAAGGTGTTTAAAAGTGCAGACTCAGATGCCGGGCTGCCCGGGTTCGAATCCTGGCTCCATCATTCATTAAACAGCAACCTCTGCACCTCACTTTCCTTACCTATAGTAGGGGATAATAACAGCATCAACTCTGGGTTGTGAAGACTAAATGAGATACTATAAAGCACTTGGCCTATTATTCATTAAGTGCCAAGTAAGTATTGGCTATTTCTAAATAATTACGTGTGTGAGTGTGTTTATGCAGATGTGTGGATTTAAGTTTACCCAAAGGTTTGTCCAGGCCTGCAGGACATGGTGGCTTCCTGGTCAGCCCTGCTGTCCTGTGTCTGGCTCTGATACCTTCTCCCCTGCAGGCCCAGGTGAGAAGTAGAGTAAAGGAGGAATGGACTGTGGGCCACCTGCCACTCTTCAGCCCCACCTGGTTGGGCCACCTGGCACTGCCTGCCACCCAGTAGCGGTGTGCCAACAGGAGAGTCTGTCCTTTGTGGAGTTGCCCACCCTGCAGCCCCCAAGCCCTGTGTGTCTGGACCTCTTCCCTGTCACCCCAGAGGAGCTGCAGGCTCCTGGCAGCCGCTGGTCCCTGGGGACCCCTGCTCCTCTCCAAGGGCTGCTATGGCCACCATCTCCAGGAGTCCCAGACACCGAGATCTCCACCAGTGGGGGAATGCGACCCAGCAGGGCTGGCAGCTGGCCACACTGTCCTAGTGCCCAGCCCCCAGCTCTGGAGGGACCCTGGGGTCCCCAGCACCCACAGCCACAGCGCCGGGCCAGCCACGGCTCAGAGAAGAAATCAGCCTGTGAGTCACTCTGGGTGAGGGGGTGGTGGCCCAGAGGGGCAGATAGGGGAGAGGTTGGGTGGCTCTTTAGGACTCTTAAGCCCCAGAGTTCCCCAAACAGGCAGGACGAGTGGTAGATTTTAGTGATAGGGAATTGGAGCTCAGGGAAGACAAGTGACTTGTCTGAGGTTACACAGCAAGTGAGTGGTTGTCCTGGGCCCCCTGGCCCTTTGCCCACCCTTTACCCATTGCAGGCAGGCAATGTGCTCTCTATACCTGTCTTGTTCCTATTTCTCTGGGGACCAGATCTCTGCAAAAACATTGCACTTTCTCTTGGGATGTTGCCCAGATGCTCAGGGCCACAGGGCAGCAGCAGAGAGGAAGTGGGGAGAGAACCCAGTGGGTGCCAGCCTGTGCTTTCACCCCACCTGTCTGCAGGGCGCAAGATGCGAGTGTACCAGCGTGAAGAGGTCCCTGGCAGCCCCGAGGCCCATGCTGTCTTCCTCCAGCCTGGCCAGGTGGCAGAGCAGGCCCTGAGTACAGAGGAGCCTCGGCCACTGGAGTTGTCTGGGCCCACCCGAGCGGGCCTGGAAGGGCCTGAGCGGAGACGCTTCTCAGCCTCTGAGCTGATGACCCGGCTGCACTCTTCCCTGCGCCTGGGGCGGAATTCAGCAGCCAGGGCACTGACCCCTGGCTCGGGCCCTGGAGCAGCCCGTGAAGGTATCAGCTCCTCCCCACTGGCCCTAAGGGCAGCCCATGAGCCAGATGCAGGGTGGGGCAAGGGCCACTCACTGGACACCTGAGACTGGGTGCTGGTCAGCAGGAGTGTGGCGCCTCATGCCCAGGGCCACTCCTGGGGCCACCCACCCTCAGCTCTTGCCCTCTCCAGGGAAAGCATCTGGAAGGGAGTCGCGCGGTGTAGAGATGAGGGTGGACGGTGTCGCGATGGCAGCCCCTGTGGACCTAAGCGGAGGCCACGGCAGCTGGCCCGAGTCCAGGTACCACCTCCCACTTGGGGATCGGGTCTGGGGGAGGGGCGCAGGCAAAGAAGAGCGCTGATGTCCTCTCTGTCCCAGGCTGGACTCGCAGGAGGAGGAGCCGGCTGAGGGTGCCCGGAGCGCCAGCGAACGACGCCAGTCGCGGTTCCTCCTTAACTGTACGTGGGAGGGGGTCACGAGGGAAGGGGCTGGGGTGTGAGGAAACTGGGAAACCGGGGCTTGGAGAGTCGGGAGGGGGAGACCATGCGAGAGCCTTGGGTTCTCCATGTCCCCCCGCACAGAGACTTGCACGCAGTGGGGGCTCAAGCGGCGCTTATGGAACGAGTGAGTGAGTGAGTGAGTGAACGAGTGAGTGAACGAATGAGTGAGTGAACGAGTGAGTGAGTGAACGAGTGAGTGAACGAGTGCGTGAGTGAACGAGTGAGTGAGTGAACGAGTGAGTGAGTGAACGAGTGAGTGAGTGAACGGATGAACGCGCTGTGTCCCGCCGTGGGAGCCGTGGGAAAGGCTCGTTGGGGGGGCCCTCGGGGGCGTCGGGGGGGGTGCCGGTGGGGGGCGCAGAGCAGCAGCCGGCCCGCCCCCAGCCGCGCGCCCCTCGGCCCGCCCAGCCGTCCTCTACCAGGAATACAGCGACGTGGCCAGCGCGCGCGAGCTGCGGCGGCAGCAGCGCGAGGAGGAGGGCCCCGGCGACGAGGCCGAGGGCGCGGAGGAGGGGCCGGGGCCGCCGCGCGCCAACCTGTCCCCGAGCAGCTCGTTCCGGGCGCAGCGCTCGGCGCGGGGCTCCACCTTCTCGCTGTGGCAGGACATCCCCGACGTGCGCGGCAGCGGCGTGCTGGCCACGCTGAGCCTGCGCGACTGCAAGCTGCAGGAGGTGCGCCGGCCGGCGGGCCTGGGGGCGGGGCCTACGGGGCGGGGCGGGGTCTGATGGGCGGGGCTTCCGGTCGTGGGGGGTGGTCCTGGGACTCCGAGGGGGTGGTGCCACAAAGGGGCGAGGCCAGGAATATATGGTTCCCGGACTTAACTGAGGACCCAGGCAATAGGGGTACCGGGGTACCGGGTCGGCGGGACTGCAAGCTGCAGGAGGTGTGGCCCGGGGCCCGGTGGGGCGGGGCGGGGCCTGAGGGGCGGGGCCTGAGAAATGGGGCGGGCCTGCGGGCGGGGGCGGGGCCTGAGAGGTGGGGCGGGGCTTCTGGTCGTGGGAGGAGGTCCTGGGACTCAGGGGGTGGGGCCACCAAAGGGGCGGGGCCAGGAATGTGTGGTTCCCGGACTTAAGTGGGGACGCGGGCAATAGGGGCACCGGGGTACCGGGCCGGTGGGACTGCAAGCTGCAGAAGGTGGGCATAGGACCCAAGGGGGAACGCGGGGCCACAAGGGTGTGGGGTCGGTGGGACTGCCCATGTGGAGGTGAATGCTAGGACCTGACGAGGCGGGGCTGACTGCAAGGGAGAATGGAGGGCCCTGGAGCGGAAGGCCGGTGGAGAAGCTGGCTGCAGGGGCGGGGTCACGGCGGGGCCTAGGCTAGGGCGGGGCCAGAGGAGGAGGAGGGATCGCTGACAGCGAGGATACGGGACCCTTAGAGCCAAATAGAGTGAAAGCCCTGGTGGGCGCAGGACGAGCTGGGGCCAGCGGGGGCGGGGCCGTTGGATGACACGGGCCAGGCCAGAAGGACCTAGCTAGGGCTGCAGTGGAGGGCCTCAGTGAGGTTTGAACAATTAAGCGCGGTAGGAGGTGGGTCCCCAACTTCACCAGGAACCAGATTAGGGGTAGGGCCAGAGGAGGGGCGGGGACATGGGGTGCCGCTATGTCTAAGGAGGTGGTGCTGGGCTTGGTGAAGTGGGCTATGCGGGGCACGGGCATCGGGTGTGGACTGATCCAACCCCTTCAATCCCGCGTCCGCCCTTGCTCAGGCCAAGTTTGAGCTGATCACGTCCGAGGCCTCATACATCCACAGCCTGTCAGTGGCCGTGGGTCACTTCTTAGGCTCAGCTGAGCTGAGTGAGTGCCTGGGGGCTCAGGACAAGCAGTGGCTGTTTTCCAAACTGCCTGAAGTCAAGTGCACCAGCGAGAGGTGAGGGAGTGGCCTGGCCCACCAAGGGGGCGGGGCCGAGCCTGCGATCGCCTAGTCTCCTAGGTCTCACCCTGAGGGCTTGCCCTGGCTCAGACCACTCTCCAACCCCTCAGGTTCCTTCAGGATCTGGAGCAGCGGCTGGAGGCAGATGTCCTGCGCTTCAGCGTGTGTGACATTGTGTTGCACCACTGTCCAGCCTTTCGCCGCGTCTACCTGCCCTACGTCACCAACCAGGCCTACCAGGAGCGCACCTACCAGCGCCTGCTGTAGGCTGTGAAAGTGGGGAGGGTAGAGGGAATCTCAGGCAGGAGTAGGTGCAGAGTACTGGGTGAGGAAGGGTGACCTGAGGGGAAGGGGTCCCTGAAAAGAACTCTGTGAGCAGGATGCAGGAAGGATGTGCTAAAAAGACACGAAGAACAACGGGATGACTGGGGTCATGGATACCAGGAGTTCAGGCTCACCTGTGACCCCAGACCCTCCTATTTTCCAGCCTGGATAACCCCAAGTTCCCCAGCATCCTGGCTCGCCTGGAGGAGTCTCCTGTGTGCCAACGTCTGCCCCTCACCTCCTTCCTCATCCTGCCATTTCAGAGGATCACACGCCTTAAGATGCTGGTGGAGGTACCTAGGTGGAGATGCTGCTTGCTGTGCCCTCCACCGGGGCACCACTGGGTGGGTTGGGTCACAGCGGGAGGTCATTGCCTGCCTCATTGCACCAACCCTACCCTCCAGAACATCCTGAAGCGAACAGCACAGGGCTCTGAAGATGAAGATATGGCCACCAAGGCCTTCAATGCACTCAAGGAGGTGAGCTCAGCAGGATAGGGGCTGTTTGGCTCTGGAGGGCCTCCCTGGAACCCCAACATGTCTCTAAAAGAGCCCCAGCCTTTAGAGCCTCTGATCCCAGGCAGGAGTCTGAGGCTGGGTTCTGGGAGCCAGGGTTGGGGGCTGCAGGTGACCCAGCCATGGCCTCCCCAGCTGGTACAAGAGTGCAATGCCAGTGTGCAGTCCATGAAGAGGACGGAGGAGCTCATCCACCTGAGCAAAAAGATCCACTTCGAGGGCAAGGTGCATGCCCTCAGCGGGTGGAATGGGCACACAAAGGGGAGTTCTTGCCCCCTCCTTCCCTGGGGACTGCAGGCCAGTTCATCACTGCCCACCCTTTCCCATCCCTGGCCTGTACTCTCCACCCTGCTTTTCTGGGCCTGACCTGTCCTCCCTCTTACCTCTGTTCTCTCAGATCTTCCCACTGATCTCTCAGGCCCGCTGGCTGGTACGGCATGGGGAGCTGGTGGAGCTGGCACCACTGCCCGCAGCTCCCCCAGCCAAGCTAAAGCTGTCCAGCAAGGCAGTCTACCTGCACCTCTTCAATGACTGCTTGCTGCTCTCCCGGAGGAAGGAGTGAGTTGGGGCCTGGTGCGGGCGGGGGGGGGAGATAAATTGGAGCTGGGCTCCCTTCTTCCCTACAAATGAGCTCACGACCAGTCTATCACTGGGCCCAGGTGCCCCAGCCTGTGCCAGGCTGTGTTGCAAGGGTACCCTGAGTCTGGGATCTTTGAACTTTCCTGCGTGAAAGACAAAGTTTCAAGGCAAGTTCATCCAGACCTGAGACTCAAAGTCTGGACTGTGTGCAGAAAACTTGAAGCTGCTCTGAATTCAAGTCGCTTAGGGCAGAGATGAAGAGCATAGCCCCAGAGTCCCAGCTCTGCCTTGAGTCATAATGATAATAGATAACATTTACTGAGCGCCTATTCTGTGCCAGGCATGCCATGTGGATTATTCCCTTTAGTCCTCTAAACAACTTCCTGGGAAGTAGGCTCCTTTGTTATTCTCAAGATCATGGAGCTGGTAAGTGCAGGAGCCCAGAGGAGGCCAGGTTTGTCTGATGCCAGATCCCAGGCCCTTAACCACTGTACTACTCTGTCTTCTGTCTGTAAAATAGAGGCTACCACGTAGGGAGAGTCCATGGGATAATAATCCATGAAAAGAGCTTAGCAGAGTGCCTGGCACAGAGTGAATGCTCACTCAGTATTAGCTATGATTATTGTAAGTGAGAAAGAGGACCTGCTGAGTGAGATGAGCCTTCAGGCTAGATGGGATGAAGGATGGACATTTTATGCTATGGGAACAGTTCATTCCTGATTCATTTATTCATTTAATAAATCATCACTGAATTCCTGTCCTGTACTGGGCCCACTCATGGGTGCTGGGGACATGGGACTTATTCTCTGCTCACAGGAGCTCTCAGACCAGTGAAAATGCATCCTGATAACCACCTGGCCAGGGTTGGGATGGAAGGGTATACCACACTGTAGCATATGCTGGTGTGGGGTGAGAATCAGCAAAGCCTCATGGAGGGAGAGACATTCGAGCTGGGTTTTAAAGGATAAGTAGGAGTTTTCCAGGTAGAGGAGTTTGGGGGGATATAGCAGTCACAGGAAGGTATAAGAGCAGAGTGTGTTTGGGAGATGATGAAGCCTTATGTGGCTGGATTTGAAGAGAGGAAAGGCAGGAGAGGGAAGGTTGGGGGTAGAGAGGTGGACCTTCTGAGGGCAGTAGGAGGCATTTTTCTCCTGGTCAGTGTGGAAGGTGGACTACAAGGGGAGAGACTGCAAACTGTTGCAGTTGCCCAAGTGAGAGTAGATGCTCCAGAGTGTTAGGGGGTTGGCGGATAAGCGCATTCTGGGACAACAAGGAGACAGACAGACAGACAGGACCTAATTTCTGGTAGGGTTTGGGGAGGTGGAGAAAGGAGACACAAGAATGACAACCGAGGAACTTGATGGGATCGTTCACTGGAATAGGAACCGTGAAGGGGTCTGGTTTGGAGTGGGAGATACTGAGCTGCTCCGTTTGGATGGGTTGAGATGAAGGAACCAATGGAACACCCTCCACTTCCCCCACAACCTGCTCATCCTTCCTGCGAGTGGACACGAACTGTGGGAATAGAGTGGCAAACAGGAGACAGTTCAGCTTCTAGGCCAGTTAGCGAGTCAGACAATAAACAGTCCAGAGGTCTCATCGGAGTTGCTGCCTAGTTGACTCTTGAGAGCAGGGGCTCAGGGCAGATGCTCAGAGAGAAGCTGACAGCATGCCTGCGGGAGGGGCTGGACTTCCCACCTTCCACCTGTCAGTGAGCTGGCAAGAACGAAGCTCCCAGTTCCTTTTGGGGTTTTGTTGGCTGCCAGGGGCACAGTGCCCTGTGCAGCCAAGTTTCCTTGGGGAGGGTGCTGGAGGGACAGACAACCCTTTCTCCTCCCTTTAGTCAGAATTTGCCTGGTCTTGAGGGTGGGGGCCAGGCTGACCTCGCCTTCCCGGTCCTGCAGGCTAGGGAAGTTTGCCGTCTTTGTCCATGCTAAGATGGCCGAGCTGCAGGTGAAGGACCTGAGCCTGAAGCCCCAGGGGATCCCTGGCCACGTGTTCCTCCTTCAGCTCCTTCACGGGCAGCACACAAAGCACCAGTTCCTGCTGAGGGCCCGGACGGAGTGAGTGGGCCTGGGTATGGGGAGATAGGGCCTCCTAGGCAGGCACAAGGCCTTCTATCTCTGGCTTTGGGATGGTGGCATAAGTCAGGACACGGGCAGAACTGGCACCCAGAAGGTTCTGGGCTTGCTAAATTCTTATGCTCAGAGCACGGTGGGGCACAAACTTGGGAACAGGACCATGGGGAGGACCATGGGGTGGAGAAGACATGACCTGGGTCCCAAGTCTGGACATTATACCCCGTTCTGCCCCCTCCTTCCCCCGCCCTCGTTTCACTACCCTGGCCCTTGGAGACTGCACTTTGCATGTTGTGATAACTCAGCCTCCTCTCCCTAGAAGTGAGAAGCAGCGATGGATATCTGCCATGTGCCCCTCCAGCCCCCAGGAGGACAAGGAGGTCATCAACGAGGGGGAAGGTAGCAGCCTGCCACCCTCCCCCACCCCAGGCCCACATCCCCTGGGCTGGGTACCTCATTGCTCTCTCCCCTCTCTCTAACCCTGGGTACCATGTGGCAGGCATCTTATAGGAGGAGCCGACCTCCATGTGCACAGGTAGCACCTTGGAGGAGACAAAGCTTTTATATCCTCCCATTTCATTCCCACAGAAGCCCATTTTAGAAAGCACAGATTCAGGAAGGTAAAGTGACTTGTCCCAGTTCACCCAATTAGTAAGTGGCAGAGCTGGGACTGCACCCCGGCTGGGACTGGAACCTATCCTTGCATTATTTGCAATAGGACAGGAACCAAAATGGTCAGGGCGTGTGGGGAGTTGGTGGTGGCGGCAGGGGGAGGGATTTGCTAAGTTTATATAGAATCAGCTTTTCTGGGGGGTGTGAAATGAGGCTGGTAAAGCAGGGTGCAGCTCAATCACAGAGGACCTCAATATAGGGTAGTAGGTAGCTATTGAAGGTTTTTGAGCAGGGGAGTTAGGGCTGAGCCAACAAAGGAGAAAGAAGGGAATTCATTTCTACCTAGTACCTGCCATGTGCCAGGCCTGGTGCTAGAGTCCTTACAAATGCATTTATTTTACTTAATCTTCATGAAAACCCTGTTAGGTAGGCTCATTTTTTATGAGAACAAACTGAAGCTCAGAAATGTTAAGTAACTTGCCCAAGGTCACACAGCCAATAGGTGGCAGAGCTGGGATTCAAGCCACGTCTTGGTAGAAAGAGTTGAAGGCCTGGACGAGGCGGATTCTCTGGCTTCAGCCAGGAGTCCTGTTTAGATTTTGGGGGGAGCTTCCCATTTCAGAGTTGGCCAGGGAAGGCCCTGAAGGATGAGGAGGAACAGTCATGAAAAGGTCTGGGTACTTCCAGGGGTCAGAGCAGCCCGTGCCCAGGCCCTGAGGTGGGAGGAAGCTTAGAGTGTTTGACGGGCCCAGTGTGGCCGAGCTTCATGAATAAGGGGGAGAGGGGAGGAATTCGGGACAAGAGGAGGTTAGCGAGGGGCAATACTGGACCACGCAGGACTTTGTAGGCTATAGGAGGACTTCAGATTTTATTCTAAGAGGAGCAGGAGGCCCTGGAGGGTTGTAGATGGGGGAGTGATGTGGCTTGAATCCCAGTTGAGAAGGATGGACTGAAGGGAGCCCCAGAGCGGCATTGGGGGGGTATCCAAAATGGCTATTATTGTCTTGTGGGGGGTGTCCGGGGCAGTTGGCCCTTGGCCTAGAGGTCAAGGGCAGGGTGCTGGATTGAGCCAGAATGGTGAGAGTCTTAGGAGCAGGACAAATAAGTGAAGCTGGAAGGGTTTGGATTCACCTAGGGCGTGTGCTTGGGGTAAGAGAGAAGAGTGGGCAGGGCGGGCTAGGGAGGGGCGGGGGAAAAGAAGCAGCAGTGACCACCCCCCATCCTCTTACTTCCTCCTGCTGCCCCTCCCTGCCCCTTCCTTGCATGTCATGCTGTGGGGACTCCCGTCTCTCTTGGGCTGTCAGACCGCCCCCAGGTTCAGTGTGTCAGGACATACAAGGCATTGCAGCCAGACGAGCTGACCTTGGAGAAGACTGACATCCTGGCAGTGAGGACCCGGACCAGTGACGGTGAGAGGAGCCTCCTGGGAAGGCCTCTCTGTGGGGCTTTGCGTGGGCAGGAGGTAGCTAAGTGGCTGAGACGTCGCAGGGAAAGGTTATGCAAGTGTTGATCAACCACAGCATACAGGAATCGAGTTAGACAAGAGGAGGAACTTCCTGCCTGTAAAGATGTAGGATTGAGAGCGACTGATGGGACAGTGGGAAATACCCTCCCTCAAGGATGCCAGGAAAAACAGGCCAGAGGTTCATCTACAAGACAGCTAGAGGCAGGGTCCTTCCTGGAGACGGGAGATGCTGAGATGATGTCACTTTGGCCCCAGGGGTGCAGACGAGGCTTGTATCAGGTCCTAGGAGTTCCCTTGCAGACCTGGCCCTAGTGTCCCTCTGATGCCACTGATGCTGCCCCTGGCCTGTGTGCCCCCAGGCTGGCTGGAGGGGGTCCGCCTGGCAGATGGCGAGAAGGGATGGGTGCCCCGTGCCTATGTGGAAGAGATCAGCAGCCTCAGTGCTCGCCTCCGAAACCTGCGGGAGAATAAGCGGATCACCAGTGCCACCAGCAAACTGGGGGAGCCCCCTGCATGACGGGCAACCATGGCCTGGGACACCAGCTCCATGCCTGGCTCCCAGACAGGACTGGAGGGGGCCTGCAGCGTCCCCCTGCCCGAAGCAGCTGCTGCTGGGACTTCTGCTCTGTGGCCGGGCACCAGCAGTACAGCCCGTTCTCATGTTCCTCAGTGTCCACTCTTCAGGGCTAAGGGCAGATTCTTCCTCTGGTATGCGGGCCACCCCCAGGGGACCTCTCATATCTGGCAAGGACGGGGCCCTCTCCCTTCCATGCCCTTGACTCTGCCTGACTCTTGGTCCATAGGGGCCTGGCCAGGAAAGGCTCTGGGATTAATGGGTGCTGGGACCTATATGTATCTGGGATCTTCTGGCCAGAGCCCGTGTGTTCCCTGGTTGTTGTGACTTGCCTGTAAATAAACTCCCATAATGCCTTTGCTTGGAGTCTGTGAGCCATCTGATGCTTCTCCCACTCCAGCCCTATTTCCCATGTAAAGATCAGGAGGGTCTCTGGCTGCCCCCCATTAAGGATTTGCCCACCATAGATTTGCCCCCCTAACCAGAGGAGGGTGAGACAGGGGCTGTGTATTAGTTGAATTTCTTGGAGTTGAAGTTAACAAAATAGCAGATTCAAATAGGCTTAAGTATTAAAGAGAATTTATTAGTTCTTGTCTTTGTTTCTTATAGCTTCTGTAATAAATTACAAAAAACTAGGTGACTTAAAACAACATAAATTATTCTTCCAGAGTTCTAGAGGCCAAAAGTCTGAAATCAGTATCACTGGGCCAAAATCCAGGTGTCTGGAGGTCCATACTCCATCCTGTAGGGGAGATGTGCCCTAGGGGAGAATTTTCCTTGCCCCTTCCAGCTCCTGGCTGCTGCCAGCATTCCTCGGCTGGCAGTGGCCTCTCTCCAGTCTCTGCCCCTGTGGTCACATTGCCTCCTCTGTGTGTCTGTGTCAATTTTTCCTCTGCCTCCCCCTTATAAGGATCCATATGATTACATTCGGGACTCACCCAGATTATCTCCCCATCTCATAATTCTTAACTTAAATCCCATTTGTAAAGACCCACCCATTTTTGGTCACAGGTTTTTTTTTGTTTTTTGTTTTTTGTTTTTGTTTTTTTTGGTCATAGGTAGTGAAATGTTGATATCTTTTTGGGGACCATTTCTCAGTCTATCATAGTTCTCATAATCGAGAAGTACAGAGGCAGGGTGGGGCTTCAGGCAAGGCTTGATCTAGTGGCTCATAGCTGTCACTGAGGACCCAGCTTGTTACATTTCCCTGCTCTATTGTCCTTGGCATTAACTGTATCCTAAGGCTCCAAGAGGCTTCTTCATTCACATGCAACATGGAAGAATAAAATTGTCTCTGTCCCAGCATTCTCAAAGTCTGATTGGACCAGCTTGGATCACATGGCTACCTCTGGGCTGATCATGGTGGCCAGGGTATGGCCTGTGCTGATAGACCTAGCCTAGGTCATGTGCTCTATCCCTGGAGCCAGGCTGCAGAGTTGTCTTCCCAGAAACCCCATGGGTCCCCAAATGGAATTGGCGACTAATGCAAAGGAGGGTGAATACTGGGGAAGACAATTCGTTGAAATCCAAGTCACCCAAGAGAGTAGAAGGACCTGGAAATAGAGAAGAACACTTGGGGGAATGAGAGTATCCTTTAGCCCTCAAAAGGAGGTCTGGGACACAGATGAGCTGGATGGTCCCAGAGGGCAAACACACACAGAGGGGAGAAACCCACAACCGGGAGGAAGGCTTGGGGCGCGACTTTCTAACAGGAGGTGGTACAGAAGGGTGGCATGTCTAGGCTGGGGAGGTGGGGATGTTTGAATTTAAATTCTGGTTTCACATGTTTCTATGCTGTGTGACTTTTTTTTTTAAATAAAGAGTTTACTTTGAAATACTGTGAGATTTACAGAAAAGTTGCAGAGATTGTAAAGAGAGTTTCGTACCCGCCTCTCTGAGTTTTTTCCCTGTTGTCAACAGCTTACATTACCATGGCACAGTTGTCAAAACCAAGAAACCAACATGGGTACGTGCCTATTAACTGAACGCCAAACTTTATTCCGATTTCACCAGTTTTTCCACTAATGTCCTTTTTCTGTTCCAGGATCCAATTCAGGAACCCACACTGCATTGGGTCGTCACCTCTCCTTAGTCTCCTCTGGTCTGTGACAGTTTCTCAGTCTTTCCTTTGCTTTTCATGACCTTGACAATTTTGAGACGTTCTGGTCAGTATTTCATCAGACTGTCCCTCCATTTGGGTTTATCTGATGTTTTTCTCATGACTAGAAAGGAATTATGGGTTTGCGGGGAGAAAATACCGCAGAGGCAAAGCGCCCTTCTCATCACATGATCTCAGGAGGCATGTGACTTATGACTGGTGATGCTAACCTTGATTACATGGTGAAGCTGCAGCAAGTGGAACCCACACTCAAGGGGGGGGTGATGGGGTGGAGGAATGTCCCTCCTCCTGGAGGATGTGTCTACACAGACTATTTAGAATTCTTCTGTAAGAATTTTTTTTTCCTACTCCCCCTCTCCCTGCCATTTATCTAATCACTCATTTATTTCTATCCCCATGGACCCATGCACTTGTTTATCTTATCCTTTGGGTTATATTTTCCACACTGAGGTATTCATTTTGTTGGCCAAATAGTTCTCATTTTGGCCATTGGGAGCTCTTTCAAATTGACACTCCCCACACACATCCATTCCTTTCATTTTTGAGCATTTCCTTATTTTCTGGCATTGTGAGATGCCCCAGGCTCATCTTGTATTTTCCCTGCCTCAGAGCTGGAATCAGCCATTTCTCTGAGGAGTGTGGTTCCGTTTATTGGAGGATAGACCAAGCTCTGGGTGCTGGGTGTGCTTATTGCTACTGAGGTGTCACTGCTTCTAGGCCCTCCCATCAAACAGGTGGGAAATAGGGGTGTGTGTGTGTGTGTGTGTGTGTGTGTGTGTGTGTGTGTGTGTACATATCATGTGATTTTAAGCAAGACAAAGGCTCTAAGCCTCCACATCTGCAAAATGGGGACGGCAATAACTTCATAGGCCACTGTGAAATAAAGGACACAAGGTTGAACAACAGTGCCTGGCCTATTAGAAGTTGCCAAAAATGGTGGCTTTTATTGTGTGAGAGGTGCATAACCAGAGCATGGAGGCCCTTGTGAGGTTGAAAGGCCTTTGCCCCTTGAGGATTTAAGGAGCTCAGAAAGTCCAAGAGTGAGATGCAAGCACTAGTGGAGACCAAAGGGCCCCTGTGCTTCTTCCAGTGCTGACTCTGCACGGAGAGAGCCAAAGTTGGCACAGGTTGGCAAAGCAGAGGAGACAAGTTTCCTGCCTTCGACCTGCCCTGGCGCATCTGGATTCTGGCTGACACCTGAGTCTGGGCTAGACTCCTGGGGGCTGGAGTTGGGGGGCAGCCGGTTTCAGGGTCATGTTGCCAGACAGGGAGACCAGGGCTAGCTAGCCAAGGTGCACCGGGCTCACTTCCCTCATTCCCCACCTGCCCAGGAGGTAGATCCATGCAAAGCATGTTGGGAGAGCCCCTTTCTCAGTGGTACCTTCCTCTGCCCAGTAGGCTCTGCTCTGGTGTCTGGCCTTGGCCAAGGACCCAGGGCCTTGCCCCTGCATGCTGTGGGAGGAGGAGAAGAAAGGTGGGTGGTTCTGGACAACACAGAAGATAGGGCGGCACACTGGGGGCAGGGGTTTGGGCCCCAGAGGCTGTCTGCTCAGCCAGTCTTCAAACCATATAACTTCAGGAGCCCACCTCAATGGCTTCCTGCAACCCCCTCTCCACCCAGTGCCAACCCCCTTCTCTGTATTCTGAGGGGATCCTGCTGTACCCTCCCTTACTCCCCAAACTACAAACTGGTTGTTTAGGTTTTATCCTGAAATGAAACTTAAAAATGTCTTATTCAATTGTTCATTTTTAGGGCACACTGAGGTTATAGTATGAACCAGGAGCCCCAGCTTTAGCCCCAGCAGGCACCCCCACCTGGGGCCCCAGCTGAGATAGTCACTCCTTCCTCCCACCCTCCTTCCTTCTTCCTCACCTCTTCTTCCTCCCCTCCCCTCCCCCTCTCCTCCTTTCCAATCCCCTTCATTGTGTCTCCTCTGGGCCAGAGGACGTAGGCAGAATCTTTTCACCCTAATAGGTGAGAGAGACAAGTGAAGAGATGAAATGCAGGGGCCCCCAGACAGTCTTGAGAGTCAGCAAGCCTGTGGGGCAGCAGGAACGCTCCTGCACTGTTAGCGGGGTGTAAACTGGCACAACCACTTTGGAAAACAGTTTGGCTGCATCTGCCAAAGCCGAGAATATGCCCACCCAGGGAGTCCACTTCCTCCTTTGGGTGTACACCCAACAGAAGTGTGTACGTATGCGCCCCAAAAGATGCAAACTGGATTGTTCTAAGCAGTACTATGCCTTAATCGCCAAAATACTAGAAATTACCAAATGAACATCGGTGGTAAATGGATAAACTGTGGGAACGCTACACAGTACTGAGGATGGACCATCTGTACGTGTGAAGACGTGGATGCCTCGACACATAATGTGAGAGAAGCCAGGCACAAAAGAGGACTTCCCAGATGATGATGTTTGCAGCGAGTACAACAAACACAGGCAAAAGGAACTGATGAGTAGAGGTCAGGATGGGCACCCCAGGAGGAGTAACTGGTGGGGGAGGAGTCTGACGATGCTGTTTGCTTAAAGTTGTGTACTTTTATGCATGTGAATTATACTTCAACAGACACGTTGCTCAGTAGCCTGGTGAGAGAACCGGGGGCCGGGATGGGTAAATCTCACAGGGCAGGCCTCCTCCAGGCAGTACCCCCCGAGCTCCATCCTAAGAGCCGGAATAGAGGTAGTAGGACAGGGACGCGGCGGAGCAAAGACCCGGGATCTGCCTCCTCTGGGAACAAGAAGAAAGAGAGGAGTCAGCACTCCACTCCTTGACCTGAACTTGACCTTGGCCTGCTTCTGTTCTTCCATGATGGAGGGCCCAAGGACCCTCCATCTTTTTTTCTAGCTTTTGACAGAAAATCCCCTTTTGATCCCAGCAGAGCTTAGCTGTGAGCTATAACCTCCCAGGCTTAGAGATCTGTGTGGCTAGAAAATGATCCTTTCTTCGGATGGAGATAGTCTGGGAAGGAAGGTCTTTGGAATTTGAAAGTTCAAGGGGGCAGAAGTGGCGAGATCTGAACTTGACATTCTTTGAGCACCTGCTGTGGGTCAGGGACTGCCAGACCCTTGCTCAGGTCTGACTCCAAAGATTTCCACAGCAACCTAACCCTGCAGGGCAATGAAAGGATCACAGGAAATGCTTTATGAACTGTGAAGTGCAGTGCACTTGGAGGAGTCCATTTCCTGTTAAGCAGTAGTGGAGACGCTGTTTTACAGATAAGAAAACAGACTTCACAGAGCAGGGCGCTGCACAAGACCATGTATTAGACCCCCCGCCCCCAACACACAGGCTTGCTGCCCCGGCCATCTTTCCAGTTGGTCTTCAAACTCCAAGCTCATTCCAACCTCAGGCTTTTGCCCTGGCTGATTATCTTCCGGAAATATTCCCCCTTGAGTTCTTGAAGTCTGGTTCCTTGTGATTCAGGCCTTGACGGAATTTGCCACCTCCTCAGGAGGCCTTCTTTGATTACCCTAGAATATGAGGCCTCACCATCTTTCCATCACTCTGGAGTTACTTGTTTATTCATTTATTGGCCTGTCTACTGTCACCTCCTCTATTGGACTGTGAGCTCAAGAGGGCAGGAGCTCAGCTGATGGGACCTTGACTGTGGCCTTGGTGGCCCAATACATTGCCTGGCACAGAGATGATGGTTGAGGGGTATGAAGGGATTCGAACCCAGCTTCACATGATTTCTGAGTCTGATCAAGGATTTCCTTAACATGGAAACCCTTCGCCCCTCCAGATCTGCTCTGCTTCCCATGCCAGCCCCTGGTATAAGCCATATAGGCAGGGAGTGGGCTGGGTGCCTGCAGGCTGTGGGTGAGGCTGTCCTACCTGGGCTGAAGCCACCCTGGGCACCAGAAGCCGGCTTGGCCACTCTTGCTGCCCTGACCTGGCTTTGAACCTGGGCTCAGCTCTCACTTCCTGTCCTTGGGTAACCTTTCCCCATTCCAGGGTCCCTCTCCCTGGGCCTCATGTGTCCTCCCCAGATTGTATTTCTGACACTCCTCAGAGAAAGAACAAAAGGGAATAGGCTGAAACTGAAGCAGGAGGGACTCCAGTTAGACAAAAGGTAGACGTTTGACTGTGGGAAAATAACAAACACCTGAGAATGTAGAGGAAGTGGTTACGGCATCTCCTTCCCTGAGCAGCGTGAAGAACAGGATGAACAATCATCTGCTTGGGTGGGGTACAGGGGGATGGACAAGATGACCTTTGAAAGCCACTTTCAAGCTCTTGGCTCATGAGCTGCCCTGAGGGCTGGAGACATGGTCAGGAAGGAAGGAAGAGTCAGCCGCTGGGCCTGGCATTCCCGATGGTGGCCTGGGTGTGGGAGAGGGTGGAGGACGAAGCCTAAGGAGGCAGAGGCTGTGCCTGTTTATTTAAACAAGGCAATAAGGGCTCGGGGAATTCTCAGGTGCATTACAGTTTCCAAAGCGGATGTGGGGACGTGAGCACTGGAGCTGGAGTCAGGCAGACCTGGCTCTGAGGCCTGTCTTACCACTTACAAGCCATGATGGTCTGGGCAAGTTACTTCCTTTTCTGAGCCTCAAGTCCCTTGTTTGTTAAATGAAATAATAATGTAGGTTAAAGGAGGTGACACCTTGACAAAGGACTTCGCGAAAAGCATTATGCAAAGCTGGTGGTGATATATGGCAGACTGGCAAGTATTATTATGACAACCACTTAGTGTTATTGTCTTCAGATCGACCCATGTGCCAAGGATTAGGTAATTTAATCCTTGCAACAACCCTAGATTTGTCACCCATTCTATAGATGAGGAGTTTGAGGCCCAGAGAGGCGATATGACTTCCTCAAGGTCACGTAACCAGTTAGCACCTGACTCAGGACTTAAACCCCCGTCTAATTTCAGTCCCATGTGCTGCACCCTACTCTGTGGCGGAGAAGGTATTTTATCATCTATAAAGGGTTGAATGTCCTCCTCATCGTTTTATTTTTTATGGTAATTGCTGTTCATTAACGGGTTTTCCCCAGGAGGAGCGGCACCCTTCCCAGTCCTGGCACCAGGGGGCAGCAGAGTCCAGGGCTGGGACCCAGGGGTCCTGGGGTTTCGCCTTGTACATCCTTGGCCTCCCAGGAGGCGCTGAGCCTTCCCGATGCTTCGCGGTGCAGGTAAGAAGAGGCACAGGGCAGCGGGCTGGGCAGGGATGAAGCAGGGCACAGTCTGGGGGAAATAAGATCACGTGAGCAGTTCTGGCCTTGGCTCTGAGAGTAAAAGGTCTAACAAGCAAGATGGTGGTTGATCGTGGCCCCCTCTTCCAGGAAATTCCCCACTGACCCTAGAGCTGTGTCAGGAGACCCTTTCTTGCCCCACCGCCCTGACCTCCAGGACAGCAGAATCAGGGGCATTTCACCATCTCTATGTTCCCACTGGAGCTTGAGGGCAGTGCTCTCTGACTTTTTTAGGGGTTCCAGCATGGGCTGGGCACTCAGGGGGACTTAAGGTTTACTGAGTACGTGTGGGGGCGGGTCTGAGCTGGGTCCAGAGCCCCTTCCTTCTGAGACCGCCCTGATGGCGGGGTAAAGGGGAAGGGAGGACTCCTAAGATTGAAAGATACTTGTCCCCGAAGGCTGTAGAGACCATTTCCTTGTCCCTGTGATGTCCCAGTCTTTATGCCAAGACCTTGGCATCATGAGGGGATCCCCACCCTGGGGTCCTGCATGTTGTTTCCTATGTGGTCAGTATTGATTGCCTCCTCTGACCCCTATAACGACCCTCTGAGCAGGTTCTATCTGTATCATCCAAGTTTTACAAAGGAGGAAACTGAGGCTCAGAGGGGGAAGAGACTCGCCTGGGATGCACAGCAAATAAGAGGCAGAGCCTCTCTGAACCCAGGTCTGCCTGACCAAGGCCTACTGCGTAAAGCCCTTCACTGTAACGACCACGTCCCCCCAGCTCTGCTGCTAATCTCAGCTCACAAAGCCCATGAGTGTCCCCCAGCCCCCTTGGTTCTCACGGTGGCTCTGTGAGGCGGGCAGACCGCGATGATGGACGGAACACACTCAGACCGGTGCTCGAGAGTATCTCTTCCCAGCTCTGCATCCAGGGATGTCAAGTTAGTGCTGGAAATTGGCCATGTTATGAGAGTTTACACTATAGAAATCGGCCCCCTGAACCAAGTCCCCACCCCACACCAGGTCGGTCATTAATTATTTACCAGCACACTACTGAGGCTTGGAGAGGGGAAAGATGATGCTCAGATGCCCACAGGCCCTGTCGGCTTCCGGTCAGTCTTTAGCCCCTTGGCCTGGCCCCCCTGATGTCTCTGCTTTCCCTCTCTTGGTCCTGTTCTGCCTGGATGTGAGAACGATCCTATTATCTCCTCCAGGGTGTGACAAGTGCCAGGGACTGCAGGCCTCTCCCCTTCCCTCCCCGCTGTGGACTGGGGATGTTCCTGACCCAGCTCCTCTTCTGACCCCAGGTTCAGTCTTATGCCCAGCTGGGCAGTAAAATTCCTGGGAACCTACCCCGTGGAGACCATTGGTATCCCTAAAGCTGTGATCCTCAAAGAAGAGTGACATCAAAAATGTCACATCCACCTTACTTCAGCGCCCGCCTACACCTGCCCCCTTCAGGGTGGGGCAAAACAAGGCACTGCAGAAGGCAGGTGTGGACATGCCCTGGGAGGCCGTACCGCTTGGCTGAGGTGGTGGCTGCCAGCACTGGTCACTAGGGCCGCAGCGTTACCTGGACTCAGCCCCACAGCCAGCTTTGGCTGCTGGATTCGGTGCTTTGGGGGTCTGATCACGCAGTGGGGGGCTGGCCCACCCACCCAGAGGCAAGTACACATGGACTGACTTGGGGAGGATCTTCAGGGCAGATAGGGTGCCCACACCCCTTTTCCCAAACAGGTGACTCCCTCCTGGACACCCCCACCGCGTCTGCTGTTTTCCAGGAAAAGGTCGATGCAATCGCTGAGTTGGCAGATGGAGGCTGGTATCACCCTGGCAGCTCGACAGGATCAGCCTGCTGCTTCCAGGGCCCAGCGCAGCCTGCCCGGGAGCCCCGGCCCTGGCCAGGCTCCCGTTACCCGCCCTGCGCCATTGTTCCCACTGGGCCCCTGGCCCTGCCTCTCTTGCTCTCCTCTCCCGCCCCACCTTCTGGCCCAAACATCACCTCATGCCCAAACTCAGCCTCACTCCAATTCCCCAGACACCAACTTCGGTTTTTCCTAGGGTAAGATGGAGTGTCAGGACACCCGGGTATAAATTCCCAGGACCATATTCACTGGCTGTGTGACCTTGGGCAAGTCCCTTGACCTCTCTGAACCTTGGTTTTCCCATCAATGAGGTTCAAGTTATCACCCCCACTATGCCATACTGTAAAGAGGACAGAGAGTGTCCCATAGGGCTCCCAGCATGCAGGAGGTGTTCAGGAAATGGTTTTACAAACTCTTCCCCCGCACAACCTGTTCTCCCAGGGTCCGTGTGGAAGGAGGAAGCTGTGGAGCCTTCTGCTGGCCCTCGAACGCTAATCAGCATGAGATCATTATGCTCAACACGCAGAAATGGGGTCGAGCTTCGAGGTTCTCACCTCAGCCAGCTCTGTCTGGGGCTCCTGGCTTAGCAGACCCTGAGGTGAGGGTAGCGAGTGGGCATTGCAGGGGCGAGGTGGGGACTTTGAAGAATCCAGCTTGTCAAAGAGGGGAGTGGGCAAGGCTGCCTTGTGGAGGGTATCGGCTGGCACCTCCAGACTGGGAGGCCTGTCTCTCTAGCGCAGCTCCTGGTCATGGCCCCTGGCCAAGGAGCCCACGCTGGAGGCTTAGCGCTCACACCCGGATTCTGGTCGCAGCACGTCACCCCTGCTTCAGACAGCTTCTTCTTGTTTGTTTTGGGTTTGGGAGGAATTAATGAAATTGTTACGGTAATTAGCAGCAGGTGGACACCATCCAGGACTGGCAAAGGGGGCCTCAGAAGGCAGGGAGGAGAGGGCCTGGCCACAGGGGGTTGCTCAACGAATGACTGTGGAGAGGGAGGAGTGTGGAAAGCCAGTGGTGGATTGAATAAGGGAGTGAATCAGTGAATGAATAAGTGAGTGAGCGAATTAATGCATGAGTAAGCCCGTGCCTAAAGAACAGTAACACTTATGTAACTCTCACTATACACCCGACATCGTTCTAAGAGTTTTACTTTTCTGAATTTACTCGGTCTCCGCAAACACTTTACGAACACACAGAATTATTGCCTCCCTTTTACAGAGGCTAGAACAGCAGACTCAGAGAAGTTAAGTAACTTGCCCAAAGTCACAAGGCTGGTAAGTGGCTGAGTCGGGACTTAAACCCAGGCAGGCTGGCTTCAGGGTCTCTGGGTACCAAATGGGAGCATAGCCTGCAGGCTATGAAGAGAGTTGAGAGCTGAGGGGAGATGAGATAGATTTTGCAGTCAACCTCGGGACCTAAGGTTTCACGTTTTTCTGTGGATCATTTATTCATCCATCCCTGGTCACTTGCTCACTCACCCACTGAGCTTTGGCTCTGGGAGGGGGAAGGGTGAGATTAATAAGATTCCGTTCTGCCCTGGCAGAATTTGTCCTTCAGGGCTCAGCTCAGGTGCCACCTCCTCCAGCCTTCTCTGAGTTCCTCTGCAGAAAGCCCATGGGTTCCTGGGCTTCTCTCGGGATTATTTTTTCCTATGCCTGATTCCTTCACCAGCCGGGCAGTGCTTTTGTCTCTGAACTCTTGGTATACTGTGGGTGCCCAATAAATGCTTGATGAGGCACCCTTTTACTGCTGGGCCTCCTCCCAGGTATTCTTGGAACCACCTGCTGTCGCTTCCTCTCTTCATTCCAGCCAGGATGCTCCAGTGTGGAGTGGAAACTCCCCAGGCACTGGTCCCAGCAGAGCCCATGGTCCAGCAGGGCTGGGATTCACCCCTGCCCAGAGAGGGAGGGAACTGGGCCTGTCCTGGCTCAGCCTGCCAACAGCAGCCTCTTCCTTTGCTGGCTACATGTTTGTTTTCAAATTCCTGAGGCCTTCGTCACCCCCCACCCGTATCCCCGCTGGGCCCCTGGGCTGCCTTTGCTTCCTTCCTCCTCCCCTTGCTTGACCAGGCTGGTCTGCAGGGTGGGGCACCAGGCCAAGCCTCTCTCTCCTGCTGCCCACCAGCTAGGGCCAGAGCCTTGAGCTGGATGGCTGAGGAGCCTCAGAGACTGATGGGAGATGAGATCGAGAATTCAGGAGCCCTCCCCAGGCCCTCTGCCTAGAGAATGGCAAGGCCATCTCCTCTTGCTCTTCAGAAAGCAGTGGTGAGGAATCACAGGCTGGCAGCCAGGACTAGTTATCCTCAAGGCTGGGTTAGCTGGGTTGGGGACGCACTGAGGGGGGCATGCTTCTTTCGGCAGGGGCCTGGTCCTGGCCCAGAAGGTCCAACACAGGTCAGCCCTAACGCAAGCTCTTCCCACCTAAGAGTCTTAAACGAGGAGGGCGATGAGTCTCAAACTTGACCTCTTGTGTGTGGGAATCACCTGAGATCCTCACAAAGATACAGACTCCTGGGCCCCATCCTCTGCACGTCCGGCTCAGCTGCTCCGAGGTAGAGCCTGGGAATCTGGATTTGTAGCATGCCTCCCTGGGGATTCCCATGCAGGCGGTCAGAGCTGCTGGCACACAGCCGTGAAGAGCTGGAATGAGACGAAGCTAGGTTAGACAGACTACGGCTGACCTGTCATGTAGCTGACCTTCTAGAGCTGAGTTGTCCAGTTCAGCAGGTGCTAGTCACAGTTATTTCAATTTACATTAATTAAATTAAAACTTTTAATGAATTTCAACAAAATAGAATTGGAGTCAGTTCTTCCCTGACGCTAGCCACATTTCAAGGGCTCAGTAGCCACGTGTGACTAGTGGCTCCCGCATGGCACAGAGCAGATATGGAACACGGCCCTTGGTCCATCATTCCATCCATAGGAAGTTCTCTTGGTCACCACTGTTCTAGAATGTCAGCCCCGCAAAGGTTAAGGGTAATTGTCCGCTTTATGCACTGCTGTCCATGGCACCCAGCACAGTGCCTGGAACATAGCTGGGGATCAACGAAGACTTTTTAAGTTAAATTTTTTATTGCGGTAAAATATACATAAAATGGACCAATTCAACCATTTTAAAGTATTCAGCCCAGCGGCATTAAGTGCATTCATGGGCAACCATCGCCACCAACCACCTGCAGAACTTTTCGTCACTCCCAACTGAAACTCTGTCCCCGCGAAACGGTAAATTTTTTTTGAATGAGTAAGTCACTTTGGTCAAGTCACTTCCGCGCTCAGGGCTTTACCTTCCTTATCTACAAAGCGGGCTCCGTACAAGTAAAGATTAAATGTGAAAAGGTGTATACGTAGCACCGGCCCTGGCACACAGGAGTACTCAGCAGAGATTAGCTGTTACTGTATTGTTACCCCATCAGGAAGTCTGGCCTGAGTGTCCCACACCTCCCTGCTCTCTGAACTCTGCATTCAAGTAAACAGAAACAGGGACCCTACTGGTGTGAATCACACGGGTGTGTTTGGTGTCCAGGGTGTGAGCCGCTGCTGATCCTTTGTGTCTCCCAGCGAGGCTGGTTACCTTGACTACCATCTCTTCCAGTTCCCCCAGTGCCTTCTGCCATGGCCTCCTCTGGGATCCAGCAACATCCCCTGAGAGGTGGAGAGGAGTTAGAAGGAACCCTCACTATGATGCCAATGAACACTCGGGAAGGCAGAGGCCCCATGGGAACACAGGAAGCCAGAGGCAGAGCCAGGACTCAGGGCTGCTGCCAGTCTTTCCAAGATCCTCCCTGGCTGGCTGGCACACGGGAGCCAGTGACTGAATGAATAGGTAGACGGATGCTCTCAATTTAAAGACCCTCATTTTGCAGCGGAAGAAACAGGCTCGGGGAGGTTAAGTGAGGCGCTTGGTAAATATTTATGGAATCGATTGTACAGTGTCAGAGGGCAGGGCATGCTGGCCAGGTGCTCTGAACCCTAGAGTACCTTTAATCCCTGCCCCAAGGGACAACCAGGACAGTTTCTTGCCCTAGACAGGAAGTCATCACGGTGGAGTAGAAAGAGAAGCTAACCCTTGGCGGGAGCGAATGGAGGGAGGAATTTCTTTGGCTTCGGAGTCAGACACAGATCTGTCCCAGGTCTTGAGACAAGGGATCAGTCTTGCTCAGCTCTTAAACTTTCTAAACTGGGGACCCTTTTGAGACCCCAGAAAAGCTGTGGCCTCCAGCCACTGGTGAGCTGGTAAATGTTTAACAAGTGGCTCTCTGAAAGGAAAAAAATGCAAAGAATGCCCAGGTTTGTATCATTTGTTAATTGCTGTGGCGTAAATACTCGCACTCACAGTTGGTTTCAAAGGACCAAAGATGTGTGGATCCCAAAACTCATGAAAATGTAAGACCCGCTCTCCCAACACATCACAGGGTCTGTGTGAATTCCGGCAAGCCTCTTCCCCTTTCCTACCTCACTTTTCTCGTCTGTGAAGTAGGGGCTAACGGTTCCCACCTGCAGGGCTATTGTGAGGATGAAATGAATCATTTCCCTGCTTTCCCCCAGAGGTGGGAAGAGCAGAAAAACTGGTGGGGACCGTGGAGCGTGGGGCTTCACACCTTCCAGCCCCTGGCTGGGGCTGATTGAGTGGGTCCTGGAGGGCAGAAAGGAGCAGTGGCGGGGGCAGGGGACTGTCATCCCATTCCCTCCCCCACTACATGCCCCCCACCCTCGGTGCTCCGAGGCAGCTTAACTTTCCTTCTTGACCCCTGGCCCAAGGATTTTTGGTTGCCTAGTGAAGGTGCCTATGCAGCCCCCTACCATCCCCTTGGGGCCTCTTCTAGAAGCCAAGATGGAGGTGGGACAGGGGGAGGGCAGGGCAGTTTGGTGATGATGACAGAGTTGGCCCAAACCTGGAAAGACAGGCTCACCTGCCCCAGTCTGGCTAATCCCCCCTCATTTACCTTGGCTTAACTCCTGGCACCAAGGAAGAAGGGAGGAATTCTCCTCCGCCAGCCAGTGAGGGTACCTCCCCTGCTGCCCAAGAGTCCCTATTCCTACCCCTCCTGTGCTCATCTGAGTGCTGGCAGGACCCTGGGCACCCAGGGTCACACTTTTGCCGGTGGGTGACAGATGATGGTCACGTCCCCACTCTGCCTCTTTCCTCTTGGTTGTGGTATCTAAGGCACTTGACCTAGGTGACAGCGAGCCTGGGAATTAAGAGGGAGCTGGTCATGTTGAGAGGTTCCTTCTCACTTTGGAAGGGAAGACTGAATTTCTGGCCAGGTGTTCCAGAAGTTTCTTTCCCTGAAAGGAGACAAGAACACAATAAAATATTTGGGAGAAAGGTGCCTAGTGGCAAAGACAAGGCTTCTGCTACTAAGGTGGGGAAACTGAGGCCAGCAAGGGGAAAACTCGTGGTCACGTCACACAAGGACTCAGAGGCTGAGCTGAGACCTGGACCCAGTCCCTGGGTGGCGCGTCTCTCTCTGCTACCCGGTGAGTATCAGAAGGAGATGGAAGGCGGGGATCCAATGACCTGGCAATCCTGAGCAGAAAGGGTCACCAGCTAAGGCCCGTAACCTCCCAAGGGCTCTCTTGTGCTGGTGACCTCCTCAGGGGAGCTCCGTCATCCCCCAAGATGCAGACCACCTTTCTGGAAGACCCGAGACCTAAGAATAAATCTGGGAGGTGGGGCAATCCCCCGCCCCCGCTTCCTGAGGTGTAGGTGATGCTGCCTGCAAGTGGGGACTTGGGCCTGCCCAGCTTTCTCCCCCGATTCTCTGTGTGGTCTTCGGCAAGTGATGGTGCCCCTGGCACAGTTTCTCTGGCTGCAAAATCATCAGTTTGGACCAGATCAGTGGTTGAAAATTTGTTTTAAGCTTCAGAATTCCTTCTAGATGCTTGGTATAGAAAGAAACACACCAGGGGAGGATCTGGGGGAAGCTGAGACTTGGGAGGAGGAGGACAGGAGGGTGGGGGACTTGGGTCTTGGAGCCTGGGCTGCTCAGACCCCCTATCCCCTGGAGGGGGCTCATAGCCTGAGGGGTGTAACAACTACTGAGGACTTCGTCTGCGAGGTGGGTGGAATGCCAATGGCCTGGGCCACACCCAAAAGGGGTGTCTGGTCCCACGTCTGGTACTCCTGAAAGCTGGAGAGAAAGAGCTGGAGAGAAGTAGAAAAGTCAAGAGATAGAGACAGAGATGGGGAGAAATAGAGCAAGACAGAGGAAAACAAACAGAGAAAAGGAGGCACCAAAAAGAAAAATATTTGAGAACGAAATGGAGAGAGAAAGGGAGGGAGAGCGGGTAAGGGGGAGAAGACACATGTTTCCACTCAGAGTTCTTTTTTGTTTAAAATAAAACCAACTCACTAATCTCTGCTGCTGACGGTTGGCCGGAGCCCAGGCCCCAGGCTGAGTGTGACCACCAGCCTCCTGGCCCTCTGCCTGGGAAACTCAAGTAATGGCTGCCTGGGGCCCTGCTTGCAGCCACCTCTGACCCAGAGCCTGTTTCCTACTGGTGGCACAGGCCTGAGGGTCCCACGAGAGACCCCCTGAGGAGGCAAGGCCCCTGAGGCCTCTCCCAGATGCCCCAGAGAGATTCACCTGCGAAGCCTTTTGGCCATTCTGGCCTGACAGCACCAGCCTCTATGAGGCCTGGGGCTGAGGACCAGGCAGAGGAGTGTGGCCAGGAGGAGGGCCTGGGATGGAACAAACTCAGGCTCAGCTTTAACTTGGGGTCTGGTCAGCAGGCGCCCAGCATCTCCCAGAGGATCAGAGGCCCTCCACCCCTACTCTCCAGGGACACGTCCTAGGTCCCTGCAGCCCCAGGCCCAGGAGTGGGCTGTGTGGAGGGTGTTGAGAGGAAGAGTAGGCAGGTGGTGGGTCACAGCTGTCCCCCAGCACACCTGGCCAGGCTTGCTCAGAGTCCCCTTCACACTCACACACACGCACACGCACACACTCTCACCCGCCCTCCTGCACACACCCCACACAGATTTTGCACTCAGGCCCTAGATGTTCTCTGCCTAAGTTCCATGTACCTGTAGGCAAGAATAAGCTAATCAAAGCAGCAGGTGCCATTAGTAAAGTGCCCACTGGGCCTGGCACTGCCGAGCACCGAGTGCATCATCTCACGCAATCCTCATTCTCCATGAGGTTGGACCATCATAGGGTCCACTTCACAGATCTTGAAGTTGAGGCTCAGAGCAGTTAATACACCTAAGTCTCACGATGAGTAAAACGTGGGATTTGAGCCCTGGTTTGTTCACGCACGCACCACAGCCCCACTCCCTGGGGTAGCAGGGAGCTTCCAGGGCATTGGGCCACCCTGGTATCCCAGGGCCCATGGAGCGGGCAGAGTCCATCCTCAGGCCCAGGCTCCCCACCCTGTCCCTTCCGGAGCTGAGAGAGGCAGGTCTGAGAACAGCTGATCCCCCGGGTTTTGTTCCTGGCACAAAGGCCTCCGGATCCAGGCTTAGCGGTGAATGGTGAGGGGCCCACAGCCCCCTCCCGCGGGCAGGCCAGGCAGGCTGTGCTCTCGTCTGCTTCCCCATGGCTGTGAGCCCTCAGCTTCCTATTCAGAACCCCGGCTCAGCCGGCTCAGCCGCCTACAGGAGTATCAAAGACAGGCAGATCTGGGGGGATTAGAGGCAGCAGTGAGAGGCTGCGGGGCTGGGCGCAGGTGGGGGGACACTCACGGGGATCTCCCTACCATGCTGGGCACTTCCTGGTCTCCCGCAGGCCTCACAGCGACAGGCAGCGTAGGTGACGATGGGACATGGAAGGCGAGTGAGGGGAAGGGACCTGCCCAAGGCCACACAGCGAGTCTGAGGCAGAACCAGGGAGCAACTCCACATGCCCTGGCTCCCATTCAGGGCGTTTTTCTTCTCATGAAACAGGTTTTCTTTGTGCTTAAGACACCCCTAATCTGTGGCCTCTTCCAGAGACAGAGAAGAAGACAAAAGCAGGCGGGGAGAGGAGGACGAGACACCAGCTGGCAGGGGCAGACGCAGAAGGAAGGAGTGGGTCTCCCGTGGGAGGCTTCCCCCTGCCACCCGAGGGGAGCGCTGGGGGCCGAGCCGCAGGATGCCAGGCAATGCCTGGTCTGGGCACGGAGCAGAGGAAGGACAGGGGTCCTCACGGGGAGCAGTGCCGGGAAGAGGGGAGATGGAAGGCCACGACACCCCGCCCAGAGGTCTGCCCCTGGCAGTGCTAGGAGTGGGTGGGGTCTGGGGGTCCTCACAGCCCTGGGACTCAGACTGGCCCAGGGCAGAGGCCAGTGTGTGGGTCTTGCTACTGAAGACTCTGAGTGGGGAGGGCAGGAGGTTTGTGAGAGCAGCATCGTGGGCAGTCGGGCCCTGGGGTGTGGCCTCAGGGAGGTACAAACCCCTCTCTGGGCCTCAGTCTCCTTCTAGGGCCCCAGAGCCAGACCTTCCTCATTCTGTCACAGGGGTGTGAGCTTGGTAACCGAGGGTGCCCCTCACCGAGTTGTCCAGTGAGGCAGGCGCGTGCTAAGCCCCAAACCTGTGTTCCTTCATCCAGTCCTCGCTGTATTTCAGCCGACAGCCGCTGTCATTTCCTCCCCCTGGACAGATGAGGAAACTGAGGCTCAGTCACACAGCCGGTAACGACTTCAGAGCCTCACGGCCTCACTCTGGCCCCTTCCGCTCCCTCAGGATGCCAGACCCTGGCCGTGGGCCAGACCCCAGCAGGCCCGCACGGCAGGCTTGGGTGGCTGTGGGGCCCTTTGGCCCAGTGTGGGTGCCAAGGTGGCAGAGGAAGGTGCCTACCTGCCCCACCCTCAGTGGCAGGCCTTGTGCCACTGCATCCCCAGGAATCCTGGCGCATTCCTGTGGTGGGGGTGTGGCTGCCCCGGGCTCTGTTTGCCCCGGGCCTGTGCCCGTTGCTAAGCTCCAGGCGCTGAGTCAGCAGGCTGGGCAGCCCTGTCACTCCCAGCAAACCTCCGGCACCAGGAAGGTGGTGGCTGGAAGGAAGAGGAAGCTCTACTTCCCGTGAAGGAAGGGGAGGGGGCTGCGCCTTGGGGTTCACACCTGGGGGCTCAGGCTGGGAGTCCTGGGGGAGGTTAGGTTAGGAGGAGATCTGCATGGGGGGAGGTCAGGCACGCCCCGCAGAGAAGGTGAGGCCAGCAGAGGACTTTAGACCGGGAGAGAGGCAACTAGGTGCCTCCTGGGTGCCAGGCGCTGTGCTGGCTGCTTTGCTCTATTCTCTTATCTCGCATAATAAAACTGGCTCGCTATCATTATCCTCCACCATTCATGTGGGGAAATCGAGGCACAGCCAGGTCCGCAGAGAATAAAGGGCACGGACAGACCTGTGACAGAGGTCCATGCTCACTATGCGGGGGCAGGTGGGACCCCCGTTCCATCGGGCCTGGCTGTGTGAGCCTGGACGAGCCCCTCCCCCTGGGCCTCAGTTTCCCAACTCTGTTGTACTCAGCGGAGGGTCTCTCCAAACTGAGGGACAGGAAGGGAAAGTGAGGGCCCCACGACTTCCTCAGTGCTATTTGCTCTTGATTAGAACAAGTCACTTCCCCCATGGGTCTCACCCTCTGGCCAGACTTTGATCTCCTGGCAGCACCTGCCTTCCGATTCCTTTATCTTTCTGGGCACTGCCCCCAGGCACCGCCTCCACCCCACCCCACTCTGGCATCCGGACGGCGGAAGTGGGGGGCACCTCGAGAGAAATGAGAGTGGCAGCGGAGGGACTGGTGCCAGGAGGCGTGGGGACTTAGTGGGTCTTGGACATCAGCCTTGCGGTGCCAGTTCTGGTCCTCCCCACCCCACTCCTGCAGGTCTCCCTTAGGACAGAATCGACCAGTTGTGGGCACTGGGTGCCAGGATGGAGCAGATGGCGTGGGCAGAGTGGGGAGTAAGGGCCAGGAGGCCAGGAGTTTCGATGACTCGTTTTGGAGGCGTTTTTGATAAGAGAAGGAAGGAGTGGTCAAAGGCCGTGGGAGCCTAGGCCGGGCTGCGCTGGGGTGAGGAGGGCAGTGGGGCTGATTCGCAGCCTGCTTAGCGGTTTTGTGCCATTGCCTTGGCTCCCCTGTCAGGCTTAGGGGGAGAGGACTCAAATGGGCAATGATCTGGGGGGTCAGGGCTGAAAGAGGATGTGTCTGTGGCACTTCCTCTGAGAGGTGCACCCTAACGCCGATGGGCTGGGGGCATTCCTGTCTGATGCTGGAAGTTCTGGCCTCTGCCCTGGAAATCAGCTCTCTACTCTGAGGAAAGGGCACACACTCTATTCCTGGAAAAGCCCCCCAATCTGCTGGAGGAGTTACTGCCCCCTTCCCTTGGGGGACTCACAGTCTGAGGGCAGAGGCAAGCAGGCATGGATGCTACTGGCAGGACTGCACAGAGTCCAGGTTCTGCCTGGCACGCAGGCCGACTTGCGGGTAAGGAAGGCAGAGGAGGGCTCTCCATGACACACACATCAGCGACCAGCCTGGGGTCAGACCCTGGCTGGTGGCAGGGAGAGGTGGAGGGGGGGGTCTCTGTCAGACTTGCCTTGAGGCACATTTCAGGCTGTGACATGAGGTGGATCCTCTGTGCAAAACAGTTATTACGGCTCGCTCCTCCGGCTGCCGAGACAGGGAGAGTCTATTACAGGGTTGGAGCTGCAAGCAGCCTTCTCCCCTCCCCCCACCCCTCCCACCCCACCCTGCCCACCGCACACATGCGCACACCCAGGCGCAGACACCCAGAGACAGACAGGCATGCTAGTTGTATGATTCTGAGCAAGTCCCTTCACCTCCCAAGGCCCAGTTTCTGAGGCTATTACAAGGATCAGAGCAGCATGCACACCTGGATAACAACATCAGCCACACGGCAGTGCCTCCCTCTCCCACTGTTCTCTTGCACTGAGACGTGTAGACATGAGCGCATGTGCATTCTTACACACTCACCTGGGCACTCACGTATGCCCACACAGTCCCACTCAGAACACCCTTTCGCTCACACACATCACGCCCACACAGCTTTGCTGGTGAACCTTCATACGAGCGTATGTACACACATTGGTGAAGTTGAAGGGCTGTGGCAAGGTTTCCAGAACCCCAAAGGGAGCCCTCACCCCCCCCCACCACCACCAGCAGCATTCTGTCTCTCTGAGGTGAACCCTCGAGTTAGCCAGACCCCAGGCAGGGGTCCCAGGCTCGGTGCCTTTTACCCCTTCTCCCAAGGAAAAGCCAACTTGGCAAAGAGGGGAGACCGCATGTGAGAGACGTGTAGATCTGACTTCAGATGCCAACTCCAGCCCTGAGTCTCGGTTTCCTCATTTGGAAAACGGGGAAGTCCATTCGTCCGTGAGAGGTCACAGGCCAGGCGGTGGATTCTCTGAGCAGACCTGTACCAAGTGTGATATGTATGAAGTGCCCAGGACAGAGGAGATGCTCGACAAATGCTGGCTGGATTGACCTGGGAGGCAGGACTTTCCTGGAGTATGGAGGATAACAGATGCTATTAGGCTTATTCAACAAACCTGTTATGATCCAGGCTTTGGACTGGCTCCTGGGGCCTCAGATTTAAAACAAAGCAAAGCAAAACCAAACCCTGTTTCCTCCCTTCCTTCAAGACGCTCACCCAGTGTCGGAGATGACAAGTCAACAGTCAGTTTCTAGTCAGACTAGGGTGTGCTGGGAAACAGGCAACAGGGTGACTGTAATCCAGTGACTTTCCCTCTTTGAGATTCAGTTTTCCCATCTCTAAAATGGCCACGAACGTAACCAGCTCACTGGGCTGCTGTCCACGTGTCTGAGGCACCAGGCGCAGAGCTCACTAAGCGGGAGGATGATGATTCTGTGTGGTTGCTGCCTGGAGTCCCTTCTGAGCCTGTGTTTGTTGGGGGATGGTCTGAGGGTCTGGCACGAGGCTGTCTGTTTCCATCGCTGGGTTTGCATTCTTGCACCAGGAACCCATTCCTGTGGACCCCAGATGTCGGGGGCAGGGAGAGGAGCTGGGGAGAACCCCCAGGATGTGCTTGTCCATGGGCAGACGTGGTCAGCCACCCATGGTCTGTGTATTTGTGGCGAGTGTAGATTTGGGGAAGTAGCAGAGATGTTATTTACCCTCAGGAGGCCCGGTCTGAGGGGAGAGGCACAACCCATCCTCCAGGGAGAATCTAGTCAGAGGGAGGAGGCAGAACAGCAAGTCGCCCTCTGCATGATCTAAGACAATTCAGAGTGTCAGAGCTGGGGGGCCCTTAGAAATGTCTCTCAAGTCCCCAGGGGCTTGTCCTGGAGAGACCTACTCAGGATCCCAAGGGTGGGACTTACTCTGTGTGTGTGTGTGTGGGGGGGGCGCTGAGGATGGGAAACTGAGTCAGAATGAGGTGCTAGATTTATTGAGCCCTGGGACCCTGAGCAGAGTGGCAGCCTGAGATTTCTCATTTGCCTTCCTTTCGGGGTTGGTATGAGAACAAAAGATGACGGATGCCAAGCAGGTAGCCCAGTGCCGGGTGCAGAGATCAAGCTCGGCATCCAGGCTTTGATTCTTATTCATCACTCCTGTTGGGAGGCACCATGAGGCCTTCCGGCAGGTGGTGGTGGCTGAAGGCTTTCTGGAGGAGGTGACTTTGGAAGGGGCTTGGGATGGGGTAGGGATGATGGGACTTGAGAAGGAGGCCTGGGCTGGGGTCTGAGGGGAAGAACCAGCCAACTGTTTGTCTCCTGCCCACCGCACCAGGATGCCCCGGTCCCCTGTCGTGGTCCCCAGGGCCGCCCCCGTTTCCATGGCGACGGGGCCCGCCCCTCCACCGGGCCCCTGACCCCTTTTACGAGGCGCAGAGGCGGCTCCTCTCAGTGGGGAGGGGACCCGGCTCCGCAGTAAACCGCACGCGGCGACCCTCAAAGGCGGCACCTGCGGGCCGGACGCCAGGGCGCCCCGGCGGGTGCGAGACGGCGAGGGGGGGCGGGGATGCTGGGCAGGGGCTGGGCCGGCCCCTCCCCGGCACCCCCCAGTTCACCCGGACCTGCTCCCGGGGCGGGCGGGGGCGGGGTGTCGCCCTGCCCGCGGGGCGCGGCAGTTCCGAACCCGCCAGCCAGCCTGGTGGGCTCTATTGTCTCTCCGCGTCTTCCCCTCCCTCCTGCCTCCTCCCTGTCTCTCTCCTCCTCACGTGGCCCGGCTCCTTCCGGGGCTTTTCTGGGCTCCCCCCCTGCCCCGAAGTTTGCACCTCTCTCTCTCTGCAGTCTCTGCCCCCCGATGTTTGTCTCTCAACAGCAGGCCCAGGGTGGGAGGGGACCGCATGGCCGCAGGCAGGGACTTCCAGGGCTTGGGGGTGCCTTGGTCCCCAGTCTCCATCTCCAGCCCAGGCTTCTAAGGAATCAGAAGATAAGCATAGAGGTCAGGTTTTTAAAAAAATTATGTTTATTTTCGAATAGGTCACTGATGCATCTGGTGAAAAATACAAACAGTACACAGGAATAGTTCACACAAAAGTAGCCAACCCCTCCCCCCCTCAGGCCCACACCGAGGTTTTCAGTTTACACTCACACACACACACACACACACACACACACACACACACGCCACATCACACACACACACACCCCTCATCACACACACACACCCCACATCACACACAAGTTCCTCAAGGCAGGGCTGTGTCCAAGTCCCTGGTCCCCTCATGCTCAGCACAGGATTCAGCATGATGCATGTCAGAGGTCACACATGTGCCCGTACACACATACACATACACACACCCCTGCCTGGGGCTGGCTGAGGTGCACCTCAGGGGGCTCAGCCAGGTAACACGTGAACTATGGCAAGTATGGACAAGTGGCTGCGGCATGATGGATGGGATGGCAGACGGATGGATGGATGGGCTGGTGGACAGACTGACAGACAGATGGGAGCTGCCAGGAGGTTCACTTACTACCTGGCCGGGCAGGGCTGTCTTGAAAAGTGATGGATGGGCCGGGCTGATGGGGGAAGGAAGGAAGTAGCAGTGGATAGAGGGCCAGGCAGACTGACAGATGAGGGAGACAGATGAGAGGGTGAGGGATGGATGTGTAGGGGGTGGAGGAGTGATGAGAGACCCTACTGAGAGAGGTGACAGAGTCTTGCTGGGGAG
Source organism: Cynopterus sphinx (assembly GCA_030015415.1). NCBI lineage: Eukaryota > Metazoa > Chordata > Mammalia > Chiroptera > Pteropodidae > Cynopterus > Cynopterus sphinx. Next base: position 121,489,797 of record CM057387.1, read on the forward strand.
GCTGTGGTAGAGATGATGCATAGGACTGGGTGAGGATGGATCACTCACTGCTGGTCTGGCTACAGACAGAAAGACGGACAGATGGACTCACAGATGGATGGGAAGGAGGAGCTTGGAAGGAGTGACCACGGCCCTAGCAGAACTAGTTGATTAGTGGATGGAGATGGCTTGACACATGGAGGGAGACAGGACAGGAAGGAAGAGCGGGAGTGGGGTGGGGTAGGAGCCCCCTGTACTGTCCTGAGGTGGTCCCTACAGAGCCCCCTAAACTTTCATGCCTAGACAGGTGTGTGTATGTGTGCGTCTGTGTGTGTGTGTGCCCATGTGCCCGCATGTACACGCACAGTGCTGGGGCCATGCTGTGTCCCCAGTACGTCCGTAGACTTGCAAGGACCTAGGTCTAGTGATGCCTGAGGGAATAGGGGCCTGGAGTGCGGGGTCCCTGCTTTTTCCTCGGGGGCTGGATGGGGTCATGGTGGTTCACCCAGAAGGAGGCCTCGGGTTGGATTCTGGTGAATGGGGCCTTGTGTGCCAGTCATTACTGCCAGGGAGGGGAAGGGGCTGGGGTCTTGGAGGGTCTCAGAAAAGAAACAGCAATTTCCCTACCCCTCCTACCTTCCTGTTCCTCAGCCTCCACCAGGCTGGCAGCCAAACTGTCAGGATGCAGGAAGGGGGGTGGCACCTGGCAGGTACTGTGCCAGCCCGGGCCCCCAAATATGGTATCGGTGATAAAAATAATCACAGCTGACATTTACAGAAGACTTGCCATGTGCCAGGCATTGTGCCAAGAGTTTTTCACACTTTCACGCCCCCCCCTCCACAGGGTGGGTATTGCATTATTTTTATCCCCACTTGACCTAGGAGTGTGACGTTCCTCCCCCAGGTCTCACTGTAAGTGGTGGCCTTGGGAAACCAGAAGTGTGCCCTCAGGCCCTGGCCACCCACATCCGGGTTGTCCTTGCATCTGCCTAGGAAACCCTGGTTGTCAGGCTGGGCCATCAGAACACAGGGCGAGGAAGGTACCAGAAGAGATGGAGGGAGGTCACGCTCTTAGCTGAGTAGCTCTGGGTGCCAGAGAGCTTAATGAGCTCAGATTCAAATCCTGACTCTGCACTTACTTGTGTGACTTTGAGCAGTTCCTTCACCTGTCTAAGCCTCAGTTTCCTGGTCTGTGAAATGGAGACCAGGTTGCTCACAGGGGCTGTTGTGAAGATGAAACAAGAGAATGCAGAAAAAGCACCGGGCAGCAGCTCAGAGCACCCCAGGGCTGCAGTGGAGGATCTTGGAACTCAGATAAGGCCTCTGGGGCCCGGGGTACTGGCTGCCCCACCTTCCGCAGCAGCGGGAATCCCCCTCTAGTCCCATTAGTTGTTGTCCCAGAATTCATCATGGGTCTTTGGGTGAGACTGAGCTCTGTGCTTGACACATGGTATAACCTGTGCCGTCTTCATACCTCCAAACTGGGCAGCCACTGTTTCCCACCCCGATGAGGAAAGGGAGGGAGAGAGGAGAAGCAGCTAGCCGGGATCATACTGTGTGAGTTCTCAGTACTTCCCTCTTGAGAAGCCACCAGAGTTTGCTCACCCATTCAACAAAGCTCAGTGCTGGGGGAGGTATACCATGAACAAAGCTGGCACGAACTTGGCCCCCCTTGGAGCTTACACACTAATGGGTACGGGGCAGGGGCAGGGGGGGGGGACAGACAAGAGACAATAAGCAATAATATGCAAAATGTGGCGCTAGTGGTAGGTGCAATGGAGAAAAGCAGAGCAAGGAAGGGAGATGAGGAGTTCAGGGGTGGGGGTGGGGAGGTGTAGCCATTTTAAATAGAGTCGTCAGGTCAAGTGTCACTGATGAGCTGAACTTCAAGCAGGGAGGGATCTGAAGGAGGTGAGGGAGCCAGTCCTGAAAAATCAAGGCGGGAGGGAGTGATCCAGGTAGAGGGAACAGTTACTGCAGAAGCCCGGAGGCAGAGCTGCCCTGTTTCTGTTTCCCAAATTTACTTATCCCTATGGTCGCCGTGGCACACCTTCCATGCAGTGGGCATCCTGCGGGTACTGCCTTGAGGACAAGTGATCAACTGAGAAGGAGAGAGTGCTGAGCTAGGGTTCTAGTCTTCACGCTGTCTCTGTGACCCCCAGGAAGTCCTTTCCCTCCTGCGGGCCTCAGCTTCCTCCTTTGTAAAATACAGAGGTTGGACCTTATCTCCCAAGATTCCATTTCACGGGACATGATGTGACTCGTTCCCGCAGGATGGTCAAGGGCGCCTGTGGGCCTCCGGCTCAGAGCAAAGGCTCTGTAGGTACTTCTGTCCCTTCAGGCTTGAGCATATGTCTCTGACTCCTCTGAACCTCAAAGTTCTCATCTGTCAAATGGGGGTAGAGTCCATTCAACTCAGGGTGCTTGTGTGCATGATAGGGGCGGGACTGCAAAGCTCGTAGTTTAGGGCCAGGATCATAAAGGGGCTCAACACGTGGAAACCACCTGGACTCTGATTTGGGGCCAGGTTAAAGGCTGGTTCTCAGGGAAGGGAGAAAAGCGAGCAGTCCGGGATGATGAGGAAAGGCTTTCGGGAGTGTTGGGGGGTGGGGGTTCTAAACTGAGTCGGAAGGACAGGGGGATGTGGCCAGGTGGGGAAGGGAAGGCCAGGAGGAACGAAGGAGCAAGGGCCGGATGAAATGGGGTCTCTGAACCCCGGCGGGGGTGGGCGGGAGGCGGCCTCAGGTTGAGGCCCCGCCCCTTCGAGGCCCCGCCCCATACCCAGGCCCCGCGGGCAGGATTTGCCCTGAACCCACTTCAAAGGGTCCCAGGAAGCTTGAGCAAGCCCCAAAGGAAGCGGCACAGCCTCTAACCCAGCTCTGGGGGTGGGGGAAACCCCGCAATTATGGAGGGGGCTTCCTCTCACTCTGCCCCCCTCCAACCAAATGCGGGGGCCCACATTTAAGTTTCTCCTCCGACCTCAGACCGCCTCGTTTAGGGAGGAGAGCTCAGCAAAACAACTGGGCAGGCAAGTTCACCCCCAAATCCTCACCTGAAAAGCTAACACTGAGTTTCACTCTGCGGCTGCAATTGGGGAATGTTCTTTTGAAAAAGATGGAGCCTTCGTGCCTCCATGGGTGTGCAACCCACAAACATGCTTACTGAGAGTCTACTGTATGCCAGGCTCCCATGAGCATGGCACGATGAAATAAACCTGGGGCTCCCTGCTTAAAAGAGAGGGACAGTGTGGAAGTCATTACAACACAGTGTTAGGTTTGTTCCAGGGTGAAACGATTCATTTGGCCTGGGAGAGGCCACCTGGCTTTTTCAGAAATGACTTTTGATGGTGAAGGTAACAATAGCTGAGATTTCACGCACACTCACTGTGTGCCAGACACTGTGCTAAAGGCTTTACGTGTATAATCTCATTTAATCCCAGCGGCAGCAGTCCTGGAGAGTGAAAACCATTATCATCATGCCCATTCCACAGACAAGGCAGCTGAGATTACAAGGCTTGTTCAAGGCCACACAGTTGGTTAAGAGGCAGAATCAGCTGGACCCACCATTCATTCCTTCATTCCTTCATCCACTAAATCTGTTTTGACACATAGTATAGACCAGGCACTTGCCTACATTTGGGGTTCCAGTGTTCCTTCTGTGTTGCTCCAAGGGAGTCGCTGAGGAAGAAAGGGCATCCAGAGAGAGGGTACAGCTTGGACAAAGGCACACAGAGGTGAAAACACATGGTGTGTTAAAAAAGAGCAGGTGGACCAGGCTCTGGGGTGAGACACACTTACCTTTAAGTTCAACCTCGGCCGCGGACTAGCTGTGTATCTTTGGTCAAGTCGGTTCTCCTCTCTGAGCCTCACTTTCTTTACCTGCAACACTGGAGACAGAATTAGCTTTTCCTTCCAGGGCTGCTAAAAGATTAAACGAGATCGCATCAGGGAAAGTGGTTTGGCACATAGGAGGTCTTCAAGAAATGTGAATTGATAAGAATGGAGGGAACTGATTGAGAGCGTCCCCATCAAATGTGAGCATCTACTGAGTGACTCCTGTATGCAGGGCACTGGGCCGGGAATGCAAAGGGATGTCAGGTTCATTCCTGGCCTTGGGTAACTCACAGTCCAGATGGTCCAGACGGGGAGAAAACTCAGAAGCTCCAAAACACAAGAAAGCGTTCAGCCGGCTGATGCCAGGGTCTAAGGGGACATAAACTATGGAGGCTCCAGGGGCTCAAAGGAGGGCCTGATCCCTGGGGGCATAACCACTGAAGAGGTTGTCATTACGCAGCAGACAGCGGGCACATCATTCCAAGCAAAGGCACAGTTCTCTGGAATTTAGTGCTTTGAGAGGCAGTGGACAGCACAGGTACCTGTGAAGGTGTGTGCGGATCCAGATTGCGGGCTGGAATGCCTGCTGTGACTTTTACGAGAGTTCACTCCTCTGCAAAATGGGGACAGTAACAGTGCCCACCTCATGCGGGTTTGGTGACAATTAAAGGGGCCAGCATAGGTGCTTAGAACAGGGCCTGGCTCAGAGTAAGCGCTTTGTAAGAGTTGGACACAAGGATTTTTTCTGATGTTCTTGGCCAGAGGCAGGCACAGGCCAAAGGTGGGATGGGTGAATCATTGTTTCAATGTTAATCTTTTCTGTCTGCTTCCCTGGCCTCCAGCAAGTTCTAGAAAAGGCTGGTGGGCTGTAGGTAGGGACCAGCAACCACACACAAACACACTCAGGCTCCAGCTGCCTGCACCAGAAGCTTTGCTGGCTGCAGTGGCACTCAGGCCCTGAGGGTTCTCCGGGGCCTTTATGGGATAATTCGATCTCCATTAGGGCTTATTATGTCACTATGAATACCACTATTTGGTGCTGCTTTATAAGACTCACCAAAGAACTTTCCTTCTCAGCATCCAGTCACCCAGAGCGGGAAGGACTCTGGGTTGAAACAGGAAGAAAGAGAAGAGCGTGTCACCAAGTGAGTGACTAAAGACCAAGCTGCCCACACTCCACACCCTCCTGCCTCCTCACACATCACCCCTTCCCACAGGTCTCTGCTCACATTGCATGTGGTAGATGAGTGACACCCAGCTCTGCATTCTCAGCCCCTAGATGGGCACATACCTCCCGGCACAGAGCCACAGCCTGCCCATACCCTGGGGACATGGGCTCAACCTAGCAGGGCCATGCATAGAAACTCTCACATACCACACAAATGACTAACCAACACAGCACACAGACTTTGGTGCAAATAGCACTTGCCATCACCTTCATTCACTCATTAATTCATTCATTCAGCAAAGGTTTGCTGAATACCTGTTATGTGTCAGACACTGCTTTATACAGACAAAATCCCTGCCTTCTTGGAGCAGAGCCTACAAATGGCATGTAACATTCAGGTACAGAGTCTTACATACAACACACATGAAGCCTTACACTCACCACACAGTGTCCATAGCCCAGCGATTCAACACAACATGCAAAACACTTATCCATACCATCTACTACATACACGCGTACACACACACATGCATGCACTCCATGTGCCATCTGAGGTGCCCTGTGCACACCTTGTGCCCCACCTGCCACAGCTCACACTTCCTCTGGCTGCATTGTGTGTAGCCGTAATAACAGCTGAGATTTAACAAGTGTGCTTCCTAGTCATGGCCCATCTGGTTTTCATGCATGACCTTATTTGATCTTCACAATAACTCTCTGAAGGAAGTTTGCACATCTTCCAGGTGAGCAAACTGAAGCTCTAAGGAGTGAGATGTCCAAAAACTGCAAGCTGCCTTCTCAGTCTATGTTCTTGACCACTGCCAAGTATGGCACACTCACACACAAATCCCCTCCTGCCCACACATGCTCACACACTCACACACCAATATGTCCACACACACGCACACACCAACACATCCACACACATAAACACCTACACATTCACATGCATTCACACACACACACATACATCAATACATTCACACACACACCAACATAACCACACATCAACACATACACACATGCATACACCAACACGTCCACACACACACACACACTCTCATGAACATTTGCACACTCACACGTTGTCAGAAGACCAGGACTCTACTCCCACCATTTTGTCAAAGGCTTTAATCACAATACCCCAATACCTGTAATTAACCCTCCTCCGCTGCAGGTTAGATGCCTGGACCTGCTTATGGAGGGGTAGGCGCCAAGGCCAAGAGGCCGAGATGTCCACATCTGGCAGGGAGGACCTGGGTACAAGAGCCATCCAGTGAAGCTCTGGGGCCAGCAGGTCCAGGGCAGTCAAGGAGAGGATGGGGTCTGAGAGGAGGAGGTGGGCAGAGGGGGCTGGATCCTCCCAGGAAATCGCGCCTGCTAAAAGCCTGTTGGGCAACAGCAGCTGTGGGTGGCCAGGCCAGCGGGCCAGAGGACATTTCCCATTTGTTTCACTGCTGCCAGCGCTTTCATCAGGAGAGAAGATGACCTCGCATCTGAGGAACCTTTGGGGAGAGGACCCTTGAAGGGGCAGATGGAAGGTAGGTGTCCTCCAAAGTGTCAGACTAACTGATTCTGCCATGCCAGGGTCAGGGGGTATGTGCTCTGCACAACAGCCCCTTGCCTACCCTTCTCCAGTTTGGGGCAGTGGTCAAAGCAGAGACCACTCAGATTCAAATCCTGGCTCTATTACCTTTGGGCGGTGCAACCTTTGGGCATGTTAAACCCTCAGATTGCGTTTCCTCTTCTGTAAAATGGGGATGATGATACCTACCTCCCAGATGAGAATTGGATGAGATAATGCATGTCTGACAAGTGTCTAGAGGTGGCTGCTCCAAGGTTACTGTCTTTTTAGAGGCGTCTGAGCAGAGATGCTCTCCCCCATTTCAGAGGTCCTGGAAGAGGAACATCTGGGTCTATTTTGCAGCTCCCCCATCTAGGCATGCTGCTAAGAAGGCAGCTGCTTTTTGGCCCCCAGCTCATTGCAGCTCCAGCCTGCAGGCCAACCTTGAGCCTGGTTGGTTTGAGGGCAGCGGGTGAAAGTAAGGATGGCCCAGTGCAAAACGCCCCCTGGCTCAGAGATCCCAGAGGACGAGCCCTGGGGGCGCTGGCTCCTTGAGGCTTTCAAACGCTGGACGGCTTGAGGGGCGCAAGCGAATCCAGAGGGGCCCCCGATCTCCTCCCAAACCTTTCGGGACTTCCCCTCCCCTCGCGCCCGGTGCCAGCCCGGCCCCTTTAAAGACATTCCTGAGGGCGTGGCTTCGGTGACGTCGGCGCGGGGCATGAATGAACACGAGCCGGTTCTCACCCAACTTCCATTAAAGACTCGGGGCGAGAGGTGCAGGCGTTGCGCGCGGTCGGCGGGGAGAGCCGGACGCGCAGGCCGGGGTGCGGGCGCGGGTGCCGGAGCGGGGACCGCGGAGAGCTAGGCGCGCGGCATGGGGCGTCGTGCGCCCCGCGCCCCCCTCGCCCTGCTCTGGGGCTGGGTGCTGGGCGCCGCTGCGGCGCAGGGCATGGAAGGTGAGTGTGCGCGCGGCGGGCGCCCCGGACCTCCGCGCCCCGCGCAGCCCCGCGCGCCCCACCGCGCGCGACTTTAGGAACTGACCTGGCGCCGCCCAGCCCCGGCGCGCTGCGGCGGGGAGAGGGCACCGGGGCGCGATCGGGACTGACCTGGGACCCCCGCCTGGGGATGGAGGGGCTGCAGGGACTAAGGGGGGCGGCCCAGGAACGCGGGGCTCGGAGACCCCCTAGAAGGGGAGCGGCGCCGGCCACGCGGTTGCGGCCCCGGCCCCGGCGTCAGCTTCGGGAACGCGTCCCCACGGGGGTTCGGGGGTCCCTTGGAGACCGGGCTGTCTGGGGGCTTTCCGCGCACGGACTCAGCTTCTCGGTGGCCTGAATCCACTAGCCCGCTTGCCCCGTGTGGCGGAGACGGCGTTTCTGGGGTCCTCCTCATGCTGGGGACGGGGCTCTGCGGCGGGGAGAGAGGGGGGAGCCGGCTGCAGAAGCCCCTGCGCCCTGCGGTCCTCTCCACGCCCCTTTTGCCTCCGGCCCGGGAGGAGAGCCTGGGGCGCGTTTCGGGCCGGTGTGCCCACGCGCAGCCTTCGGTCCTTCCCACCCCGCGCTCACAGGTGCGCGGGACAGGTTCGCGGCCGCGGGTGCCGACAGGAAGTCCCCACATCAAGAGTTCTGAGCAAGGAGTGACTCAGAACGAGGAAACGCGGCAGGTGGGGCCGCAGCCTCCCGAGGTGTGGAGCCATCACCCCAGGGCCACCCGGGAGTCCGGGCACCCGGGGGCGGGGACTGAATCACGCACCCCCGCCCTGGTTCTCCCCGAGTTGGACTGGGCGAGGGGCCCGCAGGCTTGGCCCGGGCTGGCGGGTTTGTGGATGGGGGCGTTGCCCCTCAGCTAGGGTCGCGGAGAGCATGGGGGCTCCTGCCGGTGGCAGAGGCAGAGGACCTTCCTGTCCACCCGGCCGAGGCCGCCTTCAGTTTCCGATAGAACGAGTTTTCCCGGGTTGGCCGGGGCCGAGCGCGGCTTCCGCAGGCTCCAGCAGGGGGAAACGCGGAGGAAACTCTGGCCGGGTCAGAAATTTCCTTGAGCTTTGGCTTCTTTTTCCATCTCCCAAACCGAGGTTAGAGGTTTTGCTCGTCTAAGTTGGGTGGCAAAGAGGCCAGAGCTGGGGCTCTTGCGGGGAGGGATAGGGGGCCACATCCTGTCCCAGTCCCTGGATCAGTCAGGGCTCCTGGTCCCAAATTGCAGGAATGAGCGGTAGGGATTTCTGGGACCCTCAATACCCCCCCCACCACCACCACCACTCAGCTTTTGGTCCTTCCCTTTCCTGGGGAGCTGTGGCCGGAGAGAAGGGAAGAGACAGCTGGAATCACTACAGGCCTTTCTCAAAGGCTGCCCTGGGTGGGTGGGTGGGGGAGACTTATTCTCTTGGGTGATTGTTATGCTGTAGCCCCAGCCCTTGGCCTGGATGCTGGGAGCTGTCTTGTCCCTGTGCCCCCAAACTGAGCCCTCCCCCAGCCTAGAAGACTTGCCCCCACTTCCATAGGATGGGGAGGAAAATGCTGTGCAATGCAGTCATGGGATGGAGGAATATTTTGGCTTAGGCTCCAAGAGTCCCTGTGAACGATTCTCTGGGGAGTTGTGCCTTTTGGGAGGGGCAAGTGATGGCCCGGCTGGCAGCTGCTGGTTTGTTATATTCTCTGGGATTCAGGCTGGATGTGGTTGAGCTGCCTACGGGCGGGCGGATTGGGGAGCAGGGGGGAACAGAGAGGTGGACACATATGGCCCTTCCACCCTTGATCCAGGCTCCTTTTTTTCCCCCTTCTCTCCCCCTCCCTGTGGGTAGAGGAGTGAGGCTGTATATGGAGACTCGGAGGGAGTCTGTTAGATTCCCAATAGACACTGAGTCTGTCTTCTTTTTACAAAAAGAGAAACAGAGAGGCCCAAGCCCTCTCCAGCCAGGGCCCTCTACACAGCAAGGGTCAGGTCTGAGCATCTGGCTTCCTTGGCTGCCAGAGCCCAGGGCCCCTTGCCTTGTGGTTTCAGGACTAGCTGGGTAGGGGCGCAGGGAGGGCTGGCTTGAGGTGAGGTAGGTGGTGGGAAAGGCCTGGAGTGTGTTCGGGATACCTGGAAAGTCCTTGGCCTCTTGATTCTGTAAGAGCCAAGTTTGCCTTTTCCCTTTATCTCCCCACCCCCAGTCTCTTGCCTCCCCCTTTAGCCAATCTTGGTTAAAGAGGAATGGGGAACAGGGAGGTGACATTAGGAAAGTGGGTGGTAGTGTTGCATTCGAGTAAAACAGTAGGAACCTGAAAGGAAGACATCAATGATGGAACTTAGGGCAGAGAAGGAGGCTTTCCTGGAGGTGGGGTGAGGAATAGTGGTGAGTCCTGCCTAGCCTGGGCCTCTCAGTGAAGCCTTCGGGGGCAGCTGAAGGGCTCCCAAGCCCCCACCCATTCCAGGGAAGCAGGCGCCTCAGTCCCTGGGCGTGCAGCGGAGAGAGCCGCACTGGGTGGAGGGACAGGGCTGGGCTCCTGTTCCTGGTGATCGGTTCTAGGGAATTTCCCTGGGAGGGGGCCCCTTCCTCTGTGAAGGCTTCTTTTCTTCTCCGATTGAGCCCTGTGATGCCTCTGGGAGCCAGCCCTGGGGCTGGAAGGGGCCTGAGCTCTGGCAAGGGTGGCAGGGTCCCCCTGTGTCAGGTTAACCCTTCAGAGCCCAGGAACCGTGAGCCCCTCCCTTGGGTTTGGACTGCAGCTTCCTACCAGTCTGGGGGTGTGGAGGACTGTGAGGAGCACTCAGTGTTGTCCTCCTACCCACCCAGCTGGAGCCAGGAACCTCAGATTCCTTCCTGTGTAAGCCAGGACATTCCATTTGCTAGAGAGGTTAGTGAGTTTTCCAAGCCTGGGCCCAGGGCATGTACGAACAAATCCCTGCCCCTCCCCTCCCCCCCCAGCCCCCAGCCACCCTCCCCTACCCCACACCCTTGGAGCTGGTGCCACATCGGATTTCCTCTCCCCTGTCTGGGCTGCTGGACCCTTCCAAGAGAGATATGGTCCAGGTCAGTGGGTCGGATGGCAGTGCCACACATCAGGCCTTCAGCTCAGGGGATCCAGGCAGCCTGACTGTAGGAAAGGCTTCCTAAGACTTTTCCCAGGCCCCTGCCTGCTTGGAGTTCCACTCCATGAGTTGTTCTTCCAAGTCCTGGCCTTGAGGAATGCCACTTCTTATGACTGTCAGTCCTCAGGCTCCAGGGACCAGAGGAAGTCAGTGCTCGGCCCCTCACCCCTGCCACCTTAGAGCCTTGTGCTTTGAATCTAGGGACCTTGCTTAGGTTCCATGCCTCAGTTGCCCCAATCTCCTTGCCCTCCAGGGAGGCTGGCACCTGTTGGCAGCTACCTGGACTGTCCTTGGAAGTGGTGAAGAAGCAGTAGCCAGGGTCTTGGGTCTTGACTGCCACCATTGAGCCTGGCAAAGAACCAGGCTGGAGAGATGGAAACTGACCAAGGGCAGGACTAAATCTAGGGATGCCCACATGTAGTGTGTCCCTCTCCCAGGCTCCAGATACCTCTCTGGGGACAGCATGGTCCTGGTACCTGGTCCCTCTGGGCCGGGAAGTCCCCTCTGAGGGTTTCCACTCCTGGTCCCATAGGCACCCCTGGCAGGGCAGTGACCAGGGTGTGAGGGGCAGGGGCAGCAGGAGCGACTTTTTCAAGGAGGGGACCCAGCCAGCTGTGAGTATCTTCGGGCCCCTCTCAGAGGCCCCTGTGGGTTCATGACTTTATCCCGCCTGCTCTGTGGCTTTTGTGATGGGCAGATCTGTTTCCAGACACCCCCCACTGGTTCCCCCGCCCCTCCCCTCCCTGTCCCCACCTGTTAACAGCCCTCTCCTTGGAGTTTCATGAGACACGTGTGTACATACGTGTAAGTGTATGTGTGTGCTATGTGGTGGGGTTGGGGGTATTTCATGCTGGGGAAGATGGGACAGGAGTAGACAACTAGGGCCCCCAAGGCCCACGTGTAAGAGAAGTGCTGCTGAGAAGCCTCGTTTCAGGAGCAGACGGGGCGGCGTGGTATCACTTAACAGCCCTGCCTGCCTCAGCTCTCTGCCCAGCTGCTGTCCCCCTGCTGGGCTGAGCTCTGTCCTGCTCTGCCCAGCTGGGGGCTGACCAAGGGGGCGTGTGGCCTGGGAGACAGGAGACCTAGACCTCACCGAACCTACTGTGTGGCTTCGACTGCGTCCCATCCCTTCCCAGGGCCTCTGTTTTCCTATTTGTCAAAGACAGGTCTCTTGGATATGGTGACCCTACATAGTGGGGTCTCTCTCTGAGGGCTGAGGAAGCCATCTGTCTCTTGGGATGGCTTCTTGTGGAGGACGCTCACCTTTTTCACCATGGCCTAACCCGTGGAGATATATCCCAAGCTCACTGGCCTCCTCTCTTGTCTCTTCCAGTTGTACTATTGGACTTCGCCGCAGCTAAAGGGGAACTCGGCTGGCTCACGCACCCGTATGGCAAAGGGGTAAGCCTTCAGTGTTAGGCGGAGACATGGGGATGGGGAAACTGAGACCTCAGGAGGACAGGGCCAGCCTGCATCAAACAGCTCAGCCATGGTTCAAGCTCAGGGTCCTGCCTCTCACACCAAGCTCCGAGCCAGCCATCCCAGGCTAGGTGGGCTGGGGATTGGAATATGTGTAGGAAAGGGGCCGGACAGGTAGGAAGAGCCAGGAGACAGCCGAAGGCCCTGGCCGAGCAGGAACCTTGGATGCCCCAGAGGGCTGATGGTCTCAGGGGGACCCCTTCTGGTTCCCTCCAACCTCTTGAGAGGGAAGTGGTTAAAGGCTCCCCTGTCTTTCGGTTCCCAGCTCAGGTGGTGAGGGGTGAGGGAGAGACAGGGAACAGGGGCTCCCAGGTGCCCACAGCCCTGGGGAACTGAATCCATTTTTTCTTTCCGGGCCCCTCTCTCTGCTGTCCCCCACCCAGCTATCGCTTCCCCTTCCTGCTTGTGCCTGGGTTTGTTCTGTCTCATCCCCATCCGAGTGGCCTCCCCTCTGTCCACCTGCCCTGCCATGAACAGACCTGGTCACAAGACACTAGTGTCCTTTCCTTGGCTTTGTACATGACTATCGTATGGTCTCGGGGAAGAAACTGCTGCTTTCGGGGCCTCAGTTTCTCCCTCTTTACAATGAGTTTGTCCTGGGGCTCTGAGCCAGGAAGAAGTGTGTCTCCAGGAGGCTACTTAAGACAGTTCCCACTGCTGGCCAGATCTGCGTGAGCCAGGTGCTTGTCCCGGTCACCTTAGCTTTGAGGAGGCCTGGGTGTAGCTCTAGCGGATTTCCAGGATCCTGGAATGTGTGGCTGGGAGGGAACCCAGACCTTCTAATCCAACCTGGTCATTACACGAAGCAGGAAACTGAGGCCCAAGGGCATCTGAGGCATTGGCCAGTGTCACACAGTGCAGCCCAGGCTCGTTTCCTCAGCCCTTCTGCTTTCATTCATTCATTTATTCATTCAACTAATACTTTGCTGAGCACCTGCCCTGTTCCAGGTGGTTCCTGGGGATACAGAAATGAATGAGTCATACTCCCTTCCCCAAGGAGCTCAGAATCTAGTGTGGAAGCCAGGTGTAGGTGTCACCACGTAGGTGCCACGTGCTGTGACAAAGAGGATATGAAGACCGTGGGAGCCAGAGGGGGACATTTGGCTCAACCTGGGAAATTTTGGAGGAGGCTGAGCTATGTTCTGGGCAGGGAGGGGAGGGGAAGGGATATACACTTATTTGCCCCGAAACCAAAACCTAAATGATAGAGGATCATCCATTATTTCAGACTTAGCCTCTTCCCCTGCCATTCATATTCACCTGCATATCGGCAGGCACAGTGAATGACGATGATGATGTTGATGATGACGATGATGCCAGTTGTCTTGTACGACAGCTGTTTCATCTTACCCCTGCCAGGCGGTGCCCTCAGCGTTTTGTAGACATTCTGTCGTTTATCCTCACAGTAGTTCTTTGAGATGGATCTCGAGCCCCGTGTACAGGTGTGGACTCTGAAGCTCAGATCTGCCTGAGGTCACTCGGAGCTCCCAGTCTCTGCCCCCGGCTCACAGTCTGACATAGCCGTGTTTAACGCCTGGACATTGGGGTCAGAAACAGCAGGGAGACAGCTTCCAGCTCAGCTCTTCTAGCATGTGTGGGTGACATGAAGCACCTCTCTGGGCCCCAGTTTCTTTCCCTGTAGAACGGACAGCAGGAAATGAAAAATAGCCTTCCTGATGCCCAGCTCTGCCCCCTGAGCTTTGCCTCTGGGCCTCAGTTTCCCACTCCCGGGGCCTGCCCACACTAATTGTCCTGTCGGTCCCATGCAGTGGGACCTGATGCAGAACATCATGGATGACATGCCCATCTACATGTACTCCGTGTGCAACGTGGTGTCTGGCGACCAGGACAACTGGCTGCGCACCAACTGGGTGTACCGCGGCGAAGCCGAGCGCATCTTCATCGAGCTCAAGTTCACGGTGCGTGACTGCAACAGCTTCCCCGGGGGCGCCAGTTCTTGCAAGGAGACCTTCAACCTCTACTACGCGGAGTCGGACTTGGACTACGGCACCAACTTCCAGAAGCGCCAGTTCACCAAAATCGACACCATTGCGCCTGACGAGATCACAGTCAGCAGTGACTTCGAGGCCCGCCAAGTCAAGCTGAACGTGGAGGAGCGCTCCGTGGGGCCGCTCAGCCGCAAGGGTTTCTACCTGGCCTTCCAGGACATCGGTGCCTGTGTGGCCCTGCTCTCTGTCCGCGTCTACTACAAGAAGTGCCCCAAGCTGGTGCAGGGTCTGGCTCACTTTCCCGAGACCATCGCGGGCTCCGACGCACCCTCCCTGGCCACTGTGGCTGGCACCTGCATAGACCACGCGATGGTACCACCCGGGGGTGAAGAGCCCCGCATGCATTGTGCAGTCGACGGCGAGTGGCTGGTGCCCATTGGTCAGTGCCTATGCCAGGCTGGCTATGAGAAGGTGGAGGACGCCTGCCAGGGTGAGTGACAGGGCAGGGGTGGCAGGGCAAGGCGGTGCTGGGGTGGAAGCTGTGTTCCCAGGCCGTGGCCTTGGTTCTGGAGCTGTGGGATCTTGCTAAGGTCCTTCCAGCTCTGACGTGCAGCGGTTCTGTTAGTGGAATTAGCAGGGCCTTCCTGGACTTTGGCTTCTTATGACCAGATTCCCTCATTCATTGAGAATGAATGAACTGAGAAACCATATAGGATGGAGGTTATGAGCAAGGACTCTAGGACAAGAAAGCCTGGCTTCAAATCCCAGCTCTGCATTTAGCCATGTGACTTTAACCTCGTGCCTTAACACTCTCTGTGCCTGGGTTTCCTCATCTGTAAAATGGAGATGAGCGTAGGGCCCATCTTACAGAGTCGTTAGGATAATCAAATGACTTAATGCTCATAAAGTGCTTAGGTCAGTGTCTGACACATAAGTGCTTGTAAGTTGTTATTTTTGATTCATCCCACAAGAATGTCTTAAGTATCTACTATATTCCAGCACCGTGGACACTGGTACAGTCCCAGGAGCTAGTTTCACTGCTGTTAGCTCACTGCGTTCACTCACCTTAGGCAAGTCCCTTAACCTCTCTGGGTCTCACACTCCTCTTCTGTGCGTGGAGGTGATTTGGACCCAGGATCCACATTCCCAGGATGCACGTGAGAATCACCTGGGGAGCTTTTGAAAAATGCCCGGCGTTGAGGAAGAAGGGAGAAGGGAGACACAGGGTCTGCCCCTGAACCCCCACATAGACCCTCCCCAGGGCCACAGACCCAGAATCTCCCATATGGACTTCTATAGACGACAAATTGAGCCCAGAGAGGAAGCCAAATAATCAGACTCTCTGGGAACAGGGCCTGGGCATTAGTGAGCTCCCGTTGGGAGGCTGTGGCTTGGCACGGCCAGGGCCTGTGACAGCGGAAATCTCTACAGCAACGTGGATTTTTTTCAATGGGTGATTTTTTTTTTTTTCTGGAACCGCCTGTGGGGCAGGGCATTTGTGGAATGCAGGCCGACCTTTGGAAGGCCAGCTCATCTGCTTTCTCTGGGAGCTTCTTTGCTGAGATAAGTGGGGTGTTGAGAAATTGGGGGTTTAGTCCCCGCAGTTGCGCATTCCCACTGGGTGACTGACCTTGCGTCAATCTCTCGTCCCCCCTGGCTTCAGGTTTCTTGTCAATAAAATGCAAAGTTCAGGTAGAACAGCTGACTTTAAACTTGGGTTTTAGCCATGAATCCTGCAACCTCCGAAATAGGTTGGAGTGTTGGAGGAGGCTGAAGCCCTTTCTGAGAGGCCCCATTGGCTCCCAAAACAAATCCCCAGGCCCTTGCTTAACACCGTCTGCAAACCCCTGCATGAGGTGTTCCCACAGAGCCTGTCCTGCCACTGCGGTGTAGACCATACTCCTGTGGTGTCATCTCCCTGCCAGCCCTTCCTACCTTCGCCCGTTGTCCTCCCAGCTCCCCTTTGCTGAGGGAGTCCCCCTTCCCCAGGCGTCCCCTTTTTAGGTGACCTGCAGTGCACACTCCCAGTTCAGACAATGACTGCTGAGGTGGGGGCTGTGGCAGCCCAGTGGGTCAGCAGACTCCTCCCACATTACATCCTCACACAAGAATGCGGGGGTGGGGGGTCAGGGCAGCTGAAAACTTTCCACAGGCTGGTGATTCAGGCCCTGCAGAGATAAGTGGAGGCCGGGGCTGGGAGGGGTCTCTGCGGGAAGCTGGGACAGACTTCCCTCCCCCGGAGGTGGGGGGTCAGGGGTCTGGCAGGCTTTGTTTGTGGAGGGCTAGCGGGCTCTGAGTTGAGTAGGGGAGGACTCGGTTCTAAGAGTAAAATGTTTGACTTCATTGGTGGGATCCTCTCAACTGCCAGCCACCTGTTGCCCTGCTTTTTCCTTCTTGGGGTCCCTCCACCAGAATTTTCTTCCTTGTACTTTAGGGACCCTCTTTATGGCTGGGAACCTCCAGCCTGGCTTCTCTCTATCCCTCCAGACTTTTCCCAGCAGCCTCTGACCCTGATGCCGACGGAGAGAATATCAGTAACTCCCGTAGCCAAGTGCTGAGGGCGGGGCGAGCTGGGCAGATGCTTTATCCCGATGCTCTGGCTGACTTTGCACCGCCTCTGTGAGAGGTCGAAACTGTTATCGACCCCATTTAACAGACAGGGAACTGAGGCTCAGAGAGCCTCAGAGACTTATCTGGAGTCACACAGCTGAGAAGTGGCTCTATCAGGACTTGAATCCGGGCCACGTAGCAACCTCCAGGCCAGAGTAAGGGGCAGGAAATGGGGTGGGAAATGACCAGTTCCTTTGGAATCCCTGACTCAGCTCCTGACCTTGGGACCTGCTTCAGGGCAGCCCCGGGATAACGGGTCCTGGTACAGGACGTGGGGTGACTGGGGGGCCGTTGGCGAGTATGTTGAGGGAAAAATAGAGGGAGGTACAGGCTCTGCCCCCACCCCCACCTGATCTGCCATGGAACTGTGGATCTGAATTCTCTCGTGGGGCCGAAGACCCTGATCCTCCCATGGGGGCTTCCACTGATGACAAACCGAACCCACAGAGGAGGTATGGGTGCCCTGAGGTCACCCAGCACCTGCTCTAGGTTATTCCCAAAGTTCGTTTCTCCTCACGGTTCTTTCCCCAGGAAGCTTGGAGCTCAAGAAAGAATTAAATGGACAATGGAAGGGAGGCACCTCCCAGGTGCTATGTTGGACAGGTGGGCACACTGCCCAGAGAGCTCTCGTGAGCTATGTCAGGAATGAGCCAGTTTCACTCCATCCCCCCTGTCCCCCCGCCCTGCCTGGGGGACAGTGGAGTCACTCAGGCTGACCGTCATCTCCCCCGGGGCGGCTTTGTCTCCCTTTTCGTCTCTGCTTCCTGTGCTGGCATCGGCAGCTGAGCAGGCGGGGCCCCGGCTGGCGCCTCGGCCATGGGGACTGTTGGCCAGGTGAGCAGGTGGCCAGCGGCTTTGGCAGGTGGCCTGCTCCCTTAGGAGCTCTGGCCCTCAGGGACGTCCCCTCTCTACTCCAGCTTCTCCAGCCTTGGTTCTTAGGGACCCGCGTTCCAGGAATCATGATGAGCATTTCACAAACAAGGTTTTCTTTCATCTTCATAAACAGCCTAAAGGGGCCCTTTACAGATGAGGAAACTGAGGCCCAGAGAGAGGAAACAGTGACCAGTGACAAAAAGAGCTGGGGCCTGACATGAGGAAGGCAGTGCCCTGTCCCCACTTACCACTGTCCTTCTACGCCCAAGCTGTGCGACCTTGGTGAGTCCCTTCTGGGCCTCAGTGGTCAGTGTCTGCCTCCTGTAAC
The DNA here is from genome assembly GCA_030015415.1 of Cynopterus sphinx. Lineage (NCBI taxonomy): Eukaryota > Metazoa > Chordata > Mammalia > Chiroptera > Pteropodidae > Cynopterus > Cynopterus sphinx. Next base: position 121,507,639 of record CM057387.1, read on the forward strand.
TTTCTGCTGTGGCTCAGTCTGAGAACCTGGATGGCTATGGCAGACTGGTGACTATGTGACCTCACTGCATATGGCAAGGGGCAGGGTCCCAGCTCTGGCATCCTGAGTAGCCCAAGCCTAAGCTAGGGTCCATAGCTGAAGGGGAGGTGTCCCCTGAGCAGGAGATGGGTCTGGTTAAGGTAGTTTTTAGACTGTGGCAGGGGCTATTGGCAGGGGGCCCTGCTCTGTCAAGAGATGGCCGATCTTTGCACTGGGGGCTCTGTGTACTCTGGACTCTTTGGACTAGTCCTTTCCCTAGGAGTACCGCCGGGCCTCAATTCTGTGGAGTTTCCTCTGGCCTGCAGGGGTGGGGGCATGCGGGGCCCCTACTCCATACCTTGTCTGCCCCACCTGTAGCTCATAGTTCATGCTGGGGGCCAATTCAGGTGTTGGCACCTCCTTAGGGTGGCCCCTCCCTCTCTGCCCGGAGGTGAGTGGGTCCCCAGAAGGTAAGGAAGGAAGGAGGCTAAGGAAAGCAAACAGAAGATAAAAGGCTGGTGGAAGGGGGGAGCAGGAGGCGGGGAGGTAGCTGTGCTTATTATGGCTTGAAGGAAGAATATGCCCCGAGATAATTCCCCAGGGCCTGTGTGAAAGGGGCAAGGTGCTGGCAGCAACCAGGCCATCGGACGCCTGCTTCTGTGAGGGTGACAGGGCCCGCTGGGGAGCAAGAAGCCACCAGGGCCGGAGTTACCTCTTACCTTCGTTTGCTGGGTCAGTAACTCATGGATTGCCATTTGCTGCCTGCTAGGGCAGGAGACAAAGTCCATGCTCTGCATCCTTAGGCTGAGGTGGCATGCATGGTCACCAGCTGGGTACGGGCTTGGGAAGGTGACCCAGGTGGATTGCCACCACAAACTCTTAACCCTCTGACCTCGCCACCACTGGCCTGGCTAGTGGTTGGGCCTGCGGGAGGGGCTCTGCCAGAGATTGGATTTGCGTCATGCCAAAGGGCGTCTGTTCCTGAGTCACCCCACGCTACCACCTGAGGGGCGGGCACCGGGAACTGGAAAAACCGGGGTGCAGCCTGGAGCGTAGCCACTGTGCCCTAATTCCCCTGCTCAGAGTGGTCCAGGCCCAAACCAGGCTCTTTTGCCAGGCAGGTGGGTGTCTGGTTTGCCACCCCAAAAGGTCTCCCTGGACACTGAAACACTGCTCACATCTGTGGCCCTAGAGAGCATGTTAAATGTGCACGTTGATTTACTGTCCACTCACGCTCTCATCCATCCATCTGTGCATCCATCCAGTTCACAAACATTAACTGAGCACCTACTGCATTGCTAGCCTCTATGCCGGGACCATGGGACACAGATCAATTGGACTCTATTCCTGCTCTCCAGGAGCTGCCAGTCTCATAGAGGCTCCTAATACGTGCAGAAATAGTTTCAAATGAAGCACTAAAGCCAGGCTCTGAATTCCCCTGGGGCAGAAACCGTGTTTATCTGTCGCACCATCATAGCCTAGCACCCAGCATTGTGCCAGACACATGGGAAGTGCTCCATTTCTACCTGGTAAACATAAGATTGAGTAATAGATGCTTTAATGGGGCAGAAAGGGGCCCGAAATTGGGCAGTCTGGGAGGGCTGTGTTGAGAAGCTCTACGATACACAAGGTGGGTATTGAAGGGTGCATAGGAGTTTGCTGGTCGGCTAAAGGACAATAAGTATTTTGTACATGTGGCTTTGTGTGAGTGTATGTGAATACCAAGTGTGTGACCTTTGTCCCCACTTGACTGCCCAGAATGTCTGGAAATCCAATCAGGCAAAATCAGGTAGACAGGAGCTTGCCGGTGTCCTATAAATGAACTCCAGGGCCTCTGGGCGCTGGCACACTCTGGCGGGGACAGCCCCTCGGAGTCCCGTGGTTGGAGGAGGGGGCAGCACATTCTCATCAGGCAAGCACATGCCCTGTTGACGCTGCCTCTTCACTGTATTATCTGGCACATCCGCAGCGGAAATCTCTCCAAATTCCCTCTTTCCTGCCGGCAGCAGGCGGGCCACCCCCGGGCTCTGGGGCCAAAGAATGGAACCTAGCTCTTTGCCCACTTCCTCCTGTTGGCATAGGGCTGGAGGGCTGGGGGGAACAACCACGTGGTTGTGAAGTGGGGGTATTGTGGGAGTTTGCAGGTGGCTAAAGCTTTCAGCAGAACTGAGCCCAAGCTGTGGGCGCTTGTGGCCCCTCCCCAGCCTGACAGCCCAGGCTGGGAAGGTGCGATTGTGATTCTAGGAGCCCCTGAGCACCCCAACTCTGCTGGGCCTAGATCTCCTGAAGCCAGCATTTACTCAGGAGATAGGCCCCTCAGCAGACAAGTCAGGGCATCTGGGAGAATTGAAATCCCAGTATAAACACGGCCCAGCTTTCTCATTTTTATTTGAAGATTTGGGGGAGGAGAGAGCTATTTTTGTATAAGAGATATGAGGAGAAATGCAAAATACACACGATTTCTTAAATACAATAGGAGACTCGAAGGACCTTGGGGGCTTGAAGGAGGCCACTTTGGCCACCCCAACCAGCACCCCCAGTTTGATTCTATTCTTTTCTTCCCATAGAACATACATGTGCCCAGTGCGAAAAGACCTGTGTTAGGAGCCCCACCACCCGCCTCCCCCCACACACATACACCCCCAGCTGCTCCAAAATCAGTCTTGGGATTTTCTGGCTGTTAAGCAGGTCAGGACCCATCTCCTCTCTTAGGGCTTGTTTCAGGACATTGATTCCTGTTTGCTCCAAATTAAGATGCTTGTGCGAAAGGAGAGAGGCTCAGAGTCAGGCATCCTGGGTTCAGGTTTTGGTTCCATGTCTTAGGAGCCTACTGACCTTGGACAAGTGGTTTTGCCTCTCTGTGCATCAGTTTCCCCACCTCCAAGAGGGACGAATGGTGACAGTGTCCAAGCATAACAGGTTTATTGTGAGGACTAAAGGAATGTCAAGTGCTTGGCCCAGAACTGCACACAGTAGCTGCTTAATCAGCTGTCACCGTTTGTAACTGGGGCTCCAGGGTCCACACAGAGCAGGGGTCAGATCTCAGGTTCCCCCATCCTGGGCAAGCCCCCTTCCCCAGAGCACATGTCTGAGTTCTTTTGGGGCCTGTGCTGAGGTTCTGGCGTGGCAGGATATGGTAGGACAGGCAGGGGGGTGAGAAAGGTGCTGAGTGGCCCGTGGGCCCCCTCTGCAAGCAGTCTAAATAGAAAGTTATTATCCAGCACTGTGAGGAATTGGGTGTCCTCTGAGTCCTGTCCCCTGACTCCCAGTCCCCTTCCCACCTCTGCTCACACAGGGGACAGAACAGGAGGGAAACGGTTCATGATTTTTCTTGACAGTGTAGATCTGATCGTGCCATAACTCTTTACATCAAACCTTCAATGGCTCTCATTGTCCCCAAGATAGAGTCCCGGCTCCTTGGCCTGGTTTTCAAGGCCTTTCTCAGCCTGGTCCCTGGAGACCTCTCAGCCCTATTGCTGGCTGCTCCAGACCATACTTTCTGTGTTTGTCTTGTTCTTTCTCACCCCTAACTCCTCCCAATATTTCTGCCCTGCTGAACTCCTACTCAGCCTCGAAACCCCAGCTGAAATATCCCTTTATGACTCCTCAGACTGCTGGCGAAGGTTGTCTCCATCCCTTTAACCTTTTGCCCTCCTCTTTATGGTAGATATTGTCACATTTCAGGGGCTTTGTCTCATCACAGGGTCTGTGCCTAGCACAGGGCCGGGCAGAGTAGATCGGTGAGTGTTTGATGAATGTGGCACTGAGGTTGGAGGTGTCTCAGGACCCTCTCCACAGATCAAGCTGAAGGAGGGACTCAGTAATTGTAAGATTGTGGAAGAGGTCCCTAGGGTGAGCCTACCCCATTCTGGCTATTTCAGCAGCTACCCAAGCCATGACAGCCCGGCACAGTGGGCCCTGTGTCTGGGCAGCTTCCTGCCTATGGGGCCAGGAAGGGTTTTGGGGCAGGGCAGGATAGGGCCCTGGGGGGAAGAAGCCTCTGGAGTCAGGTGCCTGAGCCCCTAGCCAGCCTGGCCAGGATGGGACCTTCTACCAGGAGAGGAAGAGCTGTTTCCTGGCTGCCCTTGTGAGTGGTGGAAATGACTCAGTCCTGGAAACAGATCCAGAGAAAATGCTGGGGGCCTGGCCTTTCCTGCTTTCTGGTCACCCAGCCCCGGAACAGGAAGGCGGACGGGTCTTGGGGTGGGGAGAACACCTGCAGGGGTGGCATCCTGAACTGAAGTGTCTGGTTGATCAGTCAGGGTGGTGGTGATAGTCACTGAACACAAACACGAAGAGGACACAGTTACTGCCATGGCCGGCTTGAAATACAGGTGGGGACCCATTAGGCTGGTCTGCACAGATTAAAGGATGTTCAGCTCGCTCTGTCCAGTGTTCAGCCAGGTGTGAGATAAGATTCCTAGGAAGCTAAAGAGACTTGGACTTTGAATGCTGGCCTCAAGGGTGTAGTGCTTCTTGCAAGAGCCAGTGGGTGGGAATGCAAAGGTTTGGAGCATGCAGATGAGGCTTTTCCTGGGTGCCTGGCATGAGCTAGGCGCTTGCCGTGCATTTTCTCATTATAAGACATTTTACCAATGAGGAGACAGGCCCATGGAGGTTTAGGGAATTGCTTGGGGTCCCACAGCCAGGGAGTGGAAAAGTCGCTTGGGGTGGGAACTGGTTTAACTAACTGATGTCTGTCCCTGTGTCCTCCAGCTTGCTCTCCTGGATTCTTCAAGTCCGAGGCATCCGAGAGCCCCTGTTTGGAGTGCCCTGCACACACCCTGCCGTCCCTCGAGGGGGCCACCTACTGTGAATGTGAGGAAGGCTATTTCCGGGCCCCAAAGGACCTGCTGCCGACGCCCTGCACACGTGAGTTTGCAGTGGGTGAGGGAGGGCCACTGAGGTGGGCACAGCATGCTGGTTGACATGTCCAAGGCTACCTGGATCTGAGCTCTGACCTTTGCCCTCTGTGCAGGCCCACCCTCCGCCCCAAACTACCTCACAGCTGTGGGCATGGGTGCCAAAGTGGAGCTGCGCTGGACTCCCCCCCAGGACGACGGGGGCCGCAAGGATGTCGTCTACAGGGTCACCTGCGAACAGTGCCTGCCCGAGTCAGGCGAGTGCAGGCCCTGCGAGGCCAGCGTGCGCTACTCCGAGCCGCCCAACGTGCTGACCCGCACCAGCGTGACCGTCAGCGACCTGGAGCCTCACATGAACTACACCTTCGCCGTGGAGGCCCGCAACGGCGTCTCAGACCTGGTGACCAGTCGCAGCTTCCGCACTGCGAGCGTCAGCATCAATCAGACGGGTGAGGGCCCGGAGGTGGTGGGTGGCACCCAGGTGGGACTCCAGGAGGAAGCCACCCAGGCCTGAGCTGTGTTCAGAGAGGCAGCAACCAGGGGTGAAAACCATAGTCCCTGGAGTCACATCCGAGCTCTGTCACTGTGGGCAAGTTACCTAAGCTTTCTGAGCCCCAGTTTCCTCACCTGTAAAATGGGGAAGCAGGGCAATTGAGAGGATTTAACAAATTTTTATACGTGAGGCTCTTAGAAGAGTGCCTGGTCTCCATCGAAGGTGTATAGCAAGAGTTGGCTGTTATTTTTATTATTTATGCACTCATAAGTGCTCTTGGGGCACCTCTGATGTGCCATCCTGGTGGGCCTGGGACCTGGGGTTCTGTGCTCTGGAGCTGGAAGTTACGAATTTCAGGTAGGAGTCTAAAGAGCCCGAGCTATGGATAGGACTGGGTCTAGGGGTACTGACCTCCCACCCCCAGGCGGCACATCACACCCTCCTCTACCTCTTGCCCTACCCAGAACCCCCCAAAGTGAAGCTGGAGGGCCGTAGCACCACCTCGCTGAGCGTGTCCTGGAGCATCCCCCCGCCACAGCAGAGCCGCGTGTGGAAGTATGAGGTCACCTACCGCAAGAAGGTAACTCACAGAGGGTCAGGGCTGGTTCAGGCTGGGCTGTGAGCAGAGGCCCAGCTGGTCACTTAGACGCTCCACATGAAACATCTGAAGAACTCCATCCTGCAGATGGGGAAACTGAGGCCTGGTCTCTTCCTGAGAGTTATCTGTGCCAGGCCAACGCAGCAGAGATTAGTGGGAGAGGAGACACAATGTTCTGGATTTCCCAGACCAGAGAGTTGGGTGTAGAGAAAAAGCCAGGTCTTGGGGATCAGGCAGACGCGGGTTTGAGTCCTAAGTCACGTGTTTGCTGGTCGTGATCTTGAGCGAGTCACTTCACTTCTCTGGGCCTCGGTTGTCTCCTCTGTAAGAATGTGGAGTTGGCTAACTGTGGGCAAGCCACCTTGCTAAGCTGGAGTGGCCTCTGGCAGACGGAGCTGCCTCTGCCTGTCCTCATTGTCTGCCCCTCCCCGCACTGCCACCCACAGGGGGACTCCAACAGCTACAACGTGCGCCGCACAGAGGGCTTCTCTGTCACCCTGGACGACCTAGCTCCAGACACCACGTACCTGGTCCAGGTGCAGGCACTGACGCAGGAGGGCCAGGGTGCTGGCAGCAAGGTGCATGAGTTCCAGACGCTGTGTGAGTTGGGGACTGGGGTGTGGGCCAGACTGGGGCCCTGAAACAGAGCAGCTAGGACATCCTGGGAGGAGGAAATGGATGGAAGAACTTAGAAATGCCCTCCCCTGCTTTGCCTAGGACAGCCCTATGTGGGTCGGGCCCCAAGCTTGGAGATGGGGACAAATTGAGGCCTGGGGGACGACGACCAGGGACTTGTGTTCAGGGGAGTGTTGTGAGAAGGAAGGACATTGGCTCTGGCATTGGCAGGCCCAGTTCAAATAATTCATCGTGGAAAGAGTCCCACACACTTGGGGGTGCCTCCTGTATTCCTGGGGGAGATCCTCTCACTGACCATCTATGAGATGGGAGTACAGATCCTCATGAACCATCCAAGTAGAAGCACCCAACATGAGTCTTGGGGCCCGAAAGTCGGCTTTGGGTACAGGCTGGGGTTTGGCCATGATGTGGGATATGGGGGGGGCTGCCTCATCATCAGTTGATCTCCCCTGACAGCCTCGGAGGGATCCAGCAACCTGGCGGTGATTGGCGGAGTGGCTTTTGGTGTTGTCTTTCTCCTGGTCCTGGTGGGAATTGGCTTCTTCATCCACCGCAGGTTCGTTGGAGCCCATACTAGGGCTCCTCAAGGCCTTAGGTGAATCATGGATGGGTGGGAACCTCAGTTTCCTGTCTGGAAAATGGGCTGATAGTGATTTAATCTCTGCCTCCCGAGGGCATGAAGATGCAATGAGCTATGAAGCGCTCAGCATAGCTCCTGGCACACCACGGGGCTTGGGATGTAATGGGCATTAACTTTGCTCTTGTTTATTCACTGTGTGTCCACACTTCCTTTGGACATGCAGGCAGGAAGTGCCAGGAAGCGCTAATGAGGAAAGCCCTCATTAGGGCCACGACGGGGCACAGACCCCAAGGAGTGAGCCCACTTGCTCACTTCCTCTTCACCCCGCCCCGGCCTTCCCGTGCCCTCTGCAACTGAGCAGACTGCTGAGCTCATGGAGCCCCCACTCAGGACTAGAGCAGGGTCAGGAGGCTCCCGGCCAGAGCAGGCCACTGACCTCCCTGTGTTTGGTTCCCATGGGGTTCTCAGGAGGAAGAGCCTGCGGACCCGCCAGTCCTCCGAGGACGTTTACTTCTCCAAGTCGGGTGAGTTGCAGCCCCCTCCGTGCCTGTCCCTGTTGTCTCCACGTCCTCCCTAGTTCTGTGATGGAGGTGGGGGCAGTCAGGGCACTCCCAGGGCTTCCCAAAGCACCCTGGTCATGTAGCTACCTCCTCTTCTCTAAGGCAACCCGTCCCAGGGACCCTCCCTGAGCTGTGTATGACCCAGTCCCTTCTCCTTCCAGAACAACTGAAGCCCCTGAAGACATATGTAGACCCCCACACATATGAGGACCCCAACCAGGCTGTACTCAAGTTCACCACCGAGATCCATCCATCCTGTGTCACACGGCAGAAAGTGATTGGAGCAGGTGAGGTTGGCGCACCTGCCGAGAAGCCTGGTGTGGGTTGGGGGTGCCTGGTGCCCGGGCTGACTGGGGTTTTCCTCCCACCTTGCCTGCCTGCAGGAGAGTTTGGGGAGGTGTACAAGGGGACACTGAAGGCGTCGGGGAAGAAGGAGATACCTGTAGCCATCAAGACGCTGAAGGCTGGCTATACAGAGAAGCAGCGGGTGGACTTCCTCAGTGAGGCCAGCATCATGGGCCAGTTTAGCCACCACAACATCATCCGTCTGGAGGGCGTTGTCTCCAAATGTGAGGCTTGTCACCAGAGGTGGGGGTGGGGGACCCTCAGGGACCTGACCTACAGGTGGAAAGGGACCCCCCACTAGGGCCACCAAACGGGAGGCTCTGTACACAGCTGTGCCCACGCCCCTTCCTGTGTCACTTCCCTATCCTATGGCTTCCCCTCACACCTGTGCCCACCCCCCACAGATAAGCCCATGATGATCATCGCTGAATACATGGAGAACGGGGCTCTGGACAAGTTCCTTCGGGTACGGATATGGGCTGTGGTGGGCCGGGACCTGTGGTGGTGGGCTTGGGGTGCCCCAGCGGGCTTGGGGCTGGTTGGCAGCTGCGGCTTGTGCTCTGGCAGGAGAAGGATGGCGAGTTCAGCGTGCTGCAGCTGGTGGGTATGCTGCGGGGCATCGCGTCAGGCATGAAGTACCTGGCCAACATGAATTACGTCCATCGGGACCTGGCTGCCCGCAACATCCTCGTCAACAGCAACCTGGTCTGCAAGGTGTCCGACTTCGGCCTGTCCCGCGTGCTGGAGGACGACCCTGAGGCCACCTACACCACCAGTGTGAGTGCCAGAGCGGCTGTCACCACAGGGGGTGGGGAGCCTTTGCCCTGCTCTGGGGTCCTTGCACTTGCACACCTGGGGCGTGGTCCTCAGGAGGCAAGAACACTTGCAGGGCACACGGAGGAGGGGCCCTGACTGTGATATCTGTCCTGGGGCTGGTCGGAAGGGACAGTGGTGACTGGGCCCGGGTCCTCTGCAGGGTGGCAAGATCCCCATCCGATGGACGGCCCCAGAGGCCATTTCCTACCGCAAGTTCACCTCAGCCAGCGACGTGTGGAGTTACGGCATCGTCATGTGGGAGGTGATGACATACGGCGAGCGGCCCTACTGGGAGCTGTCGAACCACGAGGTGAGCCCCTCCACCCTGCCCAGACCTGCCCTGGACCTGAACTTAAACCCGTAACTCATTCCTGAACCCCAAGGGCTGGGCAGAGAAGAGTTTTGGGGGCTGATCTTCCTCTGATTCAGGCCATTCATGGGTTTGTTCAGTGAGGGTTTATTGAGGGCCAGGCCTTGTGCTGGATTCCAGACCCAGAAGGACAAGGAAACGTGTGTGTGCGTGTGTGTGTGTCTGCATGTGCATTCATATGTGCATGCACCCATGGATGCATGCATGCATGCGTGTGTGTGTGAATACACATGCCCAGTGCCTCGCCTGGCCTAGAGGTCTAGAGGGCATCCCAAAGGAGGTCACATCCCAGCTGAAATAGCACAGTAAGGTAGCCTGGTGAGGACAAGGAGGGCATGAGTGCTCTAGCCAAAGGGGCAGCTTATACAGACGTCCAGAGACTGGAGGGCGGCTGGCTGCAGGGTGCACAGCGTGGCTGCTGCCTGGGGTGCCCTGTGAAGGGGCAGGGCCGGGAGACTCTTTCCCATTGGAGCTCTAGAGACAGCCCCTTAGCGCCCGCCCGGTGTGCAGCTCTGAAAATTGTGCGTTGGGCTCAAGAAAGGAGGCTTTTCTGTCTGTTTCTAGGGCTCCCCTTCCCCTCTATGCCACCTCCATGAACTGGGGCTCCCCGGGGGGCCTGCGTGGGTTTGCGAGCTGTGAAGGCAACCCTGACCCTCCAACCCTTTCTCCCCTCTCCAGGTGATGAAAGCCATCAACGATGGCTTCCGGCTGCCCACGCCCATGGACTGCCCGTCCGCCATCTACCAGCTCATGATGCAGTGCTGGCAGCAGGAACGTGCCCGCCGCCCCAAGTTCGCCGACATCGTCAGCATCCTCGACAAGCTCATCCGAGCCCCCGACTCCCTCAAGACCCTGGCTGACTTTGATCCCCGGTAAGTCCCATCCATGCCTTTCACGCGTGGCAGCCCCCAGTTTTACTCCTGAGCCAGCCACTTCAGTGTGGTGACCAGCCCGAGCTAGTGGGCGAGGGGCTCAGAAGTTACACATGAGCTTTACCTAGACTGGGGTGGGGGTGGCTCAGGTAACGCTAGCAGAAGCCACCAGCGTATACGGTAAGGGTGCCGGGCGCTGCGCACAGCATCTCCACGTCTTAACTCATTTCAACAACCTACAGATGGGCCCTGTGGTTCCCCCCGTTCTGTAGATGGGGAACTGAGACAGGGCTAGCCGGTGGCCAGGCTGGGACTGGGACTGTAGAAACCTGAACCTCTCCCTTGACGTTTTGCTGGTTTGTGGTTATTGGTGGCGGCGCAGTCAGGAGGGGTAGAGGGGCAGCAGGGAGCTGTAAACACTGAGTGCTTTCGACGTGCCATACTGTCCCCCTGAACCTACCTGGCTTTACCTTCCCATTGCCCAGATGAGGAAACTGAGGCACAGGGCGGCTGGGTGAATTGCCCAGGTTAGGGAGCCATAGGCTCAGGCTCTAGGAGGGCTGGGTGGTGCTGCCCCTCACCTGTGGGTCGGTGGTTCCTGTTGCAGGGTGTCCATCCGGCTGCCCAGCACCAGCGGCTCAGAGGGGGTGCCCTTTCGCACGGTGTCCGAGTGGCTGGAGTCCATCAAGATGCAGCAATACACAGAGCACTTCATGGCGGCCGGCTACACTGCCATCGAGAAGGTGGTGCAGATGACCAACGAGTGAGTCAGGCTGCGCCCACGGCCCCCGCCTGCCCTGCCCCCCACCTCCACCACCCACCTGCTTTCCTTTTCGCCTCCCAACGCTCCCCTCTCTTCTCTTTCTCTCTCCTTCTCTTCTGGGGAGAGAGGCTTCACAGGAAGAGCAGAACCAGGCCAGCAGCCAGCAATTCTGCCTGGCTGCCTCTTTCTGGCAGGTTTTTCCAGAGTGGGGAAGTAATAGTAATTCATAATAACAGCAGCGTCCATCGAGGGTGGACCGTGCGCCGGCTCTGTGCGTAGGCACTTTGCATCTGACCTCATGATAGCTGGGCAGGTGCATCCCGTCAGCCTTCTCCCTGGACAGGTGAGAAGTGGGTGCAGAGAAGGGCAGTGACCTTCTCCAGGGTTCTGCGGCCACTAGGGGCAGAGTAGGATTCCAGCCCCGGTCAGCCAGGGTCCAGAGCTCGGGAACGGTGGAGGTCATTAGTGGAGAAACCGAGGCAGAGAGAGGTTATGTGGCCCGCTTCGGGTCTCCCAGTTCATAGTCAGGAGTCTGGGAAAAGAAAGGCGTCCATTCACAGCCATCGCCAATTGAGGTCCCTGTCTGCCTTTTGAACAGATGTCATTATTTACTTCCTTATTTTACAAGAATGGAAACTGAGGCTGAGAGGGTACCTAGCTTGCCTGAGGCCACACAGCCAGTTAGGGGCAGCACTCCCTCCAGGATGCCGAGAAGAAATGGCCACTGCCTTTGGACACCCTGGCTGATGCCCCGGAGAGAGGGCCCTGGGCCAACCCCTCCCGGGCACCTCTCCCCACATGGCTGACTGTCAGCCCTGAGGTCCAGCCTGGCAAGAAGTGCCAGTTAGCCCTTGCCCAACCCTGGGTTCTGGCATCTGTCAGGCTGGCCTTTGGGAGCTCTTCCTTCCTCCCAGCTCCAACATCAGGGACCTTTCCCGACATGGCCTTGGCACAGACACCTCCTCCCACCCCAGGGAGAAGACTTATCCTCTTAGCCTTTTGTGCCTCTAAAAATAGCATTACATCCCAATAGCTTCGCTTGTACAGGGTCCAAGGTCATGGTGGGGATGGACCCCCGGCCTGGGAGGTTTTGGGAACCACATGGAAGGGATGACCCTGGCCTCCTATGGTTCTGGGTCACAGAAGTTCTGGGATTTGGGCCTGTCCATGAACATTCTCCAGGGCCTCTGACAACTGCTCAGCTGGGCTTCCAACCTGCTAATCAAGGCCTCTCAGATCAGGCCATGGCCCGTCCCAGGGGACGGCTGGGATGGGAGTCAGGCGGGGACAGAGCTGACCAGAGGGAGGTATGGAGATGCGGAGAGGGCAGACAGGTCCTGGGATATCTTTCGTTGCCAGCCAGCGGCAGGGTCCAAGCTTGGGCTCTGCAGTTACACCTGGGTTTAAGTCCTGCATTTACCACTTCCTAGCAGGTGACCTTGGTCAGGTTAGGTTCCACCTTTGAGTCTTGGTTTCCAGTTCCCCACTGCGGTCTCACACGGGTACAGTACAGATAACACGCCTGGTACTCAGTAGGGGCTCAATCCTCTATTCCCTCGCTTTCTGCCCATGGTCCGTGGGCAAACGTCAGGGTTCCTGGGTTCCTTTCTTTTCCTTGGAAACCTGGAACCCCTTTGCCCCTCCAAGGGCTCCCACTGAGGACAGTAGCTTCTCTTCTTGGTGAGCAGAGCTGAGGGCAGGGAGAAGCGCTTACAGGAAACACATGTTCTCAAAGCCTTCCCGAAATAGCCCGGGGTGCTCCTCGGCCAATTCCTTTCCCACGAGCAAGGATGGGCTGTCTTGGATTGATGGACGTTGTGTGTGTGTGCGTGTTGTGTTTTGAAAAGCCCTGGATAAAGGCAGGAAGTCCTTCCCCACTCCCTCCTCCTCTCGCCAGCCTGCTGGTGCTCAGGGCCAGAGCCTGCGTGACTCACACCACCCTGGCCTCCTTTTTTTATTTCTAATGAATGAGATAAATGGGGATCTCAAAGCACTTTTTCAGCCTGAGGGCTGTGTTGACACATGCCATGGGTCCCAGTGGGACCTCTGGGCTGGTCTCAGGAGAATTTAGCCCTTTCTGGATGGTCTTGGGGTTTAGGCCTCAAGGTCCTCTTTCCCTACCTTGGCCTCCCTGATTTTTTGACACCCCCCGCCCCCGCCCCACAAGGGGCTGGCTGCACGTTCCCCTATGGTGGTCCCACAGTGGCCACCTTATTCTAGCTTGAGCATTCACTACATTGTCATTTTAGAGTCACTGGGTTTCTAGCTAGACTAGAGGTTCTCAATGATTTTGAGGAGCTAATGAAAGTGGTGGACGTTTCACCCCAGAAAAATGTTCAGCCCAACAAAAGGCCCTATATCCAGTGTCTGAGGCTGCGGCATACAGTGTGTCCTAGGAGGGGACACAGGTTGACGTGTCTGATGGTCTCCTCCTCAGCACAGGCTTGGTGCAGATGGAAGGTTTGCTGAGTGAAAGAATGATCAGACATGTGAGGCCCTTTCTCACTTCCCTTTTCTTGTTCCCAGGGCAGCACACAGTAGGTACCCCCTGGGGAGGTATGGCCTTTGAATTTCCCAGGGAAAAGTTTGGGAGTGCTTGGGGAAAAGGTGGCCTCGGCCATGTGTCTCCTCGCCCCTGTGATGGGAGCTGATGGGCGAGACTGCTGTGGGGCCGGTGTATCTCTGGTTAGGAAATGAGGCAGGGAGGGTTTGGGGTCCTTTGTGGTGAAAGAGGGTAAGCCTGGGCAGGCGGCTCAGCAGCATCTAATCAGAGCCTCTCATTTTACATCTAAAGCAGCTAAGGCCCCGAGACAGGACAGGACCTTCCCAAGGCTTTGATGGAGTCTGGGACTAGAATTCAGCCCCCTGCCTCCCAGCCGAGGGCTTTTGCCTCCTTTCTACCTCGGCTCTCACCTTGTCAGATGAACTTCACTGGTCTGAGAGACGGGCCAGAGGCATCTTGGGCAATGGCTCAATGCCTACTGGAGTATTCATTCATTCATTCATTCATTCAGTAGACATTCCTTGAGGTCATACTGTGTACTAGACCTATCCTTGACCCCAGGAGGGGACGAGGTGGACAGGATGGGCCCAGGGGACCAGGTCTCAGCCACTGCCCTCCTATAGCTCACATAACCCACTGGCTCTTAAACCTGATAAAATGCGGACTCTCCCCAACCTTCAGAATTTCAAGGTTGGGGAGTTTGGAGATGAGCCCAGGATCCTGTCTTCTCAGTAAGTGTTGCCTTCCCTGGAAGCCACACTGTGAGACACAGGGGTGGGGAAAACTCTGCTTTTCCAATCTCCGAATGGATAGGTTAGTGGATGTAGCGGATAGTGAGGAAGTTCTCCCACATGTCTGCCTCCTGGCCTTCCTGCTGCAGTGGGAGCCACCAGCCCCTCCTGGAGGTCTCTGAGCCACCCTCCCCACCCACCTGAGTCTGCCCTCCCTCCTCAGCACTTCTCCAGAGCTCCCAGAGCCTGTGGGAAAGTCATGTCTCCGGAATTGCAAATAGGAGCTTGCACCATATAATTAGCTCCATTTACAGCCAGGAGACGGCCCATAAAAACCTGAGTGTTTTCATGGGTTTGGGCTGGTGGGTGAGGACGAAGGAGGAGAAAACTCCCAGAGTGAGCAATAACCGTCCTGCTCCAGGGCTCCGGGAGTGTAAGTGGTTTTACAAGGGGATGGAGAGGCATGGAAGGGGGGCGAAGGGGCTGTGGGCTCCTGGGCACATCATTCTAGTGCTGATGCTGCCTTCCCCCCCTACCACCGGTTTCCGTGGTCTCCCACCCTTCAGTTGGGCACTATTATCCCATTTTACAGGTGAGGAAATTGAGGTTCTTAAAGGGAAAGCACCTGCCTCAGGTGACTTGCAACCCCCTCGCCTTAGAGACCAGCAGAACCTCAACCCTCGATGGTCCCTCAGCGAGTATTCCCCGCATCCTTCCTCAGTCAGCAGCAGTGGAAACTTGGAGGGAGTCGGGATGAAATAAAATGACGACTGAGAAGAGACCTTGGGTGAAGGGCTTTGAGCAACACTCTTAGAGGGAGGGTCCCTGACATTGCTAATGGCATCAGTGCTGTGTAAGGAGGAGGCCTTAGCTGGGGACATTAGGGACAGACCCAAGGTGGAGGTCTGGGAGAGAATGCAGTGTTCACAACCGGTTTGATTCCCCGCTCTTCTACCTCCTGGCTGTGTGACTTTGGGCAAGTCACTTTACCTCTGTGAGCCTCAGTTTTCCAGTCTGCAAAGTGAGGATGAAGAGGGTGCTCACTTCACAGATAGTCCTGCAGATGTGGTCTGGGGGCGTGGAGGGGCAGGAGCTGCTCCAAGAGTCGGTGCTTCTATCATTTTCTTTGGCAAAGTTAGCAAGCTTTCAGGGTGTGCGTCCTCCCATCAGGCCTCTAACTAGAGCTCTTTTGCCTCCCTAGGTCCCCAAGGCCCCCTCCCGGTTCTCTCTCCTCCCCACCTTCGCCTCCCTCCCACAATTGCCCACCTCTCCCATGCCAGCCTCTAATTCTCCCTGTCTCCTTCCCACCCACAGTGACATCAAGAGGATAGGAGTGCGGCTGCCTGGCCACCAGAAGCGTATCGCCTATAGCCTGCTGGGACTCAAGGACCAGGTGAACACAGTGGGGATCCCCATCTGAGCCCTGCTTGGCCAAGAATACTTGAAAAAAACAGTGGCCTGCCTGCCGACTCTGCCGCCTGGTCACCAGGGACCTTATTTATTTTTAATTATTCCGTATTGATGCCAGCCTGAGGCCTCTGCTTGGGGAGTCTTGGATGACACCTTGGCCTGAACTGAGATACTCAGGGACCCTGGGCTGGGGGGCAGGGGCCTCTTTGCCTACGAAGGACAACCAGCTAAACACTGAGCAGGGGTCATCATATTCCCAGCATCACCTGGGGCAGAGGCCCCACCAAGGCCTTTGGATATACAGACGGGAATTCCAAACTGGCCTCCCTTTTGTTCTTTTGGGAGGTCAGGGGGTTACCCCAGAGCCACAAGAACAGGGTAACTCAAGCCCTGCGCATTCACAAGAAGAAGACAGACAGCAAATTCAGCTGGAGAGACCCAAAGTGGTTCCCCCCACCCCAACCCTCTAGTGCCTTGACCCCCAGGTCCCGTCCTCAGCCTCAGTGGGCCAAACCCTTGCTTCCCCAGAGCCCTCGCAGGATGCTTGGTTGTGTTGAGGTTTTTTTAAAATATATATTTTGTACTTTGTGGAGAGAATGTGTGTGTGGTGGGGGCCCAGCCAGGGCTCAGGGCAGAGGGCGGCCTGTGTCAGACATTCCCAGCCTGGGGGCCGGTGCTTCCATCTCTTCCTCCTTTAGACGATATTCATTACTCCGTCAGTGTTAATGGTTTTGTTTTGTTGGCGATTTTTTTTGAAACTTAATTTATTATTATTTTTTTTTATATTTATTGTTAGGAAATGACTTATTTCTGCTCTAAAATAAAGTTGCAGATGGTTCAAACGAATCTTGCTTTTGCATCTTTGGAGGGGCAGCGGGGTAAAAAAAGCCTTCTGTGTAGGAGGTGTGGGGTGAAAGGCTCGCTGCCACCCCGGGTGTTTAAACAGAGCTGCTTTCGCAAGGCACGTATGTCATGTAACCCTGGGAGTAAGGGTGGGTGGGAGGTGGGCAGGGCTCCAGGGACTAGGCCCAGCCAAGCCCGGCCTCTATGCCAACAGGCTTTTGTCACCTTTGATCTCAAGGCTTCTGGAGGGTTGGGAGGTGGGAGAATGATGAGAGCAGCCATCAGCCTCCCTCCCACGCATCTCCACAGAGCTGTTGAAATAAGATTCTTCGACCATCCGTCCATGTTGGGCTCTGAGGTTTGTAAAAGCTTTTCACAGGTTTTGGCTTGTTGGAGCCTCAGCATTCTGAGTTTTTTGTGGGTGACCCCATTTTAGAGAAGAGGAAAACTGAGGCTGGCTGGGTCCAGCGACAGGGCCTGCCCAAGGCCATACTTCATACTGGAGGCAGAGACAAGAATTAAATATAGGGCCAGGAATCCCAATTAGATGCTTTTCTCACAGATGAGGAGACTAAGGCTCAGTAGATGTGCAGGGACTTGCTCTAAGTCACACAGCAGCAAGGAACAGAAGCCTTGAGGGAAGAGTCCCAATTTCAAACCCTGAGCCTTCTCCACTACAACAGTTTTCTGCCCTGAGTGCCAGAGGTCATTCACACCTTACGAAGGTATGGCACACAGGTGACTAGAGACTGGACCAGCTGAGCAGAGATGTGCTGGAGCACAGGGGGAGGGCTTCCTGGAGGAGGTGACCCAAGAGCTGAGATCTCGGATAACTAGGGATTAACCAGTGGAGCAATGGGAGAGGGTGATGCAGGCAGAATAAGTTGTGGAGGCGTGAAACCATGTGGTCGTGCAAGGAGGAACCACAAGCAAATTGGTATTATTTGGGCAGGACATGGGTTGCTGAAGCGTCCTCCAGGGCCTTGTAAGGCAAATTCTGGAGTGGGGCTTTTAAGCTGAGGGCAGTGGGAAATCAGCAAAGATTTTAAGCAGGGTGAGGCACGATTACTGTATCCCAGAAGTCATTGGTAGAGGCAAATCTGAGCTCCAGGCCTCCTGACTCCCAGCCTGGAGCTATGGGGAGAAAGAGAAGACATTCTGGCAGTCAGATGGACCCTCAGCTTGCCTTGGAGCCTCAAGGCTGGCCTGAGACTCCGCCCTGGACCCCTTACCACCGCAGGAGAGCTACGCCAGTGCACAGCAGATGGGGAGCCAGCGCTTGGTCCTGGCCCACTGAGCATCAATGAGTCGTGAAGCGTAGGGTGGGGCTGGGACTGGGAAAGGTAAGGGAGTGCAGAGACCAGCTCGCCAGGCTTTGCTTCCCGTTAGCACTGGGCCACCTAAGCGAGCTGGGCATGTGGCTGAGTCAAGGCTTCATGGGACCTGACCTTTGCCTGGCCTGCCCTGGGTGGGACCATGGCTCTGTTACTGAACTATGTGGCTGCTGCCACCACCACTGACAGAGCTGCCAGTCCAGTAGGGAGGAAGCCTGAATTCTATAGCAATCTGGGCTGCAAGGCACCTGAGGCCAGGCCTGAGCCCCATTCCCAAAGCAACTCAACCACCAAAGGCCCCATTGATGAGCAAGAGTGGACACAGGAAGTGGCTCAGCATGAGGGGTGGTGACCTCATGTGCTCTCTCCCTTGGAGCCCCAGTAGACATAAGGCCTGCTGAGGGCATGTGAGATTGCTTAGGCCTGTGGGCTGCAGACAGGGTTCTGTTCAAAAGCCAGTGGGAAGATGTCTGGAGCCTCCATCAGACCCCACAACTGGCAAGAGGGGAAACTTAATTTTTTAAATGAAAGCAAACCCAGCTCTGTGCCCTAGAGGGCCTGGAAGCAGACACCCCAGTAGCAATAAGCACATCCAGTCCCCAGATCTTGGTTCCTAAATACCACTCTCTAATTAAAAGCAACCAGGGCTTCTTAGAGAAATGACTGGTTCCAACTGAAGAAGGAAAAACAAGGTGAATCTGGAGCATCTTGTAGTGCTAGAGAGAAAGGAAATGCTCAAAAAAGTAACAGATTGGGGGTTGGGGGGAGAATGTCAGACACAGGAGCCAACCTGAACAAAATCCTAAATGGCCAAACCTAGACCAGGTTGAATGAAAAATAACAGAATAAGATTATAACCCAAAGTAGAAAATAAACATCCATGAATCCATACCAATATGAAGAAAGATTGAAGAAATAAATAAGTGGGGAGACTAGGCAAGCCTTTCTTACTAAAGAATTCCAAATAATTCCTGCAGGCTTCCCCACTCCAGAAGGTGAGGCTTATTTCCCTACCGCTTTGCATGCGGACTGGACCTAGTGACCCCTTTCAAAGAAAGGAAGTGAAAAGAGGGTTAAATTTTTTTGTTTTTTTTACATTGGCGAAACCTGGCAAACATTACAGCAACCAAGTTAACATCATCAGTGAAAAAACAAACAAACGAACAAATCCAGAGCAGCAGGACTATGTTGCTTCAGTTTAAGATCAGGTATCAACAAACACTTGTAGGGGACTTACTGGGTGCCACCCCCCCGCTGCTCTAGGGGCATTGCCCGTGTTTACTTTCTTAATCCTCCCAACGCCCCTTTGAGGTGGGTGCCATTATGACCATTTTACAGATTTGAACACTGAGGCACCCAGAGGTTAAGTGATTTGTCGGAGCCACCGACCTGTGCGTGTCAGGGGCAGGAATCCAGCCCAGGCGGTCACAGAGCCCCTGGGAAAATGGTCTTCCACTTGCCTCTATCAGCTGCCAAGACAGGGCCTTCTCCTCAGTCTAGTGGGGGGACACCTCCCTAGTTACGGTCTGAGAGGCACTGGTTCTGGGGAAACTGAGGCCATGTAACCTGCCCTATGTCCCCAAATGCCACAGTGCCTCACGCCCCTGCACCCAGATCGGGGACGGGATGGAGGCCCCTTTGCTCTTCCCCGCAGAGCATGTCCCTGCTCTGCCAGGTGGGATGCCGGGGCCGCGGAGATGAGGGAGTCTCTTCTCTGCCCTCATAGAGTTCTCAGGCAAGTGGGAGTGGCAGTGGCAATACAGCAGGACCCAGGTAAGAGGAGGAGGAACCAGAGGGGCACACCTGACCCAACCTGGGAGGTTCAGGGGGCTTCCTGGAGGAGGAAGAGCCATTCGAGCTGAAGCCAATGTTTAGTGGAAGTCCACCAGGTGAGGGGGAGAGAAGTGTCCCCAGTAGAACGGGTCCACACCCTCCAGACTCCAGACCTCTGTGGATGGTGCCTGAGTTTTCCCATTTGCCTAGGAGAAGTCCCACTCCAGCTCCAATGCCATCCCAGCCCCCAAGCTGTCGTGCCCTAAGAAGCCCCATGATGCCAGCCCTGCTCTCATTCCCACCCAGGCAGGACCTTCATTTCCAGCCTCTGCTGGGAAGTGAGCCTGCAGCCCGCAGCCTTTCCTGGGCTCTGAGTCGGGGGTGAGGGGTGCCTTGGAAGTCCTTTGATGCAACCAAGCCCTGAGGGAGGCTAAGGCAGCAATTACAAAAGTGCCTGGTTGGGAGACACCCTCTTTCTCCACTGCTCCCAGCCTGGGTGGCAAGTCAAAACAGTATCGCCAGGCACCAGCCTTGGATTTCCTAATTAATTAGCAAATCCTAAAGGAATAGGCAAGCGCTCTGCCCCTCCCTCCCCTGCTCCCCTCCTAGCTGTGGCCCAGGCCTGAGGACAGGGCCTGCCATGATGCTGTCAGAGCAGAGTGAACACGAGCATCCAGCGCTTGGGTTCTCAGGCGGGCTCTGTGCCTTCGCCCATGCTGTGCTTCATGTCTCCATTACACCCTCTCCCCAGAACAGTGTCTGGCACCCAGCAGGCCCTCGTAAAAATTTGCTCAATAAACAAATGAACGAGGGGGACCGTAGCCAGGCTTTTGGAACCCGAGGGCCCAGTGAGTCTACATGGAGCCACGTTGTTCAGTATCCCAAGATGCGGATAGTCTGGGGGTACATGTTGCACGGACCCCCGGCTCTCGCTGGCTGGCCGGGACCCACAGGCAGTGAGGGAAAAGGGAGCCAACATTCCTGAACACCTACTATGTGCCAGGCAATGTGCCAGCCTGACACCCACACTGTCTTATTGAAGGATCACAATGACCCTGCAAGGCGTGGATCTATCCCCATTTTACAGAAGGGGACACTGAGGTTCGGTGTGATTATGGTACCAGGCCAAGATCCTACAGCTAGGTGGGGACAGAACAGAGTGTGAGACAAAGGCTCTCTTGTCCCACTGCCTGCTGCTGTGACGTTTGGGGGTCCTAAGGGTTCTTAGGAAGCAGGGCAGCAGGAAGACCCTTGGGCTGGAAGTGGACAGGGCCTGTATTGGGTATCTCCAGCTGTCTTTGCTGTGGGACCCTGGGCAAGGCCTCAGTGTCTCTGGGACTTAGTTTGGCCCCTTGTGACATGGAGGACTCTAAGACGTCCATGCTGGCTTGTCTGCAGGGCTCCTACTCCCCCGCCACAGATTTGCCTGCCCCCCACTCCTGACGCCCTCTCCCCAGGCAGCCCCAGGCAGCAGGCCCCACTCCAGCCCCTCAGGAGTCTGGCTTTCTAATCTAAACCTTGTCAGCCAGTCTCTGTCGGTGAACCAGACTCGGTTTCTGGGAAGCTGTGGCCGCATCCCACTCTGCCAGGGGTGAGGGCCCCCCTCTCTCCCTCTGGGCCTGGACCCCGTTTCAGCAGCCTCATCACATTCCCCAGCGGCCTCGGCAGCCTGGACAGATGCATGCAGTTTCCACCTCGGTCTGGCAGAGCCACGCAGCCCGTGACCAGGTCTCCTGCCGGGCGGAGGGGTCCTTCCTCCAAGAAGCAGTCCTCAGGGGCTAGGCAGACCAGTCTCAGCATCTGGGCACTGATGGTTCTACCTTCAAAGCCCCAGGACACAGCTATCATGCCCACCTCCCCCAAACTCCGCACCCCTCTCGTTGAAACCTTAAACCTCCCAAACTTGCCCTGGCTTCTCCACTGAGCGCTCCCCATCCCATACACGCCCCTCTCTTATTTCTGCCTGTGGAAATTATACGCACTCTTCCAGGCCCAACTCAAATTCTCCATCCTCCAAGAGATCTCCAGAACCACCCCTGCTACCAGCTGGTTCAGGAAAAATCAGCCCTACCTCCCCCACACCCCCATTCCAGCACATGGGTCCAGGGCGGCTAGAATGATGCTCAGAGGTACATGCATCTGTCTGTGACCCGCTCCACTGAGCAGCCCCCATACCCTTCTCCCTACTATTTCCTTCAAGAACTCTACGAACTGATCTATCATTATCCATCCACCCCATTGCTGGGGGGACTGTATATGAAGCCCATTTGCCAAGGACCTGGTCTAGGTCTCTTGTCCTGTATAATTAGTAACAGTGCCCCCTTTCACTCTCTGTCCCTATTTGGACCACATTTGATTTGGTCACCCTGCCAGGAGGCACAGAGGAGTGCTTGCCTGAAGCCCCACAGCTAGCAAGTGGTAAAGGCAGGATTCAAACCCGGCACCTTGGCCCAGAGGCCTGCTCCACATTGAAGTAAATGAGCCTAGGGACTCTCTAGGGCCGGCTGTGTGCCATCCACTGCCTGGAGCTCTTTGCCATGCTTTTGGCACAACCCACTAGCATCCTCTTACCTTGTAGCTCATGTGTCACACAGCCTCCGAGAGAGGGTCCCCCATTACCCATCTTAGAGGGACCCCAACCCCCACCATGTTGTCTGTGTGTACTTTAGACCTTTTGCAGGTATGGGCTCACACAACGGGATAACTATCTGTCATTGACCCCCTCCTCCCGCCTGGGGCCAGTCCCATGAGGGCAAGGAAGGACAAGCCTGTTTTGTGCCTCCTGTACCCCCAGACCTAACCCCTGGGGTTGACCCCACATATTTGATGATGGAATCAATGAATGGTGCCTGGTACCTGAGAGAAGGTAGGGAGCGAGAGAACCCAGGTGGTGTCCTCACAGATTCCCCAGTCTGCCAGAGAGACCAATGGAAACATCGGGAACACTCAAAAGATAAATGCTGTGGTTTGACAAGCATGGGGGGATTGCAGGACCCAGAGAAAGAGCACCTTGCTCAGTCTGAGGCAGGTCAGGCAAAGCTTCCTGGAGGAGGTGGTGTCTGAGCTGACTTGAAGGGTGAGGCAGCAGGGGAAGAATGAAGGGTGTTCATCTCGGTCAGTGTGGCTGCAGTTTTGAGGACAAGGCTTGGGCAGCAGGGCAGGTCAAGGCTACAGGCATGGGTAGGGGTCTAAACCCATGTTGCCCTACTAAAGATTTTATTTTTATCCCGAGGGTGGGCACCGGAGAGCAGCTCAGTGAATGGTTCTTAACTGGGAAGCGGGTGGGCAGGATGGGCAAGAAAATCTCAACCTCGATTTTTTAAAGAAATTATGCTGTTCCCTTGTAAAAAAAAATTATCTAAGTTGACATATTAAAAAAAAAAAAGTTGATTTATTTGCCGGCCATTTGTGACCAGGGCCCCGGCCTGCCTGGTCCTCCCCTGGCCCTCCCCGCCACCCCAATGCAGGTGTTCTTGCCCCACCCCCTCCCCCAATCCCCAGCCATCTGTCTAGGAAGGTCCATTGTGCTGGCCTCTGACATCACAGCAGGGGGCAGAGTGATGTCACAGGGCCCCTTTGTGGCCTTGTAGGGGGAAGTGCCCCCACCAGAGGCCTGCTCCCCATCCCTGCCCAATCCAATTAAGCACGGGCTGGGGACAAAGGAAGCTGCTTTGTGTTTTAACACTGTCTGAAGTGAGTCACAGGCTGCAAAGGGAGGGGACAGCAAGAGGTTGTACATTCCAGAGCCTGCCACTTCCCCAGACTGGGCCTCCAGGTCAGGCTGGAAACCCTGCTGCCACCACCAGTCGCTGTCCCCATGTCCCTAGCCCTCCTCCCTGGGCTCCCAGCAAGTGGGACAACACAGATAAAGGAGCTCTAGGCCCCACACCTCCCACCCCATGTCACCCTCTGATGGAGGGCCAGGCCCTGTGATGAGCAGCTGCAAGCAGAACCTTCTGAATCCCCTGAACCAGGAAGGAAAGCTGGGGGTACCAGGGCCCTTGGGCTGGGAAAAGGAGCAGAGGCAGCTGGAGCCAAGAAGGCAAAAGCCTCTGAAACACCGACCTGGAGGATAAAGGCCTCAGGCCACAGATGGGGTGCTGAGGCTTATAGAGGGACGGGACTTGTCACCAGGCAGCATCAATGAGCATTTATTAAACACCTACTGAGAGCCACAATGGTCTACGCTGTGTGTCAGCTGATCCTTGAAACCCTGGAAGGTGGCAGTGGCATTAACCCCAGACCTGGCCACTCTGGCCAGGCATTCAGAGACGGAGGCCTAGCTTGGGGATGGCTAGGCTGCCCCCTCCTCTCATGTGTCCCTAAGGGAGGAGGAGACTCAAGCTCTGGGGTCAGAGGGCCTACTTTGCAGTTCTTCTTCTGCCGCTAACTTGCATGCCCTCCCCTCACTGAGCCTCTGTTAATTGGTCCATAAAACAGGATTAACGGAACCCCCTCACAGGTGTCATGAGGGCTGGACAGAGAGAGCGTGAGTGCCCCAATGCTGCTCCAGGTCATTAGTCCCCCCTCAGCCCACCCCGGCTGGGGTGGGGGCAGGGTATTTCCTAATCCTGGAACTACCACCCTGACTTCCATCTGTCCTTGGGCTTTAACCCTCAGCCAAGCCCCCTCCCAGGCTGGCATCTGCACCCTTTGAAGGATCTGTTGAGTCCTTAAGCTTCGAGGACGGCACAGCTGACTGGGGACACCTAGGTGGGGGGAGGCAGTGATTTCGGAGAGGCCTTGGCACAGCCCACAGTCACCCAAGTTTCTCCTCCATTCTTGGCAGAGTTCCCAGGCGTCCAAGGAGGCTGGGGGTGGCTCAGTTTCAGGCAACAAAGTCCTCTTTCTCCCCAGCTTGAGGAATGCCTGCACCCCCTCCCGCCCCCACCCCAATCCATATCTGTTACCCAGACCCCTGTGTTCACTGCAGGGGGTCCAGGCTGCACACTGGCTCTGCCTTGAGCCTACGACATAGTCCTGACCCTTTATGGGGTGGGAGGGCACCCTGGCCCCTCAGCAACTCCCCTCCCACCACATGCATGAGCGGGCACACACGCACACCCACACCCGCGTGTGCACACAGAATCCCAAACAGCCCAGCTCAGGCCTCAGCTCCGAGCCCAGTCCGGTGCCTGGCACCCAAGACCGTCTGGCTGGGAGAGGAGAAAGGCTGTGGAGAGCGATGCCTCACCTCGGCTGTTCCTGTGCGTTTGCACTGGATGATGTTTACAAAAACATCCTAACTTGGCAGAATGACGAGTCACAGCTCCACCCACACCTGCCCCACTTTTTGAGGGAGGTGGGGGCTCGTGCAGGGCACACACAGACTCTGGAGGAATCCCCTTTGGAGCCTGGCCAGGGGCCACGAGGTCAGTGGCCTCCCTGGCGGGGGTCGCACCCTTTGTACAGATGAGAACACTGAGGCTTGGAGAGGTGAGGCCTAAGGTCACCCGGCGAGGAGCAGAGTGAGAATTTGAGCTCCAGCTCTGGGTCCCCATGGATGGGGGAAATGGTCAGAGATGCTGGGTCCCCAGGCCCCTCCCCAGCCACCTTGAGGCGGGTGCTCAGGCCTAGGCGGCTGCCCTGGTCTTGAACCCTGGGCTGGATCTCTCCCCTCTGCCACAGCCCTGGCCAGAATCTGCCCAGACGCCTCAGGAATGTTGGGGGTGGGGCACTCAGGGAAGATGGGACCTGGGGTCTGGGGGTGAATCGAACAAAGAAGTCACGAGCCTAGACTGTCCCTACACCCCAGGCTGAACCACAGCTGGCAGAGGGGGCCCCCCAAGGCTGGTTTAGGCATGCGTCCCTACGTGCTGTGTGACTCTGGGTGTGCGCCTGCCTGTCTCTGGGTTCCTGGGCCGCAGAGAGGAGTGAAGCAGGAGGGAATCTAAGGCGAGAGGCCTGCTGAAGGTCTGAGGTTGGGACTTCTGGCAGAAGGATAGCGAGAAGTGGGGGGCCAGCCCTGCGGTGGGCTCTTCTCCCTGCCTCCTCCCGCAGCCTCAGGAATCGCCTTAATTACAGCGTCAGCCTAGCTGCGCTTCCTGCCATAAACCCAGGAATCTAAATTAGAAGGCAGGAGGCCGGCTCCCCCTTCTCTTCGACCCCCCAAGTCTGCCGGGAAGTTCTCCTGGAGACAGGCCGCCAGTGGGGGGCTAACGACAGAGGTGCCCAGGCCTCAGACTGGGTGGGGGGGAGGCGGGTGACTGTCCACAGAATCTTCGTGCTTGGCTGTCACTGCCAAGTGCCCACTGCATGCCGGGCACAGGACTAAATTCGCTCACTGGACTCTCCCGGCAGAACCGCTAGACTGACGTCAAGTTCCCTTTGACAGAGGAGGAAACTGAGGCATGAGCCCATGGTCACCTGGGGTGTTGGTGGCTGAGCCAGCTGGACGAGGCCTCCAGCTCCCAGGGGCTGGGTGGGGGTGTGGTGTGGGAACACTGTCGATGTCTAGCCCATCACGAGGAAAGGGGAAGGGGAACCCAGACCCATACGTCAGCCCCTTCAACCGCAGGAGGAGATGGGAGGGCTGTTGGTGGAAAGGGGTTGAGGGGTTGCTGTGCAGAGACCAGGGAGGTCTGGGCCAGGTGTGTTCTGAGCAGAGTCTGCCTTCTGCAAGCCTGGCCTGGGCCTCCCCGTCCCTGGGACCTGGCCAGGTAGACCAGGGATGGAGATGGGCCCCTTCAGATTCAGAGTGAGTGAAACCCAGCCAGATGTGTGTGTGTGTGTGTGTGTGTGTGTGTGAGAGAGAGAGAGAGAGAGAGAGAGAGAGAGAGAGAGAGGGAGTGCATGCATGTGGTGGGGAAGTGAGGTCATCTGGGCAGAAGGGAGCTGAGCTTGTCCAAACCACTGGAGCCACTGGGGGAAAGAGAAGCAGACTTGTGGGGAGAGGGGGAGGTGGGGATTGAGGGAGGGAAAGAGACCAAGGCAGAGAGGAGAGAGAGCAAAGGACAGAGATGAGACAGAGGGACAAGGGTTTGGGGGAGGCAGACAGACAGACAGGATGATGAAGGACGTTGAATCGGGGTGGGGAGACAAGGAAAGGCCCAGAAGGAGGCTGAGTTTGAGAAAGAGGGAGCCAGAGAACGAAGACAGAGCACCCTGGATGGGAAAGGGTTTTAGCCCAAGGGGGTTCCCACTTATGCCTGCCCTGAGCGGGGACTGAAAGAAAATGTCTCAAGTCTGTTTTTTGTCCTGGTCTGAGATCACCCATCCCTAAGGCAGTGTTTTGAGGAACTGTTGTGTGCGCATCCTAGGGGTGGGGTCTACCTGAAGGGGCCAAAGCTCAGAGGCAGAGCCCAGGAGGTGGTCCTGGGGTATGCCTGAGAGGACAGAGGAAATGAGGGCGACCAGATGGGGTGGCAGCACGGAGGCTGCAGTTATGGAGGAAGCTGGTGCAGAGCTGAGACTGGTCCATTGCCTGGCAGGCCTTGGGCAGAGACCAGGTTCATTTCTCACCAGCCGCTTCCCAGCCCCTCTGTGACCCTCCCATCATCCAACTCCCCTGGGTGGCCTGCTAGGCCCCACAGTCTCTGAAACCGGCTCACCTCACCTCCCACCATGCTTCTCCCTAACCCAGAGCTTCTCAGCCATAGCGACTTGGCAATGTCTGGAGACATTTTTGTTTGTCACAGCTGGAGGGGTGTGCTACTGTTGTCTAGTGGAGAGAGGCCATGGATGCTGCTAAATATCCTATAACATATGAGACACCCTCTCCAAAGGAACTAGCGTGTTCCCCCAGCGCGTGCCAAGTTAGTTCCTGCCTCAGGGCCTTTGCACTTGCCGCTGGCCCTGCCTAGAATATGCTTTCTCCAAATCACACAGCTTCTGCCTTCTCATTCTTCCAGAATCTGCTCAAATATCCCCTCTTTAGAGCAGGTTTCCTTGACATCCACAACCCTTCCCTCTCTATCGTAAACCTCTGATTATTTCCTTCCTACCACTTATCCCCAAATCAAGCTGATCTTGTTTATTTATTCAAATCCCTATTATAGTTTGTCTACCCTCCACTTGACTGAAGCTCAGGGGTGTCATGTGACTTGTCCAAAATGACACAGCTCATCAATGGTTGAACTGAGATCTGAACCCAGGCAGGCTGGCTTCAGAGTTCGTGACCTTGACAGAGCCACAACACAGCCTCTCTGCAAATGTGAGCTGAGTGGATGTATGACCCAGTCACTGGGACACACATTTCAAAAACCCAGGCCGCTGTTTCTCTCCCTGAGAAAGTCTCCCCATCCCCCACTTCAGATCTGGGGTGCTGCTGTCAACAGAGCTGAGGTTTCTGGAAAGGAGGAGGCCAGAGGCGCCCCTTATCTCAGCTCCAAGTCAGCAAGGAGATAGGCTCTTGTTGGCAGGTCCCTATAGTGAGGAAACTCGGGAGCCCAGGCATGGGGCTCCTCACCATGGGGATCCCCCATCCTAGTCACAGCACTGGGGCCACAACCGCTGCCCTGAGTCACTGTTGACTTTCCCAGACACTCCTAGGCATGGCGGTGGAGGCGCACCCTTTGTTCCTGCCTCCCTGGAAGGGGAGAGTGGGCTGAGCGTGGGGTGTCTGAGGGCTCGCACGGGGGACACTGCCACCCCCAGCTGGCAGCCCCTAATGAAACACTACAGCCGAGAGAGGGGCGGTCCCAGTAAGGACAGGAGAAAGTTCTCACTGGGAAGCTGTCGGTGCCCTTGCCCGTTGGGGATGGGGAGAGAAACTTGGAAGGCTGCCCAGAGCCGTTTGCCGCCCAGATTCCAGGCTAGGAGGCTCCTCCCAGTCCATGACCCACTGACCCGGCCTTTCTGTACCCCTGGGCCCCCTCTGCCAGGCATTGGTACCTCTGGACTAACCCAGCAGCTGCACGAGCCTGTCCCAGTCTCCCCAAAACTTCTTTTTCTGGCCCTGTCCCCTCTCTCAGAATCTATGGAGCCAATCAAGTGACAATCTGGACCTGGGATCTGTCAAGAAACTCCTTAATTTTCATCCATTCATCCTTTTACTCTTTCATAGTGTGGTAGGTAGTTAGAGCATGGATGTTAATCCATATGGCTGAGTTAATATTTTACTGGCGACAGAAAGAAATCCAACTATGGGAGGTGAACACACAGTAAAGTATTTAAATGCCTTACTGTTAAAGTGTAGAGCTGAAACTTATTGGATTTCATTAACCAATGCCACCATTAATTAATTAATTAATTAATTAAACATTAAAAAAATTAATCAGAGCCCAACCAATCAGAATATATATATTTTTTAATTTTTATTTATTTTTTTTTTGCTTCACCACTTACTAGTTGTGTGATCTTGGGCAAGTCTCATCTCTGAGCCCCCAGTTTTGCAACAGTAAAGATGGACAAGGTCAACAGGGGTTCTGAAGGCTTCATTGGAATGAGGCATGGAGTGTTGAGCATAGCACCCAGCTTGTGGTGTGTGTTCAATCCGAGAGAGCCTTTTTTTTTTTTTTAATTTGCCATGAAAACATTTCTAAGGCTGCTAAGGACACACAGACCATCAACAGCAACCCCAGCCCAAATAAGACCTTGACTTTGAAGGCCTCCTAATGGGAACCAGGCAGGAGCCTGGGGTTCCAGTCCTGGCTTTGCCATTGGGTTGCTATGTCATCTGGGCAAGTTATTGCCGCTCTCTGGGTCTCAGGCTCCCTGTCTGAACAGTGACCACTTGGCTTAGATGACCCCAGGCAAGTGACCTCTCTCTGTCTCAGTTTTCATCTGTAAAATGGAATAACAATAGTACCCACCTACAGGAATACTAAGAGAAATCAGTGAATTAGTATAGGTAAAACCTTTATAATGAGTCTGATACTTAGCATTCAACATATATTAGCCACTGTTACTAGTTAACATTACGTCAGGACTTTTTTTCAAGTGAAATATGATTTATGTATCATACAATTAACCCTTTTAAAACATACACTTCAGTCATTTTTAGTTTACGCACAAGATTGTGTGACCATTAATACTGTCTAATTTCAGATCATTTTCATCATTCCAAAATGAAACCCTATATCTATTCGTCACTCCCCACTCTCCACTCCACCCTTCAACCACTAATCTACTCTCTGTCTCTATGGCTTTGCCTGTTTTGGACATGTCATACGAATGGAATACGCAGTATTGTATCTGGCTTCTTTCACTTAGCACAATGTTTTCAAGGTTCATTTATAATGTATCAGTACTTAATTCCTCTTTATGGCTGAAATAATATTCCATTGTATGGATATACTATGTTTATTGATGGACACTTGGGTTGTTTCCACTTTAGAGCTATTATGAATAATGCTCTTATGAACATTCAAGTATAAGTTTTTGTTGAACGTATATTTTTCATTCCGTTGGGTGTCTTCCTCGGAGAGGAAATGCTGGATGATGTGGGAACTTCACGTTTAGCTTTTGGAAGAACTGGTGGACTGTTTTCCAGAGTGGCTGCATCATTCTATATTCCCACCAGCAATGTATGAGGATTCCGATTTCTCCATACCCTTGCCAGCACTTGTTAATGTGCGTCTTTTCATGGTAACCACCCTAGTGGGTATGAAGTGATATCTCACTGTACTTTTGATTTACATTGTCCTAATGACTAATGATATTGAGCATCTTTTCATGTGCTTATTGTTCCGTTCATATATCTTCTTTGCAGAAACGTATATTCAAATCCCTTGCTCATTTCTTAATTGGGTTATTTGTAATTTTATTATTGAGTTATAATAGCTCTTTATATATTCTGGATAGTAGGCCCTTATCAGATATTTGAGTTACAAATGTCTCTCCTTTGAGACATTTATAGTTTCCTTTGAGGCACAAAAGTTTTCAATTTTGATCAAATTTATTTAAACATTTTTTTCCTTTGCTCATGCTTAGATGTCCTATCAAAGAATCTATTGCCTAATCCAAAGTCACAAAGACACCAATTTTCTTCTAACAGTTTTATAATTTCATTTTATTTATTTATTTTTAGGAACAATGATAAAGGTTTATTCAAGGGTCTTGAGGGTTTGCAAACCAAAAACACAGCAGGCAATCCCCAGAGTGTTCCAAAGAGAAAAGAAAAGCTGAGTTCTTATAGTGAGAAGCACAATCTTGAGAAGAATCAGCCCCGCCTTTGTGGCCTCTGGGTTTATCCAAGATGGTCATCCTCCAGAAAATGGTGGTCTGCACAGTGGATGTTAGGCAGTCTGAATAATACGTGTCAGGTGGTCTGGGTACCTGAACATTCTTCCTTTAGTCCTTCAGGAGGTAATCAAAAAGTTATCTGTAGGTTTGATGCATATCCGGGCACTGACGCAGGGCTGGAAAGTTCAAAGGTTTAAGTTCCCAAGCCAGTTAAAACAAGAATAGGACCATTTCCTCATACCTCAAACTGCTTGATTTTTGTAATTTAGCAGCTTGACAATAGTGACTCCATTTTTTCTTTACTCTGTTCCTCGATCATGATCACATTAATAACCATAACAATCTTAATTTCTACCCTCTTAAGCCTCATAACAACTCTATGATATTGAAACTATTACTGACTTCATATTGCAGAAGAGGAAACTGAGGCTAAAAGTGATCAAGTACCTTGCAGAAAGGAAGTTTCTTTCAAATAAATATTAGAACAATTTCCTCTTTGGTTCCCTTGGAAATTATTTTATAGTAGTAAAATACTAATTATACGGACATCAATGGCAAACAAATGTGCATCTAGAAAGAGACACATGCTCTGCGGCCTTACATATGGGACTGTGGTAAAACAAGTCACACCGGCATACACCTGATGTTAAATGTTAGAAGTGACAAAACAATAGTGATGCTGTAGCCTACTTAACATGGAAATTAGGTTTATTTTGCTTTTCTCAGGCTGATGAGAAATGTGAGTTAGAAAGGATTTACAAAGAGGGTCAAATATGTGGTAACAGAAAGAAATCTAACTACGGGAGGTGAACACACAGTGTAAATCTATGTATGCCTTACTGTTAAAGTGTACAGCTGAAGCTCATTGGATTTCATTAACCAATGTCACCACAAAAATAAATAAATTTTAAAAATAATAATAACTGACCAAAAAAATATGGTGCAGATGATAAAGGCTCTGTTCACCCCTCTGGCAACCAAATCAAAGTTGTAGAGGAAACAAGGAGCAGAGCAAGGAAAAATCGCCTGGGATCTAGATGAACAAGCCATACAAATAGGGAGAAATCTAAGAAATCACCCTGCAACGGCAGAAGGTAGGACAGGGCAAGGATGCTGAGCTGTCTGGTCTCCAGGGGCACAGTGAGACGGGGGCGCCATCCATGAGCAGATTTTTGCGGTGACCAACCTGCTCCCTCTGAGGATTCCCTGAAACCCCACCTACCCCAACTCATGGCCCCACCCAAGCCATATCCACATGTATCCTCGGAGAGTCAGGTGCTCCTTGCTGAGCAGCGCCTAGACTCACATTGGAGGCAGCTGGCCTCGGTTACTGGCATGGCCTTTTGAGGCAACTATAAGCACAGCATCTGTGGGTTGCTTGCTGAATCTTAACAGGTGGCCCCAGAGGGGGCAGAGGCTTGGACTATATGTGGCCTGCAGCTAAACCCCTCTCAGGACTGTGCCACTGGACACCTACTTCACAAAGCCATGCTAATAAGACCTGGAAACTTAAAAGTCTTGTTTAGTACACAGAAACAGACACAGAAAGGCAGCCAAAATGGAAAAATAAAGAAGCAGAAGCCTTATGAGAGAACCAAACAGATATCCGGATATAATGGTGTCAAGTAATCTAATAGACGCAGAGTTCAAAACACTGGTTGTAAAGATGCTCAATGAACTTAGGAGAAGTGTAGAGAATTTCAACAAAGAGATTTAAAAAACATAAAAATGGAAAAGGAAGTTATAAAAGTCTGAAATGAAGAACGTATTATCTGAGATGAGAAGTACATTATATGGAATAAACAAAGTGAATAAAGAAAAGGGTCAAATGCTCTATTGAGAAGATGGGAAAGTCAAGGACGTGCAAGTAGAATAGCAAGAGATAAGATACCAAGACTATAAAAATAATTTAAGGAGAATATTGGACACTATTAAGGGTCCAAATAGCCGTCAGATTGGTGTAACTGAAGAAAATCAAGATGTCGAACAGCTGTTGAAAGAAGTAATGATGGAAACATTCCCTAACCTGGTGATGGAAAAGGACATAAAACCCCAGGAAGCTCGGAGAATTCAAAAAATCAGGGATCCAAAGAGGCCTTCACCAAGACACACCATAATTAAAATGCTAAAGGTTAAACACAAAGAAGGAATATTAAAAGAAGCAAGAGAAAAACTGATAATTACTTATAAGGGAACACCCATAAGACTGGCAGCTGATTTCTCAAAAGAAACCATGTGGGACAGAAGGCTTGGCAAAAAATATTTGTCAGAATGAAGACCCAGGATCTACAACCAAGGATACTTTATCCAGCAAAGCTATCTTTTAGAGTTGAAGGACAGATAAAGAGCTTCCCAGACAAAAATAAGCTAAAGGAATTTATCACCACCAAGCCAGTATTACAAGAAATATTGGAGGGACTTCTTAAAGAAGAAAAAACTACAAAAGACTCACTTCAGATTAAAAGACACAGAGGTTAAATGGAAGTGGATGGAAAAAGATGTTGCTTCGATGGACCTAGAAGGTATTTAAGTCAGACAGAGAAAGATAAACACTATGTGATTTCTCTTATATGCAGGATCTAAGGAATAAAAAGAACAAACTAATCAAAAACAGACTCACAGATATAGCGGACAATTTGCTGACAGACAGAGGGGAGGGCTGTTTGCGGGGCTGGAATAATGGGGTGAAGGGTTCAGAAACTACAAGCTAAGAGCCTATGGATGGTCATGGGGATGGGGAGCACGGCATAGGGAATGCAATTAGTATTAATACGTTGACTAGGTAGACAGTCAGAGGAGGGAGGCAGCGAATGGGGAGATCGTTTTACAAACTATATAGATGTCTAACCAATGTACTGTATACTTGAAACTATTTAAAAGAAATAAATTTAAAAATAATAATTAAAAAATAAAGTGATTACTGTTAGGTAAATAAGTAAATAAGAAAAGATTTACCTATAAAACCAAAGCTTACCTGTTTATCACATAACCCTTCACTTCTTAGCTTTGTATCTTTAATGAAGCAAGTTTTTGAAAATTATTTGAAGTTCCTTTCTTTTATATTATTTTCTCTGTCTTACATTCTCCTTGAGTCTGTACAAATTCTCAACTAGTTGGAGAAACTTGTAATTTCTTCATTGAACGGATATTTACTGAACAGTTTTACAATTTCTAGTTCTTAGATTTGGGACTTTGATCCATTTTGAGTTCATGGTGCGTGTGGTATATAACGGCGTGAAATAGAAGTCCGATTTCATTCTTTTGCATGTGAAAATCCAGCCATGCCAGCATTATTTGTTGAAAAGTCTCTTTCCCCATTCAGTTTTCTTGGCACTCTTGTCAAAAATCAACTGAGCACAGTGCATGCATTTATTTCTGGACTCTCAATTCCATTCCTTGGATTTATAAGTCTAGCCATAGGCCTGTACCACACTGTCTTGATTACTGTAGCTTTGTAGTAAGTTTTGAAATCAGAAAGTGTGAGTACTCCAGATGTGTTCTTCTTTTCCAACATTGTTTTGGCTTTTCTGGGTCCCTTGTATTTCCACATGCATTTTGGGATGATGAACTTATCCATGAGAACCTTTGAAACTGATTCTAAGGCTACACACACACACACACACACACACACACACACTTATTATTTATTTATCTATTTATTTATTTATAATTTCAATATATGAGGGTTATCATGGTCTATTTCTCTTGTCTTTTTAAATGGAAATATAATTGACCTATAACTCTGTATAAGTTTAAGGTGTTCATGTTTATTTGATACATTTATATGTCGCAACATGATTATCAATTTAGCCATTAGCACCTCTATCATGTTATGTAATTGTTACTTCTGTTGTCTTTTATTTTGTGTGGATTCTTGCTCGTGGTGTCTTGTTTTCTCGTGTGCCTGTTTCTCTCTGACTGTGCTGCTCACTACATCTGAAAATTATTTGGAAAAAGAATAAGAGGCTTAAGATAATGACACCTCCCTTCAGAAATGTTTTTTTCTTTGCATCTACCAAGCACCTGGAGACACTACTAATCCAAGGTCACTTTAATCCAAGTTCAAGGCTTGAGTTTCTTGAGTCACCCAAATCCCTGTGCTGAAGGCCTGGTTTTCTTCGGGTTCACCCTTATTCTGAGGATGTCTCAACTTGTAAAAATGTGGGGTATCAGGCTCCCTCTCTTAGACAAAAGGCTGAGCTAACCTTTTATTCTGCCTCCTCCCACACTCCCCATGAGGCATCAAAACCACAGCTCGGTTTCAAAGCTGTTTCTCTCAGATTAGCAAATGCCCTTGGACTAATGCAATCTTCCACACTGAGCTTTCCTCCCTGGATTCTTGCCTTCCCCTAGATTCTTACTAAAGAATTCTCCACCACCTTGTTAATTATTTGATGGTCTTAAGAAGAGGATTTTTTTTTTTATTATTGGATCTGGGGACTATAATTGTCTTCAGCAGGAGGGTTGGTCCAAATCACCCACCCCACTGTTACTGAGGCAGATACCCCTGCAAAACCATAATTTCTCAGTGGCATTTCTTTACCTTTTCCCAGGTTGTGGCCAGGTCAGGATCTACCCCTTCTCTACTCATCTCAGGCATTCCTAATCACAAAGCCCTACACAGAGCTTTGCCACCAGAAGCTCTCCCAACTCGGGGTCCCTTGCTCTCAGCCATGGCCCCTACAGTTCACAGCTCTGCCACTGCATTTACTTACCATCAAACATTTATGTGGCACCCACAGTATGCCAGGTCCATCCCGGGCACTGGGAATCAGCTAAGAATGATACAGAGGCTGCCCCTTACCCTTGAGAAAGATAATAGACAGTTGGTTGCAACCCAATGGGATCAAGGTTGGGAGGAGGAAGCACAGGGAACCATGGGATACATTGCAAGGAGATCCAACCAGAGGAGGCTTCCATGGCAATATTTAAGCTGAGGCCTGAAGGATGTGTAGCAGTCACATGGCAAGCAGGGTTGGGGTGGCAAGGGTGTTCCAGGCAGAAGGAAGATCTGAGAAGGAGCAGAGCAGAGCTGGTGAATCAGAACAGGGTGCGAGGGAGGAGGGGACCTGGGGTGAAGGTGGGAGGTGGGCTAGCATCCCCGCCTGACTTTATGGTTCTCCTCTTCTCTCTTCTGCTCCAAAAGGCAAGGCTACAAGGAGAGGAGAACCTCACATCCGAGGGAGAGCAAACTCTCTTGACCTTCTGCACTAAACAGCTCCTTTCAGGAAAGGTCACGGTCCCTGGCTGCCTCAATCCTTCAGCTTCACCTCCTTCCTCTCCTCTTGCCTGGGGCAGAATGGAGAATGGCCACATCCCCTTGTCACAGGAGAAGCAGGATGTAGAGCTGAATGAAGCTACAGAGACTGTCTTCCTTAACTGCCCCTGCCGGAGTGTCTCCTGTGCAGGCCCTGAGGCCCTTCCTGCATCTCCATCCTCATTGGGCTGTTTGTCTTGGACATGGTCCCCGATCTAGGGAGCCGGGAGGGATGTGGTGCATTGGCACCGAGCCCTGAACCCTCAGGAAAGGTCCCAAGTGATGCTGCTCTCTACCCAGCCAGGATTCTAGTGATTGGGGACACACAGAACCTCAGCCTCTCACCTGCTCCCCAGGTCACCCTAGCATCAGTCCCGAAGGGGAAGGTTGGTTAACCCTCAGGAAACCAGGAGTTGAGAGGGGAGGCTCGATTTCTGTTCTGACCACCGACATGTTTATAGCAGGGTAGGTCATCCCAACTGGGAGAGGGGTTCCTTCAGCCACTTTACCCCACTCAGTCCCACCCACCCTATTGTCCAGATGGCTAAACCGAGCCTCAGGTCATATGGCAAATTCCCTTCTCTGGTCCTCTCCCCGCAGGTGCTTGTTGGCCAGCCATGGTGGGCTGTGGCGGCTGTAGCCTCAGGTGCTGCAGGAGTTAATCGTTCAGCCCAAGAGCCTGAAATGTGGCCTCTTGGGAACAGAGAGAGCTCACAGCTCCTCTCCCACCCGTCATGCTCCATCGGAGGCTGACACTTTCCTGGCCCGCGGCTCCAGCAGCATCAACAAAAAAAGACATGCTTTGTTCAAGTGTCCTAAGACTCTGTCATGCCTTCCAGCCAGAGACCACCAGACACACACCTGCACAAAGGTGGGTCCTTTCACGCAAGGTGGGGAAACACACTCTTTGGGAAGACAAGGGGCAACGCAGCAAGAGGGAGTTAGAAAGGACTTCGAAAGGGGATCCAGGGAGGGCTGAGGGATGGAGCTTTGCCTTGGTGGGAGGCCATCGTGACGGGGTGGGGGAGTGGGGAGGTCTGCGATTGCATATCTTAATTTTAATCTAAAAGGGAAGAAAAATGAATGGAAGCTACAGCTGTGATTGGCAAAGAAGCAGCCGTCACAGGTTTAGCCAGGATGGAGATGTGTGGTCATTTTTGTGGTCTGGACTACGTTCATTTTTCCCGCCCCGCGTTCAGACGTGATGGCAGAATGTTCTTTTTTTCTGCCCTGATCCATCGCGGTCTTTGAGTGGCTTTGACTGAGTTTGTGATCTGGAAAATTGCTTGTGCTTAACAGGAGCATGCCCTGGCCTAGCTAGAAGGGCTGCTTTTCTCTTTCTCAATTCGAAAGGAAACAGCTGGAGCCCTGGAAGACTGGCCTCGTCACACAAGGTCCCTTATCTGTCGGCCCCCAGGCTGCAGAGGAAGCTCAGGTGAAGCAGGGAAGACAAGAGGCTTCAGAGTCACACCTGGGTTCAAATTCTGACTCTGCTCATGCTCTTGGACAAGTCACCTCCCCCCTTGCCACTTCACCCACTCAACAAATACCTAGAGTTGGAGACCTTGGCCAAGTGCCATAATTCTCTGGCACTCAGTTTACCCTTCTAGAAAACAGGAATAATATTGGTACCTAAGAAAAAATAGTGCCTATCTCCTAGGGCTGCTGATCTGACTTCCCAGGGGTCCCCGCCTCCCCGACCAACCATGCTTTGTAACCCTTTATTAAAGAGGAAGCAAGAGGGTTTGGCCTATTTTGGGGAGTGAGTCCCCTTCCCTCCGGCCTAGGAACCTCATACCTCAGTTTGTCCCCAAGCAGGTCTGGGGCTGCACAAAGCCTACAATTTCAGCTGCTCCTGGGGCTGAACTGTGTGACACAGCAAGGAAGGTGGCCCCACATCTCGGAATTGTTCTGTAGGCAGCCAAACCCCCAGCTTTGCCCAAGTACCAGCTCCACCACCACGGCCTTTGTACTGCCTGTTCCTTGGTCCAAGTCTGATCAGCTGGACACTGGTGGAGATGCCCTCCCAGCACAGACATCCTGTGGTTCCCCGGCCTTCCCTAGAACACTGGGGCCAATGTGGGTAATGGGGCCGGGGAGGCAGAGAGGGCGCCAGGGCTTTGGGGGTGGAAGAGGACATGCTCCATCCTGCCTTCTTCAGGCGTGGAGGAGGGGGTGGTGACAGAGGAGGGTGTGACTAGCATAGGAAGAAGAGTGTGTCCCTGCCAAAGATGGTTACCTGGGCTTAAGTGCAATGGCAGGTGGGGGCTGTCAGCTGAGGGCTGTGGGTGTGTGTAGAGCGTGTGGGAATGACTCCGACAGCAGGGTGGGTGCATATTCGTGTGTGCGTGTGTGATCCCCTCACCTTGGTGGGCAGGCCTCAGGAACAGCCCGGATTTAGGATTCGCACTGGCCTGGGTCATTTCCCAGTTGTGTGACCTCAGCCAGGACACTTGCCCTCTCTGAACCTCATTCATCCACTCCACGAGTACTATCTGAGCTCTCGGCATGCACCAGTCATTGAGACAGGGACAAACGAGGCAGACGGAGTCCAACCCCTCATTCCACTGCTGGCCTAAGCCTTAGTTTCCCCATCTTCAAAGTGGGGGGTGGCAATATCCATCTCCGAAATGATGTTGGTAAATTGCACGGCATCTGGTCAAAGGACTTGGTGGACATTTGTTTTCTTCCTCCTGGAAACCTCGATGCCGCCCCTCTCCTTCCAAGGGACACAATAGGGGCTCCCTTCAGGGCACGATCCAGCTCTCAGACCACCTGCATTCTGCCTGGCTCACGTGGGCCCTGGGAGTGAGTGGCAAAGGTATCTGGGGCAGGGTGGACGATAAGGGGGCCTTGCATTCCAAGAACACTGGTGACTTCCCAGCACCAGCCAAGAGAAGTGGGGGTGAGTCTGGAAGACAAAGAGGCTCTGTGGGCCCCCCCACACCCCCACCAAGTGGGCACAGGTGTGGGATGGAAACTCCTCCGACAAGCTAGGACACCCTCTTTCATGGGGAGAGAGGGCAGGGAAAAGGGCAGAGGAGGTGGCTGCCAACTTCTCACTGGGCTGCTGTTCACATCCAAGCCAGGAGCTGGCTCTTGGCTTCGCTGCCTGCTCGCCAGCCAGGTGTGCTAGGAGAAGCTGGCTGGCTCTGGCCCGGCCCCGGCAGCATTTGATGCTCTGGCTCTGCTCACCTTGGGCACCAAAAAAGAGAGCTGGGGCAGGGTGACTCCGAACACTTGCTTAGAACAAAATGCCTAATTTCGCCCTTCGCCTGATTTCTTTCTTGGGCCACAGCCACTCCTCTGAGTCTGAGGAACAGCCATGACCCCTTTCAGGAGAGACTGGAGAAACCTCAGGGTACTGTTGGGCCAGAAAGGACAGTGCCCTGGAGAAGGGATCGGTGCCCTCTCTTTTCAATATTTGTGGACTAGGGGCGCGTCTCAGTGAGGGTGGCTGCCACTGGCCAGCCTAGAAGGCAACTGGGGAGGAAACGGGCTCTAGCTAAAGTGGGAAAGATTCATGTGAGGCCCCAGATTATCACTGAGGTCCTCGGAGAGGGATGCTGGAGTCAGAATCAGATGCTTATGTGGCTGCTGACCTGACCCTCTTGGGGCTGCTTTTGGCAGAGGACAGGGGACAGACCAGGAGAGAATGAGGAGGGAACCAGAGGGCAAGGTCCCCTCTCCATGCCCAGTAAGGGGCGTGTGGATCCCAACCTCCCCACCCACCCATTTCCTTCTACGTTGCCAGCCATCCCTGTGGAGAGGACCCAGGCTTGGGGGTCATAGAGTTAGAATTGCGGGGTATAGGAGACCCCTTTATCCTTTCTGAGCCTGTTTTCCTCTTCTATGTGTGTACCTGCCTCTCAGGACCCATGTGGGATCACACCATGTCACACCAGCAGCCCGATGTGTGAGCACTGTGATGCCACGCCTCCTTGCACATGGTTTAACTTATTCCTCCCATTGGGCCTCTAAGGCAAGCACCATTATAGCCCCATCTTACGGAGGAGGAAACTGAGGCCCAGAGAATCCAAGGGAGACATGTGGCAAGCTGGGGGGAGCAGCGAGTGAGGCCCAGTGGCCCGGGTGTGCTGCAGCTTGCAGAAGGGGAAGAGGCTGAGAGCTGAGCTCCGGGATGCGGTTGGCCTCATTGAAAGGGATGCTCGTCATCCGGGCAGGTGTTCTCTTCCCGTCGCCCTCCCGAGTTTCATTTCCTGAAGCCACGGGCCACAGCTGCACAGCTGGCTCCCCTAATGACGCTGAGTGGCATCCAGGGCCCCAGGCTGAGGTTCTGCCCAACGCCCACCACCCTCAGCTGACAGGCCACCCTCAGACCTGCCCCGAGGAACACCTGCTTCCTCACCCACCCAGCCCTCTGCCAGGGCTCTGCCTCCTCGTCCTGCTCACGTTCATCTCCTAATTTGCCCGGCTCCTGGCACCCATTCCCAGGGCATTTGGCGTCGGGATGTCCAGAGAGAGACACAGAGAGGCTCTCTGTTCTGACCCAGTTCCATCCTCGCGTTTGCTTTCTGTTCAGAGAACAAGGTGCAGGGAATTAACATATCCTCAGTACACCTTGTGTCACACGCTGGGAGGAGGGGAGCCAGGAGCAGAACCCGGGCAGCCCAGGCAGCAGCTCCAACACCGGCCTCATCCACTCGACCTCCTCCGTTAAACCTTGCTCCCTCCCTCCTTTACCAGACCCCACCACCACCGCCCGCCCCTTCGCCCCTTCCCACTGCTGTCCAAGCCATGGCCTCCCCTCTGGCCTCCAGCCTCTGGTCTGGCCCCTCCTGGCAGTCTCCTGTGACGCCTCCCACCCACCACCCCATGCTGAATCCTTCATGGCTCCACTTGACCTCCTGCAAAGTCCTGCTTGCTGCCTCTGGCATTCAGTGCTGGCCTTGCTGTGACCGGCCCTGCCATCAGCCCCCTGGGCCTGCAGGGCCTTCTCCTCACAGCTAGCCTCCTGGCCCTGAGTCAGCTCTGCACCTAGAGGTGAGAGACACAGTGGCCCCTCATGAGTCCCCAGGGAGAACTGAGGCACAGAAAGAGACTGACTCTACCTTGCTCCAAGCCCCCTGGCCCAGCCCAGGGCTAAGCCCTCACCCCCAACCTCGTTGCCCGCCCCATCCCTGTAAGCCAGAGC
The DNA here is from genome assembly GCA_030015415.1 of Cynopterus sphinx. Classification (NCBI taxonomy): domain Eukaryota; kingdom Metazoa; phylum Chordata; class Mammalia; order Chiroptera; family Pteropodidae; genus Cynopterus; species Cynopterus sphinx. The sequence continues at coordinate 121,548,682 of CM057387.1, forward strand.
TGATGAGGGGAGGTGGGCAGCCTGTGCAAATCACCCCTAGGTGCTGCGGGCACCGTTTACCCTGGCTGCCCACCCACATGTGCACTCCTGCCCCGAGCAGCCACGGGTCAGGGCACAAGCCCTGAGGCCACCTCCCAGCGCTGTCCCTGGAGTAGGCCACCGCTTGGCACGCTTCTCCTGTTCCAGGCAGGGCTCCGCCCTGGTGCGCCCACCCCACTGGCCCTGCCCCAGCCCCGGCGTTCCCCAGCAGGTTGTTTTTCCCCAACTCTGAGCCTGGCTCAGCCTCCAGGGCCTGCCAGTCACGTAGCCAAACTCGTTCCTCCTCTCCGCTGCCCAGGCTGCTGAGCACAGCGGTTTCCTGCTGGGGAGAGCACAATGGAGCCTGCCCCAAGGGACCCGCCCTGGGGAGGCGCCGGCCTGAGCGCTGTGTGACCCGAGACAGGGCCCACGCCCTCTCTGAGCCTTGGTTTCCCCGGTGAGAAGTGAGGGGGTGAGACGAGGTCTGGTGAGGCCACTCTCCAATCACGATGACAGCAGGCTTGCCTAAGAACATGCGTGTGCGACACCCCGAATCCTCGCAGCCATCCCGTAAGGTCGGGGCAGGGCCAGGCTCACTCAGCCACAGTGTGTCTCCCTTTTCTGCCCAACGTCCTGGATCTGTTCCCCATCCCCACCCCATCTCCCGCAACTCCTTCTTGTCCCCCTCCTCCTCCCAGGAGGCACCCAGCCTCAGCTGGGGTGGGGAAATGACAAGAAGTGTCGGAAGGTCCAAATTAGATCAGGGGCACCCGGGTCAAGGTGTTCCAGGCCTGCCGGCCCGGCTGGAAATAGGGGAGAGGTTTAGAAAGATGTGGGGAGAGAAACCAATAATGGGGGAAAGCAGAGGTGTGGAGGAGAGAGGACTGCAGGCTGGCCTGGGAGGGAGCCAGCCAGTTTGGGACCAAGAGTCACCGACAAACCCCTAGTCAGGGTGCTCCTGAGGCCAGGGACCTGAGGTCCTGCCTCCCCAGGGGTCGCCCCCTCTCCCACACAAGCGCCCTCAGCCTGGGAAACCCCACGTTCACCTCCTAATTTGGACCTGGCTCTCCAGCCTAAAGCCTGGGACCGAAGGCCTCACCATGAACTGGATCCTCAATGGTGGGGAGTGGGGAGGTGGCTACACTCTCCACAGTGGCACTTCCCCAGGATGTACCCCAGAGACGCCCGGCCTGACTCTGCCATGGGTCAGGGTCTGCACAGGTGTGTCCCCAGAAAAGCAAGGCCCCCAGAGAGGGCCTTCCCCAGGGCGTGCAGGGGGGTCTGGATGAGAACCAGGGGACAGCAGGGGCTGAGCTGCTTCCAGTGGGAGGACACTGGCTCCCCCAGGCGGGGGGTGGGGGGAGAAGTGGCCACTGTCCCCACAGCCGTGCCTCCACCTTCTCAGGCTCAGTATCCAAACCTAGGGACACCACCAATGCCCTCCCCTCCCCCAGCCCTCCAGGAGCCAAAGTCTAGACCTTGCCCCTGCTCAGGTGTGGCCTCCATTCTGCCCTTGCCAGGCCTGGGGCTGTCACAGACACTCCGCTCTGAAGCTCAGGGTTCCCAAAAGAACAAGCCCCAGCCAGAGCCCCAGCGACCCAACCTCACCTCCCGCCTCCTGTCCCCACCTCCCGACAGGGGCAGCGATGCCTGCCATCCCTCCCCCCACGCTCTCTTAGGCAGATGGGCGGGAAATCCATCTCGCCTCCGAGCCTCAGTTTCCTCATCTGCATGATGGTCCTCAAAACAATCCCTACTTCCTAGGCTGGTGGTGGGGACAGAAGACACTGTGCGTTGGGACCTTCGCCCAGTGAGGTGTGAAATCTGAGGAATGTTCGTCGTCTCTCCCCCGCGCCTCCCCTCCTGGATGTCTGAGTTCCTTATTTCTATGGCTGCCACCTCCCCAGCTTCCACGCCTGCTGGAAGGGTCCCCCATCCTCAGACAGACCTGGCCCCGGAGCCACTTCTTCCCAGCCCACCCAGTCCCCTCCCCCAAATGGCTTCTGCTCCCTTCTGGCAGGTCTCAAAGCCTGATTGCTGGGCCTCCTCCATCAGACCCCCCCAGGCCTGGGGTCTTCACCAGACCAGGGTGCGGGCAGGGCCAGCAGTTGGAGCCTGCACGTTCACCTAGCTCCCCAGGGGATTCTGATGCCCACTGTTCTACCCGCTGGAAGGAGAACACCTCACCCTCAGGGGAGTCCTTGGGGCCCTCTGTCAGCTCCACCCTGACCTGGTTGCTGCCCCACCCCCCTCTGGGAAAAACACTTTCCCAGACTGCTGATCTTCTCTCTCCCCCCACCCACCCCACCCGCTTCTTGGGCCGGGCAGGGCTGGGCAGGGCCGGGCAGGGCTGGGGAGACCAGCTGGGCTATGTTTGTTCTTGGGGTTTTCCTCTTGAGCTGGTTTTCTAGACAAAAGGCCTGGATGATGGTGGGGACAGAGCCAACCCCGGCCCTTCATGGCACTAGGGGATTATAACAGGAGGTGTGTGGGGGCCATTTACACACCTCCCGGAGTCAGGCCATCTCAAGGAATCTTTGAAGCCCTGTGATGTAAGAGCTCTTTCCCCATTTTAGAGAGGAGGAGACTGATGCTCCGAGAGGCCCGGGGATTGCCCAAGGACACACAGCTGAGGAGGCGCTGGAAGGGGTTTGGGGCTACCCCGGGTACCTCACTATTCCTCCTCCAAACTCCTTCCCTTGCCTCACTGAGCCCTCCCCCACAATTCTGGGCTCCCCTCCTCCAAATCTCTCAGCTGGTGCCTATCTCTTTTCTTCTTTCTTCTTCAGGAGGTCCCATCCTCAGCCCCGTCCTCATTACTTCCCCTGAAAGAGCCACAGACCCTTTGTGACTCCAGCTACCAACGTCCAAACCACTGACTTCAGGTCACAATGGCAGCATTGAAGTACCTGCCTGTGCCAGGCCCTGTCCTAGAGGTGCTGCCCAAGCTAAATGCATCCTCATGACGGCTCTGTGAGGTGCGTCCTCTTATTATCCACATTTTACCCAGGTAGATAAAGTCACTTGCCTAGAGGTGGCAAAGTCAGGACTTGAACCCAGGCTGGCCTCATGCTTCGCTTCTCCATGTTACCCCTCTGGTTCTCCAGCCCAGACCTCCCGATGTCCATGGGTCCCCGGCAAGGGTCCCCATCCCTGCCTGGCCCCTACCAGAGTGCTCGTCTGTGTTAAGGCCTGTGTGCTCCATGTCCCCACTCCCACCCTACCCCTAGCCTGGAATCATCTCGGGTCCCATTCATTCACAGCCGTGTCCCCACACGCAGCATTGCCCAGAGTCTGAGGAGGGACAAAGGGATCCCCGCTCGGGATCGGGCCTCAGCATCCCGGCGTGGTGCCCTCTGCGGGCCACACCAAACACTGCACAGGAGCCTTCTGATCCGCCCTTGTCTGAATCCCCATCACCCTAATAACCCCCTTGGTTTATAGAGCTCCTTTCTTCCATCCAGCTCAAAGCACTTTCACATCTGTGATCTCCCTGGCCTGGGACCAGCCCCAGGAGTGTGGGAGAGCCCTGCATTTCTCTCCCCATTTTACAGAGACAAACTGAGGCCCAGAGAGAAGCGGGCGAGCCCCAGCCTGCCGGAGGATCCAGCAAAGAGCTTACAAGTCTATTTCTCCAACCTTCTCAGTTATAGGTGAATAAACTGAGACCTAGAGGGGAACAGACGTGCCCGAATGAGTCCTGGGCTAGCACCCTGGTGTTCTGAACGCAGTCCAGGGCTTTCCCACGACATCAAGATCTCTGCCTGCAGCTCAGCAAGGCTTGGCCAAGTCATTAAACATAACAAGCCTCTGTTGTCCCGTTTGTAAAAGGAACAGTACTTCCCGCACCGCCTCCTTCCCAGGGGACTAGGAGATAGAGGACAAGGGGGATCTCACGACGGGCCGTGACACCAGGCGAGGTCAGGCAATGGGAGAATGAGGGCGGTGACCCCAAGTGCAGATTTCAGCAGGACCCTCACCCCTGCCTGCCATGAGCACAACCCAGGAGGCCACTTCGGTCCCAGGCTGGACCTTCAGATGGGCCAGCACGGTGTATGTGCTGCCCACGTCCTGCCCTCGCTGACCTGGTCAGGGGATAGGGGTGGGAAGTGAGGAGAAATGGAGACCAGTCTAACCCTGAGTCTCAATTCCTGCCCCCCTTATGTCCCTCCTGGCATTCCTCACAGTTTATCTATTGATTGATTGATTGATTGATTGATTGATTTCAGTGACTTGTTAACATCTGTTTTCTCTGACTCTAAGCCAGGTGTTGGCAAACTTTTCCTGCAAAGGGCCAGATGGCAAATATTATACCCTTTCTGTTGAAACTATACAAGCAAGGCGAAGCAGCCATAGACGATAGGTAAATGAACGAACGTGGATATATTTCAATAAAACTTTATTTACAAAAACAGGCCAAGGGCGGGATTTGGCCCGTGGGTCATAGTTTGCTGACACCGACGCTAACCACCGAGACAGCTGGGACTTGTCTGATCACTCTCAACTGTATCCCATTGTCTGGGCAGACCCTACACTGCAGGCGTTGATTCGATCAATATTCGATGAATGAAGGCATGACTGAGGGAGTGAAACGGGGAAGACCTCTGCAGGTGAGACTCAAGGGACACATGTCACGTGGACTGATGAAGGGAAAGTGCACAGTTTATGCAAACATAAAGAGACAGGAGTGGAGGGAATGCTGCCAGGCTCAGAACCACACCAGAGGTGAAGGTAGGAGGGGTTGCTTGGAGACGAAGGGCTGCCCCAGTGTGGCCAGGGCTCGGACCCTCTTCCTAGGGTTACCAGAAGAATTGAACAGGACAGGACCGGTATGGGTCTCGGCACAGCAACTGGCACATGGGAAGGTCTCAGCTGCCATGATTATTGTTGCTGTTATCAACACAAACCCCTGAAAACTGCCTCTCAAACCCCCACCAATGACCTCAACTGAGTCAGCTTGGCTCAGGATAGGCCTGTGGTGACCGCAAGAAAGCCTGTCCCTTGAGGAGCTGGGATTAGGACCTGTCCTAGTGCTGGGGACACCCTGCCACCTGTTTACTCCACAAGCTGGAAGCTTCTCTAGTGCAGGGGAGAGGGGCTGGTCTTGCCCCAAACAGTGTTGTGTCTCCCCTATCAGGCCGAAGGCTTACCCTTCTGTCTCTCCCCCATCTAGTCCAGCTGATTGCCTGCAAGAGACTCTGACCTGTCACCCCACTCCGCTGGAAGCACAACCCAGTCTAGAGCCTGGAGCTGAGGGTGGGCACATTCTGAGGTCAGCCTGTGGCTTTCTTTCTTAAGCTTCCCAGAAAGGCCCCAAGTTCTAGGACCTGGGACCTGGGACCCCGAGGCAGGGCCTGGACTCCAGAGGTAGCACCTCGCACCTGAGCCCTCCAGGTGGAGCAGCGAGTCCCACTGGCTATGGAACTCCTTACCTGGCCTTGGTTCTTTTCCTGGGTCTCCTTCTCCACACCTGGGGGTTAGGACCAGGCGATGTCTGTTGCTAGCTTAGACAGAGACTTCGTGCAGATCTGGGTGGATTCACCCACAGCTCAGCAAGGAGATGACATCTTTGTGCTAGAGAAGGGCGCCCCATGCCTGGGCGGACACCAGAACTCAGGGCCTGGTCACCTGAGGACGAACAGGCTTTCACTGCCCTCCCTCTTAGCTGGGTGCCTTTATTCAGGACACAAGATGCGCATCCTTGAACTGTGGCTTGGCCTGCCTTGCCAGCGTGTTACTTACTTTCTAGGTCAATTGTCCAAGGGAGCAAGGAAAAGCAAAGCAGTAGAGAATGGTGCTGTCTCCGGCTGCCCTCTGGTGGCCAGGGGCCACGTGACACACGCAGCTCAGGAAAAGCATCTCAGGCTTGTCTTCCCTGAGTCTCTGCCTTGGTCCAGGGGCGGGGGAGGAATGCAGGGCGGGGTGGGGGGGGTGTCTCCTCCCTGACTGCAGAGACTCAACACCTAGGGATTGGGGTACCAGCCTCTGAACCCTGAGAAAGAGATTCTGTCATAAAGAGCCACCAAGGACCAGGCCTGGCCAGGCATTTTAGAGATGAACTCAGGGTACCTGTTTGCACACCAGGCTGGAAGCTTCCACAGGGCAGGGAGCAGGGGCTGGTCTCTTCCCAGAGTCCCCAGTGACCAGCATAGTGGTTGTGGTCTCCTCCATCTGACGGGGGGCTTACCCTCTGTCTCTCCCTGCCCCACCTAGTCCAGCTGGCTGGCCTACGAGGGATTTGACCTGTCCCCTGACTCCAGCTGGAAGCCCACAATCTTGAGCCTAGAGCTGAGAGTGAGCACACTCTGAGGTCAGCCTGTGACCTTCTTTCTCAAGCTTCCTGGAAGGGCCCCAAGCCCTGGCACTCGGGACTCCAAGACAGGCTGGTCCCCTAGAGAAACAGGGAACAGTACCGGGAGCCTCATCCAGGCCTCGACCCCACCGGAGAGTGACTGGAAAGAAGCTGGTTTACAGATGAGGAGACAAGGATGAGGCTTCCCATCGCTCTTTAGGTGAAGTCCAGATCCCAGTGGGAGGCCCTCCCGGGAGCCAGCTTCTGCCCCTGGCTCTGCCCATCCTCTTTGGCCATCTCTTCCTCCTGGACACTGATCCCTTCCTCTCACCTCCAGACCATTGCCTATGTTGTCCTCTCTGCCAAGTCCCACTCATCCCTCAGCTGCGGACTCTGTCATTGTCACTTCCCTGGATGCTCCCTCCATGCTCGAGATCAGATCAAGTCCTTCTCTTCTATACTTTCCACAGCTCCTTCCCAGTGCTTCTCAGGGCTGTGATTCTCAGTTTACCTGTGTCACTAATGGATGAGTGCCTACCTTCCCCACCAGGACTGTCTCCCTCCCCCAGGGAACAGGGACCTCATCTGTCTCGTTCACACTGTCATCTCAGCAGCTCACTGTGTCAGGTATACAGGAGGTGCTCAATAAGCATTTGCTGGATGAATGAAAGGTTGGATCCATGAGTCTTGGCTATAACCACTTTTTAGATGTGTGACCTTGGACAAGTCTCACTTGCTTGCACTCAGGCAATAAATGTTTATTGAGCAGCTACTACATATTGTTCCGAGCGGAGGAGTCAAACCCAGATCTGTGTGGCTTGCAATGCTTTCTTTCTGCATACCCAGCTCTGGCCTGAGAAAGCCAGTACCGAGGAGATATTTCAGGCCTGGCGATGGGCAGCCCCAGTCTGAAGTCTCACCCTCTCCTGCTGGTCCCCCACACGTCATTTATGTCAGTCCCCTGACGCCCCCACATCCTTGCCTCTATACCTTGGAGCCTGCCACCATTGCTTTCTGCCAACATCCCCCTCAACCTTCAAAATGCCATTGCAGGGTCACCATCGCCTCAAAGCCATCCCCACAATCCTTGGCAGAGCATCTCTGCTCTCACTGCACTTGCTGGCACGGGAATGCTCCACTGCCCACTCTGACCTGAGATACTGATGGGCACGGCTCCCCCAAGCTGCACCGTGCCCCCCTCCCAGGACTGCCTGGGCATGGCCTGAGTCTGATTCATCACTGTAATGGCTCCCGTTGATTAATCTTTCTCTGATCAAACTGCAGCATCTGTTCTCTGTGCTCCAGTGCTCCGCTTGGGGCCGGGCACTCAGGGCTAGTGAATGTCCGTCACTGAACAAGAGAATGGGGGCAGGCCACAGGACTGGGGGCTCTGGGCAGATCCTCAGAATCATGACAGGAGAACAGGACTCAGGGTGTGACAGGCACAGCCCGGGCGCTCTCTCCCCTGGTCCCCACACCTACCAGAGTGGGGCAAGGGGGGCCCTGGGGGAGGGTAGTGGAAGGTCACAGGGCAGATGAGCTGTGGGCTGAGCTGGGCAAGGACAGTCTGCCCCAGGGAAGGACAACCACACATCTTGGAGCTGTCTGGGAATCTGGGAATTTTCTGCCTCAGCAGAATCCCAAGGACTGGGAAGGTGAACATGGGCATCCAAAGGGGAGCTGCCCACCCCTGTATGGCCCAGGCTCAGGCCAGTGCCAGGGCTGGGCTAATAGGCAGGAGACCTGGATTCTATACCCCACTCTGACATCGATTTGCTGTGTGACCTTGGGCAAGCCCCTGCCCTTCTCTGAGTGCCAGTCTGTACAACGAGAGGACTGAGTCAGTGTGGAACCAGCCAGCACGAATGCCAGGGGCCGGGATAGCCAGAACCTCTCACCCCACCCCAGCGATATGTCTGAATTGGTAAGCAAGTGACTCTGGGTGGGGCTCCTGCTCAGCCTTGTCCACCTGTCCCTGTTTTGAGCTGAAGGGGGCAAAATGGGCTCCCCAGTGTCCTCTCCCCTGTAACCTGCCCCTTATCTCTGCAGGGGCTCCCTTCCTGTCCCCTGTGCCCCCAGAGCTGCCAGACTGCCTGCTGGGAACATTGGCAGCTGTGACCAAGTGTCCTGCGTCATGGTGAGTCAGAGCCCTCTGTCCAAGCCAGATATCCAGTTACTCCATGACAGAAAAAAAGGACATTTCTGCCTCCCAATACCAGACCACACAAGACAGGACCCCAGAGCCTGGCCATAGGCAGGCCCATTTTTCCATCTCCACACAAGGACAAGCACACAGCTGGCACTATGCAAGGCACCAGGGCATCCTTGAGGATCAGAATAGCCTATCCCCTCAGAGGTATCCTCTCTCAAGCCAGACTTAGAGAGTAGGGCTGGTCCAATGGGGACAGAGCATGGGAGTACTTGAGCATCCAGCAGAATATAGCACTGACTTGGTAACTGGCACATCTGTCTTGTTCGCACTGGCACATAGTAGGTGTTTAATACTCATCCTTTGAATAAAGGTTCTTTGGGCTTCCCATGAGTGCAGAGAAGCTTGGTGAGGTGACAATGCATCATACGGGTCCTCGCCGTTATTTATTTTTAGCCCCAAGTCCCTAGTACATGCAGGTCATTTCGCATACATTGTCTCATTAATCCTTACAGCAATGGCAGGAGGTGAGATTTCTCACCCCTAGTTTACAGATAAAAACAGTGAGGCTCAGGGAGGTGAAGCAACTTCCCCAAAGGCACACAGCTTGTGTGAACTGAGTCCATACTCATACCAGGTCTGCCGACACCGGTGGTCAAGGCCACTCTCCACCCAGACTTTACTCCAGAGAGGGCACCAGGCCTGGGGGAAGAGAAGGAGGTCAGCACCCAACCCCATCTCATTTCTCCCTCCTACCACCACCCCCGCTGTCCCACAGGCTTCAGATCCCACCCTGTGGAGGCCTTAAGCGCCAACTCATGCTCCTGCCTCAAACTTTATTCCTTTTCCAAAACCCTGCCATCACAAGGTTTTTTAAAGGAACCTGGGTTCCTCACCTGCCCATGCAAAAGGGACACAGTGACACCTGCCCTGCCTGGCACACAGGTGGTGTAAGGAGGAGTGAGACAAAGTGTGTGAAAGAGAGGGCCGGAGGTCTGCTAAGGAGCTGGGGCGTGTGTGTGCGTGTGACTGTGAGTTCCCGTGAATGTGCTTCAGTATGAGAGTGTATGGCTGTGGGTGTGGGGACGTGCTAGTGTGGATGTACAAGTGAGTGGGCGAGCGTCCACACGTGCGTCTGTGCACGCGGGAGCGTATGTCCCCGCGGGGTTTGTGAGTGAGTGAGTGGGTGAGTGTGAGTGATGAGCGTGGGCCTCTGTCGCTGGCGAGACAGGACACGGGGGCTGAGAACATCCTTGGCCCCAGACGGCTTTGCCCCAGCTGAGCCCAGAGAGGCAGGTGCAGGCCCCTTTCCAGCGCCGCGGGAGACCCCGGGTGTCCAGCAGGGAGGCCACTAGGACACTGTTCCCGCCCTCTCCGCCCCCACCCCGGGCCGGCGTCCTCGGAACAAGGAGCCGTCTGCCCTTCACGGCTAAGGGACCCCGGGCAAGGCGTCCGCCCTCCGCGAGCCTGTTTCTCCCCCTGCAGAATGGGCGTGAAGGGGGTCGTTAGCGCGCCCGGCCGGGTGTCTGTGCGGTGCTGGTTGTCGCAGTGACCTCAGTTAACGTCGTGGGCTGTGTCTCCAGTGCTGACCCCCCCACACACACGGGCCCCTTCCTCTCCAGTCCCTGTCACCGGGGGACGAGAGGTTGCGGCCAGGGGTCACCCCACCCCGCTCGCTGTACCCTAACCCACCCCACCCCCTCCCCAATTCCCACTGCAACCCCCAGCCCAACCTCCACACCACCCCCACCCCAGCCCCCACCCTGGCCCCCACCCCAACCCCCACCCCAGCCCCCAGCCCAACCCCCACCCCACCCCCACCCCGGCCCCCGGCCCAGCCCCCAGCCCGGCCCCCACCCCAATCCCCTCCCCACCCCCACCCCGGCCCGGCTGCGGCAACAGGTGCGCGGGGCGGGCGGGGGCGCGGGGCCGGGCGGGGCGGCGTCCTCCGTGGCTCGGAGCGCGCAGTCCCGGGGGCCCCCCCCGCCCGCGGGCGCCGGCAGGAGCGGGAGGCGGCGGCGGGGACAACGTTGGGGACAGCGCTGGGGACAACGCGGCGAGCGGCGGCCCAGCCCGGCGCATCCCGGCCCCCGCCCCCCGCGCGAGGCCCGCGCCGCGGAGACATGAGCGCCCCGCGGCCCGGCGCAGCCCAGGCGCCCCGGCCCGGCCCCGCCGCCCCGTGATGGGCTCCTGCGTGTCGCGAGGTGAGGCCGGTGCGGATCGGGGTCCCTGCGGCCGCTCCAGGGAAACTAGGGAGTCGCCTTGGGGGGGAGGGGGCGCTATCGGTCCTTCCTGACCAGCCACCCCCCTCGCCCCCGCTGAGCCCTGGGGGACAAGGCGTGGAGGACGGGGGTGAGCGTGGGGGGAGAGCACCTGGAGGGCACCGCCGCCCCAGCCCCGTCTGGAACCAGCCCCCGGCAGGTGGCATGAAACAGGGTCCCTTCCTTTCCAGCGGCCACACGCCCCCTGCCATGTGTTTTGGAGGGCCAGGGGGCTTCTGGTGGCTCCTGACTCTCTGGAGGGACTCAGGGTGGGGAGGGGGGAACCAGGAGAGCACCCTCCCACACCCACTCAAGACACAGGCTCACTGGCTCAATGCCCCCCATTCTGTCCCCTCATCCCATGCTCCTGTCTCAGAGTCCCTGAACTCCACTGGCAGCAAGGGGTTAATGGAGGTGAACAGGTTATAGAGGAGGCGCTCTTTCCCCCACCCTCCCCCCTAACTCTTTGTCCTTCCCCCTTCCTGGGTCAGGGGACAGGAATGGGGGACAGAGACGGCTGATGTTCTCAGTAACCCCTGAGACTTTCTCTCTGTCCCTGAGCTTTAAAAGCCAGCCTGACTGGCACCCTTCACTCTCCTCCTCCTGTGCCTGAGCCCCACTGCTCTCTCCAGGTGGCTCTGGGAGCTGGAGTGACCTGCCCTGGAGAGTGGCACACCGGCCTTTGGAATTCTCCAGCTTCCCAACAGGCTGCTGAGCAGCACTTTAAAGAGGTTGGCTGGGCCATTTCCCACCACCCATGCTCACACCACAGTGGGAGGGGGCGGGGCTGGGGTAGAGGTGCTGGTTAAATCCGCTGACTCCAACCACAGGGCCTTGGGGGGGCTGCCACCCCACCCATCCCCCCCAATGGCTTCCGTAGGCAACAATGGATGAACAAGCTTTGGAGGGGGCTGGGCAGGCCCTGGAGGGGCGGGGGTCCTGGGAGGTGTTGAGGAAGAAGCAAACCCTCCTCCCTGTCTGGCCTCTCAGGGGCTCTGCTCACTGGTCCATGCAGGTAAGTGACTCAGGATGTCCCAGCAGGGTGTCAGGGCTGGAATCACGGGTGGGGGTCAGATTGTGTGAGGCCCTTTCACTTATTCAGTCTTTAAGCTGATATTACCACAACACCTACTGTGTGCCAGGCACCATGTATGCCCTGGGCATCCAGCACCGACAGGCCCAGCACAGTACCTGCCCTCCTGAGGGCTACAGCCTGGCACGAGTCGAAAGGTGGTTTTAAGAGTGAAGAGTGTTTACTGTTCTTTTGGAGTAACGGGCTCTCAGTGTGTCATCAGAACCTGAAGGTTCTGAGAAGTCTCTTAGTGTCGGGGAGCCTGGAGCTCCCCATCACTCAGCTATTCCATGCCAGGCACTGGGGGACCTGTGAGCCGCAGACCCGCTGAATGCAGTTCAGAGGCCAGGGAAGAAGGGAAACTGCCAAGGTCACTCGAGACCTGCCAAGGTCACTCAAGGCAGTGTGAGGACTGGGGTCCAGGTCCTCTGATAGGATGTGAGGACCATTGACCATCGTCCCAGAGACCCCGAGTGGCTGAACCCCTGAGTGGAGGCCCCTCACCCCTCTAATTGTCACTCAGTGCTCCGTTTACCAGGTACTGGTTGGGACCTTTTAGGCACAACCATTAAGGGGTACATACTATCACTGTCCCCTTTTATAAATGGGGACACTGAGTAGAGGGGAGTTGAATGATTTGCCCAGGGGCCGGCAGATAAGAAATAGCTGAGACAGGACTTGAACCCAATCAGGCCAACTCCCTCAGCCCCGGCTCCTGTCCTGCCCCCTCTCCAGCTGTAGGTTTCCATGGGCTTCTGAGCCCCAAGAACTGGTCTGTAACCTGAACTAAATGGCTAATGACAGGCCCCCCTTGCTCCAAGCGCTTCCCTGTGCCAGGTGCACAACCTGAAGCTAGACGAGGAATTGGAGCCTCATGCTGATGCCTGCACCCAGCTGGGGCCACCCCTGCCAAACCCTAAACCCCAGGTACACACCGCACCTAGGAGGGCTGCCCCCTGTCAGCCTCCGGCAGCAGTTAGCTTCTCCATGCCAGGCCTGAGAGGTCAGAGTGCAGATGCCGGTGCCAGCCAGCCTAGGTTTGCATCCCTGCTCTACCATCACTAGCTCTGTGACCTCAGCCGGCTACTTGACCTTCTTTATGTATCTCATAGAGCGTTCTCATCTCGAAAATGGGAATAATACAAATATTGAGGTTTTAGGGTTGCTGGAAGGGAATTAAATGACTCAATTCACCTAAAGCGCTTGGACGAATACCTGCATGTAGTAAGCACCCCTAAGTGTTAGCTATTACTTTCATTTTCGTTATTACCCTTTTGTGCAGACAGCTCATCGAGACCCTCTTGGCTGGGAAAAGGGAAGCTATAGAGGCTTCAAGCCCCAGCCTTTTCATGGGAAAAGTAGTGGGTGGCAGGCACTTGAGGTGCTCAGGACGTGGGGAAAGTGATTGGAACCAGATTAAGGCAACAAACGCTGTTTTCCGGAGCTATTTTGTGTTCATTATCTATTTTTAAGCTATTGTTTGTTGGACATTTATCCTGAGCCTTCACCTTGCTGACCCAGTTGGTCCTCCTTCAGCCTGGGAAGGGGGCCGTGGGGCTCGGAGACAGGAAGAGTCTTAGTTGACACTGTCACGTAGCCAGGACACAGAGAGGCAGGATTTGACTCCGGGTTTGCATGACCCCAGAACCTGAGCACAAAACCCCTGCTCTTTGCCTTTTCATGTCCCCCACATGGAGAGAACTCGTGGCCAGTGCTTTAAAAAAAGCAGCTCTCTGGAATAACCCAAGTGGTTAGTGTTTGGTTTGGGCTCTGCTGTCACCACTGGTGGCAATCCATATGGAGCACAGGGGAGTTATATTTGCTCCCCCTTCTCTCCAGCTCCAGGATTTCTTAGTGTCCACCCCAAGCCCCCAGCACTGGGACCTCTCAGCCTGCCCCCCACCCCACCCCAGCCTTTTCCTCCAGAGCAACCCATCACCCTCCTGGCCCCACAGGAAGGCTCAGTGCATCGGGCACTGATGAGGGGGTTGTAAGAGCAAAGCCTGGGGACTGAGGACTTTCTTCTGAAAGGTCAGACATCTGATTATGTCTGAGATGAGGCACAAGCCCTAAGAAGGTTGACCAGAGCCATCCACAGTGCCCAGGGCCCCTTGATCATGAATGACCCCCCCACACACACACCCCTCTCGTCCTGTCTCCCCTTGCTTGTCCTTAGCAGAACCAGGGAGCAGAGTCTTACCCTCGGTCCTGTGGGGAGACCGAGTGAGGAGTCAATGGGGCCCAACCCTTTCAGAGCTCCCAGTCTGAGGAGGGGGACATGACCTTAGTAGTCTGATGGCAGAGGCAGGACACACACACACACACACACACACACACACACACACACGGGAAAATGGCCCTCTCAGGAGATCAGCGTTGGTTAGTAGTTGGAACCCATACTTTGGATTCGTAGACTAGCCTAGGTGTGAACCCCACTTACGAGCTGCTGATCTTGCAGAAGTAATTTAACATCTCTGAGCCTTGGTTTCCCCATTTTTAAAATGGGCCTAAGAGAGTTGTCGTGAAGGTTAAGTGAGAGCTCATGGTTGAAATAGCGTAAGACAGTACCTGACACACGGTTGGTGTTTAATGACTAGTGGCAGCAAATCACTGCAGGCCAGACTTTGGCCGTCAGGGCTGCTGGTAAGGGAGAGGCCTAAAACTGCTGAGGCCAACCTAGGCAGGCTGCCTGGAGGAGGTGAGGCCAGAGTTGCGTGTTTCAGAGAGGTTGGGCCACAGGATCGCAGAGGACATAGAAAGGAGCCAGGGTGTGTGGAAGGTCCTAGAGAGGAGCCCGTTGTCACTCTCCATCCTTGGTTAGACCTAGAAAGGGACCCCTTTGAGCATCTCTGAGCTGTACCAACCCACAGACTGCCATGGTTCTGGTGACCCATAAACAGATATCCTGGGGGGTGGGGGCACTTTATCTACTTGAGGTTAAGCCTCTGCCAAACTCAGAGCAATGGCCTGCTGCCATGGCAGTGACTCACGCCAGGCAAAGAGGACAAGGGCTCACCCTGGGTGGCCTCCCACTGCAGAGTCCCTAGGGCAGGGGTCCCCAAACCCCAGGCCACAGACTGGTGTGGCCTGTTAGGAACCGGGCCACACAGCAGGAGGTGAGTGGCAAAAGAGCAAGTGAAGCTTCATCGGTATCTGCAGCGGCTCCCAGCACTAGCACCACCACCTCAGCTCCACCTCAGATCATCAGGCGTTAGATTCTCGTAGGTGCCGAAAAGGTTGGGGACCGCTGCCCTAGGACAAGCTGCAGCCCTAAGGACAGAATCAAAGGAGTGTTGACCGAGATCTGTTCCTTGGTTCAGAAGGAGGATCTGAGGTCTGGGAGGGGAGAGGGACAGAGAAGAGGTCTTGTCTGGACAGCTTGCTGTGGCAGGGGCCTCACCCTCACGGCTACCCTTTTCCAGAGGGCTGTGCTATTCTCATCTCACAGACGAGAACCCTGGGGTGCACAGAGGCCGTGTCACAAGCCCACAGCCCTGGAGCTGGCAGTGGAAAGCTGGGATTTGAACCCAGGGCAGGGACGGCGAGAGGAACGCCTTGCTCACTGCGTTCTCTTTGGAGCCAGGACCAGAGCCGGGCACATGATGGCCGGGCACTACGTGCCCGAGGAGTGATGGGCTGGAAGGACTGTACCGTGTGTTCGGCCGCAGGGGCCCGAGAAGCCTCGAGCAGAAACCCCAGGCTGCCCAGGGACCCACATCACCAGGCGTTTCGGACACAGGCTGCTGCTGTTATCATGTGGTTTCAAAAGGAGGTTCCCCCTTCTCCAAGCTGCTGAGGAAAAAAGCAGGGTTCACCGTGGGCCCTCCTTGCCCTCCCTCTGGGGGGAGATGGCACCCATGGTGACTAAAGGACTGGGACATGAAGCGCCAAATAACAGCGAAAGGGGCGAGATGACTCAGAAGCAGGGGAGAGGAACCTGAGCAGTTATGCTGCAGACTCCCCAGAGAAAAAAGCAGAGAAAACCAGTGTGGGAGCTCTGCAGCAAGAGGGGCACGGGGTAGACATCAGGAGGAACTGTCTGGCGGTTGGACGCTAAAGCAGAGTGAGGAACCGGCATGGGAGGCAGGAAGCATCCTTAGTAAACAGTTCTGGTTGCAGGCTTGTCTTCTGAAGGAGACATCTGCATGACACCCCTCTCCTTGAAGGATCAAGATGGCCCCTCCAGGTTACCATGGCAACCAGAGGCCGTCACTTCCATGCCAAGGGAGGTGGGAGAGGAAGCAGATCTGACAAGGGGCTTCTGACCTTGAGGTCAGGGCAGTAAGATGTGGACCGAGAAAGGGGGAGGAGCCCACCCACTCCCACGGGAGAGGGAGGCACCCACAGGAGCGTGGCTAGGGGCCCCCTCAGGCAGTCCCCCAGCCCCCACCTCACGTGAAATGCTGTGTTTTTCCAGTTGCCAGTGGTGACGAGGCCACGGTCCCAGCTGGGCGAAGAGCAGCCTGTGATTTCACCCTGGGCTGGTTCATTACCTGATGTCTCCATGGCAACTAGCCCGTGACATCACAGGGCCAAAGTCCTCAGGGGGAGAAGGCAGCTTTGGCAGAGGCGCCTGCCCCTCAGCTGAGGTTGGGTGCAGGAAGGCCGGGTAGGGGCCAGGAACCAGGAGTCCTCCAAGTCCACCACCAGCTCCTAGACGAATGACCTTGTTCCAGTCATGTCTCCTCCAGGCTTTTGCCATCCTACCAGCTTCCTCTGTGTTTGGCTCCTCTCTGTCTCCTCACGCCATGGCCGGGAGCCTTAGAAATGTTCCAGCACCTTTCGAAGTTCCTAGGTGCAGCCCGTAGCCAGCACCTCCTGTCTGCACCTCGGTGGCCCTGGCTTGTGCACACTGGACCCTTTCGAGTGATGGCTCTCACACTTTTCTGACTAAAACCCGCAGGCATAAATATATGTTGCGTTATGACCCAGTACACACACAAAGAAAGCCTTCATCCTGTTTGCCCCCTTCCCAGCTGTGCAGACACCCACCCGGGGGTGGGTGAGACACTGGCCTCTCCTTTGCATGCATCCCCAGTTTCTGCAAGTGTCTGCAAACCCCACATTCCATTTGTTGGAAGAAAGAGGTAACCGCAGTCAGAAGGGACGGCTGCACCCCTACCCCCCACACTGGGGGTGGCTCTCTTCAAAACATGGGCCCTTTTGCCTCTGGGTTCTCAGTTTGGGATCCTAGTAGACAATTCCTGACCGTTTCACAGATGAGGAAAACAGAGGCTCAGAGAGGCAGAGTCACTCGCTCAGGGTCCCACAGGCAGTAAAGGGCGGAGCTGGGATGTGGACGGTCCGGCACCAGAGCCTGACCCAGCTGGCCCTGGAGCAGACTCTGAAACGAGGATTGGGGTACAACCAACTGATATACGAAAGAATGGAGAGAGCTAAAGCCAGGAAAGGGTGTCCCAAGGGGGTGACCTTAGCTTGATCCCACAGGGGCCTCTGGAATGAAAGTTAAGCTCTGAATGTTCTGACCCCAAGCCAAGGAGCTGGGCTCCTGCACCCACTCTGAATTCTCGGGTGGTTTCAGGATGGCATCCTGCCTAGAAAGAGTCCTTGGAGGCAAAGCACATGGCGAGAGGCTGTGGGTGCACAGAACTAGGAGAAAGCAGCCCAAAGGGGTCTGGGGGGTCGGGTGGAGCACCCACACTACCCTCCAGTGCCCACTTCTTCACCTCCCTGTCAACACCTCTGCGAGTCCCCTGCAGCCAGCTCCCTTACCGCCCTGCCTCTGGGGTTGCCCGATGCCTCCTGCGTCCCGCCGCGGACCTCCCTGGCCTCAGCTCCCTCCAGGAAGCCCTGCCTGCTTCCATGCCATGAGTGCTGGGAGCCAGCACCCAGGACAGGGCGGCCTGCAGGCTGGGTGAGTGTCCTGCAACAGCCCAGATGCCGCTGCTCCTCAGTCCTCCCTTCCAGACTCCATGGCTTTGTGCAAGCTGCACCCCTGACTGCGACACCTTCCTCCCAGCACCCCGTCCTGGCCAGCTTCCCCGTCAGCTCTCCAGAGCCTGCCAGAACTCCTGGAGGACTCCTCTGTGCTTTGGAAGAGAGTGAGCCTCGGTGTCAGACCGAGAGGGCTCAGATCCTGACTGCCAGTTCCAGGCTGTGTGCCTTGGGCTAGTGTCTTTCCCCTCTGTGCCTCAGTTTCCTCACCTGTAAAGTTGAGCGACAGATTCCTTCCTCTCTAGATGGATGTGAGAAGTCAGGGCCATCACACTGGAAAGTGGGGTATAGAAAGAAGAGTTCTTGGCTGGTGTTCTGGGTCAGCCTTGTGTTTGAAGGAGAAGTGTTGGGGCTGGTTTTGTCCATCAGACAGGGTTCTCCCTGTCTTAATCCCCAGGGGCTTGCACAGTGTAGACATGCAATAGTTGGATGCCGAGTGGGTGAAGGAAGGAATGAATGGATGCATGGATGGATGGATGGATGGATGGATGACAATCCCCCAGATGCTTACGTAACTGGGTTTTTCGTGACACTCAGGCCTCAGCTCTGAGAAGCCCTCTCCAGTCCCCCCCGCCCGAGTCACACAGCCCCTCATCTTTTCTCTTCACAGTTGCTATCACCGTCTAACAGATCTTATTCATTTATGTGTCTGGTTAATGATCTGTCTCCCCCACTAGAATGTCAGCTCCATGAGCAGAAACCATCTCTGTCTTGTTTGTCACTGGGTCCCCAGTGCCCAGCTGTGCCTGACACATAGTAGGTGCTCAGCTAATACCTTTGAATGCCTCAAAGAGTAAAGAAATCCATTCATCAAGTGACTAGTAAGGATGTTTCAGTTATCCCGTGGGGGTTGGAGAAGTCCTCTTCCATTCAACCCAAGAATTCAGGTCTCGGCTCAAGGTCACCTCCTCAGAGAAGCCTTCCCTGACCACCCAATTCGATGTGGTCCTCCCTGTGACCGTGTGGGCCACTCATTCCCCCTCAGTCATCATGCTCTGATATTTTTGTTTGTTTGTTAGTAGAAAGTAGTAGGGTAAACTAATTGGAGGTCTCTGTGGGATCAAAAAAACGCTGGAATGTGAGTGCTAGAGTTAGTGAAAACGGAGTAACAAGCCGATGGGCCAGTAATTCCCACGGAGGGGGCCCAGCAGGAGGAGATCCTGGCTGGACTTCTCACCAGGCGTGGGTCTGAGTCTGTTTCCTACAAAACAAGGCCAGGTGATAATGAGGTAATGCCCACCTCCCAGGGCTGACCCGAACGAGCTCGTAAGCAGGAGAACACTCCGTTTTTCTAAGTTCCTGCTGTCTGTCTTATTTCCAGATCTGTTCACAAGTGCCCACAAGGACTGCCCCATGCCTCAGGGCACAGACGCCCTGAGCCCGGACTTGCCCTCCAGCCACCCACCCACCATTGCTCCAGACTATGTCACTGGCAAGGTAACCGGTCGTGCTTCTTCCCCACCTTCACCCCTGCCTCTGCCCTGGCTCCTGGGCTGTCCCCGCCAGCTCCCCATAGGGGGCAGAAACCATTCCAGTCCCCTCCCCTCCCCAAGCTTGGCTAGTTCTTGTGGGATCAGGACCCTTAAAATTTGGTATTCAGCGGGGCAGAGGTGTGAAATGGGCCGGACATCCAGGAACTGGATCAGGCTTATTTTAGAAGAGAGGGCCCCACCCTGAAGGGCTTTGCACCCAAATTAACCCAGGCTTGCAGATAGCAACTCTCTTACCAGCCCAGGGCTCCTTAGTAGCCGCCCTCCCTACTGGAGAGTCAGAGGAATAGAATTCTCAGTCCGGATAGAGTAGGAAGATCTTGCTAGGGACCTCGAACCCTGCTGCGTAATTTCCACCCCTGACCCCAGAGGTTGTAGCTTGAGCCTACCACATGACATAATTACCTTTTTTAAAATTTTGAGCACGTACCACATGCTAAGCATTATCCTTTGCCTACATTGTGTCACTTATGTTTCACCCCAGCCTGAGAGGTAAATGGCATTATCCCATTTTACAGAGGAAGAAACTTATGTTGTGGGATGTTAAGTCGCTAGTCTGAGGCTACTTAGGCAGAACTGGCAGAGTCAAAACTCAAACACAGGTCTGATCTACCCCTTTCACCCACTGCTTCCCCTGCAGAGCCGCCCACCCCACTTCTTTCTCTGCATGCCAGGGGACACCAGGGCACAACTCACTAGTAGGCAGACCCCACCCTCAGGGAGCATCAGAGGGCTGACCCACACCTCCACCCTGTACCCTAAGACTCATGCCACTTGCTGGCACGATGTGCCAAGCCTTGCCTGATCCTCTTTTCTTATTTTAGGACAAACAGTTGGATTTCTGTTGGGATCCTTGGCAGGTCAGTGCACTTGCCTGTGCCCCGGTCTGGTCAGCCGCGGCTGACACCGCTGCCTCTCCCTCCACTAGACCCAGCCTGGGTACAGAGTCCTGCCAGCCCTGGGGCGGGGAGGGGGGACCTGATGAAAACAGTGGGTGGGATGGTCCCATGGCAGTTGGCAGCATCACCCTGGCCCTGTCCACTGCTCAGGGGCCCTGAGGAGGCTGGGCAATGAGGATGGTGGGGTGGGCAGACGTGTTGGGCAGGTCTCTGCCACCTACTCACCCCTCCCCCTCCCACAGAGGTGCTTCCAGACCACCAACGGCTACCTGTCCGACTCTAGATCCTGCTCCAGCAACTACAACGTGGCAGCCCTGGCCACCTCGTCCCTTGTGGGTAGGTACCAGCTGCTCTCTCCTGGAGTTTGTGTGGTCCACCCCAGACACTAGCTGGATGAATTGCAGCTGGAAGGATTGTGGCCCTGTGGGGTCACCATTTTCTCAACGCCAGGCTCCAAGCCGGGTTCTGCAGGAAGTAGAGACATAGGGCTCCCACCCCCAAGGGTTAAATCATTGGGGCCTCCAGAAGCTCTGAGGGGATGGCCCAATTTTTCAGACATCTCCTGGCATGGTGTCCCTGCCTCTCTGCAGCAGACGCCACCTTGGGTCAGTTCCTTAGACGCAGAGCCAGAGGCAGGAACTGTGCGTGATCCACTGAGGCATTTTCTCAAGGGCCACCTGTGGGAGTGGGGGCTGCCCGGCAGGGCAGGGGAGGAACAGAGACCTGGCAGCAGGAGCGACCTCTTTCTGGACCATGAATCGCACTGCAGAATTCTCTGCCCTTTGAGGGGAGGGGGCTGACACCATATTACTCCATCAGTCAGGTGGCCCCTGGGAAGGATCTTCCCTCCCATCCCCCGACTCCTGACATCTCTGGCTGAGGCAGCTGCCATCAGCTAAGGGTGAGTCTCCAGAGAAGCTGCAGGTGTGAGCGCTGGGGGTTAGGCACGCAGGCCAGGATAGGGACTCTGCCGCAGCATCTGCCCAGGTGGCCCACAGCACAGCCTCCTGGGCCGTTCTCAGCTGTTCCTTTGCTCCTGGCTTTGCTGAATACACATTGGGCTCGCATTTCATCAACTCCACCTTTGGCCCCTAAGCCCCTGATTAGGATGCTCTTCCTAAACAACACAGCTCACCTGTCTCGCTCTCCTGCTCGCCACCCCACTGTGGCTCCCACTGCTATACCTCGGCTTGGCTCTCTCAGCCCCCAGTCTGGGCACCCCAGCCTCTTCTGCCACCCCAGTCCCGGCATCCTGGAATCACGCCAGACTCTTCCATGCCTTCATCATCTTATCTCTGAAAAAGCCTTCAGTCTTGCCCTGATCTGCCTAACCCACCCGGCCTTCAAAGCTCCACTTCAGTCTGCCTCTTCCAGAAAGTCTTCCCTGCCTGCCACACCCCTCACAGATCTCACCCTTGGCAGAGCTGGCACTGGGCTTAATGGGAAAGGGGAGAGCTGAGTGGATCTTGAGTGGATGGCTCCTTGAGCTGATATCCTTGGGTCTGAACTTGATCAGAAAGGGAATGGGCCTTGGCAGGATTGGGAAAGAAGCAGCAAGAAGTGGGCGGGGACACTGGGAGCGAAACACTGGGAGAGGTTGGGGCCTGCAAGTGGGTGGGGAGCACCTAAGTGACGGGGGCTCTCAGGGGAGGGCGTGGGGCAGGGAGTGGGCGCAAGGCATTGGCGGGCATAAGGAATTAGATGGGTACAAAGCATTGGTAGGTACAGGGCTTTGAGAACAAGGGGCTTTGGCTGGGTACAAGGCATTGAATGGATGTGGGGTATGAGCCATGGATGGGCCTGAGCTTTTGGGGGTTTGGGATATTGGAGGTGGGGCTCTGAGCTGGGCCTTGTGTCAAGACAGTCACCTGACTGCCCTCGATGTCCCCAGGGGTGGTGCAGAGTATCAAGGACCACATCACAAAGCCCACGGCCATGGCACGTGGCCGTGTGGCCCACCTCATCGAGTGGAAGGGCTGGAGTGCCCAGCGGTCCAGCTGGGAGCTGTCCCCAGATGAGGATGAGCATTACTGCTGCCTCCCAGACGAGCTGCGTGAGGCCCGCTTTGCTGCAGGTCAGTGGGGAGAAGGGGAGCTCAGGGACAGGGACTGGTCAGGACCCTACCCTGGTCCTTAGGGCACACAGCATCGCCACCTGGGCATTGTCTGGGCAAGAAAAAAGCAAGGCGTGGGGTGGCCAGGGCATTAGGTGGGCACTCTGATCCCTGGGGCCTGGACAGACAGCCCAGCTAACTCCCAAGCTGTTGGGTGGCAGCCCATCCTGGCACTGTGCACCCCCCACCACCACCAGGCCCCCTCTGATCTGGGTCCCACTGTCCTCCATAGGGGTTGCTGAGCAGTTTGCCATCACAGAGGCCACACTGAGCGCCTGGTCCTCTCTGGATAATGAGGAGCTGCACCCTGAGGACATCCCCCAGGACGTGGTCCAACTACAGGGTACTGCCTGGGTGGGCACCAGGGCGGGGTGGGCAGAGCAGAGCTGGTGCCAGACGCCTGCCCTGTGACCTCAGACAAGGCCCACCTCCCCTCAACTTTAGTTTCCTCGTCCAAAAAAAGGGGCTGGTGATACTTGCCCTGCCCATTGCCCAGGAGGGCCATGAGCATAAAGGGAAAAATAATAATAATAATAATAGATAATACGAATTTAGGGCCTACTTTACGAGGAGCCAGGCTCTGACCCTTAACACCAAGCACAGCCAACCACCTTCCTAGTAAAACCCAGGCTGCTAGTGAGGCTTCACCCAGCTGGGTCCTGCGTGGTCCTTCACCAGCTGGTTTTCTCATTCCCTCCGCCCTCTCACAATGAGGGGAGGGGAGGCCTGGGAGGAACACTGGTCGTCCCAGTTCTCAGAGCACAGAGGGCTCCCACGCGGAGCTTCTCTTAACTGCCCCGCTCTCTGCCACCACCACTCCTGTAACCCCCAGGGAGAAACAGGGGCTCAGAGAGGTTCAGTGACTTGCCTAAGGCCGCAGAGCTTGGCTGCGACAAAGCAGGGCTTGGAGTCTGGTCTTCTGCCCCTGCCCACACTCGCACACCAGGAGTGGGTGAGGGCCGGGGTCCAGGACCTTGTCCCTCACCTCACCTCCTTTTGTTTTTCCAGACCTGGAGAGCATCCACCTTCAGGACAGTCTTCTGGCCTTCTCCTCCCCCGGCCTCTCCCCCGATGGCTGGCCCTCACCCGAGGAGCCCCCCATCACGGCTTCTGCCCCACAGCCCTCCAGCCCTGAACAGCAGCATTGGCAGCAGCTGTCGGGGGGCCCGGGGCCCGAGGGTGGGGCCTGCCTGCAGGGCTCCCTCCCCTCAGTGGACAGCGGCTCCCTCTCGGAGGACGAGGTGTTCTATAACTGAGGCAGGGCCGCGGGGCCCGGATCCTGCTCACACTGTTACCTTGCCCGGTGGGCAGCCCAGGTGTATCAGGACATCGGGTCAGGCTGGGCCTCTCTTGGCCCTTCAGGGCTGGTGCAGGGTGGGTGAGGCGGGGATGGGGGCCAGTACTCCTTGTGGACCACTGTGTGCCTCCATGGACCTGCCCCGAGCAGTGGGAGCCATAATCCTCCTCCTCCCTCTTCACTGGCTCAGGTGAGCAGCTTCCTCTGTAGGGTTTCTGCCATCAGCGAGCTCGAGGACTCAGCAGACACCAGGGCAGGCCGCCCAGAGGAGCCAGCAGCCAGGCCTCCGGACAGACGACCATGTGGTATACCCACTTGGCGTGGCTCAGGCCCTCCCCCTCTCCCTCTGGGCTTCAGCCCCCGCATCAGAGGTGGGGTAGCCTCTTCTGGTAGCTAAACGTCTGCTCCTGAGCTGTCATCACAGGGGAACCTGCCTCATGGAGCATCTGTCTGTCCCTCACTCTCTGAACCCTGATGCCCTTGCTCCCCCTCCAGGCACCCTCCTTCCCTCTTCCTTTAGAAGGTTCTCTAAAGATATTAAAGTGGTGAATTCAAGCTGGGTGGACTTGGCCTGGTCTCTGATGGGGCAGGCATGTCCTTGGGGGTCCTGGAGGGAAAGCCCCTAACTCCCAATATGGTCAGCATGCTGCCACCCAGCTAGAAGAGTCTCCATGGAGGATGTCCAAGGTTCTGTGGACTCCCCAAGGAGGCATACCTGGGGACCCCACTTTATCGACCCTGGCTCAGCCAAGGGGAGGCTGGGGCTGGGGTGAAGGTAACGGGGCCACAGGGTCCTGCTTCTACATGAGGACAAGCATCGTAAGACCTGGTGGGGGGCCCTGCCAGGAATGGGGGCGTGAAGAGTGAGAGACCAGGGACCCAGGCCTGCAACGCCCACAACCACCGGGGACCCCAAGAGCTCCCTCAAGGCCAGCAGAGGTAAAGAGTTGAGGTGCCAAGTCGGCACCCGTGGGGCTGGAATGAGGGGTGAACTGCGGCTCCGGGGAATGGCTTTATTTTTCTCAGGAGCCTCTGGCTGGGAGTCAAACAACCCCTGGGGGGCATCCGTGCCTGCCCGTGGTGACAGCGTACACCAGTCTCTTTCCCTGAGCACACACTGTGTGCCGGCTTTCTGCTGTCTCGCATTCTGAGCTCTCTGACTGGGCTGGAGGGGAGGGGAGGGGTGTGGGATGTGGAAGAGAGACAGGACGTGTGCCCAGCCTTCCTCACCGGGGCAGCGGAGGTGGCTCATTCCAGCGTGTTGGGCTCGCTCACTTTGGAGCCGGCGGGTTTGTCAGGCTGGAAATTACTTTCTTCAGCTGGAACAGAGAAAGAGGGCGTTTTAGGGGGAGGGTGTAGAGAAGGTCAAGCATGGGGTCTCTAATCTCGTTCGACACTCCTCAGGGTTAATTCTGGGGTGAGTGGTAGAGCCAGTGCCTCCCCGTTGCACAGATGGGACCACTGAGGCCCGGAGGTGGACAGGGCTGGAAACTGGCTACAAAACAAGGCAGGGGTAGCCAGGCCCAGTGGCCGCTCTGGGCCAGGAAGCAGGGCTTGTCAAATCCCCTGAGGCCCCTCCACGTTTGGATGGGAGGATACCCGGCCCTCCGCCTCCCAGCCTGCCCGAGCACGGCTCCTCTGCTTTGCTCCGCCCTGGGGGCCCTGGTACCTCCTCCCAAGACACGAAGCCCACGGCTCTGCCCTGGGACGTCACGAAGAGGGACTGAAGGTTCAACAGCTCGAAGAGGTTGTGTGCCTGGAAGAGGGGTTGTTGGGAAACCCTAAGGACAGGTGGCACCCACCCACCCCTCTGGCTTCAACTCTCCCTAAGCTGAGGGCTTTGAGCAGAGGTGGAGGCTCTGGCCTGGGCTCTGCCTGGGGGTACCCGTGCCCCCACGTCTCTCAGCAGGGAAGGGAGCGGGGTTTGGGTGATGGAGGGTGGACCATCAGGAGCTGGGCCTGCAGTGTCCAAAGTGACCAGCAGGGGTGGCCAGAGTCCACACAAGGGACCGGTGGGAAAGTCCCGTTGATCTAGCATCGTCCTGTGGCACCCAGGGGTTGAGTCCATCCCTAGGTCCCCAGCCCGCTTCTGCCCCTCCCTGACCCAGTGTTGCAGGCTCTGTGTCTGTGGCGTGTGGGGGACTTGGCATCAGCAGGTAGCGTGATTAAATAATTTGCCCAAGATCACTCGGTGAAAGAATGTCGTGGGTCTGAAACTGAACCCCACGGGTGCCTTGATGTAAGGACATGATTTTAACCCCTGCCCCTCTCTGCCCAGAGGCTTCTATTTTGCAAGTCCTCCCACTTCCCTAGTCTCTGCATCATCCCGCATCCCCGGGAGTGAGGCTCAGAGAGGGCTGGAACTGCTGTGTCCCTGCTGCCGATGAGGAAGTGGGCCCAGGAGTTACAGGCAGCCACACTGTGCACCAGCAAAGCTGGAGCCAAAGTTTCCCTCGCAGGCTCCTCCCCTCTGCCCCAGGGTTCTTGTCTGCCCCATGCCTGAAGTCTCCCCATTACCTGGTGCAGGGAAGTCTCCGGGGTCAACTGCAATGTCACTGGCTCCGTGGGGCAGCCCTGAGCCAAGATGTCCTGGAGACACCACTGGGGGTGGGAGAAGGGTTATAGGGGCCTGGGCCAGCCTTCTTCCCCGGGCTGCCCCTCTCAAACCACCTCTCCCACAGGTCAGCTGGCCTGTCCCTTCACAACCCTGCTGACCCCCCCCAACACCCAACATGAGTACCCACCTGGTGTCCTGGTACCCAGGAAGGTGGCTCAGCCTGAAGAGCCTGCACCAAGTGGGCCCTTCGCACGGTACCCACCAGGATCTGAGAGTCTGGACAAGGGGCGAGAGGGAGAGGGGAGAGGGAGGAGGGAGGGGAGAGGGGAGGAGGAGGGGGAGGGCTGCATTATGAGGATGGAATTTCCATTTCTGTTTCTGGGACCTGCAACAGCTATGGGTCAGGAACTATTATCACCTATTTTATAGAAGAGGAAACGGAGGCTCAGAGCACAGAGAAGTTAATTGTCTCACCCAAGGTCCCTCAGTTTCTGCTGTGGCCGTGAGGTAGCCACGGCTGCCGCGGGGCCAGGAGGGAGTCTGCTGACCCTAAGGTTCCCCAAGTGGCAGTGCCTCAGGCACTTGAATGAAGATGTCTGTGCCCGGGGCTGGGCTTCGTCCCTCACTTCTCGCAGGGAGTTTCATGTCTGGCTCAGCCCAGTGAAGGCATGGACCTGGGAGGCCACCATATTCTGAGGTCCTACTGTGTGCTGGGGGCTTGGCAAGTCTCACTCCAGAGTATCACTGGACTTTTCAGTTTTGAGGGGATGGCCTGGTATTTTTGCTTCTTATCTGATAAAAGGACAACTTTACAACTAGGCTTAGATGTGCTCTCTCTTTAAAAAATAATAATTCAAGCGGTTTCTTAGGTGAGAGCAGGGGCCCACAGCCCACCTCTGTGGAGTGGGAGCTTTTTGCTTCCTGTGGCTCTAAGGGTAGAGCGACTTTGTCTTGGAGGCCAATTCTGTCTTTGTTCCACGAGGTGAAGCCTCTAGGAGGGATTCTCCATATGTGAGTAAGTTCAAATGGGGTATTTGGCACTTTCTGTGGGATAAGGGTGTCCCAGTTTGGGTGGGGAGAAGGTCCTGGTGTTTGGGATGAGACCCTCTGACAACTCCATTCTGCATCGATCCCTGTTTTCCAGAAGAGGCAACTGTAGTTCGTAGAGAGGTTGACCCCTGGTTCTGCTGTTCATTAATGGCTTAATGCCTCTTGGGGTGGTTATGGGGGTGACCCTTATGGTTGTGCCTACTGCTCACTGCACAAGGTACCTGCCCAAAGGACAAGTGGGAACCCAAATCTAGCTGTGCTGTGCTTGCCAAGTGTATACCGGGTCTCATTTGAGCAAAGGAGACATAAAGGTTGGCAGTGACCCAGAGTGGATGTGGTTGCCCCACCCCCAACTTATCTTTCCCGCTCCTAGTATACGTGTCCCAATGGGAAATGATGTCCTAGCTAGATCCTTCTCAAAGATTCAGCTTATGTGTCTCTTAACAAGGGCTCAGATTCATTGTTCTTTAAAAAGGTGTTCTCGTGCCATCAGGGATTGTGAAGGGGACACAACTGAGGGATGCTTGAAGGGTAGACTGAGAGAAAGAGCCCTTCTCTACTAGTGCCACCATCATCCTACCCCTAGTCCTCAAGCACACCAGGCCTAGTTTCCAGAATTCCGAGAGCTGACTATGGGGAGCCTTACAAGAATCCTCTCATCTCTCCTTTAAACATCCCAGCCACCCCAAGGTAGGTTGGCTCTAATCTCCATTTTACTCAGGAGGAAACAGGCTCAGAGAGGTGAAGTGATTTGCCCAATGTCACACAGCTGCAGAGCCAGGATCCAGATTCAGGTTGGCCTGACAGATCCAATGCCCTGCTTCCCCTTTCCTGGGCCTGACCCTCCAGGGTCCAAGAGGAAGGTTGAGAGAATGCCCTCCCCACTCTCCCTTCTCCTCTCCCTGCTAGGCACCTGTGCTCTCCACCAGGGGGTACTCGGCCAAGTCTGTGGAGGTCACGACCTTGACCACCTCCTCCAGTGGTGTGTCCTTTGCCAGCGTGGTGATGGCACAGTTCATGAAGTCCTCCACAATGACACGGTGAGAGCTGGGGACAGAGGGACAGTCCCATCAGGTCCTAGAGTGGAGGCATCTCCAGACCCCAGGACAAGGCGGGGGACCCAGGGGGATTTCCGCTGGTTCTCAGGAGTGGACAGGGACTGAGAGGTTCCCAGAATGAGCAGCTCCTAGAACTCTGAGGTAGAGAGGAACCTGGGGACCGGCTTACCTGTGTCTGGCCTGGCTCTGAATTCTCAGCCCCCTGGATCCTTATCTCCCTGCTCCCTGTGCCCCCTTCCCCCATCCCAACCAGCTTTGGTCTGTTTTATTCAGAATCCTTCCCTAGAGAATGACATTTGAAAAAAGTTTGATAGCAAAAAGGGGGGAAAAAAGCTTTAAAGTCTGAAAAACAATCCCATTTTACAGGTGGGGAAACAGGTCCACAGCAAGGTGGCATCTGGCACATGCTTGGAGCTGGGCCTGGGACCTGGAATTCTCAGGGCCTCCTCGTCCTGACTCTCAGGAGACAGAGGCTGCTGCAGTCCTGCCTGGTCCAGTGAGGACCTCAAACCCCATTTCCATGCTAGTGGCACCTCCAGCACCCAATGTCCCAGTGAGAACAGCAGAGCAGGAGTGGAGAGTGGGGAGGGGACCTCCCAGATCTGGTGCTGACTCTCTGTGTGACTGGAGCAAAGCAAGGCACATCTCTGAGCCCCAGTTTCCCACAAATGGGTAGTATCTGTTCTGTTGTGAAGACAGACTAATGACTAGTAAGGTGCAGAGGCCTAGGAGGCCAAAGAGCTTCAGAGAATGGAGACAAGAGGGCAGCTGCGTGTCGGCCCTCCCCCACCACCCATGTCCAAGGTCAGCTGCAATGGGGTGTTTGGGGGGATCCACCCAGATGCCATTGCCCCCGGCAGCCAGCCTGAGGCAGGTGCCACTCACCTGATTTTTCGGCCCCGGATCCATGGAAGGTACGGCAGCTTCTTGACAATAATGGTGCCATCGTAGAAGGAGGGCTGGTAGCTCTGTGCGATGGCGTTGGCTATCAGCACTGCCATCAGTATGGGCAATGTGTGCACGATCTGGCCGGTCATCTCAAAAGCCAGCAGCGCCGTCGAGATGGTGTGGGTCACGGCCCCTGAGAAGGCCGCAGCCCCTGCAGGGAGCAGAGCCAGGGCAGGGGGCTCAGGCCAAGGGCCAGCCTCATGCAGACGCCAAGGCTGGTGTGGCTGTGGCCACGGGCTAGGGTGGGAGTTGTCCAGAGGCTACATGCTGACCACTGCTGGAAGTGCCCCAATGCCTGGGCTTCGTAAGGGAGAAGAGCAGTAAGGGAGAGGATCAAGGATTAGGGACAAGACAGAAGCTGGAAAGAGCAATGGGGGCTCAGGGAAGGGAGAGGAGCTCATTGAGGGGACTCAGTGACCACACCATACCCTGCTGATTCTCCAGGTCCAGCCCACCCAATGGGGACCTGGCCCACTTACCTGCCAAGGCATAGCCTCCAGGCATGATGGGATTGGTGGCCCCTCCGGCCACGATGCCCTCAGGGAAAGCAAAGGAGAGGATCTCCCCTATGAGGCGCCCGACGGCAGCTCCTGGCCACAGAGTTAGGGTGAGGAGGGGGAGCCGGGCTGACCCGGCCCCCACAGCCCTCCATCCTTGGAAACCAACTTCAGTACCATCCCGGGGAGAGGGGACAGACCAGAGCCATGGCCCTGCCCCAGTCACCTGAACCTCTAGGACCCTCAGGCCTCAGACTCACCAATGATGAACATAGGCAGGAAGTACCCGGCAGGTATGGGGATCGTGGTGGCCAGAATCAGCATCCAGAACTGTGAGGGGGGAGAGTGGGCAGGGCAGGGAAGCCGAGACGGGGAGAGTCCCAGGGAGAACGAGGAGGCCCGGGTCCCTGCCCGTCACCAGTGTCTGGCGTCCGGGAAGGAACTGGCCAACGGAAGGAATCTCACCCTGACAAAGTGCCTACTGTGTGCCAGGAGCTCTCCTTTCTTCCCTCTTATCCTTCCCTTTGAGGTAGGCACAGTAACTACTCCATTTTCAAAATGAGGAAACCAAGGCTCAGGGAGCTGAAGGACTAGCCCAGGGCCACACAGTGCACAATGCACAGGGGTCAGGCCAGGGAGTCGGGGTGGGAGGCACGGGCCCTGTGCTGCATGCCGTGGGGAGGCACCCCCATCCCACCCAAGACTCGTCTCGGCTCTGGGCGCACCCCTGGGGATCCTAGGACACCCACCTTCATAAGCAAGAAGAAGGTAAGGGTCCCAAAGATGGTGAACTGTGGGTGGTACCACTCTAACCACAGGTTCTGGGGGTCAGGCTCCGTGGGCCAGGGCGGGGACGAGTTCCAGGTCATCAGCGCCCACGAGTTGTTGTCAAACAGTGAGTGCAGGTGCTGCTCCATGGACAACTGGAACAGGAGCAGTCGGCATTCTGCAGGGGCAGTGGGACAGCAGTCCCCACCACCCCTCCCTGCCGGACCCTGCCTCATCTCCTCCTTTGCCACTACCCGGCAGCATGGGGAGACCTCGGGACTGGCCCTGAGCCTCCTGGACTGATGCAAAGGCCTCTCCTTCCAGGTGAGACGACAGGAAGAAAGTGGGAAATGAATCGGGGGGTTCCCCAGTCCCACTGCCCAGCTCAGGGACTCTTACCCGAGAAGCCATGAAGCGGCCCAGGCTGGGGGGGTAGGTGATGGAGGCGAGAACCAAGGCAGCCAGGGCAGAGTACAGAGGCTTGCTGTAGTGGGGGTGTGGGATAAGCTCCAGTGCCAGCACCCCCTTTCCCCACCCATATTGGGGAACCTGGGCCCCACCACCCTGGGGGCTGATACTCAGGCAGAAGGGGGCAGATGGGGCAGGGTCATGAGCCAGGCCCACTCAGGGAGAGGGAGCCGTGGGGGTCAGCCCACCCACCATGGCTCTGCGTAACAAGCGGGCAGGACTGAGAGTTTGGGGCTGAGGTCAGCCAGGCCAGGGTGGGGCCAGTGCATGGCTAGTCTAGGACAGAGGAGGCCTGGCTGACTTTAAAGTGCCAATGCCAGGGGCAGGCGAGGTTTGGGGAGGAAAGGACGCTCAGTAAGGGGCTTGGGGCTTGCGGGGAAAGTGGGGTTCAATGAGGGAGTGAGGACACAAGGAGTGAGGGTTACACGGAGGAGGTAAGCAGGCGGATCTGTGACTGTGGGGACCTGTAGATGGGTATGATGAGGAAATAGGGGCTCCATACATGGGGTGTGTGCTAGGGAGGTCTGGGGAGCTCAGTAGGAAGATCGGGGTGCAGTCAGAGGGTGGGGCTCTATATAAGGGAATTGCGGGCTCGGAAGCTGAAAATTCTCAGAGGATGTCGCGAGCCCAACTCAGAGCCCACCTGGTGGCTAGTAGTTTGGAGGTGATGGGATTGACCTTGACAAAGTTGAAGAACTCTCGCTGACAGAAGAGGTAGGCACAGCTCAGGATGCCACAGATGGCCCTGCGGGGAGGGCAGGCGAGTCCAGAGCCCCTCCCAGAACCAAGGCTGTAGTTCAGGCCTGGAGAAGACCCACCTCCCTCCACCCCACCACACACACACTGCTCTGTGGGTCCTAAGGCACCACTCACCCCAGCACCACAAAAAAGAAGATTTCCGGCAGGTCAAAGGGGATGTCCACTCGGAAATTAGTCTTAAAGAGGGAGGTGATGGTCTCTGGGGGGGTGGGGGGGAGTGAGGGTCAGGGAGTGAGGGTCAGCCCTGGCCCCTGCTCCCTGCCCAGCCTTTGTGCCTAAAACAGGTCAGCTCCCTTCTATCCTAGAAGAGGAGGGGAACCGAAAGGGGAAGAAGAGGGGAGAGGGGGGAAGACAGGAGGAGGAGTGGGAAGGAGGGAGAGAAAGGAATGGAGGAGGGAAGAAGGGAAGGGAGAGGAGAGACGGGGAGGGGAGGCAAGGCTGGAGGTTGAAGGCTGGAGTCAGGGGTTTAGGGGGGGCTCACCCTGCTCGCCATTGAAGACCGCCAGGAGGCGGAACATGAAGGCCCCACAGGTGGCAGCGAAGAAGCCCCTCCAGTAATCCCAGACGGTGAAGTGGGAAGAGACGACCTCGATGCTGAATAGGACCCCTGGGGGCAATGCTGGGCTTAGGCAGACCCCCCTCCGCCCATCCCAGCGCCCCGACCTCTCCCTCCTGCTCTGCTCGGGCCTGCGGACAGGGCCGCCCGTCCTCTTCACTGAAGCAAGGGGAGGGTAGCTGCCCAGGGAACATGTGAGCAACCTCAGCCACCTCCATCCTTACAGCAGCCCTGTGGGTGGGGACTGCCACGATCCCACTTCACAGAGGAGGAAATGAGGCTCAGAGAGACGAACTCACTGGGCCAGGGCCACACAGAGAGCTGGATCTCACCCCCAAGTCTCTCTACGGTAACCCCGAAGCGTCTGGACATCCACCCACTCACCACCACCCTGTGCCAGGAGACTGCTGCTAGAACCAAGACCGAAATTAGCTCCTATCCCTCCTCCGGACTCCTCTACTGGGCAGAGGGAGCTGGTCGGGCTGGTGTGGGGAGCCCCAGGCTGCAGGGGTGAAGGAAGCATCTCACCGCTGAAGGGAGCAGCGAAGACTGTGGACACACCCACTGCCGCCCCGGCCACCAGCAGTTGGTTTTGCTTGCTCTTGTCCTGGGGGAATCCAGAGTCCAGGCCTCAGGGCCAGTCCCCGCCTTCCCCCCTCATTTTTCCAAGGGGGGGCCCTCTTTGAGCCCCTTACCTTGGACTCCCCAGTGGTCGTGGTGAGCACACGGCCCAGGTAGGCAGCGATCATCACAGACAGGTGCACGAAGGGGCCCTGCCGAGGAGGTATGAGCATGAGACCCCGTCTGGTCCTCTTGGGGGAGCTGGGCCCTTCCTCCTTCCCCTCAGGGCCCAGGATTGGGGAGCAGCAGGAATCTCATCCAGAGACAGCATGGCTGCTACACCACACCTACCTCCTCCATCTCTCCAACCCTTTTGCAGCACTCTGGAACCCAACCTGCCTCCTCCCCAAGACTGACCCCCAAAGGCAAGCCTTGGCTTGAGTCTCCTCTGATCCAGCTTTGGTGGGGCAACGGGGAAAAGGCAGACAGAAGAAGGTGCAGGGTGGGGAGCGGATGTGCTCTCGCACCTGCCCTTACCACTTTGCCCAGGAAGATGGTGCTGCCGGTGGCCAGGGTGCAGGTGAGGCCCACCACCTTGGCCCCGAAGTTCTTAATATCCAGGTAGTCCTCCAAGACCACGCCCGACAAGATGGTCTTCACCTCCGGGATTCCAGAACCTTGTCAGGGGGTAGGTCCGGGGGCAGGAGGAGGAAGAACCTCTGGATTAAACTCTCAACACTTTACCCCGCAGAGTGTTTCACATCACCCTCTTGTCAGGTCATCCTGAATCCTAGCAATTAGGATTCATAAACCCAGATTTCAGGGAGGAAGCTAAGGGTCAGAGAGGGGAGGTGAGTTGTCCTTCCAACTGGGCCTGGCAGATGGCTACGGCAGGATGGGGGTACCCAGGGTAGGCTCTAAGGCCACCCTGGATGCTCCCCTGGAGCTCTCCTCTCCTGGCCTGGAGCTGGAGGCAGAACTGAGAGGCCTGGAGGACCTATGCCCTCAAACACACACCCCCCACACCCTGAGAATACCCTTGGCACTGGCCCTGCAGGGAATGTGCCACCAGTGCCCCCCATCACCACCCAGAAAAGCTCTCAGAAAGGAAGCAAAGTCATCAGCACTCAGCAGTCAAGATCCGGCCTCCTCGCCTCCCGCCATCAAAAGCCCAAGGGATATGAAGAGGTTTGGGCCGGCGTGGGCTGCATGCAGGTCACACAGGCGAACGGCCTGGGCTCTGGGCTCACCTCCGGACGAGGGTGTGATGCTCTGCGAGAAGCCCGAAGAGAAGGAGACTAAGGCCACCGGATACACGGTCCAGGAGAGATACCGGAGCAGGTGGCTGTTCCCAATCTCCCGGTACAGCCACTTGTGTGCTGGGGACGTCAGGGAGTCAGGGAGCCACCACAGGCTCTGTAGCCCTCAGATGCCCATTTACTGACCAGAAAAGGGAGGCTCAGAGAGAAGAAGCCTAGGCCACCCAGTGAGAGGCAGATCCCCAAGAGGAGGCAGGAGCAGGACTCTGGACCCCCACCCAGTTCTGCCACCCCCTGGCTGACCTCTCAGAGCCTCTGCTTCCCTATCTGTCAACTGGGCTAGTGATGGTCGGCGCCTTCCTCACAGGGTCATTGTGAGAAACGAGACAGAGTGTGAAGCATCTGAGACAGTGTCTGGTGCAGAGCAGGTCCTCATGATGACGCCTGAGTGAGCCTCCCAGAGTAGGTGCGTTAGGCCCTTCCTGCCCCACGCCCTCTCTTCCAGGGAGACTCCTGCTGAAGCACGGTGGTCTAGGCAAGTGCCCTCCCCTCTCTACCAAGCTGAGAGTGAGGAGAGAGCAGGGAGCAGAGGCAGCAGGGGTGGCAGGAAAGAGGGGAGCACAGAGTTCAGAGGAAAAATGCTCTTGGGAACATTCAGGTCTCTCTCACTCACTATGCAGATGAGGAAACTGAGGCCCAGAGTCGGGCAGGAGCCTGCCCAGGGCCACACAGCAAGTCAAGAGCAAAACCAGGACTGGATCCAAGCTTCTTCCCCACCTCGACCCCTCCCCCACCCCTGCTGCACCTGGCAGCCCCTCCGGCATCCCCAAGTGTGTGCTCCGAAGCCCTGGGCCCAGGGCAGGCGTGCGTGCCGGGCAGGGCTCACCTTGGACCACACGCCCCACGATGAAGCTCATGGTGAAGCTAATCAGGGCCATTAGCACCCCAAGGGTCATCAGGAAGTACCAGTCCTCACCCACACGATACAGCTTCTGCTTCAGCCACTCCAGGCCACCTGGAGCAGGGGTGTGGGGTCACAGTCAGGACATCCCCTTCCTGGGCAGGCTCAGGGCAGGAAGGACAGGGGCAGCATGGGGCTGGAGCAGGCGGTTCAATTCAGGGGGGCCCGGAGGGGCCTCTGACTCATGCGAGGGGCAGACTTGTGGCGAGTGAAGGAGGCAGCACAGTGAATGCCAGGCTTATTGGCCCTGCCAGGGAGCCTTTGACTAGGCTGCCCTCCCCCGACCCCTGCTTCATCCTGGGGTATTTATAAAAGAATTATCGAGGGGCAGGGGTGTGGAGGGAGTGCTGGGAGCTACAGCTCTCTCTAATATCTCCACAGGGTCCGTAGCTTAGAGAACACAAGCATCTAGCAAGATCCCTGTGTCGTCGTCCCAGGGCCTGTGGGGCTAGTGTCAGGGCATAGAGCACCCACTGGGCCCCTAGCAAGGCCCCTGGCACAGTGATCAGGACTTGGGGCTGCAGTCCCAAAGGCAGAGGGCAGACATCTAGCATGTCTGACCCAGAGACAGGCAGATCCCTTCCCTCCCTGCCACCAGAAGACTCTGGCAGTGATGTCTGGGGCAAATGGAGGGAGAAAAGCAGCTCTCAGGCTTTCAGATGGGTGCAGGAGGTGGGGCCTGGAGAGGCAGTGGTGTCCTGAGAGGTCTTCAATGGGGAGGGGAAGTGGACCTGGCTCTCACCTCGGATGCCTCTGCGGATGCGAGGACACGGGCCCCACAGGTCCTGAAGAGTCACGGGGTTCCTGGAGGAGCCCTCACGCAGCCCTACCAGCTCCTCCATGTGGTCCCTGATGTAGCCAGCAGGTGTCGGACCCCTGGTGAGCTGCTCCCCTTGGCCCTTTCGGTATTGCCACTTCGCAGATGAAAAGGAAAGATGGTGTTTGCCTGGGTGTGTGTGTGCACGCACGCAGTTATCAGGAGAGACTTAAGTCTCGTGTGCCCTGTGGTGTCACCGAGGGTGTGCATGTGTGGGTTAATGTGCAGGGCGGGACAGGCCTCCTAGCTGTGCCCTCCCTGTCCAGTAGCACTTCGGTCAAGGTGGGACCCCAAGCCTCAGAGCCTCCTCCCCCTCCTGTGGTCACCTCCCTCACCCTCCCTAGACATGTGGCTGCTTCCACTGCTTGAGCAGTCTCGTGGCCCAGGGAAGTCACTCTCTTACTGTGGGGTCCCCACGGACAGTGCCCAACCCTGAGCCCCTTTCCCCTCAGCTCAGGCCACAGGGGCAGGAAAAGCCCAGGCCCAGAAGGAGAGGCGTGAGGGACGAAATGAGGTGCTGGCTCCCTGCCTTCCCACCTTCCGGCCCTGCCTGCCCACCCCAGCCCTGGCCGAGCCCATCCGAGTCCCTCCCCGGCTCTCACCTGTGTAGTCCACCTTGCTGTGGCCCCAGATGGCCGTCCTCTAACAGAGACTCCTTTGCCTGCAGCTCAGTTGTACCTGGACAGGTGTGTGTTCCACCAATCAACATCCTGCCCCCCTTCCTCCCCCACGTGCCCTGCTGGGGTTTACCATGGCCATTAAGAATGACCTTGACAAACCAACCGAAACTGCCCAGGCCCGCTGAGCCGTGCAGGCCAGAGCAGCCAAGAGGGGCCAGGAGCAGGGGCTCCCCACAACCCAGCAGAGCCTCGCAGCTCATGCTACAGGCTGGGGACCTGGGGCTTGGGGAGGGGGGAGGACTGGGAGGGATCATCTCCGGGGATGAAGGATCAGGGCCCTGGACTGTCAGACTTAGGCATGGAAGGGATTTGAAAAAAGAGAGAAAGGTGAGGGGAGCTGTCATCACTGCCCCCTTGCTGTGTGCCAGGCTCTGCATTCAACTCCCCACTCCCAAGTCAGTGAATGCCCCCAGAACCCGATGAGGGAGGCAGCGCTATTCTGATGTGAAGAAATGGAGTCTCAGAGGGGTGAGGCGGCTTGTCCAAGGTCACAGAGGCCAATGGGAAGATCCAGGACTCCCTCCCAGGTTTGCCTGCCTCCTGGGCTCCCAGGACCTGCCTGCCTTGACGGCCCAACCTGCTCAGAGGTGGGGAGGAGGCCAACTTGCTGGAGCAGGAGCCTCCGAGGCCTGAGGAGGAACTTAAGACTCGATCCTTGTGTCCAGCCCCTCCAGTCTCTGAAAACTGCCTCTGGAACCACAACACTTCTGGGTAAATGTCCAGGCTTCATCCTACCCTGATAGAAGGTAGGAGCCAGGACACCGGGGGCACAGTGAGGGAACAAGCACCTATGACGTGCTGGCTATGTGCCAGGCCCTCTGAGTCTGCAACTCAGTTCATCCTCCCAGCACCACGTGAGCTGGGGACAGACCACCATTTTGCAGTGATAAATGGAGGATCAGAGAGATGCAGTCACTCATGTAAAGTCACACAGCAGACCCGGTCTGTGTGGCTTTTCCCCTACCTGGAGCTCCTCAAACTCCTGTAGCTGAGTCAGTCAGGGCAATGTCTGGGGACAAAGCAGAGGGATTTTGTCTGATGCCACTTTTGGAATATTGGGGCAAGAGATCTGCGACAACTGGCCTCCCCGTCTCCCCTAGAGAAATCTCCCCTCTGAAAATCATGATGGCCCTTCAATGACTCGTTAAAATCCTGGGACCCTGAGCCGCCCTCTGTCCCTAGATGCCAGGCCAAGTCAATCCAAAACAGGAGCACGTGTGTGTGTTGAGTGTGGGAGGTGGGGTTGGGGCTTCTGCTCTGCATGGACCTGGGCCCACTGTCACCTTGGCCACCCCAACCTGTCCACTGTGTACCACCGTAACAGGACAATCAGCAGCCCTGTTGACATCCCAAACCATCTCTGGCCTTGGGCAGCTGCCAGCCACCACCTCACGGCTGGAGTCAGCCAGCCAGCCAGCACCGCACGTCCACACCCTCACCCTCCTGGCTGTGTGAGCACCAGGAAGCCGGGAAGAGGGCTGCAAGGTGGTATTGTGCCCGTGACAAGTCCCTCCGGAAGCCATTTCCACCACATGCCAGCCCCTTGGCTTCTCCCTCTTCACCAAGCGCCAGAGGCAGTGGAGGGTGAGAGCAGGCTGGAAACCAGAGCAGGTGCGCTGCCTCCAACTGGTCTGCCATCACTCAGAGCCATCACTCAAAGAAGGTCTCCTCTTCTATCCAATGAGGGGAGCCTGGGAGCTGTGGGGCAGGGGCCTACCTCTGTCTTGCTCGCACCAGTCTCCCAGAGCCTGGAACAGTGCCTGGCACATAGTAGGTGCTCAATAAACATCTGCTGAATGGTGAGTGGTTTCTAAACACTGGCCTGTGGGCTGGCTCTGTGAGGAGCTGATGAGAACAGATCCCTGGTCCCTTCCCAAGATCCCAGGCCAGAATCTTGGGGAGCAGGGTAAGATTCTGTGTTTGTTAAAAGTTCCCACAGGCGATTGGGATGCCCTGGCAGGTGTAGGATCAAAGGCCTTGGATCATCTCTAAAGCTCCTTCTATCCATGTGATCTAGAAGGAGAGGCATGCCCAGAGACAGGGGAATGGCCTTGATGACCTTTCAGGGTCCTTCTGAAGCCAGTGGATATAGTATATTTGCGGGTGATGCCTCGAGGGTGGGGGAAGGGGAGGAGGAAGGGTGGGCAGGGGTGCGTAATGAGATCTGACATCCAGGAGCAGTGACTCAGGCCCTCAGCACCATGACAGCGTGTCTGCATTTAGCCACTGGCTCCTGCTCCCCTGGCGGGCAGCAGGCTTCTGGGGCCGCTCCCCCTCCTCCACCCTCTTCCCATCTCACCGCAGTGCTGGGAACTTCCTGGCAGCCCCCATGGCCAGGGCAGGCGACATGGGCCAGGCATGACTCTCCACTGGAGTGAGAGACCTTTCTTGCTCCAGCCACTGCCTTGGCCCCACTTCACAGACCACCAGCACCAATAGTTACCCCTGTAGATGGAGCCCCCGCCCCATGCATGAAGCTCTGTGGGAGCCAGGGAAAAGAGAAACAGTTCCCACCTTCAGGAGCCCCCACAGGTGAATCCCTGCCCTGGAGGAATTGCCGGTCTGACAGATGAGAGAGGATAGCAGAGAAATCACAGACACAGGAAGACCAGGTCACAGTGCCAGGCGCTGGGGCAGGCAAAGAGAGGAGGTGCTGTGGGCATCTGGGCCCCTTGTCTGGGCTGCAGCAATCAGAGAGGCCTCCGTGGGGGAGGCGGCAGGATCGGGAGAGGGGAGCAGACCTCTAAGCTGCAGCCTGGGCAGCAGCGGAGTGTCCACCCACCTAAAGGGCCTTCCCCTAGCCTTGCCACCAAGCCCCGCCTGACCTCAGTCCTGGCTCTGCTGAGCTGTGGGCGGGCAGAGAGGGGCGTCCCGGGGTCTTCTGAGCCAGCGTGTCTCCACACGCACACGTTCAGGTCAGCCAGCCCCCTGGAGGGCTTTGGATCACGGATGTCTGGGTTCGAACCCCGGCTCTGCCGCTGACCCAGTGCAAGCCCAAGCCCACCTTCTCTGAGCGGCTCCGCTTCCCTGTCTGTAAAATGGGGATGACACCTCCTTCTAGAGCTGTGGGGACCCAATGGACCGAGCTGGGGAGCTGAGGGCCAGAAGGCCAGCAGGGAGCCCAGATGTCAGAGCTAGAAGAAGCGTCATCTCCGGGAATTCTCCGCCTCGCGCTGAACCCCCCTCCTGCCACGTCCGAGATGGAGATGGTTCTTGGGAACATAACTTTCCAGACCTTTAAGGACATTTACCGAGTTACCTGAGTTGGGGCCCAACCCCTAGTCCCGCCTCAGGCTGGTGGCTTTGTCCTCTTGGGGCCCCAAAATGTTCCAGAATGTGAGCGTGGAATCTGGGTCCCAGTGGGAGCTGGCAGGGGGACAGCTGCAAATTCTACCCCCACCCCAGACGCTGTCTCAGTCCTTCCTAAGAGACGGCTGTGAACATTATCTGTCCTGAGGGGAGGAGTTCCTCACCCCACATGGGGTTGCAGGTAGGGATCCTCCACCCACCCCTGGCATCCCCTGTGATCCCCAGATCCAGGGGTCGGGGCCCCTCTGCCTTGACCCCCCACCACCCAGACCTTCAGGAGAGAGGGGCTAGGAAACAGAAAACCCTGGCCACAAGGAGCTTGTGATCTGATGGGCGAGGCACAGACCTTAAGAGCCCCAAGCTGATGAGGAGACGGAGACACGAAAACCCCACACCCCAACCACAGACACAACTCCTGGGAACGAGGGTCTGAATGGCAAGGGAGCAGCTCTGGCCCCCTCCCCACTGCCAGGCCGAGGCCCGGGGGCTGGAGTGATCGGCCTGGAATGCTGGGCCGTGAGCTCAGCCTCACGGGCCTGTGTGTTGGACTGTCAGCGGGACAATCTCACTGGAGAAGATTTCCAGCCCCCTCTGGGCCA
Source organism: Cynopterus sphinx (assembly GCA_030015415.1). NCBI lineage: Eukaryota > Metazoa > Chordata > Mammalia > Chiroptera > Pteropodidae > Cynopterus > Cynopterus sphinx. The sequence goes on from CM057387.1 coordinate 121,589,075, forward strand.
CGGCGAGGCCTAAATTTAGCTGGTAGACAAGGGGCTGGCCCCGAGCCCAGGGGCAGTCGGGCCTTATAAAGCACCGGCAGTCAGGGCTCGGCACGCTCCCCCGGAGCCTGTCGCCCACACCCTCTCCTGTCCACCCTGCCCGCCTGGCCAGGGCCCGGCCACCCACCCGTGGATGAGCCACAGGACCTCCTCCACCTTCAGAGCGGAGAGAAGCTTCCATTCCTCCTCATCTTCCTCGTCCTCCTCGGCTTCCCGTGCCCTCCCGGCCCAGGACCCGCCCATGGACAAGGCCCTGAGCATGTTTTCTGAGGATTTTAGCAGCTTCATGCGGCCCCACTCGGAGCCCCTGACTTTCCCAGGCAAGTGCTCGGGGCTCTGATGGGAAGGAAGACTCATGGGTAGGAGACACCTGCTCTGGGGCGCCTCCGAGTGTGGCCGTGGCTTTGAGCTGCCAGAAACAGGTGCTGCACAGCTGCAGCCACATGTGGCCACCAGGACAGATGTGGCCACAGAGATAGATGTGTCCGTGAGAGCAGGTGGGTCTCCAAGGAACAGTTGTGGCTCGGGGGTCAGCTGTGGTGCCGGTGGCCACACAGCACCTGTGGCCAGGTCCTCCCTGGAGCCCTGGAGGGCTGCTTGGGGTTGAGGGGTGGGACGCAGCCTTTACTCCAGGTCTGGAGACAGTGTCACCTACACACGCCCACAGCCGCCCCCACTCCTCCCACCCCTGTACCTGGTGAGGCCCCATCCCCACCATGGAAAAGGTGGGCTGCAAGAGGTGAGGAGGGGTGGGCTGAGGGAGGAGTAGGGGCAACAGCTGAGGGGGAGGCCAGACCTGGGGGGCCACCCCTTTCCCTGGACAAAGAAGCCAAAAATCTGGGTTCTGGGTGCAAGCCTGCCCCGTGCTCAGCTCACCACAGCCCCCTCCACAGTGCGTTCTGGGGGCCCAGGCAACATCAAGACCCTTGGAGATGCCTATGAGTTTGCAGTGGACGTGAGTGACTTCTCCCCCGAAGACATCATCGTCACCACATCCAACAACCACATCGAGGTTCGAGCCGAGAAGGTGAGCCAGCCCACCCCATCAGAACCCAGGCTCTGCACTTACACCCTCTGCCCAGTGTCCCTGCTCCTATGTTGCATCCTGGGACCCCAGATGTTGGCCCCAGTTTCCCAGGGCAAACTGGAGACCTTGCTCCTGATGCTGCGGAGCCTCAGGGCCCATTACTGCCGCTCTCGCCCAAGGCTGCCAGACCCTGTCTCCAGGAGCCAGGGCAGCCGAGAGAGCCATGGGGGATAGGAGGGCACGGTGGAGGTGGAGGGATGTGGGCAGCGGGCACCTGAGGGATGAGGTGAGAGGAGAGATGAGCTCTTCCGAAGACAGACGGGGAGGCGGGGACTGACCTGCAGGTAAGAGTTCCCTCACATGACTCCCTGCAAGCCCTCTGCCCTCCAGGACCCAGAGGCCCAGACCCAGTTCAGGGACCCCTGAGTTGGGCTCAAGGCTGGGCAGAGGCCCTGCAGGTCAGGGTCGCACACTCCAAACCCTCCACTCCCTCCACCCACGGGGCTTCGGGTCACTGGGTCACTGAGGTCTCTGAGTCCCAGCTTCCAGGAGACCTGCACCCTGAAGGAAGGTGTGGCTCAGCTTGAATGAAGATGCCACTCCCAGTGGGCCACAGCCACAGGTGCCCATTAAAGGAGAGGGTCTGCCCAGGGCTTCCGACAGCCTGACTTCATCCCCGAGCCTGGGAGGCTGGATGCCCGGGTGCTCCTGTTGCGGAAGCTGAAAACTGTGAGCACCAGGACCAGCGGGTGCACGTGCCAGCCCTGCCCCCCACCGCCAGTGACTCAGCCACCCAGACTCCTCCGGACACTATGTGCTGGCCCAGGCACGGGGGCAGGGCCGCCAGCCCAGCCCTGAATGTGGACAGCCAATGTGTCTGGGTGTCCCAGAGGGCTTGGCTCTGCCCTGGGCCACCTTATCCTCCATGCTCAGAAGCCCCAGATTCTGCCACCAAGCCTCCTCTTCCTCTTAGCCCCACCCCCTGCCCCGCCAAGCTCCTTGCCCCCCATAAGGAGTCCTGGAGTTCCTTTTACTCCTGCACTTGCTCCTGCACATCTCTCAGCCTGTGGCCACCAGCGCTCTGGGCAGCCCCTCCGCGGGCCTCTGCACCTGAGACTGGAACCCCTCAGCGTGCAGGGCCCTGGCCGGGCTTATCCTGGGGAGAAGGGGCTGTGGTTTGTCGTGAGCAGGACAGGGGGCAGGAGGCAGCCTGTCCTGACCCATAGCCCTTCCCCAGCTTGCAGCCGACGGCACCGTCATGAACACCTTCGCTCACAAGTGCCAGCTGCCGGAGGACGTGGACCCCACATCGGTGACCTCAGCCCTGCGGGAGGATGGCAGCCTCACCATCCGGGCTCGGCGCCACCCACACACAGAGCACGTCCAGCAGACCTTCCGGACGGAGATAAAAATCTGAGGGCCACCCCCTTACCCTGTCTTCCCCCGACTCCCTCACCTGCTCCCCCAGTAGCCTGCCAGAGTTTTCCCAAGCCCCTCATGACAACTTCCAGGACATCTCAGGCCAGGTCCTAGCCCTGACACCCCCCAGACCCCAGGTGGGTCATTCCCCCCCCCAAAAAAAAACAACTGAGGCCTTCTACTCTGCTCCGAGCATGCCAGGGAACCCCTTGCCTCACCCATGGCCCCCAGATTGCAGATGTGGCCTCTTATCCAGCAAAAATGGGACTGGGGTGGGGAGAGGAAAGACCCCACTCTAGGGAAGGGGAATTGGGACAGGCATGCTCTCTGGGCAGCTAATCTCCAGGACTGACAGATGGACAGATCCTTTGATCTGAGGAGTCTCTGCAGGGCAGGGGATGGGGGAAGGGAACCTGGGAACCCCTTGGCCAAGGGGGGTGGGAGAGGCAGAGGTGCCTACCTAAATCGAACTGTCCAGGTGCACAGGGGGGCCAGAGATAGCCAGGACGGAAACCTTCCCTCTGCTACTCTCTAAGCCCCAAACCAGCTGCCAGGCTACCTGCCCACCTGGTGCCCCATCCAGCCAGCTGTGCCTCGGCAGGGCCACATTGGGTCTGTATATAGATGGGGTTTTTCCAATACAGCTGGTTCATGATAAACTGTGTGAAAGTCCTGCCTCTGTTACTTGCTCCGTTCCCCCAGGCAAAGCCAGTCTGAGGGGTGGAGCTGATCCTTCTCCCTCCCACCCCCAGGCCTGGGCTCCAGGGTAATGTCTCCTCTGAAGACAGGTAACCCAACAGACGTGGGAGAGAGAGCATGGATGGGGCTTGGGGTCTCGAGGTTAAACCAGTGTCTTGCCAACCTTCCCTGTGGCCAGCTGCCTCCTCGTCCTCCCCTTCCTTAATCTATGCATCTATAGGTTTGGGATGTGTATACTGTATGTGCATGCACACACCTGCCGTCCTTCAAATACTAAGTGTTGCCATTGGTTGAAGCCAGATTCAGAACATTCTAAAATCAGACTTCAATGTCCATTTTTATCAAGGGAAAACTGAGTCTCTGAGCATCTGTGCAACTGGCTTGCCTGCTGAAGGTTGGACATGAACCTGGGAAGTCAGAAGCTGCTCTCAAACTGTTCTCCACCCCTCCCCACATCTTCCTGCTGGAAAATGCCTGAATCATAGATAGAGCCCCCAGCCCCGTTCCCTCCTAGTCCCAAGGCCAGAGCAGGAACCTCCAGTCAGCTTTTATTCTGGGGAGCCCCAGGCATCGCCAACAATCCTGGCTCAATCTTCCACATGCAAAAGCAGGGGTGAGGGGAAGGGTGGTTCAGTTAGTCTTGGGGCTCCTGGGGCAAGGGGGCAAAGCCCTTGGGTCCCTTGGGTCATTGTTCTGTAGAGCGGCCTCTCATCCCCGCCGTTCTGGAGCTTTTAGGGGACAAATGGGGGTGGGGGAGAGGGTGTGGGAGGGCCCTGGCATTGTACCCTGCACACATAATAAATGAGAGAATCAGAGACTTCTGGAGATCACCTGCCTAAAGTTCTCAAAGTTGGAGTGGGGTTGGAGGCAGTTGGGGGAACCTTCCTTGAGATTTTGGGGTAGGGGTAGTAGCTCAAGAAAATGTGGGTGTCCTTTGGCCTCCTTTCTTGATTCCCAGACCCATCAGGGCAAGACTTCCCAAATTATTTCCTTGCAAAACCTTTCGGTGCCTTCTCTTTGAACGGCCAGCCAGCCCCTGCCATTATGTGCCAGGCTCTGCCCCAGGCACAGAGACACCAAAGGCGGGTCAGCAGCATTACGTCACGGGCCTTCTTCAAACCTATCCTGTACCACGTGGGCGCTGAGAACCAGAGAGGCTGAGTCACTAGCCCAGGGTCACACAGCCCCTGGGGCAGAGCAGGGCTGGAAACTGGTTGGGGTGCTGGCTAGAGTCTGGGTTCTCTCTGGAGAGACCCCTCTCCCCAATCACCCACACGCCACCAGGCGCTACAGAAACTGGAGTGCCAGGCCCTGGCCAGTGACGGGAGCAGGGGAGGGAGGGCAGGCGCGGTATTTGCAGCCTCCGTGACTCACCGATTCCACTGGGCTATTTGCAGCCCCAGCACTCATCGCCGCGGGTTTGGGGGGAGGCACTGAACCCGCTTCCCCACCTCCCTCGACCCCCCACAAGGGGGTCAGGCTCACCTTGGCGTCCTGACCCCAGCAATGCCCCCCTTGGGCGAGGCTGGGGGTGGGGAGCTGGGCAACGGGGCTGGGAGAGGAGTCAGCTCCCCATGTGGCCCATAGGGACACATACTCCCTCCCCACCCCTGCCCCACCCCCGGGCCCCAGCTACCCTCTCCCCAGTCTGCAGTTGAGGGGATGAAGGTTTCACAGACACAGAGCAGCGGCTGGGGACTGGGCATGTCCGCCCTGAGGGCGCCCTCCAGCCAAGGTGACCCTGCAGAAGAGGAGGGCAGGGCTCTGGGGACAGCAGGCAGGCGGCGGGCTCTCATCAGCTCCGCCCTCCAGGCGCCTGGGCCGGCAGCCGTGCTTTGTCTCCTAGGGCCCCCCACCCTTTCCAGGCTAAATATAGGCCTGGCTGCTGGCCCTGCGCCCTGCCCCCACCTATGAAGAATAATTATAGCAGCCCCATTCATTGAGAGCCCAGAGGGTGCCAAGCACACTGCTCATCCCCACAACAATCCCGCAAGGTGGGTACCAAGAAGGACAGGGAAGTTCAGAGAGGTCAAACAACAGGCCCAAGGTCACCCAGCTTGGAAGTGGCATGGCTTTGGAACCCCTGGCGGTGATTCTGCAAAGCCTGCCGCAGGGTCAGCCCTGATCAGCATCCCCCACCCCTAGGGGTTAGGAGGCAGCTCCCTGTCCTTCCTGGCATCCCTACAAGAAAGGGGATTCCCGTATATCAGGAGGCAGAGGAGGTTGAAAAGATACCACCCTCCAGAGCTAGAGACCTGTGAGAAGGTCCAGGTCGGGTGGTGCCTAAGACCCTGAGTGGTGCGGAGGACCTTGAGGGTTCCCTCACTTTTAAAGAACTAGCCCAGGCCAAAAGCCTCCTCCTCCAGAAAGCCCTCCAGAGCCACCAGCTCAGAGTCACAGACAGAGCCCAAAGAAGCTTAGGCTCACACCTTGTCATAGACAGAAACTCAAGCTCAGATGAAAAGAGCACATGTGTGGGGGGAAGGAAGACCTTGGGGCCCTACCCACTTGGTTGGCCAGTTCTGTCCCCCTAGGGAGTTACTCCAAACTCCTTACAGTACGACGACGGTATGACGTGGAAACTGAGGCCCAGGGAGGGGTAGGGCCCAGGGTCACATAGCAAGTCAGTGGCAGAGATGGAATGAAGACCCAGAACTCCCGAAGGTCAGGCCAGGGCTTCTCTACCAGATCAATGGCCACCCTTCCCCGTCCTGGAGGTAACCCCCACCTCCGTCCGACATTGTATCCCCCACTCCTACATCTCCCCTCTCCCTCCATCCACTCCCTGTCTGCCTTAGAGCCCAGTCCTGCAATAGCAGAAGAATAAGGCCTCAAGTGCCCTCTTGTTCTCAAGTGTTGCATGGGAAAGGAGCTAAGCAAATGTTTGCAGGATTTTTTAAAAAAAGCTAACAAGCTTCAGTAAAGAGAGGAAGGTAATGCGCAACTCTGGGGCCACAGCACCTCTTTATGCTTCAACCTGTTTATGCTTCAGTTGCTCCACCTGTAAAATAGTTCTAACAGGATCTACCTGCTGGAATTGTTTTGTAATCCACGTAAAAGGCTTGGCACTGGGTAGTGACGCAGCTCACACGTGCCATGCATTGAAATGCCCAGTAGGGCTCAGCTTGTTTCGTATAGATTTCGATCTTGAGGTCCCCGGCTTCACCCATGCTCTCTCCCTGGCACCGTCAAGCCCAAGTCGTGGCTGAAGGGACAGAGGAACTGCCTTGGCAACTGGGGACTTCTCTCCAGGAAAAACAGGTGAGGACTTTTCTGGGAAGAGCCTGTCTGGGCCCCAGGGGTGGAGGTGGGAGAGGGAAGCCTCTGGAAGCCTTAGTGCCCTCATCTATAAACAAAGATCAGGCAGCACCCTCCCAGGGCTGCTGCGAGCATGTTTCAGTATGAGCTCAATAAATCCTAAGTTTTTGTTAAAACTGTTGTGGTTGTTTTCTGAACAAGGAAAAGTAAGATTCCACTCACCTTGGCTCTGCCCTCAAACAAGAGAGGGTCCTGAGGCTCTGAGTGACTTGACGCTGGTGGATGGGTGCCCAAGGCAGGGGCCTCAGGGCAGGGCAAGGTGTTTATAGTCAGCACAGCTGGCTTGGGGCTTGCTGGGAGCAGCCAGCCAGGCCAGTCCCAAGCTCTGGGGCCTTTCAGGACCTGGACACAGGGACAATCTTCCAGGGACGTCTGAGGGCTACAAGGCTGGGTGGGGGCCCTCTGGATGCCTCCCCGCAGGTCAGGGCACAAAGCAGGGCTGCTGGCCCAGGGGACCCAGAGAGGAGAGTGCAGAACAGTAAATCTGCCCCTTTCTTCCTTCCTTTCTTCCTTACCTCCTGCTCACAGGATTCTTGACCATTTACTATGTACTGGGTGCTTTAAGGCACTGGCCACTGCTACCTTAAAAATAAAAAGATTCTGCAATGTGATTAAAATGGCCTCGCTGTCAGTTGCTACAGACTTAGGTTATTAGGGCAGCTTAGACTGTCTCGTCTTTCACAGGTTGTCAGTAGGTGGTATTTATCATATAACTCACTTTTGGGGCACTGGAACATATCTGAATGAAGAATTGTTTTGTCTTATACTTGCCTTTTTACTGATTAAAGAATCTCGTCTTAAAAAATAAAATAAAAAGACTTGTCAGAGAGAGAGGGAACAGGCATTTATTCGAGATCAGTAGAGTAGCTCTTCGAGAAGCACTGACTCAGGCAGAAGCCCCAATAATATCCTAATTAAGAAACCAAGGCAAGGAGGTGTTTAAGAGAAAGGGAAGGGGAGCATTTGCATCAGTAGAGGGAAGGCATATCTATCGGTGCAGATAACCTAACATAGTGACGTTCATTCTAAAGAATGTTTTAATTTTTAGTTTGGCAGCCATCAGGCTGGTGGTTATAACATCTGCTTTATAGTTGTCTTTGCAAACAGTTCTCTGGGGCATAAGGTTGCTTTAGGCCCAAGCCAAAGGTTATTTGGCCCCGTTTTAACATTCCAAAGGTTTGAGGTGTAAGATGTGCAAGGCTCCTCTGGTATGGCAGCTTTGCCTCCATTTTTAAGTGGCTTTGTTGTTGTTGTTATTATTATTATTATTTTTGACAGGACACATTTCTGAATTAAGCACAGCTGCCAAGATAGGAACACATTCACTTATTCTCAACTTCATCACTGGCTTAGTAGTCTTTCATTAATTGATTGATTTGTTCCCTCAACAGATTTCCAGAAAGTCCCTACAGCGTGGTAGGTAGATAAAGCTCTGAGATCACACCACTTTCATTTAAACCCTGGCTCTGCCACTTACTGGCTGTGTGACCTTGGGCCAGTTGCTTAGCCTCCCAGAGCCTCAGTTTCCTCATCTGTAAAATGGGATAGCATCTCACAGGATAGTGGTGACGGGACTAACTGAGCTATTCTCCTCTACCTCATCTCAGTGAGGGCCCCACTCACCTGTTCAGTCCCCCAGACACTCCCGACATGCTGCCAGGCCCTAGGCTGGGTCCTTGGAAAATATGTATTTTTCCTTCATTTACTCATTTAATAAAAGTGAGCAGAGCACCTGTGACACAGAGGGGGTTACGATGCTGTGACCACAGGTGCATAGTCGCATCGTCTGGGATTTGGATTTAGGCTCTGCCTCTTTCCAGTTGGTGACCTCAGGCAATCACTTCGTTTCTCTGTGCCTCAGTTTCCTCATCTGTAAAATGGCAATAAAAGTCAGACCACCTCACGTGTCTGGTATGAGAGGAAGTGAGGTAGCACGTGGTGCATATAAAAACGTCAATAAGCATTATTCCGGAGGAGGGGGGTGTTGGGTAAATTGAGTCTGGCTTCTGAAAACCTGGACCCCACTGGGTTGCTGGCCCCATGTGTGCCCATGGCCAGCAGGTTCCCACTTCCCCACCCCGGTGGGAGCTGAGTGCCCTCCAGTCTGAGGATAGGGCGACACCCGCTGGCACAAAGCGAGACGTGCAGCCACAGGCCTCACCCTTCGGGTCCAGGGATTCTGCCTCCAAAAAGTGAGAAGGCATGTGCGTCATCCAGATTATTCTGTCACCACCTGCGTCATCCAGATTATTCTGTCACCACCGTTCTAGTTCAAACCATCACCTCCCTTTTCCTGGACTAAGTGAGCTTCTGATCCCAGCACAAGATCTGGAGGAAACTTCTTAAATACTAGGTCTGGTCACATCACTCTCTGCTCACAATTTCCAACAGTGCCCGTTTCAGAAAAAAATCTAAAGACTTTTCATCAATAAACGAACATGAAGTATTATTAAACATATTTATTTTTAAAAAATAAATAAAAAGTGAAAAGGTCATCATGGCCTGCAAGGCCTCACGTGATGTGGTCCCTGTCATGTCTCTGGCCTGTTTCGTGTGAGTGCATTGCTAGTCCACGATGGGGACTCGTCTGTCTTGTCACTGCTCCATCTCAGGGTCTAGCTCAGAGCTTGGCACACAATGGGTGCCCAATAAACACTTGGTGAATGAATGAATGAATGAATGAATACTCCAGCCCGACAGAATGACTTCATTCCTTCTTCCTGGAACACTCCCCCGACCCCTGTCCCCTTGCCTGTGTATGACTCCTTCACTAGCCAGATCTTGATTTTTTCTCTCTTCTGTCTGATCTTAGTTTAGACTTCACTGCCTGCAGAAAGCCCTCCCTGATCTCCTCTCCCAGAGTGGGCTAGGCACCCTCCTCCAGCCACTACAGCATTCTATGTGCCCTGACTGTTGCGCAGAAGCTATGATGATCAATAACCACCTCCTATCTATCTGGTCTCCCCCATCAGGCTGTGAGCTCCTCGAGGACAGGGTTACGTCTGTTCTCTCTGGATCCTCTCTGCCCAGAAGAGACCTTTCCCGGACGAGAGGCCGTTGGCCCTGTGGTCAAGAGCAAGAACCTGAGCACCAGGTTTGGCTGGGTTCTAATCACACCTGTACTGGTCCATGGGGACTTGAGCATGTCCCTCAACCTCTCTGTGCCTCAGTTCCCCAGTCTGCAAAATGGGCACAAAAATAGTGCTTTCCGTACTGGCACACAGCAAATGGCCAATCCATGTGAGCTACCAAGTCTGTAGGAACTTGGTAAAACCAGTCGTCGCATAAGTAAACATTCAGCAATTTTAATCTGAGAGCCTTGAGATGCTTCCTCAGATGGGCTGATCTGGCGTTTCATACGACACTGCATATCTTAGACCTACAGACACCAGTGACCCCACTCCCTCCTGGGGAACATGACTGCCTCATGAAGCAGGAATCAACATCCCCCCCCTTTTTGTTTTTGTTTTTTTGTAGCTCTAGGGGACAGCATGAGCCTGGTATGCAATAGATGCTCAATAAATATCTCATGTTATTTATTTGAACATGATACTCCATTCCCCTTCTCCGGTTCTCTTTATATTCGGTCTCAGATTGCCAGGTCCCACAGGGTCCTTAAATGTTCCTGTTCTGTGTTCCATGCCGCCCAGTGACCTCCACACTTGTATGTGAGCCAAGGTGACAGCAGCCAGGGGACTGCCCCTGCCTGTCATGGTGGGGCGTCCTGACCCCACTCTGTTCTGCCACGGGAGATGATGCCAGGCAGGAGGACGGTGCTTCTCATTTTTTAGTTCAGAAAAGCTCTTCGACCCCGTCACTTTCCATCCCAGTGCCCTGTTTCAGTTCTACACGGTGCTCGTTTTGTCATTGTTCAAAATCATCTTTATTTATTTGGTTGTTTAACCCTTTCCCCCTCCCCTCCCCCACCCACCCCACTTCTAGAAAGCTGTGGTGTCTTCCCTGGCATTTGGCAGAGCGTGGAATGTAGAAGATGCTCCATGAGAACTGGCTGTATGAATGAGTTAGGGTCTTTCCATGTGGCTGTGCTTTATTCTGCTTCTGCTGAAAGGCTAACCAAGTTAGAGAGGAAGGAGGAAGTAAGGTGCTCTTGAGTGTACACTCGGTGGCTGATTTGGATGTCCTTTAGGGGATCTAATGCTCCTTCTTCCTTGGCTCAGGCACGAAAGACTCCTGCTGGCTATGGAAGAGGGAGTGGGCTCTGGGAATTGCAACCGTTGGACACTTGAGCCTGGCATGCCAATCCCCTGCTCTTATGGGGTCAGGCTCTTCAGTTAATCTGCCTGCCCACAGACACAGGAGGAGAGGGCTTTGAGAGAGCCTATGACTGTTTCCCAAGCTGAAGACCTTGAGGGCCAAGTCTTGAAGGGGCTCCCCTTGGCTTCAGGAGCCTCCTGTGAGCAGAGTGTGCTGCTTGAGGAAGGACCTAGGGCTATAGTCCTTCTGCAGGGTTGCAGGGTACCCCCGGCCTGGGCAAGGTGTTCCCCACCCAGGGGGGTCTCCTGAGTCAAATGGGGCTGGCTTTCTCCACAGAACAAGATGTAGGTCTTCATTAGAGGGGTGACAGGTCCTAGGTTGGGACTCAGGGCTCTGGGCGGCCCTGGGGGTGCTGCCAAGGAGAGCTGTTTCCCATGGGTGCAGTCGATAATGAAAGTTAGGTGAGCTGTGGGGACGGCCTTCTGATGGTGAGCCGGTTTCCCACCTAGAAGGAAAGGACCAGAGGTTTGTGTTAGCAGGACGCAGGATGCTGCTACATTAACTCATCTGTTGATTCACTGGTTCATTCACCCCACTAGTGTTTCACTGTGGTTTGGTTGACGCACAAGGAGTGTAAGACCGTGCAGTTCAGCATCAGAGACCTGACTTTAAATCCTACCTCCCCCTCATCAGCTGCCTGCCTTCCAGGAGCACAGACCACTGCCTCAGAGCCTCTCGACTTCCCTGGGCACAGGGACAGCCTAGGCATCTTGTCAACATGCAGGTTCCAGTACAATGGCTCTGGGGTGGGGCCTGAGGTTCTGTATTCCTAACAAGCTCCCACGGGATGCCAGGGCTGCAGGTCCATGGACTACACAGTGAGTAGTGAGGTCATGAACAAGAGGAAAGCCCTGGCCAGCCACCTTGTACCGATGAGGAACCTGAGACTAAGCTTGAGCAGATGTTGGTGGTCCTTGGGCAGCACTGTGCGCTCCTCTCTCTCTCCCCACATGACATCAGAGCCTCAGAGGACAACATCGGGTGCCCGGTGCAAATGCCCTGGGGATCCCTGTTCTGTCCTCCCTGCCCCACTGAGGGCCTAGCACTGACCAATCAATTTATCAATTAAGCAGGTACCAGAATGGGTCTCTCTGAATCTAAAGTCTGTGCCCTTAAATAAGAAACTTTGCAAGTTATCCAAATAATAACTTGCCCTTAACTAAATGCTCTTCACCATGACGCAGGCCCAGGAGGAAGCAAAAGTGAAGGCCTGGCCTGAGAATCCTGGCAGCCCCAGAGAAGAGAACTGCCCTCTGCCTCCCCAGCACCCCCTCAGCTTTTCTTTCTCCAGGACTGAGGCGCCCTCTGCCACCTCTTACCTGAGCTGATCTCTAGGTCTGCGTCAAGGCCCATGATGTTCAGGCCAGCTGTCTGGTCTTTGGGGTCTTCTGAGGGGGCTATTGCTGCAGACACAGCTCCTTTGCAGTCTTCCACAGCCTCTTCCAGGATGTAGTTCCCCACCCAAGGACCAGGCCTTTTATACTCACAGGGCCCGGATCCGGATCCTCCAAGTGAATTCCACAGGAACTGGCCTCCGGGCAGTTAGGGGATTACTTTGATCCACAGGGTTATGTCAACAGGACTGTTGTTGGGTCTTCGGGAGGCTGGCCATTTACCAAACACTGTTTCTTCCAACTTCATTTCAGCTGCTTCCCCACTTGGGGCAGGACTCAGAACCTTCTCATCTGGACCTCAGTTTCCCAAATCTCAGTCATCGACTGCATTACCAGCTTTGTGGTTTTTTTTGTTTTTTTTTTTTCTTACCTAAGAATTATATGGAATACTATTTACTTAGCATGTCCTTTATTTTAGTCTGTCTGGGGGACCCAAACAACAAACACTTATTTCTCATAGTTCTGGATGCTGGGAAGTCCGAGATCTAGGCCTCTGTGGATTTGGTGTTTGGTGAGGATCTGTGTATTGGCTCATAGATAGCTGTCATTTCACGGAGTCCTTACCTGGCATAAGGGACAAGGGAGCTCCCTGGGGTCTCTTTTTTAAGAGCTCCACCCTCATGACCTAATCACCTCCCAAAGGCCCCCACCTCAATACCATCACACGAGGGGATCAGGTTTTGAAATATGAATCTTGGGAGGATACAGTCAGTCATAGCATCCTTTAAGTCAAAGCAATCATTTTTATTAAAAAAGAAAAGTATTTTGAAAAAAAGAAAATTGGTATTGTTTCATTAAATGGAAATAGTATTAGAGTAAATAAGAAGTAACTATGTACAGTAGAAGAATAATGGTCCTCCAAAGACGTCCATGCCCTAATCCCCCTTACATGGCACCAGGAACTGGTGCTCCTATGAGACTCTAAGGCCTGATGACCTGAGGTGGTGCTGAGGTGGTGATGCTAGCGCTGGGGAGCTGCTGCAAATACAGATGAAGCTTCTCTCCCTTGCCAGCCACTCACCTTCTGCTGTGTGGCTCAGTTCCTAACAGGCCATGGACTGGTACTGGTCTGTGGCCCAGGGGTTAGGGACCCCTGGCAAAAGGGACTTTGGAGGCATGATTAAGGCTATTCTGGTTCTGACATCAATTCTGATGTGTGTCTCTTTTCCCCAAATGACTAAGCAATTAACTCAGTTCTGACACTATTTACCTGAAGATAGTCAGATCCCTCAGGTTAAGGGGTCAGTCCTATAAGACTGCCGCCCTAGTGCCCCCTTCAGATGTCAATCTCAGGTCCAGGTTCTCCTTGTGCTTCTGACATACAGATAGGAGGTTCCCTCCTTCAGTTGATTAATTTGCTAGAGCAGCTCATAGAACTCAGAAACATTTTACATCTTATATTACCAGTTTACTATTAAAGGTGAGGAATGAGTGAAGAAAACAAGATGAAGTCAGTATAGCTAAACTAACTTAAAATGGAGTCTGTATCGTCAAGCTGACAAAACTGGTTCAGACCAGATGGGCTGAAGCATGAGGAATAGATTTCATTTTACTTTAGCCTAAGGACTTAAACTTCATATATATATATATATATATATATATATATATATATATATATATATATATATATATATAAAAATTCATTTGAGCCAAGCTGATGACATATGCTGGGGAGCAGGATCTCAAACGCTCCTGAGGATTTAAACTTTTGAACTTAAAAATAATTTTTTTCAATTACAATTCAGTCAATATTATTTTATATTAGTTTCCTGTGTAAAGCATAGTGGTTAGATACTTATAGAATTTACAAAGTGATTCTCCCTGATCAGTATGGTACCCACTTGGTACTATACATAGTTATTACAATGTTACTGACCATATTCTCTATGCTGTATTTTACACCACTGTGAGCACTTTGTAACTACTAATTTGCACTTCTTAATCCCTTCACCTTTTTCATCCAGGTTCCCAACCCCCCTCCCATATGGCAACCATCAGTTTGTTCTCTATGAGTCTCTTCCTGTTTTTTTTTTTCATTTATTTTCTTTAGATTCTACAAATAAGTGAGATCATATGGTATTTGTCTTTCTCTGACTTTTTTCACTCTAGAGGGTAGCATAATAACCTCTAGATCCATCCATGTTGTCACAGAAACTTTTTTTAAATGCCAGTTTATTTATTTTTCTTAATATATATACATATATTTTTAAATATTTTTTTTATTTTCCTGCTCCCTTCTGGTAATCTGTCACATAAACTATTTGAACTTTTCAGTTATGCATCAATGCCTGGGGAGATATATAAATCCTGTAGATAATCCTCTGAAGAATTTAGGAAAGAATGTTCACTTGTCCATACCACTGGACATCCATGTTGATGTAAGAAACGTCCAAACCTGTAGAGAATTTTTATGAATTTATGAGTTTATTTGAGCCAAACTGACAGCATATGTGAGGGAGCAAGATCTTAAATGCTCCATGGAATAACAGTTCTGCAACTTCTTTCATGCATTTGATTAAGAAGGGAACTCGGGAAGAGTACAAGAAGGTGGGAGGGAGCAAGGCAAACTACAGGAGAGTTAACAAGATTATGTTCTCTCCACTTATTTCAAAGATGTGTTAACCTTGATGCACAGAAACAATGGACAGGGCTTAAGGCAAAGATAAACCTTTTATTGAAAGTTATATGCCTGGGGTGTGACTATCCACTCAGACCTGCCCATTTAGGAATTTATAATCAGATCAACCTGTAAGGTTACAGCTCATAGAACCCCTTTTTTCACTCTCATCCATGATCCAGACCACCTGACAGCTCGATTACTGTCTCAGACCAATCCAGAGGCTAAGAATACAGGACTGATCCTTCTCAAGGATGTACTTTTTACTATAAGAACGCTCAGCTTTCCTTTCTTCTTCAGAACACTCTGGATATTGCCTAGCTGTGTTTCTGATTTGCACATCCCTTAAAGAAATCTTTGTCATTTATTTCTAGACAAGCCTCTTGATTCAGTTTAACAAAGGATATGACTCAGGTACAATCAGATGGAAGAGATGCACAGGGCAAGCAAGGTACATGAGAAGGGACAAGGAGCTTCCATGTTCTCTGGACTCCACTCTCTCCAAATCTGCATGTGTTCACCAACCCAGAAGCTCTCAGAACGCCGTTCTTTTGGGTTTTCATGAAGGCTTCATTACAGAGGCATGATTGATTAAATTATTGGCCTTTGTGATTGAACTCAATCTCTGGCCCTTCTCTCCTCTCCGAGGTTAATTGGTGGGTGGGACTGCAAATATCAACTCTAGAATCACTTGGTTGAGTCCCCCCCGCAGTCCAAAAGTCATCTCATTAACATAACAAAAGATACCTTTCTGGTTCTCCTCACTTGGAGAGTCTAAGGGTGCTAGGAGCTCTGTGCTGAGAACCAGGACTAAGACCAAATATGTATATTTACATGTTTTAAAATATCACAATATCATAAGTATGGACTTTGAGATGGGGAGATAATCCTGGATTACCTGAATGAGCACAAGCTAATCATACTAGTCCTTAAAATAGGAGAACATTTCCTAGATGAGTTAGAAAGAGATATGACGATGGAGAAAGGCCAGAGACATGATGTGAGAAAGACTCAACCTTCCATTGCTGGTGTCAAAAGATAAACTGAGGTATCTAAAATTTTTAAGAGTTTATTTGAGCAAAACTCCATTTGAATTAGGCAGCATCCAGTCTAGCAGGTAGAAAGGAGTTCTGAGGAGCTGTACGAAATGAAAGACTTATCAGCAAAAGGGAGCAGGAACAAGGAAGTTATACTAGGCAAAAAAGCAAGTTAGTTATTGCAAGGTTCCTCCTATTTAGGGGATGGCAGGAGTCAAACAGGGAATTTCACTGGAATTTGGATTTGGTGAACCTGGGAACTCAGTCATTCGTATCACCCCAAACATACCCATTTTGATTCCTAAATGCCCCTCATTGTCATTCAGTGCATCCAAGCAGGCTGTCATTACAACCCAGATTACAATTATATTACAATTCAGAAACCCACAGGGTCAGCTCTGTTCAATATTTCACTACAAAAAGCCCTGTGGCTACAAGAGATACGACACATTATTTTATAGTCAGAAATGGCCCTGGTTCTCTGATCCTGTCTTGAGCTGAGAATTTAAACCCTACACATATATATCTTTTTTGAAAGTCTTCAGTGCAATTCTAAATAGCCAGCCCATCCCCCAGCCCGTATAGTCCTCATTTCCACCACAATGGTCAAATGCAGCAACTGCTTCATATACCAAAGCCTTGTCTTCATTAGGCACTTTCCCTTAGGCAGTAATATTTATGGTAATAACTTATTCAGCTATTTTTTCCCCTGCATGAACTACACTAGATCTGAATCCAACGCTCTGAATTCCGCCCTTGAGGGTCAGTGTCCTACAGAAATAGAAGTCTTGCTGAGCTTCCTCTTTTATTAAATTTTTAGTTTGAAATAATTGTAGGTTCATACGTAATTGTAAGAAACAATACAGAGCGTTTCCCCATATCCTTTACCCAGTTTCCCTCAGTGGTAAGTAACATCTTACAAAACTACAGCACAATATCACAACCAGGATATTTACGCTGATGCAATCAAGACAGACATTTCCATCACCCAAAGGATCCCTCATGCTTCTAGGCTTATTTTAAGCAGAAAGGGATCTAATGCAGAGAATTAAGTGTTTATAGAATTATTAGAGGGGCTGAAAGAATGGTCTCTAGTTTGGGCCTATAGACTGGGCTCCCAGAACACTAACAATAGAACTCATCAATCAGGAGCTATGACTCCTGCCACCATCAGGAAGATGGGGAAGCAAGAGGCCACCCCTGGGATTAGTGCATTTAAGAACATATCACCACAACAGGGCTCCGTGGATCTAGATCTGGGACTAGAAGCTGGTTTCCAAGCACTAGAATGCTGATCCTTCTGAACAATCATGAAACTGGAGACTGGCCACCAAGCCCTGCTGCAAAACCCCCCAATGATCTTACTCGCCAGCAGAAATGAGGCCAATGGCTACTTCTTCACATATACCTTCTAAATCTTATGATCTGGCAGAATCCATCCGTATCTGAGATTCTAACTGCAACTGAGTCTGGGAAATAAAATTTTAACTTTTTAGATTCTGGAAGGGATGGGTGCTGAGTCCTGACTGACTACATCTAACACAGGTGAACACAGAGTAGATTAGTATACTTAGGAAAGCAAGAGGGTTCCTGTCAGATTTACGATTGTTTTCCTGCAGAGGAAATGGTGAAGTCTACTGCTGGTGAGTTTTTTAGTTTCTCTAGTCATTGTGAAGAGAGGACTAGTGAGTTGGCTAGACTGACATTTGTGAAAGTTCCACTTAAGGCTGACGGTCACGAATGTGGAGGGAAGTCTGTCCCATCGGGTACTTTCTCCAACTGTGCTTGGCTGTTTGGGTGCAGGCAAGGGAAAAGGACTAGATTCACCTACGGTTGGGTTGGAACTCTTACCAAATCCATGTGACAGAAAGACAAGGGCAGAAGGGAGTGTCCGCTGGTGGCAAGCGTGTTGGTAAAATTAGGGGTCACGGAAAATAAACAGGATCAGAAGTGAAGAAAGGAGAAAGAAAGCTCATGAACTGTGAGGAAGTGGCGAAGTCCATGGGCTAAAGGTGCTGAAAGTTGGAAAGAGGCCACGGAGGGCCTGCTGAAGCCTCCAGCCACTTCCTGCAGATCCTTGTTTCCAGGCCTCGTCCTTCACACCCAGGCTAATGCTGCATCTGCCCTTGGGAAAGAGGTAATGCTTGGCTGGGAAGGGAGGAAAACATCTTCTTTGGCAGTAAACCACGAGGTGCACATTTTTGCACCATCACTTGTCAGGTGCGTGACCACGATCCATTAATTTCCCTTTCCTGAGCCTCCGTTTTCCCCTTCTCCGAAGGAGGGAGATACTGCAACGTCCAGGCGGGCGAGCTTTCATGAGCTCACGCCTGTAAAGCGCTCAACGCAGCCCGCGACGCACGGGAAGCGCGGGCCGGGCCGGAGCGTGCCGGTTGCCCCGTCTGGGCCAGGACGCCGAGGGCGGGCTGCCAGGAGACCGAGCCCGGCGCGGAGGAGGGCGCAGGCCGCCCGCGTCGCAGCGCGCATGCGCCCGTCCGCGGCCGCGCGCGCGGCGCGTGCGCCGGAAGTTGCGGCCGGGAAGCCGGCGAGGTCGGTTCCGCCCGGCTGCAACATGGCGGCGCCCTTTGTCTGCTCGGAAGCGCCGTCCCCGGCCTTCTCCCGGCCGTGATGCACCTCCCTCGGCGGTGGGGTCCGGGACATGGCAGGTGAGGCTGAGCAAGCGCCCGGGCCCGGGGGAGTCCCGGGAGCCGCGCGGAGGCGGCGGGGGATGGGGCGCGGCGGGGCGCCGCGGACGGTTGTGTGGGGGAGGGGAGGGACGTGCACTGGGCAGGAACCCCGGGCTGGGGGGACCCCGGGGCAGGAGGGCGCGGGGCAGCTGGGCGGGAGGCGGGGGCGCGCCCCGTGGGGAGCGGGCGGGGAGTGGGCGGGAGGACCGGATGTCCCGGCAAAGCAGCGAGAGTCGCCTCTCCGGCCGGCCGGGTGACACCCCAGCTGGTGGCATCTCCGCCCACGCCTCCCGGCTGTCACCGCCCCGTGACCCCGCGCGCCGCAGCGGGTGGGCGTCCTGTGGTCGGGAGGCGGCGGGGTCCCGGGGCCAGCTCACATCCGCCTGCCGGCGCGAGGGCACCCGTGGGCCAGGGCCCAGGAGGTGCTGGCGGAGTAGGAGGCAGACGCTGCCCGCGTGTACCCTTCTTTCATTCATTCATTCGTTCGTTCGTTCCACAGACGGTGGTTCAGCACCGGACAGGTCGTGAGCATAGAGCAGATGATCCAGACTGGCATAGTGGTTAGAAGTGTGAACTGTGGAGCCAGGCCGCCGGGCTTCTGGCTCTGCGCTTGCCACCTGTGTCCTGAAGCACCTTAGGGTCTCGCTGTCAGAGGTGAGGGTTTTAGACGAAAGCAGCTAGGGATGGTCTGCCCCTCCCCGGCCTTTTAAACCTAGTCATGGAGTTTAAATTTTAGGTTAGCGGGAAGCCATCTCAGAGAGTCAGGTTTGTGGATTAGGAAGATCACTCTGGCTATGTGAAGGATGTGTGAAAGAGAGTGGGTCTTAGAGACCAGTTAAAAGGCTGCTAGAATTTTTCGGGTGAGCAACGACGGTGGCCCCCGCAGGCCAATAATGATCCAGTTTAACGTTCGTGGAGCACTTGCTTTGTGCCAGGCTCAGTGCTCTGCACTTGCCTGTGTTTGATGGATGAATGAAAGGGCAGCTTTTAGGGAAGCAGTTACTCTTTGGGTTCTCATCAGATTTTCCACTTGGGTGTCTTTGATTCAGGTAATGAGTGGGAGGAAGAGAGCCAAGCTGGAGTTTACGCAGACAAACTGTCAGAAAAGGGTAGCCTGGGCTACTTGGAAATCTGAGGTATGTCTGTAATGCTCAAGGATGAAACAAGCCAGGAGGTCAGTTTGTCCTTTTCAAGGCTCAACGTGGTTCAGATTGTCCTTTCAAGATGACTTTTTCTTTAAAATCATACAAATGACAAAATCTTAGTTTGTGGGAAGTTGTTGCTATTCTTGTTGTTTTACCAATAAAAACCAGACCAACTTAATCACTAGGCAGTGTTTACACCTTGTTTTAAATAACTACAATCTTAAAATACTCCAGCAAAGCAATCCCAAAATATAGTGACTGAAACAAAACGGAAGTTTATTCCTTACCCCTTAACAGTCTGGAAATAGATCCAGAGCTGGTAGAGCAGCTCACTCTGTCATGAAGTCATCCAGAAACAGGGTTCCATATGGCTCTCCTTGCTCCATTTCATGGCCCAAGCTGGCTGTTCCAGCTCCTGCCATCATGTATGTACCCCATAAGACAAAAAGGGAAAGAGAGAGTCGGGAGCACACACACATTCCTTTTAAGGTTCTAATGTTTAAAGATACATATTTTTGTAGACCGTGTACCCATACATAGGCATCTGTTATACAGCCAAAGAATGAATCATGACTGCTCCTGTGCTGGAAGGAAAGCTGGTTGAGAAAACCTGTTCAGGCCCCTGTGTGCCTAGATTGCTGACTGGCATTTGGGCCCAGCCTGAGGGGAAGTCCACTGCATTGGTGAAGGAGGGCTGGGCATGCTCTCAGGCAGGCTGAGCTGGCTTTGGGTGGGTTTTTGTTGCTTGGTCCCAGGGAGTCCAGGCTTGCTCCTGTGTCCAGTCAGATCCTGCTGGGTGCTAGGGATGTCAACATCAGTAAAGCTGGAACTCTTAGCCATATACATAATCACAGTAAAATGCCAGAAACACCATAGAGATCTGTTCAGAAGTCTGGTACACAGAAGGATGACTGGTGCTGGAATGTTCTGCTGAGGTGAAGATTTAGAGTGACCACGTTTTGGCTTGATAACTAAAGGTTCCCTCAGGTGGAGGCAACGAGGACACTGGTGTTGAGTGTGAATCCCCGCTTGCTTCCCTGGGTAGTGGCACTATGTCCAGAGGTCCAGTTCGTTCATTGCTGTGTGTCAGTTTCCTCATCTGTAAAACAGTGATAACACGATCTACCTAACTGAATTGTTCTGAAGGTTTTGCAAGATTCAGCACATGTTTCACAAGGTCTACTGGGCAAATGTTAGTTACCTCATGCTGCAAGGTTCAGGGTGGTTCGAAGCCAGAGAGGCCAGTTAGGATTGCGATCAGGGAAGGACTGAACCTGTGAGGAAGCCAGGTCGCTATCCTCCATTGAAGCAGGAATTATCCGGATTGTGCATAGAGGATCAGGGACTGCTCTGTGCCCTCCCTGTTTTCCTTAGGGTATCCATCAAGTTTTCTAACCGAAGTTGCCAACCTGTGGATTCTCAGAGACCACATTCTGAAAGGTCTCATGAACGGTCTTTTGGGAAGCCTTGTCTGAGCCTTACCCAGCCCCCCAGTGCAGGTGAGTTTGGGGCCCTTCCCATGTGATTTCTTAGCCTCCTGCATTGCTCTCTCAATGTAGTCTCACTTCATACTATAATCATAAGCTTCCTTGTCTGCCCCCCAGCTAGACCCCCAGCACCAGCACCAACCAGAGACAGAGTCTGGTTTCTCCTGGTATTCCCACTGTGTAGCTCATTTCCTGGCACATAGCTGGTGCTCAGTAAACGTGGTTGGATGGATAGATGATCAGTTTTGATTGGCTGAAGAGGAACTGGCAGTTGGGGCTGGAGGCAACTCCAGTGTGGTGTGGGATTGGCATGCTATTGATTGAAAAGAGAGGAGAATCTGGTGGTTTATTTGGTGTCTGGCAGAAATGTGGGATGGAGACATGTAGAACTATGACCTAAATTATCAGAGTTTAGGTCAGAAGATAGTTTTTTAAGAGTCAAATGCACATACACTGAGCCCTCCAATTGAAGGCCAAAAGGGCAGCCTCTGTGGGCAGAGCCTCAGGGTATTAGCACTTTGCCACGAGAAAGGTCGGGTGGCCCATTCTCTACCGTCCTGGAATTCCCCGAAGGCTGGTGGTGCTTGCTTGGGTGTCACTGAAGTACTAAGACCTGCTGTCTGGCTGAGTGGTACATTGTTGGGTGATGGACACCCCAAAGAGAGGGAGCCCAACCTTAGAGAAAACAAAAAACTCCAAGTACAGTATGTGCGCAAAGCATATTGTCCTGGAGACCATAATCTACTTCTTGTGCTGACCACGATTTTAAAATGATTGAAATAGTACAGGTCAGGGAGTACGCCTGTTAGCACCGAGTGATTTCAGCCTTTGATACAGATGTGTGTGCAGTGTCAGCGTAGGTACCTGGCACTCTCTAAGGGCCTCGTGGGTATCAATAGCTTAACAGTCCTAGGGCCAATTAAGGCTGACCTCAACAATGTAGTCACTGCCCATACACACTGAGAGCCAGGGCTTGCACTCCTGGATTCAGACCTGCTTGTTAGCAGTTGGAGAGAGAAGCCTTGAGCTTCAAAGGAAGGAAGCAGAGGGCATGGTTAGAATAAGAGCTGTTCACTCGTGTCTAAACGGCAGCGTGCGGCGGCTCAGAGGTGGCAATCCCAGCCGAGTGGGGACCAGGCCAGAAAGCAGGCTTGGTGGGTTCATTGTAACATCAAAGTCATTCTCAGCTTCTGGTTTTTAAGACCTTTTAAAGGTCTGGCAGCAGAACCTGTTCCCCCTACCCCACCCTCACCGCTTCCTACGCTGGAACTGATCATCTAAGCAGGCTCTTTCCTGTTTAGGGGGGCCGGCTCCACTGCCCAGTGGGAAGCTGCATCGCCCCAGCCCAGAGGCCAGGCTGGGGAAGCGCTTCTCATTTCGGTAGTGCCAGGGTCGAGTGAGCACCTGTCTGGGACTTTCCCAGTTGACTGTAACTCAGCTGCCCAGGTTAATGCTTCGAAACATTGTTTAAAGTCAGAAAGAACATTGTAATTTGTGAAAAATTTTTTTTGTTAAATATTGAGCTGATACAAAAGAATACATACAGTGTAAAGAATATGGATGCAGGAACACCCATATACCCATCACTCAATTTCCAAAAAAGAATGTTAAACTTTACCTTTAGGTGCCCCTCCCTGATCCTGTCCCAGACCCACCCCACCCCACCCCACCCCCAGGTAATCACTGAATTTTTGCCAAATCATTCTCTTGCCTTTCTTTATAGTTTTTTCAAACCGTTTTTTATTTTTATTTATCGTTTAACACATGTTTGTATTATTAAGCAATGCATTGTTTAATTTTGTAGGTTTTTGAACTTATCATAATCGTTTTTTTTTTCAATGACTTAACATTTGTTCTTGAGATTAATCCATGTTGCTAATAGTTGTATTTCATTTTCATTGATGAGTAATGTTCCACTGTATGAAAATGTATTGATCCTTTCTGTTGCTGATGGACATTTGGTTACTTTCCAGTATTTTGCCAAGACACAGTGTTACTGTAAATGTGTGTGGGACACACATAGCCACTCCGGGGTACATCCCAGGAAAGGAACGGAGTCACAGGCTGTGTGCATCTTCAGTTTGACCAAATAATACCAAACTGCTTCCTAAGTGGTTTCCCCAGTTTACAGTTCAACTGAGGATTCTGTTTGCTTTACATCTTCTTAACAATGGTGTTGAGAATTTAAAATTTTGACTAATCTGATGGGGAGTTCAGTGGTATCTCATGGGATTTTGATTTTAATTTTCCTGATTAGTGGGTTGAGCATCTTTTAATATACTTATTGGTCATTCAGGCTTCAGCTTCTGTGAAACAACTGCTTAAATGTTTTGCTCATTTTTCTGTTGGGCTGTTTGCCTTTTTATTACATAGAGACTTTTTTCTTTTAGATACTAATCCTTTGTCAGTTATGTGTGTTGTAACTATCCACTTCCAGTTTGTGGCTTGTCTTTTCACTGTAGGTCTTTTTAAATGAGAAGAAATTTTGAATTTTAATGACATTTATCAGTTTTTTTATTTTAGGGTTAGCACTTTCTGTTCCTTTTTAAGAACTGCTTCCCTACTTCAAGTTTATAAAGATATTTCTCTATATAGTGTCTTCTAAACATTTTGTGATTTTTTTTTACCTTTTTATTAAGGTCCTTAGTCCATTTAAAATACTTTTTGTGTATAGTGTGAGATAAGGAACTGGTTTCTTTTTTCTTTTTTTCTAGGTTAACCAAATTGTCTCAGTACTATTTATTGAAAAAGTACATCCCTTTCATGTGGTTCTGTAACATCAACAGTAGCCATTATCATATATCCTGTCCACAAATGTGTGAGTCTGTTTCTGAGCTCTTTACTATTCTCTATCTCTGTGACAATCTCACACTGACTTAATGCCTAAGTTTCTATGTAACAGTTCTTGGTATCTGGTGAAGCCTTGGCCTTTGTTTGCTCTTGTCTTCATTTTAGGTTGTGCTTATCAAATTCCATAAAAATTGTTGGGATTTTTTATTCGAATTGTTTTGAATGTATCACATGTTGATTTGGATAGAGTTGACATTTTTACAATGTTAAGCCTGGACATAGTTCATCTCAATTTGTCAAACTCACCAAAGTGGAACTTTAGTTGTCATTGTCTTTTTTTAGTCATTGTCTTTATATTCTACTCTCAAAAGACCTTGGTACACTTTAATTTCTGTCATTTGACTTTTTTTAAAAGTCCTCCTTGACTTTTATATTCTATAGATGTGCATTTTATTTTTTTAAATTTTATAAGACATCAGTAGTTCAGTGTTTGTTTAGATTTACTTATTATTTACTACTTTAATTGTTCTTCATTTCTTCTTGCATTTAGTAGTTCATTCTGGGGTCACTTTTTATCTTCCTGCAGAATAGCTATAATATGAATTTGGGCTGTTGTCTGTCTGGGTGCCAGCTAATGGTTGCAAATTCTCGGTGTGTGGGGGTGCATTTTACTATCCTTCATTTCACACCGAGATTTGACCTCAGCAGTTTTCAATGCACTCTTCTTTCCATTTTGGACCCCAGCTTTATTCTGGAAGGCACTCCTTTGAGACCTCCCTCAAAGGACAGAGAAAGGGCCTGGGACAGAGGAAGGAAGCCCAAGCCTGCTCAGGTCTGGAGATGCCCTGGAGACACAGCCTCAGAGCTCCGCCTGCTCTCTGGATCCCAGCCTTTGCTTGAGTTTGTTTTGACGTCTCGGTATTCTTTACTCACTTGCCAGTTCTTTGATTTGTTTTAAAAGATGACTTACAATTTTTCTTCAGCGTTTGTAGCTCTTTACAATGAGAGTCGGCTGGGGTACCTGGCCCAAGTAATTAAAATATTTCAGAGCTTTAATTTTGTGTTTCACCTGGCAGCAGCAAACTCTGAAGATTAGAACTAAGACTTAGTGATGTTCACTTCTGACTTTTATGAGATGTTTTGCAGCACTCATTTGTATAAGGAAAGGGCGTTGGTCAGTGCCAATTAATGACAGAATTTGCCATTTGGGGACAGACTAAGGCTTCATTGGGCCTAGTATTCTGTGTCTGTCTGAGGAAATTCTGTCTTTGGCTAAGTGGAAAGACCACACATTTTAGAGTATGATGGATTTGGCCTTGAACTTGGGCGTGTCAGTGAGACCTAGATCACGTGACCTCATCTCTAAGCCTTGATTTGTTCATCTGCACAGTGGCAGGCGGTCATATTAATACCCTTCTCACAGGCTATTGTGGGTATCGATGAGGTGTAATGAAACACTTGGCAGGCAGGTTGCCACAGCAGCTATTTCAGTCATTCCCTTCATGCCTCTGTCGGTGGTGGTCTCCGTGTGCCACTTCCCTTAAGAAACAGTGGGCCCACCATTTCTCTTGCCAGTAACCTCCCGGGTGTTTAGTGTGGTAGAGCTTGTTATTAGCAAGGCTGGATTTTCTCTGGGCACAGCCCTTTATCAGGACTGCCAGTTTCCTTATAGCTGGTGAAATACCCCATCAGACTGGGAGATCGTAGCATCTGCACTGCAGGCTCCGTGATCAGTTACTCAAATCCAAGAGTTAATTTTTATCCAGCCAATGAAGGCATCAGAAACTTGTGTCGGGTTGGCAGGCTGCCATCCACTGCTCTCTGCGCCCACTCACTGGGACATGCCCTGGTCTATGGAGGATACTGGAAGTTGTTTCCATTTCTACCAGTCTGAAACTGGAGTGGTTTCTGGTGCTTTTTTATATTTCTCTGACTATTAGTGAGGTGGGACATCTTTTTTTTTTCTATATAGAGTATGTCAGACTCTTGTATTTCTTCTTTTGTGAATTGCTCATTCATTTCTTTGACTCGTTTTTCTGAGAGACTTTTTGTTGATGAATTTTTATAACAGATTTATTAAGATATTCACTTATACAATTCACCCATTTAAAATGTACAATTCAGTGGCTTTTAGTATATTCAGAATTGTGCAACCAGCACCATATCTAATTTCAGAACATTTTCATTGTGCCAAAAGGAAATGCACCACCCATTAAGCAGTCACTCTCCATTTACCTCTCTTCCCCCCCAGGCCTAGGCAGGCACTTCTGTCATTATGGTTTTGCCTATTCTGGGCATTTCGCATTAATGGAATTGTGCAACCCGTGGTCTTTTGTGATTGGCGTCTTTCACTTAGCATCATCTTTTCATGTTGTGGCAAGTATCCGACTTTTTTATTGTCAAATAATATTCCATTGTGTGGACGTACCATGTTTTATGTATCCATTCATCAGTTGATGGACATTTGGGTTGTTTCCTTCTTTTGACTATTATGAATAACGAACGGTGCTGCAAACTTTTGTCTGCAAGCTTCTGTGTGGACGTGCTCACTTATTGTCGATTAATTTTTAAGAGCCTTTTGTAGATCGGGATCATTAACCCTTGTTTACCATATAGGCTGTAAATATTTTCTCCAGTTTATATTTGCATTTGGGAAGTTGAGAAGATATAGGTAATAGGAATGAAACACAACATTGAGATTTCTGACCGATCTTTTATACCCCTACGAATTAAGTTTGTGTACTCACCCTCCCCCACTGCAGCCCTCCTAAATGGCGCCCTGGGATTTTGGCCTGCATGCATTGCAGAGCTGCAGGTGCTCTCTCTGTCTCTGTCTGTCTGTCTGTATCTTCTGTGTGTGTGTGTCTGTCTGTCTCTGTCTTTCTCTCTCTCTCTCTCTCTCTCTCTCTCTCAGGCTACCTGCCTTAGGACCTGGAACCAGGCAGCACTTGGTGGTTTCCAAGTTTCTCTCTGAAGCTTGCTTCAAAGTGGCTGGCTGAAAAACCGCCAGTGTTGCAAGTCATCCGTTAAAAAGGCATTCAGCAGCTTTGCTGATTCATCGCTGTTGTAGGTGGAGGGGATTCAAGGGCAGCAGCACTGTTTCTTCAAGGGTGAGCTGGGGCTCCAGCCTCTCCTAACCCCTCAGGGCTGCTGACCAAAACCTGCCTTCTAGAGCAGCGCTCAGCCCCTGAACTTGAGGAGGCCAGCAGTTTTAAAAAGTCATTGGAAGTTGAGACATTGAATACTTGACCAGTCTTTATTCAGTTGTAAAGTAAGTTTTTGAAATCCTCAAAATATTTCCCTGAAATACCCTCATACTCATTTAGTTTTTTCCAGTTAAGTTTTACAAAGTATTAACTTCAGTTTAATCCTGCTTGGAATATACAGTTCGATGTTGGCTTACATCATTTATATACCCTCACATATAGGTAGATCATAGTTGTTTATGCCCTTTATAATTCATGTTCATAGTTGGAAATCTGAAGATTTCCAGTTAAGATTTCTGGTACAGTGAAAGTTGTAAATGAAAAAAAAAATCTGCTAAATACTAACTAAATATCTCATTTTTACTGTCATTCAAGCACAGCATATTGTAGTTCCAGTGCATGCATTTGTAGTCTGGCAGCCTTAATGAAATCAGTCGGGACCTTAGCAGTCACTAATCCTTGTGAGGAATGAAACTCAGAAACAGTAAAGACCAAAAGCCAGTGCTAAATATATCCACCTCCAAACAATGGGTATTCAGCCTAAATGTTTCTTTTGCCCTGAATTGCTGATCTCAGCCACTATCATGCACAAGGAATTCCTCCTTTGGAATTGCCCTGTGTTCTATTTTCTCCCTCAGTGAAAGCCTCACCCTCTGGGCTCCTCCAGAATCATCATGTTCTTGCTAGAAAGAGGGTGACTTTTGCCCTCAGTTCTGAGGCACCTCTGCCTTGTCTTGTGGTGACTGTTGAGTGGAGTGGAGTAGTAAACATTGCAGTTTACACGTTCTCCTGGTCTTTTTTCAGGTTGAAACTTCATCTGTGCTGGGTGCCTGGATGATTGATGACGTTTTTACATCCACTTTTTGAAGCTAGGGCAAGGATTAGAGCATTAGGTTCCCCTTTTCTTCAATAAATATGATCACTGTTGCTGGCCCGGGTTGATATGTAATAAGAATGATGATGGCCAACAGCAACTTTATGAAGTTGAAACTTTATTACCATCCCCATTTTACAGACAGGAAATTGGGGTGCCAAGGTTTAAGTGCTCCTGCCCATGGTACTTAGCTAGCTTGGCTTGATTCCAAGATGGGAGTTTTAACTGGGCCCAGGGAGTCAAGTAAACTCCCCAAAGTCGCTTGCAGAGCTGTGTGTGCGACTGTCCCTGGGGAGGTCTTCAGCATCATCAGTGTTGGAAGGGTTCATCTCTGTCTGAAAAAGGCTACCAGTTGCTCTTCTAGGGGATTTTTAGTTTTGTCCCCTTAAGGAATTTTTGCTTATGAAGTTTTCTCAAGTGACACATTCTTTGTGGAAATTACCATAATTTTCCATTCCTCTCATGAGTTTCTTTTCCCCTGTTGAGAAGTTTTTAGTCACCAAGTCTTGTAGAAAATGTCTTAACGGTTTATGGTAAATGGAACAAAGGAGCCCTGACTTTGTGGACATTTTTTTCCCTCTCTTCTTTCTTTCTCCTTCCTTCTATTTTTACTTTCTCAGTTTTAATATTTTAATAAGTAATATTTACAAATGGTAAAACAAAAAAATACAGGAAGGATATACAGCGAATAGTGTAACTCCTTTCCTTCCTTACCCGTGTCTCGTACAACCCACCAGAGCTGTGGATGTTTTCTTTTAAATGTGAGTAAATGTGAGTAAGAGGTAGGAATTCCCAGCCTGGGTTTATGGTTTTGGACAAATAGCATGGCCCAGCTTCCCCTAGGAACAGTCTGGTTCTATTAACGGACTTTGAGTTACTCCAAGATGTATTTAAAATTTTCAAAGGATGTTATAATATTTTGTGGGAGGGCCACTTGCACAGGCTGCTCAGAAAGATCCATGTAAGTGTGTAGTAGATCCTGGGCACTAGCTAAACCCTCCCAGTGCCAGTTGCGGGTGACATTGTCCCATGTTTCACATCCCAAGGGTCCAGTGCTGTTGGACTTCCTGACTTGGTTTTTGCTTCTGATCTCCCCTTTTCAGTCTGTCCTATGTACTAATGCAGCCAGAGTGACTTTCAGAAATGTGGACCTTGCCATGGCCCTCTCTTGCTTAAACCCCTGGCATGGCTCTCGACTGCCAAGGATGAAGGCTAAGGCCTGGTATGGCGGGCTTGGTCCTGTGTGCCTGGCTGTAGCCTATCCACTTTACCCACTCACTCGTTACCTTGTGATGCTGAAGGGTGCTGCTCCCCTCTGCTTTGTCCCCCATTCGAGCACACCGTTCTTTGTCACGTACCCATACCATTGCTCTTGCTGCCCTCTGCCTGAACATCCTTCTCGCTTTTGGTCATGTGTCATTTTAGATGTGGCTAGGTACCATATGCTCCCCGGGGCACCCTTTCAGTACTCATCAGAGGGTAGTGAGTCTGGATCTTTTTCCTCTGGTGGAAGGTCCTTGAGGGTGGGTGCTCAGATAGGCCTGGCCTTAGGCCCATGGAGCTGTCAGCCCCTACAAGGCATTTGCACTAGGTAGTGCTCTGCAGTTGACTTTGACGTACATGTCCGCTGTACTACCCCCCAGCCCACCAAAAACAGAGGTTAGACCCCTGGATCCATCCATGTTTAACTCCAGAGGGCAGTACTTAGGCGTTATGCCCTAAGTAGCATAGTAGGAAATGCCTGACGGCAGAAGTGTGAAACCAGATGGGAACAGAGTCTGTGTACTTTTTGGTTTCTCTGGACCAGGCTGTGGCTCCTTTGGTCTCCACCGGCTGCCTTCCCAAGGCCGTGCCTGCTGCCTTGTGGGAAAGGCACCGTGCACTCCACTGGGGTAACCTGCTTTGTTCTGTTTTAATGAATTCATTTTATTCTTTTTTTAACTATGATCAGTCAGTGGCTTATGTTAGAGAAAGAATATCCTATACCATGTTTGCCAGTATTTGTGAAGTACTTCCTGGGCTGTATCTTCTTTAATCCTCACAATCATCACACAGGTGGTGGTTTTTCTAGTTAATGGGTGAGCAGTCTAGAACTCAAAGAAGCTTGCCTGAGACCACCCTGATTCAAGTGCATGTTCTTTGGTTCTGAGTATGTTGGTCTTGTCTCTTTCTATCCAGTATTCATGCCCACGGAGATCCCATTCCATTCGTGGCTTTAACCACCATCTCTGCTGTAGACATCTCAGTTGTCATTGGCCAAAACAGAACTCTCCTTTTCCCCCAGCTAAATCTCTGCCCCCACCATCATTCCTCACCTCAGTAAATGGCGCCAGCACTCAGCCTGTCCCTTAGGCTAAACATTTTAGTGCCATCCTTGACCTTTTCCCCCACAATCCATACCTACTTGATCACAAGCTAATGATGTTGGCTCTGCCAGAACGTATCCCTCACCAGCCTCTGCTGCCGCCAACCTCGGCTTCCCTCATTTTCCCACCCGCTTCCTCCTCTCCAGGCACACCGGCCCCTTTGCCAAGGTCACTCCTGACTTGGGGCCTTCGTAATGGCTCTCCCTTGTGTCTGTCATGGTCCCTGGGCTTACAGTGGCATGGCTCGCTTTTGCACTTCATTCGGGTCTTTGCTTAAATGTCACCTCAGAGAGGTCCTCCTTGACCCTTTTCTTAAATATTAAATAGTCCCTGTGCCTGTCTCCTCGGTTTGCTTTTTGTTTGCTTCAGAGCATTTAATACATGATGTTAGATATTATATCCGTTTATTACCTGTCTTCCCCACTGGCTCAGAGCTCTAACTCAGTACCTAAGACAGGCACAGAATAAGCACTCACTAAATGCCTGTGAAATTCTTGTTTTTTGTTTCTTAACTTGTGGGCTGAGGACCCCTAGAGGGGAGAGCAGTGATTACAAATAGTCGTGCCACCGTATCACACTTGAGATTTCGCCTGCTGGGGGAGATTTCTCATCCGTGTACATGGAATTGTTTCTCAAATGTACGTGGATGCTGTTGCAATTAGTAGATTTAAATTCACTTTTCATAGAAGCTTTTGTCTATTATGTTCTCGGTGTCAAAAGTACAATTATTTCTTAAGGGTTTGAGTATTTCGACCTTGGTTAGTCATACTTGAAAAGGCCAAGGATCACCTCTCTCTCCCAGTCCTGTGCTCCAACTTTATTTGTAACCGTTTGAGAGCAAGATCCTGGGGCAGGCGCCATAAACAGCTGTAAGGAAGAGGTAAGAAGCGGTCCCACCCCAGCAGTGAGTTTATTAAACTTGGTGGGGCAGACGAGGCAGCCGACCAGCGTCATCTCAGGCTATGTCGGTGTGCCGCCACCGCAGGGAGTATGGAGGTAGGGTTTGGGGGATGTTGGGAGAAATGATCAGACACTGCAGAAGTTCCTCATGTTCCCGATTTTGCCCTTTGGATAGCATGGGCCCTAATTGACCCCATGTCAAGCTTCAGGAGTCCCCAGAGCAAGTATTGGCATCATGGATTAGAAGCTGCATGGGCGTGCTGGGACACTTTCTGCAGGGTCACGGAAGGGGGTGCCCGCCCCCTCTTCAGAAATGTGGTTAAACCTTAGAGATAGTGGGAGTTGTATAGTTTGAAACGCAAAGTCAGTATGACAACTTCATTTTCTATTTAGCTACTATTTTGGGGTTTTAAGAAAAGTTTTTTTTATAACACTAACTTTGGCAAAGAAGATACTACTGAATCCTGGCTGGTGGGATTATATAGAGGATAGCAGTGACTTTTGGGGTGGGGGCTGCTATCCAGTAGAAGATGAAGTATCAGAATCTGGGGCCTGTTGGGAAGTACTGTGTCAAGTTTGTATGTTTATCTAAAGGGGAAATTGATGGTAAAAGTTTGAGAAACACAAGTTTAATAGAAGAGCTACATTTTCTGGAGGAGCAAAGTGTGGAAGGGCTGGTTTTGTTGACCCTTGCCTCTCTGCCACACTGCACTGAAAAGGGGGGGTGGTGGGGTTGGGTGGGTAGGTTTCATGCTCGCAAGGTTGACTTGCTGTGAACTTCCATTTCCTTGGCCTGAGCTTATGTGTGCTAAGCTATATACAGGACCCACCTGTATTTCTGGAAAATCAGGAACCTTGAGCAACTGGGAACCAAATGGTGATGCCTCTCACCTGCTTCAGTTTCCTCACGGCCCCTGGACTCAGGATGTCTGTATCAAGTCTAGGCCTGTAGCCGGGAGCAGCCTGTTCTGGGGACCAGGGACTGTTGTTTGTCAAGATCAGGGTCTCCTTGTGGTAAGCCAGTTGTTCCCTGGCTTCAGGGCTTTCCTCTGCATGCCATTTGGGAAACTCTGCCTGTAGTTTAGCGCTTGCTAGAGACCTGGGTAATAGTTCACGTCTGAAAGGTGCCCATCGGACTCAGATGCAGGGGTGCTCCGTAGACCCACTTAGAGGTCTTGGCAGGCACTGTATCCCTCACCCGGGACACCCTTGGGGCTTAACAGAACAGTAGCTCAGTATAAAGTGCTTCCCCAACAGAGAAAGTCGCTCTGAATGGTTCCCGCGCAGTGCCCTTTCTGTCATTCTCTCCCTCCCAAAATGTTAATTGGGCCCTGGGATTTTTCCAGATTGCATTTAGAAGGAGGAATAACGGTTATGATTATCACTTCTTAACAAGGTCAAGTCACCCACTAGTTATTGAGTGCACCCGAGGCGCCCGACATAAACGGTTCTGTAGAAACCATCTGACATGGTCTTTGGCCTAGAAAATGCTGGAATCTGCGTCTCCACTTCTGGTAACAGTAGTTTGTTGAGTGCTTGCCATGCGCCAGGCCTTCTGCCTCCATTACCTAACTTAATCTTATAACGAATGGGGGAAGTCGTCTCATTGGCCCTGTTTGGCCAGAGAAGAAGCTTTGCTGGAGATGACCTGCTAGTATGGGAGATGGCGGAACCCAGGTTCAGGTCCGACCTGGCCCAACCCCAGAGGTTCTGCTGCCTCCGTGGTGCCAAACGGTGTCTCGAATCCCTAAGTCTTGGAGGCGGCAGTGAGGAGTTTGGTGCTCAGAGTAGCGTGTTCTTAGTTTCTGGGTGATGGGACTGTGCTGTGCGCCTGGTACCATGTCGCTTGGCATGTTGAAGAGTCTCCACACGTGCCATTTCCTTGTCACTGGTTGGGATCTGGGATTCAGGTTTCCTTGAACTGAGCATGACTCAAGGAGAACGAATGCTTTCTTATGTCAGCAGTCTGTTTACGGATGTTTTGGACCTGAAGGACAAACGAGATGGCCAGCCTCCCCCAACCCCACTCCCGTGAGCCTTTGCAGCTCGTTCAGCTCCACCGAAACCAGAGGCCTGGGCCCCACTCACGCAGCCTGGCTGGAAACAGCCTTTGCATGATCGATTGAGTGTGGCACCTGCACCTTCCTCTTATTAAGATTTTTTTTTATGCCTACAGCATCTGGTCTTCCTACGTGGTCTCCCATCCAAATACTAACCAGGCCCGACCCTGCTTAGCTTCCGAGATCAGACGAGATCGGCAGTTCGGGTTGGCATGGCTGTAGACCTTATTAAGAATTTAGTTAAATTTTGAGAAGTGTTCCCCTACAAAAGTGTATGAAGTGTATATGTTTAGTTTAAATAACAAATCTAGGTGTATCCAAGTCAAGAAATAGAACAAGGTCAGTGTCCTGGGTGCCCTTCCTCCCTCCACAGGAAACCATTATCATGAGTTGTTTTGTTAATCATTCCCTTTTGTTTATAGTTTTACCATCTGTACTGGATATCTCTTGCTGTCAGCAAATCCTCTCAAAACTTAGCAACTCAAACCCTCAGCAGTCTATTTCTCAGTTTTGTGGGGTGACGGCGGCAGGGTTTTTTGTTCCCCGGGGTGTTGAAGTCATTTGTGTGATAGCATTCATCTGGTAGCTGGACTGGAAGGTCCGAGAAAGTGTCTAATACCAGAGCCTTGGTGCCGTCAGCAGGGGCATCTCAGGGGCATCTCGGTTCTTATGTGGCCTCTGCACATTGGTATCTCCTCTGTACACCCTCTCTAACAGGAGAGCCTGGACGTCCTTACAGTGGAGCAGCTGGAGTTCAAGAGAGCAAAGCAGAAACTTCCAGTAAGGGCCAGGCCTGGAACTGGTGCAGAGTCACTGCATCCAGTCATCACAGGGCCACTCAGATTCAGCTGGAAGCTCAGAGCAGGGTTAGTTGTCTCTGACAGGGGTGCAGGAACTGTTGCTGCCAGCCTTGGAGACTGGTACCTGTGCCAGCCATGTCCGAATTGCTTAGTTGTGTCTGTTTGGAATCCCACTGCAGAGAGGTGGGTCCCCAGGTCTCTCATTTTTTCATTCCCAAATTAACTTCTTACAAGCCAGGCCCGGGCCATGTGCCCAGCCAGGCTGTCGGTCATCAGGAGGACATCCCAGCTCGGACTCTGAGGTCTGCCCATTAATCAAAGAGAGCACCTGAGCAGCTGGTGGTGTCACGGGAAAGGTGCCCGGTGGCAGTCTGGAGTCTGCTGGAAGCCCAGGCCCGTGTCTCAATGGGCAAGTCTTGTGCCAGTTTGGGCTTTAGTTTTCTGACATGAGGACTTCGGGTTCAGTGGGCTGTGTGATCTTGTTCTGTGTGTGTTTTCTGTGCTTCTGAGTTTTTAGGGTCTTTCTTAGAAGTAGCTTTAACTAAGGCCCACTTTTATTGTCCTTCCAGGGAAGATGAAGGAGGGCGGATCCCACACCCGCTTGAGTGAAGGGCACCGCATACGAAGGGCGGGGCCGGTGGGAACCACATCTTATTAGCCACGTGGTAATGAGAAGCAGCCTGGCTGTTGATCTCATTATGGTGTGTAAAGTCTCAGTGACCCCTCATCTCATGCTCTCAGGGACAGCCAGCTCCCCCCTCTCAGCATGTAGTACCCACATGTCCCACTGTGTGGCCCAGGCAGGCGCATTGTTTTCCTGGACCCCTCTGAGCTTACCAGATCCTGATGAGTTCCTGTCACTGTAGAGTACGGGAGAGGAAACAGGAGACAGAGCATTGCCATGATCCTACAGCATGTCACATAGGTTTGGAGATGGGGCACTGCCTGATTCTAGCTCAGTCCCTCTGAGGGAAGGACCAAGCCAGCTGGCCCCTCACCTGCTCAGCACGTCACCCTGGGAGGAGAGGGGCCTGTGCGAGCCTTCGAGCAGGCAGCCAGCTGGTGGTGGGACCGCAGGCAGCCTGGGGCTGAGCTCCACCTGCCCTGTGCACCCGCACGTGCGCGGTTATAAAATTCGCAGTGACGTGGACAGCATTTCTGCAGATGACACCATTCAGAGCCTGGCAAAGCCCTCCCCGGGCTGCGCTCACACTCCCTGGGAGGCTGATCACAGGATCAGGCTCGTGAGCATATGCCTAAGCGCCGGTTATCTATTTATGGAAACAGCCTTTTTCTTTCTTTTTTTCCCCCTCGAATCCCTCTCCTTCCCCTCTTGCTTCTTCCTCCTTCCATTTATCCTCTCCCTGTTTTTTTCTCTTCCTTTTCTGTCTTTGATTTTGTCAGAACAGATGCTCTCTTCGGAGTATTTCTCTGTTGGGACAGCTTTGCAGGCTGCCTCAGAGGAATTCAGGGCCTCTGGTTTTCTCCTGCGACACCCACATTTGGGGAGGAGTCACTTTTGGGCGGGCATCTTGCATCGGAAGAGTGTGGTTAGCACTGGCTGGAAAACATTACTCATGGGCACACAGCTGCTGTCCTCTGTGTGGGGGCGGGTAGGGGACTGGAGGTGCCGGGCCACCATCCGCCCTCTCCCAGGGACCTTTACCAGCCTGCCCCCAAGGCCTTTGAAACTGAGAGCACCCCCCATGTGACCCGGGAGAGCTGGGCTTCGCTACCCTTCCCTGCGAGCTCTGGGGTGTGTGGCAGCATGAGGGCTTGGCACAGCCTTGGGTCCCCGGCAAGGCCGATGAATCACCTGACCTTTGAGCCAGCAGGCCCCTTCCACCCTGTTGGCCAGGAGTCTTTTCTCACATTTATCTTCCCAGCAAGTCAGGTCGCTTCTGGCTGGAGAGTTCTGCTTTCAGCAGGCTCCAGCTGAGGGGGGCTGGGAAAACTATGTACCTCGGGGGGTTTAGCGCATGCTCCCAGGTTATTTCTGGGCCTCCCAGCTCAGTGTTTGGGTTGGTTCCTGGTGAAGGTGAGGGAGCCGGGCCCACCGCCAGGAGGAAAGGGTTTGGACCTGACTTGAAAGAGCTCATTCTGAAGCTGGATTTGGTCCTTGTGGACTAGGTGGTCTCTCCCTTTTTGTACTCGAGAGATATTTCACTTGGGGCTCCTGAGGACATGGAGGGTGCCTGGTGTTTGGGACTCGGGCCGCCCACGCATGCAGGCACACACCTGCCTGCTCACGTGGCTTTCCCACAGCAGAGAAGACAGCCTGGGGGTGATTTGGCACACTCTCCTCGCCACCTGCCTCTGGTTCCATTTGCACCAGGCCTGGTGTGTATTCCCTTCAGGTCTCTCTGGGTCTTGAACCCAGGGACAGGACATTGGTTCTTTCCCATGTTCTCCAGAAAACTGTTTTAACTTTTACCTGCTCAGGAACAGACAGCCAAAATTCTCTCTTGCTTTCATTCCTGCCGGTCACAAATGGGAACCTGCTTTTTCCAGAGATTGAAGACTTAGAGAAAGGTGCCTTTATGAGGGGTCCTGTGTCAGTGGTGGCCTTTGCATCAGTGGCCTCATGCTGCTGCTGGCTGGTTTGGCTCGGGAGCCCGTTGTCTGGTCACAGAGGGCCCAGCCGCCTCCTACCTTACGTCTCGACTCCGGGCCTGGCTCCTGGCTCCCGGCTCCCGGCTCCCGGGTCTTCCCTGCTTACACCTAAGAGCTCCAGCTACAGGCACTTACAGTATCACTGAGGGGTCTGAGAAGCCGAGCCTCTGCCTGGTAGTTTGTAAGTGCAGACTAGGACCTCAGGACAGTCCTGGGGATGTTGGAGGGAGGGAAAAGGTGTTTCCGGGTCCCCAGCAGCAATTCTGAACTTAGGGCTCAGAGGCTGGCACCCTGTGACACACGGCCTGTTGTCACTGCCACGTTCCTCATTACTTGATGGAGCCCTGCCTACCTACTGGGTGACTTCCCCCAGCTCAGTAAATATATAGCCCTGCTTTTGAAAAATTCCCAGACACCACGGGGGTGGGTGGACTAGCTTTCTGTCCTTCAAAGCTGATCTGTGCTGCCTGAGCCACATGAGGGGGGGAGTGTGTGGCTTTCCTCGTGGCTTATCACTGCCACACAGCCATACATGGTCACTGCAGTTCCAGGGCTGCAGTATAGTGACTCACCCCCAAGAGGCTGATGTAACAGGGAAGAGCCAGAGCCAGTGGTGGGCTGTTGAAACCTGGGGGCTGGGAGCCCCAAAAGATTCCCCTCACCAGCCCAGAAACAGCCCAGGGCAGCTCTGAGTGGACCAGCCTCAGAGACGAGGCCCTAGAGGAGCTGGAAGCGAAGAAGCCACTGCCACTTATCAGATCCTGGGCCAGGGCGGGAGATCCTGGCCCCGTTGGATCTCTGTCATGTGATCCCAGGAGTGGGCGCTTTTATTTTGAAATTGGTTCTTTCTCAAAAGGAGGACCTGCTTATTTTCCCTAGGAAATGCTGAGCTTGAGACTGCCTGGTGTGATGTTGAGGGGGAGGGAAGAGCTGTTTTAGATACTTATTTAGACACGGCTCATGCAGTCCTTGCTCACCCTGGCACCAGGCCATGGAATTTTTCTGAGCATTTTCACTTAAGACAGTTGTGGGATTTCCAGGCATTAAGTGAGGCTTTTGACAGAGAAACTGCAGCCAAGCCAGCAGCTCTTGGGGTCAGGATCAGAATCCCTTCTTCCCCCAGGGACAGCCTGGAGAGGTTTCTGGAGCCAGAGGACTCCCCAGCTTAATGTAGTGCCGGGAGCCCATGAATCAGAGGGGCAGAGAGGGAGAGAGGGAGCGAGATCGGCTGGAGGGAACTTACACGGAGCCCCGTGGGCACAGCAGGGGCTGATTCCCGAAATGCTGAGTGTGAAGCATCTGCCTCCCCAAACGCACATTTCACCGGTGCGTGACAGACCGAGAAAAATAACAATATAGAAAGGTTTTCATAAAGCCAAATGTACCCACTGACAGATCTGTCCTTTATTCCAAAATTATGTCACATGTTCTTTTTGTAAAAATGTTAAACTGACCGTGTCTCTTTTGTGTGTGAAATGCTGGCAGCAATCAATGTTTCATTTGTTTTTTGACTTTTTAATGTTACCTGGCAAGATACAAAGGTGGCTGTTTGTTGTTGGTCTTCTGGTGCTTTTTGGTGTTGGGAACTTTCCTGGCCGGCTAACCCAGGAAGCTAGGAGCCACTGGGCTGGTCTTGGCTGGCAGAGGGTACCTGGAGTTGTTTGCCTTCGCGGACTTTTTTTTGATTCTCCCGGTCTCCCTGCGTTTCTCACCTGGGAGTTTGGGGGTAAGTGTTGCGGCCAGTGTCCTTTCTCTGTGCTAACGTGGAGGCCCTTTGGCTCTCCCCAGCTATGGATTTCCCCCAGCACAGCCAGCATGTCTTGGAGCAGCTGAACCAGCAGCGGCAGCTGGGGCTTTTGTGTGACTGCACTTTCGTGGTGGACGGAGTTGACTTTAAAGCCCATAAAGCAGTGCTGGCGGCCTGCAGCGAATACTTCAAGATGCTCTTCGTGGACCAGAAGGACGTGGTACACCTGGACATCAGTAACGCGGCAGGTACCCCGCTAGGTCCAGGGCCGAGCTTGTTGAGGGCCGGAAGCTATGGCTGGCCCTGTGCCACGCCAGGCCCCCCTGGGAGTAGCACCTTCAGGCCGTGAGTTGCACCAGGCCTCCCACACAGGACCCATGACGTGTGGGCACCGAGTTCCCACCATGTTTTGCAGGCCCATTATGACGGGGAGGGGTTGGTTAGAGGAGAACTGGCAGGAAGGGCTCAGGATGAGTTCCCGGAGTGAACACAGAAGTTCATCGGGAGGGACAGAGAACGGGTGGGCTGAGCCCCCAGCCCTTACCAT
Source organism: Cynopterus sphinx (assembly GCA_030015415.1). Classification (NCBI taxonomy): domain Eukaryota; kingdom Metazoa; phylum Chordata; class Mammalia; order Chiroptera; family Pteropodidae; genus Cynopterus; species Cynopterus sphinx. The sequence continues at coordinate 121,628,122 of CM057387.1, forward strand.
CGCTGAGTCAGTCCTAACTCCCTTATCCCAGTGCTGACCCTGAAAGGGATGGCAAGGGTTGGGGCCTGGAGGGCTGTCAGGAAGGCCTTGGGAGTGAGGAAGGAACTGGTCGTAGATTCGGGCTCTTGACCCAGAATGGCGTGACATGATGAGGTCAGGCAAGGTCATGTTCCCCCATTTTATAGGTGTGGAAACTGAGACCCAAAGAGGTCAGGTGACTGGCCTGGAGGTCAGAGAGAGAGTTTGTGGCAGAGCCCTGATGAAAGCCAGTGCTGACACACTCTGGTTGGAGTGTCCCCCAGTGGTGAGGTGTAGTTAGTGGCCAGGTAGAGAGTGTACACCCTCTGTCACACCCTCTGTCTTCCATTTAACCCTATTCTATCCGTAGGGCAGGTGTTCACACGCTCTGTCCTCCACATAAGGTGGGCATTCACACCCTGTCGTCCATGCAGTGGACCTCACACCCTCTGTCCTCCATGCAGTGGACCTCACGCCCTCTGTCCTCCATGCAGTGGATCTCACACCCTCTGTCCTCCATGCAGTGGACCTCACATCCTCTGTCCTCTGTGTAGGGTGGGCATTCACGCCCTCTGTCCTCCATGCAGTAGACCTCACGCCCTCTGTCCTCCATGCAGTGGACCTCACGCCCTCTGTCCTCCATGCAGTGGACCTCACGCCCTCTGTCCTCCATACAGTGTGGACTTCACACTCTCTATCCTCCATGCAGCGGACCTCACACCCTCTGTCCTCTGTGTAGGGTGGGCGTTCACACCTTCTGTCCTCCATGCAGTAGACCTCACGCCCTCTGTCCTCCATGCAGTGGACCTCACGCCCTCTGTCCTCCATGCAGTGGACCTCACGCCCTCTGTCCTCCATGCAGTGGACCTCACACCCTCTGTCCTCCATGCAGTGGACCTCACATCCTCTGTCCTCTGTGTAGGGTGGGCATTCACGCCCTCTGTCCTCCATGCAGTAGACCTCACGCCCTCTGTCCTCCATGCAGTGGACCTCACGCCCTCTGTCCTCCATGCAGTGGACCTCACATCCTCTGTCCTCTGTGTAGGGTGGGCATTCACGCCCTCTGTCCTCCATGCAGTAGACCTCACACCCTCTGTCCTCCATGCAGTGGACCTCATGCCCTCTGTCCTCTGTGTAGGGTGGGCATTCACGCCCTCTGTCCTCCATGCAGTAGACTTCATGCCCTGTCCTCCATGCAGCGGACCTCACGCCCTCTGTCCTCCATACAGTGTGGACTTCACCCTCTCTGTCTTCTGTGAGTGTGCCTCTATTCGAGGCTGTTGTCTGGGCTGAGAATCCCCTGGTTGCCCGCCTCTGCCAGCACAGGAGATGGGGAGATGGTGGCCTGCCACTCTGCTTTTCCCTGGATCCTGCCACCGAGTGGAGCAGCTGGGTAGGCTGCTGGTGCCAGGCCTTGAGGTGGGTCCGTGATGGCTGTCTGTGTCCTTGGCAGGCCTGGGGCAGGTGCTGGAGTTTATGTACACGGCCAAGCTGAGCCTGAGCTCTGAGAACGTGGACGATGTGCTGGCCGTGGCCAGCTTCCTGCAGATGCAGGACATCATCACGGCCTGCCACGCCCTAAAGTCACTCGCTGAGCCGGCCACCAGCCCTGGGGAGAATACGGAGGTCTTGGCTATGGAAGGTAAGATTATTGGTAGGCTTTCCTGAGCAGGTGGCTTTCGATGGGGGCTCTGCCTCTGATCCTCTGTGTCACCTCTCTGGGTCTCAGTTTCCTCTTCTGGCCTTGCCTGCATTGTAGGGTGCTGGCGAGGATTAGCCACAGTCAGACTGAGGAAGGCCTCTCTGAGGGGCCGTTCAGCCTCCCCCTTCCCTGCCTTTCACCAGCTTCCCTGTACTCTGCTCCCAAGAACTGCGCAGCGGGCCTGGTTCTAGGCCTTTGCACTCAGGTCACTCCTCCTGTACTCTCCTCTCCGTGCCCTCCCCCTATTCCCCTGCCACCTCAGAAAAGCCCCCCGATGCCTGGTGTGGGCCAGATTCCTCAGTGCACTGTCAGAGAACCACACTCCTCTCCTTGTAAGCGTCGACCTCTGATCAGCATCATTGTTTCATGGGCGAGGTCTGTCCCCCCGGCCAGCCTAGGAGCCCCTCGGGAGCAGCAGCTGTGACTGGTATTCCTGGGCCCACCAGCAGCCTGGTATGGAGTAGGTGCCCTGCAAGTAATTTGTTGAATGAACAGACCAAGAAACCACTACCACCAGGGAGGATCTGGAAGAGCTAGCAAGTTCTGGGCCACCACACCCTCCCAAAGGGTGGACACTTGATGGGAAATGGCAGGTCTGTCCTGTTTTATCTCCAGGAGGGGACAGGAGAGCCAAAGAGGAGAAGGCTGCTGCTACCACGCAGAGCGAGCTGGACCCAGCTGGAGGCAGTCCACCCACGGGCCCAGGCAGGGAGCCCAAAGAGGAGCGAGGGGGCCAGGCTGAGAGTGCAGCCAGTGGTGAGTTGTTGCACTGAGGACCGGCCGGCTGTCTCATCACCTCCCAGTAGCCTGGGCCCCAGGCAGTGAGATGCTCCCTGTGAGGATCCCGGGGAAGGGAGGTAGGGTGGCACAGGCAGCTCCAGCTCTCGGGCTCAGGTCACCCAGAAGGACCCACTGTGTGTTCTGGGGCATATGTCCCAGCAGAGCAGAGGCACAGGTGGCCTGGGCTTAGATGTGCCGGCCCCACCTCCACCCAAGCCACAGCCATGACCAGGACCTGGTCCAGGAGAGGCCATCTGGCTTCTGGACAGAGTCTCAATTCAGCCTTCGGCATCCCCATACCCCTGCCCTAGGTGCAGAACAGACGGAGAAGGCTGATGCCCCCCGGGAGCCGCCACCGGTAGAGCCCAAGCCTGACCCCACGAGTGGCATGGCTGCTGCTGAGGCCGAGGCCGCCCTGTCGGAGAGCTCAGAGCAAGGTACCTGTACCTAGCCCGTCTGTCCCCCACTCGGGCACCCTCCATGGCCCCTCTCCTCCTGCCTCCAGCTGATCCCACTCTGAGTCATTCCTCCACTTCAGCTTTTGGGCTGACGTCGTTTCTCGTCCTTGGACATCAGCTCCTTCACTGTGCTTCCCATTAGCACAGAAGCACTTCTGCGCAGAGCACCGTGGGGAAGCCTTGCAACCACGGTGCCCCCAGAGCTTGGTGGCTGACAGTGCCTTCCTGCCATGCAGCCCGCCTGCATCCCCGTGGCCCCCCTGCATCCTCTAAGCTAAACAGAAGTCCTGGTCAGCAGTCTCTCTTGGCGCTGCCCTGGCCAGTGCTGAGACCATTGATGGGTGGTGCCCAGGCAGTTGTTGCCAGGCCCCTGCTGGGTGCCCACGCAGAAAGAGGGGTGTGTGTGGGAGAATGTGGCCAGGTGCGGTCGGCCTCCTGGCATTTGCTTGGCTCCGAGGTCACCTCCCTTTGGAGGCCCCTTCTGCCCTCGCAGGTGCGTCAGTGCCTGCTCTTCTCTCGGCAGAAATGGAGGTGGAGCCAGCCCGGAAAGGAGAAGAGCGAGAGGAGGAGGACACGATGCCTGCTGTGGTCAAGGAAGAGGGCCCGCTGCTGGAGAAGGGAGAGGCCCCCGAGGAGAGCGAGGAGTCGGCCAGCACGGACTCGGGCCAGGAGCTGGGCTCAGAGGCCCGGGGCCTGCGCCCCGGCACCTACGGCGACCGCACTGAGTCCAAGGCCTACGGCTCCGTCATCCACAAGTGCGAGGTGCGGCCCCAGGGGCACCGCCCGCCCTGCCCTCCCGCGGCGCCGCGCCCGGCCCCCTCACGCCCGCTTCCCGGCCCTGCAGGACTGCGGGAAGGAGTTCACGCACACGGGGAACTTCAAGCGGCACATCCGCATCCACACGGGCGAGAAGCCCTTCTCGTGCCGGGAGTGCAGCAAGGCCTTCTCCGACCCGGCCGCCTGCAAGGCCCACGAGAAGACACACAGGTACGGGGCCCCCGGCCGGCCGGCCGCGCCTCCCCGCGCGCCGCCGACCCCGGCGAGCCCTCCGTCCTCTCTCCTCTGCCCCCAGCCCGCTGAAGCCCTACGGCTGCGAGGAGTGCGGCAAGAGCTACCGGCTCATCAGCCTGCTGAACCTGCACAAGAAGCGGCACTCGGGCGAGGCGCGCTACCGCTGCGAGGACTGCGGCAAGCTCTTCACCACGTCCGGCAACCTCAAGCGCCACCAGCTGGTGCACAGCGGCGAGAAGCCCTACCAGTGCGACTACTGCGGCCGCTCCTTCTCCGACCCCACCTCCAAGATGCGCCACCTGGAGACCCACGACACCGACAAGGAGCACAAGTGCCCTCACTGCGACAAGAAGTTCAACCAGGTGTGTGGGCGCCGCCCGCCGGCGTCCGGCCCTGGAGGACACAGGCTTAGTGGGGAAAGTAGGTGGCTGAGTAGGTGACCCCGACCCTCTCCCCTGGGAGGGAGCTCTTAACCACTCTGCAGAGGAAGTGGGAGGGCAGGTGAAGTCAGAGTGGGGTTCGGATCAGAAGGATGTGGGGTGGGGATGATTTCCCTTCCACTGCTGGGATCTAGAAGGTTCCATCGGCCTTGAGGAAAGATGGAGCCATCCACAGGCCCCTGGGAGGACCAAGAATCAGGTGTCCCCTGGTGGGAAGGGCTGCCGAGGGGCCCGGGGCCGCGTGGTGTGGGTGGTCTTCCTGAGCCTCTGCCCGGCGCAGGTGGGGAACCTGAAGGCCCATCTGAAGATCCACATCGCCGACGGGCCCCTCAAGTGCCGCGAGTGCGGGAAGCAGTTCACCACCTCAGGTAGGGCCAGGGCCGCCTGGCTGCCCCGTCCTTTTGGTCCTCAGCCGCCCAGTGGTGCCCCACGCCAGGCCCCCCCCCTCGGTCTCCCCAGGGAACCTTAAGCGGCACCTTCGGATCCACAGTGGAGAGAAGCCGTACGTGTGCGTCCACTGCCAGCGACAGTTCGCGGACCCCGGCGCCCTGCAGCGGCACGTCCGTATCCACACGGGTGGGTGAGCGGGCCAGTGGGGCCAGGGCGGGGTTTGGAGAGGGCACGTGGGAGGAGGAGTAGGTGCCAGCACCTTCTGCCCCGTCCCCAGGCGAGAAGCCATGCCAGTGCGTGATGTGCGGCAAGGCCTTCACCCAGGCCAGCTCTCTCATCGCCCACGTGCGCCAGCACACTGGGGAGAAGCCCTACGTCTGCGAGCGCTGCGGCAAGAGGTCCTGCCCCGTCCGTCCCACCCGTGTTCAGGGCACCATGGGGTCCCCGCTCTCCGCCTGCTGCAGGGGGCCAGGAAACAAATGAGGGTTCTGATGGCTGCCCGAACCCAGGCATGGGTCCAGGGGTCCCCTTCAGTCTAGGAGGTGGGGCATGAGGCCTCGCCCAGCTCCCCCGGGCCCGGGCTTGGGCAGTTCCGTGCGAGCCCCTCTGCCTGTGGCCCTGCAGATTCGTCCAGTCCAGCCAACTGGCCAATCACATTCGCCACCACGACAACATCCGCCCCCACAAGTGCAGCGTGTGCAGCAAGGCCTTTGTGAACGTTGGGGACCTATCCAAGCACATCATCATCCACACTGGTGAGTGTGTGCCCACTCGCCCATCCGTCCTGTCTCAAGCCCTGCTCTTGGTTTGGGGTGGCGGGAAGGGAGGAATCCCCAGATCCCAGCCTTGGGTGCCGGCACGGGCTGCAGGTGCCAGTTCTTTGAAGGCAGTTCAAGTCGAATGAGGACCCCGTTTTCTTAGAGCTTCCAGAAGGTGTAGGGGCCACTGGAGGCTTCCATGCAGCTCTGGTGGCTGCCCCAGAGCACTTCCTACTGAGGAAGAGATGGGTTCTGGGGAAGCTGGAGGCCACTGAGGTCCTCCCCCCTCCCCCAATGGCAGGAGAGAACCTTGCCTCCCCCCCCAGGAGAGAAGCCTTACCTGTGTGACAAGTGCGGTCGTGGCTTCAACCGGGTGGACAATCTCCGTTCCCATGTGAAGACTGTGCACCAGGGCAAGGCTGGCATCAAAATCCTGGAGCCGGAGGAGGGTGGTGAGGTCAGCGTGGTCACTGTCGATGACATGGTTACGCTAGCCACTGAGGCACTGGCGGCAACGGCCGTCACTCAGCTCACAGGTGCGGGCTACGGGCAGCAGCGGGTTGTCGTGGGCAGCTTGCCTCTGGGGTGGCAGTGAAGGGGCAGGTGCCTCTGGCCTTAGGCCCTGCCAATTCTGCCCACAGTGGTACCAGTGGGGGCCGCGGTGACTGCCGACGAGACAGAAGTGCTTAAAGCAGAGATCAGCAAAGCTGTGAAGCAAGTACAGGAAGAAGGTGAGAGGGGCTGCCCGGAGTGTGAAAGCTGGTGAACCCTGAGGGCCCTTCCCATCCTGACTGTCTCCCACCTCTGCAGACCCCAACACCCACATCCTCTATGCCTGCGACTCCTGTGGGGACAAGTTTCTGGATGCCAACAGCCTGGCTCAGCACGTGCGGATCCACACGGCGCAGGCACTGGTCATGTTCCAGACGGATGCGGACTTCTACCAGCAGTACGGGCCAGGCGGCACGTGGCCGGCCGGGCAGGTGCTGCAGGCCGGGGAGCTGGTCTTCCGTCCTCGCGACGGGACCGACGGCCAGCCCGCTCTGGCAGAGACACCCCCCACAGCCCCAGAATGTCCACCGCCTGCCGAGTGAGCAGGCATCCCTCCTCCTGTTTATTTAAGGATGGGTGGTCCCGTTCCCTAGAGAGAATAAATTTGATTATTTTCTAATGCTGCCTATAGCTCCCTGTGGGGTGGGGCGGGGAGCTGGCCGATGCCACAGAAGGGCTGCTCCACCCAGAGACCAGCTGGCAGAGACCTGCTTCTTGGGAAAGCCGGGCCGCTGTCCCTTCTGTGGAATGGGACCGGAGCCCTGGGACCTGTGTAAGCAGGCCGGCGGCTTTGTCCGGGCCAGGGCGCAGGCAGCGCACTCCGGGCCAGCGCGTGCGGCTCCATGCACCCCACCCCCTGGGTCCAGTCTCCTCTTTGGAGGCTCCTCACCTGTTCACTTTGAGGACCCCACCACCTCTGCTGTGGAGCTCAGCTGCGATCCTGCTGGCCCTCTGCCTGGGGGTTGGGAGCTGGGCCAGCAAAGGCCGGCCACACTGCGTCCCAGGATCCAGGCAGCCCAGACAGAGCCCAGCTCAGGGACCTCTCAGCCTGAACAGCAAGGTAGGCAGAGAGAACCAGGCCCCGCTGGCCCGGCGCTGTTGAGCTCTTTGGGGAAGTGGGAGGGCTCTGCACACTTCACAGTACCCCTGGCCCAAGGGTGAAGTCTAAGCCAGTTCTTTTGGGAACATTTACTTGTCCTGAATCAGTGGAGTCTCTCCCACCAGGCCGAGGGCCTGGAGGAACAGTGAGCAGCCAGGAGCTTTGATGGGGAGGTGGGAGACACAGCACTGCTCAAACCAGGAGCAGCAAGCAGGACGACCTGAGATGCTGTCTCTGCCCCTTTTCCACACAGTTCGCCCCCGGCAGCTGTCATCCCTGTGTTTGGAGGGGCCCCTTGGCTATTCAAGTGAGACCTCCAAATCCATGGCCCATGTTCCCGTCCTGCCCAATTCCCCAGCTTGTAGCATGTCCAGCTGCAGGGGAAGCCTGGCCCACCGGCCCGTCCTGTCCGGAGCAACAGGAACACCATCAGGCCAGGTGGTGCCACTGCTTCGGCAGGGCCAGCTACACCACACCCGGAGGAAGAAAGGGCAAGACAAGACCCCAAAGCTTATTCGAGATATTTCTGAGTTTGCATGGGGCGTAGTTTTACCTGTATCCAAATTCGAAGTGCCTTCCACATTACCCCAGAACCAGTCAGGGCCTTTAAGTGTCACAGATATTCATTCACCACGGCACTGAAAACTGGTTCAAGTTCAGTCTGTGGTGAAATTTCTTTTATGTAAGACAGAATGGTCCTTGGGGAGGACTGAGTGGCTGAGACGAAATAGGTCCCATATGCTAGGGGGGGTGAGGGGGGAGCAAAAGTGGGATGAGGGCTAGCTAGCTATTCCATAAGCCAAGGACACTTGGTCTTCCCACCCAAGTGACCATCACATCCACACTTGACATATTTTGTATTTTTTAATAAAGTTTGTAATCCAATGGACACACAAAACAAAACTGCGCTGAGAAAAACAGTTTCATAAATTAATAAGTGTTAGGAAGTTGGGGGGAGAGGTCAAGGTCACAGAGGGAAGCCAGTCTTTTTGTACAGTCTGTGTGTGTATGTGTGTGTGACACTTCCAAATCGCGGGGCGGGGCCCGTGCTGTAACGAAGCGCACTTATACAAATGAGTGACGATACAAAGTCTGAGTATGAAAATAAGATTTTCTCTGAAAACACATTTTTGGCACAGATTAAAAAAAATGTATGTCAGGGGAATTTGATTTTTTAAGTCAGTATTATATATATTTATATATATTATATATTTATATATACACACATCCCAAGTTCTGCATATTCCACCAAGAAAGAAAATCCTTCTGTTTGCTCTTTTCTGATTGTAAACTGTACATTCTGGGTGAAACAGAGATGGTGGTGGCAGGAGAATTAAGAAAGGTGACATCCAAATGAGCAAGGGGAAGGGGGAGGTTGGGGACAAAACAACCCAATGAAATGTTCCTTGACCCCAAGGTTTCAGCAGTTTGAAGTCCTGCGTTAGAGTCCGTGATGTGTGTTCATGTACACCAAGACATCCAAGAGAGTCACAGCCTGTCTTCACTGTGCAAAAGTCCAAGTCACTAATTTAGTGCAAAGGCAGTTCTGTTTTCTTGTTTCTTAAAAACAAAACAAAATAATTAATTCCACTGCCCTGTTCCTTTTCTCCAAAAAGAGGAGAGAGAAACCCAGCCCCAAGGTGTCTGCGAGTCCATCGGTTGGTGGTCTGTCCTTGGGTTAAAAGTCATGTAAACATACAAGTAGCAGCACCACTGCCCAGAGAGGGGTCTGTCCGACTGAGCCGGGCAGGCAGGAGGGCGAGGCTGGCCGTCTGGCAGTGGAGTCTGTCCCCTTCGGCAGCTTCTTCCTCCACTTGGCTGTGTTGTCCTGTGTTGTTTTACTGCGGAGCCTCAGGAAAATACACCAAGTGGTGACCATTCAGCGGCTCACACAGACACAGAGGCAATGACAATCATGAGGTGGGGAGAAATGTTGGAGATGCTGGCGAGAAGGTCGGGGGCCAGACGGGACAGGTGACTCTCAGAGAACTCGCAGGGTGGGAAGATCTGCAGCACATAGGCGGGCTGGAGAAGGGGACAAGAGAGAAAAGTGGGACTCCCTGCCTTCGCATGAAAGGAAGGATGGCAGCGGAGTGGGCACACATCTCCAACTGGAGGCCCTGAAGAAGCCCATCGGGGAGAGGTTGAGTCACTTTCCCAACCAGCTAAGTAACGTCTCCGTGACTTTGTCCACCACAAGAAAACCAGGTGTCAGAAAACTACCTGGGACCCTCTCATATCATTAAGCTACAGAAAAATCTCTGCCGTCTCCACTGTCCCTTGATTGTGTCCAAGATGGGCGATGGCAGCCCCGCCCACACACTGCTGGTTTCTTCTATCCAGTGTGCCCTTTGCCCACCTCTGGCAAACTTTCCCAGACTGCCTACCCTAGCTGGCACTCGTAGCCCGTGCCACCAAATTAGCCAGACGGCCTGACCTGACCATCCCAGCCCCACCTGTGCGTGCGCAGAGGAAGGACGTGGCACAGGGCTGACCTGATTGGAGCCAGGGTTGGGAACGTTGATGATCCCTGCTGCCTGCTTGGCCTGCAGATAGGTGATGAAGGCAGCCTTGAGGGACTCGGTCTGGCTCACGACGTCCTCTTGATCACGGCCACAGGGTAGAGCCAGCAGCAGACAGTAATCTGTCTCCACCTGGGATGGAGGCAGCTGTCAGCAGTGATCAGGGGCCTGACCAACCCAGATCAGGCTCTGAAGTCTGCAAAAGCTCCCACCTCTAAAAAGACCTTAAAGTCCACCTTCGTATTTATTTGTTAAATGAAAAAAAACCTCATTTCTGGTCTAGAGGCATGTTACACCCCCAGTAGAGACAACATGCCCTTCGTCATCCACTCCAAAATGCCGTAATACTGCACCCCATGAGCCAGGGAGACAGGCAGCTGGGAGCCACCCATGCCTTACACCTCCCTGGGGGTGGGCCCTGTCTTACCGTCATCCTTCGGGCAACCCCTTCCAGCTGTGTGACCTCCAGCCGCATCCTCTGGGCAATCCTCAAGGGGGGACCTCCGTCAGACAGGGGCAGAGACCGATGGGCCAGGACATTGTTGCCCGAGACAAAGTGGAGCTGCACAGCAGCCGTGTCGTTCTTGAGGGCCAGGAGGCCCTGCCACACGATGGGGTACTTCTGCCAAGAGGAAACAAACAGGAAGTGAGCTTATGGCTAGAGAGCAGAGCTATGCTAGTCACGGCCCTGGTCAGTGGCTTGCTGGGCGAAATCTTGTGGGAACTGGAGGGTAGTAGGGGGGGACCCCTCCCAGGCTTACCTTCAGAAGCTGGACCATATCCACAGGCCTCTGGGAAGTCAAGTGTGGAGAGGAGTCTTGTTTGGGGGAGGGTTGGGCTTCGGTATGCAGCAGAGCCAGTCCTGGAGGGGTGCTGGGGCCTGAGGTTGTGGGGACAAACAACGGCTGCTTTGGGGGGGCCTGAGCTGGGAGAGGGCCCGGGAGGTCAGGCTTCATGGAAACAGACACAGGAGAGGGATAGGAGGTCTGGCCTGTTTCTGCCTGTGCCCTCTGAACCTGGCCATGAGGCTCAGCTGGCCTGTTTGCGGGTATGCTTGGGAGGCGAGGCTGCTCTACTCCTGTCTGGGTCCCCTTGGCTTCCTGGGAGACCTGGGGCATCTTGCTGCTTGGTGGCTGGCCTGGCTGGCTGAGCTGAGAGGACTGGCAGGGCTGCGTGGGCTGGGCAGGCTGTGTGGACTGCACGGGTTGGGCAGGCTGTGTAGACTGTGCAGGCTGAGTGGGCTGCAAGGGCTCACCTTCAGGAGGGGGACCCTGGAGTTGGGCGGGAAGAGAAAGGAACAGTCAGAATCTTATGCACCACACCCTGCCCCCAACCAAACCGACCCAGACAGGGTCAGCTCGGTCCATGCAAGGGGCTTCCACTCGGTGATGCTCTCGGGCATTCAGGACTGAGGGTTCTGGTGAGAGGAGGTCACTTGTTCCCTCCCTCCCCATCCCTGCAGGTAGAGGCCACCACTCCACCCACTCCCACAGAGCTCTTTCCTGTGTCCCTGAGCTCTGCGCTGTCATCTGATCCCTCCATGCTGAAATTTAGGAAATTCTTCTTTAAACCCACAAAAAGGATGACACACCTCAGGGGCCACACTGGCACCTCAGCCACTGTTTGCTGAACTGGAAGGCCGATTTTGAGGGCTCTCACCTGAGTGGGAGCCTTGGTCCGGGAAGCTAGGCCGATGGAGGCAGTGGCAGGAAACTGCGCGTGGGTGAGCGGAGCCGGGCCATGGTAGGTGCGGATGTCCCCGTATCGGTAGTCCTGAAACAGCTCCCCGCTGGAGTGCACGATCTGCACCCCGTGGGTCACCACCACTGGCGGGCTCAGAGGCAGCCCCTGGAGCTGGTTGCTGGGCGTGACAGTGAGGATGCGGGCCTCGCCGTGAGGGGCGGGGGCTGCTTTGGCCTCTGGCATCTTGGCAGCTTCTTTTCCTGGCTGCTGAGGGGCCTTGCTGGCTGGCGGCACCTTCACGACCCCGTCTGCGGCCCGGGGCTGCTCGCTGACTGCCGTCACGTGCGGGTGCACCATGATCCTCACGTCGCGGGGCACGGTGTACGGGTGCAGCCGGTACTCGGACTGCATGACCAGCACTTCCGACTGCACGGGGGCTGCAGCCCGAGCCACGGGGAGGTGGTAATGCACTTCTTCCTCCGGGGGGTGCTGGGGGGCCAGGGCGGGCACACCAGCGGTGGCTGGCTGGGGTGTGCCCGCACGCTGTGGGGCCCTGACCTCGATTTGCTGAGGCTGCAGGGGCGCACGAGGAGAGTGAAGGGCCTCTGGCCGGATGCTGTAGGTGATGCTGGGCAGCGTGGGTGTGTTCATTCTCACTTCGCCCTGGGACAGGTGGCTAAGGGACACAGTCTGGGTGATGCTATGGGGTGGCATGATGACCGACTGCTCGGGGTGTATGCTAGAGATGAACTGAGGCACGGGAATGCCTGCAGCCAGCATGACTGTGGCATTAGTGGGGAGTGCAGTGGATGTGGTGCTACTGGGGTGGCACGCCCTTGGGAATGGGGATGGAGCAGGCCCACTGGGTCGAGGAGAATGTGCATCGGGCTTTGTGGCTGTCAAATGGGAGACAGTTCGCTCTGGGTACTGGGTACTGGGCCCCGAGGTGACGTGGTTCACTTCTGCAGGCAGTTTGCTGGGCAGAGCAGGAGGGTGGTGGGGAGTGAGAGTGGACCCCAGGTTAGCGGGCTGAAGGACCTTGGTCTCTATTTTGAGGGTGACGGGGTCAGCAAGCTTTTTATTAGTGGTGACTATGCTCGGGGTGAGGACCAGCTGGTTGTGAACCAGCACCGGGGGTGTGTTTATGCCCTGGGTGAGAACCTTCACAGTGCCACCCTGGGTGACAGGTGTGGACACAGAGAGGTGGATGGGCTCAGGCTTCTCCAAGGACGGACGGTCAGTCTTGACAGAGGAAATCACCGGAGACGCATTGTACGTCTGGGCAGTGAGCACCAGCGTAGAATGGGTGGCCACGTTCGCATAGCCGGAGGGAGTCTGCGGGCCTTTGGGCGGAGGCTGCGGTGGTGTGACGGAATCGGGTTTGGCCTGGGACTTGGACACCGACTGCTGGAATTCAATGTCCATTGCACTCGCCGGGGGGATCTGGCTAATCTTAGCGCTGATCCGCTGGGGGCCTTCCGTCTTCTGGCCCGAATAGCTCAGGAGCACAACCCCTTCCGAAGTGTTCACACGCAAGCCAGCACCCGAGCCTGCGTCCGCTGGACGCTCGTCGATCACAGACATAGACCCGGGGTGAAAGCGACTGTTTTCATTAGTGCTCGGTCTCTGCTTGCACTTGGCCGAGGGTGCAATCACGGCACCCGACACAGTCACTGCTCCTGTTGTCGTGGCAGTCACACCGGCAGATGCGGCGGTCACCGCACCTGCTGGGGCGCTCACCGCTCCCGCAGCAGCGTTTACTGCGCCCACCGTGGCGTTCACAGGCGTGGTGAGAACGTTCACCGGCCCCGTCAGGACATTCACGGGCCCCTTCAGGACGTTGACGGAGCCCGCAGGAGTGTTCACCAAACCTTTCAGCGTGGTCACGGAGCCCTTCACAGGGCCCTTCAGAGCATTCACTGGGACCAAGGAGACATTCACCAGGCCGGTAAGGGCGCTTACCAGGCCAGTCAGGGTTTGAGGAGCTTGTTTTGCCAGAGTTATCTTCTGTGAATTCTCCAAGTCGATGCTGACAGGCATCCGGCTGATAACAGAAGTAATTTTGGGAGCAATGACTGGAGCCACCTTTTCCTTGTCAGTGGCTACTGGAACCTCCGAGGCCTGTGTGTTGCAGGTGTTTGTTACCGGAGCTGCTGGTTTTTCTTCTAAAAGAGGCTTTTTAGATTCAACTGGAGGGGGTGGTGCCTCATGCAGGCAAGGGGCAGCACTGACAGGCTCTGCAATGGCAGTTGTGACACTTGTGGAAGTGATGCCGGTGGCAGACACATATTTGGGATCCATGAGGATCTTTCTCAGCGTACTGGAGCTGGTATCAATGTCAGAGGCTTTCGTGTCTGGGGGAAGAGCTGGGGACGGGGCAGACTGAGCCCGTGGCTCCTCCTGCCTTGCGATCCACTCTGTCACCTTAGCAGGGGAACTCTGCTGTGGGATCCCTCCAGAGGCAGCAGGGGGTGGGAGCTTTGCTGCAGTTACAGAAGGGATTGGGGTGGGCACGCTGGAGTCACTGGGCGGGGTCACTGGATCGCTTTCAATGATGGAGTGCACCTTGAATCTGGCTTGGGGCTCCTCTTCCACCTCTGCCACCTCCGCCGCCTCAGCCACCTCTGCCACCTCCGCCGCCTCCACCACCTCCGCCGCCTCCACCACCTCCGCCGCCTCCGCCGCCTCCGCCGCCTCCGTCGCCTCCGTCGCCTCCGCCGCCTCCGCCGCCTCCGCCGCCTCCACTACCTCCGCTGCCTCCGCCACCTCTGCCACCTCCACCGGTGCTGGCTGTGAGGGAGGAGGAAGGTCTGGGAGCACAGACGCTTTGGTTGGACTCTCTTCGTCAACACCGCTTTCTTGGGACAGATTTTCCCCGGATGGGGTCTTGCCTGGGTCAGAAGCACAGGCCTCTGGAGGACTGGCCTGGGGCTCTTCACTCTGCTTCTCTTCCTGTGTAGTTTCTGCAGGCTGGACTGCTGTCCCCTCATCTGCAGCAGGACTCTTGCTTTGAACTTGGTTCGGTTCGGAAACGTGGGTCTCCACAGCAGCCCCCGTTTTCTTGTTCGCGCTCCGTTTGCGGCGTGATCGAGTTGTCTTCTGGCGTCCTTTGTCTTTTCGAGCAAGAGTGACCTGAGCTTCTTTTGAGCCCTTGGCTTCTGGCATCGGGTGGGAGGGTTCGCTGCTGTTTCCTCCAGCTGCCTTGTTATCTGCTGGGCCTGCAGAGGGGTCAGGGGCACTGACTGGTGGCCCAGAAGATTCTGTAGCAGCCTCAGTCTCCAAGATGCCAGACACGGCCTCATCAGTCTCAGGCTCCATTCCCTCCTCCGGAGGCTGCAGGTCTGGCTGAGATTCTGTCGGGTAAGGTGGAGGTGCTGGGAAGCTTTCTGGCTCCCCAGAAATGTCATTGATGATGGAACCAATGGCTGCGGCCAGTTCTGTTTCACTTGCCTGGTGTGCGGGCTTCTCCTTGTCCTCTGCGGAGAGGCCCTCTGGAGCCCCCGTGGCCGCCCCCTTGAAAGGCGCGGACGTCTCGGTGAGCTTTGCGATGTTCTCCACGGCCTGCTCCAGCTCCATCTGCCGGGCTAGCTGATTTGCTTCTGGGGACGGCTTAGGGGCAGACGGATCTTCTTTCTCTGGCTCCTTGTCTGGATCAGCTGGACCAGTGTTCCCCTGGGGTGGCGGCCCACTCTCCTTTGGGGGACTCCCACTCTTCTCAGGGGAGACTCCAGCCTCCTTCTCCACCGCCAGCCCCGCAGGGCCCGCAGCCACACCGGGACTGACACTGGCAACCGCGGTTTTCAGGTTTGCAGACCTGTCCGCTACTGCCCTCGCATTCCGAGACCTTCCTCTCTTCGACTTGGAGTACTTTTCAGGGGCTGTTCTCTTCTCTGCCACTTCCACTGGGGACGGTTCGGGTGGATTTTTGTCTGTGCCCGCATCTTTTTTGTCACGTTTCTGCTCGCTTCCTGCTTCCTCTTTATCGGCCTTGGACTTTGTGTTATTTTCTTTCACATTTACTTGGGGGCTCACGTCGGTGGTGGCCTCAGGACGTTCAGCCTCAACTTTCGGTTCATTTTTCCCCCTTTTCCCTTGTGGGCCACCAGCAGCTGCTGATTTTTGGGACCGTGGGGACCTCCAGCCCTCAGCTGGTTTAAGTGTCTCGACTGGTTCTTTCGCTTCGGCCTCATCATCTTCCTCGGCTCGACGGCGTGTTTTTGGAGGCCTCCCCCTCCTAGGGGTCGTGGGGGCTGCCGCGGCCTCCTGAAGCTCTCGTTCCACCCTCTTCCTGGTCACTCTTGGTTGCTCGACGGGCTCCTTGACCGGAGAGCGGCTTTCGTGGTCACCCATGGTCGCATAGACGCTCCTTACATTCCGGCGCCTTGTGCGACTGAGGGGCAAACTGGGCTCAGGGTGCTCGGGGTCGGCGGCCGAGTGTTTAGTGGCAGTTCTCGTGATCTTCTCTGCCTCCATCTTCAACTCTAGGAGCTTCTGTGCTTCTCCCCGAGGAGAACTGGACCGCTTGAGTTTCTCCCGGTCTATCCTCTCACTCTTCCTTGTGACGGGCTTCTCCACAACACTTGCTGCAGCTGCCTGGATGGGAGTCTTGGAGCGTTTACTTTTGTTTGGCTTTTTATCTTTTGTAGCAACTGGAGGGTCAAGCTCTACATCTTCAGAAGCTTGGGGCTGAACCTCAGGAACAACTTCGGCTTTTGGATTTGCGGTGGGCTCGACAGCAGCAGCCGAGTCTGGCTTCTCCACTTTGGGCTCGTCAGCTTCCTCGGGCTTCTGAGTGGGTTTTGAAAGCGGTGGGGTACTCTCAGGCTCGGGATCGACACTGCTCTCCACCTGGGAAAATGAGGCGCCTGGAGTCGGAGGCTTGGCATCCAGATAAGGCGGCTGGTCAACTGGTGAACTTTCTCCAACAGCTAAAGAAGTCCCAGCAGCATCCTTCTCGGCATCCACTCCTGGGGCCAAGTCTGTTTGTTTAGGCTGTTCCGCAGCGACAGGAGCCAGATCAGAGGTAGGTTTGGCTTCTTCCGAGACGGAGGCCAGCTCCACAGTCTTCTCTTCTGTCACCAGAGACACCTCTTCTGTTTTATCACCAGCCGTTTTCTCCAGGGGTGATAATGTGGACTCAGGGGTTACAACTGTCACACTAGCAGGCCCAAGTGAAGACGGGGGTTTCAGTTCTGATTCTTTATTCTCTGAAGCAGATTCTGGGGTCTTGGGACGGTCTTCTGTATCTTCCAGTTTCTCAACCTCTTTGGGTTTTTGGTCTTTTTCTTTTTCTTTCTGTTGCATTCGTGTGAGTTCCATAAATCTGCTATGGAAAAGAACTACTGGCTCTTGAATCAAATCAGTTGTGCTGTTCGCTCCATCAGATGCCTGCCTCCCATAGAACCTACCAGAAATAAAGTCAGAGTCTTCATCTTTTCTCTCTAGATGCTGCAAGCGCTTAGAATCTTGTTCAAAGATTGAGCTGTGTAAAAAACGAGAAGCAAATAATTCTTGCCTTTCCTGTTCTTCTTCTTTATGATCATCTTTTTTATCATCCATTTTTCCTTCTGAATCAGTCCGAATTTTCTTTTTTTTCATGTACCAGGATGGAATAGGTCTTGGAGCAGAGTCAACCTTTTCTTTATCTTTGTTGTTTCGAAAATTAGCAAATCGGGAGTCCCAATCAAGAAAAGACCAGTTTTCTTCTCTAGATGAAGAGAGGGATTTAGCTCTTTCAAGCAAAGCCTTAGTGTCTGGTGTGATTGTCTTATCCAATGCAAAAGAATAAAATTTGTTCCTTTCTAAAGAACTGGAGAGTCTTTCGTCTCGCTCACGTAGTTTGTCTTCTCTGTCTCTCAATAAAAAAGACAATCGAGAACTTTCATATAATGCAGAGGCCCTGGGTGAGTGGGATTTGTGTTCACCATCTTCATCAGAATCAGAAGGCACCTCACCAGGTTCCAAGTCACGTACAGACCTCTTTCGGAGGCTGTCTCTCTTAATTATACTGTTTGGGAAACTCACGTCAAATCTGCTGGCATCTTGCTTCATTTGAGAGTCCCACCGATTTAGCTCATCTTCAGAATTCAAGACAGAAAGCTTTATTTTGGCCATGTCTGCCATCTGTTCTCTCCTGCTGGAATCATAAGGATTAAATTTTAAGGATTCTTCTCTGACTGTTACGTTAGAATATGGGACACTTTTTTCATCTACTTTTGGAGACCCTTTTACTGACATTAGCCTAGGGGAGCCTAAAGGGTCATCGTCCTCATGGAAGGAACCATGTCGGATACTGGGAGAACAACCAGTCCTTTCAGAATCTTCACTGATTTGGCGTGAACTTCTGTAATTCCTCTCCCTTTTGGTGCAGATATCAAAATCAACGTGGTCCATCCTTTTCTTTTTGGTAGGAGGAGAGTCGTCAGTGACATCTTGAGGGGGTTTACCTACCTCATGAACAAGACTGCGTCGTTCATATTCATCTACATCTTTTTTAGGACTGCCAAACTTCTCAGTCTTGGCTATTTCCATCTCCATCTGCTGTTTTCTACGACTCTGCTCCATTTGTTTTCGGTAACTCTGTGTGTGATCAATATCAATGCCAATTTTTTCTTCAGTATTTACAGAATGTGGTTTCTCTTGGCCTGATTTACATTCAAGTGTTTCATCATGAAGACTGCAGTAGTTTTTCCTAATATCTTCTCTCTCTGGTCCTTGATCATCTAATTGTTGTAGCTGTTTGAGCTGCGATTTTGAGGAAATGGGTTTTTTTGACTGGATTTCTTGATTTTCCACAGATTCAGCTACTGGTTCTCCCAGCCTTGCTTGTAGGTCTGAACTGGGCCTTGAGCCAGTCCCAACAGAAATACTGGCTAGCTCCTGACAGTCTTTAGGGCTAGGGGCTGCATTAAGTCTGTCTAGTTTGATTTTTTTAGATTCTCTTTTAAGAATTTCTTTCCTCACAGGCTTTCTTTCAGACTCTCCTTCCCTCAACAGAATGACATCTCTAGATGATGTGTCAGGCTGCTTTTTTAAAAGTACTCGAGCATCCTCTATCTCTGGACTACTTTTCTTGACATCTGACTTTTGCCTTTCTGCTTTCAAATTGGAATCTGCAAAACGCCTTTTCCTTGCTTCCAGCTTCTCCAGATCCACAGCACTTACCCCATCGGCAGACTGCTCTGGTTTTAGGTGCTTTCTGGTTTTAAGCCTGCCTTCCTTATCTACCACTTCTACATGGCTTGAAAGTGCCTTTTCCTTTGGCATTTTCATTCTAACAGATTCTGCTTTAGACGAGTCAGATTTTGCAAGCTCCATGTGAGAAACCTGAAGCTTCTGATCGAGGGCAGAAGACTTGACAGTGTCATTGTCAAGCTTGGCTTTCAGCTTTTCCAAAGGAGTGTGGTCAATAACTTTCCCCTCTTTTTCTTTCACTCGAGTCAGAACCACACAAGGCATGAGTTCCAGGCGGTTTTTTGCTACTCCTTCTTTGTCAGCTTTCTCTCTGCTCAGTTTATTAGAACTCCGTGATTTTTCAGGGCTCTGTTCTCTTTCATTTTCTTGGTCTGTTTCTGAAGACTGAGAACTAGGGGAATGAACTTTTCCTTTTCGTTTTTGCTTATCAGTTTTGTCCTTTTCCACTTTTTCCTTCCTTATTAAGCGTCTCTCTCTTTCCACTCTCTCAGGATCAAAAGTTCGTTCTTTCTCTGTCTTTTCATTTTTTGTATAGCGTTCCAAACGAGATTTGTCAAGTTTTTCATATCTTGGAGGGGAAAGTGAGCTGCAGCTTCCACTTCGATCTGAGGACCGGCTGTAAATCCTCCTCTCAGAATCGCTTGGCAATCTCTCCGACTGCGAGGGAGACGTTCCGGGACTCTGCGGGCGGCGCAAGTGCACGGGACTCTGACTGCGTTCAATTGGCCTCCTCTCGTGGTCTCTGTCTCGGTCCGATTCAAATCTCTCCCGTTCCCTTTCTCGTTCTCGCTGCCTGTAACTGTATTCCCGAATATCTTGCTCATAAGGATCACTTCTGTAATCCCTGTATTCCCGAGGATCGTCATAATATCGTGACTCATAGTAGTCTCCTTGGTAAGTTTCCCATTCTGAATAAAATTCTCTCCCTCGAGCTGGATAGTCCCGTCTGGAATCCTCAGGGTATGTGCCTGGAGTGCGAACATTCTCATAATATGTACGATCTTGGCTATAGTCATAAGATCCCCTTCGTTCCTCTCTGCCAAAAAAAGAACACAAAAAACAAACAAAAAAAACGAAGATATTCTTTTGTTTCCTCGTTGTTTACACATTAAATCATGTATATGAGATTACTAAGTCCTGCTTCTAATTATCTTTGCCATCATTTAGTCATAAGTTAGACCTACACTGTCCAATAATATGTCCAATGCACATGTGGCTACTGAGACCTTGAAATCTGACTAGTCTAAATTGAGATGTACGTACCAAATCTAAATTTGGAAGATTTAGATTAAAAAAAGAAGAAATACTTTAATAATTTCTTTAGATTGATCGTATGTTCAAATGATATTTTAGATACACTTAAATATGTTTCTATTGGATAGCAGTGGTTCAAGCCCTTCTTTATTTGTTTAGTGTTGGGTGTTGTGACTTGTAACTAGAGCTCTAGTATTAACGGGTACCAATCATATCCCCACATTTCTAAGTCTTTCCTAATTACTTTTCTGCCAAAAGATATTCTTACCGCAACTTGGGAAACAAATACACTACCTACCTGACATAGTATTTGAAGAAATAAATGAAATACTACTTTTAAACTGCAAAGCCCTCATGCAAATGGCTCACCATTTACTTTACTGAGCTGAACTATCATTAGAAGTAAATGTATCAACTATTCAGTGAGATGACTTCCTTCCACTCTATGGAAAAGCAAACAAAGATCCTTAAGTTCAACTGCAATAATTCTTCCCCTCTGGACTACTTTTTTTAACCTCTGATTTTCCATCAACACTGCCACCTGCACCTGAAAGCAAATGGGGCAAAGCAAAACTGGGTTACAGTGGTCTCCCACCCTCTTGCTTCCTACTTTGGGAGATAAACTCCATTCGACAGGAATAAATAACCATTGGTAAGAAATAAGAACAAAGCCAGAGCCAGATCATCAGTAAATTGAGTGATTTAAGTAGTAATGTACAAAAATTTAACACCTACACGGTATTATCCAAACCTCATAAGACACTGTTCTCTGAAAAATATTTAACATACGCACAGAGGATCTTAATGGATTTTTTATGTCTTAAGTGCCTCTAGACTACTAATATTTTCCACTCTCTTATAGGTAAGAATTCCTGTAAGCACTTCAAGTATTAACAATTATCTTTGAACTGCCACTTGAGGAGCCATGATTGAGAACTTTTTTTCCTTTCTCTACGAAAACGTTCTTTGCATATACACATGACGCATGTGTGCACACTCACACTCATACACGACAGAGAAAAGCCTATCAAGACTGACTTTCCCCCTGGAGCACTGTTGTTTTTTTTATGCCTTGGAATGTGGATTCCAATCTATTAGTAAAAAAACAAACAAACAAACAAAAAACATCGAAACTTTAGAAGTTTGAGCTTTTGAGAATTTGGCTGAGGGACATTTTTCATTTATAAAAACCTTCCAACAAGTATTCAATGACCAGTAAATATTCCCTAAGGAAATGACTCAAAGAAACATATACCTTCTACAATTTGAATAAAAATGAAGTGGCAAGCAGCAGCAAAAAAAAGGGAATGCACTCAACAGGTTCCTAGCAACATTAGGATTTGGCATTGTCACAGAGCGAGCCATTTATACTTTATATTTGAATGCATTTTTCACACACAGCCTTTTGTCTAACACAAATGCACAAGAGTGGAAATCTAGTGGTGATATTCCAGAAGACTTAATCACACAGTCATGTTTGGACAGAGAGCTTGATCATATGGATGATAGTTTTTAATTTCAAATATGATCAGCTACTGAAGAACCTGGTGACATTATGTTAGGATGTTTAAACATATTCAGTCTAAAAAAATAATCATTAGTTCTGGGGCAGTTTTAAGCTGATAGAAATAACCTGAGTCAGACTGTGAGAACTTAAAATGATTCTGAACTGTACTATTTCCTACATGCAGCAAAAAAAAAAAATACTACATACCATGACCGACTGAAAAAAATTAACAAGGAGAAACAAGGTTTACTTTTTTACATTACTAAAGTTAACAATTTATACATGTTTTGGCTTACTGACTCAAATCATTTAAGAGATAAGAAATTAAAACAAAGCTCTTGACAGTCTTTTGCAAGTTTGGTTTTTTAAAATTTGATTGTATGAGCACACGCATGGTGACAACCTGGATGGTGTCATTACTAACTATATAGGACATTTAATAGTTTATAATGTAGTTCGACGTTATATTTAATTTAAAGCTGGGTAAAGTTATAATCTGGCAAAATAATAACTTTCAAATTGTAGGAGCAGTCAGTAAGAAATATAGATAGATAGTTTACCCCAACTCCCACGAACCACATGAAAATTGGATTTATAAAAATAAATCTGTATTTCTCTACAAAGGGATAGAAAGGAAGAGGTTTTTTTGGAATCAGAGTAGAAAAGGGATAAAATATAAAATTTATTATCGTGTAAATTATACATATTAAAAATTTTAAAATTCAAGCTATGCTGATAGCTTTAAATTACATACCTTCTTTCTAATAACATTTCATAAAAGTCTCTGATATCTTGACCAGATTTTTCCATACAGTGATAAAATGCCAGCTGACTTTCTCGATTTGCAAAATCCACCTTTTCAAAGAAAATAATAGCAAGTTTTTGATGCAAGTTTCAGATTTTAAAAACAGGAAGTATTACCAAATTTTAAAATTCTTACCAAAATAGCCCTCTGCATACATTTCAAGAAAGAGAAATCTATCTCGATTAAAGTGAAACAGTCTTCATAACTGACTATATTTTGTCAACATTAAATCTCTCTCAATTTCTACACAAATCTTGATAAAAAATTATAATTTAAAGTTCTAGAACCCAATCCAAAGGAGTAGAAAAAGCTAAATGGAAAACTGAATACCTTGCAGGATTCTAGGTTGTCAATTAAATAATAAGATCAACTAAATCCAGCAAACTCTACTATGCATAAATTTGCTGAAAGCATAGTTAAAGTAAAATAAAATATGTAAGAACATTTAAACTTTACTCACAGCTGGACCTCAGAGTCATCAAAGCATATGATACCAATCATCTATCAGTATCTTATTTTGAAAAGACTTCTTTCAATCTAACCATCATAGTTATTAAATTTATAAATTTCTTCAAGTTATCACAAACAGACGGTTTTAAACAAAAACACCAAAATATCATGCTTTCAGTGGTTACCCACTCTTTAGGAGAGGAGGAAAGAGGAAGAGTGGTAACTGAGGAAGCTGCACTAGCTTGACACTTCAAGCTCCTAGGTACGCAGATACACATTGGTGACTGTAGGTCAGCCTGCACCAAGAGTAAACACATGAACATCAGGTTCCCAGGGCGAGGAGAAGCACAATTCTTTGAATGAGATAATTTTTAGGAAATATTTTGTGCTTACTAGTTAAAAAGACCCTGTGCCCTCAGGTAGCCAATCATAAAAAGTGTAATTATCTCCCTTAAAAACTGAGGTCATATAATGTATATGCTGTAAATTATTCCCCTTGTTGGCAGACTACAAAATGCCAGTAATTAAGAGGGCAGGACCTGAATATGATTTTGTTTTGCTTCTGTGTAGTCATTCTGCATACCTTAATTTTATTCCCACCAATTTTCCTCCCCTTAGTCTCTTTAACAGCTGTTTGTGCATATTCGATTTCATTGTAGAGAACCAGAGCCATGCCTTTTAAGCGGTCAAACACCACCTGTAAAAACAAAAACAAAAACAGAAACAGAAAATTAAGAGCCTCATCCACTAGACTTAGCGTCAGTAACAACAAAATCCTAAGTCACAAAGACACAGCTGAGGGAAAATGCACTTATATACATTATATTCTAGAAAAAAATCCAGGCTTTTCCTGATGATGCTGTAGTGAAAACACAAAATATGTACGGCCTGTTTAGAATCGTGCATATTGTGGCTTGAGGTAGGCTATTCCTTTAATTGTTTTTCTTCTATTCCTTTATTTGTATTTTACTTTGTTTTCCATGTTGACTGAGTACTGCACTGTACAGTAAGTACTTGTTTAATATCAATAGGTTCTGTGACCTGAAGCAAAATGACATATAGCAAAACCAATTTTATCACAGGCTAAGAGCTAAGTTCCTACAGTACCTCATCAACATTATAATGAAATAATGCTGAATGAAACGTCAGTTATATGAGGACCTGCTATATTAAATAAGCATTCTTCTAGTTTGGGCTCAAATAAATCAATACCCTTGGCAGAAAGAACATAAAGAGTACTGAATCAACAAAAAATTTCAGTGAATTTTGGTCATAAGCAGCACTACTATTTGAAAGCAGATTTTTATTTACACTAGCCATGTTTAAGATGTGTATTTCTTCTTCAAACAAAAGCTACATTTAATGACATGTCAAAATTATAAAACATATCCTCTACAGTGTAAATTTGCTTTCAAGGAGTTAACGCTTTATCCTCACATAATGAACAATGTCCAGAGACCCTTTTCCTGTTACATTTGTGAGTGTGTTACATCAACATTGATTAGATGAACATTCTGTTGTGTGAAAGTCCCTTTAAAGTCATGATACATTTTTTTAAAAATCAAGTCTAATTATGTATTAGTATGACTGTGAACAATTATATAATTAGACTGCCTAATTTTAATGTGAGATATAAAAATCCCTAAGAAACAATCTATTTAACAGTATTATGCAGATTAGCAACAAAATTAATCATCCTGGCTGGTTCAAAAATAGTTCTTCAAAATACTCATATCATAAGCTAGTATAAGAGATGCAAATGCCCTTCTAAGCCAAATTTTGAAAGAAGAATTTTAATGTATAAGTTATTAAATAAGTTGAAATTGAGACTGAAAGGACAGAACACAACAAAAGAGAGTCAGAAGTAGTTTTAAACTACACACCAAAACCTTCCACCTACCTTTACCACAGGCCCATATCGGCAGAAGTGGCGTGTTAGATACTGATCCGACACATTTGAAGAAAGCCCGTCTAACCATACACAGTTCGTAGGCATGCTCTTTCCAAAACCCAACTGAATGTAAAAGGCAAAATTTCTATTAGTAATGTCACGAACTACAGAATTCTGAGAAAACCTATCTTCTATGGAAATCTTATCAAACCAAAATCTCAAGTGGGAACCATTTGATTAAAAATTTACAAAAACGGATTATTAGCTGGATAAGCAAGTCTTAATTCAGATTATATATAACAGAATGAGGATGCAGAGATGTATACCACCTTTCTGGTTATCTACTGCAATTTAAAACAGTCACTCATATGCACACAAAACTCCAAATCTTAAAAATCATAACAGTGCAATAACTTATGCAAATTCCTTTACCTTGAGGCGATTATTTCCAAGGTATTCCCCATCCATCTTCTTAATAGCCTTACAAACGCTGGCAATATCACAGTATTGCAAGAATGCATACTGGGGAACTCCATTTACTTTCTTAATATCGATATCCTGAAAAGGCCAAGGGATACCACTTAGTGATATGCCAACAAGAAAATAAATCAGAAACCAAGTCTATGAGATATATATTTCTCAAGTCATATTCCCCAAAACATTCTTAGCTAAAACTGTACACCTTAATGAAACTGTAAATTAGTCTAAAAAACTACATGACACAGCATTTGAGGCCACTAACTCTGAAGTCCTTCCCATGTGAAGCTCTTTGCAGAAGAGTAACTGCACTGCAACTCAAAATTTAAAATTCACGATACCTGTCTCAAGAGAAATTTAGGACAATGAAGGAAGACTCATTCTATCTGTATATCTCACTGAACCAAGCCTGGTGACTGATAAATATGGTAATCTCTCATATCCAGAATGAATATAGGTATATAGATACTTGAACTACTTCGTGAAAATGCATCAGAACACCATCCCTGGATTCAGGAAGCACTCTGTAAAGGAACACCTCTATCTCTTTGGAATATCCAAACCTGTAGTCACAACTAATAACTTAGCTACCACCTAGTTAAAGAAGGTGGTAAAAAAAAACACAAAAAAAACCACAAAAAACCTGGCTTACACTGAAAATGGTCCAGAGAAACCAGACACTTGGATGGCAAAACTTGTTTTTAAACTATAATGACCTAGGCCATATATTATAATTATTATGATTATCTAAGCCTTCTTTTATGGGTAACAAGAGAAAAATCAAAACCTACAAGAGCAAAACAAGTAAAATGCACTTAAAGAGCTGTTTGGTGGGTCCTTTATGCTCAAAAGTGTTCTAAGTAATGGTAAATATTCACTTTGATTTTCACTATTACATGGAATGTAATAACCTAGGAAAATTCTACGCAAGAGAAATAGTCTCCAAAGAATACTGGTGGACAGACCCACTAATTAGGCTCTTTCTGGCAATAGCAAAATCTGTTATCAATAAGCAGCAGACCATATCCCCAAAGTTTGTGTTTTATTAAAATAGTAATACTCATGACCAATTGCAAACATGATGAGATTATGTTTTCGAAAAGAATACTGATGCTTCCACCTTACTGGGAAACACAGCACTAAAAACACAGTAATTGCTCCATTTTTAGCAACCCTGGTGGTGAAGATGTATCCATGAGCCTAAATACAACTTTCTATATTCCTCCAAAACTTATAGTAGCTACATTCAAATAACACTCTGTATGAAAGTTTTATCAATTCATAGACTTGTGAATGTCAAACTGCAAATTAATAAATCACTGTCTAAAGAAAGTAGCAGCTGGAGCCCACATAGGAATGTGAACTCCAAGTCACTCGCCTAGGTAGACAGTAAAGCTGGAATTACAGTATATACTACTCTCACAAAATATAAAGTTAAAAAAATCAAAATAATTGAAAAAGGAAGATGAATGCTTTGCTTGTATATTTCTTTAAAAATATATCTTTCTACCAACCACTTCTATCTCCTGACCCCAGTCCCAATAACAAGGGGTTTAATTAGATCAACCACAAGAAAAAATAATATTTCATTCAGAAGACTAGATTATAAAAAATAAGGATCTTTTGTTTAGATCATTAGTGTACAAGTTAAGATAGATGGACAGACAAATGGACATATACACACACCTGAAAGATGAACAATAGCTGTTCCTACTCAAAACATTTTTTAATCTCCAAAGTACAAATATACTAGAGCAATTTCTTCACTGTTATTAATATAAAGTCTTTAAAAAGACAAATAATTTCCTTATTTTTCAAAACACTAAACAAAATAGTATATCCCAAGGGCATAAAGCTGCAACCAAAATATTTTCTCTATAAATTACTCAAGTTTTGAGTCATAGGGAACAAAAAAAACCTTCTATTCCTAAATCTAACAATGACTTGTATAATATAAAAAGTGATTCTGATTAAAATTTCAGAACAGAACTGAGCTTCCAGCATGACATCCATGCTCTAGTAATCCCTGAGGTACTTCTGATGTGCATTGTGGTAACACGATAATCATACATAAATCTGCTGTTTATTTCTCACAAACACATTTCCTCTTCCAGATTTTCTTTTCAACCCAGAGAACTATAGATGGCATTAAAACAGTAACCAATGAAAAAAGAAAAATAGGGAAAATGTATAGAAAAAAGTATATTTAAACAAAATAAAAACAAATATATATTATGTATTTTTACATATACACATAACATTCTACATTGTGTTTTCCTAATCTTTTAGCAGGAGTTAAAAACATACAGCAAATGAGAAAAAATATTCATCACACCATCCAAATATCACCTTTCTAAATATAATCTGTACTATGCTTTATGATTTTTGACAAAGATCTAAAACTTATTGTAAAAAGCAACATACCACAATTTCTCCAAAGCGCTGGAAGATGTTGCGAAGATCATGGTAAGTAGTGGTTTTTTCAAGATTACCAATAAACAGAGTTCTTGTTGCTTTGGGGTGAAATTCATCTATCCTTTCATCCAAAGGGCGAAATTCATTTTCGCTTTCTGTTTCTGTAAGTGGAATAGAGGCATAGTAAAAAGAGAAGAGAGTGTTTTAATGTGCATTTACATGTTATGGGAGAAAATCTACATTTAAGAAACTAAATCTGAAATGTTGGGCTCAAGTACTTACACGAGCCAAAAAATTATACACACCTTCAGAAATAGCTGCTTCTTGTTAAATTCAAAGCAAAAGAGGAATACAAAGGCTAAAGAAACTTGTTCCAAAAAGTAGGAGGAAGTAACACTTTGTTTGATCTTTAAAATAGAACAGTGGACTGATTTTCAAACTAAGTAAATTTGTTTTAAAAATAACCACTAACACAAAAATAGATTTTAAGCCCCAGCAAAAAATAATAATTTTAACCTAATCTTAGGTTCCAAAATTATGTAGCAGGCTCTCAATGTGGAATAGAAACCTACAATCTGAAATACACATAACTCAGCTGAAATTGTCCAGCTTCATTATTTAAACATTTAATAAAATATTTAGATTTTGTATTTCTCATACTAATTAACATAACCCAACTGTCTAAATGCAACAATTTTTAGATATAAGAATAATATCTGTATGAAAACTGAAGTAACACTCATGAAATATCTTCTTTTGGTGTTGCGCAGACCTCAATAACAAGCAGAAAGAGACCAAATGACAAAGTTTCTGCTTAGGATTAAAAGCCCTGGTTTGATGTCTAATGCAATGACAGGCTTTCTCTGAAGCTCCACTTATTAACTTGGTCTAGAGCAGGGACATTCAATGTTTCGTTGATCATTATAATTCAGCCTATATGTTCTCTTTTTTAATGTAAAACAAAGCCATCCAAAAAAGTTAATGTTGAATCGACTTCACTGAAAGTGTTTAGTGCCAGCTATGAACATTAGTGATGCCATCAATGACAACACTGGTGTTGAAAAGGCTCAACTTCTGAGCCGTTGAGTGAACTCGGCCAGAATACATCTTACTCCTGATTTCATTTGAAAGTTCTAGCAGCAGCTCAGCTTAATCTCACCAGTGTCAACAAAGAATACACACTTTCACAGAGTCAAAAACTGCCCAGGGCTCATACACCTGTCTCCACATTTTCATCATTGTCTCTCAGGAGTATATCTCATTTCAAACCCAGCTAGATCTTCTGGAAACTATATAACTAAGAGTGCACATATTTAGAAATATTTCATTTTAAAAAGCAGAAAAATTCAAAAGAAAAAATAATTTAGACACATCTTGAGGTTCATACTTCAAAAGGCAGAATCAGAAGGATAAAGCAGGATTTGCAACCATTAAAATTTATAACGGCTACATTTCCACCAAATAGCTCAGTAAAAATTTCAAAAATCGGAAATTCAGTTTAGCAAAGAAAAAGAGTAAATTTTGCACATGTAATCTATTTAATCTTCATGACCAGTTTAAGTCTTAATGTGAACATGTCATTGAAAAAACTCTTTCATGCTTAAGGGATTGTAGCACTGGATAGGAATAAGAAAGCACAATCTTAGAAGCCAGCCACCGGGGGCTTAGAGCTTCTTAGAGCTGAATTTTTTAATTCTAAAAGGTCCTTGACCATAGGACGCAATCAGCTTCATACATTTCAAAAGAAAACATTTATGGCTTAAACCATCTAACAGCATAATTCCAACCAAGTCTCCACACTCAGAATCAATTGCTTTCCAACAGCCTATTTATTAAACTGATGTTTCGCACTGTCCCGTCTGAGAAAAGACCTTCAGCTTTCCTATGCAGGAACCAACCAAACTACTCAAAATCTCACTGATAGATGGTTAAAATGCAATTACATCCCGGGTGTTAAATAATTAGATAAAATGGGTTTTAACAACAGTAAAAATTTCAAGCTAGCCCCACCACTTGCAGATCAGAGGGTCCCTATTGATAATGTCCTTGAATTAGATCTTCGCTATTTAATAATTATAGATGGTTCTAAAATGTATATAGATTATATGAAATCTATATATTATTCCTCAAGTCAGTTCTGACCTGCTCCAAATCTGTTAAATAAGAACTCCTGAGCTGCTTTTAGCTTAGCATAATTTAGGGCAATACATCTCGAGCCTAGCAAAGAGACAGGAAATGAAGGCATAACCTAGAGTTCCTTTGAATTCCTGTATTTCATCACAAAATTTTGCACATTTTGTAGTATTTAGTCTAATATATCTGTGCCTGTTTTAATACAAAAATACCATTTACACATTCTTATCAGGGAAATTCTATCTTTTCCTTTTGTCAAATAAAATGAATATTCAAAGAAAATGAGTTATGTTTACCTTATAAATTCCACTCAAAGTCTTAAAGTTCAATTGTCTGAGCTATGTAGTGTGACGGCATAATTATAACGTTTCTATTCATTCCTCTACAAGTGTATTCACAAGTTGCCTTAAATTAGGGATCTGAAAACTTGACTATGCAAATTCTGAACCAGTAAGCTGGGTGGGGTAAGGTCAAAGAGTATGCATTTTAAACAAGAACTGCAGGTGATTCTACATAGGAGAAACACTGACCCAAGGCCATCCCTGAGGACACTTTCTGCCTTACAAGAGGTCTTACAGGTAGGTTCAAGCTAAGAAAATGTCCCCTTGAAATTCTCAATGAATCACACTCATAAGACTGCTTCTTTGTCATTATCTTTCAAGGTCACGAAATGTAGAATAACATATCCAATTTGTGCTGGGCATAACAGAAATAAAACTGGTCTAACTAGTCCCTCATATCGATACAACAGGTAGTTTGTATTCTAACTCAGGCTATTCTGTTTGTCATTTTCCTAGGAACTATCTCTTTATCTCAATCAATTTAATCCTTTCACAAAAGTAGGATTCAACAAGGGGTTAAACTGCCTTTCAGACTCACGTTAAAAGTCAGCATTTCTCCCTTATAGAGAGAACAATTTTTACCCTAACTAAATAAATGCAACCACTCTTTAAAGAAAGAAAACAATGGAATTGTGTCAATAAAGGTGGAATAGTGACCACATTCAAGAAAATGTGTTGCCCTTTCATAGGCTGGAATAGAAATTACACTAAAACTCAGTTTCCTGGTCTCTTACCTGGCCCTATCCACGCTGTTACTTCAATCTGCATGCCAAAGAAAAGTTTTCCTTTTGATGCAGTCAATGCTTTTTCTTGGTCCTCTTGCTGCCGGAAGAATACCAGACCATACCTCTCTTCTGAAGCTCCATGTATCTGCACTGAAGTCACCTTTCCAAATTTCTTAAATTCATGGAAAAGGCCATCTTTAAGGCTTGTATCTAAATCCCCAAACAAAAACAAGTTGCTTATTTTTTTTAATTTAGTTACAACCCAATAAGTAAGCTACTAAATCGCTAGCCTGATTTCTGACCTAAGTTTTGTTATCATTAAAGCATTAATTTTTCAAATAAAATAACTCTAAAAAGACATTCTGGACACTACTGAACAATTCTGAAAATAAATTAGTTGTTAGAATTATTATTTTTTAAGATCTGTAGTCTAGTGTAAGGGAGTTCATTCTGCTGCTACTTTTGGTTATGTTTAAGACTCATAATAAAAACTTGACATACATATAGAAGAATTTTAAAGACTTTAGAAAGAAAGCCATACTTCTAGATTTCTAAGCATCATTTCAAAAATAAAAATGTGTGGGAAGTGGCACATACAAGATGCTAAACAACTCTGACGCTTTTTACAGATGTATCATACCATCTGAGGGTCTTGTGTTAACTTGCTTCATTATAAAAATTAAAATTTCATAAAAAGACAAGCCAATTTTACCTCCTGTCCATTCCTAAATTACTAAATAATCTAAATCCAAAGTTCATCAACATTTGTGTCTTAATTTATCTATTCACAAACCTAGTATGTATGTTTCACAGGCTGTTTAATAAATAATTTAAGTAATCACTAAAATGTACTTGGTTAAGAAATACTTGATGTGGTCTCTGTTGGTGTGACCCATCTACTAACAGTTGTTTACATATTCAATATGCCTAGTTTAAGAATAACAGTATATGTCAATTATTAATTTAAAATGTCAGGAGTAAAAGATTATAGATTTTCACTAGACTTTTCCATTATTAATGACCTTCCTCATTTAAACTGTTTTTAATATTTTGAAATGGGTTTTCTATCATAATTTTATGTCCAAAGTTATTTCACATAACACAGGACTCCAGGCCAATATAATAAATTTAACTGAAATAGTATTTCTATAATTTCATCATACCAAATTTCCCCTAGTATCAAAAGTTAATCCAGAAAGCATATTTATTCAAAAATAAACCATGCTTTTTCTTTATATAACATGTACTATACAATCTTTGTGTGTATATATATGCATATAGTATAATGTATTATAATATGTTTGTGCATATAGTATTATAATGTATATGTGTATTTGCTTATAATAAGTACAAATAAAACATGCAGTCTTTATACATAACAAACTAGAAAACTAACATAGTTATAATAATCACTTGCTTTTTCTTTTTTCTTACATGGCATTAAATATTAACGAACCACAAAACAAAGCTTATTGTCACTACAAAGTATAGAATTCAAGGAGCTCAGTCTCTCATTCCCCATAGCAGGAGCGATGGAAACCACAGTTTTTACCTGTAGAGCGTACTGGAAGATTTTGAACTTTGATCCCAAAACTTTTACGGGGCTCATCTTTTTCCAAGGATGAAAGCAACTGGGAAGTGGGTGCGGGGACTGCTGCGGATTGAACTGATCGGGCTGGAGATTCATCACTTGAACTACTGCTGGAATCAGTGCTGCAGAAGGGAAAAAAACTTTAGTGAAAAGACAAACAGAAAATGAGTAGAACATAAAATTTCTTAAAATCAACAAGTAGCAATAATTAATTAATAAGCAATAATTAAAAGATCTAAAAGGACACCCTTTCCTTTTCCACTCTATTTCTTTTTTCTTTTTATTATTATTTTTAATTATTTTATTTTATTTTTTCATTATTATTTATGCCTATAGCATAGCACTTGGTCTTCCAACATTTCATATTCTACCTTCAGACATAGCAGAAGGCAGCACACTGGTCTGAGAATGTGGAAGCAAAAACGTTCATCACCACATGCCACCTCCACCTCAAGACAAATGTTTCATTCTGTGCAAAATTTGAACAGTTTTTTCCAAATGCAAATATACACAATTCATTTAAAGGTAATAATGATAGAACAGTGGGTATATGGGTTTGAATTCAGAGAGCTCAACTCAAATCTTGGCTCAGACACATAACAACTTTGTATTCTTGGACAAAGCATTAAACCTCTTGCTAAGTCTCAGTTTCACACATGTGTAAAATGAAAATAATAACAGTAACTATTCTCATATGGTTAAGAGTTAAATAAAATGACCCACAGGTTTACGGAGTCTGGAATACGACTGCATTCAATAAAGTGGCACTGCTCCGTTACTATTATTCTACTATTACCACCTCATGAATAAATTATTTTTTAGGAAAACACAGATACCCAAAATAATTTCCCAGGCAATTTTAATGTAAAACTTTTTGAAGATCTAATGAACAAATATTATGTAAGCTGCTTGAGTCGTTAGTTATAGGCTCTTTTCTCTGTGAATGTGGGAAATGAAAGTCAATGAAATTAAATTTATTACTCTTTTCAATTTAATACAATCCTCAAATGGGAAGACAGTCAGTTAAAAGACAAGGAGAAATAGTATCAACAAGGTCAGATTGAGTTTTTAAACAAGTTTATTATGCCTAAGAACTATATGAGAAATATAAAATTCTCATTTTGTACAAGACTATCGTTTTAAGTTCCTTTATAGCCTTCTCAAACAGATTAATAAAAAGATATTTACAGGTTCTGCTATTTATAAGTTTCTAAAATTGTGCTTCATACTCAACACTCACTGTCGTGGAAGACTTCTCTCTCTTATACATATATATATATATAACTCGATGTGGTTAATCCACCTTTAAGCATACTCGCTATAAGAAAAACAGTTGTTTATTTTTTTCATTCAAACAGCTCCCATATCCAAGACAATCTCTACATCAGACTAATTAATATATCCAACCCTAGGATCTGAGGCAAATTTGCTATTGCTTTTTTTTAAAGTAAAAATGTACTATAAGAAAACAGGGTGTTATAACTAAGAATTTACACAGCACTTTTATTTATCTTTCACATGCTAAGACAAAAAAATGAAAACATCATGAGGTTATCAGAGCTTTGTGCAGTTTGAAACAGAAAAAATAAACCTATGCCAGTAAGAGCCAAATGATGATATCTGAGTTACAAAATGCAAATGAATGAGATAAAAGCTTCCAGATAGAACTGCAAGTCATCATTGTCAAGTCTCCTATAAACCACTAGGCTTCAGTTTTCCCAACTATAAAAAGAGTTTTCTTTTTAAGATCATTCAGCAAAAGTAAAGCAGTGTTACCAGTACTAAGTGAAGAGGATACTATGTTTTCATTGAAATTAAGGGTTAACAAAATTAACCTTCTGTTGTAGCACAGGAGAAAAATGCTTGTGATATATATTAAGTACTCCAAGTAATATAAGATTATTCACAAGGCCACCAGATGACTACGGTACAGAATGTTATGTGACTTATCAGCTTAATTCCAATGAATCATGAAAAAACCATTAAAGAATTACAATACTACAAACACTACATACATAAATATTCTTTAGTGATATTGGGTAAAAACGTACACAAATATGGGCAAAAGCAGAATTTCTAGCTATCGAAATAATTAATGAGGCAACAAAAACCAAGTTCTGTGTGTCTATTATAAAAATGGAAAAGATGACGATCAATGGTAACAACGATTTTAAAGTACAAACAGTGATGGAAATCAGATTTGTTATAAATGTCATCACTCTTGGTGAATTCCCTACTACTATACCAAACCTGAAACAATCTGATGTAGAATTTAACTGGCAGAATTATCTGCAGACCAATTTAAAGTGATAACTAGAAAGGAGGAAAAGTTTTAAAGTAAATTATTAAATGATAAAATGATACAACTTTTGAGCTCAGATTTTGATATGCTAACCAAACTTCAATGTACATTTCCAGTATAGTCTACTAAATGTACTATGAATTTTAAGATCCTGAATCAACATGGGGACACAGATTGAGACCCCCCTTCCGCCAAATAATTTTCAATCTTACTTAACTGACAGAAAGAAAGCTCGAGAGTCTAAAATGTGACCATTTTAATTTCATTCATATTTTCATAGTCACTGAAGAATCATAACAGTTCATCAAAACATAAGATCTATAGTATTTAGTTGTTTCTTAAAAGCCAAAAGTAGTTAATATGAAGCTATTCCAATTTGAATTGTCTTAAAGTAGTGATAATTGTGAATCAACTAATAGTTTTAAGAAAGCAGGCTTTAAATTTACCCGGCCACATCAATATTACATTTTCAACTTCAACTAAAAGTTCTAATTAGTAGAGAACTTGAAATAAATACAATTTAAAAGAAATCTAGTTTTCCCCTAAGCGCATAAGACGATTAAGGCTGAATTTTTCTTATATGTGACTATAGTTTTTAATTAGAATTACTTAGAAAAGTAAGCTGATCTGATCAATAAAATTACCATTACAAAGAAATACAAGAATAAGCAATGGTTAATATGATGATTCTTGATAAGCAAACAGAATATGGGATACCAGGAGTCTCTTTAAACCAAATTATGGTGTCAAATAATCAACCATCCCTGTTCCTACAGACATTTTATACACAGAACTATAGTGAGCATTTGACTCAATGCTGAAAATGTCAAAGCACTGGGTATACTATTTATAAGATGACTCAGGACTAAATTTGTTCACAAACAAGAGTAACATCCAATGACTAACTTCTACATCTGTATCCTGTATTATTTGTAAACATTTGATTATGATAAATATGCACTTTTTTTTTAAGCTGGGAGATTAAAAAACATTTAATCAAATTAAGCTGAGAAACAAAAAAATCTGGCATCATTTTTTAAAAAGAAATAATTAAAACTAAAAAACTTTGCAATTTAAACATTAGAGAGGGCCCATTCATTAAAAGCAAACACAATCTCAAGTGACAATTTTCCAGCAACCTTTCTTCTCCATCAGGTAGTTAATTTTTTTCTCTCTACTTAATATTTAAGCTTGAGTCAAGAGAAAAAAGATGCAACATATTTTCCATCAGGCTTGGTGCTTCCATCAAATATGGGAGGAGGGGAAGTTAAATCATCGAATTTCTTAAATGGAATGTAGCACCACATACCAGGTAAGAATCTCTCTATGTCCAATTTTTTACAGATCCAAGTTTTCAAGGCAATCATATCTTTTTTTGTGCAACCGTTCTCTAAATGTGGTATGAGGTGCTATGGCAGCCCCCCAGGGTCCTTTTAGGAGGTCTATCCTCCCTATTTTAATTACATATCTGTGGGAGACCAGATTTTCTTCATATACTTCACACAAAAAAAAAGCATAATCACAGTTTGAATACAGAAATAGTTAAGAAAATCTAGCTCATTAAATCAGACATTAAAGAGATTTGTGGAAAGATAAAACAATGCCAATTCATCTCACTCTTTTTTGTTTTCAAAAATCGTTATGTCATATGAGCTGGAGATCTAAAATTAAAATTGACTAGAGAAGTTGCTCCCCAGAAGCAGGTATCTTGAGGTGGACAGCTCTCCCATGACTATGGGTGAAGATTTTCATCTCCATACGAAACTTTTATTCCTTTTGCCTTTTCGCTTACTTGCTTTTCCTGTTAGTGTTTAGGAAGACAATGCTCCCTCCTGTATTCTGGCAACTGTAGCTAAGGCCATAGCTGCACAACAGTCCCTAGACTTTCTTGCTAAGGTAGTTTTAAATAACAGAACTGTTTTGGATTACTTATTGGCTGAACAAGCCATATGTCTGTGCCATACCTCCTGTTGTACCTGGATTGATACCTCTGGTATTGTAACAAATTCAAGAAATTAACAAACAGGCTAAATAAAATAGGTTGAGCCTCCTTCAGGTACATTATTTATCTGATACCAACTGGTTTGGTTCATAATTAGCCCTCAATAAGGTACGTAGTTCAGTCTCTTGTTATTATCTAACTGATTACAGTCATCACTGTAGTCCCCCTGATGGGCTATGTCCTCTCAAGGGTCTTAAATTCCTGTCTGCAGCCATCAGCAGTACATCACATGGTTTAACTGCACTTGAAACAAAATGAACGACGAGATAAACAACAAAAACAATTCTTCCATGAACCTGACATCATAACCAATGAGTTTTAAGACAAGAACTAAATAGTGGCCAAGAGGGTGGCACTAATAAACAATTTCTGGATAATTTCTCATATATGAGATGATAAACAAAAGAGAAGTTGTTAAATTAAGTAAACAAGGAGGCTGAGGTGGTTCTAATACCTTAGCAGCCTGTGTAAGCAAACCAAAATCTGAACACATAAATGCCTCAAGGTTAAGAAATCCAACCTATGGACAGCCAATCACAAAATGCCAATTAGGCCTTTCCAAATAAGGCAACTGCTTACACTATAACCCATCAAGTAATTTCCTTGCTTTGCTTCCATCTTTTCCCTATCTAAGTCTTTCCCCTAGCTCCTGTTGTGGAGCACTCCTAACCACTTCTTTGGTTCAGCCCAATTCTAAACAATTTTTGCTCAAAGAAACTACTAAAAGTTTAAAAAGAAAAAGTTATATCAAATGAATTCAACAAAAATTTCAAATTCAAAGCTTTAATCTCTCTCTTAATATGGCAAATGCCAATAGATATCACCTAAAGCTCAATCATTTAGAAAGGGTTCTGAGACCAGAAAGTTAAAAAAACAAAAACAAAAAACAAAACCCCGACAACACTAGTTTAGTAGACAGTGATCCCCGTTTCAAAGAGGCCACTTCTGATGTAATGTTAACTGTCTCTATATTTTATAAAAGGAGTAAGGAAATATTCAACTGTGTGGTCTAGGAAGACACCTCGCTTTGCCTCTAACCTTTAATTTCCCTGTGGGTTATCAGACCTCATGATCTTCCTTCAAAGCTCCTGCTAACTCTAGAGTTCTATGACTCTCCAGCAACCTCCAACCTTCCATCTGTCTCAAAAGCTCTCAAATACATAACTACAGGATAAAATACACATTCTTCACCAAAGGAGAGCGGACCCTTTACATCTTGCCCCCAGCTGGCTGCTCCTCCTCATTCCCTTGTCATGACCCTCTTACCCTACCCATTAATGTTCTATCCACATTAGGGAATTAAACCAGTTTCTAGTCATGGGTGCCTTTTAAAAAAATTATTACATATAAGTTCTTGGTTAAAGTAATTCCTCTCTAATTCTTAATTGTCTTATATGTAAATGGTGATAATACCTACTACTTGTGAGAGGCTATGGTGAGAATTTAATAAATTAATAATTATAAAGTACTCAGCACTGCCTAGAATATAGAAAGCATATGAGAGCTCTTGTCCATACCCACTCCTTTTGAAGGCACCTTTCTGTCCCTCCTTGCCTGCCCTGCCTCCAAAGAATTAGCTCCGCTACTTAACCTCCTGTTCTGTAGCTTTTCCTCATCCTATATATAGTATTAACTGGCTTCTAGCCAGGTGTTCCTTAGCCTCTTTTACTACCACATCTACCTCAAATCTCTTCATTCTGTATAACTACTCATTTACCAGCCTCCTAAAAGTCCAATACTGGATTCATCTTTGTAAACACAGAACCTAGCATTGTACCCAATGTATAACAGATGTGCCTCCAAGAAATCATTGACTTGAACTGTACAAGTGACTGAAATGAAAGTACTCCAAGCTCAGTAAAATGAAAGTATTAACTAAACTC
Organism: Cynopterus sphinx; assembly: GCA_030015415.1. Lineage (NCBI taxonomy): Eukaryota > Metazoa > Chordata > Mammalia > Chiroptera > Pteropodidae > Cynopterus > Cynopterus sphinx. The sequence goes on from CM057387.1 coordinate 121,666,505, forward strand.
AGTATCTGAGTGAAATGAAAATTTCTGATAAAATATTACCCTTAGTTGCAAACTGCAGAGTATTTTTTTCTTAACTGTTTCATTAATTATTCAAGAATAATGGCTGTTCTAACCAGAACTTTAAATGATACATATTAATAATCTGACTGAAAAATTACTAATATCTATAAAAACAAAAACACTTCATAGATCCTGTTATCTAGAGTTTTGTGAAAGATTAATATTAAAAAAAAAAGAAACATTTTCTGGGATGAAAGCAAAAACATTATTAAAACATACAACAAAAAAATGTGTTAAATGTCTAACAAAGTCCAGCATCTCTGAATGTACTATTTTATTTCATCCACAAATCCTATTATTGTGAATACATATGTCGGTGGCTCTCAATGGAGGCCATGTAGTCCCCAAGGGGACCTTTTTGGTTGTCACAACTGGGGGGAAGGGAGGAAGCTTTCTGCCATCTAGGGAATAAAGGCCAGGGATGCTGCTGAACATTCTACAGTGCACAGGATGGCCCCCACAGCAAAGAATTATCTGGCCTCAAATGTGAATAGTACCAAAGTTGAGAAGGCCTACATTACTTGACAGCTTTCCCTTCTTCTGAAAATCCAATATGCTAATTTTAATCTGCAAATCAAACATGGATCCTTAAAAGTGACTTTTCCTTATTACTAATGCATCACTTTGCAAAATTCTTTGAATAACGCCAAAACTCACAGAAAAAAAAAAAAAGCGAGAAGAACCACCTCTGAATATTACAGACTTCTCAAAGTAAGCTGGGACTTGAAACATTCTGGTGTCACTCAATTTTAGAAAATGTGACAAAAAAGAAAACCGTAAATAGCTTTTTACAACATGGGGTAGCATGTCAATAGCAGAGTCAAAGTACTTGTAGAAAAAACTTTTATATTTTAAACAAAGGATGGCTGAAATATACAGTGTAGCTATCCCTAATCTAATAAAATTCACACAGATGAAAACGACTCCATTCATATTAAAACGGTTTCTTAGCTCAATAGCCTTCTTTACCCTCAACCGAGGGAAGGTAGTGGCTTAGTATCAATCAGATTTTCCTCACCAAAGTACCATGGTTCAGAAGAAATTCATAAAACTTCATTTTGTTTTATAATTTTAAGACAGTTTAAATTTACCTTTAAATATTACATCATAACTCAATAGTAAAAAAATAATCAGATGCAAAAATGGGCACCTTTGGTCTTGAGTAGACATCTCTCCAAAGGAAATACACAGATGGCCGATAAGCACAAGAAAAGATGCTCAATATGACTACTTGTTAGAGAAATTCAAATCAAAACCACAGTGAGATTATCGTTCCACATTCATTAGGATGGCCGTTATCAATAAACACAATACAACAAGTGTTGACAAGAATGTGAAGAAACTGGGTCTCTTGTGCACTGCTGCTGGCGGAGAGGTAAAATGGTATAGATACAGTAGAAAACAGTATGGCAGATCCTCAAAAAATCAGAATTACCATATGATTCAGCAATTCCACTTCTGGGTATATAACCGAAAGAACTGAAAGCGGGGACTTGAATAGATGGCCACCCATATTCACAGTATGTTTAATAGCCAAAGGATGAAGTAACTCAAGCGTTCAGCAACAGATGACTGCATAAACGAAATGTGGTATCTACGTACAACGAAACATTATTCAGTCTTCAAAAGGAAGGAAATTCTGACATGTGCTACAACTGGCTGAATCTTGAGGACATTGTGCTCAGGGAAATAAGTCTGACACGAAAGGACAGATATTGTATGATTCGATTTACGTAGAACGCGGCTGGGAGGAGACAACGGGAAGTTGTTTACTGGATACGGACAGAGTGTCAGTTTGGAAAGATGAAACAGTTTCTGGAGATGGATGGTGGTGACGGATGCATAATAATGTGAATGTGCCTAAAGCCACGGAACTGTACACTGTAAAGTGGTTAAAATGGTAACTTTTATTTTAAAACACACACACACCCCCCAAGAATTAAATACAAAGTGAGCTGTTCTTTTCCTCATTCCTTAGAAAAAGGTGAGTGATTCCAAACTAGTCAGTGTGACAGGCTACCTGCTGCTTTCTGTCAATAAGGCTCTGCTGAATCAAGGGGCCTTTGGACCTGGTTAATACAGGCAAAGTTCCTCAGAAATGATTCCAGAGAAATGAGTCAGCTTGAACTGGTGACCCTGCAACTACTGCAAAAGAAACGGAAAAAGCACTATGGGACTCAACTGTATAAAAGATAAATTGAGCTCTTTACAGCCAGTTAATGAAAAGTTGTCTAAATTCTTCCAACTCAGGATGCTATTGAGAAAGACTATATTGATATATTAAAAAGCAAAAATGTATTTTTGATTATGGAACCAAAATTTTAACTTTAATTTTGTTTTGGCCAATAAATTTTTCTACCATTAAAATCTACAAGATGTCTAATGGGGGGAAAATCTGATTTAAAAAAAGATTAACTAAATTAACAGTAAAACTGACAAAAGAAGCTTTCTCTTATTAGACAGAGGTAGAAGCAGAAAGAGAACCAAAATCCACCAGCACTAATTTTTCTTTTTACTGCTATCTCAGCTTTTATTGCTGATATAAAAAATCAGTAATTTATTTCCTAAGGATTTCTAAGTACAGTAAAAAATCTAGACCTCAGAAACTGACTTTTCTTAAGGAGTTCTAGCTTTCATTTACGAGAATAAATATTAAGCATGTCTAAACATTATAGGTAGGTAAGGTTAAGAGTAAAAAGGTTTAGTATTCATAGTCACTAAAGTGGTAGTAAATTCAACCACAATAATTAAAATAATTGGTTCTATTTCTCTTCCTATTCTGAACTCCAGTAGTTTACATAAATGAGAGGAGGAATAAAACTATTAAAGACTGCGTTTCAAGAGTACCTTATTTTGACAGAAAACACCTTTAAAACTGAGCTTAAATATACAATACGGGGTTACCTTGTTCACAAAAATATTAAAGAGTAGCTCTTCGGGATAAAATTATAGCTACAGTTAATGTTTTTAAGCTTATTACTGTCTTTGGGTGGGTTTAACTAGAAGGAACATGGTTAACTGCTGGATAATTAAAGCTTATCCCCCAAAAAACCCTGAAGAGACATTATTCAGTATTAAAGAAATTCTGATGTTTGCTATGACATGAACGAATCTTCAAAATATTATGCTAAGTAAAATAAACCGGATGCAAAAGGAAAAATACTGTAGGATTCCACTTATGAGGTACCTAGCATAGTCAAGTTCATAGAGACTCAAAGTGGAAGGGGTAGTTATCAGGGACTTAGAAAATGGGAAGTTGTTCAATGGACAGAGTTCCAGTCCGGGAGGATAAAAAAGTTCTGGAGATGGTTGGTGGTGATGGTTGCACAACAACATCAATGTACTTAATGCCACTGAACTGTACACTTAAAAATAGTTAAAATGCTAAGTTTTATATTACGTATACTTTGCCACAATTTTTTGAAAAAATGAAGCCTTACAGTTTGGGCATTAAAAACACAATTTGGTGGTTTCAAAACCTACTGTTTTAATAACAACAGCAAAAATGGAAATAGCTATGCTCTTATTCAGCTATTAATAAGAATTATGGGGCTTACTTTCTGGTGGGCTTTAAGGGGCCCTAAAGAATTATAAGATAATGGACTAGCAGAGATCTTGTCACAAAGTGCTGCTTACCATTTTATATTAAGATTGTTTGGAGGCTGATATGTGATCAGATTCTGCTACAGATTCTGCTAAGTATAAAATTCATAGCGAGTAAAGTGAAAAAAGTATTTTTCTAAGTATTCTGTGACCAAAAAAACCTTGGTCCAGAGTACTTTTAGCTTAAATTCCAAAGAACCTGGGCCCATAGAGTCATCATATTCTTGGCAATCCCTTAAGACTCAGAAAACCTGTTACTCAAGTAACTCAAAGCAGAAGGCATCAAACACGCATGCTCCATGAAATAAGCAGATATAACATGTCTTCCTAAGGAACAAGAAATCCTTCTGCGTGGTGGCACAACCTTTAGTACACCCACGGGATACCTTATTCAAGGGATAAACTGAAGAGAAATCTCAACTGTCAATATAACAGCGAGATCTTCTCATTCCCTAAGGTAAACACAGTATGCAAAATCATATACATTTCTTGTATGAACAACTAAAATGTTTCAAAAGGCATAAACCAAGAAACTAAACAGATAAAGTAAAAACATGTTGTTAGGGTTTTTTATGGTTATATACAACTGCTATAGCTTTTACCAAACCCACAAGTAAATGTGAACTTTGGGTTTTGTCTCTTTCCAATTTAACTTTTATGCTAATTAAATTACATATTCTTCCTATCCAGAATAAAAAAGTTTGCCATTGCCCACTCTGAACCCCGTTAAGGAAGTGCCAGACCCAAGAGGTTAGAAGACCATCTAACTTCCTACCAGGAAGCCTAAAACCATCTACTATTTAGTAAACTTGTCTGTCTATTTATAAATGACTTTAAATTACTCACTAGGAAACTCCAGCCTAAAGTCCTTCCTTCCCCTCTGCAGTTTCTTCCAGTGGAAACAAACACAAAGCTACAGTCCAAATGGTTCCAACCACCATGACACAGCACATTCAGGAGGCTAGCCTGCCCCTCTCTCCACCACTGAAAATAATTCAAAGGATCATGGAAGTCCCCAGTGTCAGTTATATAAATCGTGTCTAGAAGCAGGATGTCTATTAAATGTGTGTCTTAGTCTAATTGAACACCAAAATTCCACTGTATATTAGTAGATGTACTTTAAATCTTATCAGAAGTATTCGCCATCACTTCAAAATATCTTCGGATTAAGGTTTTTAAAAAATAAAATAAAAATTACTCTGGTTAAGATAATTAATTTTCTTCTTGAAAATTAAACAGATTTATTTAGGGGTTTAGAGACTGAAGTTTTTCAACGGCTATGACATTCCTTTGGCCACCCTGGAAATCAACAAGCATTTTAGCTTGACCAATACCAAAGTTGTTAAAGATGGAATCTGGAAGTAGTTCAGCCTATGCTTCAGGTTTAAGAGTCCCAAATAACCTTTTCCATTAATCCAAAATTCCAAAGAGAATGAAAGGGTCTTGAGAATGAATGAATGAATGCATGAATGAATAAAATGGATTCTATTCTTTAAACAAAATGAAAAGCACTAAATGGATGCACAAATTACTTCATGACAATGTATCTTGATAGCATTTCCTTCTACAACAGTGCTATCTGACAGAAATTTAATATAAGCCGAAAATGTAATTTAAAATTTTTAAGTAGCCACTTTAAAAAGTAATTGGTGAATTTTAAGTGTAATGTACTCAAAATATTTCAACATGCAGTCAATATAAAAATTAATATTTTTTGCTATGTCTTCAAAATCCAGTGTATTTTATAAAACAGTTCAACTGAGTCTATGGCCAGGCCACCCTGAACAAGCCCGATTCCCGTCTGATCTTGGAAGCTAAACAGGGTTGGACCTGGTTAGTACTTGGATGGGAGACCACCAAGGGAGACCAGGTAGGCATAAAAATAAAAATAAGAGATTGTAAACTGACAAGGTCCTTGCAATCTGTGAGGTCAACCAAGGTTGCCTCGTCTAAAAAATAAATAAAATAAAAACAGTTCCACTGAGATATAACTTCACACCATAAAATTGACTCATTTGAAAAATGTACAATTAAGGGGATCGAATATATAGTAGCTAAGGAAGCTGGACTTTAGTTGGTAAACACACAATGGAATATACAGATGTCAAATTATAATGTACACCTGAAAATCATATAAATGTAGTAACCAATATTATCCCAATAAACTTAATAAAAATAAAGTGTACAATTAATGGTTTGGGTTTATTTATGGAGTTATGCAATTGTCACCATAACTTTAGTACATCTGCATCACCCCACAAAGAAACACCATACCTATTTATTAGCAGTCACTACTCCCCATTCTCTTTCTCCTCCCCCCACCCTAGGCAACCAGTAATCTACTTCCTGTCTCCATAAATTAATTTACCTTTTCTGGATATTTCATATAAACTGAATCATATAGCATGTGGTCTTTTGTACTGGCTTCTTTCACTTAGCATGTTTTTGAGGTTCACATGTGCTACAGCATTAATCAGTAATGGTGTACACACTAGCCAAATGTCAAGTGTTCAATAGCCACAGGTGGTTACTGGACTCAGTATTGGGCAATCTAGTTCTAAAACCCAAAAACTCCCAATAAACAAGCACATCATTCTTAAATAACAGGCCATGTTAAAGCCACTATAATCCTTAAAAGAAATGCCATTTATGAGCGATAACATTTTAAAGAGGTTTAACTATGTTTAAAAAATAATGATATTCTCTCTCTCTCTCTCTCTCTCTCTCTCTCTCACACACACACACACACACACACACACACACACACACACCCCATTAAGAAAATCTACTGTCAGGGCGTTATCTTGATAAAATCACATTTCTCATTATAATTACAGATAGTTCCAATAAGTCAGCAAAATAATATCTATAAGCATAAATTTACACTTTAAAAGTAGAGGAATTAATAGAAAAAGTGGAACTTAGTTACCACTTTAAATTTTAAAACTATCTTTGTTGATGATTTATAAACACATCAAAAAAAACCCACCATCCCTTATTAGGATTACACCAACAGTTCACACAAGTTAAAAAACTTTTTTTTAAATTTAACGGCATTAAGAAAATCTCTAATGGATATTACCTAAACCAAATTCTAGATATGTCCAGCCCTATTTTATTGAGCTGTTTTCCCATCTGATTTTAAGAATATATTTTAATACCCCCATCTTAACATGTATTTCTAATCTCTTCTACACCAAGAAAAGATTTGAGTATGACTCTGAGATTCTTAGGAGAAATTAACTCTATTTTGCAAAGTTGATTTTAAAATGTTTCACTTTCTATTTTGTCTACTTAGAAAGAAGTTCACTTATACAAAGTGAATTTAGGAAGATATTCTATAGAGGTGACTTTATATAATTTCTAGCAAGCAGTAAACTCTAGTATCATATAATGCAATAAATGACTAATAATTTAAGTAAATAAATTACCAGAGAGTGTTCTTTTCACTTCTTACAGGAGAAGCAACCAATCACAAAACTATCCTTTATAGATAAAGGCAATCATTCAGTTTATACGCTAAGACACAGATTAAAAAAAAAAAATTTAAAGAAAGGATGCCTGTAATGAAATTTTGGCTAATTCTGAGCTTCAAAAAAGTGCTTAATTTAAAAATGAGACTAACACATTTTCTTTTATTTCTATGCATGAATGATTCCTTGTTCAGGGTAGAGTGAAATTAGACCATGGTTTCTGAGAATGATCATAGAACGCCTCCAAGTAAAAACAACCCAGAAGGGATAAAAGAAAAGAACATCATCATCAAAACTGTTGAGTAAATTTACCATAAGTAAAACAGACTAACAAAGGCTTCAATCTCATTCTGAAAGTTTAAAACATAAGCAAGGTTCTGGAAATTTACATTTTCTATATAACCTTGACATCGAGAAAGACAAAAATAAATGTTCTCTTTTATTTGTGGCTTCAGTATTTCTTAGTGACTTCTGAGTGTTCTCTGATCAGCAATTAGGCCATGTTTCATTAGTTAGTTAACTCCCTTATTTCTTGAAAGAGGCAAACTGAGGAGGCTCTTTATGCACAAAATAACTGACACTAAAAATTTGTAATTGAAGCTTAATTACATAAGAGTTTGCTTCCAAGTCAAACAAATACAATTTGACATAGCATTTTTAATTTTAAAATGTGTTATTTAGGACTTAGATCTGAATTTTTTGCTAATTTTTAAAGCAACATTTTAAAGTTACATCAAGATTAAATTAAAATTCACAAGATACCAGTTCACAAGTTTATCCTAAACCTATTTTCATTCCTTCCACATATCAAACCAAAATATACCCCAGCACGACCCAAGTAGAAATAATGAAAGGGGTACAGGATAGTTCGTTACTTCAAATAGACTCTAGTTCTTGGGGGAACTTTGGTAATTAATTAATAAAATAAAATTTTGGTACTTCATCACCACCGAAGCAGATCATGTTGTGATGTACCCAAGCAGTGGTGTGGCAAAAGCTGTCTTTCAAGCCTTCGCTTCTAAAGGGCAGAAAAAAGTTATAGTTAAAGCAAGGGAGTGATCACAGAAAGATGACTGGCAACAGTACAGTTCACACCAGCTTATAGCCCTCAGCTCCTAACTATGCATGAAATGCCTCCTTCCTAGGAACAAACCAGGGTTAACCGGGAGCCACTTCCAGCTGGTCCTCCCTGAAGCTTGTGCCCAGTTACTGTGCGGAAGCTTGCCTGGTCCCTCCACTATGCCCCACCTCCGGAGCTAGAAGCTGGGCAGGAACTCTGGCAAAATAAGGAAGCCTTTGGGAGGTGGCAAGCAGCCAACTCAAACTGGATGATTCCAGATTAGGCTGGTTTGAGTCACAAACAAGCAGTTCCTCCTAGCTTTCCCCACAATATTTAGACATACTGGCTGCCCAGGTAGCACACAATGAACTCTCCTCATTTGATCTCAAAGTTAAGTCTACCTAGCTGTCATTTCCCTAGCAGCAAAGGATCTTAAATGAAAGCAAGGTTCCTAACACTGAGCAAATATGGGTGAGCCCAGCACTTTTTCCAAAACAGACTGTCTATTCCATATAGAACCCTATCACTGACAACACCTACACCTCTAACTAAGCCTTACTGAAATGCTGTTCTTGACAAAAAAGGAAAACCAGAAACGGATCTATTTATAGATCTCTGTAATAGAAGTTAAGCTCACGGGATCAACTGAAAAGCAAACACTTCTATTTCTCACATTTAAAACAAAAAAAAAGGCTTGACTGGCTAATATGACCCCAAAAGACAGAAGGTTGTATATAGCTTATTGCTCAGCCAATAAACTATACGGTAGTCTAGAAAGGAATGTGTTTCAAAACTGTGGGCTCTTCAAGTGATCTCTGCAGTTTGTCTGCCACTGATAGGTATGAGGAAAATAGTACTAATAAAATAAAATTAAAATGTGTGTGTGTATCTCCAAAGCACACACTGCTAAACATTTATTCTATGCTGCTACACAGCTCCAAAACTACATTAAGAAATGAGCAAATGCTTATTCTTTTGGAAAGTAATAGGCATTTAATAAGGCAGCTACTCAAAAGGAGGCAAGACTCAATGTGCATTTTAAATTTAATAGTTTTCTCTGAGATTGCAGATACACTGATATGCCTGTTGTTCTTTTTTCCATCAACCCTTCTCCCTCCAAATAGGTAACTTTTTAAAGAGCTTAGATTCCAATATTTCAAGGAGGGAGAATACAATCAATAAAATCACTTCTTGGCTTTTACTGAATTCCATCACAAATAAGTGTTACAAATTTCAAGATAAAAATTTCACTTAATAGTTGGAAAGGTCCGGAACAATGCATATATTTTATTCATAACACTAATTTTCAGCAAGACAGTCTCCCTTTTGAAATCTCAAATAATTTCTACCTAAAAAAGTAAAACTGAGGCATAAGGACAAAATAACAAAACAGGAAAATAATGGTTGTGAAATCCAGAAATAAATCTGCTGTTTAAAAGCAATATATGGTATCTTACTTAGGTTTCTGTAACAATACAAATGAAAATAAGAGAAAAATAAAGAAATATCCTTTCTAAGAATATTATTATCCTTGACTTTGGCTTCTTAAAGGCTTAGATAAAACTCTACTGTTCCTCCTTGAACATCCTCTGAATGCTCCCAAAACACAGACTTCACTTATTATACTGAAAATCAATAAATAGCTAATCACTGATTTTTGCATTTTAATTAGCATAACTTATGGTTCAATGGTCTCTGGGCACAAGTATCTTCTCTACACAAAACAAAAAATAATCTCGTTTCAATTTAAGTGATTCCTCTCAAACTTACAAGTATAAACAGAGTAGTGAAGAGAAGAAAGGTTGATATTATGCCACTAAACCTACTCAATTTCTACTCTTATTTCATTCTTAGGCAGCTACAAACTGAATAGCCAGGGAGAAAAAAAATCATGGTTTCTAATCACCAATTTCCTAAATATAAATTAATTTCATTGATATCACTTTTTCTGCAATTAAAAGGCATTACTTTTAGTAGAAGTGACTTTTGTCTGTGAATACAAACTATTTTGGTCCCGCAAAATATGTCTGAGAATAAGAAAGCACAGTGCAACAAAATTTACCTCCAAATGAATCCAGAAATTGTCTGCCTATACATTATATATCACTTTTGATAAACTCAGACAAATGTGTTTTTTAAGTTTCCATATAAATGCCTATTTCTATGATCAGAAAGAATAAAAGTCTGTAGCTGACATATTCTTCAGACAAGCAACGGGGTTCAAAGGAACAAAAAGGAAAAGACTAACCAGAAGCCAAAAAATTTTTTTATGGGGGCAGAATATAGGACTGCCTTTAGTAAAGCTAGAAAGATGCACTTAGCTATAGACACCCAGATTAATTACATAGGAACTCTTACACACAGGTAGATTTTCTGTTTTGGATAAACAACAGTCAATGTTTAATCCAAACTGGTTCTACTCTTGGAGTTCCAAACAACCTATCTTATTCCATAAATTTGGTGCACAAATATAGCAGTATTTGTTAAATAAATGGATGTCTGAATGTAAACTCAAAAGTTAACTTTCACCTAAAAAGAGATTTAGGCAAGTAGCCCATTGAAGAGGAGGAGACACAACAAGAAAAGGTTTTGGATTATCCAAATCACAACCCCTCCTCATTACCTTTTCATCCACCCCCGCCCAGGCAAATCATTCAGTAAACCTTTACAGAGTGGAAAATCAAGAGCTAGCTCCAATTACAAAGGTGCTAGAAGCTCTTTTCAGCAATCTGGTGAAGTATATGGACAACTTTTCAGAATGTTTCTAAATGCATAACTTATGATAGATAATAATAAAAAGGAAACCAATTATATTGACACGATTATTAAAATGTTTAAATTTTTGTGATGTAGTAAATACATCTTTATTAACATTAAACAACAATACCTAACACTGAGCTGAGTTTAATAACTACTTCCCAGTAATAATGACTATACTCTCAATCTTGAGATATCTACAACAATAATTATCAGTGGATTTATATATTGGTTACAAAGTAACCCATACTGTTAATACTACTGCTATGTGCTGCCTGCTTCCATAATAGGAAGAGGCAATGATTAATTTGTTACGCATTAGGGAAAAGATGTAATTTTTCCCCCATCCAAGTTCAGGGACTCTGAAACAGCCCAATTCATCTCTGGCTGTGATCAAAGTAAAAAACTGAGAAACAAAGCTCAATCTAAACAACTTTACGATACCAGGAAAATTAATGAGCTAATTTAACTTCAATAAATTCTTCAATTCCTTTGGCCTGCATTAAAAAAAAATTCTTACAACATGATAAGGGGAAAAAACCCAGTTGTAGAAAATGACAGAAGTACATTAAACTTCAATCAAGACTTTTAAAATGAAAGCTTTTATAAAATTTAGATATTTATATTTTTCTGTTGAAGGTAAAAATGACTCCCTAAATGACCAACACAAAGAGACATATACAGAGCTGCACACAGGAAAGTTTATACCATTAAGCTTCAGTTCTCATTTAAATACTGTGAATTATTTTGTAAAAACAGTAGGTGTATCTTTTATAAGGGCTTCACAACTAAACTGCCATTAATCCCATGTTTACTCATTTGAAATGCACTGCTAGGATTCTATTCACCAAAGCTGTAACAATGAAGGGGGATGGAGGGTGATTAATTTCCCAGTCACTCATGCAGACAGAATTTAGAAACTTGTTTCTATAGCTAAAACCAAGCTATATTTTGTCTACTATAAGGCATTTACTTTAAACATATTTAAAGGACCTGAAATGTGAGTTTCACAATCATTAAGCCTTAAATAGCACAAAAATAACTCATTTCTTCCAATAGGACACTTAACATTCTAAATCTACATAGCATCTCAAAATTACACTTTGAAATTAATACAATTATAGAGGAAAAGAAGACATCTGATAAAAAGAGGCTGAACCCCGGGATAATGGATATGCTCTGAATACCAAAGGATTTTATTTCTGTGCACCTGCTTCAATCACAATATAATAACCAAATCTTTTAGCTATTTACATCAATTTTGTTTTATCCTTTATTAACTAAGAATTGCATCTCGGTATTTCAACTGTTTGTTGAACATGTACTCTGAGAAAGGCAATATACTAGGCTCTGCAGTATGCACAAAGAAGACCTGTCCTATTGTTACAGGACAGTACTGAAAAGCCTATCATTAAAGTTTCTGTTTCCAATAAAAAAAAAAAAATAACACCTGATTCTTAATACAATGTCTCTCCCACTTGTCTCTAAGGTGTTCTCACGGTCCAAGTTTTCTATCTCCAAGCTACTGAAATATCCTCCTAACCAGAATCTCCGTCTTTTCCTATTCTAAGTCACCAGATGCCTTTTCTAAAAACACATCTCAACAAGCTACCTCCCTTCTCAAAATCCTTCAACAGCTCATCTCTGCATTAAAACCCAAAATCATTAGTGTGGTTAAGTCATTCTAAATTACCTGCTGTTCTCAAAACATTCTTCCACCCACTTGCATCTCTTCAAGTTGTTCTTCTGCCCACAATGTTCTCTGTCTAGCCTAAAACTCTTCTTGCTAAAGTACTAAATATCCTTCATAGCCCTATGTCATAAAAATTTCCAGTCCTAAGTATGAGTCAGGGAACTGAGAGAAGGAAATATCCTCTACGATTGTAATTTAGTTTCCGTAGATTTTCTAATAAGCTCATCCTGCCTCTCTCTGGCTTTGTATCAGTTACCTTTCTGACTGTAAATATGCAGAAACACACAACTGTTTCTTTTGATTATGTAAACAGGGCACATCAAATTTGCCAGTTTGAGCTTCTGAGTCTTCAACTCTAAGGGCCATATCCCAAACCACTATAACTCCCACCAAATACCCTGAAAGACTTATATCGTGTTTCTCTTCTACCTTCAACACCAGAATCAGCTGGCTTTTCAATAAGGTTTTTGATCCAACAGAATGCAGTGGCATCCCTTTAATGAGGTGGGTTTGGAGAAAATGACTAAAACTTGAGCATCTTAAACATTTCTATGTAGGAGAAAGTGGGACATGACGTGATTTTATAATCAGTTTATAAAGTTCAAATGAATCGTGACTCATTTAGCTCAACAATGTACCAAACGAAATCAAGGAAAGTTAAGCATTCTCATCCACGTCACCAAGCTGCAAAGCTAACGCCAGAAGGTAACTTTCCTAATTTCCTAAACTAAGTGCTACATCTTCCAAAACGTTTGACTTATATCTAGAGACATGTATAAAATGTTTCCATTTACTGTTTCAAATTAGAAACTTTAGGAGGCCTAAAATTATAAATCATTGTAATTTATGATCAATTTATTAATGATCATAAATTACATGATCATTTACTTTCTTGAAATTAATTCTAAGCAGGCACTACACAAAAGTAATTAATCTGGTATTTCAATCAGGTCAAAGACTGTATCATATTTAAAATATGCACCACCTACATTTAAAACTAGGATATCTACGATTAGCAGGCTGAATAACAACAGGAAATGGGAAATGCTCAGACTATCAACATTTGAAGTAGTAATAATAATAGCTAGCAATTATTAAAGGCAGATTTCATTTAACATATGTGGGTTTCAGGATAAGCGCTTTACCTTTTTTTCATTTTGATCTTCACAATAACTTTATAAAGCACAGTTCTTATAAAAGATGAGGAAGCTGAGATCTAGAGTTTAAATAACTTGTCCAAGATTACAAAAGTAGTAAATTACACTGTCTACTTAGATTTATGATTTCAAAAGCCACATACCTAACTTCTGTTTCCCGTTAAGATTACCTTTATTATTTTCATTTTGAGAATATAATTTCTTTGTAAAAAAATTCCCAACTAATGAAATTAACTTACTCAGTCTAGTAAATAAAGTTACAACTTGTATTTAAAGAACGCTATCCTACTTGAGTTTATAAATTGGCTACCACCTTGATGTTAAAATGTTTGTACAATGCTTTAGTCATTTATAATAAATGTTTCAAAAACACATTTCACAAATATATCTTTAACCAGTTTTCACAAATTTTCAACCAGAAATTAGAAATAAATATTATACACCTAAGAAATTAAAAAATTCAAATACCACATTTTCAGTGGCACAAGATCTGCTTCACATAGCTAAAGTTACCACTTTTCTTCCTTCCTGGTAATTTTAATATTGAGCATCTTGAGGATGAAACAGTATTTGCAAATTATCACTTAGCTCTGGGTACTTGACAGAATTTTTAATTCAATAACTTACACACTAATCCAAGTTTCTTCACTCCTCATATACTTAATCTAAGATTACCCTCTTTTATAAACATTACTATACTAAAAATCATTAACACTAATCATCGAGAATTTGTGAAAATTTATTCAACAGTTCATCGGTTACAACAAAAGTCTGTTGACCTACCTGTCACTGCTGGTACTACTGCTGCTGCTGATCGACTCACTACTGGAAGATCTACTCCTAGAGCCGCTGCCGCTAGGGGACCTTGTGGGTCTAGACGCTTGGCTAGCCAGCCTCTGAGGAGACTGATTTCTAGACTGGGATGAATGTGGTGACCGACTCCTGCTGTGCTGGTAATTCCGCTCTGGCCTTCGGCCTCGTACCTCCCGGGTAATATCATCCCTGTAGATATCCCTGTGTACCACACTGGGCAGTGTAAACTGCTCCCGAGCCCTAGGTTCGTATCGGGGGTCATGAACATCGAAACGGTTTGGACTTCGACTCCGAGAAGCATAATAGAGCCCGTGTTGTAAAGTCCGCTCGCGAGGATCTCTATAGTAATCCTGATCGTAATGTCTTGTCCGATCAAATCCTCCCGTCCCCCGTTCATGGTGTCCATAGGCACTATGTTCATAAGCACGCTCCCTGTTATCTGAAGCCCTGCATTTAGGAGGGGGGGAAAAATATTTAATCAATCAGAAAGAGGAAAGCAAAACTAAAAGCAAGTCATGCAAACATTCACTTGAGCATTGTCTTTGTTTTTGCAACTGGTCATTTTATAAACATTAATCTACTTAATAAGCGAACACTAACAAGCTTAATATTTTGTTTGATTCTAAAACTTATTTTCAGAGCTGAGCAATCACTTTTTTAACTGTATATTAGGCTTTCATGACTAGTGTTCTGCAAGTCAGTTGAGTCGCTCTTTTATTTAGGAATTTTCTGGCTTAGATCCAGAAATATACATATGCCATCTCCTTTTCATTTTAAGCTTAATGGAATAAGAAGAGACTGTCATTTTAATATCAAAGAGTTCTATGTCTATCTCAATAAAAATATAGTAAACTTTTATTTAATTTGCAAATGTCTTTAAGGCAAAATTTCCTTGGTACATTTTAACAGACATGAAAGCCCTATTATGATGCACATCCCAGCTGTAGGAGGGCATTTTCAAAGAAGTCCAGAAAAAAATTTTAATTGTCATTTTTTTCTCATTAACTTTCAACTTCTTGGGTAATTATAAAAATTACTATCTTACATAAATTGTTGTGCCTAAACAACCACATTTAATAAAAGTAGAATCTTAAAAAGAAACCCCCCCAAAAAAAAACACTTAGAATATCAAAACAGTGGGTTGTTGCATGCTATTCTATGGTAAATTTAACTAATTAAAGAATAAAGGTATTTTTATCTCCTTATGCTATCAAGTTCCACATAATTTTTAAAATGCCTATCCATTATTCAATTTGTTAATGTATTTACTTAATGGTTACAGGAAATATGTTATCTTAGGTTTTAGCTATACTAAAGTCGCCGATAATAAAATTAGGCAACTTTGGGAACTATAAGATTCTTTAAGGTTGCTATTAGCTATGTGGTTTAACTTAAAATAATTTTTTCCACAGAATGTGAATATCTGTCAACCTAAGAGTACAAAAACTGTTGAATGTACAATTAAAAACATGCTATGTGTTAGTATTTAAAACTAAGTCTAATCTTATAAAGAAATTTTAAATTCTCTACTTTTGTAAAAAACCGGAACTCACTTCCTGAATTCCTATAAAGACCATTTCACTTGAATTTTAACTTACGGTTGAGTTTCTTCTCAACCTTATCTTTGGATCTGTTTTCTATCAAAAGAGATTAAGGAATCATGAAAGATATAGAAGAATTAGAATCTCTGCAATGAGGAATACCTGGCAAAAATCTTACAATTAATAAATACTATGTATGCAATACATGCCTAGATTCCAAATCTCTCTAATAATCTTAATTTTCACCCACCATTTCACTTAATAGCAAGCATAACTTCCTAGGTTGTTTTTGCTTTTTGTATCCATTTTGAAAAGCAACTGGTATAGCACAAAATTCAAAATAATATCTTTCCTACTTAAATGTATTAAATGACTTTCTCTTTTTTTATTCACTACATTTCTGGAATTTTGATAGATATTTCAGTATCTAACAAACATGAGGGTTTCCTTTGAGACTTAAAATTTCATAAATAACTCAATTAGCACCCTATCAAATGTTAATCAGTAAAGATTGTTATTAATGATAAAACAGAAGCAATAAGCAATAGTTCTAAGAGAATTACTGCTCCAGCAGGCAGATATTTTATAAGTTTGCAAAGTTCTTATCTATTAGGAAGATACAGAAAGGCAGGCACAAGAGCTAGCAGAGCTGAAATCTAATAGCTATTCTTTGATTCATCTATTAGTACTAAATACTTCTAGAGTTAGTGGGAAAAAAAGAGTTTGACTTGGGTTAGGATAGGGGCTAATATACACAGGTCAGGACATACCAACCTTTTCCAAGTGTGGAAACACGACCTATAATCCCAATTAAATCTAGGGAGAGAATTGTGAACATAACTTCCCCAATTTTGGCCCCTCTTATGGGGGTAATCCACCTTCTTTAATGGGCAAGGGTGTCAAATGATATTTAGATGAACCACAAGGAAAAAAAAAATCTTAGTGACCAGATAAAATAATTCCACTGGAAGCAAGTAGTCCCAAACAAACTGCAACTCTCAAACCCCCAGACTTCTTTCTTGAGATAGTAGACAAATATAAATTGATCCACATTCATAAAAATTTCCAGCCCTAAGTATGAATCAGGCAGCTGACAGAAGAGGAAGTATCCTCTACAATTCCACCAAATGAGGGAAGGCACAGTTGCTCGCCAACAGTTCGCCTCTGTAGCCATCCAGCAGTCAATTTTGAATGCTGTATCCACAACTGATCGTTACCATCTGTTCAAAGCTAAAGTATCTTAAATTGGACAGCAACTTGCTTAAGAGAGAGTAATCCTCTTCCCCTGGGCTAATGGAATCTTGACTGCATGACATCCCATACATTCCAGCAATTATAAAAGAATGGCTATATTCCAGGATTTAGGAAGGTCCATCATCTCAAATTTTCCCCATTCCATTAAGGAGTATAATTCCAACATGAAAACTGTGTAGATCCAAAATGGAAAAATCAAACATTGCCTTCATTCTTCTTCATCCAAGAACATATTTCCACGTTAGAGTATTGTTTGTAGAATCCAAGCGGTTGAATCATTATGGTCTGCTAGGTTTTTTTGTGACAATCCAATTCATTTGTTGTACACTTTATGTTGTGAAAATTGAGAAGCAGATATTAACTTCTAAAAGAATCTGTAGGCTCTAATATTCCAGAAATATTCCACATAGTACCACCACAAAATCTGTAGCCAAATAACTCCATCAGGTATAAGGGATATATCCAAGGAAGGCCTTAACATTATCCAAGAGAAGAAATAATTAATTCTAGAAGACAGGTAACTCCAAAAATGATGCTGCCATACAAAATCTTCCACCATTTTATATCTCAGGAGTAGGTATCCAACCAGCTGCAGGAAACATCCTCTACGATTCCGTAAGATAACAGCCACTGGGATAGAAATAACTTCCGTTTCCAACCCAAAATAGGAAACATTGAGAATGCCCAAAATTTTAAATCCATCTGGGGCCCCTAAATACGAGTTTCTGTTTCTCACCATATCAAATACAAAATACCTGCCTACAGAAACCTTGGAACTTACCCATCAAGTCTCCGCTCATAACGTCCTTCTCGTGCATGAAGTGATGGTGGGGGGCCATAAGCAGGCCCTCCACCACCTCCTCTGAACCCAGAAACCTCTCTACTACGAGATGTTATGGAAACTGTATCATCCAATCCCCGAGCAGCACTCGGAATGGTGCCTGGTTCATTATAATCCGTGCGTAGGTCTCTATCTCCCATTTTGTTGACTGAGTTGTGAGCTTTCTGTGCACTTTTGATGTCCACAAAATCCACAAAGGCAGCCACTCCTCCTTCAGATCCCCTCTTAGGGAGAATTTTGACACTTTCCACGCGGCCATATCTGGAAAAAATAAAGTCAACATTATTGTTGTATAGCGAAAATTTTCCTAAAGTAGTTATTGAAAATTTGATTAATTTGAGTTAATTTATGTACGCATGGGGCAACAGTTTAAAGTGACATTTAAATGGCTTTTACATTCATAATTTTCTTTCTTGGGGTAAATATTTACAAAAGTTTTAACCACATTATTACTCTTATTCTTTAAATATAATATTTACTAAACTACCTTCTACCTTTCTAGAACACTTAGCTGAAATAAATCAGAAGTTTTTAGGAATTTTTAAATTTAAAAAAAGATACTGAACCCAAGATTGATCAAGGTACCTTAGAAATCTTTATAAAAAAATTTATTAAAAAACTGTAACTAAAAGTGGATATTTTACAAATTTCATTTTAATTCATTAAGTGAAAATTATCTTTTTTTTTTAAATGAGTGGTTACAAATACTCCTTACGTGAAGGCGAAATAAAACCAAATGTTTTTTGTGTCCATTTGCAAATGACAGTCTAATTCTTTTAATGTAATTTTTTGCTATTTAGCTTTCTTTTCCAGAAAGTTAAAAAAACTGTTAAAATTTATAATTTAGGTAGAATTAAAATTGTTTTTCATGTAAATTAATAAATCTAAGAATATATTTTAATAAACCATATAGTCTCATTTTTATTCCACAAATGCTTATTATGCCTATAAAGAAAAATTTTAGGGCACCTTTTATATTTTGAAGTGTATGTGTTAAGTAAGAAATATGATTATTCAGAATCAAAAAATTCATGAAAATTCTACAAGTTTCATTAAGAGTTAATTATATTTTATGTACTTGCAATTTGTCCTTTCTGAAAGGCGGGCACAGCACTTTTAAATATAGCACTCTTATTCGCTGACAATCCAAGATCACAACTGTGCACTTCCCCTGAAGAAGCCAACATTATCAAAAAGCAGAACTTTTCTTTTTATATCCTCTAGGACAGTTTAAGTAACCTCACATGGGGTAAAACACAATCATAAAAAAATCCAGCTTCAAAAGTCAGCTAAACTAGAAGTAACAAAATTATTTGGGGTCAATGACCTGATAAAAGGATCTTTTTAATTTAGAAAAAAAATGACATAAATTGAAATAGTTCTTTCCACACAAACATTAAAAAATACCTTTCAATGTATTTGACAAAGAACTTTTATCTAGAATACAAGAAACCTTATAATTCAACCTGTTTGTTTTTTTAAGAGCAAAACAATCCACCAAAGAAGATACACAGATGTCAGATAAAGCACAGGAAAAGATGCTCAAAAATCATTAGTCAGTTAGGGAAATGCAAATCAAAACCATTTCACACCCACAAGGATGGCTAGAATTTAAAGAGAAAAAAAAAAAGAAAGAAAAGGACAAGTGTTGGCAGGGATGTGGAGAAATTTGAGACCTCGTGCACAGCTGGTGGGACTGTAAAATGGTACAGCTACTATAGAAATGTTTGGCATATTCTCAAAAAGTTAAGCACAGAATTACCATATAACCCACCAACTCCACCTATGTAGGCATATACCCAAAAGAATTGAAAACTGAGGCTCAGACATGTGTAAACACCAACGTTCATTGCAGCATTATTCATAAATGCCAAAAGATCACCATCAAGCATCCATCAACAGACAAAGGATAAATAAAGTGTGGTATAAACATACAATAGAATATTATATCAAGATATAACAGGAAATGAAGTTTTGATATATGCTACAACATGGATAAACCTTGAAAACATCATACTAAATTTTAAAAAGCCAGACACAAAAGGACAAACTGTAAATGAATCCACTTATAACAGTTATCTAGAATAGGCAAATTCATAGAGACAGAAATAGAATAGAGTGAAGTTTCAGGGGCTGGGGAAGTGAGACATGGGGAGTTATTGCTTAATGGGTACAGAGTTTCTTTATGGGATGAAAAACATTCTAGAAATATACAGTGGTGATGGTTATATAACACTCTGAATATACTTAATACCTCTGAGTTATAGATTTTTAAATGGTTAAAATAATAAATTTTATAGTATATACATTTTACGACATACCAAGGGCTGCAAAGGTTTTTCTATTAAAAAAAAGAAAAAAAGAAAAAAAGAAAAGCAGCAGCTACACTTCCATACGAAAAAAAAAAAAAGCTAGCCAAATAATAATACAGGGAAAACATGTGTAAGTCTAAAATCCTGAATAATAAAGAGCTAAATGCAATACTGAAAGAGGGCCGACACAATGCACAGATTATGCATGCAGAACAAAGTCAAGCAGGCTTCTTCCCCACAAGGGTGAGCTCACTGTCCTTATCATTTTTATATAAGGAGAGTACACTCTGGAAACAAAACACAAATTCGTCTCCAAATTTGACAAAGTAAAATTTGATCAGGTATTACAAATCTACATTACACTTCTAAACTGAGAAGACTGGAAACTCCCAAATTAAAAAGCCGCCTAATTCTTCATATCCATGGAAACTAAGCTGGTAAATGTAATGTTCTGATTTTGTCTACTCTTTCCAAAACAGCAAATTTCCTACAGTATTCAAGTATTCAAAATGAAAGTTACCTGACTTTTCATAAGAAAAAAAGCAAAAATGATCAAATCATAATTAGATAGTTCCTTTCTTAACAATGTCAAGTTACGGGTTTTCAGAGGCTGTGGAATATTCTCCAGAGATGTATACCAAAATATCAGTTTCCAAAATTACACAGTCACTGGTTGTGGTAATACGTTAACTCATTTGTAATTTTTTAAAAATTAAAAAAGAAAAAAGCATAAAACTAAAAGTTGTGCTTGATTGCTAGCTACAAGCCACAAACAGTAATATAACAACCTAATAGGTCTATCTTCAAAAACAATTTAAAAAAAAACAACTAAATTGGTTTGTTTGGTCAAAAATCACCATCAGAAAATATTAAATTGATCAACGCACACTGTATTCTTCTAAATATTTAAGAGAAAATTTTAAATTACCCCAAATAATGCCAGGTTTACTGAAATGTTTGATCACTTTTCCACATTTCATAATTTATGTAATAAGCACTGACTGTCCTTAGAAGTTCCCTGAAGAATGCAATTTTAATGTGTTAATGGTCTCAGATTTTACGTTTGAGAACAATGTGATATAGTGGAGGAAAAGCATGAGAGTAGGAGAGTAGGAGAAAAGTGACTTCTTATTATGGACTCAATTATTCATTATTTTTTAACAGGCATTGTTCTAGACATGTGATGCATATAGGAAAGCAAAACAAAGATCCCTAGTCTCATAAACTTTACTTACATTTCAATTTCCTGATAGTTGAAAAGATTCCTATTTTAAACATCAATTCATAAGAAAATCACTCCAAAGTAACACACCAATTACATAAAGCTAAAGACCATTAGCATACTAAAACCCAGTGAATTTTCCTAATATTTCTTCTTTCCAGAAAGCACTACATTCAACCATTATTAGCTGGGTTATCAAAAACAAATGCAATCATTAATTTTAATCCTAGCTTTTTCAAGTGATCCTACTAATAAACAAACAACAAAAAAACAGCCACCTAGTTCGTTGGCACCCAAGTCCTCTCTCCACCACAGAAAACAACGTTCCTCAAATCAGTCTAAAACATGACAGCAGGTCTACCACTCCACTGATGAGATGATACATTCAAATTCTGCATTTACTCCTCCTTTGCCCAATTAATTCCTAGAGTTAAAAGATCACAGCTGATTACTAACATTACTGCTCTATTTCCAGGCAAAGAGATCTCTTCTGAAGTTTCAATGTCCTGCTATTCCAGGTAGAGTTATAGGATTGTAAATATCAGTCTTAGAAGAGGCAGGCAATTAACCTAGACGTCCATTCATCTAAAACCCAATATATCACTTTCCAAAAAGTACATATTTTATCAAACTACTGATGGTTTTGTGTATTGCTCACTTTTCTTCTCTTCCATCCCATCAATAGCCAAGCTATTCATTATTAAAAAGCAAATGATCAATAAGTATGGATTGAAAGAAAACCACCAGAACACGCGGGAATCCGAAATGAAAGAAAACCACCAAGACACGCAGTAATCCGAAATGAGAGAAACCACCAAGGCGCGCAGTAATCCGAAAGGAAGGGAATCACCAGGAATCGCAGGAATCCAAGACGAAAGAAATCACCAGGACGCACAAGAGTCCGAGAGGAATTCCAATTTATTAAATGGAGGAGCGAGCTTATATAGGGGGAGGATCCGGTGGGGGACGGCTAGTGTTCGTGTAGGGTATTGATTGGATTGTGGTAGGGGGGCTAGTGTTGATAGGTCTCTTGGGCCTTCACTAAGATGGAGGGGGCTTTTGGCGCCGGTGGGCTTTTCACTAAGATGGAGGGGGGCTTTTGGCGCCGGTGGGCTTTTCACTAAGATGGAGGGGGGCTTTTGGCGCCGGTGGGGTTGCTAAGCATCCTGGGATAGGGGATTTCGTCAGCTTCACTTCAGGTAAATGGAAAGTTACAGGGTTTGAGGGGGTGAAAAGTTAAGGGCCATTTTGTTCCAACATGGATAGACAGAAAGCAAAGAGCAAATGTACATGCCATAAGAAATAAAAAGGCCTAAGAGATAAATGGTAAAGCTTGGTTGCCCTGCCTATAATAGTAGAGAAAACAAATGTTTTTGTTTGTTTTTTTTTATATTATAAAAAGATTCAAAATCACTCCTCTTATGAACTCACGTAACTGGGTTATTAATATATCCATTACAACCACCAAACTATCTGGAATAATGCAGTAACATCCACACTTATATTAACTTTTTATAGCAAAAAATTTTTATAAAGGAATTACTAACTTATGAATCAACCCACTTGATCTTATATTTAGACAAAAAGACTAGTTCCCCTTCTGTATCAGATCTTTATTTTATTTCTTATACCAGTGACTGGAAATACCTATAGTATGCTAAAAGGCAAAATCATATACTTAAGATTGCAAAATTCTTGCAATCTGGACATAACCAAATAAGATGTCAATATTTGTAATAGGTCACATGTCTCATTACAACATTTAAAACGTTAAAACCAAAGAAAAACTTCAGTTTTAACAAAAATTGAAACTGTTAACATGACAATGATAAATTAAGTGAATGGTATTATTTTATCCAAAGATAAATATCAAAAATTGATATAAACCCATAGAAAACGGGGAGAAAACTTTTGCAAATTAAATATTTCATAAAGAACTCGTACAACAATGAACAAGATATAATGCAATTTAAAAATTAGCAAAGTATATAAGTACACATTTCTCCAAAAAGGACATACAAATGGCCAATGAGCATATGAAATTCTGCTCAACAATTAGTCTTTAGAGAAATACAAAACAAAACCACCGTGAGGTACCACTTCACACCCATTAGAATTGCTAAAATAAAAAAGATAATAACAAGTGATGATTAAGATAAGGAGAATGTAAACCTTAATATATTGCTCGTGAGACTGTAAATGGTGTTGCCACCTGGGAAATGGTTTAGCAGTTCCTCAAAATGGTGAACTCAGAATTACCATACGACTTAGGAATTCCACTCCTAGGTGTATACATACCCAAGAGAACTGAAAACATATGTCCACATAAAAACAGGTACAGAAATGTTCAAAGTGGCAATTCTCATAAAAGCTCAAAAATATAAACAACTCAAATGTCCAACTGATGGATTAAATAAATGTGGTACGTCCATTTAATAGCATGTTGTTTTCAGCAAAAAAGAAGTTCTAATACCTGCTACGACATGATGAACCTCGAAAACATTATGCTAAACGACAGAAGTCAGTCACAGACTATATGATTCCATATGTATGAAAGGTCTAAAACAGGCAAATTCACAGAAATAGAAAGTAGCTAACTGGCTGTCAAGGGCTAGGGAGAAGGGAGAATGGGGACGGACTGCTAACAGGTAAGGGATTTCATTCTGGAGTGATGAAAATGCTCTGAAATTAGTGGTGATGGTTGCTCAATTCTGTGAATATACAAAAATAGCTGAAGTGTACACTTTCAAAGGATAAATTTTATGCCATATGAATTATATCTCAATAAAACTTATTAAAAGACATAAAACGGAACCTGTCGTCCTTTAATACAAAAAAAAATTATATCTCCTTTAGTCACAATTGTCTACATTATCTCAATATAAATCAACTATATGTCACATCTTCTGTAACTGGCACACTTGGAAGATATTTTCTATTTCAAGCATGCCTGACTAGGAAGATAAGTAAGCCACTAAATGATGACAGCCAAAACCTACTATCTTCATTTCATGGTGATACAGAATTCTTTCGAGAAATCCACTATGAGATAAATTTATGTATAAAATAAGTTATAAACTATTCTTAAATATTTTTGTGTTCTAATCACTAAGTACAAATAATTACTAAAGATGTCAAAAAACAGACTCTGAATTCCTAAAGCCAGCAAAAGGCAGTCAACCACAGAGCTGTAGTCTCATTTTAGAAAAAGGCAATATCCTGAGATGTTTCTCTACTGGAAGAATGGGGGGAAAGGTAGAAAAGGAAGAGAGAGGAGGCACATTCTGTAATACTTTACTGTTCTCTCTCTCTGCCACGTATGTATATAAGTTTGATGTATAATCTTGGGTCTAGAAAAGATTCTCACCATGAAATAAAAACCCTAAATCATAAAGGAAAGGCAATATAAAAATTGTAGCTCCTAACTAGCAAAATATAATCAAAATACAAATGAGGAAAAAATACTTGTAACATATGAGAAATAAATGATTTTCTAAATATACAGTTCTTCCAAATCAAGGGAGACACCAAATCAAGGGAGACAGAGGCTCAAACAAAAATAGGTAAAATATCTGAATAGGAATTTCTTTAAAAATACACACAATATACACACATTAAAAAGCTGCTTGATTCCACTCAAAATTTTGAAAACTCAAATTAAAAAAATGTCACATAACACGAAGACCTAAATTTTAATAATATCTCAGTATCAGCCAGAATATAAGAAAATAGGCACTTTCAAAACACTTGTGTAGGAGTATAAGATAGAGAAATCTCTTGGGAAGAAAATTTGATAGTAACGAGTACTAAATACACATCCCCATAAATTCCATTCATAGGAATTTATCACATGTGTATAACTGCACATGTCTGCAAACAGTATACGAGATTGATTACTGAAGCACTGCTTTTAACAGTAAAATATATGTATATTCCACTTTCTGGCTCTATGAATTTAACTGCTTTAGGTACCAAATATAAGTAGAATGATACAATATTTGTCCTTTTATGAATGCCTCATTTCACTTAGCATAATGTCTTCAAGGTTCATCCACATTGTAGCATATGTCAGAATTTCCTTCCTAACGCTGAATAATACTCCATTGTGTGTGTTCTGCTCATCACACATCTAAAAAGCACATTCTGTTTTTCCATTTATGGGTCATAGACACTAGAAATGCTTCCATCTTTTCACTATTGTGAATAATGATGCTATGAACATAAAAGATTATTTTTTATGTAAAAAACTATTTATTGGTTCTAATTAGAAGGTAGTTTAAGAAAACTTGAAGACTGAGGATAAGCTTAATTCAACCAACAAATCTATACTCATTTGTTTATTGAATCCATGGTGAGTGCCTAGATTCCTATACATGAAAACTTGACTATAACTCTTGAGAAAAGGTAGTTTCCAGTAAAGCCTTGAATGAGAAAATTCTTCAAACCATTACTTTGTGGAAAAAAAAAAAAATATATATATATATATATATATATGTGTGTATATATATATATACACACACACATTATTTTATACCAATCTAATGAGAAACTACTAAGTAAAATTAATTTTTAACAAAAGAATATACTAGCTCAACTGGTATTTCAAACCTCTGAAAGATTATCCAATTATGAGAAAGAATCCCAAAGATTCTATGATCTTTAGATCCTACTAAGTAGAGCAAATAGAGTGCCTGGATCTTTTAGACCACCTTAAAAAGAATTCCTAATTCAGAAAACAGGAGGGAGAAATCTATACTGAAAGAATCAAAATACATAGTACAGGAATGTAGATAATCATGATGACCACTAACTTAACATTTGGACATCTGTTCTCATGATGAGTAATTTCATAAATATATCTGATTTACATAGTACTTTTCCGGGAAAAGCTCAAAAATAATTTTAAATAGCATGCAAATGATCCTGACTAACCATTTCTTAAAATAATGACAGTAAATAAATCAATTAGAAGAAAAAAGGAGCAAAGCAAGCTGATCAAAAACAAAAAGGGAAGGCTGGAGAGAACAAAGTTATAGTAGCAGAAGCCAAGAGACTAAATAAATTAGCAAAACTCCAAACCAAGAATCCCTACTTTGAATTTGAAGGGCTCTTTGAAAATATGTTTCCTACCTGGCTTAATTAATAGGGCTATTACTTAGAGTACAATTGCTGAGAAAGAAATTAACTTCTAGCCTAATGACTTACTTCTTAGCACAATAAAAGTGTTTTAAAAGACTTTGGGAAATGTATAACTATTAGCATTTCACTTGACTAGTGACTCTTATCCTTACTTCATAATGTAGTTGCTTGATAGAATGAAAACAAAAATGTGGTTTCACCTCTTTGTAACATACTTATATTCCATATTCTTCATACACCAATATGAGTATTTTTGTAAAATCTTTAAAGATTATCTCTACTTCCAGATTTAAAAAAATGGGTTCTTCATTATCATTCTTTAATCTTAAAAGGTCTTTGGACTTTTCTTAATTCCAATGTTTCATGAACTTTTAAAGTAAATGTGCTTTCCACTAAAGAACCTTGGCATGAAATTAACCCCACCAAATTAAAAATAAATCACTTATCTCTAAACTGGCCATTCCTTAAACTTACTAAATATGCAAAATTTTCCAGTTAACATTTAAATGTTTATAATCTGTAGGACTAAAATGCGTTTTTCTGCAAATAAGAGCCTTTTAGGAAGAAACCTCTAAGAAAAAAAAATGTTTTAAAAACAAATTTTCAGTAAGATCAACACAAAGAAAATCAAATGTCATAACCCTGTGACACCCAAAACTGTGATGAAAGTTCCTTTTACACATCTACTTTTAGAATGACAAAGCGAACTTGTGCTGAAAAGGATCCGTGTCTAAAACCATTGTGAAAAGGGTTACTTCATAATAAAAACAGAGGTGTAACTGACAAGAAAAACTTGACTATATATTTATACAACTTAGATTAGTATAACGAGACACAGATACCATTTTAAAAACATTAACTGCAATATAATTTAAAACTATTTGAAACTTTACTAATACCATTTAAGGCCCGACCCATAAAGGGTATTTTTGATTGAAGAGCACAGTTGGTTAGCAGAATGATTCATTTCAAAGTAACTGATACACCAATGTTTTGTATGATGGCCACACAGTATTTCTAGATATTAAACTCTCTTATAATCCAACTGCTCATTAACACATACTTTTAAAATCTTCCTGGCATTCCAGTGACCTTCATGTGTTACAAAAAACGACAGCTACAACCAGGTTTCTTAAACTGAAAACACCTTAGAAATCTTAAAATCCAACCCACTCAATTTATCGGAGAAATTAAATATAGTCACTTTAGATAATAAATGTATTACTGAGAGTTTATTTCTATAAACTTGTGCTTCTCATAAATTTTGTTTTGTTAAAGCTGGGCCCACCTATATAATAGAAGTCAATACATATTTTAGCATTTAATTGTAACTATGAATGTGACTGAAAGTCACATCACTGAAAGAATTCAAGCCAACTGAAAGAAACAACCTTAAAAATCTAAAGATTCCATGATTTCGAGGATAAAACTGGGGGGAAAGGGAGAATGTAAAACAAAAAGATCTCCACAATAAAAACAGCAGTTCTAATCACATAAATTTACAACGAAAAAAGAGGCAGGGGTTGAGGGGTTAGAAATCAAGCTTATCACTAGAAGGACACTATCTTTTTCCATTTTCTAGTCTAACCATTTTTTGGTGATTTTAACTTTTTTACTTTAATCTTTTTATATTAGAGTTAAAATTAGTTCTTAAATAGCCGCTAGCATTCTATTCTAAACCTAATGGCTTGTCTAAACCACTGGTTCTTAACCTTTTTGTGTACAGACTGCTATCACAGTACGGTGTAACTAATAAATCTTTTCTCAGATCATTAAATTAATAAAATAAAATGCCCAGGATTACATAGAAAATCAATTATGTTGAAATACAATTATCAAAATAGTTAAAAATAGGTACACTTATGAGCTTACAGGAAATACAGAGAACAAAAGGCGATATTAATATATACCACACGACAAGAATATAATCAGCAAAACCCACACTGTGAGAAGCTCTACAGAACAATCAACCTGGTTTCCAACAAATTAAGTTGTGGGGAGGAGGGGGAGAGGAAGTGGGAGAGAAGGGAGCAGGAGAGAGAGAAACCTATAGATTTAAAAAGTCCAATTTCCCATCGATAAGTAAAAAAACAAACTGCAGTGTCTTAACTGATGCTGGTGGTTATAAGGATAACTATATTTCTTAAAATTCAACAAACTCTACACTTAAAATAGATACATTTCACCATATGTCAATTATGGCTTGGTAAAAAAAAAAAATTAAGTATATATATATCACCAAACACAATTTGTGTACCTATTTAGAACTTCAGTTTATACCACAGTATTGTGGTATACCTTAAACAGTCCTCATCTTCTAGAAGAAAATACTGAAAAAGTTATAGGTAAAATAAGATGTCTAGGATCTACTTCAAAACAATACAAACTACACAAACCCCAGCATTCTGTGGCTTGTGCCAAGAAATAAGTGTCTTAATTCATTAAGGAACCCCTTGGATAGGGTCAGGAGTAGTGCAGAGGGAGGAGAAAAAGTTGAGTATAGCCACAATGGAAAATATTATGGAAGTTCCTCAAAAACACTAAAAATGGAACTAATGGATGACCCAGCAATCCTATTTATGAGCATATATCTGAACATAACAGAAACACTAATTTGAAAAAAGATATGCTTCCCATGTTTACTGCAGCATTACTTACAATAACCAAGATATGAACATAACCTAAATGTCCATCTACTGGTGAACTGCACAAAGAAGACGTAATATGTAACAGGATACTGTTCAGCCATAAGAAAGGAAATCTTGCCATTTGTAACAACATCGATGGACCTTGAGGGTATTATGTTAAGTGAAAAAAGACAGAGAAAGACTAGTATTGCATGATCTCACTTATATATGAAATTTTAAAAAAATGCTTGTAGATACAGGTTGCTGGTTGACAGAAAAGGGGTGTGGGGGAGATGAAATGGATGAAGGAGGTCAAAAGGTACAAATTTTCAGTTACAAGTAAGTCATGGGAATGTAATGCACACAATGGTGACTGGTTAACACTGCACTGCATATCTGAAACTTGCTAAGAGAGTAAATCTTAAAAGTTATAAGAAAAATAAATTTTTTGTAACTGTGTGAGGTGATGGATGTTAACTAGACTTAACTGGGGTGATCACTTTGCAATATATATATACAAATATCAAATCATGCTGTACACCTGAAGCTAATATGTTTTACATCAATTATACCTCAATATAAAAAATAAATTTAAAAAAAGAAAGGTTAATAAGGTTTGGGGAAAGGTAGGGCTAGTGCAAAATTTTGCTGAGATACTGACACCCAAATAAATGGAGCAAGGATGATTGCTAACATTCCTAAGAATAATAATAGTCTCAGTTTTCCCTCTTCTGTGCAACTCAGCATATAATAAAGCTCAGACTGATCCAGTGACTGTAAGCTCACATTTCAGCTTCAGTGGCAGAAATAAAAGCAAAACTAAAATTTTAATAGTAAGGTAGCTCCAAACTGCTTTAAAATGGCACCAGAGGAAGGTGATTATTCATCCACAAGTTGTCTTCTGAGAGAAAAAACTGAGGGCAAAACATGCAAATCACTTCCACTCCCATCTTCCTTTCTTTGCCTTGCCTGCCCTCCTTCCCCAAAATGTTGGTTTCCAAAAAAAAATAGGTGAGAAGGGGATGCAATGCAGAGGCGATAGGCAATGTGTGCAGAGGTGGCAGAGGTGGGGAGGCAGAGTGGTTTGGATTTTATAGTTACACCGAGAACATAATTGGGCACATAAAAAAATATATCGAAAACAATGGGAGTCAGGTTTTTCATTATCTGAGAAGGGATTTACAAACATGGAAATGAGGAAATCAGAAAGAACCCTCATGTATTAAAACATGTGTGAACTCATAATTTTTAAATATATGATACAGAGGTACATGCATATACATGTAAACATGTACACATTCACGTGTACACACACTTCTTTGAAGCTGTGTAGCAATGCATAAACTGGATCTTGGTTTGTAAACACAATCCTACCCCAAAAGAAACCAGGACTTCTTGAAGAAATGGCTGATTCCAGGACTGAGGGAGGGAAAGTACAATATGAACGTTTGTTGTCCCAGAAATAAAGAAATGCTTAAAAAATAATGGGGAGACATCAAAAGGACACAGTAGCTGGTGTGAAGGAGCTCCTGCCCACTGGTCAAATCTAGGATGATTTGGGTTTCAAAATAAATAAGCCCTGGACCAAAAGCCATTGAAAAAAATAGAAATGAGATTTCTTATCTACAGTAGAATAAATGTAGAAGGAATCACAGTAATAGATGATCATTTTGCAATAATCATAGCAGTTTATAATACAGGCAAGTGTTAATAATGGATACTTAGATTAGTATAACATAAGCATAATACTAAAATATCTCCCCCCTAAAATGCTAATCAAATCAAAGGGGAAAATGGTGAAGACATGAACTTGATTAGGTGATCAAAGTTAATATCACCAGAAGTGGGATGGATCGATACTGCTTGCCTCCTTATATGATACTCTGAGACGGGCACGGAATCACTTCTGTGGTATTCCTGCCAAGAATGCATGACTGATCTGGTCATAAAGGAATGCTGGACAGGCCCAGGTGGAGGGTCATCCTGCAGAATGAAAGACTTATGCTTTTTCAGGCACATGAGAAATTAGGTTAAGAAAATGAGAAACTGTTACAGACTGATGAAACACGACAAAGGCAACACAGAGACATTGTTGGGATGGCTGGCATCATTTGAATGGGGTCTATGTATTGGGAGTAGTGTCGTACCAATGTTGATGTCCTGAATGGGAGACTACAGTGCAATGCAAGATAGTATCCTTGTTTGGGGGAGGTATACACTAAAAAATTTAAGAGTAATAGGATATCATGTCAGAAAAAGACAGAAGAGAGTAATGAAGCAAATGTGACAAAATGTGAACACAATTAGAGAATTGGGTGAAGAGGCTGTAAGGATTCTTTGTACTATTCCTATTTCAAAATAAATTTTAAACACACACACACACACATACACACACAGGAAGGACAGAAGTGGATCTAGCCGTGGAGGTGCCTTCATTTGGGTGCATCAAATGCCATCTTTTCAAAGAGGCCTTCCTCATCACCCCTACCCTCACTACTCTTTGCCCTCCTTTTATTTTTTTCTCATAAGGCAGGACAGGCCATGGTTGATGGTTGTTGCGGCTGAATGATGTGTATGTACACAGGATTCATTTACTATGTTTCTGTGTTATGTTCAAAATTCTCCAAGGCAGAATTTTAAAAATATATCTACAACACATATCACTCACATAGTAATATATATGCACTCTTATTAATGCATTAAATAAAAGTATCTAGCAGCAGGTCTAATAGCTATTGTAATTACCAGGTTGTGATAAACATAATGGGATATCTGCAACAACCATAATGTGAAATATAAAAATACAGTAGATTTACGTTGGTGGTGAAATCACAGGTACTACTCATACTACCATGTGCATACTACCATGATAGCACTATCTTATGATGAAAGGAAATACTAAGTTCTAATAAGAGGTTACTGAAAATAATGATATAATATTTTCCAAGTTTAAGTACCTCCTCCTAAATTCTGGCCTAACTAGTAATAATTTTGATTGAAGATTTTAACATCCTTTGATATAATAAAGTGATACTTTTTTTTAAATCTTTCTTTTTAATACAAGGTGACTTTTAAATAATAGTGAACACAAAGGAGGCTTTACTACAGATAACATAATTTTTAAATATTAAAGGTTGGGACAAAAAAATCTATCACTCACCAATTTACGGATTTATAAAAGGCAAGTCACTGCATACCAAATATAGTTTGGTAAAACACAAAGTGTTTTTAAGAGTACAAATGTCCTACTTTTTAAATAAAAGAAAATGATGGGTAAAGGTTAAAAAAAAATCAGTCAATTTTAAGAATTAAAGAAACTATAAATGTATTATGTGCAAAAGCATATATACTATATAAACATGATAGAAACTTAACCAAGTCAACACAAAGTATAAAAAAAATCTTCATTTCATTTCTCAAACTCAGCATCTAATACACAGACACAAAAACATACATACCCCAGAGTTAAATGCTGGACTAAGAACCTAGCACCAATAAATGTTTCCCATTTGAATTTTCCCACAAATATTCCTTAACTAAGAATTGGAGTAGTTCATTACATAATAAAAATCTTTAAATGTGCTAGATTTCAATTCATCACTATACTCAAAATGAAATCCGAGGTCATTAAATCCAAGAATTAACTAAATTTAAGTTACAGTTTTACAGACATTCCATTGTGGGGTTTTCTTAGATGTTTATAATTTTTGATTTGGCAGACAGAGACACATGTTGTTGGGAAGGGGGACTCTGAATATTGCAGTACTTTAAAATTACACCAAGAAAAGCTTTTCAGTGCAAAGCATATTTCCACACACTAAAACCAACTAGATAGCACACAAAATTTATATGGTTTCTAATAAAAGGATTAAACATTCTAATTGGTTTTCACAGTAGAGTATGCTATTTTTCTTTCAAATTATGAGTAAATAACAATAAATTAAGAATAAAAATAAAACAAGTAGTAAAGGTTAGAAAGATAACTAGAGAAAAATGTTACTTTAGTCTCCTAGTTCACCAGGCTAACACATGTCTGTTTCAAGGTGATGAACAATATTTATTCCAAATCATCCAATAATGAAATTTAGAAGCCCATTTTTAATAACAATGAAAGTATTTTCAGACTACAATGTTTAAGTACTGTGTACTGGTTAACTACAGTTTAAACACTACAAATTATTAAAAGTAAAAGCAAAGAAATATAAAGCCTTCAAATATATATATGCTAGTTTTCACGAAATATTTCAAATATTTTTTTTTAATTTCAGCAAAATTTCAAAGTAAGGGGAAAGTGAGATTTGGAAGACTATTTGGAATAACCTTCACATTACTGCAATTTTATAACTTCTAAATAAATATTCCCAAAGCATTAGTTCTCACAAGATTAAAAATGTCTCATAAATCAAGCTTGAAATCTCTTCATATGCATACCAAACAATACAATGCTCGAACAATCAAGAGTCTACAAGAAAGGTAGTTGGGAAAAGATGCCCTCTATACAAGTCAAACGCCATCATTCTTCCTGGCACAGAGCCCTGATTTCCTTCAATTTGCAAAAGGCCTTCTACTCAGGAAATAAAATACCACATTTCAAGCCTTCTGTATTAATTTTTAATGCTACTTCTCAAGATAATGCTGAAATTTTTTAATTTTATTGTTACACTGTACAAAAAGACCCAAAATTTTAACATTCAAAACCAGGTGTTTCTACCTAGAAACTGGCTGGGCTCAAAAAAAAAAAACATGTAGCAATGATGTAGGCTACTGTGAGTCAAATTTGTTTAAGTCTAAAAATATCTCGTTTTAGAATATACTAAGGACAAGGAAACTCTTCCATAACCCGTTGTCCCCAAAGTAAAGACATCCAAATATAACAACATAGCGTATATTCCAGCTATTTACACTCAGAAAGCCATTGTGATGACATTTAAAATTAACAAAAACAAAATACATTTTTTAAATGAGTCTGACAAAATTTTTACAGGCACTGCTACCTTGCTCAACCTCTGCATAATCTTTAACCTAGTCTCTCAACTAGGGGATGGATGGTAAAAGCCTAAATATGTTTACTTGAAACCTGAAAATAATTTTATATTTTTTAAAGGGTTCTATTCATTCGCTCATTCTAATTCAGGGAGTCGCCTTTACACACACCTCTCTCCCTCTTACAACTAGAAGACAGCAAGCAATTGTTGTATAACTCCTCCCTTCCCCCTTCAACCCAGCTAACATACAAAGGAAAGGACTTTCTCTATTGTGCAAATTCAGTCCCTGCAATGGATCTTTGTTAACTAAAATCTGATTCAGAACTAGTCCTCGTTTAATTTTTTTCGACCAGCTTACTGAAAGCTGTAAAGATAATGAACACAATAGATGTATTCTTATTGCAAGAGGGTAAAGCCAAATTTTGAAAATCTCCTGATTACCTTTTAAAGGTTTGGTCTTTCTCTGGCACAGAGGGAAAAAGCCAAATCAGCATCCTTCCCTCCGAATTATTTTCTACCAAAAACATCGATCAAAATAGAAATAAGAGAATTGGCTCTGACCTTCCAAACCCCACGACCACCATCACCACCTAAAAAATGCCTCTAAGCTGTCCTGGTCCCAAAGCAGTCTGGTTTAACGTTAAAAAAAAAAAATCCAAACACTTACTACAAAAGCCTAATCACTATTATGAAAATATTCGTTTTGAAAATGTTTTATGTACTGTATTCCCAAAGTATACTTCTTAACCTTATAAGAGTTATTAATTAATGCTGTAATCAGCGAAGGAAAGGGTAAAGGTAGGCACTTTAACCTCAGCTTTCATTTAGGTATCGCATGGTTTTTTTATTGATTTCTAGAAGGCAGCAAAAGTGCATGTACTTGAATTTTCTTACAGAGCTATCATTCTAGCACAACTGCCTTTTATCTGCTTCGGTAAAATTATTCAGATTTAGTTTCCCTCCTGGTAGTAATCACACATTTTACAAAGCATTTCCAGGACAGGGATAAAAAAAGCCTTGGATTCCTCCAAACAAGGTCCATTTAGCTGCACCGCTGAATCAGCACGAACGTTTCTAGTGCGTGTTAAAGGACAAACAAGAAACCAGAACGAGAGATTACCTGCTGGGGGTGGAGGTAGGAAGGGGAGGATGGGAACTGGAAATCCCAGTGTCAGGGGTTACATTCCTTAAACCCCTGAGAATGTACTACCGATTCAAAGAACTAAGTAAATTCGTTTAGAAATTTTTAAGTCGCTTTAACACTAAAGGCGTTTCAGGGTCTGCTGAGTTTTTAGATAATTCGCTTTTGCCAGTGGCATCTGCTTTTGCCCTGCAGCAGGTAAAGTGCTCCTCCGGACGCCGTCGTGACCGGTGTGCCGGCCACGGCCTCCCCAGCACGGACGGACGGTCCAGGCCGCCGCTTTCCACGGCCCCTCGCTCCCGCGCCCCCCCCCCGCATTCTGCGACCGGCGCGGCCGATTCCCACACAAAGTGGGTCCTGGCCGCCATCTTGGGAAGTCATTCACACAGGCGGGCCCGCCGCACCTTCCCCCGCAGACCTGCCGGCGCTCCCCGGACCACTCGCTCCCGCCCCTCCCTCACGCCCGTCTGGCAAAGGGGTCGCCCTGCCAGCGCTGGGTGTGCGCTGGCCCCGGGACCTGCCTAAGGCGGAGCGACACGTCTGGCTACGGACCCCCGGGCAGGGCGAGCGCTGCTGCAGCGCACGTGCGCGCACGTCGTGGCACACGCAGCGCCCGGGCCGGGCACGTCCGCAGGGGAGCGCGGGCCCGTCGAAGCGGCTCTCCCGCTCCTACCAACTGCCCCCGCACGGTCGTCCCACCGAGATGCGGGGAGGGGTGGGGGGCAGGGGTGGCGCAGCTCCGGGGAGGGAAGGCTCCCGGCAGTTCCGCCGCGAGCCCAGGGTCCCCCTGCCCTCTAACACGGGGGGCGCAGGCGCGCCCTCCCCGCGGTCCCCGGGCGCCCGGCGCCGCGCAGCAAGCGCCGAGAGTCCCCGGGAGCGCGCCTCCCCGCGCCCCGCCGCGGCCGGCGGCTCATGAATGGCCTGGCGACGCCGGCTCCCTTTCACACGCGGGCGCGCGCCCCGGGGAGGGAGAAGGGCTCAGCCCCAGTAAAAGCCGCCGCCGAGCGTCGGCGATCCTCCATGCAGAGAGGCGCGGGGCGCCGCCGCCTCCATGTCCCCGTCCGGCGGCTCCGGGGCGGGCGACGCAGCCCGTTTTTCCCGGGGCGACCCCCAGGGCGGGCGCCCCGCGAGTTCCCTCCGCTCCCTGGACAGGGGGAGGGAGGGAATCGGAGCAAAACAAACCCAAGCCCTCGGCGGAGCCCCGCACGGTCCGCTCGGCGCGGGGGGGCCGGGCGCAGGGCGCCCCCGGCACAAAGAGCGGCGCGGAACGCGGCGAGCGACCGGGCGCGCCACTTGCTCCTCCGTCGCACCAAAAAAACCGTCCTGGGCAGCTGTTCGTTCTGTTTTTTATTCTAATATACGACGTCCAACCTTAAGGGGCTTGCATTTTCCTAGCCGCTGGTTAAAAAATTCGGGGTGGGAGGGACACGGTACCCGTCAGGGTCCCTGCCCGCGGCCGCCGAGCGCCAGAGCGCGGCGGGGACCGGCACCCCGGGGCGGACGGGCCCCGCACGCTTGGGGCCGGAGACGTGAGGCCGGAGGGGAGAGGGGGAGGGAGTGCGGGGAGAGGAAGGGCCGGCACCAACTTGTTTTCAGACACCTCCGTCTCCCCGGCCCCGCCAAACCGAAGCCCGGGCGACGGCCGCCACCTCGGGAGGGCGCGGGGTCCGGCGTCCCCCCGGTGCGGGCTGTCCCGCGGCACCCACCGAGCCGTCGGGTCCCGTGCAACCTGTCCGCTCGCACGGCCCCGGCCCCCGACCCCGGCCAGACGCGTCCGCGGGGCCGCGGGCTCGGGCAGGGCCGGGGGCCGGGCCGGCGTGAGGGCGCCCTCCCGGCGCCGGGTCCGCGGAGGCCGAGCGACAGCCGCCGCCGCCGCCTTCTCCGCCTCCCGCCCGGGGAGGGCGAGGACGGCGGCCGCGCCCGCGGCGCCCAGGCCCAACGCCGCGGGCCGGGGCCGGGGGCGGCCGTCCGTGGGTCCGGCCCGGGTCCCCTCCCCGGTCCCGCGCGCGGGGAGGGGCCGGCAACGGGCCCGCGAGGCGAGCGCGGCCCCGGGCCGCGCGTCACTCACCGTTTGAAATGCTCGATGATCTTCTCCTCCCGCACGTTCTCCGGCAGGTTGCCCACCCAGAGGTGCCTGGTCTCCCGGACCATGCTGGGCGGCGGGCCGGCGGCCGCCGGGGCGAGCTCCCCGTCGCCGGCTCCGTGCGAGCCCGTCAGCGCCGGGCGGCGGGCGCCGAGGCGGCGGCGGCGGCGGCGGCGGCTGCGGCGGCGGCGTCGGCGGCGGCGGCGGCTCCTCCGGCTCCCCCCCGTGCAGGGACCATCCCTCTCCCCCAGGTTCCGACTCTCGGGCCTCGCAGCTGCGCTCCGCCGCCACCACACGCCCGAAGCCGACCCTCGCGCCCCGGCGGCGCATGCGCGCGGGCGGCGGCGGCGGGCGGGGGAGCGGGGAGGAGGAGCGAGCGGGACCCCGGCGGCGGCGGCGGCGGCGACGGAGCGGGCGCTGGGGCGGCCGGACGCTTCCCACCGGCGCGCGCGGCCCGCCCCCTCGCCGCGGGCACGCGCGCGTCCGCCCGCCCGCCCGCCGCGCAGGCCGCCACGCCGCGCCCTCCCAGCCGGCGCGCAGGCGCGCAGGGGGCGGGGGCGGGGGGGCGCGGAGCCCGGGGGACGCCCGCGCGCCCGGCCGCACCGCGCAGGCGCGCTCGCCGCCTCGGGGCGGGCGTTCGGGCGGGCCCCCCGCGGCGCTCGCCGAGGCCGAGGTCCCAGCCCCCTGCCGGCCGCCAGACGGGGCGGGGGTGGGCTCTGACGGGCCGCGGATCAGAGAGGCCGCCGAGGCCGCTCTCCCAGCACGGGCCGGGACGCCTTCCCCCGCTGCTGACCGTTCCCGGGCGCTTGGGTCTCCGCCCGCTTGGGAAAGTGTCAAGGCCGCCCCTCTCACCGCCCAGTTAAGCAACGAAGGCTCAGAAACCCCGTCCCGTGAAACGTTAAGCAACTTGATTGCATATCGGATCTTGCCAAACCTTTTGCAGGGTCTCCTTGCTGATCACTACGGCCACTAGGAATGAAACAAATGAGACGGTTACGAGTCTGATCTTATCCCCCCAGATTTACTATAATTCAATATTTAAGCAGAGAGGTTAGACCTCTGGCCTTTCTAAGTCTAAGGGTTTTAAAGACCTACAGTTGAACTTTATATAAAGGCCAGATTACAGAACCCTGGGGGAAATCCACAAAATTATGGCTACTGTAATGAGTCCAAAAAGTGGAATTGTTTAGAACAGTCTGTGACTCAATTCTCCATTTTTTATCTGCAGAAATAAAATACTGGAGATGTGGTCTGGTGCTTCCATGACAGACCATATTTTAAATATTTGGTCTCAGGCTCCTTAAATACAAGCCAATTTATCAAACTATACTATTTTAGAATTGGAAAATATCAATGGCACTGATACTTGGGGTCACCTGCATAATTAAATTGTTTCTTTTGTTCCACGGACTGTAAAACTCCAGGTAGTTTTCCATATAGCCTGTCATAAATTTCTTAATGATTGTGTCAGAGAGAAAAAAAAATAGAACAACATCAACTTTTGTTGGATTTGGTTTAATACTCTACACTGTACTTAATAAACTTGATCTCAGCAGTTATGATCAATTGAGATTATCTCTCTTCCCTCCTCAGGACCCTCGAAGGCTAAACAAGCCCCCACCTTATATAGTTGCAACAATTATAAAATGGGCTAGCTCAATGAAGTGATTTCTGGAATATTGATGTTACTTCTAAAACTTCTAGATTCTGATCCAGGTTAATTTAACTAGTTTGTTTTCTATGCTATTTTCCTGCCTTGTGTTTACATTATTTTGACACACCTGTTTCTTAACTGTTTGGGGAATTTTAGCAAGAGGCAGAAACAGAGATCTAGGAAAGTTAGAAAAAGCACCACCCCAAAGAGCACCACTCATTCATAATTAAGGTATTTAGTGCCACCCTAGAAGTTAACCTTGTCTTCATGCAAATCAGTCATTAAATGAAATGGAAACTTTTCTTGAAAATATTATGGAACTGATTCCTCAGTAAAAGCAAATCAACCTACATTCAGATTTAAGATTAGCCATTTACATTTGGCCATTTCTGTCACACAAGGAGTGTCAAGCCAGCACACTATTACCATGTACTTATAGCCAGCATCGGTGAAATTAAAAACATACCATTAAGAATTTATAACATTTTCATGATTATAACCACTTCTTACCGTCAAATCAATATTCAGCGGTTGCATATCAAGTACAGTTCCTTGTGTTTTTGCTGTTTTTCTATTACAAAGCTCTTACTATAGCCACAAAAATTATTAGTACATTTTAATAATAACAAAAGTTATAAAACATATACCTTTCACACAGCCCTAAATCAAGTGTTTTTTTCTCAATGCTTTTCAATTTTATTGGCAATGTATCAGGAAACACTGGGAAAGCTTTTCTCTATTTCTGTCCTTGTTACAAATATTTACAAGGGCAAAATTTCTTCTTAAGCATTTATCTTTGTATGTTTTCAGTAGAAGGGCAACCCACTGTTATTCTGATTTTTTAATCTATTTTAACAATTAATACTTGAGGCTCATTGAAAAAGATCAAAAAGTAGGGTGTGATTTCTCTTTTCACCTATAATAATGCTGAAGTGAATTTCCTCATTTGAAGATAATTTAGAAAGGTGACATTAAAGCAGAGTCATTTGCAAAGGAGAATTAAAATGGATGTGTTTTTAACAGGTCTTATTTTCACACCAAGGAGCTCCTGCATTTAGCATGCTAGATGTGCTCAAAGAGTTCAGTCATGTGTAATGGAAGCCCAGTTAGAGAAAACATCTGAGCCTCAAACTCAGTCTTTGAATGCTAACCTAGCCAATAGAGCAGACAAATTAATATCACCATTTAAACAGAACAGAATAATTACCAGATATTTAACAAGAATTTGGTTACAAATCAATTCCTAAACTACAAAAATTAAACTGGTTCATGAGAAAACATATACTTAAAACATAAGTACTTGTTCCTAAAGGCATCATATAAAAAAATTAACTAGTTCTAAAATGATTAAAGCCATGTGAGAACTTGACAATACTAACAAACTCCTTCTATTGCAAGAATCAGTTTTTTTTTTTTTTTAAAGAACAGTGGAAAATAAAACCAACATTACTATATTATTCTCAAAGAGTGTCTGACATCTTGCTAGTTCTGAGGATCAAATGGTGACAGAAGGCAGTCTATTAAGACTTATTTTGATAACAGCAGGCTCACTCTAGTGAAATTATATATACATCTTATCAGAACTCCAATCAATTGAAAAGTACTAGCTAGTTAGTTCTCTAAATTATTCTTTCAGCAAGCTAACACGTCATAATCTATTTTTCTGTTCAACCCTCTAAGAAAGCTAAATAATTTATTCCAGTTTTTAGTTTTCCAGAAATGCATATAATGGCTGACGTTTTCTTAATGATGTTTCTACCATTTCCCCAGAAATTTGCTAAAAGTAAGTTTTTTTCTGAGGAAATGCTAACATACCTAATATTTAAAATTATAAATATAATGTGCTATTTGTGGCATTGATTAAAAAATAGACTGGAAGAATGTTTGCAGGTACTAATCATGGTTGTACCTATGAGGTAGACAGAATTTTTTTTAAGGTTTTTATTAATCGATATTTCAACTTTTCTTTGGTTAACATTTATTGCTTTTTTAATGAGAAAAGTTATAATAAAGCGACTTTTGGAAATCAGCACCTGGGTTACTCTGGGCAAAATTTCCTCTGAAATGTTGACACATTAAATCAACATATTTATGTTATCAGATCCCACATGAACAAAACAGTATTCTCTATTTTAACTCAGAGATCTCAATGAACCTTTTAAAACTCTCCAGCTAATCCTCACGTGAGAAAACACTTAACCTCTTTTCCTTAAAGATAAAAGTTTTTATTAAAATATAGCTGACATACAATATTGTATTAGTTTCAGGTATACACCACAATTATTCAACATTTATGCACCTGAAG
Organism: Cynopterus sphinx; assembly: GCA_030015415.1. Lineage (NCBI taxonomy): Eukaryota > Metazoa > Chordata > Mammalia > Chiroptera > Pteropodidae > Cynopterus > Cynopterus sphinx. Next base: position 121,708,225 of record CM057387.1, read on the forward strand.
AAGTGATAACCATGGTAAGTCCAGCAACCATCTGACATGATACAATGTTATCACAATATTGTTGACTATATGTGGTGTCCTATGCTGTACACCAGGCGTTCCCAACCCGAGTCCACAGCTGGTCTGTGACCTGTTAGGAACTGAGCTGCACAGCAGCAGGTGAGCAGCAGGCAAGAGAGCGAAACTTCTGTATTTGCGGCCACTTCCCAGCGCTAGCATCACCACCTCAGCTCCACCTGAAATCATCAGGTTTTGGATTCTCATAGGAGCACCGGTCCCCGGTGCTGAAAAGTTTGGGGACCACTGCTGTACACATCCTCATGACTTATTTGTTTTATACCTGGAAGTTTGAACCTCTTATTCCTCTTCTACTTTTCCCTTTTTTGATTTTTCAATTACAGTTGACATTCAATGTTATTTTATATCAGTTTCAGGCATACAGTACTAAATGTGTTTAGCAACTTGTTATGCATGTACTGAAATTTCAGATTTAGGATTTTAAGCTCCCACACTTCTCCTGTCAAAGGCCTGGCTCTAGCTTGAAGAAGAGAATGCAATCAAAAATATTACGTACTCATTCAAAATGCTTTAAAACTGTTTCTATTTTAATTCGATTACTGCTATTTAATACTAATGCTTCTCTAAATCACATAATTGCCTCAATATTTGGCATTAATCTTCAGGATAGTAATGATTGCTAATTTATATAATATTCAATAATTAGACGTTTGAAATCTTTTAGCTTAAAACCACACTCTATTTAAAGACTAAGTAGGGCATGATACAAGTCTAAATTAAATACTGGAACTTTTTTTAAGGCTCTTAAACAGGTAAATTTCAGTATTTTGATAGAAGAGATAATAGATTTTTTTCAGGTCTTATACAAAAATCCTGAGAACCATCCCTTACACTACTACTTAAAAAATACTTAAGCTAAAAAGAGAGAATGCCTCAAAATAACTCTTTAAAGATGCTAGATTAACTTAAAATGGTTTTTCTAAGAAAACAAACAGCAAGAGTCATACCTAAAGATTTCACTTAGACTGTTAGCTGATGGGAGGGGCATAGTGAGATGAACTAAAAAAAAAAAAAAGTTTGTTTTCCCCAACCGAAGATAAACACATACCCAAACATAAATTTTTTACTTTAAAAGAAAATTCACCCGAAAAAAATGTCTTTACACCAGGGTACTTTTATCCTTCAGTTTTCAACTTATAGTTTCCCTCAAGATCAGTTTCCAGAGTCTATTATTCAGCACACAAGAACTTTGATTTTATGCCAATTCAAAATTATAAAAGTCAATATTTTCTTCTCTTTATTTAGTAGAGTTATCCTCCTGTAGGAACTTTGACTTTAAAAACTCTCATTAACCATAATTTGTTCAAACAGAACCTCTAACAGAAATTCTGAGAATTCTGGGATCTTTGATCTGGTCATTTCCAAGCCTCAAATTACAGCCTTGTTGGCAGGGGGAGAATTCTACTGCTTGCTAGTACTTGAGCAGCCTCTAGATAGCTCTTTATGTACTTCAGGGTTCCTGTTGAATCCAGCGCCGACTCAAAATTCCCACCAGGAAAAAAGAGCTCCCTTCCTTAGTTACCACTGAGTGGCTCCGCCCAGAGCGATGACCTGGGCTGACCTCGGACTCCGCGCGGTCAATGGTGGTTCCGCACCTGCCGACAAAGAGCGGCCAAACAACTTCGGGGCTGAAACGTAGCTCACGACCATCAAACCCCGAGTCGCAACTGCCAGATCAGTCTTGAGGAGCCCCCAATGTGCGTTCTTCGCCAACGAGCTCCCTCTCTTGAACTTCACGCCTCTGAGGTCTGTAGGTGCACGACACGCTAACGAATCTAGGAGGGCAATCGCTCCAGGAAACGGAGGTGCGGCAAAAGGAAGGGGGAGAGGAAACAAAACTCATCGGGAAACGACCAGCCCGTGCCCGGTCAAGGGAACCGAAACCTGCTGAATTTCAAAAACGGGGTTGGATGGGAGTGGATTACACGGCAGGATAAAGGGCTTTGGAGCGGGGCTGCTGCAATAAGAACCCACAACCTGGGCAATAACGTCTGCCACACTAAGAGAAGGGGGGGAGGCGGAGGCACCTTAGAAAGAGTGAATAGGGTTGCTATGGTTACCAGTCCTCAAGCTCAGTCCCGCAGAGGGAGAGAGCCAAGGCCCTTTGTCCGCACCCACACACCGAGGACGAACCCGGCAGCCAGCCCTGCCCGGCCGAGCAGCACCGGGGCCGCGTTCCAAACAAGCGACACCTCCCTTTTGGCTTAAAGAGCAAGCACTGCGGGCCGCGGCCCACGGAAGCCAGCCCGGCCACCGCGCGGTCCTTCGGCCGGGGCTGTTCTTCCCGCTGTGGAGGAGGCTCCCGCACACCCCGGCCGCCGAACGCAGTCAGGGGCCCTGCCCAACATGGCGCGGGCCGGAGTGCCGGGAGCCAACGGAACACGGGGCACCGGAAAGGCCCATCTCCAGGAACCCCGCGGTATACGGAGCTAACAAGTCAAGACGCCAATGTCTCCGCGAGTGGGAGTGGAGGAACCAGGGAGCCGGGCACAACCAAGACGCCGGGACACGCTTCACAATCAGACGCCCCCGCACGCAGGCGCGCGGCGTGGAAGACACGGCGCGGCGGGGGCGCGCCAGTGCGCAGGCGCGGAGCGGCGCCCCGCGCGCCTCGGCCCCGCCCCCGCTTCTCAAGGGCCCCGGGAGTGGCCCCAACGCGCCTGCGCAGCGCAGGGGTGGGGTGGGGGAGGGGAGCCGGCTCCCTTCATTGTGGGAATCGCCCCGCCCGCCGCGGCGGCGCGCGCACGTGCCGCTCGCACGGGGGGACACACGCACACTCACTGCACACACGCGCGTGCGCGCGCGCCGGGCCCGCCGCTCCGCCGCTGCGCGTGTGCTCGGAGGGAGGCGGCGGCTGTGGCGGCGGCTCCCGAGGCTGTTTTTTTTTTTTTTTTTTGCTGACTTTTATCTGAGAAGTTTCTGGAAAGACGCAGCCCCAGGGGAGCGGGGGGATGGGGAGCGCGGGGAGGCGAGCGTGTGAGAGGCAGCAAGCGAGCAGCGCGGAGCCCGCCGAGCCCCTCCGCCGTGCCCGTCCCCGGGGGCCCCTCCGCTCCGGCGGGGAGGCGAGGGGCGCCCTGGACGTCCGCGAGGCCGAGTGGCAGCGGCGCCGCCCTCGGAGCTGACCGCGCGCTCGGGCACCCGAGTCGGGGTCGCGGCGCGCTCGGCGTCCGCGTGGCCGCCCCTCACCTAGGGGTTCGTGCGATCCCCACTGCCCTGTCGTGTCTTTGGTGACCTGGAGCTAAGCCAGAAGCCCGGGGGAGGCCCTTAGGGCATCTTCCCCGCACCCCAGGGCGCCTGGATGGGCAGAGGGGGCGCGGCAGGTGTCCCGCGCTCAGCGGTCCAGTGTCACCCTGTTCGTCAGCGCTGCCTGGGGGGGGGGGCCGCACGAAGGCCCCGCTGATGGTGGACCCGAGGGGCGGTGCGGGGAAGGGCCGGCCCCGACAGCTCCCGCGGGACGCCGTGGCCGGCACGACCGTGTGTGGGGGGGAGGGGTTCGAGGCGCCCTTCCCGCCCCGGTCCGCGCCCGCCCTGGCCCGGCTGCCATTTTGTGGCGCGGCCGCCATTTCGCGCGGCGCGGGGGGCGGGGCAGGGCAGGCGCGTCCCCTTTGTTCCTCGCCCCGGGGCTCCGGCCCTACCCGGAGGCCCGGCGGGGGCGCGGGCCGTGTGAACCCCCTCCCTCCCCCCCCGGAGAGGCGTGCGCTGCGGGGCGGGGGCCCCGTCCCTCCCGCCCTTGGCCGCCCGCCGGTCCCGGGCGGGCTTCCCCGCCCCACCCCGGCCGGCCGTGTGAACGGAGCTCAGCGGGGGGCCGCGCCGTGGGAAGCCGCCGCTGCACCCCGAGGGGGCCCCGCCGGGCGCGCCGCCGCGTCGCCGGCGGCAGGACCGACGGGAGAACCGACGCGCTGCGACGACGCCGGCGCGCCCGAGGGCTCGGCCTCACACAAAACACAAAAACCTCCGCGCAGGGGCGGGGCCCTCGGCGCGCCGCCCGCCCGCGGAGACCCGGGACGTGGCCCCTCATTGGCCGGCGCTGGGCACGCCCCGCGCCGCCGCGTCGGGAAGGGGCGGTGCGCGCGGCGCGTGTGAGCGGGAGCGGGAGCGGGAACAATGGCGGGGGCGGCCCCCGCCCGAGCCCCCCGCGAGCTCGGGGCCGACAGGGGGGCCCACGGACTCCCCGTCGTGCCCTCCGAAGTCGCCCCCATTCCCGGGAGGGCTGCTGTTTCTCCCGTCCCGAGGGAGATGCAAAACGCCATCGTGGCCTTTTCACTCCACCCCCCGCCGCCCGCGTCGACAGAGCCGGGAGCCCCAGGCGTCGCCGCCGAGTGGGCCACCCAGCCCGCTGCTTTTCGCGCAGAGTAGTTTTCTCCTCCTCTTGGTTTTTCCTAGCGGCAGCGTGAGTTCGCAACCGAGCCGGGCTTTTCTGGTTCGAGGCTTCGGTGGCACAGCTGCAGGACGGTTTGTGTGCTGTGTCTACTCTGGAGAACTGGTTCTAGGGGTTTTGTTACGCGTTTCAGTTGTAGGGGCTTTCGGCTCATAACGGTAGGAGGAAAATGTAAAAACCGTTTGTGGTTGAGGGCGCAGATCAGGGTTTGATGGCTTCTAGAAGAGAGGAGCACCTGAGGAGCGGCTGTTAGGAATCCAGAGTTTGTTTTAGTTCCAGTTTGGCTCAAAGCCCTTTGTAGTTTAGTTTTTCATACTCTCAAGCATCTGTAAAGCACAGTGCTGTACGTTCCCTTGGCGTTGAGAGCTTGGGAAACGTGTTGTCTTTAAATGCTGTTACTGTTTGCCTGTACAATCAAAATCAAGTGATATGAAACTATTAGTCGTATTGGGACATTAGGATATCTGCTGCTAGCAAAGACAAAGTATGCCCCTCATCAGACAAGCAGTTGAAATCAGAAAATGAAGGCACAACCCATCTTACACTTTGTTCAGTTGTAGAAGGATTTGTTTAAACAATTCTGATTCCTAGGGTGTGTTTTTATTTATAAAATGCATACTTGTTTTGAACCTTTTACTATTACGTTTAACACAAAAAGCACACCAAACAGAAGATCAGAAGTAGCCCTGATTACCCCATCCTAACTTTGGCCTCAAAACATTTTTCAGCTTCCTCAGCCAAAAAGCCAAAACACTTAAACAGGTGAACTTTAGACTTGTAGAGAGCCATGTTCAAATAAATAGATTTTGAAATACCACAATCTCATGATCTGCCCCAGGAATGAAAATCCTTTTGTGTGTGTAGTGGTAGGTCTCCAGTTTGTCAAGCCAGGCAGAACTAGTGAATTCCAGGATTACCGATTCATTGTTGCTGTGGTTTTTTTTATATTCTAAAACCAAGGTTCTGAATTAAATCGTACTAGTTTTTTTATTCTAAAATCAAGTTTCTGAATTAAATTGTGTTTCCCAAAGGAAATTTAGGTGTTAACCAAAACCTTTCTACCCAAGTTCCTTAAGGCAGCCAGTGTAGAATAGCAGTGGGGTGTGCTGGGCCTCTTTGATCATGCCTTTGATTTTGTTTAGTTTTTGGTGTTTGGTGAGGCTCATATGCGACTTTTCCAAACAGTGTAGAATACTAAATATCTCTGTTCATTGTTCCAGGAAAGTACAGTTTTTCATGCCAAACTCTGGACTAGGAGAGAATTTAATATTAGTAATAACCTTTTCCTGGTAAAGATAAATGAGCTCCTTTAGAGACTTTAGTAATATGGGAAGTCCTTCAAAATATTTTTGGCAGCAGTTAAGCACTCCCACATGCTGTAATAGTGTTTTCCCCTTTGAGGCAAAACTCACAAGTTTAGCACTTCAGAAGTATTGGAGTTCAAAGGACAAATCCTTGCAGCCAGCAGTATGTTTCTTAGAAAAATAGAAACGTCTATAAAAATAAAAATTACTCCTGGAACAACCCAACAGTTATCCTGCCAGAGTACAAATGGTCTAACCTAAAACAAAATTTTATCCTGACAATTGTGTAGATTATGTGAAACCTATAGGCTTTGACATCGTGGTTTAAACGGCCTAGTTAGACAATACATCAAAAAGACTTCTAAAAGTCAAGATCTTTGTTTGACAAATAATTTTTGAGCATCAACCTTCTGCCAGATCTTATTCCAAGTACTTAGGATACATTGCTGATCAAAACAGATCCCTGTTATGGAGCTTATCTGGGGAGGAGGAGGGAGGGCAGGGGTCTCGGTGGGAGGGTGAGAAGAGAATAAAAGGAAAAATAACAGGAACAGTAAATGCTGTGGTGAAAATATAGAAAGGAGAAATGAAGCATGTATTGCAATTTTAAATGGGCCAGTCAGGGGAAACCTTACTAAGATATTTGAAGACTTGAAGGCACTAACTAAAGGGCAAACTATGGATATGTAGAGATGAGGTGCCAGGGAGAGGGAACAGCAAGTGCAAAGTCTTCAGGTAAAGAGCATGACTGGCACATATGAAAACCAGCAAGGAAACCAGTGTGGCTGAACCAGCACGAGCAAGGGAGAGTGCAGGAGATGCTGGACACCAAAGAAGTGAGGGGAGTGGGAGTAGGTCTGTAGAAACTGACAGGCCATAGCGGGAGAACTTGGGCTTTAGTTGGCATGGAGGTGTTACATGATATGACTTAGGGTTTTAGAGGTATTTAGCGTGAGATACCAAGAGTAGAAGCAGGAGCCCAGTGAGGGAGGCTATTTCAGTAATCCAAATGAAAAGTAAGAGTGGCTTTAATGATTAAGGGATCCCGGATATTTTGAAGGTAAATCCAAAAGACTGATGGACTGAACACAGAGTTAATAAAAAGAGGAGTCAAGGTTCAGCCTGAGGTTTTTGACCTGGGCAACTGGAAGCTTGAGTTATAATCACCTGAAACAGGGAACTGTAGATGTCTTCCAGGGGCACATCAAGAGTTCATTTTGGGTGTTTTCAGTTTGAGATCTTTATTACATGTTCAAATGGAGACATTAGGAAGGCTGTTGGATATGGGTCATGTTCAAGAGGAAGTTCTTCAGATACGTATTTTTATATATGACATGTCATTGTATATATTATGTATTATATATAAATTGTGTGTGGGGGGGTCAGCATATAAATGGCATTTGAAGTCTGAAACATTCTGAATGAGAACTCCAAGGGAGTAAGTGTAGATATAGAAGGAAAGAACCTGGAAAGTCCTGAGGCATTTCACACTTAAAACGTCTTAGAAGGCAGGAACTTGCAAAGCAACTGAGAGCAAACCAGTTAGGTAGGGAAACCAAGGTGAGTAGCCTCTCGGAAGTCAGGTGAAGAAACAGTTTGAAGGAGGAGGGAATGACTAACTGGAATGCAGTTGGGGGTTAAGATGAGGCCTGAGAATTGACTGTTGGAGCAACATGGAGGTCTTTGGTAATTTTGATGAGCAGTTTCAGTGGAGTGGGGAGGGCAAAAGTTTGGATTGGGTTGAAAAAAATTAGTCTGGAGAAGTACTACAGTGGAGTTGTAGGGGCAAATACTAGGGACTGTGATGGTAGAAAGTACCTTCAGTTTCAGAAAGTTCCTGGATCAGTACCAGAATCAGGAACTCAAACCTTTAGGCTTCTGGAAGAATTGTTACACCCTCAAGATACAGTCTGCTGCTAGCCTTTTACCTGTTCCATAAGGACATGAATAATACACAATTCTTTGTGAAAGAATACTGCCTCCTATAAAATCTGCAAATCCTGAGCTTGGAATTTAGTCAGTACTCGGAAGAATTTGGTCAGTAGGACAAGAAATCTAACACAGAGATTTTCCTGGAATTTATATATCCTTTAGTGTTCATCAGTGGTCTGAGGTGGTTCCCCTAGTCATGCAGGGCTTAGAGATGCTGTTAACAGACTGTGCCCTGGTACCTCAATCCCTGAGGACTTTGCAGCTTCTGTTGGACTTCCCATAAAAATACTGGAACAATGATGGCAAACTGACTCCATCACAAGAATGGTAATGCCCTAAGAGGTAAGTGCCCGGCTGTTTGCTTTTAACAGGTCTTTGTTATCCCTTACCATCAGCTCGCTCTAGTTTCACCAATCATCAGTGAACAACAGTTAACCTGCTTGGCTATGAGCTTTTTTATGAAAAAGTATTTATCATCCTGGGTTCAAGCTCTATCTTCTGAATTCTATATGCTGATAAATATAGGAGTTAAAATTTTTATCTTCAATTGTATTGCCTTATTCCTTATTGAAGCATGTGATAAAATATAGGTGTAAAGTGTTATGTATATTTTATCCTGAAACATACTGAAGAGTTGTTGAAAGAATTGTTTGGAATATTCAATTTGGATGAAGCCTAGCGCATTATGTGGTTATTTTATATATTTTAATTACTCATGAAATATTATTCTCTCTAGTTTTTATAGACTAGTCCTCAACTCTTTTTCCCTGCCCCAGCACTCACTATACTTCCATCAGTTACTCTGGTTCTTACTGGTAGTGATTCATTTGAGGGTTGAGGAATACTGTCTCCCTAGAATGGAATATCAAAATTCCAGGAAATTCCGACTTTTCTCACAACTCCTGAGAATCACTGACGTAGAGCTTAAATATAGCAGAGGAACAAAAGACCATTTCCTTAACAAGCTCGTTAGTTGAGATATATTTCCGATGACAACTGCTCCCTAGAGAGGTCCAAAAGTACTGTATCTTTAAGGTTTATATCTCCTTTCTTACTTTGTAAAAATGTAGCATCCATTACACACTCACACACATTTTTTGTGCCTACAGCACCTGGTATTCCTAGGTGGTCTCCCATCCAAGTACTAACCAGGCCCGACCCTGCTTAGCTTCCGAGATCAGATGGGATCCGACTTGTTCAGGGGGGCATGGCCATAGACCATAGACCATGGTTCCACTGGGGCGCAAACCCAGGAACTTCTGCATGTAAAGCAGACATGCTAACCGCTACACTGTGGAACCACGTCCTGTTCAATAAATATTTAATTGACTTTTAAATTAAATTAGAGAATGAGAGGAGTCTGCTGCAACAGGAGAGCAGAAAAATGGAATGGTAGCTGATAAGGGGCCAGTGGCTGAGGCAAATGGGATCAAGCAAAGTTGTTATTAAAGTGAAAGAAATTACAGTACTTTTTCACAACACTGCTGATACAGTAGAGAATTGATGTGGGTGGGAGAGAGTTGACTGGGTCCACGTCCTTAGAGACAGGAGAGGGAGCTGGATACATGAAGGAATTGGCTTTAGATAGGAGTATAAAATAGTTCTTCTAGTGAAAGACCAGAACCCAGAATGATGGGTGCCAAAAGCTGGTGAACAGTTGTGGTTGAGCAAGTCTATACAAGAAATACCACTAATATACTAGGAGTCAAAACAAGTAAGTTTTCTATGCTTTAGTTTTCCAACTGAAGATGAGAATAACATACAGTACACCAGTCAAAATGTTTTGGATTTACTTTCTATATTTTTGGGCAAGACATTTCTGGCAGGATCTTGATGTGTTTTATTTCCCACTGAATGGTCATTATCATTATCAAAATAATGCCTGGCAAACAATTCAATAAATACTCACTGAATAATTTTAGAAATTAATTTATTAAATAACTACTACATATGTTATATCAGGTGTTTATGTTAGGGAGAGTTAGGATAAAGTCCACTGAATTTTTTTGACTCTTTAAATGATCAATATAATATAAATATAGAAATAGTCATTATTGGAATTTTTTCTTAGATGAATATACATAAAATTGGATCTGACCCAATAAACCATGTAGTTACATAACTGACAAAAATATACAAAAGCCAGAAAATAAAACTATGTCAATTAGCTTTATGTTTATGTCATAAATTCCAAGTTACATTTACAATACTGGAGGCATGAGTGATATATTGCTTCTCTTTTCTTCCTTTCTTTGTTTTGCTTTTTGGTAGATTATAATTTCAAAGCAGATACAGTTTTATGGATTTACTTTTCTAAGTAACAGAATAAAGTTTTAAATTTATTGATGTTTCTGCCAAGGATTTTTTTATGTATCCCAAACACACTGTTTTCATGATAAATCTGCATGGTCTTTCTACATATTATATGACTAACCTAGACCAAAGTTCTGGCTGAAAAAAACCAAGGGAAAAAAATGCCATTCAGTGCATTTCCATTTTCTTAGCATTCCAGGGACTAAAGTAAGTAATATAGTTAATTGCTTGACTTCGAAAGCAATTTCCAACATGCTGAGGTTTTATTCCTTGGAGAGGCCCTGTGGTCCTAATGGAGTTCCTGCAAGGAGAAGTGAATCGACTACCATGTCATCATTTTCAATTTTTCATCATTATCACTGGCAATTATATTACGTAATTAGCCAAGGTCATACAAAAGGGTTCAGTGGAACAATTTAGGATTAAATTTAGGAATTGGGCATTAGGAACTCATTGGGATTCCCTTAAGTGTTTTTAAGTGTTGCAGTACAGGGATGCCTAATTAGGCAACCAGCTTAGTTCCTGCTGTTATCCAGCACCAGGCCTTTTAGGATGACTTAGGAAAAACCCTCCGTTCTCAGAAAATCCTGAAAGTCAAGCTCAAGCCGAGGAAAGATATTTGCTGAGTAATGCAACTCAGTCTCCTTCCCTCTAAAGCTAGAAGTGCCATATGTGTTTTTCTAATTAGCCCTACCAGATTTCTTCTAGGTGTGACTATGTGTCATGAAGCTAACCATTCTGCCTCTGGGGATTTATGCATTCTCAGTAAAATTTCTCTACACCATCTGATGTGATAGTCTGCCTATACAGGTTTCCTGTGGCCCAGTTCTAGGTCACATCGAAGGATTGTGCCACCTGGTCTTAACCTACTTCACTGCCTCAGTAAACAACAACAGTGGCGACACCCACAAACTATATCTGCTCTCACAGTAACACCAGTCCATCTTACATCTTGCACAGGGCACCTTTTAATCTGAAGGCTCTCAAAGCCCATGGCAAACATTAATTACACTTCATAAATACCTCATTGATATTAGGCTGCAAGCCCCACTAGCCCCATTTTATGTATGACTGGACATCCCTAAATGAAGAGATGGAACCCCTTCTTTAGCCCACACCAAACGAGGACAAATCTGGGTCATGAGCACAGCTCCAGTTGCCTACTTAAGATGGTCTCTGGGGCTCTAGGAGAACTAATTTCCTCTCCATGTTCCCCCAATACCCCGGGTGCTTCAGAGAGGGTGCTTCTCTCTGAAATGATTACCTTTCTTTTGCGGCTATTTGGCTTCTGAACCTTCATTCTAGCTAGATGTGGGAATTTTTTGTGCTTGAATTTACTTTTGGCAATTTGTCCAAAAAATTTTTTTTGAAAGTGTCTTACATTTTCACTAGTATGTATACATATCATCAAAAGCAACTCAAGCTGTTTTTGGCCAGTGTTTTTCATTTTTCTAAGACGGACCAAAAGCATTGACTCTATTTTGGTTCTCTCTTTTGAGTAAGAGGTTGCACTGTGGAGTCAACTTAGCCAGTGCTGCCCTCTCGAGGTTGCAGACGTAGCTCCCCCACTAACATCAGCCCGTGTGTGACAATGAGCAAGGAGTTAAGGCATGTTGAAGGACCGAGTGCTCATCGTCATGATAAACTTTTGTCTGTTTTCATACAATAGTTTAGCAAAAAGCACTAATCGGGAACGACAGAGTTCCCATTTCAGCCACTGGCTGACTGTGTGCTCTCAGGCCTTCTCTCTCTTTGTGCTTCAGTCTCCACCATTAGAATGGGAACTACTGGTCTAATCCAGGGTTCAGCCAACATTTTCTATAAAAAGCCAGATACTACTATTTTGGCCTTGGTGGACCATTTCATCTTTGTGGCAACTACTCAACTCTGCCATTGCAGCTCAAAGGCAGCCACAGACAAAATGTGAACGAGTGAGTGCAGAGGCACATTTTACTATGGACACTGAATTTTGAATTTCATATGTTACATGTCATGTAGCATTTTTCTATCACTTTTTAAATTTATTTTTATTTATTATGTATTTTTTCTGTCACTTTAACCATTTAAAAATGTGAAAACCATTTTTAGCTCCTAGGCTAAAAAAATAAATAAATAAATAAGGCAGTGAGCCAGATATGGCCTAGGGCTGAAGTTTGCTGACTTCTGGGCTAGAGAACCTCAGAGAGCCCTTCTACAATTTTTAAAGTTGTCTTAACTGTAGTTCCTTTTCATTTCTTTTCCTTGGAGGATGACCCAGTACATGTTTATCTAGTGTAGTATGAGAGACTTTAGAAGACATCTTGCCCCTCAAAAGGCATCTGCCAACTTCATACTGGTCAGCCTCAAATACTAGCAGTTCTACTTCTGGAGCTGCACTGTACAAGACTGTCTAAGCCACAGGTGGTGTCAAGTACTTGAAACATGGCTAATCCAAATAGATATGCACTATAAGGTAAAATGCATACCAGATTTTGAACAACTTATACCAAAAAAAGAATTTAAACTATTTCATTAATATTTTATGTTGGTTATATGTTTTAAACAATATTTTGATCTATTGAATTAAATATATTCAAATTAATTTAATCTGTCCTTTTTTATTTTTCATTTGTGGCTACTAGAAAATTTTAAATTGTATATATGGCTCACATATTTCTATTGGACAGCTCATTGATTTAAGATTTGTCCCACATTCAAATGCAATATTCTTGAATTTGAAACAGTATATTTAATTTTATCAGCATTTAATATTGAGGATGTGATATAAAGTTGAGTGTGGATTTTGAGAGGAATAGAGGCCCCAAAAGTTGTGTGTGTCAGGAAATGGAAGGTAGAGCATAGATATGTCACTAAATACATAAAGTTGGGGTGAAATAAGGCAGAAGCAAACTTTCCCCCACTCATCAGCTATTTAGAGTTCTGGCCCTAACATCTTAGGGTTCACATGACTGTCTTCTTTAAGAAATGAGAGCACTAGGCTGGGATTCAACCTGGGTCTCAACCTGGCCTGTAGCTTACGATATAACAGGTAAATCATTTTTTTCTAGCTTCCTCTTCTACAATATAAGAGCTATCCTATGTACCTCATAGAACTCAGAAGATGTGTGAGAATACGTGTGAGTTCTACAATGTCCCAACAGTGTCCAGAACGTAAGTAGCATTTAACTTATTGCATTAGCTGCCTCTAGCCTCCCACTGACTAGCAAACAGCAACTTCAACTGCAGTGTTGCTTCTGCCATGATTGGCAGTGGCAGCTGGGCCAAGCCTTCCAACTCTAGTTGTCTCAGGTCACGTAGGCTGGCTTATTAAGCCATACCTGTCCCATAGCCAGCTCCAAGGGAGTGCCTCCATGGGTTAAATCCACATACCTCACCCAGTTGAAAAACAGTCACCAGACCTTGCAATGCTTGTTCCCACCTAGGGAATTTATCTTTGCTGTTTGCTGTGCCTATAAAGCTTTATGTCAAGATCTGCACATGTACAGGTCTTTGACATCGATCACATCTCAAACAGCACTTCCTTAGGCTCTTTGTCACCATCAAGAACATCCGCCCTCATTACCCTATATCTTTCCCTTGCTGTATTTTTCTTCTTTGTACTTATGTCTACCTGTAATTTCTTGTTCACTTGTTTTTGTCTACATATCCTATTGGAATGTAACCTCTGTGCCTAGAACAATGTCTGGCAATGGGCACCCAGTAGGATGAATTTCCCTAGCCTTCTCCCTCACAGCTTATCTACCCCCCTACTCCAGCCAGACCAATCTCAGTGCTACCCAATGAGGGTTTGTGCCTTACACAGGGCCAGAGCCTCTTCTGGGTGCTCTGTGACCACTTATTTTAAATTATTAATTTGTTGAATGTTGTATTCGAACAGTTAGGAAAAATAGGGCAGGAGGAGCCAAGGGAGGACAGTGTCCAGAAGCCCATTCATCATGATGCTGATGGGCCATCCGCAGGTCAGATTTTCACCTTGAGTAGATCACTGCCCTGGAACAAAGAACTCCATTGCCCACAGCACCAACGCTTTCAGCTCGTTGAGAAAGTCATGTTACTGACACCAAGATGGTATTTCAGAATTTTTTCAGGACTGAAATTCTGATTTATGTTTGTATCTGCCCCAGAGGTGCACTCAGCAGATAGCTGTTGAATTGAATTCCTACCTTGGCTGACATTGTCCATTGCCTCATCCCTTTCCCTTTCCCAATCCTGCTCATTCCTCCAGCCCCACCTTCAAGATTCACTTCCAAGAATACATCCCTCTCCAGCCCCCACTAGTCTGTGAGGTCTTACAGTATTTTCTTCATTGTCACTCATTTTGGCCTTTTTTCTTACAAATATTCACATTGTTCATATCTTATTTCCCTCAGTAGATTGTACACTTCTAGAAGGCAGGAACTCTTCCATGTGGAACTTCACAGTTAGAAGGGATATTAATGTGTGTCCAGTCTGACCTCTCATCTAGTGCCTGAACCCCATTTACGACATCTCTGGCAACTTCTGATTTGGTCTCTTGTAGACCTCCAGTTCTGGGGCTCTCCTTATCGAGAGAAATCTGGCTTACTGTAGGAATATAAAAAAGATGCTAAATAAAAGGTTGTTGAATTCACGCTACTTGTACGTCAAGAATGAGTCAGTCCTTGGCTGGGGGTGGGATGCAGAAGAGAAAGAACACTAAGTAATAAACAACTTTTTGGCTAAAAATGTTGAAGAATGTTTCCGTCAAGCTATGTCCAGGCTGTAATTCATGTGTTGTGATTCAGCTCTTGCCCAATGTTAATTATAGTAAGTAAATTACAAAACTTCAACTCAAATGTCTCTCTTTTTCTCCTTTAGGAAAGTCTAGGAAGAGTAATCATTTGGGATGATATTCACATAGAAGGCTGGACCTACATCTTATCTAAAGAGCAAACATTTGACAGGGGCTCTGCAGCCTACGAAGCCCCTTCCAATACTGCAGCTCCTTAGAACTTTCTGGCAGTATTATCCTAAAGTTGTAAAGGAAGACACTGAGATTAAAGCCTAAGGGTAGCAGAGCCAGTGGTCAAACTCAGGTCTTCAGGGTACAAAAAGTCTAGTGCTCTAGTGCTCTGTTTTTCATAAGGTAGCCAGCTGTTCGTCTAAAAAAGCTTACCACTCTAAGTAGCCTTCACTCTGTTGTACAAAGGCTGACTGTGTCCCTAGAGAAAGTATCTGGCTCAGCAACTAGGTATGGATACAGAGTTCCTCAGATGCCAAGAATCCTCCCAAAAGGGAGGGGCCAACCAAGTACTTCTTTAGTCTCCTCTTTAGTCTCCCTCTCTATTCATTGGAGAGGTAAATAGATTCCTCAGATCCCACCTATCCCAGTGCTGTGAAATGTTTACCTTTGTGATAGGATTGGCCTGTGTGTCCAACAGGTGTTGCTTCCTGGGTGGCATGATTTCAGGGCTCCACCACCATAACACTGGCCTCCTCCACAACTCTCAACTCAATGGCTAGCTCAGCTGAAATGTAGCTGGAGCTTCTCTCCTTTTGCTTTAATTGTGGTCCAGGTTGAATTAAAAAAAAAAAAAAAAAAACCTTGGGAGTGATAGCATTTTAACACCATTAGTAATCATAAATCTGGGTGAATGAGTTTCAGCATTTTTCCTGAGAGTAGGGTTTCTTTCTCGTTTTTAATGGAAAAATAAAATGTATTTCATGAGAGATAAATATTAATCACAGAAAGATAAGCCTCACTAATAGAACAGGAAAAAGAGCTCCAGAGCAGATCCACGCTGATAGAAACTCGAGGTATGATACACATGGCATCACTAACCTGGGGCAAAGTATAACCTGGTGAGAGATGTTACTGGGATAATCCATAACCCATCTGGAAAGAAATGCAATCCATCTTATCTCACTGCACATGAGAAAAATCAACCCAGGTATTAAATATGAAAACAATATTTTCAAAAAAATATAAGAGATTGTTATGAGCTCAAGGTATAGAAGGGTTTCTTAAGATAAAAAAAAAAAAGACTATAAAGGGAAGAACTAAAACATTAGCTCCATCAAAACAAATCAAAAGACATCTTAAAACAGAAATTATCAACTCTGGGTGCACAGGAGAATCACCTGAGGGGTTTTTGAAAAAACCCTAGAGCCCCACCCACTCTGGGAGTGGGCCCTGGCCACAGCCTCACTGCTAACTTTTGCAGGGCCGGGAACAAAAGTACCAGTGGAGATTCCCATACTCAGGCCTAAATATTTAAAACCTACAAATCAAGTTAAACTATTAAATAAAATGTTTTTCTCTCTTCCTATCTTGACAAATACACCTTTATAACAAGTTGGAAGGTCTGGTTCAAATGCAAAATTCTTCATCCCTTTGGAGTTCCCAACTAGAGATGGTAGCAGTTCAAGGAGAGCTGGTCGTTGTCCCCACAGGCTTTCTTTCCCCTTTCTTCCTACCTTTAATGCCAGTCTACACTTCAAGAGCCTCATGCACACATCTGTGGACTTCCCTCTACATCCAGGCAGCAGTCGCACTTCCTACCAAAAGAGCCCTTGGCCTAAAAGTGTACACACCAGCAACCCTTCTGTACCCTGGAAGAGGCCTACGGAGGCTCTGGAGGTTGACCCAGAGCATTTGGGCCATAATACCAGAGTCCTGGGTACCAGGAACAAGGTGGAGAAGTGGGGCTGTGGCCTTTGGGTGGGCACATCCCTTTGTCTCCATGGACTTGCTACAAAGCAGGGTCTTCTAAAAGCGGAGCCTTCACTTGGTCTTAGGGCAGGAGTCCCTCAGCACCTGTGCTTCTGTTGCTAACTTTTTATTGATGTTCATACATACAGATGTAGGTATAGGAAAGTACACAAAATATAGGTATACAGCTTTATGGATGTTCACAAATATATCGATTAAGGATGTGTGCATTTATCATTAAAATTACTTTTTAAAAGGGAATGACAGAAAAGACTGTTAATCACAAAATTTGCGGTAGTGGTTTCCTCTGGTGGGGACTCAGAGGAAAGGACAGAGAAAGACACGTTATCAGTAATGTTCTGGTTCCTAAACTGAGCCCCAAGTTCATAGTTGATTATGCTTCCTAACTTAAATACGTTACATATATTCTGCACATCTTAAAAAAATCAACTCATGGTTTTTGTAGTCTGGAGGTATTCTGCTTAAAGGCAAAAGAAGTCCCCATGTTTCAGATGTTCCTAGGAGCATTCCTACAATCAATCACCTTGACTCATGCAAAAACAAAACAGAACTTTCTAGCAAGAAAGGAAAAAGGAAAGTGTATAATCTACTTTAAAACGGTTCAATATAACAAGGTTATTTTTTATCTTCCTTTACTAATTACAAATATGATACATAATATATAAAATTTAAGCATTATATAAATCCAAAGCATAAGTAGTAAAATCCCCCCTGCCCAATTCTATCCTGCAGCATCAACACCATCAGAAATTCAGTGTGGATTCCTCGACCTTTCCTGTATCAGCAACATCATTACTGATTTTTGCAATAACATAATCATTTGAGATAAACTCTGAACCTTGCTTTTTTACTTAGCAATAGTCTCTTGAACAGCCTTTTCTTTCACATGTTGTCCTTTGGCGAGACGAGCAGATGGAGATGGAAAATGCCTTTGCTCTCCCCACGAATCCCACAACACTCATCTCTCAAAATCTAGCTCAAGTATCACATCCCTGAATTTGTAGGGTGCCAGAGTCAGGGGAACCCCAAAGATCTGCCAGTCTGCCCTGGGGACCATCATACCCTATGAAATCAGTCTTTCTCAGCACTAAATCCCATTGTGTGTGTGTGCGTGCGCATGCACCCACACTGCAACTTACATAAATGGAGATATCATATATCTATTTATTTCACCCAATTCATGGAGCGCTTACCATGTGCTGGTCAGGGGTGAAGTGGATGGAGAAGTTTCCCGTCTCATGACCCATACTAAAGGGGACATTTGGCAAATGAGAAAACAAAACAATTTCTGATAAAGTGTGGAAAACAAACTAGGTGTGTGATGTGACAGAGAGTGATCAGACCCAGGTAGGCACCAACCACTACATACTGTAGCTGCTATTCCCAGGCAGGACTGAAAGAAGACATCCTTCAGACAACTTTAACCTTGCGTCCTGTTTCCAGGCCACATGGCCTGTGGCCTGTTGTGCGTGAATATTCGTATAATTCCTATCATCTTGTGACTAGCACAATTGCCTTGTGATTTGTGTGTGTCTTAAAAGGATTCATCTATTTGATACAAGCATTTAAAATGTACTATAATTTTTATAAACATATTTTAGCATTTCTTTGGTATTGTACTGGGAGCCCCCAGAATGGAAGCATTCCAGGGCCCTCTAAGTCTCTCCAGGACCCTCATTTGGAGGAACTTGTCTCTTTTGAACTTGTCATTATACATTGTCAACTTATGGAAAGCGGGGAAGTCCTAATGTCCTATTTTGTCCGGGAGATTGTTATTGAAGAGCAGTTCACCACCATACCTTCTAGCTTGTGTGGGATAATGAGGCAGGTAAATTGCCCAACAGGGAACCAGACTTGGGACTTGGATCTGATTTCCCCTGAATGCTTAGGGAACATGCCCAGCTCCATCCTGTCCTCCAGGGATTTTGTTTATCCTGTCCTGAGGGTATGATTGTGGAGCCCATGAGACCTTAGCCAAAGAGAGACCCCAGCTTCCAGAGACAGGCTCATGTGTTGGGATGTGACTGATCTGAGGGACAAGCCCCTGGGATCGTCAGGGCTTCTGACTTTTGTCTCTAAAAAGACTGCATAGAGTTGGGCATTTGGTCTCTATGGCAGATCACCTATTTTCCACTCCTGGTCACAGTTGCCAAACACTGTTTCCATGGTTCGCCTGGTGTGATGGGAGAATGAAGTAGGCCCAGCCAGGTGCAGAGGCACCTGACTGGGTCCAGTGGGACACCTGTGCCTGGCTGTTGTCTGTGTTAAAGCCAGCTCGCCCACACATTTGTCCTCTTGTTTTTGTTTATGTTTGTCTTGGTCGACTTGGGCTGCTGTAACAAAAGACCATAGACTGGATGGCTTATGAACAATTGGCGTGTATTTTTTCACAGTGTTTGGCAAGGGCCCCCTTCCAGGTACATGGAGAGCTCTCTGCTGTGTCCTCATCAGGTGCAAGCGGAGAGGAATCTCTCTGGGGTCTCTTTTATGAGGGCTCCACCCTCATGACCTAATCACCTCCCAAAGGCCCCACCTCCAAATACCATCACCCTTGGGTGTTAGGATTTCAACATAGGAATCTGAATCCGGGTGGGGGATATAAACATTCAGTCCATTGCAATGTTCATTGCACAAAATTAAAACAATATGTATTTTAAAGTGGGCAAATAGTCATCTCCAATGGTTTTGCCACTACAAATAGTGTTGGAATAAACATTGTTTTATATCCATCCTTGCATACATCAAAAGGAGTCTGGATGATTATTTTAAAAACATTTATTGTTGTTATTACTAAAGAAATGCATGCTTGTAGTAAAAAAAAAAAAAGTCAGAATGAAACAACAGAAAATGGAAATAACCACACCTAATCCAGTCCCAATCCCTGAGATAATTAATAGATTTTTCTCTTCCCGAATTCAAACATTTTTAAAATAAAAATAGAATCATTCTATGTGTAACATTCTGCAACTCGCTTTTGTACTTGCTATCTCAACAAATAGATTCATTCAACAAATATTTATTGAACCCCCTACATGCGCTCAGAAGTTAGGGACCTAGCAATGTCCTTGCCTTCAAATAATTTATATTCTAGAGGAGGGGACAGACGTAGACATACAATGAATAGTAGTGAAAACCGAGAAAGAAATGGCAGGTGACAAAATTTAACAGGAAGGCCATTTGTACGGTTTTATGTTATCTTTTAGCAATTCCACGGTGTGCATGGAGTTTCCAGGTTTTCTCTGTTATAAATAAAGCTTCCAGGAACATTTTGTCACATAAATTTGCATGTCTATGGGCGATCTCAGGGCTTAGATATCTTACACCCTTTTTTTCTCTCTGGGGCTAGCAACCGTTGCCAGGTCCATGGCTCAAAGGCGGCTCCAGTGAACACCAGGATGCAGAGGGAAGTGCAGGGTCCCAAGCACTTGGGTTTGGGCTCAGACAGGGGAACATACCACAACTTTGCCATTCGCCCTCTGTACCTCTCCATTTGCAAAGTGGGGACAGTAATCTCACAGTGTTATTGAAAGGATTAAATAACATTATTCTCCTCACATTCTTTCTGGGAACAGGCACGAGAGTTCTTTTATTCATTTACTCATCAAACAACTATGAGAGATCCATCAAAATACATCCAATAGGGACAGAGTTCCCTAATGAATAATGGAAAAAGTCGTATAGCACCATTCATTCCCTCCAGTTGGAAAAATAGAGCCTCGCTATTTAAATTGCGGTGTGAGACCAGCAGCGCTGGTGTCACCTAGGAGCTCATTAGAATTGCAGAGTCTCAGGTCTCACTTGAGACCTATTGAATCGACATTTGCCTAGTAGCAAGGTGCCAGGATTTTGCATGTTCATCTTAGTCTGAGAAGCTCTGGTTTGGAGTGAAAGGTAAATGGCAGAGTTAACTAACATTTCATCTCTATGAGGGATTAGAGAGGGTGTGACCTAAAGCATTCTTCTGGGTCGAATTTGGCTTTGTTGCCTAGACTACAAATATTATGGTATTTATCCTTTGAGGGAAAGAACTCAAAAGACCAGATTATTTCCTTAATCCAGTTCTCTAACTGGTTTGGGAACCCAGCCTGCCTCAAAGGTTGGGAGGGGCCTAAGAGGTCTTCATTCCAGCTCAGCACTCAGCTGCTGCCCTGCCCACCTCTGCCCACCCCCACTTCACAGGTGAGGCCCTGAGAAGGGCAGTAATTTGCTTGAAGTTACATACCAACCCGGTGCTGGCCTCCCCGCTCCCAGCTGGTCCTTGTCTCTTCCCTATGTCAAATTTGGGGCCATTTTTTTTTTTTCTTGTGAATTCAGCTTACCATCTTAGAAAGATGATTTTTAAAAGTTTTATTGTAAAAGAATTATGTGCTTATTGTAAAGGATTCATTCCAATTCACAACAAAGTAGAGATTGACTCAACAAGCCCACTCTAAGGTGTCTACCCAAGAGAAACATGTGCACAGAAAACTTGCCCGTGACTATTCATAGCAGCAAGATTCACAATAGCCCCCAAAGGGAAACAGCCCGAGTGTCCATCAGCTGACAAATGGATAAATAAAACATTTACATGATGGGATAGGATTCGAGGATAAAAAGAAATGAAAGGGCTGATACAAACTTCAACACGGATGAACCTTAAAAACATACTAAATGAAAGAAGCCAGCACAAAAGACCATGTGCTGTGTGATTCCATTTATAGAAACGTCCAGAATAGGCAAACCCACAGAAAGGAAAAGTAGGTTTGCGGTTACCAGGGAATGGCGGAAGGGGGAATGGGAAGTGGCTGCTCATGGATATAGGGTTCGTTTTTGGGGTTATCAAAATGTCCCAAAATCAGATACGGGGATGACTGCACAACTCTGTGAATATACCAAAAACTACTGTTTAAAAATAAACAAAACACTTTTTTTTTTTTGGTGATATGTGAATTATATCTCAATAAAACTTATTTAAAAAAATAAAGGTAGGAGGAAGAAAGCAAAATATTCTTTAGTCACACCCGCCCCCACTCCTTCAAGCCGCCCCTCAGTCACTCCATAAATACTCACTGAGGGCCTACTCTGCATCGTCTGTGCCTGAGGACGCAGGCAATGAGAAACGCACACCCCGAGGGCAAGGCCACCCCACATCTAGGGCCCCACAGCCCATGCCTGCACCACCTCCTAATTCCACTGCCTAACCTCACCTTCACCTCCTTTCTTCCTGTCTCCAGCAATCCCCGGGGCCCTCCCTGTCACTGTCCCCAGCCCCTCTTTCCTCACTGCCCTTCCCACCCAGTCACTTGCCACCGCCCGGCCTTCCCCACTCCTCACATCACCTGCATCACCTGAAAAACCCCAGCGCTGGTCAAAGCCAGCCCTCTGCCTACGCTGCACCTGGGCAGCCGGATGTGGCTGGAGAAAAACACTCCACCTTGCCAGCTGCCTCACCTTAAATTCATGACATGCAGCCTGAGTGGGCCCTTAATGCTGCCAGTACGTCACGGTCATTCACTCTCCCGTGTGGCACGCCCTTCTCTCTATAAAACCGGGTTGTATAGAGTAATATTTCTGCCTCCTGGGCCTGTTGGCTCCATGAGCACCTGGCACAGAGTAGGCTCTCGATCAGCGATAACCACTGGGGGTATCATCTCTGGTCCTCGGGCCAGGGGCTCCCTAGTGACCACCCTGCAGTCATTTATTTCGTTCCACTGGCTGGGCAGCCATGGGTTCTTTTCCATTTTGCATCAACCTCCCGGGAGAGGAGGGGAAGTGGCATAGGGCAGTGAAATGCATGGTCGAGCTCAGTAGTAGCAGAGGGAAGCTTACGACTTCCTGCAGCCAATGTCCC
The DNA here is from genome assembly GCA_030015415.1 of Cynopterus sphinx. Taxonomy (NCBI): domain Eukaryota; kingdom Metazoa; phylum Chordata; class Mammalia; order Chiroptera; family Pteropodidae; genus Cynopterus; species Cynopterus sphinx. Next base: position 121,730,751 of record CM057387.1, read on the forward strand.
GAGTGATAGGTCAAGCCTGAGTCAGAGCACGGGGCCAAAACGGAAAGTTACCAGGGCCTCAGAAAGGGAGTGTGGAGGAGCTGGGGGTGGTGCAGACAGCCAGCTCACCAGAATGGACCCATGGGGCAGGGCAGGAGAGCCACCCCCAGGAATCCAGGCTGTACTTCCCTCCAGGGAGCTGAACAAAACCCAGAGGAAGGAGGAAGTGTGAGTCTGGCTCCCCCTGACTCCATCTGGGTCAAGTCACCTCTTACCCCTGCAGGAAGCCTGCCGCCTGCCTTCCCCCCTGACAGGATCCAGCAACCTTAGTCTGTCTGTTCATAACACTGACCTGATTTGCCCACCAACACCCTCCATTCCTCCGCCTCAGTGTAGACATACTGAGATGTTTACAGGTGCCTCCCTGCGTCTACAAGTTGGTCTTGGAAGATAATAGAGACACCAGGAGGGGCGGGAAAAGTCCGGTTCTGGAAGTCCAGACTCCCGGGGCATGACCACTAGCCAGCTGTGTGAGCCTGGCAGGTCTCACACCCTCCCTGGGATCCAGTCTCCACTACTGCAAGAGGGCCAGAGGCGGCTGGACTCGTGACCTACCTGTTCCTCGGCTCTGGAATTCTGGGTTGGGCCTCCTCATCCCCTTGCCCTCAGGAGAAGAATCCCAACATCTCCATACACCCGAGGGGCCCTGAGGGCTTGGTCCTGCCACACCTGGACCTCGGCTCTGCGGCTTCCTGCGCCCCCAGCAACATTCAGCTGTGGCCAGATCAGAGCACGCAGGTCCTCAGCGGGCTGAGCTCTGTCATCCTCTGGGCCCCAGCTTGGATGTCTCTTTCCCTATGGCCTTCCTCTCCTGACCTGCCAGCTATGTGCGTCCCCTAGCAAGGGCTGTCCTGTTTTCTCTCTTCTTCATTCAACTGAGCTCTGTGCCAAGGACACTGACCGGCATTCAGAAGGGGTCGATACAAATATTATGAATGAATGAATGAATGAAGTGGAAGCTCCCCAGGCAAGCTGGAGCCAAGGTTTGCTTCTCTTACACGGGGCTTGGGGTGAGGCCACACCAGAGCTCCGCCCTGCCGAGGGGGGGGTGCAGGTGGGAGGGGTGGAGATTTTCAAGAGAGGTTCCAGCTGGGCCACAGCCCTGCCACAGCCCAGAGCCGCCCGGCCCATGACTCACAGGCCCCAAACAGCTTTCTTAACCCGCCCTGGCCTTTTCAGATCTGCCTTCTGATTAGGCCTTGAGGCTAATGCCTCTCAGGTTTCTCTCCCGCTGGGTCGGTCTCTCCCTATGAGCTCGAAGTTTACAAGATCCCACTGGCTTTAAAGGAGCAGCTAAAGATTCCTGGGCCGCATTAAGGTTTTCCTGAGAAATCCTTTCTCTGTTTACAGAGAGGAAAAAACGTTGCCACCCACGCTGGCTAACGGTCATTCTGATTTTCTGAGACCTCCTCGCCACCCACCTCCCATTTGGCATCTACCTCCTGGTTGCTGGGGTGGAGGGGAGCCCCACCCCAGCATTCCCAGGCTCCGGAGGTCACCAGGGTTAGGGAACAGCAGCCCCAATGCTCTTGTTTATATGGGCTGCCTGGCCATGGACTTCCGGGGCCACCAGGGACTCACTCTACTCCTAGGGACAATGAGGAATCCACAGAAAGTGGGTGCGGTGCCCCCCCCCGATGGAATCCTTGCCCTTTTCCAGACGTTTTCTCTCCCAGCCCAACACGTCCCCATTCACAGGAAAGGATCTGATGGCCTCCTCTTGTCCTGTGTCCTTGTATCAACGATAGGCCGTGCCTCCTGGAGCTCAGACTTTTTCCTTTATCCCATTACTTTTTAAAATAACAAACTCTTAACTTTGGAACAATTTTAGATTTACACTGCAAAAGATCAGTTTCCTAATACCCTTCAGCAGTTTCCCTTTTGTTAACGTCGTCTTACGTTTGTCAGAGTGAGGAAACAACATTGAGTTTAGTCAGATGCTGTTCTATCCCTTCAAATGTGATGATAATGATAATTATCTCCATTTCACAGATGAAGGGAAAAGATTTGGGGAGGTGAATCACTCATAGCTATGAATGTCACATAGCTAGGACGTGAAGGCAGCGGAAGAAAGGGATTAGGAGTTGGCATTTGGGGCTGGAATCACAGTGGTGTGACCTTGAGCCCTAATCTCCTTGTCTGAGGGGTGGATCATAAGAATTTACTTTAGGGCAGGAGCAGGACTAAATGAGGTCATGTCCATGGGCTTCTACCTGCCCACAAATGGCCCCTGTTGTTATTTACCAGCAGTGTCATCATCACTAAGGAGCCTAGAGCTCTCTCTTACTCCAAGTTCTTTAGGGATTATATTTAGAATAGCCCCGCCCCCACTCACCCTCTGGGAACCTTTACTGGGGGAAAACAGGTCCAACAGACCTTGCTTTGACCAGGCCCTTAAGACTGAGAGTTAGAAATCCTAAGGTGTAGCCCCACGGTGGCCTCTGGTTGCATGTCCTTGGGCAAGTCATAGAATGTCTCTGAGCCTCAGTTTCCTTAACTGTAAAATGAGGATGACCAGAAGTGTTGGGAGGCTCTGATCATCCTCATTTTACCATGGAACAAACATGGAGCAGCCCAGGGCCAGCCCCCCAGCAATTGTCAGCACAGCATTCCTCTGGTCCCCTGAGGGGCAGGCAGGTCACAGCCTGGGATTCAGTCAGGCAGGCCCGGTTTCATTCAGGGCAGGCGGCCTGACCCTGCTGAAACCCCCACTTCCTGTCAGCAATAATCAATCATCGGAGGTATTCAGCCTCACCCCAAACAAGAACTCAGGAAATAAAAGTCAGTTTCCGCTGCCCCTCCTCACCCTCAGGCCTAAAGAGGCTGTCTCAAGGTCAAGTAGCTGGTTAGGGTTTCCATCAGCGGAAAGTCTACGTCTTGCTGAGACCCTGTCCCATCCACCCGAGCATGGAACATGCAGATGTAACATCGACACATGTTGAGCATGTTTTTAACTCCTAGGAGAACCAGGCAGATGTTACAGCTGACCGGCTCAAAAGGGCGACAGAAGAACATTCACGTTTATAGGTGAGGAATATTGAAATGAACGTGCAATTGGAGGCCAAACTGGTTTTTCCATAAGGGGGTGAGGGGACCACCTACCTGACAGGACAGAACTTAGTGACCTACAACTGACCGAGTTGGAAAGGAGCTCAAAGACAATGAAAGCCAGCCATCTGTAAATTTCCACTGAAATGCACATTTTTTTTTTCTGCAGAAGGAAGGTCATGAATGCGGTCCACGCCGTGGTCTCTAATCTGACGATCATTCACGGGGTTAGCATGCCTCACGCAGTAGGAATGCGAATCCTTTCTGCAGGAATCGGGCAAATTACATCTCATGGTGAGCAAGAGGCCTGAAGCCTAAAATCAGCAAGGTTGTTTTTTTTTTCAGCTGGATTTTGGCATCTGGAACACTCTAGAATACGGGTGCTTGTGACATGGGTCTGGTTTGACCTTGACTGCCGTGCGCCCTGGGCAGTTACGCCACCACTCTGATGTGTAGCTCCCCTGTCTCTGAATTGGGATATTAATAACACCTACTTCATAGGTTATTATTCTTCTATGAGTAGGCTTCACCTCATGAGAGGTTGCCCTTTAAACTGGTAAAGCCATTTCTTTTCAAATGTCCTGTGGTCACTGGTATTATCAGCCCAGCCTTCTCTACTCTCTGCCTCCCGCCCTGTTCCCTTCTGCTCTCCATTAGGTCCTCATTGCCACCACTTGTGTCCCAAGCAGTGGGAGGGGGCAGCATCTGGCTGCCTGGAGGGGCTGGCACGTGCTCAGTGGCAAACACATCCAAGCACCTGGATATGGCTTCGGGCAAGGGGGGGATGGCCCCGGGAGGGTGGGACCAGCAGAAAGGCTCTGGCAACTCAGTGGCCCTGTTCGTTATGTGCTTATTGAGCCCAGGTTCCCAGGTCCCAACTAGCAGGAGTGGCAGTGTGGGAACTCCCAGGGGAGACCCTCCCAGCAGGTCGAAGTTTGGGCTCATGAGGAGTTCAGTCTCCTGACACACTGGCCTCCCTCCAAGAAGGTGTCTTCCAAGTGCAGCGATTCCACAGCCACGTCGTTCACTCTCTCGTTTTCCCGTTCCTGCTCCTCTCTCTTTCTCACTGCAACCCCAGGCAGAGGGCCGGCGGGAAGCTTCCCATCCTGCACCTGGAGAAGCGGGGGACCTGAGAGGCGTGAGAACATCGGTGCCCCAGGGCCCCGTGCCCCGTTCGCTAGCCCATGCTGCCCTCCAGTGGCGCTGCCAGCACCTGCGTTCGGGAAGCCCGGGCCAGCCTTCCTAGGTACCCAATCCAGGGGACGTGTGCCCCCCTCGCATCCTCCCTCTATCTCTGAGCATTAAATATATATTTATGCACATATTCGAGTGTGGTAAAGTATACAGCATCCTAACCATTTTTTAAGTGTACAGTTCGGTGGCACCTTAAGTACATTCGCATCGTTGACAAGCATCTCCCTATTCATCTCCAAACTCCTCTCATCTTGAAACTCCTGGTGATCTCATTAAACCCCCCATTCCCCTCTCCCAGCCCCTAACCACCCACCCGCTTCTATCTGCCTCTATGATCTGAACCACTCTAAATCATCTTTTGTGACTGGCTTATTTCACATGGTGCAAGTCCCCCTAGAAGTGTTCCTCTCGTGGAGCGATTTGTAAATGTGCAGCCTGAAGACAAAGGCACCCCCCAGGAATCCATCCAGATACCATCCCTCCAAACATGACCCACCAGAAGTCAGCCGGGACATGAGGAATCACAACACAAGATTATAATGTAACGATAGGAAGAAGCAAATCAAGTCAGCTTGGGGATCCCTGACAGCGGGGAGCTTGCCTGGCTCTCAGAACTGGGTCCTGGTGGCCTCTAATCTCACAGCTCGCTGTGGTTATGACCCGAGCACTGCACCTCTAGGCCAAGTGCAAAAATGACCAGCAAACCCTCCCCCCAGCCTGGGAGCCACTCACTGCTGCTTCCCTGCCAACCAGGGCTGTAGTGCCACCTCCTGGATATAAATGTTAAAGTTCTCAATTACAGAACTACCCCTGGCTTACTGAGATGCCCTGAAGCTCCCCATGCTGGGTGGCTGCAGCAAGCACCATAAACCCCACTTTGCTGACCGGGGGCATGTCCCAGTGATCTGATGGAAGGGCTTCAACAGGACCACTGAGGAACACTGACAAAAGGAGTGACAGTAGCAGAGGGAGCAGGGGGCTCAGGAGCTGGTCAGAAACCCACCATCCCAAGGTTTCCTTCCATCACAGCAACCCTCTGATAGATATTCGTGTTGTTCCCGTTTTGCAGACGAGGAAATCAAGGCCCAAAGGATTAAAAACTGGTCTGCACTGTTGGATGGCAGCTCCAGGTCTGGGAACTGAGTTGCCCGCCCACGTTCAGTGCTTTCCCACCACGCACCCTGCTCTCTGGAGCCAGCCCTGCTCCCGCGCAGAGCTCATCCCGAAGGTAGACGGACTCTGCTATGAAATCTGGTGGCTGAGACGCCTCCTACAGCTAAGGCTCCACCCTAGACACCCTGCAGCCAACTCCTCTGCTGGCGGCCTGCATCCAGGAGCAACACGCCTGCGTGGACCGGAGCAAATCTTCATAAGGACGTGTTTCCTGATCTGCTGCGCTGAGCCCCAGTTTGGGCGGAAGGAGGTGCAGGCACTGGGCACCTGTGCCACAGCAAACAGAGGCCCAGTGAGCATGTTTCCAGGGCTTTTACCAAGGGCCTGAGTTCATCTAGGCGAGATCTTAGATGGAACACAGACGGACTTCTAATAGTTACGCATTTATTTTCACGTGTGATAGGAAAAAACATAACTAGCACACCAACATGTGACCGCACAGCTATACTGCTTAGCACAAGACTACAGCTGCAAGTGAGTTTTAAAAAGTATGCTGGTTTAAAGATAACATTAAGAAAATACGAGAATAGGAGGTCCTTGGTTAGGACAAAAATTGGGGAGATGGTATGTGAACGCCTGGTTTGGGGACTCGCTGATCTAAGCTTTGGGCAGAAAGCCATGCTCGGTCTGCAGCCCCTGAGGGGTTCCACGGAGAAGCACCCCCAGTCTGTGGAGGCGGGCATGCTCAGAGGAGTGGGTGGGACATTGAGATGGCTGCAGGGAGGACAGTACAACTTGCATGGACATTGGTCCATGCCCTACAAGATGTCTAGAAGTTACAAAGCAAAGAAAGAGATTTTCCTTAAAAGGAAAGATGACCCTTCTAGGTGTGCCTTGAGGAGGCAGTGGTCCCGGGGCTGCCTGGGCAGAAGGGCGCAAGTGAGACTTGGGGGGATAACTGGGGGACTGTCCTGGAGGGGTGCGTGTGCGTGTGGACTGGGGTGTGCACGGCCCCAGTCAAGGCTGCAGGAAGAACACTCAGAGCTCCTGCACCCTGTTCCCAGCAAACAACAGGCACCTAATGTCTGTTGACTCACTGCTGCATGCAGGAGGAGCACCAGGGGGCAGGGTGGAGGGGCTGCCTATGTCCTTGCCTGTCGGCATACCTCACCCTCCCCTCCGGCCTCTGCTCCTCGGGTTTACAGCTGGGCCCGGCCCCACGCCACCCAGGTGCAAAGTCCATGACTGTGTCAACACCTGGTCACCTTCTTGTACATTTATGAACAAACGGAAGACATCACCTATCAAGATTGACCCCCCCAAAAAAATACAAAGTATGTGCCATCATTTAAACCTCACTTTTTAAAAAAGTGCTTTTTAAAGGACCTTGGAGTTTTACTCAAACAGCTCAGTCCTGCAAGCCAGAGCTGATCTCAGCACCTCATACGGGACAATAAAAGTGTCATGGCTAGGGACATGCGGTGCCTCCCGGACTCTTGCCCTGACTCATCCCTGGAAATGGGGTCAAGGCCAGTGCTCAAGAGGGGCCAGAGGCTCGGAGCTCAGAGCGCACACCCAGGGTGTGACACTCACGCATGAAGACTTCCGATGCCCAGGGGAGGGGGGGAGGCAGAATTGTGAGAGGCGCCTTCCGCCTGCCACCCACCCCTGAGCTGGGGTCACAGACATGACGGGCTGGTCCTGTGGTAGGAAGGAAAGTGTGCAAGAGCAGGTCAGGAAGGGAAACCGAGTCAGGGAGGACCCCCTTCTCCCCTGACGAGGGCTGGTGGGTGGCTCAGGGCCCCAGCGCCTGGTGGGGCTCTCAGCAGCACCCTGCGGCACTCCGCTTCACGTGGCATGGCTTGCAGAAGAGATGGTTGTCCAGGGGGTAGCAGCCTTGGTCCGTGGGCTCCACGGACAGGAGGATCCTGCAGTCCTGCAGAGACAGGGGACATGCGGTTGGACCCCTGGCCTGAGTGTGGCAGAGTGGAGCCCGCCCAGGCTCGGGGTGCACCTAGCATGTGCCGATGAAATGACCTGGGTGAACGCACGCCCTAAAGCTGAGGATGGTGGCTTGTCACCCCTGATCTCCCAGCGCACCCGGGCTGGGTCTGCATCTGGGAGGACAAGGCAAGGCACACGGGCCTTTCACTCACACATGGTGTGGTGACGAGAGCAGAGTCAGCGCAAGGGAGAGCTGGACACTGCGAGACGTCCCCTGAGGAATCATGAAAAGATCTGGAAGGGCCTTACCAACCACCCAACGACCCCTTTAGAACATGAGCTCTGCGAGGCAGTGACCCCACTTTCTGCGAGATTCCGCCAAGGCCAGAGTCTGGTGTGCCCCTGGCACACGATAAATCTCTGCTAAGTGGGTAACTCAGTCCAGTGCAGAGCTTCATCTCACAGACGGGGAAACTGAGGTCCAGCAGGGGATGGGACTTGCCCCAGGTTGCATAGCTGGCTCCAGACCTGAGGTAAGACCAGGTCTCCACGCTTAGCATCCAGGGGTCTTTTCGTTGTTCTGCCGCTGGCACAGCTTCGACACTGGCACAAACTTGAATATTCCGGTTTTTCGATTCACCAGAGGACTTCAGAATGAGGAGGATGGGGATTTGGGGCCCCAGCTGCTAACTTCACCATTCTGCTGCAAGCACACGCCTCACCTGGGCACACGCTGGGCAGCAATCACGGGGACAATGACTGCCCAGAGACCTGGTTCCTGGCATGGCTGGTGTCCTCTGGCAGCTGCATTAATTCTTCCAGAGGGCCTGGTCCCCATAGGGACCGCCTTGGGCTCACAGGCGCCACCCTGGCCCAGCAGCCTGCCGAGGGCGCCCTCGCGTGTCCTTTTTCTGCATAGCACCTCCAGTCTCCAGGGGACTCGGCCCATTTAACGCCGGGATCTGTGCAATTCCTCCTACCTGCCACTTGTTTGGCACTCTCAAAGCATCAAGTGCCCAACCTGAGGTCCCAAAGGGGCACGTGTGACCTCTTCTAAATTTGAATCGAGTGAAGAAACACAGACACTACAACCCAGTCACACAGTCTGGCCATAAGCTGCAGGGCAGCAGGAGGCTGGCTAGCCCCAGCCCAGACGAACAAGCGCTGGAAGCACTTTTCTCAGCCTCAGTTTCCATCTGAAATGGGGACGATAACTCCCACCTCGCAAGATCATCAATAGGATTAAATAAGGCGATATACATGGAAGCACAGTGTAGATGAAAAAACACTACCCCGGTATAAAGTGTTGTCACCCTTCCAGCAAGGAGCAGGAATGACGAGAGGGGTGTGGACGGCACCTTGAAACCCATTTTCCTTTCTAGAGAAACGGCACCCCAAATTAGTCCAGGCCGCTGTGGTTTGAGCCTTACCATCTGAAACAGAACTGCCGGAATCCAAACTCGATTTCCTGCAGCAACCTGGGTTATGCTCACGGTAGCCTTGGCCAGGCTGACCAAGGACAGGCCGGGAGCGGTCATCTGCTCACTAGCTAGGCTCAGGAAAACGCTAACTGTCCCTGGACATTATGAGGGCTATGGCGGTGATAACAGCACTTGATTTTCGTCATTGTTCTTTCAAGATGTGTTATCAGCTGGACCTTGAGCTCTTAACCAACAGAGACAACGTAATTACGAAGCAATCTGTCATCCTCTCCACCAAGCTGCCTTGTCACTAGTGGCGAAAACAGCCTCTGGGTTCCACGTATCCCTCTGAATAAATGTTTAGAGTTACTCACTGGCTGATTAAGAGATTTGCTCGGTGAGTCCCCACTCAGGTGACACTCATAAAGCTGCCTCCCCAGGAGGACTGACTATATAATTCACAGGATCCAGGGCAAAATGAAAATGCAGAACTCTTTGTTCAACAGTAAGAATTTTAAGACAGTGACAGCAGAGCTTCGAAGCAAGCGTGGGACCCTTCTGAGCAAGGGGGCCTGCGTGACTCCCTGGGCATTTCGTGCTGGGACTCCTGCACCAGCTTCTGACCAGCCTCCCATCTCAGCCTCGCCCCTCCCTACAGCCCGAGGTCCAGACTCCTCGGCCTGGCACAGGGGGCCGTTCCTTCTCTCTGACCACACCCTCCTGCATTCTACACTCCAGACACACCTAGGAACGTCCCCGTCCTCTGATCCTTCAGGCTTGCTCATGCAGGTTTTTACAGACCTTTGCCTCTTTCTGGACTTCCTTTCCCCTCTCTGATAATCTGGCAAACTCCTACTGTCCTGTGAGGCCCGGGTCAAGCCTCCCCTCCCCTATAAGAGTGCCTTTGAGTCCAGCACCCTGGTTAGACTCGATCCTACCTTCTTAGTCCCAAAGCTGGTTTGTACATGCTCCTTCCCAGAACCCAGGAAGGACATACGTGGTGTGGGTCTGTCCAGCATCCCCCTCCTCCTTCCCATGCTGTAGCAGCTCCTGTTTCATATGGTTCCGCCTCCCGGTGGGTTTTAATTGTAGCCTCTGGCCAGTGATTGGTTCAGAATGGGCATGTGACCCACGCTGGGCCAATCAGAAGCCTTCTCGGGACTGAATGGGATCCCTGGAGTAGTGTCTAAGTTAAAAGCATGCAAACCTGGGCGGACCATGGCAATACGCTGTACCCCCCTCCTCCTGGAGGACGCCAGCCCACAGGAAGAGAAAAATGAAGCAAACACCAAAGGGCCAGAACTGAGAGATGGAGAGAGAGCCCTGATGATATCACCTGATACCATCAATGACATGACCAACGAGAGCCGTCCCATGATCCCCTTGCTTGTGGGAAGCAGGTTGGATTTGGTTTCTATCATTAACTCAGAGTCCTGATTTACAGCCTCTATTCACAGTCATTTCCATGCTTCTTTGCTCTTGGACAGTAAGCAACTTCAGAGCACAGCCCTCACCCTGCCTTGGCCCACCAGGCTCTTGGACAAGACCCACAGCATGTCATTCAAGCATCACTGCTCTACTCACCTCACACCTGTAGCAGTTTTCGTGGAAGTTTCTTCCCATGCACTCGATTTTGAAGGCATCCTTCCCATCTCGGGGGATGATGGGATTCTCACAGATGCTGCACACAGGGGCGAATTTCCTAGAGGGGAAGGAACCCACGCTCGGGAGGTGTTCACGCCGACAACCACAGAAATTAGCTTTCCGAACGGGGGCTGGCTCTAGTTCACCTCCCAGAGCTATTTCAGACCTGCTGCTATATGACTGCACCTGGAGCTACAACCACAAAAGCCTATTTCTTCCTGGCAGGAGGAGATGGAGAGGTGTGTGTAATTACACTCAGCTTCCCAGGGTATAATTAGCTTGAGGCAAGGAAGTGACTGGGTAATGTTAGGGTTTGAAAAAGCAGAGACATCTTATGTGAGTTTAGGAGGGCTGGGCCCACTTCGTTTATCCTGTATTATAGGTCATTGCTTTTTCCTCCTCTTCTCGCCTTTTTAATGAGCACATCTCTCTCCCCTTGGGCAGTGAGCAGCTGGAGGGCAGGCACTGAGCTTCTGGGATATCTGTGCAGACACTGCTCCCTACAGCTCCAGGGGAGGCTCTGTGGTCTGGGGGTTGAAAGGAAGGCCCTGAACTTAGGTCAATGGGGGTTTGAATCGATGCTTCCATACTCACCAGCTGGGAGACTTTGGGTACTTAACTGCTGCATGCCTCAGTTTCCACATTTGGTAAAACAGACCCCTTAATAGCACTTGCCTTGACAGGACAGTTTTGAGGATAAAATGGCCTAACACAAGTGGAGCGCCTGGCACAGTGTAGATGCTCAAAAAGTTAGCCACAGGCAGGTGCACGGTCAGAGTGAAGGTATGTGGAGCAGGCAGACCAGTTTCTGCAGGAAAGCTCACTCCCAGCCCCCGGCACTCGGGCTCAGCTTCTCCATTCTGCCTGAGTCCCACCCTGTCCCCCCATGATCCGAACCCTCTCCTACCTATAGAAGTCGTCCAGGCAGTACACCTCATTCTGGTTGTCCAGGGCAAAGCTCTCATCCCCGATACAGCGGGCACAGGTCACACACGTGAAGCAGGCTGGGTGGAAGGCCCGGCCCAGGGCCCTGATGATGTGTTCCTGGACCACCTCACCACACTTGCCACACTTCTCCAGCGTGTCCTGAAACAGAGGGCCATTGCCTCAGAGCCTTCCCCTGCATGTGCCACAAGAGGCTTCTGGCTAGCTCAGAAGGGGTGTTGAAGGCTAGTGGTGCAGGACAGGAGCTCGGATTGATGTAGTTAGCCTGTAAATACTACCCCCAAACTGCCACTATTTCTTAAAATGGATCGATCCTGGCATTGTGTCCTTGGCTTACAGTGAGGATCCCTGCCATGATGCTATCTATGACTGCATATTGTTATTAGGAAATGCTCGAGGTCAGTGTCCACTAGGGCCCACAGAAGAAATTTTTCTTAAATCCCAGAGTTAAGAAAAGGAATTCCTAGAGAACTGGTGTACTTTTCATCTTACGGACAATAAACCTTGAAACTCTTTCCCTTTTCCATTTGGCCATTCGGAAGTTCAGAGTCAAATTTCATGCTCTATCTTTAGGAACAACTGTAGGGGTCTTTCATTTATATATTTTGGGGTACCAACTTTCCCTTTGGTCTCATCTCACTTTCTACTTTGATTTTCTTCTGTTCTGATTTATGTCACATCTCAGTACTGTAAGTGTATTCTTTAAAAAAAATGTGTTTTTACTGTGGTGAGTACACTTAACATGAGATGCATCCTTTCGACACATATTTTTAAGTGTCCAACGTTGTTGACTAGGGGTATATGTGCAATCTTATAATCTTATACACTGTCTCAAATCCATTCGGGAAGAAGGATGAGACAGAGATACAGAGGCAGAGAGATATCACTGAGGCAGAGAAGACACCTCCCTCTAACCAGTCCATCTTTTTTCCTAGACATGTCTCTTCCCTTCCTGGCTGTGCTCCTGTTAATTTTAACCTGATTTCATCTTACATACATCTTTGGTGGAGGCACCATTTCCCTCCCTAGCACACTGCTCAAGTCCCTCCTGGCTGCTTCCAGCTCTCAACACCCTCTCTCACCTCTGCTTGCCCTCAGTGCCTCACCCCTGCCTGGCTACAAGCTGAGGGAGGGGGATAAAGACATACCACTGTCATGTTGAGGGGACAGAGGGCTCCTTTCTCCTCCCACAGTGACTCCTTGTTGCCTGTGGGCAGGTAGTTCTGATTTTTCTAGATAGTCCCAACTCCTAACATCCTAACTCCTCAAGTCAGTAGTTTTCAAACTTCAGAATCATTTGAGAGACTTGTTTAAAATGCAGACTGCCAGGTGCTAACATCAGGAGGACAAGATGAGGCCTACGCACATCCAGGTGGTGCGTTTGTGGGTGGTCTGTACACCGCACTGAAAAATGCCACCACACACCAGTGGAGTCAGTGATTCCTATACCTTGGCATCTAAACTAGCTCTCCCGGGCTGTGTTTGGTACCCAGGGGTAACAAAGTTTCCCCCGTTAGCCTGTGCATCGGAACCTTGTGGCTCTAGGGGGGAGAGTGGTCTGACCACAGACAGGCTTCAGAACTAGATGGGCACAGGGTAGAACGCCAGCTCTGTCACCTTCTGGAGTATGACCCTGTGTGACAGGCTGAGTGCTATCTGCACAGATTCCAGGTCCTAATCCCTGGAACCTGTGACTACGCTGAATGGCAAGAGACTCTGCAAATGTGATTGAGTTAAGGACCTTGAGATGAGATTATCCTGGATTATCCAGGTGGGCCCCAAAGGCCATCAACAAATGTCCTGGTAAGAAGGAGGCAGAGGGAGAGTTGACGCAGAAGGAAATATGATGCTGAAGCAAGATGCTGCCCTGTTGACTTTGAAAATGGAGCAAGGAATGCAAGGAATGCAGCTTCAGAGGCTGAAAAAGGCAAAGAAAGGGCTTCTCCCCTCCAGCTGCGGGTAGGGGGAGCACATGCTTCGAGTCTGACGCACTGACACTGAGTTTGGACTTCCGACCTCCAGAACTGAGAGAGAATAAAAGTGTACCGCTTGAAGTCACCAAGCGTGTGGCAACTCATTACAGCAGCAGCAGGAACTAATACACCCCGACAGAGCTCCTGCCCCTCTCTGCGCCTCGGCCTCCTCACTCGTGAAATGCATCGAGAGTGCCTACCTGAGGCCCAGGATTGTAATGATACAATGTCTCCCAGGTGCCCAGCTGGGCCCCTGGCACCTGGAGAACTGCCACGGGGGGGTTACCTGGTAGCAGGGTTCGCAGAGGGGCCGCCCATCCTTCTGGTAGAAGCTCTGCCCGGCCAGCTGGCGGCGACAGGTGCGGCACGTGAAGCACTGGGCGTGGTACTGCCTCTTCATGGCCTCCACGGCCAGCTCTCGGGGGGACACGGTCTTGTGGCAGAAGGCACAGACATCTGGGGTAGAGGAGACACAGGCCATGATCCACTCAGCCTGGGAGTACCGTTCCCAGTCACCACCCAGAGTGCCCGGTGTCTGCCTCGAATTCCCAGGGGGTGTTGTGAGTGTGGCCTGATGTCCTGAGGGTCTTAAGGAGCAGTGAAAAGCTGTGTGAGTGTCTTAGGAAAAGAGTGTCAGGGCAAATGGGTTGCCATCTGCAAAAAATTAGAGTGGGGGGCTCTCTCATGACACCTCACACCCAGGTCATTCCAAATGTACAGGTCTCGATGTGGAAAATGAAACCACAAGGACCCTAGAGGAACCCAGAGCAGAATGAGTTTATAACCTTGGGGCAGAAAAGGCCTTTTAGTGCATGGTAAGTACTTAATACTGCTCATTAAATGAGTGACCCAACGCAGGAGAGGCTGTGGGCAAACGGGCATGCAGACACTGCAGAGTGTAGATTGAACCGACCAAGAGGGGCGATTTGGCAAAAATATTGAAGTTACAAGTGCACCTGCCCTTTGAACAACGTGCTTTCTCTTCTAGGAATTTATCTCACAAATTTGCACATGAGCAAAATGACCCACATGCAAGGCAATTCATTTTGGCCTTATTTGTCACATCAAAAAGACACCTAAGCACCCGTTCAGACAACTGGTTAAATGCACATGGTAGGACCCAGCTAAGGAATAGTATGCAGCTGTGAAAAAGGAGCCACTCTATGTTCTGATGTGGAACGAGTTCTAAGACGTATGAAGGAAAGGAGAGTACAGAAAAGCACAAAGTTTGCTATCATTTGTGGAAAAATCTGTGGGGGGCAGTGGATACATATTTGTATCTGTTCACACACGCATAAAATAGCTCTGGAAGGGTATGCGAGACATCACCAACAGGAGCTATCTATACGGGGATGGACCCCTCACTGTGTACCCTGTCACACTTTCTATTTTGCACTGTGTGAGGGTCTTATGTATTCAAATACTTAAGTAGTGAAAAAAGTCCAAGGCATTTTTGCTATCGCAGCAAATTGTGTTGGTCAAATTTAAATGGATTTTAGTTATACAGGAAAAATGGTGAAGACCATGTAGATAAAGGCCTGTCACTGACCCGTGAGCTGGGGCAGGCGCTGTGGTCCCTGCTCTCCCAGCTCCCATGTGGGAGCCCACTCCAGCCTCACAAGGGCCCCTGGGGACCCTCCAGAATCCTCCCAGCCCTGTGCCCGTACCTGTGGATGCCTCTCTCTCAGGGAAGCCAACAGGCTCTGCTGGGGGAGGCGGCAGCTTCTCTTCCACAGGCCTGAGATGGCCCGGCTGAGGCTGGAATTGAGGCCCCTCCACCAGGGACTGTGGGGACAGGAGAGCAGGTAGGACAGAAGTCATCCAGTGGGGACCCCACTCAGCCCTCCCAGCTCTGCTCCTTGTCTGGTGGTACCAGGCACAGTTAGCCCCCTGGAGCCCCTCCCATTTCTACGAAGGGCAGAGGATTACACTCGGGTTTCCTGTGCAGCATAAGGGATTTAGATCAGACCCAGGGAAATGTCTTCTCAGAGCTAAAGGGGCACCCAAGGGGGAAAAGAATATTGCACCCCTTCTCTGGGACCTTAAAAAACATGACCAGTTTTTACCAGCTTCAAAGAGCTTCGAAGAACTCGAGCAGGAGGAAGGACTAAACGACCTCCAGGCTTAGAACCCCTGACAGGCCCAGAGAGCCCAGATTCCCCCGCCCCAGCCCATGGGGCTCTGTCCGGGTCAAGGCCTTTGTGGTACCTGTGGCGGGGGTGGGGGCGGGGGCAGGTGCAGCTGCTCTAAGTCCGAAATGAGTGACGCCCCCACTGAGGCCGGGGGCTGGTCATCACAAGGTGGCAGGTATGCTGGTGGGGGCGGCGGTGGAGGTGGGAGGAGGTCCAGGTCGGAGAGTGCGTCCTCTCCATCCAGGGCTGGAGGAGGAAGAGAGCATCCTGCAGCCAGAAGGGGAGACAGGATTGGCCACAGTCAGTGCAGGAGAACAGAGGTGTCCACCTGCCTGGAAGGCTGTGCAGCGAGGTGGCTGCGGACTCAGGTCCAGGGTCACCCAGACCTGGGATCCATCCCCAACTCTGCCACTGACTTGACATGTGTCTTCAGGCAAGAGACTCAGGCTGAGTCTCCGTTTGCTCAGTTGGGTATCCGTCACTTAGGGTTGTGAAGACTATGAGATGATGCAGGTGAGGGCTCGGCACAGTGGATGGGACGTACCACAGGCTCAGAAACCAGTCAAAGCCCCCCAGAGCCGCCCTCCCACCCCACTGCTAGCATGCCCGAAACCCCTGCTAGAAGGCCCTTGCTGGGATACAAGCAGATCCAACCCCTAAGGCGGTCGGTGATTGTCAAAGTGTGGCCAGCAGCCAGGCCTGTGAGTGTTAGAAATGCAACTTCACCTGCCCCCCACATCCCCACCGCGCCTGCACAACCAGAAACCCAGCCATGTGGAGCTTAAGCCCTCCCCCGTGGTGCTGAAGCAGGGACCATCGAGTGGTTCAACAGATTCAGGTAATAACCATCAGGCACTGAAAGCATTAAGTGGAAGGTTGATGGCGAACTTTCCAAAGGAGGGGGCAGCCTGACACCACCCACAGGGAACCTCAGCAGACGTATGGGGTCTTTCAACCCCCGGTTTGCTATAGGAAGCCCCACAGGCACCACCTCTGAAGTGTTCTCACCAAAACAAGCCCAAACACATTAACCAAAACCAAACACAATCTAAGCAGGTCCCCAGAGTTAACCTCCACTTATAATACATTTGGAAGGCAGAGGGGCAAGCTGGATGAGACCACAGGACGCAGAGACAAATCAGCATTCGGGGACGTTCTACAGAAACTGATCTTATTTCTGCAACAAGTCAGAGGCGTGGGAGAGAAAAAGAGAGACGATTTCCTTGAAATTAAGAGACTTTAGAGAAGAATCACCAAATATAATTGTAAATATTTGTGCTGGCCAATGAAATCGCCACCCAGCCACGTGTGGTTATCGAGCACATGAAAAATCCACACTGGAAGATGCATGGAAGAAAAAGGGATGTCTACCCCCTCATAATCACTTTTATAAAGACTACATGCTGAAACGGTAATTTTTATATATTGAGCTGCATAATATATATCATAAGGAGTAATATCACTTAACTCTTTTCCTTTTTTATGTGGATCCTAGAAAAATTTAAATTACATAGGAGGCTTGCATTTGTGACTCACCATATATTTTTACTGGACGGTGATGGTATAGATCTTATTTGATCCTGATTCAAAGGATGAATCATCTCACTTAATTCTCCTCACTTTGAAGGTGAGAAAAAGTTTAAAATTCCACTGAATGATACAGCTCAAAAGAAGGACAAGACGTAATGTAAACCATTCATTCTACCACAGTCCAAGAGTTAAAAGGCATTTTTATGACAACTCAGGAAAATTAATTCTGGGTAGAATATTAGATAATCATAAGGCCTCCTTATTTTGTGTGTGGTTATGCAAGAAAATGACCATATTTAGAGATCTACCCTGAAGAATGCGGGACTGAAATGACCTGATTACTGGCATTTCCTTCCAAATACTTCACAAATCAGAAGAAAGGAAGGAAGATGAAATAAATATGGTGAAAACTTAGTAACTGTTGAAACTGGACGTGAAGCATCCAGGGTTCCTTGTAGTTTTCCCTACCTCTGTGTATGTTTGAAAGTTTCATTAAAGTAAAACACACACACACACACACACACACAGCAACCCACCAGCAAACACACACACACACACACACACACACACATACACAAACACACACACACGCGAGACAGGAGTGACACTGACACTGAGGGTGGCCTTCCATTCTGCCTGCTAGTTCCCGCGCTCGGCCTTTCGGATGCTCCTGGTACAGGGGGAGGTGGCGGGTGGGGGATCACCCAGCTCCTGCCTCAGCCCCAGGCCCTCAGGTCTCCAGGAACAATCACTAGAATAGCTCCTACCCGGGGCTGCCCTGACAAGGGACTGCCCAGCCCCGCTGGAGAGGCTACTGGAGGGTCAAGGGAGAATCCGCAGTGTGGGGCTGTGAACACACCCCTAAAAATCCTGTCGCTGCCAGGTACAGGGTGAGTGCTATTAATAGTGCCTCCGGGTAAAAGACATGGCACTCTGCCTGCCTCCTATCGCTGCGGCTCCAGGGAGGCCAGGCTCCACCAAGGTCAGGCTGCCTTGCCCTAGACCTTCCACTAGATACTCATGGGCAGCAGACTGCAAGTGGCCCAAACCCGGCTCCCTAAAGACCCGAGCCCTGGTCCCATCCTCTGCTAATTGCAGCAGCGCCTCTCTGGGCTGCCCGGGATGTACGACACACATGGGTAGCTCTTTCTAGCCCTGGGAGCACTCACAGGACCACCTGGGGGCTCGTTGATGGCCCACCCCCAGAGCTTCTGATTCAGCAGGTTAGGGGTCAGCTCAGAGAACCGACATCGTTTAGAAAGTTCTGGATGCTGCCCATTCAAAAACCACAGCATCAACGTTTTCTGGAAACGTGGTTCAGAAACCACAGCATCAACATTACCTGGAAATGTGTAAGAAATGCAAATTTTAGGTCCCTGAGACAGACCTGCTGAATCAGAAACAGCCAGGGTGGGGCCAGGCCAGCTGTGTCTGAACAGGCCCCGGGGGATGCTGATGCCACTGAAGTGTGAGAACCGTGCTCCCGACGAGCCGGTGTGAGTCAGGAACCAGGGTGCAGAGACAGCGGAGCGCCCGGGCCTCTCCCAGGACCTGCCTTAGGTTGTAGACAATAGGCTGTGAAGGGTGGCAGGTCCCAGCAGGGGCAGGAATTCAAGACAAAGCGAGGGGGACTTGAGGGGACAGGGCAGGTGTGCAGAAAGGGGGTCAGAGCCGAGCGAGGATGACTCGGGTCAGGTGGCCCAGAGAAGAGCAAAGGCCTTTTAGAGAGAAGCCACGAGGAAAACTGACTTAGGACTGAGTGCGGCTGTGAGTGCCCATGGGGGAGGAGTGAGGGGAAGGTGGGGGCTTCTGCCAGGAGGACGGGGACAGCCACGAGAAGAGGATCAGGTGGCAGCCCGCTGCAGGGATGGCTTTAAGCGGCTGGCTGGACCCCGCGGCCTGCTTGTGTTCTCTGGGCAGGCCAGACGCGTGTGCCAGCAGCTCACTTAGCAGGTATCTCGCTCCAGCAAGGCCGAACCCCAAGACTCGCTGTGCTCTGCTCGGGTTCACCCAAGTGGCAAACAAAATGGCTGAGCAGTCACCGTGAAGCCACTCGCTCCCGAGGAAGGCCTTTTTTTTCCTTTCATCACATTCCTGTGATCTTCTGCCTACAATTCCAATAACCCGTGGACACGTCCTGGAAATGCTGGCATTTTGGCATCTAAACAATACTTCTTGAGCTCTGTCTCCTACCCAGGAGGGTCATAATTTTCTTTTTTCATGGCATCAGATTCGTCCTGAGGTGCGAATCTGGTTCACGTGGTCCTCGTTCTCCTAGGTGCAGACGCAGCTGGGGAGGCTGTGTCCTTAGGATGGAAAGACCAATTGAGGAGGTTGCATGGCACATGGATATCGACGTGCTCTCGCGTGTGGCCCTTTCTCGGGCTCCTTTCTGGCCTCCTGTGACGGGCACTTCCTAATGGTCTCTGGGTGGTTTCCATGGTGATGGCTGCACAGGGCTGCCCTAGCCTCACTAGGGACAGTAGGCGTCTGACCAGGCACCGGGGGACTTGGGGAGCTCAGGTGCCATCCTGAGCTGGCCTCTCACCCTCGGCGGCTCAATGCCTCCTTGTTCCAGCTGGTGCCCTGCCAGACAATGAGCCGTCCCCCTGCCTCGGGGCCTTGGTTGTTATCCCTCATTGCTGCCACCCAACCCAACAACTGAGACTTTCCATGGAAGTGGCAGAGACAGAGGACTGGAAGGTTCTCTGTCACCGTGGCAGCAGGGCCAGTCCAGACAAAGTGCAAGGTAAAGGAACAGTCATTTATGAAGTCCCCATTCTGTGACGGACGCATCACTACTCCGTGACCAAATTTCCATTTTCCAGAGGAAAGCAAGCAAGGAAACAGCTTGTCTCAGATCACGCAGCAGGAGAACAGCAGAGCCCAAGAGAGAAGGAAATCACCCTTCAGGTCCTTGACTTGCCAGATTCATCGCTGCCTCAGGGACCCTGCACTTGCTGTTCCCACTGCTCTCCACATTCCACCTCCCCAGCCAGCTCCACCCTGTCATGTCACGGCCTTGGAGAAGCCATCCTGACCACCCCATAAAACGGTGCACCGCATTTTATTCCTGAGTAGGACTTGTGTTTGTTTTCCTGACATTATATTTTCATTATCTGTTTCCTCCACCAGGATATAAGTCTCATGCAGACTGAAAACCTTGTCTCTCTTTCCATGTCCCCAGTGTCTGGCCTAGAATAATAACAGCAGGTAACACGTTTCACACTTTCTACACCACAGATGCTGGGCTAAACGTGTGTATTAACTCACCTAATCCTCAAAACAACACTTTGAGAAACGTACTATTCTCATCCCTATTTTACAGATTAGGAAACTGAGGAATAGAGAGGGTAAGTGACTTGCCACCATCACACAGCCAAGCAGTGAGGGAGCCAGGATTCAAACCCAGGCGGGCAGGTTGCAGAGTTTGCTGGCACATGAGATGCTTGATAAATGAAAGGATGAATGACCCGAGTCTGCCCTTCCCTTCCCACGTCAGTGCTGCCTCCGACCCGGTCTTCTGCCCACTCCCCACCCTCTTACCTCCATTGGAGAGCTGAGGTGGCACGGCTGGCACTGGGGCTGTGGCCCTGCCGGGGGGTGACCACAAACCGGGCTTCCCTGCTGAGCCGGCCCCGGCTGCCTTCATGGGGACAGAAGCCTCCCTGGGGCGGCCAGGCCGGGCCTCGCAAGCTGCCCGCCTCACTTCCTCGGCCACAGCTTCGTGTCGACGCGGGGGTGCCAGGGTGATAAAGACAGACGAGGCGACGCGCTTCTCAGGTTTCGAGGCCATTGCCTCGGCTCCTGGTGGGGCTAGAGGCAGAGCAGAACTTGGACTCAGGAAAGGCTCAGGCATGGGGGTCCACTCCTCAGGGACACGCAGGCCCCTTCTCTTGGGAGACAGGAGCGGCCACCCCACTGTGCCAGGGAACCTAGCCCAGCCAGAGAAGGGGCTGGGGATGTCCTCTGGGGGAGGGTAGGTGTCCACCAGGAGACTTGGCTGCAGGGTGGGTCCCAACAGTCCTCTGACTGCCCCTCCCACAAGCTGCACAGCTGGGGGACCAAAGGGCAGCCCTGCCCTGCCCACCTCATGATTAGTTTCCCTCCCCTAAGAAGTGTGAGGAAAGAACAGCTCCTCTACTCCCCCACCCCGCCTGACGGCCACACCCCGAGTTACTTCCCTCACCTGGGAACCGGGTTCTCCTAGGATAGCCAAAGTCCCCAAGGCCAGGCCAGCTCCGCTGTGGGAGGAAAACAGCGTGAACCGTTCGGAGCATCAGGGCTGGCCTCCAGGAAGCAGAGGCGACAGAACCGGCAGAGCTACTGGCTACCAAGACCTATTTTGTGCACACGCTGCCCTAAGCATCTTCTGCCTATTAACTTGTAAATCCCCCAACGCGGCTGGTGGAGAGGCACCGTGACTATTCCCATCTTACAGATGAGGAAACTGAGGCAAAGAGGTGAAGTTACTTGTTTGGGGTCACGCAGAAGTGCGGCTATTGCTCTTGGCCACTTGGCTCTGCTGCCCTCTCCCACCCCGCCCCCAGCCAGCATCCTCTTCTCCACCATCAGCCACTCAGGTCTTGGTTCTGTTGCTGGACTCTCTCACCCTGCCCCATCTCCCAAACCAGGGCTCTGGTTCAGACAGGTGCCTCAGTGGGCTCTGATCCTGCCTCCTACCCTGTCCCTGGAGCGGTCTTTCTAGATCATGAAGCCATTTCTGCTCCATTCGAAAGCTCCCCCCTGCCCTCAAGTTAAAGTCCAAATTCCCCTGGCCTAACCCCTTTTCTGACAACCCTGGACCACTCGCCCTTCCTCGACTTTCTTCCCTACCTGCCTTGGAGTGTTTTCCACCACCTGTTCATCCTCTCACCTCCCAGACAGGTTGAATTTCAGCGCCTCCCCCGAATCCTTATCCCTGTCTGCTTCCACGAAGTGATGACAGCTCACAGGGCACACCGGCTCACTGTCACCCCCCCCCACATAAGTGACTGCATGTGTCATCAGATATGTCTGTGACCTCTGCGTGACCTGAATGCAGCTCACAGTATAGGCATCAAAGCCGGGATCTGGGAGCAGGGTGGCAGAGACAGCCTGTTTTTCATTGCCCGGGTGGTTCCTGCAGACAGCAGCCTCCGGGGCCAAGGCTGAAGTGGGGCCATGGGGTGGGGCAAGTCGACCACACTCAGCTCAGGAGCTTGAAGTGGGCACCCGGGGGGGAAAGCATGCCCTTTTTCTGTCTCACTCTCCAGTTAGGCCACCCTGACATGGCCCCAAAGCCCAGCCCTAATGTTCATGGGGGAAGAAAGTAAATAGGAACCCAGAGAATTAACCTCAAGAAGTGGGGCTGGATGGGTGAGGGGTAAAAGCCCTGAGGGACCCTAATGGTGAACCTGAGGGCCATTTAAAGGCCTCCCCCTGTATAAAGCCCAACTGGCCACCGTGGGCAATCTTGGTGGCTGATGGGGAACAACAAATGCTTGCAAATTCCTCCTAAATTGGTTTATATGTTTGGTTAAAACATATAGTTCAGCCTGATTGTAAAATATCTGTTCCAAAAGAGAAAGCAGTAAATGAAGAAAGCTTCAAAAGTTCTTTAAAATATTGTTCTTGTTTCTTGTTTGTAAGTGACGTTTATAAATATATGTGCTGATATTGACTGTCATAGTCTTTGGCTTTATACTTCGCTACAAGTTTAACTATCTATCTTTGTAAATAATTTTCAGAGTGCATCTGAGATTTAATATAAAAGACAAGATCACTTGCTGATAGAATGTTGGCTGTGTGCCAGCCACCATGCCCAGTGCTTTCTGTGCCTCAAAACTCACCTAATTCTCAACGCAGCCCATTTCGTTCCTACTTTACAGAAGGGCTATGTGATGCCCCAAGAGGTCAGGTGACTTACAGGCCATCGTGGCAGACTCTAACGGAGCACCGTCCGACCTGAAACCATGGGTGTCCTTGGACCTGAGCCGCATTTTTTCAATTCCCTGAATAGCACAGGAACCCCCAAATTCTCAGGCTTGTTCTCACCTCAGAATGGCCCCATCCCGACCAATTACCTTGTGGTCAGTGCATTCCGAGCTGTCCCCAGATGGCTGTGGATGCCCCCTTGGCCACCTTCCCACGCTGCTCTGACCCTGACTGCCCCCCCAACCCCACCCCTTCGGGAAGTCAGATCTGCGGTTTCTCGGAAAACACCGAAGGCAAAAGTCCCAGTGCTGAGCCAGATGTTCACAGCTGGGCACCCCCTCCCCAAACTCTCTACAGTTCCTGCAGGGACTTCAGGCCCCAGGGGAAGGGGCCAAGCTGGGGACTTTTCAAAGGCTGGTCAGTTGGGTCAGTCAGGCCCTGGGAGGAAAAGGAGGCTCAGCTTCCCTCTGGTTCCACTGCCCCAGGGGCCACCTTGGAATGGGGTACATGCGAGAAAGTCCCTGTTGGGCAGCTTCCCAGCCAGCTGAACCCAGGGGACCCTCCACCCCCATTCTCCCTCCCCCAGAGAGCGAATCAGAGATCCAGTTGGGTAAGCGGAGAAAGTGGGAACAAAGGGAAGGAAAGTCATTTCCTGTCAAGAGGAAGGAAGGAGGCTGAGATGCAGCCAGTCAGCCACCCAGCCCGGGCTGCAGCCAGGGCAGGGACAGGGGGGCTGGGGAGAGGGTCTCCGAGAACTCCTGGTTGCCCCCCATACTGCTCCTCTGACCCCCTCCAAACCTCTGGAACCACCCCTGAGCTTTGTTCTTCCACACTCTGATAAGCGGTCTATGCTCGGTTTGGAATAAAACTTCGCTGGGAGTGGGGGTGGGGCTGCACCCCTCAGGGGACCCGGAAGCCTTGGATAGGGGTTCGGTTCCCCCGCTGTCTCGCCCACCACAGGGAGGTGGGAGGCGCACAGCGTGGGTTCACACGGGCCCATCCCCCTCCTGCTGGGCGACCCTGAGCCGGGCGCTGAACCTCTCTGGGCTTCGGGATCTTAGAGGGTGAGAACGAGGTCCGTCCTGAGGGGTGGCTGGCTGAGAGCGTAAGAGGGGAGAGGGCGCACCCTGAGTGCGAAGAGAAGGCCGGCCGCCTGCGAGCCTCCGAGGGTAAGGGGGAGCCCCGGGAGCACGGGGTTCGGCTCCCGCCGCGGCCCGGCCCCCGCCCGGCTCCTCGGCTCGCGGCCGGGGACCCACGCCAAGACGCTCGCACCTCGGGGCGCGCCCCGGCTCCCTCTTCCCGGCCCCCCACGAGGGCTCAGGCCCGGCGAGGGGCAGTCTGGGCGCCCCGCCCCAGAGGTTCGGGGACCCCGGGGACCGCGGCGCCCCCCGGGGGGGCCCCGATGGCTCCGGTGCGGGCCGCGTCCGCTGCGTGCGGGAGCCCCCGGCCTGCGCCCCCCGCCCGGGGCCAGTCCGGGCCGGGACCCCGGCCTCGCCCCGCTCCGGGACAGAGACCAGGGACCGGGCCGGGGGTCCGGGGGCCCGGGGTGCCGGGGGGCCGTCCCCGCCCGGGTCCCGCGGGCCCCTCTGGGGGCGCCGGGGTCGGGGTCCCGGCCGCGGGCGGGGCGGGGCGGGGGCTGCCCGCGGCCACCTGCGTGCAGCCGGGGCCAGGACGGAGGGACGAGCCCGCACCCCAGCCTGCTCACCTGGGTCGCGCGCCCCGCAGCCGGCTCGGCCCGACGCCCCGGCGCGCAGGGCCGGGAGGAGCGCGCCTCCCGCCCGCCGCCTCCCCGCCCCCCGGCTCCCTCCGCCCCGCGGCCCCGGCGCCGCCGGACCATAAAAGGTGAGGCTCGGGGGCGGGGGCCCGGGCTTCCCGCCGGCGGAAGCGGCCCCCACCTGCCCCCCCACCTGGCCGGCCGCGCCCCGGGCCGCCCCTCCCCCTCCCTTTGTTCCCGCGACCCTCCTCCCTTCCCGCGACCCGGGCCGGGGTGCACCCCCTGCGGCCCCCGCGCCCGTGTCCTTTGTGCACCTAGCGTGGTCCTTACCCTGCCCCCTCCCCTAGGTCACTTGGGTCGGCGGCCCTACCTGCCCTCCCAGGTGGAGGGGGAGCTTACCCTTCGGTCTGGCCGGGAATCTCCCGAGGCCCTCAGTCAGGTGGACCTGGGTCCCATGGCCACTCACTGACCCAGTGACCCTGGGCGGCAGCCTCTCCGCCTTCCTTCTTTGTGAAACGCGGTGTGGCTGCCCACCTCCCAGGGTCAGCCTGAGGACAGAAGGTAATAGTGACAGTGAAGAAGACACAGAACGGTTCACGTATGCCTGACTTGGGGCTTTTGGGGGGTGCCCCAGTGAAGCAGGTCACTTGGGTTTGCTGTCCTCAGCGGTCACTACCTGTCTGGAACCCTTAAACCCTTTACAGGTGAGTCCCAGAGTCTACATACCATGGGACTATATACACTTACAGGAGGCCTAGATGGCAATCAGGTCACCTGTCGGGGACCCCCTCCTGCCTCCTGCACCCTCCACCCCCAAGTTGGATGGGACAGATAATGGAGCGGGGAGGGAAAGCTGAGCTGGGGCCCAGGGGCGGGAGATGGAGCCGGGATGGGCGGCCTGCGTCCCTGGAGGCCTCTGGATCATTGCTGGGAAAGAGAATCTGGGTCTGATTCAGAGGCAAACAGATTGTTCTTTTGATTAAAGCCACAGTGGCTGAGGCCAGAGGAGGCCTGGACCCAGCGCCCTTTGAGGGGAGGCCAGGCACGGTCTGACTCTCTAGGGCAGACGCTACGGTCCCCCTGGCCAGGATGGCTCTTGGGCTGCTCTCCGGGGGCTCATGCTCACCAGGGTTGTGTGTGGGGTGGCTGCCTGCATCCTCCAGCACCCTCTCCTTCCTAAACCCCTCAGCTACTTTTTTGTCATCTTTTTTCATTTGATCCTCAGAACTGAAATGGAATGTCCCTCTGATTTTGATTAAATTTAGTTTTCTATCCCAGCTTCAGAAATCACATTTCTCTCTCCATTCCCTCTTTCTCTCCTTCCCCCTCAGAGACCTAGCCTCTCCCATCGTCAGCAACCCGCAAGGCAGCAGAAGACAGGAGCCTGGGCTTGACTGCTGGTCACAGGATCCAGACCTCTGGCAGAATAAAGATAACATCTTGACCTAAGTTACGTTCAGCTCCTGGAATGACCCCCTGGCTACTTTCCCATGAGACCCAGACAGTGGGACAGGGGAAAAGACCTCGAACTGTCCTAAACACCTGAAGAAATTACTTTTTACTCTTACCTGACTTCCTACCAATCAGCTCCCAACGTGACCCCATACCCTCTAACCCACGGTGTCTTACAATTTTGCTTTATAAAATCTGTAACCTACACTCCATCAGGAGGGAGTGTGGGTTTGGGCCATAAGGTCCTTATCTCTGTATTGGCCAATTCAGCATCAAACTATTTTGTTTCTTTCTGTTCTGTAAACTCCAGTTCGTGCATTTCTTTGGCCCAGTGCTCACAGGCAAGCGAACTCAAAAACAAAGCAAAACAAAACAAAACATTGGGGTTCCAGTAATAGCCACTCTGCAATAACAACAGCAGCAATAGCAGAAGCTGCCATTTATAGGGGCTGCTGTGAGTCCATATATGGCCTACAGGTCTCCTTTCCTTTTGATCCCAGGAGAGCTCTGTAGGGCAGGGCTGGTTATTCCTGCTTCACAGATGAGGAAACTGAGGCCCAGAGAGGCTCAAGGCCATATAAGGGACAGAGCTGGATTCAAACCCAGACCAGTGATATTCCCTGGGTTCCCTGCTCTGGGACTGTGCGACTGCCACTATTCCCAGATTCTGAAACTGAGGCGCAGAGAGACAGCCTGAGCCCCCTGGCTGGGCTTGTTTCTGGCCTGGCAACAACGCCTCTCATGTTGCACAGTGCTTGGAGCTAGACTCCCCCCTACACACACACACACATACCCCAAGGAAGGAAATCAAAGGACCTTAAAGAGGAGGGTGAGATCAGGGGTTTTCAGACACTTTTGGCTGTAGAACCCCCTTCTCAAGTGCTTTGTGACGCAGAAGCTTATTTAAAACAGAAAACAGAAAAATGCAGCTGCCCTCCCTCACCTATATGATATCCATCATGCCACCACACCGCACCCCCAGGTGGGACAATGAGACACCAAAGCATTGGTTTGGGGCCTTGTCCATGGTCACATGGGCTCCATCTAGGACCCAGGCATCCTCACATCTGCTCTGGGCTAAGACTGACTGGTGATGGGGGAAAGTCAAACAGGAATGTGGGGGGCCAGGTGCCACCACTTACCTGCCGTCTAGCACCCCTGGCCACCTGTCCCCACTCTGCTACTGTTCCCAGGTGGAGAGGAGCGTCCTGGCCAATGGTCGCCTGCACCAGCCCACGTGTCAATGTCACCTCAGCAGGTGCCAAGCTTCCTGCAATGGAAACCCAGGAAGTGTGCTGGATGAGAACACATGCCCTTTGTCTGCCAGCTCAGAGGCCCTGCTCCCCTCCTCCCTCCGTGCCAGCCTGGGACCAGCTTTCTCCCAAGCAATTGAGCAAGAGGTTGTAGCAGCTGAGACCCTGAATGTCAGGGAAGGGGCAGGACACAGGGTTGGGGGTAAGATCCAAGGCAGTGGGGACATTTGCTACTGTCCAGTCTGCCGGGGAGGAGAGTATGGCACCTGCTGCCGACAATAGGAGGGCTTTGATCCAGCAAACATTAATTGGGCACCTACTATGTGCTAAGCATGAGTCACAGGAAGCAAGTCAGACACAATCTTAGTCCTCATGGAACTTACAGGAAGGTGGGGGAGATCGACATATAATGCAAATTAACATAATAATTACCAGTGGCGAAGTCTGCTCTGGAGCAGTGGTCTTCAACATTCTGGCACCAGGAAATTGTGCTCCTATGAGAATCTAAGGCCTGATGACCTGAGGTGGAGCTGAGGCGGTGATGCTGGCGCTGGGGAGCAGCTGCAGATACAGATGAAGCTTCACTTGCTCTTTTACCACTCACCCCCTGCTGTGCGGACTGGTTCCCAACAGCCCATGGACCAGGACCCGTCCACAGCCCAGGAGTTGGGGACCCTTGTTCTGGAGGAATGGACAAAGGACTAAGACAGAATAAGTAGCGTAGGTGAGGGGAGGGCAGGCCTGTCTGCCTGGGTGGGGGCTGTCATTTAAGCTGAGACGAGGAGGAGCCAGCTGAGAAAAACACCTCAGAGGGGGAGTTGGGGAAACATGGGTTTCGAGGTCAGACTTAGGCTTAACTCCCAGCTCTCTGGTGCTGGCTGTGACCTTGGCCAAGTTCCTTACCTCGCTAAAGCTCCATTTCCTCACCTGTAACAGGAGAGCTCGGCTGGATGTCCCTGGATGTGGGACTTGAATGCTTCCCTTTGCAACTGCTGAGGACAGAGGCACTGAAAGGGCACCCCCGGGCCTTGCCCCCGGTCAGTGTCCCACCAGTGGTAGCACTGGCTATGTTCACATCATCCTTGCCCAGTTTCCAGAGTTCTCTGCCCACATGGTCTATTTTCTCTGCAGCTAGGTCCAAGGATAGGGACAAGTTTCCCTGAGCTGAAGTCCTCAGGACCCAGAGACCTCAAGAAAGGAAAGCATCTGTCTGCCCGGTGGCCCTTGCCCTTGCCAGGCGCTGCTTGGGCCAGGTCAGAGCTGAACTGTCAGGCCCAACCTGAACTGTCAGGGGCACCCGGTTGTGCAGCTGCATGAGGCTGTCTATCCAGGTTGGGAGGGGTGCCCACTCCTTAGCAAACAGTCTCAGAAGCACCCCGCATCCCACCTCCTGTCCCCGGGTCACCTAGCCCTGACTAGGCCCCTGTCCCTCCCTCCCTCCTTTGCTATGCCACTTGGAGTCAGGTCAGTTCAACATATTTCCCGAGCACCTACTGTGTGTGGGGTCCTGCGCTAGGGGCTGGGCAGGGGGTGCATCATAGAGAAGTGGAAGCCCCCACACACACACGGAGCAGGGGCGGGGATGGGGCAAGCACAGATACGAGTAACGTTGGTTTCTGAGAGCGAGTCCAGCTCTGCCACTTGCCAGCCTGTTACCTTGGGCAAGCCACTTCTCCCCGAGCCTCAGTTTCCTCTTGTAACCTGGGGGTAGCAGTACTTCCCTGTGGCTTCATTGTGAGGATTTGATAGGATGAGTGTGAATAAATATGCCTGGTACTTAGCAGGTATTCACAGGTGAGTTCCTTTCCTTTTCCCTAGAGAGAGGTTTCAGGATATTATAGGGAGAGGAACAAATGTTTAAGGGAAGGAAGAGACTCAGGCCTGCTGAAGAGTCTAAGGGACATGGATTCTGTCATCCAGCAACACTTTTCTGGATTCTGGTAACAGTATCCAGTTTCTGTGTGGGTAACCTCAGGCCCACTCTCAGGGCCTGGCTGGAGAGAGTCTATTTTTCCAGATTGTCAGGATGCAAGCTTGGCACCATTTTTGCCAACATTTGAGCCAACGTGGAGGGCAGGAGGGCAAAGATGATAGAGGAGAGAATTGGCTGCTGGATCTAGCTATGCCTGAAATCCTCCCCTGGATGTCTAGAGCCAATGCATTCTCTTTTTCCTTGTTTTTTTGTTTGTTTTTGTTTTTGTTTGTTTTTTCCTTCAGTTAAAACTATGTTTCTGTTGCTTAAAGCAGAGTCATGATGAAGACTGGTGAGACTCCATGGGTCGACATCACCTCCTCCTGGCAAACTCGGCACCCGTCACCACTTTTGAGAAGCCTACCCGGATGCCTCTAAGTAGGCTTAGGAGTCGTTTTCATCCCAAGCTGTGGGGTTGTACTGAGACGCTTCCCCCACCGGAACAGGAGCAGGGCTATCTATGTCTTCTTAACCTTCATGTCTCAGCACCCAGCACAGCACCTGACATGTAGTAGGGGCTCGGTAATTCCTATAAAATGCATGAGTGAGGTCTTACGTAGCTGGACATGCAGATCCCGGGAGAAATAGCAGAGTAGTGAGCTGATAAGAGTTTGGGCTTTGGAGTCTAACCCACTTGAACTTGGATCTTGGCTCCTGTGCTTATTAGCCCTGTGACCTTGAGCAAGTCATCTCTCTGAACCTTGAGTTTTCTTCTGGAGAGAAAGAAAGAACAATAATCAACTCCTCCGCAGGCTGTTTCTGAGAGCTGGGGAGACAGTGCTTTAATTCCTCAATGAAGAGTTGCCATATTGACAACTCTATGGCAAGTGAAATGCAAATGTGCTCATCCTCCCCTCGGTGGACAAGACAGGGGAGGCGGGGATTTCTTTACTCCCTCTTCCTCGGGGTCAGTCCCTGCTTCTGCTGCCTGAGCCTGTGCCTCCTTTGCTGCTCCCTTACTCACATGTGTTCATTGACCCTTCGCAGCAGAAGGGTGTGGCGGAGACTGAGTTACAATCCCTTCTGGGTGTGAGGGGCACTAGAGGCCACAGTCAGGCTCTGGGTTAAGTGCCCTACCTCCATCCTCTTGTTCAGTCCTCTCAACAGATGGGGAAATGGAGAGTAACTCGCTCAAGGTCACGTCCGTTAGTGTTTCACTCTAACCCAGGTGGTCTAGCTCCAAGCTCCTTTACCCAACAGGCCATGTTTGTGGGGAAATGTTCAAATACCAAGAGGGAACTAAGTGAACCACAGCTAGAGCTGCCCTCAGGCCCCAGCCTGTGTCCTCTTGGGCCCAGCAGGGCCCAGCCTCCCAGACCTGGCTGTGATAACAACGTCTGGGTCTTAATTCCCTCCTGGTCCAGGGGCGTGAGCTGGCTCTAGCAGGATCTGCTGGTTCCCACGGCTGGGCCATGCACTTAGCAAACCAGCACAGGCTCCAGAGTGTGGGGTGGGCCATGGAGGGGGCTGGAGGTTCAGCAGGTTGGGAGGACCCCTCCTTGACCCTAACCTTGAAGGTCAGAGCCCTTTCTGTTTGGAAATGGGAGGAAATCTTAGTGTCGCTCCCTTTGGACGGTCCCTGCGTTTGTCCCCAGCCCTCAGCTGCCGGCTAAGTCTGAGCCCCTGTTTTCTCGCTGATTCCATCCCCCTCCCTGAAACCCAACCTCACCAGGAGCCTCCATTCTTGGCAGCATCTATTTCAGCACCCCCTGATCCCTGAGACCCCCCCCTTACTAAAGTGTGAAGTGCCCTAGACCCTGCCACAGCCCTCAGTTGGCCCTCCCACTTCTCTCTCTGCCAGAGGCGGCCTTACTGTGAAGTTAATGAAACTTCTGCTCAGGCATCTAACTCGCACAGGCCCCCGTGGGGGCTGGGGGTTGCTGGGAGTTATGGAGTGTTCTGGGATGCGGGGGGGACAGCCAGGTTACCCTTAGGAACCATTTTCCACTATGTGTTCCTGGCAAACTGCCCAGAGACATGTCAGAAGAATGGACCCAAATCTCCAGGGCTCCAGTAATCTGTTCTTTTCTTTCTCATTCTCTAATTCATTTTCATAAAAATGTTGCATTTTTTTCCCCCTAAAGTGGACCCTTAAAATTGAACTGGCCCTGCTTATGATCTGTTCTTGACATCTTGCCCCACCCCCACCCACAGCCCTTCTGTGGCCCCCACCAATCTGGGGAAGGGGGTGCCAAACCTCTTCCACGGCCCTGCCCACCTCCGTGACAGCATCCCCTGCCACTGTGACCCTCAACCCTTTGCTCCAGCCCTTTGTACCCTTCCTTAGTCCCTCAGGCCACTCAGGACCCTTAAGACCTGCCATCCCCTAGGCCTGGGAATTCCCACTCCACCTTCAGGATTCGGTCTCAACAGCTGTCTCCCAGCGAGGCCTCCCTGAACCCCAGACCATGCCACACACCTGGACCTTCCATGAACACTGACCACGCCTGCGTGCGTAACTCCACTCTGCCCGCAGAGATGCCCCATCTCAGTCGCCCGGTCGAAAATCAAAGGGCCCCCTGGATTCCTCTTTCTCTCAAGCCCACATCTAATTGATCAGAAAATCCCATCCACTCTTCAAGCTAAGTCCAGAATCCAACTACTTCTGGCCACCTCCCCCGTCATCTCACCTGGGTTACTCCAGATGTTTTTAAGCTGGTTTGCTGTTTCTACATTTGTCTGTTCTAAAAACAGCAAGGAAAGGAATCCTGTAAACACAGAAGTCAGATTATGTCACCTTTTTGTGCAAAACCTCCACTGATTGCCTACCAGAGGGGAATGAAATCCTAACCCTCACTGTGGCCCTGACGGCTAGGGCCCCTGCCCACCTCCGTGACCTCACCCCTGACATGCCATCCTCTCTGTGATGCTCCAGCCATGCTGTGCCTAACGTCCCCAGCTTATCCCCACCTCAGGGCCTTTGCCTGTGCTGGTGTTCTTCCCTTGGCTCTTTGGCTGTTTGCCTCAGTCCATCCAGGTCTCCTCAGAGAAGCTATCTTTGGAGGGCAGATTCTAAGATGCTCCCCAAGGACCCCCACCCCTGCCACACCCAGTGACTCACTTCTAAGGATGGAATACAGCAAAAACAGTAGGATGTTACTTTTAACATGAGGTTACAAAAAGACTGTGACTTCTGTCCTTCTCGTCTTCTCTCCTTACTTCACTTGCTTGCTCGGAGGGAGGCCAGTGGCCCTGTTGTGAGGCCATCCTGTAGAGGGGCTCACGTGGCAAGGAACTGAGGGAGACCTGGCCAACAGCCAGAGAGGAACTGAGGCCCTCGGCCCAACAGCCCACGAGAAACTGAGTCCTTCCAGCAACCACACGAGTGAGCTTGGAAGTGGATCCTTCCCTAGTCGAGCTTTAGGGCCGACACTTTGACTGTAGCTGTGAGGGACCCTGAGGAAGAGGAAGGAGCCAAGCTGCACCCAGACCCCCAGCCCATAAAAAGTGAGACCATAAAAGTCTTTTGTTTTAAGCAACTAATTTCGGGGGTCATTTGTTAGGCAACTAGGTAACAAATACATCCTTCCTAGCCTGTAGCCCCTTGTCACTCTATCCCCTTACCCAGAGTTAAGTAATTACTTGTGAATGAATGACTAGGGAAAGGAATGCAGGACACCCAGAGGGACATGCCATAGCTCAGAAAAGCAATGAGGGGGCGGGTGGTCTGGGGTCCAGGCTCTCATGGTCTCTGAGGGAACAAGTTCCAGCCTCGTGCCCCTGTTCCAGGCCAGACCTTTTGGATTTCCTCTGCCATCCAGACTTCAGCCTTATTTCTCTTTGTTTGGTATGGAGCTTTGCTAAATGCCTCAGTCAGAGTGATCTAATTTTTATACCCCTGTCAGGCTTTTCACAAAAAAATAACTTAATAGATAAGAAAAGAATCCTATTCCAGCCCACACGTCCCCATTTTTGTTTGGAAAACAGTCCCTGTGTCTATATAAAGGAAAGAATGGCCAAGTCCAATCCCTCCTGGTTCTGTCCCCACCGGGTCCAGGCTGTACCAGGGGCCAGGAGGCAGGAGAACCTTCCAGCAAAAACATCAGAATGGTTGGAACCCGGAGCCCAGTCTGGGTCTGGCAACTGGCTGGCCCTGTGCCCACCTAACTGAGCCATTTCCTCCTAGATTGAGGCAAGTTTCCTGCCCAGAGGGAACTGAGCGCACTCCCAGGCAGAGGGGGGCTGGGTGCTGTATGGGGGTGGACATCCGCAGGCATGTCCCCACTTCAGCTACTCTGAGGCTGAGAGGCCCCTCCTGGGGGTAGCACAGAGCAAGGTATCAGAGCTGGAAGGATCAGCTGAAACCGCCCTCCCGCCATGGGGCCAGCCTGCCCCTGTATCCCAGCTGTGCCCCAAGGTGGCGAGTGGAGAATCCTAGGCCAGACACTATCTGCTCCAAAGCAGTAGCCTTTGTGTGGCCTTGGCTGAGAAGTGAGACCCATCAAAGCCTGGAATCCTTCAAGAACCTTCTCTAGGCCTTCCCTCCCCCCTGGTGCCTCCCCAGGGCCTCCAACAACCCAAACCCTTGGAAGCCCCCTGGCTGGGAGTCTTGTTTGCCCTGTGGAAGCAAGTTGCCCTGCGTGCGGGGTGTCTGGGCCAGATGAACATGGCTGTGGTGGAGCTTCAGACTATGCTGGACACAAGGTGGCCCGAACCCCATTCCAGAACGTGCCAGGCATGGACCTGCCCTATTTTCCATGCCCATCTCTGTTCGTTTCCCTGGCCGCCCTGATTCTTCAATGAGAAGAGGGTAGCAGGGAGCACACAAAGCCCTTGAGCTCTGGGGTTACGCCACCTGAATTCAAACCCTGACTTTGTGCCTGACTAGCTGTGTGCCCTTGAATAAGTTGCTTAACCTCTCTGAGCCTCAGTTCCTGAGTCTGTAAAAAGGTATAACAGTACGTACCTCTTGGGGCGGATGTCAGAAGGAAATGAGATCATAAAAACGCTCGGCACAGTGGCCAGCACATGGTAGGTGCCCGAGAGGGCAGAAAGGGGTGGTGGCTTACCTGAGGGCTCGTAGCAGGTAAGCAGAGCTGGTGCCCAGCTCTTTTCATACACTCAGTGGCCTCCTCGAGCTGGGCCCTGCAGGGAAAGTGGGCTGGGCCGGCTGAGATTGGAAGCATCCTCACGGTCTTAGACAAGTCAGGGGCGGGGCAGGGACCCAAGAGCACGGATAGAGGCCTTTTCAGCATCGTGCTCCCTTCAGCTGTTTCTCAGCCGAGGATGGTACAGGACTGGGCACTCACCACCCGGGACTACAAGTGGGTGCTAAAGTACGTGTCCATCCCGCCACACCCCGTCACCTCCTCAGTCACCTCGATATTAAACTCCTGCCACATATCCCCAGAGCCTGCCCCGGCCAGATGGCCGTTTGGTCTCAGAAAAGCCTCCTTCCTCTCTGCGTATTCAGGATTCCAAGCACAGGCTGAGAAAACCATCTTTATTGTTCATGAGAGGACAAAGGAGGCCAGTATGGTGGGGGGCGTTCTGGGGACACCCTTCTCCCCCATCTCCACCTCCCCACAAGGCAGGTCCAAGGGGGCTGTGTGTTCACTGCCCACTCTGAGAAAAAGAATTACCCCAAGGTAATTCTAGGTACCCCCACTTCTGAGGGCCAACCCTTCCCTCCATCATGGGGGTCTCCAGTGCCCGCCCCAAGTTCTAGGTGGGGGCCAACCCTGCCACTCTGCCTCCAGGCAGCATGGTGGCTTAAAGGCCTCCAGGTGAGCCTAGGTGGGCCTGAGGTAGACTCTGAGTCCTTGCTGAGGCAGGTCAGGAGGGGGCCGTCCTCCGGGGCTGGGCAGGTGCCGAGGGCCGGGGCTGGCTCTGAGCAGACACCGAAAGCCTCTGGGGTGGAAAGTCCTGAGGGGAGGAGGGGAGGAAATGATGGAGGATACCACCCAATTCTCCATCCCCTGGGGGCTCCTCAGACCTCCATTTATCCAAGACCTTCTCATCTGGGGCCTCGGGGCACAGGTCAAAGGTGAACACCAGGTGGGTGAGAGGATTCCCGCTCCCTCTGGCCCCCATCCTGAGCGTTTGCCCTAGCTCTTCTTAAACTTGGGCCTGTCAAGGCTCCCAGGGCTGCTTGGAGCAGGGTTTCAGAGTCCGGGGTGATGCATGGAGTGGGGGCACCCACCTGTATCAGGCAAAGGTCGAGCAGAGTGCGGACACCCATTAGACACCAGAGCTCGCCCAGCAGGCAGACGAAGACGCCCAGGAGGTCCAGCCAGCGGCCCACGGTCAGCAGCAGCACAAAGAGGCCGCCCATGCGCACCAGCACCATCTGGACCTGGCTCTGCAGGCCAGGGCTCAGCCGCTGTTCCTCTGTGGGGACAGGGTGTCTGTCACCGCCTTCCCGCTGCTGCACTTGGGGCCCCAAACTCATGTCCAGCTGGATGGAGGCCGGACCTCCCAGCTCCCTGACCTCCCGCACCCCCCAGGACCAGGCTTCTTCTCCCCTGGCAGCCCCTCTGCCTTCTTCCTCGCCCCACACACACCCTTCACAGCTCTCCCACAGGGCAGCTGCCACTTCTGCCTCCCAGGCCTCGCTGCCCACCCGCAAGTGTCCCTCCCGTGGTCAGGACATAGCACGCCAGCCTTGAGCTGTGGTGGTCGGCCTGACTCCTCTCGTCTCAGCCGTCTGTGAGTCCTGCCAACACTTTCTGACAAGCAGACCCCCACCCCGCGCTGGCCACCCTCATTTCTCACAGCCATGTCCTCACTAGGCTCCTGCCTTCTGCTTTTGACCCTATAGCTCCTGTGTCCACTCAGCACCTAGTGACCATCTAAACACCTCAGCAAGGTGAAATCATTCCCCTGCTCGTGCTCCTCCAGCACTTCCTGCTGCATTTGGAATAAACTGCAGACCCCTCACTTACCCTGCCCACGAGGTCCTGCCCAATCCGACCAGCGCCCGCTCACCAGCCCCATCTCATCCCTGACTCTGTTCCCTTTGCTTGAACCCCCCGCCGTCCCGGTCTCCTTGTTGTTCATCGAGCGGTCCAAGCCCATCCCCACCTCAGGGCCTTTGCACCTGCTGCTCTCGCTTCCTTGTCCTGCCACTTCTACCCCACCCTCACCCTTCAGCCAGGTGGCTCTCCCTGGAGTCCAGATCTGACCAGGTCACTCTCTCCTGCCTAAAACCCTACTACGGGTTATCATCAGACTGCCCAGCCCGAATGGCGAGGGCTCCGCATCAGGCTCCTGCGTCCCAGCCAGCCCCATCCCCTCCCTGCGCCCTTGGTGTGACGGATGTACCCAGCTTTTTTCATTTGTGAGACTCCCACGCTCTCTCATGTCTGGGCTTCGGCATGCAAGGCCCTCTGTCAGGGTCTCTTCTTCCCCTCACTTCTCAGGGGGCCCCTTCTTATCCTTCAAGGTCCGCTTCTAGAACTATCTCCTCAGGCCTCCCACTGCACCCTGCACCCTTCTCTGGGCTGGCCCACAGTATGGCCTCTGCCACCAGGCTTGGCACTCAGGCGTGGCAGGGGCGGGGCCGACTTGTCAGCCTCCTGGGGGGTCTAGCACCGTGCTGGGCCTGGCTCAGGCGGTGGGCTATGAATGCCCAGCGAATGCCCGGGCCCCTGCCTGTGGTCCTTACCCTGCATGTAGATGACCAGCAGGGAGTAGCAGATGGTGAGTGGTGTCCAGAAGCGCACAGCCTCCGAGGTGCTCAGGAAGTCCCGGTTGATGAGGGCCACGGCCGCCAGGTCACCCACAGCGAAGGCCACGGCCAGGGCGCGGCCCAGCACCTTAGGGAGGCCACACGCGCCGGGCAGCAGGCCCAGGCAGACCCCGCAGTAGTGCTGCCTGCTATGCAGCTCGTACAGGCGGCAGACGTGGCGGCAGAGGCGCCCGGCGACCCTGCTGAGCAGTGCGGCCAGCCCGACGCCCAGCAGGAGATTGAGGGTGCGGTGAGCGGCGCCCTCCTGCAGGAAGCTCAGGCCACAGGTCAGCCCGCAGCCCAGCGAGAACTGGCACAGCAGGTACAGCTGCAGCTTCTCAGTGCCCCGGGTGCCCTGGCGAAAGTGGCCGAAGAGGGACCGTGACCGAGGGGCTCAGGCTTCCCCTCACCATTGGGGCCCCAAGAGGGCTGCCAAGGTACAGACGCTCCAGTCTATAGGAGGCTGGAGCCCGAAGGAACCCTGGGAATTGTCCCCAAAGAGGGAAGACTATGTGCAGGTCAAGCCCAATGGGGTCATTTCTTCTGGCTGAATTTCAAGCATGATTACGAGGTGGGACGCCTGTGCTGCCTGCAGGGAGGTGGCTCGGATCGAAGACCCGGGTTCAGAGCCTGACTCTGCTTCTTGTGGGTCGTTGACAACACAGCACTAACTCTCTCTGAGCCTCGGTTTCCCCATCTGTGCTGTGGGGATCACACAAACCTTCACCTGCTGTGGTTGTGAGGGCGAGTGGGATGACACACTTGAAACATCCCGTACGCGGGACGCTGCTGATACCCAGGGGCCCCCACTAGCATCTTCAAGGCCTCGGGCCGTGTTCACTCCGAGTGGAGGCTTTGCCTTGGCAGTCACGACCTGCTCTCTAGTCTCAATCTTTCAGAAGGGGGGTGGTGTGGAGACAGGATGCTCCAAGGGGGCCCAGTTTCCCGTGTTCTGGGGCGAACACATGGGCCCAGGCCCGGCTCACCTTGCCCAGGGAGAGCAGCGTGGAGATGGCCCGGAGGGAGAACTCCAGCACCACCAGGGCGGCCACCCGGGCCCTCACGGCCGTCAGGATCAGGGCCAGGCCTGCCAGGTGCACGGTCTCCAGAGAGGCCCATCGGGCCTGAAGCCGCTCTTTTTCCAGCCGCCGCTCAGGGTTGCTGTGGGGACAGAGGGCGTAGGCAGAGGGGTGGAACCACTATCCAGGGCCCTGGACAGGGTCCAGGGCCCCAGGCCACTCTCCTTGGTCTCCCTCAGAGACCAGAGTCACAGCTCAGAGCCCAGGGACCCAAAGGGGCTGGGAGTGTCCAGGGAGGTGAGCACTCACTTGGCACAGCCCACGAAGAAGTAAACCTTCAGGAGGCTGTTGAGGACGGAGACTCCGAAGGCCCCGACGAGGCCTGAGGGGCGGGAGGGAGGGAAGCTGCTTGATAGGGTTGGAGGAGGGGCAGCCTAGGTGGTGGGAGAACCACATGGGCACGGTCCACCCTGCGCTGCCTGGAACAGGTGCTGGGAGAGGGTGGGAGGAGGTGCTCACCTTGAAGGAGGGAGTCGAGGAGGCTGGAGCCCCACTCGAGGGAGGAGAGGCCAGGGAGCCAGGAGGGGAGGGACAGCAGGGAGAACATGGCTGCGGGATCCAGCCCCAGCCTCACTAGGGCCGGGCTAGGTCTGCTCCGGAGAGGCTGACGTCATGGGGCAAAGGTGTGAGGGGGAAGGAGGGGCCGAAAGCACAGGGCAGGGAGGGGGAGGAGCGGGTGGAGAGCCAAGGCCTTAAACATGCTGACTGCAGGATTAAAGGGCGTTGGGACCAACTGCGGCCCAGGTGTTCCCGCGGGGTGAAGGGGCATCTCTGGGGCTGTCTCTGTCTCTGTCCCTGTTCAAATCTGGTGCCCGCTCTTCTGACTTTCCCTTAGGGCTTGCCACACCGCGCCTTCGTGAAGTCCCGGGCCTTGTCTGCCATCCCCCAGCCTTAGGTCTGGGCGCTGCCCGCTCAGGCCAAGGTCTGGAAGGGGACGCCTATCCCCCCACCCGCTGCCCTGGGATCCAGCTCTGGGCGCTGCCGGTCCCCGCCTCACGGGAGCCTGCCGAGGCCGTCCCCCGTGTCCACTAGGCGGCAGGCCTGCCCTGGGCCCGACGGGGCGGGGCTGGCCTGCCAAGCTCTGAGATCCTCCTCCTTTCCCAGACCTAAGTAGAGAGCCAAAGGGCAGGGAGGGGTTCAGGGGTGGGGGAGACCGAGGCTGCTGGCAAAGGGGAGTCGTTGGAGTAAACAAAATAGAAAACTTTGTTGGTTTGGAGTGTGTGGTTGCAGCACTCCTGGGGAGCAGCCTTCCAAGACGCGGGGTGTGGCAGGGAAGGCAGTTCCGGCTGCTTGACCTGGGCCAGTCCTGTCCCTTCCAGGGACTCAGGTGTCCACCTCCGTGGTACAAAGCTCTGTGCAGGCCTCGGACACACCTGTGTGGGGCGTGTGGCTGCAGCTTGGGGAAAGGGCCAGGACGAGGACATCTAGCTCTGCTACTCTTGAGGGCGTCGCATCCCTGCCCGGGGCCTCAGTGTCCTCATCTGAACTGCGGGCATTTCAAGGGGGCCCTTTCCGAACTGTCATGAGGATCTGGCGGATGCCTGCAGTGCAGGGCACCCAGGAGGGCCTCGGGAGGAGCCCTTAATCGATGCCATGGGCCGAATCATGTCCTCCTCCACATCCATATGCTGAGGCCCTGACCCCCAGGGCCTCAGAATGCGACTGTATTTGGAGATGGTGGTCTTTAAAGAGGTAATAAAGTTCACATGAGATCACTAGGGTGGGCCCTACCCCAATATGACCGGTGTCCTTATAAGAAGAGTGATTAGGGCACGGACATGCGCAGAGGAACGTCCACGAGAGGACTCAGAGAGAAACCAACCTCGCTGGCACCTTGGTCTCAGACACCCAACCTCCAGAATTGTGAGAAAATAACTTTCTATTGTGTTAAGCCGCCCAGACTGAGGACTTTGTCACAGCCGCCCCCGCAGACTCAGACGTGACACTCTGGCCTGCCAGTGTGTCCTGGGGCCTCCCTCAGGGGCACTCCAGGCCCCACGGTCCTGGTCTTGCCGAGTCGCACAGCTCCGGGCTGGGCAGAACTGAGTTCCGGTCCTGCCTCTGCCACTTCAAAGCTGTGTGTGGCTTTGGTCAAAAACAGTTCACCTTTCTGAGCTTCAACTTCCTCATCAGTAAAAGAGGATTTTACCATCTCATGCCATTGTCTGAGGACAAAGCGAACCGATGTGTGTAAGTGACCCAGCTCACGGCGATGCTCTGGAGCAGGCATTATAACAATGAGTAAGGCTCTGGGACAAGGCGACCCCAAACAGAGAGGGAAGAGAACTTTCTGGAGAAGAGAGCGAGTAGAGTGGTGGGCCACAGGCCTGCGGTGACCAGCGCTGTCCACACTTTCCCTGGGCCTGTGGCTGGCTCTGAGGTGGCATTCCCAGTTGGAGTGGGGCACCAGGCTGCACCAGGATTCGGGGTGAGAGATGCCGCCTAGGAGTCCTGGCGCTGGCCCCATGTGGCCAGTTTCCGGAGCTCATCCCAGAAGAGCATGCTGAGGATGGTGTGGGGGCCCAGGCGCAGGGAGGCGGGCCCCAGACCCTTGTAGAGTGCCAGGGGGCCCTCCTGTCGCCAAATCTTCACCAGGCAGTCGGTGAGGCCCCCATACAGCTGGCCCTGGGGACAGACATGGGGCGGGCATCACATGTGGGGCCCTGGCTGGCGCAACAGGCTCTGTTTGTGTATGTAAGGGTCTCTGGGACACATCAGAAAAGGCGCTTCTCCCAGCTAGAAAGATGGCCCTTCAGGTTGCAAAATTAAAAAAAGGGGTCTCTTCCTCTAGGCAGCCACAGCCCTATGCCAGGGGCTCAGACTGGCTGGTGGCAAACAGGTGGGTTTCCTCCCTGACTCGGCCTGTGGAGGGCACCTGTGAATCAGGCCATCACGTGCCAGTGCATGTGATGGCCGGTGTGTGTCTGAGGTCATGAGGTCAGGCCTGGATTCCAGTTCAGCCTCCTCCACTTACCAGCTGGGTGACATCAGGCAAGTTACTTGTTATCGCTGAGCCTCAGTTTCCTCATCAGGAAAATGAAGGTGGTTGTGAGGATGGAATAAAGTCCAGCTGTGA
The DNA here is from genome assembly GCA_030015415.1 of Cynopterus sphinx. Lineage (NCBI taxonomy): Eukaryota > Metazoa > Chordata > Mammalia > Chiroptera > Pteropodidae > Cynopterus > Cynopterus sphinx. Next base: position 121,771,865 of record CM057387.1, read on the forward strand.
AAGTGCTTGGCATGTGCCTGGGAGCTGGGTGCTCAGCATGCAGACTGAACTCATGTGTTCGCACGTATGTCACATGGCTGTGTGTGTGCTGTGCTGGGGGATGCTCTCCAGCTCCCTGCATCGTCACCACCTGGTCCCCTGCTCACCTTGCCAGCTCCATCCACCGGCTGATTGTACAGCCGAGTGCTGACCGTGTCGAAAGGGGTCATGACTGCGACCACGGCCACGCTGCTGATCATGCCTGCAGCCAGGGCCACCAGCCAGCTGTCCTCTGGGAGCCACTGTGGGGATGGTACAGGCTGCTGACACCTGCAGCTGCCCTCCACCTGGAGGCTGGAAGAGCTGGGGAATGGGAGCAGACAAGGCTCCTCCCCATTCCCATGTCTCCCCATCACACATCTCCTCCCCAAGCTCCTTCACAGCTTCAGGGTTCACTGCTGACCCCCCTTTCCTGCTGGATGCAATGCTGGTTTGTCACCACCCCTGGATGTGGGGGTCTAGCTGGAGATGTCAGACTGTGATTCAGACTCAGACAGGAAGAAAGGGGGCAGGTAGCCCTCCTTGCTCCTGTTTCTGGGTGGGCGCAGGTGCCCCTGGCCGCTCACCTGTTGCTCCTGCACCCAGGCCTTGGCAGAGGCGAAGGTGGCCAGCTGGGTAGCTGAGCCGACCATGACTCGGGGCACAGCCCCGCCCACGCCCCTCCACAGTCCCGCCAGGCCCTGCTGCCGCCAGATGGTCTCCATGGCGCCCAGGATGCTCTGTGGGGAGAAGGCACAGGGTCACTGTGCAGCCACTGCCAGTCCAGGAGCCCGCCCAGCCCGAGGAGCCCTGGGGAATGACAGTCCCACCTGGTGGTGGTGCTGGTACCCCACGGCCATCGCAGCCACCGTCTGGGCCTGCAGCTGAGTTTTGACCTATGAAAGCGAAGGTGACAGAGGGCCGGGGATGGAGCCTGGGAGAGCCTGGATGAGCTCTGCATGGAGGGGAGGACATCCCTTCCGAGTCCTGACAGCTGGATCTCTGTGAGGCCGCACCTGCAGCTTAGGGGGCATGTGGAACAGGGTGGGGTGAGACTCCTGGGTCCACACCTCATGTGACCCTGGGAAAGTTACTTAACCTTCTCCAGGCTGCCTGCTTAGCCTTGAAAAGCTGTCCTGAGGGGTAAGCAAGGTGACAATGGTGCTGCATCCTGCCTGTGATGCTGGCCCCGGCTTCACGGAGGCTTTACCCCTAACTTGCACAGGCCACACAAGTGACAGCGAGGGTTTGAGCCAGCACATCCCCTGCTACCCTTGCCCCTCCTCTGGCTCAGGACCTGCAGGACCAGCACCCCAGGGGAGTGATGACTGGGGCAAGGGACAAATTCCAGGTCTGGGCTGGGATGTTCAGGAGAGCAGCCCTGCCCAACCTGCCTCATCCCTATCCCCATCCCCATCCCACGTGTCCACTGAAACCAGCCCCAGAGGGAACTGGGTCACGGGGTGGTAGAGAGTGGAGACAAGGCACTCACCAAGTAAGCAGGGCTCCCCACGAAGGCTCCCAGTGCCCCCGCCACGGCACCTGCGGCCACGGTGCCCCCCGGCTGCTGGGTGAGGCCGGCCTGGCAGGCCACGCTGTAGCAGTAGAAGCGGACGCTGTTCATGAGGCTCTGGTAGAGGAGGCTGGCCGCCAGCCCCTTCTGCAGGCCGCACAGCCCATCGGCCCGGGCCACGGCGGCCACAGAGGCCACCAAGCCCCGGTAGGGCCGAGGGTAGGTGCCCGGGGCCTGCAGCTCGCCCTGCAGCTGCAGCCGAGTCTTCACCACCTCCAGGGGGTTGGTGAAGACGCAGGCCAGACAGCAGGCCGAGGTGCCCAGCACGAGGTCCACAGCGGGGGCCACTGTCTCCATGTCCTCCGCGCCAGCGGCCGGCTGTGTCCTGGTCAGGGGCATAGGCAGGGCCCCTGGGGTGCGCCGCTTGGGCTGTCTGCACCCCCAGAAGGCCACCGGGCTGGGGATGGAGGCGGCCGGAGGGCAGGGGCCGGCTGGGCCAGGCCTGCAGCAGCAGCTCTACCTCCGGCGTCCACCTGCTCAGCCCCGCGCGGCCCGCAGCGGGGTAGAGGCGGGGAGGGGGGGGACCAGGACACACCTCCGCCCGCCCCGACCAACCCCGGCGGCTCCAGGTCCGCCTCACGGCCCGCCGGGGCGGGGCCTGGACCCTGGGATCTGGGGGAAAGGTCGCCGGGGACCCCAGGGAGGAGGGGGGGCGGGGAGCAGGTGCCGCCAGCCCCCACCTCCTTCTCACCTTCTCCCGGCCCCGCCCTCCTCCAGCCCCACCCCGGCCACGTTGTGATGTCTCCGATGTCGCCTTTCCCGGACCCAGTTCTCCGATCCGGCTCTCACAGCCTCTGGTCCCCCCCCCCCCATCCGTGAGCGCAGAGGTGGGGGCCGGTCGGGAACCCCAGGCGCTGCTGCTGTGCGTGCCCTGGGCACGAAGCTCCCCCGCTCTGAGCTTCGGGTTCTCCATTTGTAAAATGGGGACATCGGCAGCCACGTCAGGGCTCCTTCGGAGGATCAGAGATGCGTGAAGAACGTACCTGCCACAGCGCTTCAGCCTTGAAAGATGCCCCCTCCCGCCCCCTTCCTTGGAGGCTCCGGGAAGACAGGACATGAAAAAATAAGGGCTGTTGTGTCTCAAGGAGCGACTAGTGGCTCCAGTCACTTGCCTGGTAAGGACTTGCTTGTGAGTCCTACCCTCCTCCCGCTGGGAGCCCCCGCCATGCAAATGGCCTTTTCATGCTTGAGGAGCCAGGCAGCTCAGGCCGGGGGCCAGCAGCACCCTGCCCACCTTGGCTCTATCCTCAGAACAGCTCTCTCCTACTAGGGCCACCCGGAGTCACCCATGTCCCAGTCAAAACCAGAGGCAGCGCCGCCCCACCTGGAACTCCGCCTCTGGGGCCTCCACACCCACCTCTTCCTGCGTGAGGCCCTGGAGGGCTGGGTGCCCAGCGGCTTGAGGACCTCAGAGCACCCCCTGGTTAGGAAGGCCTGCAGCAGCGGCCTGGCACCTTCTGGTCAGCCCCCAGGGCAGCGGCTCAGCAAGAGGCCTCACAAAGAGCCAGAAATCGTTGTTTATCCTGAGGCCTGCACTCACCCCCAGCGCTGGGGGGGCTGGGGAGGTGGCAGTTCCATGCCCTGCCAGGGGAGACATGGCCTCCAGACTAGAGTGGCCTCTGCCCTGGTCACTGCAGGAAACAGGAAGGAGGGCAAAGAGCAGGCCAAGAAACTCCGGGCCTAGTTTCTCCAGATGGCGAGGGCCACAGTGCATCTGGTTCCCAGTGTGGGAACAGGGCAGCTGACAGAACATTTGGAGGATGAAGAAAGAAGGGCCAGGGGGCCTGAGAAGAGGGGTTGGAGGGCCCACACCTCCACCCTGGTCAAAAAGGGCCAGTGACAAGTCTTGGCAATATAACATGTCTATTTTATTTTAAAAAACAACACCCAGACCATCTAATTTCTTCCCCCATAAGGCCCCTGACAAACTCTTGGGAAGGGTCTGGCTCCAGCCAAGCAGGGGTCAGGAGGCACCAATGTGGACACCGGACTGGTGTGCTGTACTCCTCTCCAGCCCTCCTCCCTCCCCTTTGCTCCCTGTGACAGGAGACTGCCTGATTCCTGGGTCCCTGGGCACTGCCAGACTCAGGGAGGGGCAGGATAAGGGGGCCATGGACATGCAAGGCCTCCCAGTGGCCAGGGAGGGCCAGCCTGGCCTCTAGCCCCCGGCCCAGGCCCTGGGAGGCGGGCAGCGGTGTGCTGGAGGCCGGAGTTAGCAAGGACGTGCACTGGGACCTAGCGTCCCAGCTCCCTCACTCAGCCAGGTGAATGTTCAAAAACGAACAAGAGGGGCTGGGCACCCAGGGGCCAACAGTGGCCTGAGCCTCTGCCCAGGCCCCTGGCCCAGGGGAGAAAGAGGGGACTCCTGCCCTCCCAGTCCTTCTGCTCCCTTCGGAGTTGGTATTCTCATCGCCATTGCGTCAGGATGGCGTGTGCTGAGTGGTGATCTGGGGGAGGTGGCCGTGCAACCAGAGCCCATAGGGCTCAGACTCTCTGTTCCAGTGCTCCTCAGAGCCCACCTGCCTGGCACAATGCCCCCATTCTGAACACCCATTCTGGATCCCTGGGAGGGGACAGACCCTGTTTCAAGCCCCACTCGGTGGTTCTGCCGCCTGGCACGGGAGTGGGCTGTGGAATGGGGATGGGAGCACGATGACACAGTGATGACAGTGTGTGCTGCCTGGCGTGCCACCTCTCCTGCCCGAGGATGCCAGCCACCTCTGCCTCAGCACCAGGGGTCCCGGGAGGCTCTGCCTCGGCAGAGGCTGTCGCTGCGCTGCCAGGCGCTGTGGATGAGGCTCAGGGCGTCCTCGAACTTCTTGTGAGAGGCTTCGTGAATGGCCTTGTGAGGGAGCTCCACCTGCGTGGGGGCATGCAGACACCCCGTGAGGGCCATGGGGTCCCTCCACGCCAGGCAGAGCCCATCCAGGGTCTATGTCCATGGCACTTGATTCTCTTGCCCTCCAAGGAGGAGCTGCAGCTGACGATGGGGTGATGCTCCGAGCCTCCTCAGTCCAAGGAGGGCTCTAGCTGTCTGGCGGGCCCCACGTGGCAGGCCCAGCGCTCCAGTGAGCTCCACCCCGAGAGCGTCCTGCCTGCCGGAAGCGACTCTGCCTCGGCCCCACCGTGGGCGCTTAACGTGTGCTTTCTGACTGGAACCAAGGTCAGGAATGGCATTTCTTGGGTCCTGCTTTCAGGTCTAGTCTCAGACTCACTTGGGGTCAGGGCTCCCCTTTCATTCTACATGTTCACGTCTATCCTGGAGCTGCAGGTACAGTGCTGTCCACAGGCCCCCTTGGTCCATGCCACACAGGGCTCTAGTCCCTAGGGAATGGCTCTACTCCACAGGGCCCTGGGTGGCGGGTACCTGGTAGATGGTTTTCCACCCAGAGTTCAGTGCAGACAGGAAGCGGTCCAGTTCAGATGTACAGCTCAGGTAGATGACCCAGGGTGGGAGGGGCTGCTGGCTGTCCCGGGAGAACTCCTGCGGAGAGCCAAGCCTGGGTGAGCGGACACCGTGCTCCTTTCTGAGGACCTGCCTCCGGCACCCCCCACCCGGCTCACCAAGACACAGTACTCCCGCTCCGGTTCTGTGGAGACGGCGCTGATGTCGGCCAGCTCGGCTGTGCCCAGGGAGCGGAAGAAGCTGGTCTGGCAGTCCTCATGGCACGTGAAGAGACGGTCATCGGTGATCACCAGGCAGCAGGGGATGCAGGGGCTGGGAGTTACCCCCTGGGGGATGACCTGAAGGGCATTGGCAGAAGAGCAAGGAAGGGCGAGCTGGGGCCGGGCCGGCCCGGTCTGCCCTCCAAGGACTCCCCATTCCAGGGGCCCAGCCAGAGGTCAGGCAGACTCCGCGCACCTCCGGAGTACAGGTGGGGATGGGGTGACAGAGTGTCCAGACCGCAGCGGCCCTGAGCTCCAGGGTCTGCTGCTGGGCTGTCCCACAGAAGTTCCCTATATTGGTCCTCACAGGTTGCTCCGTGACTGAGGTAGGTTTGGGGAAGGGTCCGGGATGGGGTCAGGAGGCCAGGTGAGTGGAGGCAGGAGAGCTCACCCCCTTGGACACAGCCTGGCAGAGGTGTTGCATCCAGTCGGCCATCTCAGCCTCGCTGTCGGCGCTCAGCTCCAGGCAGGGCCGGTCGGCAAGGATGACCTGGAAGGCGTGGGGCCGATCCGTGGTGTTGGACCGCCGACAGCCACCGCACTGCTCCCCCCTGGGCCAGAGGAGGAGGGGTGAAACGGGAGCGAGGCGGCGGGGGTGGCGTGGGTGGGAGCCCCTCGGCATGGCTCAGGGCATGTGGACAGAGGGCCTGCCCCAAGGTCCCATGGGCTGGAAGACACTGGAGGGTGGTCCAGACCCCTCTAGCTCTCAGGAGAGGCTTAAAGTTGCTGTGCAGCCCCACCCCGTTCAGTGTGTCACCTCTTATGTCCACAATCGCCAAGATCCTTTAGATACATAGACATGGCAGATGAGGGGCGAGACTCAGGTCTGAGCTCTCAGGACCACTGTACACCATTCACAGTCCCCCTATAGGCTGACGCTTTCTCCAAATATGTGTGTGTCCATCTTCCCCCTGAGGTCAGGAGCTTCCCAGATCTGCCTCCCTGTCAGACTGGACCCTTTATAGGCGAGCATGGTCCTCTTGCTTTCCTGAGAAGAAGCCCCCTCCTCCCTCGAGTTCCTGCAGCCCTCACAGCTCGGCAGGATGCGGGGCACTGGTCAGGGCTGCTGGACGGCATGGGACCGAGAGGGCAGGCTGAACTGACAAGAGGGAGAACCAGCTCAAGCTGGGGAGAAGGGGAGCCCTGGGCCCCAGGCTCAGCCGGAGCCCCTTGACCTTCAGGCAGCAATGCAGGACCCCAACACCTGCCTAGCCCCATGGCCAGGGACACTCACCCCATGTTCACAGAGAGCAGTGGTGTGACATCGGTGCGGTCGGGGTACTGGTAGAGGATCCCGTTGCTGCAGGGCATGGCATAAAGGGGTGAGGCCTGGTCCCCATAGGGCACGACATGGAGGGGTGAGGCCTGACCCCAACACTGGGGACCAGGTAGAGCCCAGATCCCTGGGACTCCCCACAGGCCAGGGACCTGTCTTCAGTGGAAGGGGGCGGGCGAGGAAAGGACTGTAGAGGGGCAGCAGGCAGCACTGCTCCCTCCGCATGCTGGGCACAGCTCAGTGCAGCCCTAGGCCAGGTCTGCACCTGAGGCATTCGAGGCGGCTTCCTCGGGTCTCAAAGATGGCGGGCTTTACAGAGAAGCCCTAATATCCTGGGATATGTCTACTCCAAAGCCCCGTGGAAGAGAGAGCCACCCCCTTTGGGCCTTTCTCTCTGCTGGGGCCCTGACAGCCCAGCAACCTCAGGGCAGAGGCTGAGGCTGGAGCTGTGGGGAGTCCCACCTGAGCACCACGAAGCAAGTCTTCCAGTGCTCCTTGCCCAGGTAGGAGGTGCCTGCCTTGTAGTGCAGCATGCCTTCTTTAGTGATGACACCCTCAGGGGCTGAGCAGTGGCAGGGAACAGGGCCCAGGGACTCATCCATGGGGTCCTCCCAGTGCACAAGCCCATAGAAGCGCACGGTGACAGCGGTCGCCTGGGGAGGGGGCAGTGGACACAGCAGTGAGGTCTGGGCCAGCACCAGGAGTGGCCACTGAGAATGAGGACACAGCCTAAGTGGGGAGAGAGGCAGGATCGGGGCAGGACAGCCCCTCCCAGGTGGGTGATGAAGAAATGCTAAAGACAGCTATTTGTACCCCCCAACCCTAATGCCAGGGCTGGTGTCTCAGGGACGCCCCCTCCTCCCTGGGTTCTTACTTCACACTTAGATTCATGAGCCACAAATTTGGCCAGTGCCAGCTTCTCCATGGTCGCATCAGTCAGCACACTGGGGTATGGTGGTTCTCGACAGCCTTTGATCATGGCCGACCTCAAAGAAGCCAGGAAGAATCTGCACAGGGAGTGGAGTTTGCTGTCAGAGGCCTGGGGGAGCCCCCGCCCCTCAAAAAGATGAGACTTACTGTTGAGGGCTTCTGGCCTGCAGGGGTGACAGAAACTTGGGAGAGAAACCTGGCTGGAACCTGAGCTTAGGGAAGCGGGCACGGCAACGACAGGGTAGCAGACTGTGGTCATCCGATGGTGACTTGAAAAAGGTCTAACCATTCCCAATGGCCAAGGGGCCTTGGGCGGTGACAGTGAGGGAAGACAAACCGAGGGGACACGTTGCATTTGTACAAAGACCTGATCTCATTACACGCAATTTTCTTAGGGAAGTACACGGGGTCCAGCAGCGTGCCGGTGTCCAGCAGCATGGCTTGTGCTTTCTTTCCTGTCGGGTAACTCATGCCAGAACCCTTCCTCTCTGCAGGTCACCTGGGTTGACCACAAGTCAACTGTCCAGTGTCAGTTCACTTCCCTGCCTTTCTGACTAGACTGTAGGCTCCGGAGAAAGCATCTCTGTCCCCACTTCCCATGCTCCACCCCCGAGGGTGGGGCGTCCGGGACACAGCCACACCAGTTCAGTGGAAGGTGGAGAGTGTCACTTACTCAGCCAGAGCCACGTCAGCCGTGTCCAGCAGAAACTGCTTCCTGCGGTTGGTGCACACCAGCCTCACCGTCTGCTGGTCCAGGCCCACCTGCCGGAAACCACACCGTCGCATGAACGCGCAGGGCTTGGCCACTGCCTGGCAGAATAGGCAGCCACACACAGACTGAGGGCTGGCTGGGGAGGGAGGAAGGCCACCCTGAGGTCGCCAAGGGACCCTGGCATGAGTTAGGGAGAGGTGGCCAGAAATATGGCAGACGAAGAGGCGTCTTCGAGCTTGGTTCTTCTGCTCAGCATCACATACAGAAGCTGCTCAGAGATGAGCTGGCGCCCGCCCTGGGGGCTGTGGCAGGGGACATGCCTCGCTCTGCAGCTCTGAGGGTGGGTGATCCGAGGGGCCATGCCCTGCAGCAAACACCAACTGCCGGGCCTCAACTCACCGACACGTAGTCAAGTTCATTGTAAGAAATGGCCTCTTCCACCAGGTATGGCTTCTCTGTGGCCCCTGAGAGAGGAGACCCAGTGTCTAGCACCTGCGGTGGCCTCTTTCTGCAGCTCCTGCCCCACTTTCTAAAACCCGCCCGTGCCCTGCAATCCTGAAGGGCTCACGCCTTGGGGCTGCTGGGACTGCTAGCATTTTCATCACCACACGCCAGGCGGTTGAGAGACCCTCCGGGTGTGGGGGGCTTGGGGAAAGGGGGTGGCAGGCACCTTTCCGGAGCAGGTAGACATAGCAGTCAGTGAGCAGCACGTACAGCAGCTGCAGGGTGCCCTCCATGTGCCCCGTGCTCATCCGGATCATCTGCAAGGTCCCAGCAGAGGGGTCAGGTACTGCAGCCCCGCCCTTGGCAGCATGTCCCCCCCACCCCAAAGAGGCTCTGCCCACCTGGCTCCGCCTATCTGCCCACCCAGCTGTGCTGCCCTTGCTTTCTCCACCTCCCAGGGCTTACTCTGAAGAGCTGCTCCTCATTTTCCCGAAATACATGGATCATCAGCAGGAGTAAGTGGTTGTTGTCTACTCTGTGGAAGGGACAAGTGTGGGGGGAGCGAGGTGTCAGGCTGGGCAGGAACAGGAGACGTGAAACAGGCACAGGGAGGCCATCCACACACCCAGAGATGATACAGACACCTAGAGGTGGTTCAGGCACCCACAGGCAACACAGCTGCAGTGGCCCTGTCCCAGGCCAGGTACTAAAACGAGGGAGGGGAGGGTCTCGCGCCTTCCTACCTCCGAGCCCAGGCTAGGGCTCCCAGGAGTCATGTTTAGTTTATTTGGAGGTCAGACACCGAATGTCGCCTGCTCCAAGGACTGGGGGAGACTCTCACACAAGCGGCATGGCCTGCCTTGCTCACCTGAACTCCGCCGAGTGGGTCATCTCAGAAGGGCTCCCCTGTCCCTCCTCCACCCCAGAGTCCTCGGCGCTGCTCACACACGGGCTGGGCTGGTCTCGCGTGAGCTGGCAAAGAGCCTCCTGGGTCCCAGGCTCTGGCTCAGGCCCAGGCCCCTCGATGACCAGGGGCAACTGGGTCTCCAATTCCTGGGTCTCTGGCCCCTGAGCCTCCCCCGAGCTGTCCCTTAGGAGTCGAGGGGCCTGTCCCTCTCCGCCTCCTGCTCCCGCTTCTTGGCCAGCAGCCGCAGGGCCACCAGGAACATGCAGCGGTTGGCCAGGCCCTGCAGGGTCATGGTCGCTGCCACCTGATGTAACACCGCTTGGACTCTCGATGGTAAAGCGGTAGAAGTCCATGGGGGCTGGAAGCCCCTCACTAAAGTCGCAAAATGGTGGCCTCTCCGGGGCACTCCCCGGAGAGCCGGTCCGAAAGGGGTGGTCTGGGGGCTCGACGTGGGGGCACCAGGTGCGGGGGTCCAGCTGCCCGTTGAGCTGGTCAATGACCTTGCTCAGGGGCTGCCCCACACGCTCCATGGAGGTGTCCTTCATCTCAGGGATGAGCAGGCCCATCTGGCTGGGCTCCAAGTGCTCGCTGCTCTCGGCGGTGCTGCTGGGACCCTCGCCCTCCTCCTGGATGTCTGGCGAGGCCTGCCCAAGGCCTGGGCTGCTGATATGGCTGTCGCCATTGCCCCTCCTGGCACTGGTGTGCTGGGCAGAGGCTGGGTGAAGTGGACTTGCTTCCTCATCCGATCTGGTCTTCTTCTTCTTGCCAGTTTTCTTTTTCTTGGTGACCCTGGGACAGAAGTGATGGGGAGAAATGAACATCCGAGCACCATGGCAGTGAGGGAAATGAGATGGGTGGGGGCGAAAGAGGTGGCAAGTGACCTCTGAGGGCATGGCCAGAGCTTCGACGGTCCTGGGCGGTGCTGGGTATGAGGCCCTGAGCTGGGGACAGCCGTGGATCAGGCCCTGAGGTATCCCCCACAGCTGGAAGGAGCAGGGACCGGCCTGGGGAGGCACAGATAGCGGCAGCCAGAGGCACTAGCGCACAAGTCCTACAATTCCAGCTGGCTGTGTGCTAGGGAGCAACAGGCATCGGGTCAGACCAGTGGCCCCTTCACCAGGCCCTCCCCTTAGGATGTGAGCAATGACCTTGAGCCGACCCTGCTTCCCATTAGGTGTTGCTGTGGACAATGCGACCAGAAATGCACTTGAAGTCTTTGGGGCTCAAACTCCTGGCACCCACTCCTGGGAGTGGGCCTGACTAAGCGACCTGGGTCTGAGCGGCCCAGCCTGAGGGAGTGGGCGTCCTGGCTCTGGTCACAAGTGGAAGGGGACCAGCCAACAGCCTTGGGGAGGCTTGATGTGCACATGTTCTCGCTCAGTGTGGACAGTTTCAAGAGCGGGAGCCAGGAGAGCTCAGGGTGCCCGCCGGCTCAGGGCCGAGGGTTCCCAACTTATCATCCACCTCTTCCTTCCCTTCAATGTCCTTGTCAATGTGACAAAGACACTTCCTTGAATGAGCCATGCTGAACCAGAATTAGAACAAATCTTGGAAATTGTGCATTGACGTCTAAGAACTCCCTTGGAAAGAGGTCCAGTCTAAAAGTGCTTTCTGGTCCTGGACGGACTGGACAAATGCCCCAGCAGCCAGGGCATGGCTCCAGAAGCCGGTCGTGGCTGCTGCCTGTGTCCCCTGACTTCTGGGCTTAGGCCTGACATTTCCTCTTGCTCAAGGTGCTACCAAGGAGGGGAGGGGCAGTCTCCAGGAACATGCCCAACTGCCCTCAAGGGGGTCCCAGTCTGTGGGGACTAAAAAGCGATGCTAGAAATGGACAGGACAGACACCAGGGTGTCCACCCCCCACTCCCCTCCACTGACCTGATGACTTCGAGCTCTGTGCAGGGGTCTGACAAGTCCAGAGCCTGGGACTCCGCCTTCTCCTGAGAGGTGTGCACAGGGGTGGTGTCCGAGGACGACACGGTCTCTGCCTGGTCCTCATTGAAGGGGTTGTGGCGCTGGGTGGGACTCTTGGTGGAAGCCTTGCTGTTGGTCAGGTCTGAGGCAGTGGAGCGGGGGCCACTGACAGTGTCAGTGAAGTCTCCATCTGGGAGGACAGGAGGCAGGAGACAGCCCATCAGACACAACCTGGGGCCCCCAAAGTGTGCCTTATCTCATAAGGAAGGCAGGTGAGTTCCTTCCAGGGAAATGTGACTGGGGTGGCCATTTCTAGAGCAGAAGCCCCAACCCAAGAGAACATGGGATTTGTGCTTTAAGAGCCTCCTGGAGGGACCACCGTCCTCACTACCATTGTCACCACCATTGGGAGCCCTTGAGCTATGGCGATTTGGCCAAATTTGAGTTAAGAGCTCCAGGCTGAAGCCCCCCAGGGGTGGTGGCCCTGACGCTAGAAGAGGAGATGGGCTGCATACCCCTCAGGTGAGCCTTAGAGCCTGGCATCGGAGGGTGTTAGAGGGTACCCAGCAGCCCCTTTAGCACAGCGAGGCACTGTCAGGGCCAGGATATCCTGAAGGGTCCCCAACAGAGGCAGATAAAAGGAAATAAGAGAATAGAAATCAGAGAAAACGAGGGATGAAGGGCAGAGACTGAGGATAGGACACGGACCCAAGAGGTGAGGAGCATGGGGAAGGTCAGAGACAAGGAGCCAGAGCACAGGAGAGAGAACGAGATGAGGAGGGGACAATAAGGTGTGCTGAGTGGCTGCTCCGCAACAGATGCCTCGTGGGCCCTTCAGAGGCTGCTTCCCTCCCTGACAACCTGTCATCACACTCTAGGGGTTAAGACCAGTGCCCCTTTCAGGGGTGTGCTGAGAACTCAGTTTCATTCAAGCCTCTTAGTGGATCTCGGAAACCACTGGCAGCTGTGTGCTAAGCCAGCACATCATCCATATATTTTAAAAAAGTACATTGTCTTTTAGTATAATAGAGGAGAGGCTAGAAGCTTGTCTGCTGGTCCACTCTTACCCCTGGCTCCACGCTGGGGACAAAGCGAGTGGAGGATGCTGCTGCCCCTCCAGAGTGGAACTAGTTTATCCCAACCATCCACCCCAGGTCACTGGAACAGGATGTGGAGAGGAAAAGCACACAGTGCACTTATCTGGTGGCAGATGGGAGCCACCAAAGCAGAGAACTGAAGCCTGACGGATGGAACAGCCTGGATGAGGGTTAATGGCAAGGGACATATGGCTGTTCTCACTCCATTAGCCAGTGTACACACATCTTGCTGGCCATTATCTGCCCAGGAGATGTGGCAAGCCTGCTTCCTACCCTCAGCCTCCTCTGGAAGAGCCCAGCTGCCATCGACTTCTTAGTGGATCTCGGAAACCACTGGCAACTGTGTGCTAAGCCAGCACATCATCCATATATTTTAAAAAAGTACATTGTCTTTTAATATAATGAGGAGAGGCTAGAAGCAATTGCCAACTCTGTCTGTGAAAAACCCTAGCAACATATGAGACTTCCTTCTGATGTCCTGAGACCACAGAGCCTGAGTTCTCAGATGCAGAAAACCTTGCCCTTCCATCTCCAAGAAGCTTCCTGCAAAGCCCACGTGTTCTGGTTCCAGCCCTGGACACTGCAGCTGCTCACAGGAGGAGTCCGAGAGGTGAGGGAGCAGACCGCCGGACGCAGTGGGTGTCAAGGGTGTCAAGTCCGGGGTACCCACCAGTCCTGTAAGTGAGCCAAGGACTATGGAACAGCCACCCCATCCCTGCCTCGGGACCCGGAGTTTGGAGTTGCCCCCACGTCTGGCTGTCCTCAGGTCTGAGTCGAAGACTGAGGCTCCCCAGTGTGAGCGGCCAGAGCATGCTCCGGGAACTCAAGAGAGCAACCACTGCTGGGTCGAATCTCGCCTTGCCCTGGAGCCCAGCCCGAGCAAGCAGTGCAACTGGGCTGTTTAGTCCTCAGGCCACAGGAGCTCCACAGGGCTGCAGAGCACCAGGCCCTGCTTGTCAAGTGACCGCAACAGGCAGCAAGTAGCTGGGGGCGGGGAGGCTGTTAGTGGTTAGAACCAGAGGGGGACATGTCAATGACCAGCAGGTGTGCTGCAAGCAGAGGCCGAAAGGATCAATGATGTCACGATGGAATTCTGGACGGCAAGCTAATCTTAACTAAAACGGGCGATTCTTCCCCGCTACCCGCTTGGCCAGATGACACAATTTAATCTTTCCCAATGCGGTATCTTATTTCCCTCAAACTTAAGTGATTTCATACGCATATTACTTGGGAAGAGATCATCTGCCACCCATTACTTAGAGGCTGCAAGTTGCTCTGACAATGAGGGGCCAGCTCCGGGGCAGTGGGGAAAGCGCCTTGTCCCTCCCTGTCAGAGGCTGGCCTTCCCCCGCAAGTGGCCCACGGAGCAAGAGGCTCATATTTAAGGAGGAAGCATTAACCTTCTCAGACACATGCCCTGCCCTATGCTTTCAGTAATCACGGGAATGTGGGGAATAGCTTCACACATTTTCCCAAGCCCAGAAGTGGGGGGAGGGGGTAGGAAAATCCCCAAGCATGGCTGCCACCTGGTGGACACGGTGGGAGGGTGGACAGATTTCACTTCAACATGCCTCAAGAAGGGTCAGAGAATCTCCCCATAGGAAGTTCCAGCAGTACGTGGGCAATTCCTCCCATTTGGACCTCAGCCCCTTTCAAAAAATATCCGAGAGGAAGTCATTAAGGACGGACTGAAGTGGACTGAAGGAATCAAGCCCTCTGCCTTTGCTTCTTGATGCCCCTGACACAGGAGCTCATCTAACCTACTGGAGCTTACAACTCACATGTTCAAAGGCATCGCCTTCCAGACAAGTCAGGCCACCAGTGCCTCATAAGTCGGCAGTTCCCTGGGCACATCTGGTGCCTCGACGGGCATCAGAATCGGGAAGGGTGATCTGTGTGTCCCTGAAAAGCAGTCACTTAGTGACTCTGCACGGCCACTGCACAGAGGCAGGAGTCCTGCCTTTGGCAGAGGGAATTTGTCTAGGGCTAAAGGTCAAGTTCTCCTACTGCAGAATTCCATCTATTAGAACACCGAACTTGTCTTTATTATGATCATTGACGTTATTATAAATAAGGAACTGATTTTGAGTCATGCAGCAAGCTTGGCATGGAAACGTTGCAAAACAGGAAAAAAGGGTGATAGTGGACTCTGTCCCACCTTCCCAGTCTGTGCTGGGTACAGACGGCACTGCTGGAAACACATCTCCAAAATCATAATCTATAAAAACGGGGGACAAAACTAGAGATTAGAAACAGGCAGTGGAAGGACAGGGAGGGTGGGGACAACAGGGTGGGAGACATGGGGAGAAAACAAGAGAGGTAAAATTAAACTTTCGACATTTTCTCTAACTGCCTCAGAGGGACTTATTAGGATGCCCACTGCCTCAGCTCATGCCCTGGTCCAGGAGCCTCTGACCAGCTACGACGACGTCCGAGGGCTGGGAAGCTGGTTCTGGCAGAGGAGAATGGGGGACCCACTGCACCTGACCTTTCTTCCTCTCCCTTCCTTGCCTTCTTTCCCTCTGCACCCAGCAGCTGAGAGGAGGTGGGCTCAGGGGGACACCTCCGTCCAGGGACAATCTGGCTGCTCCTTTAAGGCCTGTCCCTCTGCTTCCTGAGGCAGCCTAAGCCCAAATCGAGGAGACCGAGCCACTCGCTGTCTTCTGCATGTACAATGAGCAATGCAAGCCACGCTAAGGGCGAGTCCGAACGTGACTGTCCTCCCCACTTCCCACGGACGTAACCCACTGTACAATTAGAAATAATAAAAAAAAAAGGTCAAGGTTTCAATGCTGATGTAATTCTAGGAAGCTCTGTGCTTGGATCCCCTCCCCTGGAGGCAAGGAGGGGTGCAGTAATGAAGAAACCTGGTTTCCCCATGGGATGAAAGGTGGGGAAGAGCCAGTTTTGTAAATGAACACAGAGGCCTCAGGTTTGAAAGGTGTTGGATCAAGACAACAAAACGACCTACAGACGTGATGATGTTCTTTTTGTCTTTGATGCACCAGATGCAATCATCATTGACACATTAGGGACTCAGAAATCGGATAGACTTGAGAGGCAGGGTGGCAGGGCTCTGCATAAACTTTGCACCCATCTGGCTCTCGTCCCTTCTTTAGCTTCTTTCTGCCTAGAATCATGGGACAACCTCCCCACCACAGGCCACGCTTAGCCCTGCTCCATCAGGAAGTTTCCAGGTCACGCTTTCCTTGATAGAACTTCCCCCTCCCCCCGGTCATGCGGCTACAGCTCTGGAAAAGGGTCTAACATTCATAAGATCCTTTCATTTTTTTTGTCCCTAGAATCAGCTTAGCCACCACAGGGACTTGGAGGAAATGCAGATACGGGGAACGGCCGACCTTGCTTAGTTTCACATTTCAACCACCAGAGCAAAACCAGCCAAGAAGGACATCACCCGGCCCTGCGTTAGTGGCTCCAGAATCAGTGTCACAGCCGAGGCGTGGCTCCTCTGTGTCCTGGGCCACTTACCCTCACTGGAGGGGGCAATTGCGCTGTCGTCCCACTCCAGGTTAGTGGAGGTGACAGAGTTGAAAGAGTTGAGGGACAGACTGTCCGAGCCATGGACCGAGCTGGGCAGGCGGTCCTCGAAGTCCAGCAGGTACTGAGGTTTGTAGTAGTCGGGCATGTAGGGGGCCAGGTCTAAGTAAGGGGCATCCTGAGGAGAGAGGGGAGGAGGCGGCTTCGGATGGCGGGAGGCCGAACACAAGGCCTCTGGGGGCCACGGATCTGCCTGCTGTCCCTTCCCCTGCCCAGTTTTTCTGTGGGAAATCAATGGGCTAATGGTACCAAATTCAGCAACAAGCTGCTAAAAGGAGTAACGTGAATAGCTGTGAACCGAGGCCAGCAGAGATGACAGAATCCAGCTGTGCCTGTGAACCCCTCCTCGACCGCTTTTACTGGGGGAGTTGCTTGTTTGCCCCAGGTCTTACTGCTTTTCAGTAGCCAAGTTCCTTTTTCAGTCTGTGCTGATGGGACAGGGACCTAGGAATTGGGCGATTTGGTCAGATGGGGCAGCTACAGCTACCTTGATGTGTCTGCCCTAGAGCCCCTTCAGCTCGTCCAGGGCCAGCACCATATTTCCCCAGTGTGTGACAGAGTAGGCGGCCAGACCACATGACGCAGGTGGCTGGGAAGCAGGGGGCTGGTGACACTCCCAGGGCCCCAGGGGGCACTGGATGGACTGTCCCTGACAAATGCTCATGTCCTAAATGTCCAGGAGAGCACTTCAGTGCTGAGATACCCCAGGCAGTGTGGCTTTTCTCCAAGTTGGCACAGAGATTAGAAGGAATCAGCTGAACCAGGAATCCTGGCCTTAAGTTAAGCCAAGAGAGAACTGTCCTCCACCAGCTCCCACTGCTCAGACCCCAACCCTTCCCTCACCTGAATAAACACTGCACTGCTCAGGCCCAATTACTCCTGACTGGCTCCCTGGGCAGGACCACAAAAATGAAACCCTGTGCCCACCCCACCCACTCCTCTGTCCCCACACATAGCGAGAGACATGGTGTCTCACCAGATCGAGGTCGAATCGAATGAACTCCAGCCCAGACACCAAGGTCAGGAAGAGTGTCAGGTGATCGTGGCTGCAGACCAGGGCGTTCCTGAGACATGAGAGGGGATGATGGTGACTTGGGGCCTGGTTGCCAGTTTGGCGCTACCTCATCAACAAGCCTGCTGTGTTGAAATCTGACAGGTGACATCCTCACTCCCTGGAGGGCACCCAGCTCGATGCAGCCTTCACCCACCCCGTTCTCGCATTCTCTTCCTGGGTTTGGAGCCACATGACACTTTACCGCTAGTGTCTTCAGATACTGGGCTGGCAGCATAAGGCCTACCTGGCTCTCGGCAACTGCTATGAATACTCTGTTCCTGCAGCCACCCCAGCAAAAGCTGAACATTCTAGTGAGACCTGAGGCCTGGGTAGAGGATCAGGCAGAGGCAGAGCACCAAACTGCTAAGCAGGCAAGGCCTAATGGCCCTTTGACCATCACTGACACGACCTCAGTATGAAATGCCGGGCCAGGCCTCTGATGTGGAACTCTGTGATGTCTACATGTGACAGAAGCCTTTGGGATGAGGCTCGAGGGGAGCTCTGGGGCTACGTGAGACAGACCATGCGACACTCACTTGACATAGTACTTATGCAGCAGGCCCAGGTTCTCTTGGAACAGCCTCAGGTAGCTCTCTAGGGAGTTCTCGTTGAGGGCCAGGTACAGCCAGGCCCGGCCTGCAAATGAGGGCAGGAGTAACTTGAATGAAGTCTTGGCAGGTGCTGGCTTTGCTTGCCAGGCAAGGGTACAAAGGGAAGAAGGAAGGGCTGAGGGGACCACATGCTCCGATGGCCTTGTCTCTTATTGGAGTGCCAGAGCCCCTGAAGTCATTATTTTCCCGGTCAAACCCTAGCCTGCTGCTAGCCAGGAAGCTCTGGTAAAGAGGACAGATTGCCAACTTTGGATGGGTAGAGAAATGCAAGGATTCTGCATGATCCTGTAGGCTAACGCTGATCCTTGCTCAGGGAGAGAAGCAAGACTCCTCATTAAGTGCTTGGGCTGGGATTCGATAAAAGTCTGGTTCTCTTCAGCATCTCACTCCCCTCGACCCAATCCACAATGCTCCAACAAACTGTCATATGCAGGGAGAAGAGAGGCCTCATGGAGGGCGCCGGCATTTAAATGCCCCACTGCCTCTGGAGACCAAAAAGTAATCAGTCTCCCAAGGCTGACCCTGAGGCCACACCCGAGGCCACACCTGAGCCCAGAGCTACCGCAGGGAGGGCGGAGCTGGCTCTTCCCAGCACCAGCCTGGTACTACTCACTGCGCCCCAGGTTGGTGGCCACGTGCTGCAGCACCTCAATCTGCCTGATGGCCTCCCTCCGGGTGAAATGCACCACGAGCACCCAGTAGCCAGATGAGAGGTCTTGCAGTCTGAGAAAACAGGACAGGAGCTGCTAAGACCTAAAAGAGCCACCCTAGGAAGCTGCAGTTAGTTGGTCCACCAGCCTTCGTCTCCGTAGTAAGCTCAAGGCTAAAAGCAATGGAGTCCCAGCTTGCTGTCCCACCATCATTTCACCTGCCGCTGATTCTCAGAAATAATTTACTGGGGTAACTACAGAGAGCCTGCAGCCTACTCTTTCTAACGAGGGAAAGAAGAAATAAAAGGCAGACGAGGTTAGGAATTTCTCTCTGGAGGCTACTCGTGGCCTTGGCTGTGCCCTGTTGTGCCCTCCCGCCCTGTCTGGATTCTTACCCGTACAGCAGGGCGTGGTCCAGGTGCTCACACAGACGCTGCAGGACCTTATCGTGGTT
The DNA here is from genome assembly GCA_030015415.1 of Cynopterus sphinx. Classification (NCBI taxonomy): domain Eukaryota; kingdom Metazoa; phylum Chordata; class Mammalia; order Chiroptera; family Pteropodidae; genus Cynopterus; species Cynopterus sphinx. Next base: position 121,790,728 of record CM057387.1, read on the forward strand.
CCGGATGGCAGGGGTCTCATCCTCACATGCAGCAAAGTAGCTCTGCAACTGGAGGGGGGAACAAAGCAACAAGCCCAAATTAGAGAGGGATCAAGGGGAAGGCTGCAGCAGTGCTGGATCAGAGAAGACAGCTGAGAAAACTGGTCAAATGATGTATTTGTGACGACCGACGGAGGCGTCTACCATCCTGCACGGGAGGGCCCAGAAGCCAAAGGCTGTATTCTTAGAGGCACTCAGCAAGGGCTTTGTATGGTGACAACTCGCTGCTGGCAAGGGAGTCGCCTAGGTCCAATGCCTAGGTCTCAGGGGTACCAGGCTTCGATCCAGAGTCACTGAACTACACAACCCCAGGGGCACTACACATAGTGTTACCTGCACAAGTGAACCCAGTGTAAATGCCCCTGCCCCTGGAGTTGTACAAAAATGAAGGCCCCGACTCAAACTGCTCCTTCGCACAAACTAAGGGCCAATGGCCTCTGGCGCCTGCTCCAATGGCCTTGCCAGAGGCTGACATGGAACACTGAATTGTCTGAGGCACCTGACAAGGTTGGATATGGACCTGGGTACATGCCAGGCTCATGTCAAGCCTTACACCGAGAAGGGCACTGTTCCCAGGCTAGACCAATCAAAGGAGGTTTGGAGAGCAGCAGGATGAGCAAGCCCCACCCAGCCGATGAGGGGAGCGCAGTTCTACCGGCTTAGTCAAGGCTAAGGAGGCCCAGACACTTGGACCGGGTTCTTGGTAGGAGTCCTTCCCACTTCATTTTAGCCCTACTCTGGTCTGCCGTTGCCCTTCCGACAGTCAGGAGCGGGAAGGACACAAAAAAAGAGCACTCATCCCTGGACACTCATCTCAGGTTTAAGCTCTTGGCGCTGGACAAACGTGTTCTCAAGTGTCTTCTGGAAGCAGCGATGGAGGCGGCAGCAGCAGGCGAGACACATCAGCCACACCAACGAGCACACGCTCGTGGCGAGAGGCCAACCATTCAGCCCCCACGACAAAAATAGTCTCTCTTCTCTAAGGCCCCGAGTAAGTCCAGCAGCCCTGCCGGCCAGGGATAGACCTCAGCCCTTCTGGATCCGCCTCCCTCCTGAAAGGTGGGCAAAACAGAGCCCCAGCAGGAAAGGTTTCCAGAACTGGAAGGAAGAGCAACGCGCCTGGCAAAATCACACAACTCTCCCTCAGCAATGGCTCCAAGCCTTGCACACCAGCATTAAAAAACCCACAATGTCAACACCCAGGTTTTACTTCTTTCCTTTTTCTTTCTTTTATTTTCTCCCCCGCTTTCTCCCCTCCCCTCCCCCTTCCTCCCTTCCTTCCTCCCTTCCTTCCAAATTTCAAAATCCAAGTAAATCTGAGATCTGAGAGTCTTAGATGTTAGAGCCAGAGGGGTCTTTATTTAGCTAAGCGAGGGAGAATGTGTTTGGAACTCAGACTCCTTAGGTCAAGATACCTTACGGTATTTGCTCGTCATACAAATGCAAGCAACCTGGAAGTGAGTATGAATGTAAAGACCTCCTGCTCCCTGTTCCACACTGCCAGCAGCTTGTGTATGTCTATAATGTTTTTGCTGCATAAACTGACTTAAAAAAGAAGTGAACTAGGAGAATCATACTATACTCATTGTTCTGAAACTTGCTTTTACTAACACTATATCAAGCATATAGTTCCATACCATTACATACTATATTCTTTTTCACAGTCACATTGTATTCTAAAATATGATGCATCATGCTTTGACTATTGTTAGATATGAATATTACCTCCAATTCTTTGATACACAAAATATTGCAACAAACATTGGCGGATCCCTGTGTGGGTGTTTCTGTCCCGTGGGTGCTTAGACTGGAACAGCAGAGCTAAAGAACATGCATATTTACAATTTGGCCAGAACCTGCCATTTGCCCTTCTAAATAAAGGTTGGATCGATTTACATTCCCACCACGCTGGCCAGCACACGATATATTTAGTCGAATTTTTGCCAGTCCAACTGGTGAAAAACAGTACCTAATTGTTTTAAATTGTATTTCTCTGACTACTAATGCAGTTGAACATCCTCACCAGCCATTTGTATTTAATTTTTCTGTGAAATGCCTCTTCATAATCTCTGCTTAATCCTCTCCTGGCTGCTTGTCTTTTTCTTATCTGTTGCAGCTCTTTGTTCATTAAAAGTTTCCCCCTGTTTGTTGCTATGTTTTTATCTATCTATCTATCTATCTATCATCTATCTATCTTTTTCCTCCCTCAGTGTCAACTGACTTTTAAACTTTGCTTTTGGTATTTTTTTTTCTATTGAGAAATTTTTATTTTTATGTAATCAAATCTGTCAATATTCTCCTTTACAGTTTCCCAGTTTTCCTAGTCTGATATTACAAAACTACCTTTACTCTTCTATAGTTTTAGGACTTTTTTGGTTTATGTTTTGATTTTCTGTATATGGCATGAGATAAAGATCTAGCTTGATTATTTTTTGGATAAATAATCTATTTTCCACATTTATTAATGGTCCCTTACTGATTTGTAATTTAATATGTTACCTTTCTATTTTGCTTAACTGGTCCATTGTCTATTGCTGTGGCAGCCCCATTTTTAATTATTTTCACTTTATTCATCATTTTGATATGTGCAGAATAAGTCCACATCATCCTCCAACTATTCTTTTTCAAACTGTTTTGACTATTCTGGCACATTCTTTAGAATCAAATTTTATTACAATTCTCATTTAGATTTGGAGTAGAATTATCCTGAATCCAGAGATTATTTGAGAAACAACATTTTTGCAATACTGAGTCTTCCTATCCAGGAACATGATTTTTCTTTTTCCATTTATATGGGTCTTTTTTACCCTTTGGTAAGTTTTATGGCATTCTTTAGATAGGTCCTGCACATTTATTTCAAGGTGGGTTACATACATACCCATGGTATTGTGTCTTAGGAAACAGTCTACAACCAGGGAACAATTTCTGCAAGAAGTTTAACAGAAAGAGTCTAACACAGTGGGGGCAGGAATCACGGGTCCAAAGCCTGGCCCTGCTAGTAGAGTTGGGGACCTTTGCAAAACACTTAATCCTTTGACCCTCATTTTTCTCTTCTGTAAAATGGGTTAAAAGGATTGTTTAGAGCTGAGCTCTCAATACAATAGCCACTAGCTATATGTGACTATAAATTTAGATTAAAATTAAAATAAAAAATGCAGTTATTCAGTTGCATTAGCGACGTTCCAAGTGCTCGATGACCACAAACATGTGGCTAGTGGCTACTGTATTGGATACTGAAGATACAGAACATTTCCACCACTGCAGAAAGTTCCACTGTACAGTGCTGGTGTAGGGGAGTAAATGATAAAGCCTACAAAAGGCCTAGCATAGGTCCGACTGGTAAGCAGCGAGCGCTCAATAAAGATTAACCAAGATTATTGGAAATAATGAATCTAGTCTCAGTCAAACTAATGACACAGCACTTGGCTGGACATAAGCTCAGGCGCAAAGAAGACACGACGATGTACTCTTCTTTCCAGGACTAATATTCTGTTCACTAGTTCACTAGCAGGTGGTTCCAAAGCCTGTTCTTTAACCATTCTTTTACAGCTGGCTGTTAAGACTGTCTGTGATCTCAGTGGACAGGAGAGCTTGAATCAGTGCTATGACCCAGCACAGGTCTTAAGAGGGGCAGGAAGGAGAAAGGGAATGTGTGTGAACTAATGACAGAAGAACTTTAGGAGCTGTCAACAGCTTGAGCTCTACTTTGGGAGCTGGTCAGCAAAGCGTGACACACAAGTACACAGCAGGGGTATTCAGCCGGTAGCCACTTACTGCATCAGTAAGATCAGCGGGCTCTGAAAACGTGAGGAGTGGGAGGAAAGCAGACATGGAATAAATGAGGCCCTTGAGCAACAGAATTAATTAATGGAATGAACAGAACTCTGCCTGGAAGCACGAGTACTGACCTTTATTCCAAATTACTCCCCAGTTACATAAAATACCTGCTGGTGGAGCTAAGACCGGCTATGAATAGAGCCATCGTTTATTGAGTGCTTCTTGGGTGCACTAAGAAGGGGGAGGAGTGGTTAAGGGTGTGGATTCCGGGGTCAGACAGCTTGGATTTGAATGTGGGCTCTGCTACTCACTCACTGTGCGACCTTGAGCAAATTACTTAAGCTCTCTAAACGCAGAATCCTCATCTGGAAAATGGGCTCGGTAACAGCACCCTCCCTGTAGGCTGCCATGAGGGTTCTTATAAATACGCTTATACTGCATTTATCAAAGTATGTGGTACCTTGAGGACACTTACTGTTAGCAGCTATGATGATGATGATGTACTTTACAAACACTAATTTAATCATCACAGCACCCTCCCACCCCCACCCCAATAAAGTATGTCACAGAGCTAGTAAGTGGCAGAGCTGGATTTTAAATCTTTTCATCTAACCTGGATTCAAGATCCCTGAATGAATGATGTGTGTAACATGTCGTATATTGTTCTAATATGTTGTGGGAGAACCCAAGAAAGAGGAATGCTGCCCCACGGTGGATACGAGCTCAGTGTCTCTGCATCCCTGCTGCTCAGGGCACGGACCCAGAGGAAAGCCAGTGTGGCTTCTTTAAGGGGAACACGTGCCCGTTACTCTCTCGATCCCTTTGTCCCACATTGGTCTCTTCCCAGTTGAGAACTGGTTGACACAAGTCCTACTTGCTCCAGGAAGAGCTTTCTCCACTTCTGAGAAGAAATTTACCCACCCAGCTGATTAGATTGCTAAATAGTTTTGAGGGTTTCCTTTCTGTCCATGTAGATTTGGGGGAAAGGTGAAATTTCAGAGTTAGGGATTGGCAAGTTCTGGCCAGTGGGTCCATCTCCTATTTTTGTAAATAAAGTTTTATTGGAACACAGCCACACATTTGTTTTTTGTCTTATCTACAGCCGTTTTCCTGCTATGATGGCAGAGTTGAGTAGATGCAACAGATACAGTATGGCCTGCAGAACGAAAATATTTACGATCTGGCCCTTTACTACAGAAAAAGTGTGCTGAGCAGAGGTGGAAAGGAATGCACTCCTGTGACAGGCTGGCTGGGAGCTGTCTTTTGCTTGAACTTCAGTTTAGCAGAGGTCAGAGGGGGACTCGAGCCTTGAAGATTCATATATTTCAACATATATTTACTGAGCACCTACTATGTATATGCCAGATATTTTTCTTACACAGAAGTTCCTGTCCTTGTAAAACTTACATTCTGGTGGTAGACAGAGGCAAACTATGTGCAGGGGTAGGGAGATCAGTTGTAAATGTGGGGTCAGAGAAGATCTCACTGATAAAGTGGCTACTGAGGCCTCTGGGGGAGGAGTGTCCTAGTTAGAGAGGCAGTAGGTGCGCAGGTCTAAAGGCAGGGGCAGCTGTGTACGTGGGTCTGGAGTTCAGGGAAAGGTCAGCACCATCGGCCTTTAGACGGTATTTAAAGCTGTGGGACTGGATGAGATCATCTTGAAAATGCAGACAGAGAAGGGTCTGAGAACTGAGCCAGGGTCCTCCAACATTAGGCCAGGGGTCCCCACCCACAATGCACAGCGGAACCACCTGGGGAACCGGAGGAAGAGCACGATGCCCAGGTGCCTTCCCAGCCGGACTAAGTCAGAAACTCTGGAGGAGGGCCCAGGAAACATCTCTTTTTTAACATTCCCCAAGTAATTCTAAGGCCCAGCCAGAGAAGCACGCTTTAGCCTGAGAAGGCACAGCCAGCGAGGCAGGTGGACATTCTGGGCAGGGTGTGCTCTGGAAGCCAAGAGAAGGAAGCATCCAAAGGGTGGGAATTACCAGTTCGTCGGGTCACATTCACACTGAAAGGGAGGTGCTGGGAACACTGACGGACGCAATCTGAGTGAAGGGGACGAAAGCCTCGTAGGAGTTTGGCAAGGAGAGTCGGAGTTTATTTGGATTCTGCTTCAAGCAAATGAGGTATTTTAAAAATGACACCAATTTAAGACAATCCCCATCAAAATTCCAATGGTATTTTTTTAAAGAAACAGAACATAAAAATCATCAGATTTGTATGGAAGCACAGAAGAATTGCCCAAGCCAAACTGAGAAAAACAAATGAGGCTGAAGGCATCACTCTGCCCGATTTCAAATTATGCTACAAAGCGACAGTAATCAAAATGGCATGGGATCGACAGCAAAACAGACACATGGACCAGTGGGACAGAATCAAGAGTCCAGAAGTAAACCCATATTTATTTGGGCAAATAATTTTCTACAAAAAGCCAAAAACATACAGTGAAGAAAGGAAAGCCTCTTCAATAAATGGTACTGGGAAAACTGGAAAGCCACCTGCAAAAGAATAAAACTAGACTGTTGTTTATCACCACACACCAAAATTAACTCAACAGCAATTAAGGACCTTAATATAAGACCTGAATCAATAAAATAATAGAAGAAAACATAGGAACAAAACTCAGGGACCTTGGACTTTACAGAGGATTTTATGAATTTGACCTCAAAAGCAAGAGAAGTAAAAGCCAAAATAAATAAATGGGACTACATCAAATTAAAAAGCTCAGCAAAAGCAATCGTCATCAAGGTAAAGAGACAACCATCAAAATGGGAAAATATATTTGCAAGCAACACCTCCGATGGGCCTAATATCCAAAATATACAAAGAACTCATACAACTCAACAACAACAAAAACTAAATGATCCAATGAAAAATGGACAGAGGATGTGAACAGACACTTCTCTCTGGAGGAGATACAATGGCCAACAAATATTTGAAAAGACGTTCAACATCACTAGATATCAGGGAAATGCAAATCAAAACCACAATGAGATACCATCTCATGCCTGTTAGAATCACTATAATCAACAGAACAAGTAATAACAAATGTTGGAGAGGAGTAGAGGAAAAGGAACCCTCATACACTGCTGGTGGGACTGCAAATTGGTACCATATGTTTACTATGGAAAAACGGTATGGAGGTTCCTCAAAAAACTAATAATTTATCTACCATATGACCCAGCAATCTCTCTACTGGGTATTTACCCCAAAGACTTGAAAACCCATATCTAAAAAGGTATTTGCACACCGATGTTCATAGCAGCATTATTCACAGTGGCCAGGACGTGGAAGCAACCGGAGTGTCCTACGATAGATGTTTGGCTAAAGAGGCTGTGGTACATGTATACGATGGAATATTACTCAGCCATAAGAAGAGATGAAACACTGCCATTTGTGACAACATGGATAGACCTTGAGATAATCATGCTAAGCAAAATAAGCCAGATAGAAAAAGTTGAAAATCATGTGATATCACTTATATGTGGGATATAAATCTCAAAGCAGCAAAGGAACAGGACAAACAAACAGGGACTCATGGACATGGACTACAGACTAGTGGTTACCAGAGTGGAGGGGATGGGGGAGTGGGGGAGGTGGATGATTAAAGGGGGTCAAATATAGGAGGATCAAATATATAGTAGCTGAAGGAAACTGGACTTTGGGTGGTAAACAGTAGAATATACAGATGTCAAGTTATAATGTACACCTGAAAATTATATAATTGTATTAACCAATGTTACCTTAATAAACTTAATTTTAAAAACCATGACACCAATGAGGCATTTGGAACTTAAAAACTTAGTAGACATTTTGATGATACTGAAGGAAAATGAGCATCACATTTTTTAAGGTTGAAAGTGGTATTAGGTTATGTGGGAAGAAAACTCTCATCTTTGAGCAATGTTTACTGAAAATGGTACGGGTGCCTGGGACGTGCTTTAGGAGAACAGAGGGAGGTCGCTCAGCGGACACAAGACCATCCAGGAGATGCCAAGAGCTGCACAAAGGGCTTCAGTATGCCATACGGTGCTGCCTACTTTCTGTTAAAAGAGGGAGGGGAAGGAGGAGGAGGGAGGGAGGCAGGGAAGGAGGAAGGAAGGCAAAAGAGGAAGACAGCGATCCAGAAAAATTCTCTGACCAGTTTTGCCAAAAGGGTGGCAGGAAATCAGGACTGGAGTAAAAAAACACACACACACACACACACACACACACACACAGACACACACACACAAAACCACAGAAAAAAACAGTCCAGTCCTTGAGCAAGGAAGACAGGATGGATCCACTGTCCTAGGGGAGGAGTGGACACGGATGGGAGCCCAGATGCAGGTGGGCTGGTATGCTTGATGGTGGGAGGATGAAAAAGTTCTCACAGAAGAATATTTAAAAATATGTGAGGTCAGCTGAGAATGAAGAGAAAGATTAAAAAGTATTTTTTTTTTTAAATATGGTTTCTCTTAACTCAGGCCTCCTCTCACAGGCATGTCCTCAGACCACACCCTGGGTCGGGTCAGCTGCTCTCGTCCTGCTCCTGGTCCTCTAGGTTCTCAGGCACCAGGCCAGGAAGAGCTGGGCTCAGCCCACCGGGACTCTCCGAGTACACAGCGGGGAAAGGCCATCACGAGACTGGGCCAGGCCCCGCAGCTGCAGGGCAATGTGGGTGGCACACACCAGCCGGCCAGCCAGAAATGCCTGACTCAGAGCATTTCAGCGGGGTTGGTCCCACTCTCTGCTCTGAGCTGCCACAGCCCAGCCCTCTCCGCCTTCCCTCCTCCTTACGTCCACACAACCGCAAAAACGATTTCCAGTTCCATGGTTGGTTTCAAGAAATCCTTCCAGAATTGGTCCCTAACAGGAAGCTCAAAGGTAAAGCTGTGAAAGATTATAAGTGGCCAAACAAAACTAAGAAGGTCACAGGCACCCTTTTCTTCCTCCCTGGTCAGTCAAGACTTAAGGAGGCTGCGACGTTGCCCAGTCAACAGATGGGCGATCTGGACTCTAACTCTGCGACCTACTCACAGGCTGTATTACGGGGGAGTGGGAGGGCATGGGGGCGATCCCACTCTGACATTCACAGAGCAGAGTGGAAACCCCTGTCCCAACAACAGCAGGAGAGCCTGCGAGGCCAGACAGGCACGGGGCTGTAACCGCGCCCGTGTGAACTGGCCGACCGCTGCGAGCTCTCTGCTGGGCCCGCCACCTCCCTGCCCAGCACACAGAGGACACGGACCTGTCGATGCAGAAGCCTGGCTCTCTTCTGCCGCCCAGGGACGAGGTCGCCAGGCAACAGCAGCCTCCCAGAGGCTCCGTGGAGACCAGGTATTTTTAAATGACAGATGTTGAGAACGGCCTCAGGAGTCCAGTCTAGGAGGTGGAAATCCGAAAGCAGAAATGAGCCCAGAAGAAGGGAGAAATGCCGCCTGACCTCAAATTACCTCTTTTAAAAGTTAAATCCATGGCGGCCCTGGTACATGGGCTCAACTCAAACTCAGAACTACATGGAGTGGCAGGTGACTCTTTAGGCCACCTAATCCCTGAGGCTGCTTCTCGCTGGACGCTGCTGCAGGTACGCTGTAGGCGAGAGACGATAGCGAGAGGACACCGCCTGCCTGGCTTTGGAATTCGAGTCACAGTGTGGGGACCGGTGGGTAAAACTGCCCCTCTGGGCCTCAGGGGAAAAGCAGAGCTCAAGCCATGTGATACTACTTACTACCTTTGAGGTCAGGATGTCCCCAAACTTTGATGCCTGGATCCCTCCTCCCCCACCCCGCCTAGTGAAAGGAACTCTAAGAGGGGTTGTCCACATCAGTGACAGCTGGAGGAGGGTTGGCCTGGTTAGAACTACCCATGTCAACCAAATCAACTTCCCCACCCCGACCTTGCATCAGCAGTCTGCACTGGCTTCAGGCACAGATTCTCACTGATGGAAAGAGAAAGACCAAAGCTTCTATGAACAACAAGGCCTGCCTGACACAATCCAAGGGATGGAAGGCCGCTGCCAACAGCACTGCTGAGGCAACCAGGCTGGGTGCTGGCCAGGCTGGAGAATTTCAGAATCAGAGAGCACACGAGCCCTCAGAAGGCATTTGGTTTTGAGGTGGAGTTTCCTGAGGCCTCTCATTCAGTAAAAAAGCCTTCAGCAGGAGGACACGTTGCGGGGTCAGAGTGAGTGAGAGACAGACCCTCGGTGAATGAAACTTGGACGTCTGAATCCGCCAGAACCCTCACTTTGTAGGTAGGGAGACTGGGACCCAGAGAGCTGAAGGCACTCCCTGACCCTCCCGTTTTTGTTCGGTGGTCCCTTTGTTTTACTGCAGAGTCTTGGCAGGTGTGCTCAGACACCCCGGAGGTAGCTATTCTGGAGGCCCTCCTGCTTCCTCCTCACCTGGGGATAAAACGAAGGCCTGGGCACCTGCTGTAACCTTCTGGAAAGTGTTCTCCCAACACTTCATTGAGGACGGCAGAGTAATAGGGGCGTTGGGCTGTTCTCAGGGCTTTGTACAATGGGAACTAAGGGCTGGGGACCAATGTCAGCAATGTCCTAATCACTTCTTTCCTAGACAACATGAGAGTGTCCACTGCTCCCCCAACCCCAGGCAACCACAAGCTTCTGACTCGCTCTCCTCAGTTTAAAATCCCTGAGATCCCACCCCACCTCAGCCTGGAAAATCTCTCATTCCAAAGACAATCAATAACAGTAGCTTACGGAACTAGAGAGAACCTATCAGAGATCCTGCAATTCAGGAACGATCAGCCTGGTCGCCCCTGCCTAGGACTGGCTCGTGCCCACGTTGGCCAGCATCCTTAGCGTGTGCTGTTTGTTTACCATGGGCCTGCATTGTTCCTTAAGCAAGTTGGGTGAAATCAGTGCTTCTTAATCATTCATTTGCCACTAAATACTCCCAAAGTATCTAGCTTTCTTTCCCACCTCCCAAATCACGCTCATTAACCCTTTTGCTGGAGAGTTGGCAGGCTCTCTTAGTGGCAGCTCTACTGAAAGACATGCAAGGGGGTGAGGGGTAAAGCTAAAAAAAGCAGGTACTTGAATTACATGGCTTCTTTTTTGTGTCTGTGCTTTCTCTGGGGGTGTGAGAACAATGACAGCACAAGGGGACTGGCCTCGCCGGGCACAGATCTTCTGGGTAACTTGACAGAATATGGTCTCCAAAAGCAGTTAAACACTCTCCTTCCTGGAAGGGGAGTGTCCCAGCCCTAAGGTCTCAGGATTGCTCTGCCTCTGAACTCGGCACAGGGCTTGACCTCTGAGGAAGGGACCAAGGACTGCTTTCAGTGGGGAGGAAAATAGAAAGAGGTTCTGCCGAGAGGTCCCTCGGCAAACACCAGGGACCCAGAAGCCAACCAGTGGCCTGAAAGAACACTCACACACACGACTCTACTCCATACTTTCACCGCTGGGATGCCGGTGGGAGCCGGCAGGAACCCTGTGCTCTCTTTTCTGAGAGCCCCACGTTCAGTGCTGTGTCTGGCACTGGCAGGAGAAGGGAGTTTTCAGGGCTTCACACTCATGCGTCTTTCATGGCCCGAGAGCCTTCGCCAGTTCTGCGGTCATCTTTCAGTTCCCTTTTCCTCTGCTGCACCTACAAAATGACCTCATGGATGCTTCCCCCACCCAGACAACCATTTTGTTAGAAAGGAAAATAGCCATCATGTCCCTGTCCACATCACAACATGAGGTTGGGGAGGACACTGGGGAGACCCTGACCTCCGGTCCAAGGCCTGTGGGATACAGTCAGACACTTTAGGGGCTGAAAACATAAATGCAGAGTCAGGAAGCATGACAATAACTCCATGGACTACAACTCCATAACGGTTACTAAAGGACACTGGGGAGGGCCGGGGGGTATGTACCTCATCCACTGTGGGTGGTTTAATGTCTGTCTTCCCTTCTAGAGTGTGAGCCCCAAGGGGCAGGGGCTTGGCGAGCTCTGTTCCCGGATTCCTGAGACTAGCAGAGTGCTCAGCACATCGCAGCCACCCAAGGAATATGTTAAATAAACAGGTGGTTTTATGGAGGCCTGGCCCAGGAGACTGGCCTGAGGGGATGGATTATCTGATTATTTCCAGTGAAATGCAAAGAGCCAGAGCCAGAAACATGGTTCAAGTCCAGCTTCTGCCCCTTCTGAGGGTTATAACCTTGGGCAAGTTACTCCCCAAAGCTCATCTCCCTCACATATGAAATAGGGATCACGACACATCCTGTAAGCCCCTCATGGGCCTGACTGGGGAAACGCGCGGGAACGGCAGGGGCTGCATAAGTTAAGTGTGAGATTCCTCAGGTGTTATTACTCCCCTTCTTCTCCGTGTGTTTAGGCATGTCACGCCTTGGTTGTCGGTAGCACCAAAAATAAATAGCTTAGGGTGCCAATGTGAAGAGAGGTGGAGTACTTACAAAAACTCAGTTTGGAGGTTTTCGTGGATTTCACTCCACCTTAGTCCTTTCTCTGTTCTCATATTACTGGGTTTCTTAGAATCTGTTAGTTCCAACTTTTAAGTACAGTTACCCAGGAAGGAAGGGGAATTACAGGACACTAATACTTACTTCCTTATGTATTTTTACAATCTTTGTAAATACCTGTAAGCAAAGGGAAAACAGATACATTAGAAATCCATAGACCGGGGAAGGATGTCTGGCAGGGCCACTGCTTCGCTAGCAGGCCAGAGGAATGCTCAGGACCTTGGATGATCATAATCACCAACGGATCGATGATCTGACCTTTTGGCTCCAGCCAAATGGACTCTCCCAGAAACTCTCCTTATTCTCCTGCCTCAAACAGTTCTAAAATGTTCTAGGATGTTCACACCTTAAACGAGCAGCAGCAAGGAGGCGGAAAAGGAAAGTTCACCCAAACCAACCAGCTCTGCTGCCTCGGCCGGCCCAGAGGTGGTCACTCTGCACTGCACTCAGAGTTCCACCAGGCCCCGAGGGAGAAAGAAGCCTGCTTCCTTGGCAGTGAGGCCACCTGGGGGGGAGCTTTCTATTCCAAGAGAGACAAGCACCACACTCTGGCCGTGGTGAATCTCGCTGCTTGAGGTGGGCACCGAAGACTCGAGGTAGGAGAGCCTGCCCAAGCGCCCCAGAGCACCTACGAATGCCAGGCTCCTTCTTCCCACAGGGGTTCGCACTGCCAGTACCAGCTCCTTTCTTTCCACGTTAAAACAAGTCTTCGCCACCCCATCCCTTACTCAACATTAGTTTTCAGACCTCACATCTTTGTTAGCTAGCAACCGATTTTCCATTTTGCTGGAAATTTCTTTTCATAATAGGCTCCATCCAGCTGGATAAGTTTGCAAGGGGGCCTGTGCCACTGCTCCACGAGTGTTACCTGTGACCAGAGTGACTAGAGAGACAGCCAAAACCCACCCCGACTGAGCAGGGGGCCTGCAGCTGCCAGCTGGCAACCTGCATGTGCGTAGCCCCCCGGAGCAGGTGAGTGTCTGCCTGGCCTTTGGTCATCAATCTGGATGGGCCAGAGCCAAGCCACAGACAAAGAGAGGGCCCAGGTGTGCTGTGGTGGGATGAAAGGACCACGGTGTCACAAGGCTTCAAACAGAAACCTAAAGTTCAGAGAAGCATTTTGTGAAAGGAGAACCATATCTTAAAATGGAATGGGCAGGGCTCAGAAAAGCAGTTACCACTTCTGCACTAGTATCTCACGCTGAGCCTGGGTGGGGTCACTCATGGGGTCAGGGACACACAGCTGTAGTTCCTGTGTGGGGGCCTTCGGGTCCCTTGCACCCCTTACTAGACAGCCTCTATTCTGGGAGCGAAACAGCGAGGCCAACATGATGAGCACAGAGGCTGGGGGAGAGGAAGTGACACGCAATCCTGACTATCAGCACTTCAGGTTATTAGGTGTGTGTCCGTATCTTACTCAGATCTCTGCCTGGGTAACTCAGGTCACCAGGGATGTTTAGAACTCTTAAGCTTTTTAAAACTCTTAAAGAGTCTTTTCATGAAGCCATAGAGAACAAAATATTGACTGAAACCAAATGGTCGATCAATATGATTCCCATTTACATCTAACCACCAGGCCCTCTCTAGAAATGAGCTGCCTGAGCTCATTTTTAATGTACTGGGAGACCTAGCCGACCGACCTGGGAGGTAGGGGAAAAAGCCCACCACCCACATCAGCCTTTCCCGCTGCCTTGACAGGCTGGGTCGGACGACAGCTGCTGCCTCCTCACCAGCATTGGCAGACCCCTGGGTGGAGACGAGACGCCTGCCCCCTGCAAGGTATGCGTGCCCAGAAGCAGAACCCTGCTCAGGGCCTAAACTGGTGAGGTAGTTTATGTCTGCCCATACCGCAGTGGGAGGAAACCTGGGCAGTTCTGGGTGAGGGGAGGTTGTCACGACCCAGGAACGTTCCCTGAAGGGCATTTACTTTACCAAGATTCATTTATTTACCCTGTTCAAAGGGCGCGGAACTGGGGCTGAGGAGATGGAGAATGGGAGCCACTGACTTTTTACTTGACACACTTTTCTTTTGTTTTCCTTTTTTGTAAACGATTCCTCATTTTCTTAGAATAATGTCTCATTCTCTTATCCTAGTCAGTGTCCCTTTATGGACACAATAGCACCTCCTTAAGCAAGTCTTCCCAGACCACCTCGTCCCCAGCAAACTCCCCTGCCAATTCTTGATCACATTATTCTGCCTAACACCTTCGTAACACAACGCAACCTGAAGTCATCTGTATTGGTTTGTCTACTAACTTACCACTCGTCTCCTACTGAAATGTCTGCTCCATGAGGCCGGGGACCTTATCTGCCTTGCTCACTTCTACCCCCATAGGGCCTAGGACAGTGGGAACATATTAGAAAGTGATCAGTAAATATTTTTGAAGAGCTGAATACACAGACATATGATGGGATTTACGAGTGTCCAGCATCATTCCACGAGCCTGACATAATGAGCTAAAACACAGGTACAGCAGAGACTTGGTTAACTGGGGCGGATCACGCCAATTTCTCTGAAAGTGATCCCTAGCCTACCCCGGCGAGGACTTTTCATGTGTGCACACATGCACATATACAGAATCCAACCTGCCGAACCCTGCCTGCTGCCTGTCGTTGTAAAGGAAGGTTTACTGGAACACAGCCACACCCAGACAGGAATGGTCTGTGGCTGCTTTTAGCTACAAGGGCAGAACTGAGTAGTTACGATGAAGATCATATGGGCTGAAAACATTTACCATCGGGCCTTTTGAGAAGTCTGACAAACCCTGAGCTTGAAGAAACAGAGAAGGGTAGTGTAAGACTTTGGTTGAAAACTACACGAGAGTAGACTGCAGAGTTCAGAGACGCTTGTAGGTGATGATGACAGCTACTATTTCATTTAAGCCTTGTTATGTGCCAGGTATTGTGCTGAATACCTTACTGTATTATCTCCAGCAATTCCATCCTCATTACAACACCATGAGTAAGTTCTGACTGCTGAGACTGAGGTCGAGTAATTTGCCAGGTTCAACATGCTCGGTGACAAACACAGAATTCAAACCCAGATCCAGGTCTGTGCACCTCCACAACCTGCATTTGAATCCATCGTGCTATCTAGTTGCCGTGGAAAGCACTTTCCAGCCACATCTAGCAGAACTCTCAGCAATCTTGAGACCGGTCCGTCTCCTCATGGTCCTCAGAAAACCACCTGGACGTCCCACTTCCTTGCAGATACCATGGTTGTTCCTTCTATCTTGAACATCTGCTTTTCTTTTTCTGAATTCTCTTGATTTGTCACAACTCAGTTAAGCCGTCCTGTAAGGGCTTCTCCTTGCCCTAGTGATATTTAAAATTCTCCCTCCAACCAATGCACAAACTGTTGGAGGGCAGAGGCTGCTTATTACATACACCACAGAGCCTTCGCTCACACTGCATGTATATGCAGTAGACACTCGCGCTCCTCAAAACATAACAAAACTTGTGAAAACCACTGCCTTCCTTCCCCTGAAGAAGATGCTACTTAGCAGAACCAAATGCCAGTGCAAAATGCCAACACTGTCTTTGACTTGGACATTTCTCTTTAACTGTTTAACAACTCACCAAGCTTTATTGACCTGGAATGTTTCTGCTACCCCCTCCCTTTCGAGAACACATGAAAATTCCTTTCATTGTTATCATTTTCATTCGCCTGTGTTAACTATTAAGTTCTCCTATCTTTCTAACCCCTGGAAACCCTGCCTTCATATCAAACACAGGTCCTCTTGGATCCAGGTGGGGTAACAGCTATTTCGCCTCTCCGGTTACAGTGCATGTTCACCATCACACAATCTGGGTGTGAAAATAGCTGAACTCAACAATACTGCTCGGGGTGAGTGGTTACACTTGGAGGTGTAGTTTCTGAGAGGAGGGCTGGGGGTGGGGGGTTTCTGGGATGATGGTTATGTTCTGTTTCTTGATCTAGGTGCTGGATACTCGGATGTGTTCACTTTGTGAGCACTCATCCAGCTGTACACTTAGAAGTACAGGTATATCCTGTTTTCTGTAGGTATATTCTATTTTAATAAAAAGTGCTAAAATATCATCTTCAAACATAATAATATACGACTGACTTATTTTCTTTTGCAGAAATACACATTTCATGTCCTTCATGTAATATTCTTATAAAAGGATCAGTAAGGCTATTTTACTAGTGGTAGGATAAAAGGAAAAAGATAAAGCACCCCTCAAGGTGCTGTGTGATGAATTTAGGTGAGGCTGGCGCTCCAGGACAGATCCGACACCAAGACTGCCAGCCCTTAATGCCTGCCATTGTAGATCCTCAGATTCACAAAACCAAATGCACTTCATGACGCAAAAATCTTAAAAAGGTTCTCGGAAACACAGCTTACAAAGGAAGTTCGTAAGGAGCCCAGGTGGTGTTGTATAGCCTCAGGTGGTGAGGCACTTAGCCATCTTCAGACGCTGTAAAACTGAGGAACTGGCTCTACCACGAACCAAAAGAAAAAAGCTACCACTTATGCTACAGACCGAATGTTTGTGTCCCCGCTCTCCACCCCCCCAGATTCATATGTTGGAATCCTGACCCCTGGTGTGATGGTATTAGGAGGTGAACCTTTGGGAGGTGCTTATTTCATGAGGATGGCACTCTATAAAAGATATCCAGGGGAGCTCCCACACCCCACCTCCCATGCGAGGCCACAGGGAGAAATGAGCAGCCTGCAACCTGGAAGAGGGGAAATGTGACAGAAACATTTGTTTAAAAGCCATCTAGTCCATGGAAGTTTGCTACGGCAGCCCGAACAGACTGAGACAACTTAGTAAGACTAAATCAAGCTCAGTGCCAAACACTCTGCGTACATACTCTTGTGAAGTCTTCACAACAACCCTAATTTTCTCCCTGCTTTACAGACGAGAAAACTGAGGCATGAAGAGGTTGAGGCACCTACCCAAGGTCACAGGGTATTATTAACTGGCAGGGTGAGGATTCACCCCAGGCAGCTAGACTCCAGAATCCACATTCATGACCATGATGCCAGTCAGGCCTTCGGCTGTGATGCACCCAGGCATGGGTTTCCAGTGTCTAGTGTGCGATGTATATCTTCTGGCATGCATTATAGCTCAATAAAACGTGCGTGTCTAAACGCATACGATTATAAGAATCTTGACAGACAACTCCTTCATAATTTACTGCTCTGATTTACAGAGTGAATCTCTACCTTCAAAAGAGCTGTGCATACACAGATGACAGCTTCCTTTCGAGGCAGGACTTTCCCCATTTATCTGTTGGAAATCCACAGTCAAAAAGCCTGGCCCACCTGAAGCCATAAGAAGCCCAGATTAGATCAGAAAAGTCAGCAGTCTTTCTTTGTCTTCCATTACAAAAGATGTACTGCCTTTTAACAAAGTATTTGCTCATCCTGCACTCCTTGAGTAAACAAAAACCATACCCGATTGCATTAGCAAAGCTCAGGAAAACTAAACAGAACTTTTGTTGGCTATCTGCAGTGTTACGATTGGTTGCATTTTTACAGGAATATTTTAGTAAGAGCATTTTGCATCTACTTTTCTTTGTAGCCACACTGATCTTTATGAAGGGTAAAACTGCCTACGTTACTTTTGAGGAACTGAAGTGAGGAGAAAAAGTTATTTAAATATATTATCTTCATTTTGGTTTGCTGAAGTGATCAATAATTTGATGAGCCTCTGCACTCCCTGTAAGTCACCCCCATCCCCAGTTTCTGAGACTCACAGGTGAGCAAGGAATTCAAATTAGGGGGAAAAATCCCAACAACATTCCTCAGATGCATGTCAATTCTAGTTTGGTTTTAAGGGAATATGAATTCTATCTTCAAGCCCCGGGACCCTTTTCCAGATAAGCTGACTTCCTCACACACAGTTCCATACCCTTCATAGGTAATAATTATTTTTTTGACCTGGAATTGGGACAATGATCTCTTTTGCAAGGCGCCTCACAAGGTGTCTGTGGTGTCACCGAGTTCTCTGAGTCATCCTCCAACATGCAATGGCCAGGTGCTTCAGGTTCTCAATCAAGCTACCAAAAGGCTCTTCAAAACGGCCACCCTTGAGCAAGATTGTTTGGGGCACTTCCCCGGACCAGAGGCAATAATGTCACCCAGAACCGGGAAAGCTGGAAGATGCTCATCAGCGGCCCCTGCCCTGACTGTGGACTCGCCCGGAGGAGCCCGAGGATGCAGGGATGCGGCCCCGGAGGAGCCGAGGATGCAGGGATGCGGCCCCGGAGGAGCCCGAGGATGAGGGATGCGGCCCCGGAGGAGCCCGAGGATGAGGGATGCGGCCCCGGAGGAGCCCGAGGATGAGGGATGCGGCCCCGGAGGAGCCCGAGGATGAGGGATGCGGCCCCGGAGGAGCCGGAGGATGAGGGATGCGGCCCGGAGACGCGCTGCGGGCTGGGGGCCTCTCCGAGCCCCTCTGCGGCTCGGGGGGGGAGGAGGAGGGGGGTCCTGGCGGGTCGCGGCCCCTCTCAGGGCCGCGGGGTGCCCGGCCGGGCTGGCGCAGGCTCTGGGATGCTGACCTCAACCCTGTTCTTTAAAAATAGCTCGAGCGGCCGCGGCGCTCACGTGAGCGGCCCCGCTTCCCCTTCACGCGCGCGGGGCTGCCGGCGGCCCCGCGCCCCCGGGACCGCGGAGGGGAGCGGGGCGCCTCCGGGACCGCGGAGGGGAGCGGGGCGCCCCGGGCGCCGGGGACGGCGGGGACGCCCGCCCGGCCGGGCCGCGCTCGCCCACCTTCTTCACCGACAGCGAGATGTTCTCCAGGATGCGGTCCTTCACCTCCCGCGGCTCCATGTCGCCGCCGCCGCCGCGCCGCCGCCGCTTCCCGCGCCGGGGGCCCGGCGCCGCCGCCGCGGCCGCCGCCAACCGCTGCCGCCGGCCGTGCGGGGGCTCCGTGGTGCCGGCCGCGGGGCGCGGCGCCCGCCGCCGCCGCCGCCGCCGTGGTGTCGCCCGGGGCCTCGCTGCGCCGCGGCCCGGCGGGGGGAGGCCGCGCGCATGCGCGGCGGCGGCGGAAGTGACGTCACGCCCGGGGCGGGGCCTGGGCCGGCGCTCGGCGAGGGGCGCCCGCGCGGGGGGACCCCAGGGACCCTCCCGGACCTCGGGGCCCTGTCCTCGTCAGCTCACGGGCTCCGGGGCCCCGGAGGCCTCGGGGGCCACTCCGGCCGCGGACCCCGGAGGTGCCCGCAGACCCTCCCTGCGCCCGCCCCTTGCTCAACCCAGAGGCCCCGCGCCGTGCCGGCACCCCGAGACCGCCGGAGCCCGCAGACCGGGGCGCCCCGGCTTGCGGCAGCCCGGAGACCTCAGCTCTCCCACCTCCACCTGCCCGGAGAGCCCAGCCTCTGGCCGCGCAGGTCTCTCCCCCACCGCCCAGTCCTGAACTTTCGGGCCACTTCAGGCCCCTGGTGCGCCCCCGCCCCCCCCAAGCACACCCTCTCTCCTTCACCCGGAGTCCCAATGCCCTTTCTGATCGTACCCTTACCCCACTTCTGCGGTCCCTCAGCCCTGACACCCACCATAAATAACCCCCGTGCCCCCACCCCCCTCCCCAAGTTCACTGTCTCTCAAAGCCACCTGCGCCCAGAGTTCTGTTCTGTCTCCTCCTGGCTCGTTTAACTCATTCGGTCCCGTGTAAGTACATTCCTGGTACTTCCATTAGTCTCTCCTTTTTATTCTTTTTAAAAATCTCTATATATATTTTTTTTACTTTTTAAAAATTGAGATATAATTGACATATTAGTTTCAAGTATACGGTATAATGATTCAGTATAACTAGATGTATCTCAAAGTGATCATGCGTCTTTTATTAAGACACCTCAGTTCTCGACTTCAGCACCCCCCTTTTCCCTCTTCTCTGCTCAGGCTACCCCTCCCCCAGCCTCCCAGACCTAGTTACCCCAGCACCTATCTGAAACTCTGAGGCTACAGCTTGTCCTAAATGGACCCCACCCCATACACACCCAAAGATCCCTCCCTCACCCCTCAGTTTCCCCAGGAGAGACCCAGCATGGTGGTTGGTATTTTGTTTTGTTTTTATGTGACTGAATAAAGGGACAAAAGTATAAGGGAAAAAAAGAGAACAAGTGCTTGAGAAACAGGGATGCTGCATTCTGTTACCACCTCAGGATCCGTGGAAAGAGCTGTTAATACGAGTGATGGTGGTGGTGGTGAGCGCTGAGTACTAACTCTCTGCCATTACACTGAACTCAGTGCTTTGCATTTGTCTCGTGTAGCCTCAACACAAAACCTTTTGTACAGATACAATTGAAGGATGGGGGTAATTTGCCTAAAATCATACAGCAATTGGTGGAGCCCAGAAACCATTTGTATCCTCATCTGAGCCAAGGATCCCTTTACATTTTTTTCATATTGTTGTAGGAGGTGACTACATAGGGGTTGGTCTACCCCTTTAGGAAAAAAAGCAAAGTCTCCATACCCAGGGCATTTATTAGTTTTGAGTTCCAGTCTCCATGGAGCTGGACAGGGGCAGAATGGCGGGAATGGAGGGTACAGTCACAGGATGGATAGGGTAAAGGCTGAGAGCAGAGGACACATTACTGTGAATACAGGAGGAAGTGGTCAGGTGTCTAAAGGTGTTTGTGACAAGTAGGAGGAAGGCTGGCTTGAATGACCAGTCTAATAACTTTGGTGCACTCCCTTCTCACTCCACCCAGGTTAGGGTGCCTACAGGCCCTAACCTGCTGGATGCAACTCCAGCTCATGAGAATTCTATTCAGCCCAAAGTAGAACCAACTAGCTTTGTGATTCTTTTACTGTTAAGTAGTTAGCCATCTTCTGGGCAGCATCTTAATGGCTTGGGCACATGACAGTGTCAATGGGCATTTTTATTACTTGGCTGTGTGAGAAGGTTGGTGGCATTTCCGCCATATTGCTTTCATTTTCACATGGGGGATGTTCACATACAACATTCAAGAGGAACATCTGGTCTCACAGCCTACCACATTCCTAAGGTGCACATAGGTGTGCGAGTGGGTTGGAGAAGAGAGGCATATTACAGTCTCCTGAGATTTCTTGTAGAAAAGTGGAGAGGGCCAAGTGTGAGTGTCCATGTGTAGATAATGCCCCATGCCCAGAGCTCAAATGGGGAATCAATCCTTGTCTGCCAAAAATAGGGCAACTCAAAAAAAAAAAACAAAAAAACCCACCAAAAACCCAGAATGCCTATCAATCCTGTTATTGGCAGTCATTTAAACTCAAAATTGAAACCCATCCATTTATTGCATAAGACTGCTGATCATGTGTAAAGTGCATGAGACTCTGAGGCATCAAGAGTCAAAAGCTTCGACTGACTCACGTGATGGCCTTGAGCAAATCACTCTGTTTTACTTTCCAAATCAGTAACACAGGAAAGATGATTTTGTTGCTGTCGTCGGCCTTCTTCTTCTTTTTTAATATTGTCCTCATTTAAGTCTCCTACTGCTAAACTCTTTCAGATGAGGGAAGAAGCTGGGAAAGAAGGCACGATCTTACTGAGACCATAGCCCTGGCCCATCCAGTTTCCTCTACAATTCTTTCCAAACATGTGTACTGCCTCAGAGAGGAAAAAGAGGAGAAAAAATTCTGGCAGCTTCATCCTGCCACCTCCTTAAAAGGTCATTGGCCAGGACTGAAAAAAAAAAAAAAAAGTAAAGGGTGGTATAAGGGACAAATTCTTCTCTTTTCCCCCCAACTCAAGGCAAATAGATTTGTGTCTTCAGTGGAGGGAATAAATATTTCTCCTTGGTCTCGAGCTTGTGTAGCAGATCCCCATCTGAGAGGGGGAGGTTGGAGGGGCTGGTTGTATATAACAGTAGTGGTCCAGGGTCTCACACCTTAATTCGCACACCTACAAGTGCAATCTACACCTCTAGGACTGGGTAAACCCACACAAGAAGTAACCTAGGTCGTTTCATTTCAAAATGTTGAACATCCCGTTCCTTCCTCATTGCTGTCCAGTCGGCAAGATGGGCTGGGAAAGTTGGTCTATCATTCAACCTCCCAGCTTAAAATCCTCCAACGGCTTCATAGCATCTGAAATGACATCTAGATTTTTTCCTCTGGCTTCCAAGACTATAGCTGACCTAACCCAGCCTCTCTCCCTGGCTCATCTCCTAATCTCTCTGCTGGTGTGTGCCAGCCCCTACCAACCTTCTATTTCTCAGACATACTTGTGTGTTACACATTTGAGAGCCTCTGCTAGGATGCTCTTCCCCAGTGTGGCAGAGGCCCCCAGCTGTTCACCCAAATCTGCTCTCTCCACAGTGATAGCACTGCAGCCAGGCAGTGCTAGAGTACATTTCCCAGCATCCTTGGCAGTAGGCACAGTTCTGTTATCAAGCTCCGTCCAACAGAATGTGAACAGATATAAAATGTTCTATTTTTAAGCGGGGCTTCTCCATGCTGTTTCTTCTTCCACTAGGTAGGCTGAAGCAAAGGGGATGTCAGACTTACAATAGGTAAAGAGACTGGTTCCCTGAATCATTGCATGGAGAGCTGCCCATTAATCAGGGACACTTGTCTTGACTAACATAGACAAGATACAAACTTTCTGGGTAATAAATATTTAAACTTTTGGCCTCTTTGTTCCCTCAACCTAACCTAACACATACATCCCAAACCCTCACCTAGCAGACTTCTTGTCAATCAGGTCTCACATGTTAGCTGATCAGATCTTTCTCCTTACTCAACATTAGGTAGCTTCTAGTCCCTTCCAGCATGCCAATCTACTAACTTTTTATCACGGAACTTATCATTACCTAGCATTTTCTTCTTGGTTGTCATTCTTCAAAGACACTGCTATAATGTAAGCTCCATGGGAATATACATTTCTGCTCAGTTCAGCCAAGGCTGTATTCACAGCACCAACTCACTGTCTAGCACATGATACTCAATGTTTATTGAATTAATATCTGAAGTTTTAATTCAATTAAGATGCAGATTTTTTATTTTTAACTGGTCACAGAAGTAAATGGCCAGAAAGAGAACTAGGGCCAGTTATAATGCTGCTTATCCTTATGTCTGATTTAGGCCTTTCCATTCCAGGAATATAGTAGGTGAGGGAATACGGTCAAAGTGTACAGCCGTCAGCAGAGAGGTGTTGTTTGCCAATGTCCCAAATTAGTGTGACACATGGGTATGATAAAAAGTACTGCTTCACATGGAAGCCTACAAACTTGCTAATCTCAGAATACCATCTGTCTTTTAAAATCTACATTAAACGCAAACTAGACTAGAATCTCTAACCTGCAAACTGACCTCAACGACCTGGCTTGGTTTCAGGCCCAGTTTTGCTATGTCATCCCACTTATAATACAATTCCTTAAGGCCGAGATGAGAAACTGAGGCAGCATAATTGTGTTCATGGATTTATTCATTCAAAACTTATCTGAGCACCTACTCACAGTTGTGGGCACTGGGGATATAGCACTGAAAAGGACAGACAAATCCCCATTCTTGAGGAACTTACATAACAGGGAGAAAGATAATAAACAAGGTACAGAAACAAAATGCAGCATGTTAGTAGTATCAGTGCTCAGGAGTAAAATTAAGAAGGGAAGTGATATAGAAAGGGGGAATGGGTGGTTACAATTTTAAGCCAGAGAAGTCCTTACTGAGGAGACATTTGAATAAAAGCCTGAAGGAGGAAGTGAGAAAAAGCCATGAAGGTATCTGGGGAAAGAGCATTCCAGACTGCGGAAATTGCAAATACCGAGAAGGCCCTGAGGTGGAAGCGAGTAAGGTGAGTTCCAGGAATATGGTCAGGGTGGCTTAGAGCTAAGGGAGGGGAAGGGAAGCAGGAGGTGAAGGCAGGGAAGTCAATACTGACATTTAAGGGCTTTGGCCTTCACTCTGAGTTGGGGCCTCTCCTTGGGGGCGAGGGTAAGTGTGGCCTGTGTAGCTGAAGGACGGCCAGCTAACCACCACTGTGCTCATCTTCTCTGGCACAGAAGCACAGACTTCACAGCCTCCCTTGCAGTTTGGTCTGGCCAATTGCCTAAGCTCGTGGCCAGTGAAATGTGGGCAGGTAACTGCCGTTGTACCCTTCCAGGCCGGTATATAAACTTCCATGGATAGTCCTCGTTCTCTTTTCCTGTTATGTCTGTTGGATGCTAAAGTACCTTGGAAGCCCATGTTGAAGAGGGCAGAGACCTGACACCCTTAGTGACGCAGAGCATGGGCAGAGTCCTCCCTTTTCAGACGTAAGACTTAGAATTGCCCAACTTCTGGAAATTCTATTTAGCTTTCTTATCTCTTATGTAATACAATGAATAATAGTAGCTAACATCTAATGATGGCTTACTAGGTGCCAGTGCTTTTCGGAGGACTTCACATTAGCTGGTCTAATCCCTATACCCCCCAACAGACTGTTTTGCAGATGAGGAAACTGAGGCACAGAAAGGTAAGGCAATTTACCCAAAGTTACATGGCTAGTAAGTGGCAAAATTGGAATTCAAACCCAAGCAGCCTTGCTCTAGAGACCAGCCTAAACTAAACAGCCCATCACCAGCGTCCCTTTTAACACTGTGAATCAAATGCTCATGTGGTCAGAACATGTGTAATTTTTACATCAGCAGGTAGCTGGCCTGCTGCAATGGTTACCTGGAAGTTACTTTAATGGTTTGGAGATGCTCATTTTTTCTGGGGTTCAGGTACGCAGCCACAAGTCACAGAGCCTGGGTATCAGTTAAAGAGGCAGAGATGAGACAAGGATAAAAAGTTCACAAACCATCTCAATTAAAAAAAAACTGATCAAACAAGAATCTTATGATAAAAACTTTATTGTCTTAAATATCAAAGTTTTACACATCACTTTTCTTCAGAAAGTTCCTATTAAAAAAAGAAAAATAAAATAAAGTGTTTTGATTATTTAGGGCTGACTTACATTTCATTATGTGACAAAAACTCAAACCCAAATGCATCTAGTTCACTCAGCTGTAGACAGGTCCTACGTCCAGCCCTTAAACCAATGGCAAAATGCAACCAACTTTGGGATTCCTGAGTTTGGTTCCCTTAAGTTCTCAGAGTTTTCCAACTCTCAAAACTAAAGCATTACGGGGTGACTGAGCTATTGGCAAGCCTACTTTGCCAATGAGGCCAGTTCTTGTAAGATGCAGTAGTCTCTAAGCAGAGTCAGGAAAGCACACGTGAGCAATTGCAAGAACAAATGAGGAAAAGTTTCTATTTGCTACGATTTGCCAAGTATGGCTACAAGACTGGTAAACAACCTTACTTGAGTGCAAAGGCCATTGGCCCAACTTGCCATGAAGATTTCTGAATTAAAGCGAGCGAATCAATTTTCATCATAGGTGTACACTGAAAAAAACAAATGCAATCATTATGCTGAATTGCTCTGAGTATACCAGAACTTTTTCAAAAGGATTAGAGAATGGAAATATAATCATCCAGTGGGAAAGGTCTCAGATGAGTGGCGTAAACTCAGAAAGCTGTGGGGCCTTCAGGGAAGGAAAAAGAAGTCTGGTCGGCATCAGGTAATCTTGGACTGAAGGAAATCTGGTAATAATGTGACTGCCTCTGGTGGGAAACGGGTCTGCTTTTTTTAAACCACAGATGCATTCGTTCGTTTGTTTTGTGTGTAAAACAAAACTCCTGGCAAACAATATCATTTCCCATCAGACACGTATTTTCCCAGGAAGAAAGAACCCAGCATGCCCCTTCCCCAAGTCAGCTGATGAAAACCTTCTTATGGTACCTATTTAAAGAAATGTAGTTCTGTAAGAATTAACCTAATTTTGTATTCCATGTTCTCACTCCAGGTTTTCTGTGGTTTGCTTAGCTTTTTAAGAAATAACCTCCAACTCCTATACCCTTAACCATTCCCTCCACAGATTTCATTCTACAAGATTGTGCCCTAAAACTTATCAGCGATTGCCTCGAGGGTCTAGATTACCAATCACCAATGCGTAACTGTTAAGCCTTTGAGTTTTCTCGCTGTAAACCTTGTAAATCACTAGTAGTTAAGGTCAAGAAATTCTCCCTGTTCTGTGTCAAGATTACAACATATGTGATAACATCTTAAATAATGTCCTTTTGATGGAGTGACCTGTAAAAGTTTCAGTAGAGCCTTGAATCTCCTTGTAAATTTCTGCCCATCATTCGGTCCCAGAACCTTGCTTGCTACATTTTCAGCTCCATTCCCATTTTCACTTCTTACACTCAGCTGCTTACACTCAGCTGCTTCAAAGCAGCAAACCCTGCAGCATTCTCTGCTAAGTCCTGTTGCCCAGGTAGTCAGTGTTCCAGAGCAGCCATGCTCAAAGGTGGAGTGGGGAGGATGCTACAGTACACTCCCACCTCCCCCTGCATGGAAGGGGGTCCTGAAGGAAGGAAAAGTTGTCACTGGTGCATATTCAGGATCATGTTTTGTTTGTACTTCTACCCTGCCCACCCCCACCCACAATATAAATTGATTTCTGAATACTTTCTCTCTTCAAGTATTTCTACCAAATGTTCGAACTTTTGTCAGTTTCTTTTTTTTAAATTAACTTTAAAGAGAAATTTTAAGTGCAGAGCATCTAAGCCCATTTTGAGCCTTATTTCCCCAGCTCTCTTTGAATGTGAATCGTTCTAGGATGACTTTTAAAATAAAAGTCTGCTAATAGGCAAAAACACATCTTGTTCTTGAAACAAAAATGTTTCATGTCTCCTTACCAGACTGAAAGTGTCATGAGGGCCGCTTCCACCTGTTTCAGTCCCCT
This sequence comes from Cynopterus sphinx, assembly GCA_030015415.1. NCBI lineage: Eukaryota > Metazoa > Chordata > Mammalia > Chiroptera > Pteropodidae > Cynopterus > Cynopterus sphinx. The sequence continues at coordinate 121,817,748 of CM057387.1, forward strand.
TTGTCCCCCACTAATTCCTGGCACACAGGCACTTAATGTATGATGAATGAATCAATGAATTCTTGTTCAAAGACTCCTATGCATAGCCTTCAAGAGAGTACCAGCTTCCTGTTCAAATAGATTTTTCTTGAACTTTTTTTTCTTTGCCACAATACTGAGAGTACAACAAAGAACATGACAAACAGCCAGAAACCATGTTTCAGTACTCCCAATGCAAAGAGCCCTGTTATCATCCTTCCATCTGGGGAGCTCTAACCATTTGGTGCAAGATAATTCTGAACAAGCAGTAAAGGCGAGCCTTGGGACCACACCGCACATGCCCTCCAGTCCCAGGAGGGTGTTTTCCAACGTACCCCCACCCATACTCCCACTTCCATTCCCCACGAAAATCTGATGCCTCTGATATGTGGAGAAACTAAGGCACAAGGGAAAGTCAAGCACATGGAAGGTTCATCCCTAAGTTCTTCAGTTTATTCAAAGAACCCTTAGTGACACCTTCCGAGGGGCCACTAAGGTACAGAATTTGAGCCATGATTTTACATTTCCAGTTCTCAAGGTCATGCTTAAACTTACTTTGTTAAGAATAATTGGTATTTTTAATTCATAGATAAAACTATGTTTATTTTCTGAGACTCCTACCATGAAAGGCAACATCCATCTTCTGGCAAGGAAAACTTTTGATAACTTTGTTTTTTTTTTTCTTGTCACAGACTTCACTAAGTCACCAAATTTGAAGAAAACATTTGGCTTTTTGGTATTTTTGGAATGGCAAAATGCAAAATTCAGTTAGTTTCCCTTATGTTACCAGTGATACATTTGAAATATGTAACAGTCAATGATCCTCTTTACTCTCATGGCAGGTAGCAAACAGGTAAGAAATCAGAATGCACTCTCCTGGCCAGTTATCTGCAAGGCAGTTTTTTATACACATGGTGGGAAAAAAGCCACCACAAATGAAGAACATATCTGTAGATATGAAAACTGTTTGTTTTTTAATCTATGTAAAATTATCTGTACGGTATCTGTCAATCACACACATATATACACATGAGCTGATGGTTAAACCAATGAAATTTTTATGGCTTTTACTAGAGATAGAAGTGCTAAAGGAAGAACAGGCAGATTCCACTTTAACTGGTTATCATAAAATCAGTGATACAAAGTCTCATATAACTTTTCATTTTTATGCAACCCTCTTGCTGGAGAAATGCTTTGGGAAAAAAAAAAACACATGGGGTTCGTTTCCCTTTAGTGCATATGGAGATAAGGAGCTCTAGGAAGTTTCGTAGGCTGCAAGGCAAACAGTTTTAACACGCACACACCATCCATCCAGTTTCTTTTGCCAAGTAACTGGTAATCTTTGTATATTTACAGCTAAAGCCCAAACTGTGGGATGAAGGCGACTGGCTGGTATCTGGAGGCCTAAACAGGTCCGAGTAGAAATAATTCTTACCAGCTTTAATGGGCAAAATCTATAGCCTAGATATAGCTGTCTGGTTGCTAAGCACATTCTTACAAATAGGAACCATCTTAAGGGAAAATGCAGAAGTTATATATAAAAACCTTCTCCTCTCTTTGGTGAATAAACTGAGACCATCCTTGGAGGTAAGCGCTAATCAGAGAGTTTTGTCCAGTACTGGTTATGGCAAAGGAGTTGTCCAGTAAAGTGGCCCATTACTGGATATGGCTGGCTGTTATCAGTTCTGTTGGTAACCAGAGGAGTTTCACAATGATCTTGTCTTATTCTTGGAGGAGTTAATCTCTAATTTCTGCACGCTGAATCAAAGTTGACAATGAAGGTTCACTAGTGTCATGTTCCTTAATTCCCTTTGTGTTCTAGAACTGCCGAATTTAAAAATGATTCAAAACCCTAACAACAGCAACAACTTTACTTTCATACAAATGGACAGGAAGATCTTAAAATTAAAATCAATTGTACACACTGAAAAATAAATGATGAGAAAGGACAAGGATATTTGGCAAGTGGGTTAAGCTCATTTGAAGTATTCCTAACAAGAATACATGTACAACTATAGGCCTAGTCAACTTTTTTCCTAAAAATAAATATACGTATACATATACATAAAAAGCTATTGCAATGAAACCTTTTCCAGAATGATATTCATACTCCCCCTGGGATCGATCCTCAAATGGCCACATTGTGAAAAGTCAGTGGCCTAGTCTCTGAGTGGTGTAAGCTACCTACTCACACAGAAAACCCTGAGGCCTCTCTTCACACAAAAGGCCTTTTTGGAGGAGACTATTGTCATTGGTTAGTTCCTCTACCCCACATCCACCCCACTCCGTGGCCCTAAAGATTTATTAGTTTAGAATAAATTCCAAACCACCACCCATAAAGCAAATACCGGGGCCCATTGCATTATCATTAGATTTTGCTTCAATCATCAATTACTTAATTACAATCACAGCTCTAAGAATTGATTGACAGAAATCCTATAAGCAGCTTCCTAGTGCATCTTACATCTTTGGTGTAGGGCAAGGAAAAGGGTCTGTAACATGTGATTGTCTAAAAGAACATTTTAAAGACAATCTGGCTACCCTGTTGTTCTGAGTGCCCTCTTGAAAACTGTGAACTACAACTCCTGTCAACCACTTCCTAACTTCAGAGGATCATGATGAATCTATGTGACTTTCCATAACATTTCTAAAGTCTCCTAACACACACACAAACATCACAGTCAAAAGAAAGATGAAATAGAGTAGAAATGTCTTTAAGTGTACCCAAATTAAAATTTCAAAAACTCCTGAGATATGAGCCTCCATTTTGATTGTGCTAAATGATGTGAGTTTTGATGGAAGGAGTAAGTTTTCAAAGAGAGTCAAACTTTAGACAAAATCATTTAACACTAAGTTCACAAATCACCCTTTTAAAGTTCTGCAAACTGTAACCTGGAATTGCGAATTATCAAGCTCAAAATTCTTTTCAATAAAACCAACCTTTTAGATTCCTGCTAGGTACATAAGAGAGCTTCTGAGGGTGGAGTGTGGGGGGGAATATTTAAAATCTATCCAGTAGGATTATTGCACAGTGGGGCCCACAGAACAATGATTCCCAGGGCTAGTCCTCATATAAAAAAAGGCCACAATAAATACATCTACATACTATGCCCCACTCTAACTTGACATGGTAAACACAAATATGACGAATCTTGCTTAAAAAAAGAAACTCCTGAGGAAAGGAAAGAATGAAAAATTCTACCAAGGCCACTTAAGTCAGAAACTGCATCTGCCACTTCCACTGCCGTGAAGGACAGCCACCAAACACACTGACCATTTCGAGTACCAAAATTAACTGGTGACAAGGTTCACGCTTCACCTTTCACTCAGTTCACAGCTCAAACCGAGCTATAGAACCTCCTAGAAGATGAGTTTAGAAAGGAAACAAACTGCTGGTAATCAACCCATCAGCTGAACTTAAGTTTAAGTTCATTATTAGTCATTCAGGGTTGAGGTGTAATCAGTGAGATGCTAGCAAACCCAATCTCTAGTAAACTCCAGTGTTTTAGGCCATTATTTTTCACTCACAGTTCTTGAAATATCACCAAGACATTTGCAAATGGAATTACAGGTTTGTTTGTTTTTTTAAATCTGGGTAGCACCATGTTTCAATCTAATGTTAAATCTACCACAAAATTTCATCCAAGGCATTTGGCAATCCGTGCAGCAGCCTGTGATATACAAAGTAACCCAAGTTTTAAACCCTCTTGACTCATCCCTTTAAAATGTCAAATCCTAACCACATAAATAACCACTCTAGAATATTATTCAATTATTCTCCAATTTCCCGTTATAACTGATGAATCACACCGAGAGCACTGGGTAGAATTCCAAACACCAAACCACGTGGTCAAAAGTTTGTAACTTGACAACTGAATCAACAAGCCATACCTTGCCTATAGCACAGACACAGCCAAAGTGTGAAGATTATCAGCTTTTAGCTGCATGGGTGGTGGGATTTCTCACAGCTTCTGCTTTTCAAAGCATCCACTCTCGTTCTAAAATGGTATGCTATACACGAAACCATCAATTTTATTCCAGAATATATCACCTTAATGAGAATAAAAAGCTTCTGTATGCACATACTGCCAATACATTTAAAAAGGCCCAAATTTTAACAAATAGAATAGACAAATTCATCAGACAAGAGATCATAAATTACTTTGGCCGAAAGAAATCTTTAAAAAAAAATCTGGCTCAACATTCTGCTTGCAGGTTCCTACGTATACTGTATATGTGGTGAGTGTGTGTGTGTGTGTATACATAGCTTTTTTAAAGGGAATGGAGTAAGGTCTTGCCCACTTTTCCATGGTTATGTAGGAACTACAATGTTCTTTGCCAGCAAAACGAGAAGTGCAAGGTCTGCGTTTCCACCAACTTGATGCAAAGCCCCAAGAGCTTCCTGCATGGTAAAGCCAGCACGGAGAATCCGGTCGATGTCTGCAGCAGGAAAGATTAATGGTGTAAGAATGGAGAGACTTGAGGATGGGTAGCTAGTAGGTGGCTCAAATTCAAGAAGTGGACCTGCAGCTTCCAGACAGACATCTTCTCTGGTCTCAGGCCTGTCTGCCACTGGATTCTGTGTGCCCTGACCCAAATCTTTAACCAAGATGAAATCTGATGACAAGGACTTAGTTTGCTCCGAAGTCTGACTGAGTGCATCCTCACCTGCTAAGAGTTTAGGTGAAATTTCTACACCTAAGGTGCAGTGTAACTGATTAGACATTTTAGCTGAGGCTAGAGTGACAGAATTGCCCTCATTTACTGATTCCTTAGACTTGAGGACACCTTCATTATCAGTTAACAGGCCATCACCTGGACCCCTGATGTTAGCATTTTCTACATCTTCTACCTCTGTGCCAGCAGAAGTGTCTGTTAATGTTTCTGCCTTCACTGACACAGATATGGCCTGATGAAAGGAAACCTGTGAACACTGTTCACTCTGGGTAGCTGTGAGATGCTTATTTGGGGTCCATCTTTCAGAAAGGTCCTCAACACCTGTTTGGCCCTCAGCTATCGTTTCTGATTGACAGACAACTTCTTCACATGTATTTTCTGAAGCTGGTTTACTACTAATGACCAAAAGTTCATGAAGTTCCTTCAAGGCTGCTGTTATAGACGAGCAAGATTCCTCTGCTGACTCCACAGAGGGATGACAACCGTTGCACAGACTTAAAGAGGGGGAGTGAGTCCCGAATTCTTTATTTGTTCCAGACATTTCAACATTACTTTCTGGGAGCTGTAAATTTTGAGTGGAAATGGAATTACTCAAAATTTTAGATGAAGGGGTACATTTTGATGTTTCTACTTCCATCACGGGATTATCGAAGGTGAGATCAGATGCACCAATGTTCTTGATGTTGGCATTCTGACCGCCTGCTGAATTAAGCACAGCAACTAGAGACTGTTCATCTAGATCTACTTCCATAAATGTTTCTGAATTTGAGCAGTCAAAGCATCCTGAAGGTAGAATATTTTTCTGTGTACCTGGAAGACCCACATCCTGCTGTAGCCTGTCGCTTTTCATTGTAGCTTCAACATCAACACTTTCTGGTTGAACCTGTTGCCTTCCTCCAAGAAGTTCAAGGTCCTCTGTGTTACAAAGATGTTCCTGGTCACATAGAGCACTCTGTTGTACAACCTCACACTGTTTGCTCTCTGGTTCTTCGTGCTGCTGAAGGCCATTCACTGGACTCAGATTCTGACATTCTGGATGCCAACCTTTTTCATCTAGAAACCTCTGTGGTTCTTGCATCCTAGTTGTTTTGACAGACAAACTAGCTTCCTGTCTCATGTGGAGATGAGACGTGAGGCCCTGTGTACTTCTTTCAGCAGGAGATTCCTTCAGGTTATCTGCAACAATGGCTTCTTCGGATGAACTCTGCAAAGGCATAGCTGGACTCTGGTCTGCTGGAGAAACACAACCAGGAAAATCCTGTAGAGGAACATGGTCTTTCTTCTCAGAGGTGATCTGGAATTCAACTGAAGCCTTCACAGCTTTAGGTTCAATGTCGTCTGGGTCACTGGGCTTGAAAGGGCAGACTGAAGCAGAGACAGAGTGAGCGAGGCTCGCAGGATTACCTATCTCAGGGCTCTGTCCTAAAGGACGGGCTGGACGGCTGACTCCACCTGAAGTTGGTAACGATGACATTCCCAGTGAGGTAGTTTCTTCACTGCTTTTCTCTATATAGAACAAAAGGAAAAGGAAAAAAGATTAGTAAGTCACAGAGGCCACTAAATTATCAGAGGATACAAATCTGAACAGGATAGAACAAAATCAGGTTCTTAAACTTGGGTTTGTTTATATTCATAGACTTATACAAGAACCATTCCCACTGTGGTAGACAATTTAACATCACACCACTGAAATAAGAGGTAGGCATGTTCTCAATAAAATATGTGTATTGTAATTCAATATTTTATTTTAAGTGCCATTAATAAACATCCACATAATGGCTGGGTTCATGCTCGAGACTGAAGGACATTTACGTTATCTCCATTCTCAGTGAGTTCATAACCCTAGAATAGTTTTCCAAGTGTGTTAGCTCCACCACTTGCCCTAAAATCCCCCTGGGATGTTTGCTAGGCACACAGATTCTGGGGAACCATCCTTGGGAACAAACCTAGGAATCTGCATTTTCAACAAGCTCCTCAGGTGATTCTTAAGTATGTTACAAATTCTGAAGCTGTCTGAACTAGAATGATTCTCAAGCCAAGGCATCTTTAGTGTTTTAAATGTGAACACTAAGGTAATAAATAAGAAGTCTAAAATCAGGTATATCTGGGACAGGGCAAAAGTTATAAAGAGAAAGAAGAATGTAATAATACTCAGGGACCTCCAGGAGACAGAGAAGCAAACATTCTATTTAATTCTATCCAAATACTCTGAAAATCATGACAAAACTATGTCATCATGACTCAAAGAATAAAAATAAAGCGAAGGATCAAAAAGATTAAAACCCAATCAACATCTGACCAAACAATGCAACTTTAGGAAAGATTATCAGTTGCTTCTATCACACTAACACAGTACAACTAAGTAAGAACATTTAAGTGTTTTAAGAGCAAGGAAATGCTGGGTCAGGGGTAGAGTTCAGGCAGTAGAAGGAGATAGTTCATGATAGTTTTTCAATAGGCATGATGACTTAGATTGCATCTTAACTGTCACTCACCTAAGATGGCAGGCTTAGCCATTACCTCAGTGTAAGCATCCTAACGTTAAACATCAATTTAACTCTCTTTTTGCCACTGACCCAGTCAGAAATGAACCTCTATGCAATTCTTGTAAGACCTTTAAAAGTCGAAGGCTGGTGACAAAAATGACTTCACAGTCTGATCTGTAAGGGCAGATGTGAACATTAGCCTCCGATGTGGGGGTCTGACCTTGACTTAAGAAGTCATGGAGTAATGTAGCTACAACTCAAACGTGAAACAATTTTACTTGTAGTTTAATGGTAAATGAGAAAACTACACTTATCTCAGTGCAAACTATATCCATTAGTCTAAAAACAGTTATTATTTATCAGTCTTTAAGGCTGACTCTGAAAAAGATTCTACTTTGAGTTAATGTGAATAGAAAAGATGCATTAGAGTGAGTTGCTCTCATTAGCAGCATGGGGAAGCCTGTGATAATGGCCTCTGACAACTGGCACGATAGTTCCAACAACTGGGTGAGGTCAAGGTGAACATGGCCTCAGTGCACTGTGTACTCACTATAAAAAGAGTACATAGTCCTCCTGTAGCGGAGATGGTCAGTTTCACTGGCTTGAGTGCTAGACGTAGGGGAGGACTGGCTCAGTGCTATAGGATAGGAGAGGACAAGGACAATGGATGTAAGAATTAAACTATGCCTACTTTTAACCCACCTTTACAAGAAAGAAAAAAAGAAGAAAGAAGAAAGTAAGAGCTATGTATCTTAATTACAACCAGCCTGCAAACCCCTATAGAGTCCTAGGTTGATAGTTTAAAAGACTGCCTTTCCTCTTCTTGATACGTCAGCCAATACACTCAGTCCGACATCTGCCTCACTTACACTATGAGCACAGTGCCTCCTGTGGAAGGTCTGAAAGCTAGAGAGAGAGGGAAAAGCAGTCTTGGCTGCTGGGACAACAGAACTTCAGCCTCGCCTATGTTATTGACTCTGTGACCCTGGACAAGTCACCTGGCCTAAGTTTCCATTTCTTCTTCAACAGATGAAATCTCCTGCCTCTTTATAATTCCAGGTAGCTGTGTGCAGTAATGTGAATAAAGAACTTTCAGTTCTTCAGAAGAAAGGGACTTGTGAAATCCATAACAGCACAGTTATTTCCAACAGCAAAGTGCCAAGATGCTGACATTCCTGATTTGACAGTTGCAATGTAAGATGGACACTGTTTTCACTGGGACTTCCCTGCCCTTGGACTGTTCTAACAAAAAAAACTGATAAAATTCAAACAGGAAATTAAGCTAAGGTATGTGTGTATGCCGACATATGAACGTATATATAGGCTAGTTGTAACCAGATTAAACAAGGTGAAATGGTGGAAGACAGATGCTATATCACAAAACCGCTGCAGATACAGAGACTTTCAGACCACAGACGACGACTGGATGGAAGGCTTAATTAAGGCGGTGACTATAAATACCTGGTCTGGGGCCCACTCCAGCTGCAGTACACACACACTACATGCATCATGGCTTCTGACGCTCTGTTTGAATTAGGAAACAGACAAGCAAACTTGGGTTAACAATGCAAACCACACAGCATGCGGGGTTATAGTCTCCATTCCTTTGTCATCTTTAACATCAGGAACTGGGAGAGTCAAAGCTGGGGAATGTGTCTGGCATTTGGACATCCAAAAGATTCACTGGTTGCTTCAGTTCTCTCACAATACATAAAGTAATCTGTCAACTTTAACAGATTTTCAACAGAACTTGGAAAGAAATTAATTTCACACACAGAGAATCAGGGGCAAACACGTGAGACACTGAAAAAAAGTAGACCCATAGATGGAACTACACGACATGGCCATCTCATGGAGTAAAACACATGTAACAGTCATTTTCCAAATTTCTTTCTCAGTTGAGATTTATTTTAGAGGAAAAACAAATCAAACCTGACTATTCTGGCTTAATTTATCTTGTAATCTGTTTTTAGAACATATCAGATACAGCAGCCACTCTGAATTATTTTTCAATTGATAGATAAGATAAAGATACTTTGGTATAGAGTAGTCACCAAAGAAATAGTTCTTAACAAAAGTACTTTCACCTACTATGTCCAGAATTTTGATTTTGACGATACTGGGAAGTTGATGTTCCAAACAAATAGGACCTGATGTTGTAAGATTATTTCATTACTTAACATTACAAAAATTAGCACACACCAATACACTGTCAGTAACAAAAGGTCACAGAGAGCGCCATTTCCTTTTAATCCTTTCAAATTGGTATCACTCCTTCACTAGGCATAAAAACTGTGGTTTCTATTTGAATCTCCTAAACTGTTTATTAAAAAAAGGTAATTATCCAAAGACAGAAACTGTTATTTGGTTAGAAAGCACTGCTACCATGAGCTAGTGTTTCTCAAACAAAAGAGCTGAACTGTGTGTATGGGGTGATGGGGGAAATAGAGATTTCACAAAATTAAAATATGCCCCATTTTATTATTAATACATGGTGTTAGGACTAAGCTCACGAGTTACTTCGGAAATGTAAAATCTTCTAAGTAGGTACATCAAACTCATTCAAGCTTGCTTTGCAGGGAAATTAAAACTATAAAATTATTCTGTCTGGTTGTTCAAAATTCTCCCTGTCTTACAAAATATTTAAGTCATGACCAAAACTGTACTTCATACATAAAACTGAGCTAAAAGGTGCTGGTGGAGTAAATTCTTCTGTACAAGGCCAGCTTGGAAAACTCCATCTGCTATCCACGCCCAGTCTACGGAGCCTCAGGGCTAAACCACTGCATGTTCTCCAGTAATAAACACTGGCAAAACCTGGCTGCTTATTTTTAAAGCTCTTATTCTTTTTGTCTTTAGGGGAAAGCTACTCCCTGAACTTGTGGCTCTAATACATTTTATTAAATACCAGAAAATGCAATGTGTGATGTTAGTCACCGATGAATAATTATGCTCAAGACTTTAAAATAACCCAAACTTAAAAGTTCATTCTCTTCAGCTTCTAGAAAATGCATCCCAGAGTTACTGTTCTGAAACAGATGGGGAAAAATTACCCACAGAAATGTAATTTCAGCAAAACTGTGTCCTTCCATTTTACGAGAAAACTTGGCTTGGTCTTTAGATTTAAGTAAGCTACAACAATTGACATTGAGGGAAAAAAGTATTAGCTTCATTTCAATAGTTTACACACTATTCTTATGTGACCCAGTGACACACTAGTGTGATGTCATTAATAGCATAAACATTATATTTTGATTAATGTTCAATTATGCTTCTTATTGCTATTTCTTCTGTCTCTGGTGATAGCACTTTCAGCTGATATTAAAAAGGCTAGGGCTGCATAATCACAATCACCATGCTATTCTTCAAAATAGATGGACCTAAGAAAAGGAGAAGAAAATTTCAGGGAAATACTGTTGAACTCAAAAGAAGTGTCTGCTTACGTTATAATTTTCTTTAGGGGAAAAAAAACCACAAATGATTTTTTTAGAAAGCCTACCAAAATGTGCCTATGCAAGTAACTCCCCAATCTACTGTGCACATACCAGTGGACTGCTGTTTGCTGTTTCTTAATCTGTTGAAACAGTTTTTCTTTATTGTATTTAGAGATGGAAGGAGGCAGTAAGAGGACAAGGAACACATCTGACAGGACAATGAGACTGATTATGAACTGGAAAGGTCCCTATCCCCTCTGAAGCTTGAACTTCCCTGGCTCACCCACCAATGAGAGAATTATTCGAGAGCCTAGCCACTGCCGATACCTGTATCCTGTACGGACTTTTGAAGGGCTTCTGCTAATTCTTGGTCTGCAATGTCCTCTGGCCTCATGTCCTCTCGCCCGGCCCCATATGCCAACCGGGCACACTCTGGTAACTCGCCCTCGGGAAGGAAGGTGGTCTGTGAGCCCGTGGTGCCGATCACCAGGACATTTTTCTTGAGGTCAATGGAACACTTACAAGGAAGAAACCAAAGACTGATGATAGCAGGTAAAACGCCATGCAGAAAAATTATGATCCTGAATTTAAAACTCCATTTTCGAGGGGCAACAATGACAAAGACAGATGGTTCGAAAAAACTTTACCTGAAAGAATTTCAGCTTTAACCAAGGTGATACTGTCTGTTAATTTAGAATTTTTTAATATTTAAAGTTTATAGCAGAATAACCTTTATAAGTTATAGTTTACACTTACGTGTCTAACACAACATCTGTTCATTTCTGAGTTTAAATGTACACGTTCATTGTAGAAAATTTGTAAAAATGCCAGGCATAATCAGCAGTCCAATCTTTCACAAACATATAAATGACTTTTTCTCATAAAACTGAGACATACCACTTACATGGTTTTACATTTTGCTTTTTGTTTATTGATAAGTACAGCTCATATTTAAACTCTATACTAAGTCTCGAAAGTGGTACAGAGGTAAGGTAATGTCTATAAAAGTGTTCTTTATTTCACATTCATACTATCGTCCTTATAGTTACACATATCTATAAAGTTGGAGACTCATGGTCTATATCATGACCAAAAATATAGGAAAAAATAGTGACAATATGGGTTTTATTTATACACCCATTCACTCATTCTTTCTACTTAAAATTCTGTACTTTGATTAGAAAATCAATGCAGTATATATTTCATAGAAATTCAATATTAAAAAATTTTAAAAAGTATTAGTGACATAAAAATATTGACTAGATATGAAATCTTACCGTGAAGAATTTTACTACCCAGTGGATACTAACTGCTTCTTCACTGAGTTTACCTTTCAACAAATTATTAGGGCTCACAGCATTCGTAGAAATATCATTAAAATGAAGATACAAACCATTGTCCCTATACATTTCTATTTCTGGTATCTTATGTGTACCTTCTTCCTTAATCCTGAAGCTCTTCTTTCCAAGTCCCCCCCCCCAAGTACTATATAACTAGCTATTAAAAACTTATAAACTTACATTTGCAGTAAAATCATTGTGTGTTACCTACATTTCCCTACTAACCCATCAAAAAATCACTTGCATTCTAATTAGAAACTAAAATTACACAAGGGAACCAAACTGCCCATTATATCTCAAAACAGATGGCAAGATTTAAGATTAGGATTTCACAAAAACAGATTCTATATCTACTTATACGTAATTTCAAACCTTGTATGACATCATTAATTAAGGCCCTTTCTAGGTCTGAAGAGTCATGCTTCTTAGTTTTCCAGTATGGAAAGCCAAGAGAAATGATGCAATAATAACCACGGAAGATACAAAAAGCCAATGTAGAAAGTAAGTTCTTAATTACCTGATGTCGTTTTAGCATGTCCAGTCCCAGGAGCATGTCCATGGGCTGTTCCTCAAGTATAGAGAAGGAACACGCCAGGAAATCCCCTTCAATTTGAACCTGAGCTGAAGCACATGACAAAGAGAAGAGGTTACTGATTCTTGCTTCATTTAAAAGGCCAGGCAAGCTTTGGACATGTATCTATCATTTCTGTGCCCTACTTCTTACAAGCAGTCAAAGCCAAGGCAAAGCATGCAAACAGATGAATTAAGTATGAAGAGAAAATCCTGTAACACTAATAATCTGTCTAAAAGTCAATAAAGGCATCAGCTATTAAAAAATATTAAAAAATAAAAAAGACCAATTTCTCCAATAAACCACTCACTTCCTGTACATGTACAAAAGGTTTTCTAAAAGGGAAATAAAATCTGTACACTTTTAACCTTTTAAATTGGCCTCCAAAAAGTCAACTGTTTATTACCTGTTATAGTCAACTTTCTATTTGCCAAACCAGAGACAATGACAAGGCCTGTGTTTGCTTGGAGCCTTCTGCTTTGCCTCTTTTGTTAATTACTCTTCTTTATATATTACAAGTTTTACTGTTATTATGTATATCTTATAAACAGAAGAGTGTATGAAATATATGTATCCTATAAAGCCTAAAAAAACAAACACCTATGCATCTTTTCTAAGTTAAGAAACAGAAAACTAAGAAGAAGTCTCCAACATGTCCTATTGATCATGACTTGTTCTTTGCCTCCTCCCAGCCTCCTCTCTTGGGTTTTGTGTTAAACATTCCCAGCTTTTCTTATAGTTATTACCAGCTTTGTATGATTTCCAAGCAACATATTATCTCGTTTTGTTTTTGAACTATATAACTTGCTTTTACTCAAAAAATATTGAGGTACTTTATCCTGACAGATGCATGTGACTGTATGTCTCTGACTTGACAACTCCCCTTAGAGTACTGTAATGTCTAATACACCAGAATTGATGTAGCCATTCCTCCTACAGGACTTTCTGGGTTGCTTCTAGTTTCCACTGTGATAGCAATGCTAACACGAATATTTTTGTACTTGTCTCTTGGTGTGCCATGAATTTCTCTGAGGTATATTCTAAAAAGTGGAATTATAAGATTCTATGGAATAATAGGCTCAACTCTGCTTGTTGATGCTGAATTGTTTTCTAAAAAGTTCCCAGTAGTGCATGAAAGTTCCCATTGCTCCACACTCTCACCAACATTCAACATCATTAGATTTAAAATCTTGCTAATCTGGCAATAATCTTTTATTTTCCTGGTTAATAATAAGCCATTTTTCTTATACTTATTAACTATTTGAGATTCCTTTCAAACAGCTTACGTAACTTTTTATAGTGTTTCTTACTGAGTTGGAGGATACAGAGTATGTGTATATTCTGAATATGTACCCTTTATTAGTTATATGTTACTAAAATTCTTTCCTAGTCTGTTCACTTTTTTATGATGTCTTTTGATGAAAAGTTCTTAATCTGTGGCTGAATTTACGAAACAGTTTCCTTTCTAGCTTTAAAAGAAGCTCTTCAAGATATTCTACATTTTCTTTTAAAAGCTTTGACTCTGCCTTCCACATCTAGGTCATTGATCAACCTTGAATTGACCTTTGTGTGTGATGTGAAGCTGGGTCCAATTTCCAATGCCTCTTTTCTACATGGATTACCAATTGTCCTAGCACCATTTGCTAAAACTTTCCCCACTGCTCTGTAAGATTTCTTCTTTCATTTGTCCAGGGTCACATAAGTACAAGTATGTTGGGAGCCAAAAGACCCTCATCCTGACCGCCCAGCCCCCCGGCATAGAACCTGGCCGTTAACAAACCTGTATGCTATCTAAAGAATGCAGGAGCAGATAATGCTCCAGGGAATAGTTAACCACAGAATGTATTGACATACCCGCAGGATAGGGAAGGACCTACTGAATGGCTGTGGACCTGCCCAAGGAGCCCCTCTCCTCCTTGTTCCTCTTTCCACTTCTAACCTTTGTACCCCCTAACCCCATCAACCAAGGACCAATGAAATTGTAACAAGTATCCCCCTGCCTAGTCAGTCCTGCCCCCCTTTGTTCTTTTGTATAAATATATCTGCTCTAAAATAAAAAATTTGAGGCTTGATCAGAATACTGTCTTGCCTCCGCTCCTTTTTCCACCCATTTCTCTCCAGGCTAGGTCCTCCTCGAGCCCGAGAATAACTAGGTCCCGCGGGTCGGGACACAAGTCTGTTTCTGTTCTAATCCTTTTGTTTTGATATATAGAAGGGGAAGTTACTCTGAATATCTTGACTACTTCTGTAATAAAGGGCCTATATAAAATTTAAAATTAGTGAATCAAGTCTTTCTCTCTCTCTCTCACACACACACACACACACACACGCACCCTATTGGGATACTGATGGTATTAACAAGGATTCTGTTGATGAATGTGGGAGAATTACTGCCTTCAACATACTGAGTCTCCCTATTCATGGTATAGCTCTCTTTATTTAGATTTCCCTTATTGTCATAAGGTTTCCTTCATGCCTATTACAGCCAAAGCTGCAACATAGTAAACTTGCTAATCATAAGGAAGAACACCAGTGACTGGTAGTATTTTGTCTTCTCCTATTAAAAATTATAATTTTCAATGAAAGAAAAGTAGCTTACAATAAGAAACTTTTTTATCTTGAAATTAATGTAGTAAAAACTAATAATACTTGATTGTATAAGGACATTAAGAAGAATATTCATTCAGTGCTACAGAAACCAGGTTGGTGCCAGTTAGCAATAGAGAGACATAAAGTAATTGTAACCTTTGATTCTGTAGTTTTATTTACAGGAATCTTGACTAGGAAAAAAAAAATCAAACTGTGCACAAAACTACACAAAAATCCACTGCTATGTTACAATGATGAAATGCTAGGGGAAAAATATATCTCAAAAGTTGATCATTAAACCTATACAACAGAATATCACTCATTTATTTAAATGATGCTTATGAAATTTATAGTAACATTGGGAAAATGTTACAAATGTTCATTTCCCTAAAGCAGAGTTTAAATTCTATACATCATCTGACCACGTTTTATAAGGAAAAAAAAACATGAAAAAAGGCCAAAAAGAGATCTATCCAAATACCATTAATGGCTGATTCTCCCTAAAAAGATGAAGGACATTTTCATTTCTTTTCACATTTCTGTACTTTCAAAATTCTCTACAATGAGCATTAAAGAAAAAATAAAAGAATCTTAATTAGAGATGAAAGATTAAACACATTATTTACCTCAATTTACTCCTAAAAAATTATAATTTTTTTTTAAGGTAAAAATCACTTAGGCCAAAGATAATGAAAGAGACAAGTGAAACAGTTTTGGAACTAAGAAAGTGGATGACAGTAAGAAAAACTAAGCAGCAACCCAGTTAATATCACAGAACTCCCCATAGGCTGATGAAGTGGTTGAAACAAGTATTACTGCAAATAGGCGCAGAGGCAGGTCTAGGCAGAAAGGCTAACGGTCTAGGCTGGTAAGAGGTACAACCACTGTGGAAAACAGTATGGAGGTTCCTTAAAAAAACTAAGGATTAGTCTACCATATGATCCAGCAATCTCTCTACTGGGTGTTTTCCCCAAAGACTTGAAAACCCATATCCGAAAGGGTATTTCCACACCGATGTTCGTAGCAGCATTATTCACAGTGGCCAGGACATGGAAGCAACCAAAGTGTCCTTCAATAGACAATTGGCTAAAAAGCTGTGGTACATATATACAATGGAATATTACTCAGCCTTAAGAAGAGATGAAATACTGCCATTTGTGACGACATGGATGAACTTCAAAATAATCATGCTAAGCAAAAGAAGCCAGACAGAAAAAGTTGAAAATCACATGATATCACTTATACATGGGATATAAACCTAAAAGCAACAAATGAACAGGACAAACAAACAGAGACTCAGGGACATAACTATAGACTAGTGGCTACCAGAGGGTAGGGGGTAGGGGAGGAGAGGAAGGTATATGGAGTAAAGGGGGTCAAATATGGGGGGGGGTAGGGGGAAGGTGAAATGGGTAAAGGAGATCAAATATATGGTAGCTGAAGAAAATTGGACTTTGAGTGGTAAACACATAATAGAATATACAGATGTCAAATTATAATGTACACTTGAAAATTATATAATTGTATCAACCAATGTTACTCCAATAAACTTTTTTTAAAAAAGGTCTACTCAAGCAATTAGATGTGGGGTTCCTCTCCTGTACTCTGCTCAGCCAGTAACTACCTTCTTCTACCTCCACAGTAGATGGGGTTTACTTCCTCATGAGGGTGAAACAGAGGCTCTTGTGATAGAGGTGAGATAGAGAAAGAAAGGGACTCAAAAACAAGCACCTAATTGAAAACCAGTGAGATGAAGTAAAAGCTTGCTGAGACTCTAGCCCTTTACTCCCTTGAATCTTCTAGATCACCCCTAACTGCTATGGCTGTCCACCCAAGTAATCTCTAAACAGCCTTTTGGTGTCCCACTCTTCAATATAAGCAGATGCCAGGGATCACAAGACATTTGAGAAAACCAAGTTATAAATGTTACCCTTCAGGACCTGGTGAAGTAGGAAGGCAAAGTTGAGGAAATGGCGTGACACCCCCAAAACACTTCAAAACCTAGAACATAATGAATGAGTTAAGAAAACAAAACTATGGAACAAGTACAGGGTAGGAGATTATCTTACCTGAATAATAGGCATCCCAGAGGGAAAAAATCATTATCAGAATCGTTCTTCCAGATTGAAAGGTACCCAACACAGTGGATGAAAAGAGATCTGCATCTAAGTACATCACTGTCAACTTTTAAAACGCTAAGGTCAAAGATTCTACAAGCTTTAGAAATGAAAATCTTTCACATAACGGATCAAGAATCTGAATAGCAGCCAGCTTCTCCACAGCAACACTGACAAAAATTGTGAAGGAAAAAGATTTCCAACTCAGCCAGACTGGTCAAATGTACGGGGAAAAAAAGACATGTTCTGATATTTAAGGTCTCAATTTACTCCCATACACTTTTTCTCAGGAAGTTATTAGAAGACGTACTCTAAAAAACTGAGGAGCAAAAGAAAAAGAGGAAGACATGGGAATTCACGTACTCTGACCTAAGACCAAGGGATACGCAGCCCTTCAGGCCCTGATGAAGGGAAACTCCAAACAGTGGCCATGAAGCAGCCCTGAACCACTCGTCCAGGCTCTGAAACAGCAGCCTCAAAAGCATGAAATGTATAAAGGAGATTTAAACAACCAGGTAAGTGTTTGGGGATGAGGAACACAAAAAACCCAAGGACCAAAACCAAAACCAAACAACAAAAACAAACAAACAAACAAACAAAAAATGCAATTATTAATTCCAAGAAAAGGAAAAGCAATCAGATGACTATGCTCTCAATAGTATTTATATAGACATATCTGTAAATAGCACTATGAAGATATTGTTTAGAAATATGGAGGTAAGTGCCAAAAGAAATCAGCTCCAACAGTTGAAAAAGATTGTCTATTTGGAGCAGGAAACAGAAGTACACAAGGGATTGATGTTTTTTGTAACCGGCTAAAACATGCACACATGTATAACTTTAATATAAAGTTTAAAACTTCTAGGGATTAGGCTTCCTTGATGAGATGTACCTATCCTAAAGAAGAAATTTTAAATCCACAGAGACTCTCAGTGCCATTCGCTCACCTAGATGTACCCTTCCAATAATCTTCTGTGTGCCCACTCCTTTGGCGATCCCTGCCCACCGACGATCCACCAGCCGCATTATATTACACCTTTCTGCACAAGCCTGGCTCATAATAGTCATCTGGGCACCTGGAGGTGAAGGAAAACATCAGATAATAAAGACAAAATCCACATTTGTGGTGACATTTAAAATGCAGAGCTAAAACAAGGTGGAAAGCAAGCATACCCATGCTTTCGTCTGTGTGACAGTGTTCCTATCTACTGTGTTTCCTGCCATGCTTAGTTCCACTTTTAGTTCCACACTGGAATCTGAAACACAGTGTAGATACCTAACATTGCGGGAGAGAATATTTTGTTTAAGTGTAGCAAATAAATGATACTTAAAAATTCTGCCAGTAGGAAGCAAAACTATCTGGAAAGGACTTCTAAGACAGGTCAAACTGTCTACAAGTGGAAACACTGAATTAAGTACCATTCTACACTCAGATCAGTTTTCACTGAATATCGCTAAACAGCACATCAAATTATTTTTATTTCAAACTTGGTGGCACTAATTTACCAATTTAAAAAAATGTATCATACAAGTCTCTCAAAAAACTGGAACTGAACTCATTCTCTGCTCCAAAAATTAGACTCCTTCCCTTTCAATAAGTGGGCAGTGAGGGTCTTTCCTCTCCCAGTGACATGTCCTCATCTGCAGCTGGAGTCAGCCTGTGTGGAAGGCACACTCCTCTAATCTTTACCACAGTGCTAATTTCTCCCATGGACTCTAGAGTTCCATATCCCTGCGTTGGACACCTCTATCTCAAAGCCAACAGGTATAAAACTCTTCTCTAATTCTCACTTTGGATGTCTCTCCTTGCCAATGGAATGATTTTCTTGCAATCACAAAACTTAGGCATTGTTCACTTTTGATTCTTCTTTTTTGAGCTTCCTCTCCACTCCTAAACTCTGTTCCAATCTTGTTCGTAAGTTCTATGCAATTTCTGTAATTTCTGATCCTCTTTCTTCTAACTACAGCAATCAGCCTAGCTCACACTCTATACCACTTGTTAGTGGACAATTTCTCTGGTTTCCAAACCACCCAGTGGATGTATAATTTAAAGCAAGTTAATAGTCTGACGCTTAGAGGTGAAGAACTCTCTAGATCAGTCACTGCCTTGTATCTTCCTAACATATCACCTTCTACAGATTAGTTATTAATTTGTTTAAAGATCCTCAATGGCTCCTAGTCTTTATCAGATCAGCTTCAAATAACATTGCCACAGCCTCAGATCCCATCTTATTCTGGCACAACTATTTCCAGCTACTATAGACTGAAGGTCTGTATCCCTCCAAAATTCATGCTGAAACCTAATTCCCAGTGTGATGGTATCAGGAGTTAGGGCCTTTTGGGACGTGATTAGGGCATGAGAGTGGAGCGCTCATGAACAAAACGGTTACCCCTACAAGTGACCCCAGAGGGCTCCCTCACCCCTTCCACTATGTGAGGACCAAGAGAAAACTGCCATCTATGAACTAGGAATCAGACCATCACCAAACACAAATCTACCAGCACCTTGACCTTGGACCTTCCAGCCTCCAGAACTATGAGAAATAAAGCTGTGCTGATCATAAACCACCCAGTCTGTGGTGTGTTGTAGCTGCCCGAATAGACTCAGACACCAGCCTTATATTCCAAATGCTCTAAACCCTCCACTTTTATCAGGAGGAATTTGTTCCCTTTGCCTCTTCCTCACTTAAGACTCCCCCTTGCAGAGTGCCCTTTCCCCTGTCTTCTCTTTTTCTGAATTCCACTTGTACTTTTAAGGTCCAGCTCAAGACCCACTTCCTCCCTGACCGTCCTTTCCCAGCGATCTCTCCTCAAATTCAATTCCAACATTTCCTGTTCATATAACTCATCAGACACCTTACATGTAATGGGCACTGAAAGAAAGCTCTTGCCATTTTAGGAAAGCTAGGTTCCAGAAAGCCCAGAGATAATGAAAGGAAAGGGAATCTGGGAAGGCATTTCTCTCCTTTCTTCCTCCTTCCCCACACTGCTCCACAAAAGCTCATTTCTGATGTAAAGGAAGCCATCCTAGGATGAGAAGGGGCCTCTCACTGCTCTCCTGCCTCTTCTCAAGCCTCAGCTTGAAGCCCCAATCCAGTGTCCATGGAGACAGCGCAGTTCGAATGCCCTCTCTTTTGAAGCTGTACCGAGCACCCCAGTGAGAGTGTCATTTTTATGTTCTCCAACAGGCACCTGATTTTTGCACAGTGGTTAAGAGATCTGGCACAAGCACATCAGGAGCTGAATCCAAAGTCTACTATTCACGAGTTCTGTGTGTCCAGAAGAGTGACTTTACCTTTCTGTCTAGGTTTCCTCATCTATAAAATAGGGTTAATGATACAATATAGCTCACAGCAATATTCTGAGGATCAAATAAAACTGAGTAAGATGATATATATTAAGCATCTTAGTTAATTAAGCATGAACTACCCTCGTGCCTGGCACACAGTAAGGGCTCAATAATGCCAAGCGTTATATTAGCATCTCTTATGTATTTGTCTCTCTCACTCACAGGAGTCCTGGGAAGCCCTAGTTAATGAGTTTTACCCACTAGCATGCAGCACAAGCCCTGGCCCTCAAGTACAAGTCCTTATCTTCAGTGCACAGCATTTAGCAGACATTTTAAAAACTAAATAATCAGTGGGTTACTTCTCCCAGGAATGTATACATCTCAAGATACAGATTCTTAACAATAGCTGAAAACTAGTGTGTGCTCAAGTATTTGCGGGTGAACAAATGGAGGAACACTGACTTGAGCAGCAGGGCTTGTACTACTTTAGGAACTCATCCTGTCTTACAGCCTTGAGTGAGACACCAGAATTAAGAAGCATGAGACTCACATCACGCCCGCATGCTGCTGCACTGTGTGTGGTCTTACAGAAAGGCAAAGAGTTGTTACTGAGAGACATGGTTAGTACTGGGATCATCTGGATCCTCAAGTGCGAAATCACCTGCCTCATCACCTGCTGTGAAGCTGTTTAAGAAAAGAATCTTGCCCCACATGGCCTGTACTCCTCATTGCTCCTGGCAAAGTGATGGCACACAGGCCTGGTGGAAACATCTGTTTGACCTATACTCTCTACACTGTTCCTTCTTATAGTTTTTTATTGTAAACTCATTGATTTCCCAAGAAAGTCAGGATGCCAAATGAGGAGAGATAGAAAGATAAATACAAAATTCAAAGCTGGTTAAAAAATGATTAAACAAACCAACCTATCACAAACAAGGAGGAGAGACTGACAAGTGAACCAGTAACCCCCAAGTTTGCTGATTCAGTAGTCCAATGGACTACTGTCATCTTTAACAGACACCAGAGTCTGCCCTTCTCCCTATGACAGGTCAGAACATTGGACGGAGAGATAAAGGTATAAAAGAAAGAGACATCACCTGAGTCGACAAAGGCTTTCACAGGATGTCCATTCACTTTGCAGTTA
The DNA here is from genome assembly GCA_030015415.1 of Cynopterus sphinx. Lineage (NCBI taxonomy): Eukaryota > Metazoa > Chordata > Mammalia > Chiroptera > Pteropodidae > Cynopterus > Cynopterus sphinx. Next base: position 121,839,413 of record CM057387.1, read on the forward strand.
ATATAAAGCATCACTACTTGGCCAAAACTTTCTGGAGCCTCTTCCATAGCTATTGTCATGTTTTCCTCAATGTTCTGTTGCCTGTAACAAACCAAAACCAGGTATGCTGAAAGCATTATTTCTATGAAAAAAAATCTGTTTCAGAGGCACCATGTTAAAAACAAATGTGTGCGTATCTTTTACCCTGACTATAGCAGCCGAGCCATGAAAATGGAAATGGAGCTCTACCCTGCAATTGACGTTTAGCATGAGGCAGTGAGACATACAAAAACCTAAATAAAAGCATACAAATTACCCTCTTGTAAAACTACCACATCTGTTCTCTTCAAAAACTCAGAAACAAGGAAATAAAACTTCTGGAGAATAAGGGTCACAACATTTTTCTCCTGTAAAATGTTAGAATTTCATGAATGCTTCTGTTTTAACTGGTGTACTGGGTGCATGGGTAAATTGCTACTGTGCAGCACATTAAAATTGTTTGAGGGGGACAGGTGAGGGTGAAGTGGGTAAAAGGATCAAATGTATGGTGGCTGAAGGAAACCGGTCTTTGGGTGATAAACACACAATAGAATATATAGATGTCAAATTATAATGTACACCTGAAAATTATATAATTGTATTAATCAATATTACCCCAAATAAACTTAAAAGAAAAAAATTGTTTGAAAATATAATATGCAGATGTTTCAACTGCTTGTTTTGCATCTGCTGCTTAACTTGGAAAACTCTCAAGACTGAGTTTTCTAATCTGTAAAATATGGACAAGTCCATACAGAACTGTTGTAAGGTATAAAGCATCTATTACATAATGCCAACATAAGAGGGAATGTTCAAAAAATGTCCATCTACCTACTAGCTATCAGAAAATACACACACATACACACACACACACAAATACCCACAGTTCACCTGGTTCATTGAGTCATTTCTTCAAAAACTGAACCTATTCTAATTCTTATATGAAAAAAGCATGTAAAAGGGAATCTCAGCTACTTTAACTTCTCATATCTTCATCCCCAACCTTTCAAAACCATAAACAAAACTACCAATATTAATGGAAATTAGGACAGAGAATGGACCACTTATTTGAAAGATGAGACAATAACAGAACAGGGTCCGTTGTTTAGATAAATTACATTGTAAACCAGAGCAGGCAAACTACAGCCCACTGTGTTTGTATAAATAAACTTTTATGGACACACAGGCGCATCATTAATTTACAAACTGGTATTATCTATGGCTGTTTTGTACTGCGCTGGCAGAAGTGAGTACCAGTGACAAGAGACAGTGGGGCCTGCAAAGCTTAAAAATATTTACTATCTGGTCCTTAATGGAAAAAGTTTGCTGATCCATGCTCTAAACTGTAGCCTTCCCTTTTTGTAGTAATGCTCTACCTCAACTGAATTGATGATTTTTATTGGTCATTCTGTAATAACTATTAAACTCAGAAAATCTAAGGCACATTAATTTTAGTTCAGCAAATAAGTAAACTATTATACCTCGGTATACATATACCCTGTGTAATCACTGGTATAGCATACCAAATAAAACTTTAAAAGGCACCTAATATAATTATACAGCTTTACTCCTATGCCATATTTTTTAGAAATAACCCAAAATTAGTTGTACGCTCCTGAACTTGCATTGACTTCAACCAAGGTGAGTTGCAGCAAAAAATCCTGAGGTAACACCAGTTATTTTGGCTATTCTGGGCTTTGTATACAGAGTCTCTTTACAGATACAAGGTTTTCTCCTTTAAAAGAATGTGTGCATTTCCTTATTTCCTTTACCTCACCCCTGGGAAAAATTGGCCATATGGATATGCCTCATTTCATTTCCACTCTTCCAAGAGCTTAGTGCCATTACTTGGCTGTGATGCCTCTCCCCACCCTCTCCCTTCCTGCTACTTGGGTTGAACGCAATTATTCTTGAGAATTATGTCAGGTTCCCTTATAGCTGTAATGTGGTCTAGTTCCGAGAACATAAATATCTTCCTATTTCTCTGGGTAGATTTGATTAGATGTTTCTCAAAGATATTCATTAGTTCTGATATAATTAATGAGAGTGCTTAATCAACAAGAACACAAGTGCACTGCCTTAGAGCTGTCAAGTGATTCTGGAATACAATTTATATTTATTTGATTTCAAAAGTAGCCAGGGAAATAAAAAAACCATTATCTGACTTCCAAGTTGACAGTATAATATAACAACCAACTCAGGCTTCATCTAAGTAACCAAAGATGATGATAAAGCCCCTATAAGCACTACTGTCACATTTATGTTCTTTTAGTTACACTGAGGCCTTCATGATTAGCAGCAAAACCTGAAATGTGGGGGAGGAGGGAGCAGCCATTCTTTTATTCAAAAGACTGACTGAACAGTGTCTCGTGACTAGTAATGTAACCAGGGTTAGCATCAGCATTGTGGCACCTGCTTGGGTCCCACCCCTTAAGATTCTGATTCAGCAGATTTGGGAGTAGAGCCCAAGCACCTGCACTGTTAAAAGCTTCTTATGTGATATTAATACAGTCCCATGTGAGAACCATGGCATTAAAGAACTGGAGCTGGAAATGTGTCTGGCAGTTGTTTAGCCACTGAGGCCAGAACAAGAACTGTGGAAAGAAAAATATTCAGGACTATGAGATTCCATCTGCACAGAGCTCTCTCTCCTAATCCAATCATATCCAAGCCCTGGATTTTCAGGGCTCAGGCATCAGGTCTTAGGAAAAAGATTTTATTGGCCTGTGTAGCTGGCCTAGTAGTTTCATCAAATTGGGGCTTCTGCTCAGTCCTGGGATCATCTACCTGGAGGTGCTTTCATGATGCACTGTGGACTAGTCAGAAGGTCTTCATTAAAATTTTAGAAGAGAAAGTCATTTAGTTAGGTACCTGATACCTTTGTAATGTTGAAATAAAATAGAAAGAAAATGGAAGACAGAATAACCAAAAAGATTGAAGTTACTATCTCAAAATGCAAAGCAAGGAATCTACCTCAGAACAGATACCCAGCTAATACAAGATAACTTGTAGTTAGAGAAATCCAGACTCTTAACTCTTGCTCTTGAGGCTAAGGCATCATTACCTTATATCTTCTTCTATTTTTGCCTGAGCTTCAAGATCAAACGGGTCAGCAGAAAAGAGACGAATCCTTTCTTGCTCTCTCCTGGCTCGGTCCTGCTGCTGCTCCACAAGGACCCTAGAAAATTTCTCTACAAAAATAAGGGGGGAAATCTTAAGTGCCATCAGATTTTATGCTTTATTAGTACTTTTCCACATCAAACAATTTCTCAAAATACAACTGTAAGAGATGTAGAAAGGATGCATAAAAATTAAATAAGCAATTATATTTACTTTCTATTCTTTGAGGCGACTTCTTCACCTAAATTCAGTGTAAAGAAATAAAGCATTTGCAAAAATCATTTAGTTTTACAGGAAGTTATCCATCATATTGTTTCTACCCAGAAATAATGACTTTTCAATTTAAACCAGTGGGGAATGACATTTGTGTGGCAGATAAGTGACCCCACTTTTCCCCTCCCCATTACCCTTATTCTACCACTAAAAAATAAGGGTATTACAAACCCCTTTCTCCGCTTGTAGTTTCATTTCCATTATAATACTCTCTGCCTTAAAACAGATAAATTAAATGCAAACTATTGTTAGCCTATCTATATTACCTCACAGGTAATAAGGTAGGAAAATTAGTAAAGAGAAAATATTGCTTGCTATGAGATATATATTACAAGAACCACCTTTACTTTTATATTTCTTAAATAGGGGCGCATTTAAATGTGTAATTTGGCAATTAAATATAATGAATAAGAAATTAAAGAAACCAAGATAATGGTCATAGGAACTAATACACACAATATGGATGAATCTAAAAAATATTGAGTGAAACAAGCTGGACACAAGAGGACATATGGTATGATTCCATTTACATAAAGATCAAAAATAAGCAAAACTAATCTAATGATTATCACAATAGTAGTAACCTATAAGGGGAGAAAACTGACTATAAGTGAAAATAATGAAACATTCTGGAGTGAGAGAAATGTTCTCTATCTTGATTGGGGCGGTGACTGCATGAATTTGCCAAAACTCAATGGACTATATATATATACTTAAAATCTGTATATTTCTCTGTAAGTAAATATTTCTTCAATTAAAAAATAGTTATTGAGGAATGAGTTAAGTGTCTACTATGTTTTAAAATTTAATCAGTATAGTTACATAAACCCGAGTAAAACTGGAGAAATTTACAGAGAAAACTTTATTCATAAAGATGACTAAAAGTAAATGTTCTGTTAAATAAAAGAATGGCTCAAATACGGCTTTACATAAACTGTCGTTAAGAAAACCCTGCTACCTTTTAAACCTAGTGTGGATGAGTAAATGACGGGGGTCCATTTTGCAACACAGACTGATGGTGTTGGGCCTGTTTCCTGTAACTAAAAGGCATTAGCTGATTTACTGGTGCTCTAATTAAAGTTCTAATTAAACAGGTTAAAATATCAGCACCTGGGTCACGTGCTATTAAAAATTAGGGGAAAAAATACAAATAAAAGGGGCTGGTCTAACTGGATTTCAGAATTCCATGAGGCCCTAAAATTTTGTCTCTGCTGCCAACGAACTCAGCCTTTGACCTTAGTACTAATTTACCTCTCACGGATCAACTGATATGTTCAAATCATGTGACACAGTGGGTTGAACACACTAGTTGCCTGAGTGTCTCCACATTTGCCGTGACACAGCACTTCACCTCAGGTCAGCTTGGTGGCCCTTCCGGACTGATAAGCTTACCGAGATCACCGCTGAGCAGAGCGTCCGCCAGGGGCGGGTTGCGTTCCTTCAGCAAGGACAGCTCATGGGGGTTGGCCAGCAACATGTCTCGGAGCAAGGCTGGATTGTCCAAGCCCTGAGGAGATGAAGCTATTTCTCCGGGAGATGAGTGGGACTGCTGTGCTCCTGGTGGCTGCCGCTGCCGGGAGCTCGATGTGCCAGGCACAGCTATACTACGAAAGTCTATTCGGGGTAAGTCTGTTGGGGAAAACCGATTCAGTTTACTTCAAATGACTCCATAAAAACAAGCATTTGAAGGAAACAGCAGAACATTTGCTCAGACATGGTATGTAATAATAGTTAAGAGGTAATCGTAGACATTCTAATGCCCTCTCCCTTGCCCCTTTTCATGCTGACTTTGGGTATAGATTGCAGTCTGAGAATGAACAGGTAGGAAAGAATAGAAAAGTGGGGTGTAGGGAGCACAGATAATGGTAGCAACCTTTAATTTTTGGTTTAGAAAATATCCTAAAATAGATGTTTTAATTATTTTTTTAAAAATTAAAGCTAGTCTTAATAAATATAACTGCATAAATCTGGATGTGGTTCTTTAAAAAAAATCCTGGTCTGCTCTGATATATGCTTCAAAGAGTCCTGACACCTAGGTAAAGAATATTATACATATCAAGTGAACAGCATAAATGTTAGATGTTGAATTCTACGTCTGTGTGCTACACACATCAGTTCTTTGAATTTACTTTCTTCTGTGCATCACTGCTGACTTCTCACACCTGGGGAGCTGGCAGGTATGACCATTTCACAGGAGAGAAAAACAGAACAGGAACCTGCACGGGTTCTCAGTACCAAGCACACCCGAGGACGACAGGCTAAGAAACTACAACTTGCAGGTTCTATACTCCAGGCTGAGCTGACCTTACTAAAATGAAAGTAAAATGAAAAGGAGCTTTACACAAAGGACCCAAATATTATACGATGCCATTTATATGAAATGCCCAGATAGGAAAATACACAGAGACAGAAAATAGACTGATGGTTGCCAGGAGGCTTGGGGGCAGATGGGGAGTGACTGCAAATGGGCACGGGGTTTCTTTCTAAGGTAATGAAATGTGCTAAAATTGATTGCAGTGATGGTTGCACAACCCTCTATATACTAAGAATCATTGATTTGTATCCTTTAAATGAATGAATTGTATGGTATGTGAATGATCTCAATAAAGCTGTTATTTAAAAAGGAAAAAGAATAGAAAAGTAGAACCAAAATGAGGGCTAGGGCTAAGTACATCACCATTTCTTAAATCTCAGACTATATCTGATGGTCACACTTGTCCCAAGTCTGGGACTATCCTAAAGCCATCTGGACCCCAAAGAGAAGAAAGGAATGCTTCAACTTGGGCATAAGGTTTCTACCGCTTAGCATGGGTTCAAGTATCACCTTCTTCAATCACACCCCAGCTGGCAGCTAGGAAGTGTGTGTGAGTGTGTGAGTATGTGTGTGTGCATGTACACACATGTATAAACTTCCAACTAATGAAAAGGTGAAGTGACTGGCATGATCTTTGCGAGGCAATCACTACCGACTAGCAAACATACGTGGGAAGGCCTTTGTGGGTCGAGAAATATTATCTCCAACCCTCTTATCCTCATTTTGAGTCCGTTCATGTCAAAATAATTCTGAATACTTGTTTATCTTATAGACCCGATCCCATCCCACCCTCACCTACTGGATCTCTTGTCCAGTACAGTAGTACAGTACAGGGAAAAAAAAAAGAAAAAAGAACAGTAAGTCTCCAGAACTAACATTCTTACCAAATTAATCGAAGGAAGATGATTTGGGTTTTACTGAGTGGCACATGTGAACTACTATATTCTTTCCAAAGTTTAATAGTAGCCCCAAAGGAGTAATGTAATCCAAATGTGGGAAGAACAGTGCTTGATGACCTCGTATAGCCCCAGCTTCAGGCTAAATGGAAGCACTGTGTTCTAAGCTGCAGTCTGTCACTGCCTGGACACCTATCAGCGGTTACCATAAATTTTAAAACCAGGTGACCTAGAGACTAAACACTTTAAAGAAATCTATGAGGATATGGCAGGGAATGAAAAAAATTAACACATTTCATCAAGTAGTTCCACATCAGAATCCTACGATCTACTGCCCCAGCAAAAACCCACGTGCCCACTGGTACCCACTTCTGCTTCTTACTGGGGGACACAGAACCCTCCTAAATCTCAAGGCGCAAATTCCAGATTATGAAAACCTACTCTGGATAGAGTGTCTAAGACAAATAATTGTTTCTTTTTACATAATTAACAAAGCTGGTGAGAAAGAACCATCCAGCTGATAATATTCATAAAACTCAGTGTAATGAAAAAGCATCAAGTTTTAAGTCCTATACCTTCATTAGCCACATAACTTGGAAGGCATTATTTAAAATTAGAGTTTTGTCTGTTAATGATGATAAATTAAGAGGAGGAGTCTCTTCCCTCACATCCGAGTTAAGAGATCATGTGAAATGTGGCTGCAAGTGCCTGGCTGATCGTAAATGCTCCACAAAGGCCTGCCACTGACCTCCAGTAACAAAGTCAGTCAGAAATCAGGCATATGGAGCCTCTTGAGTCCTTTCTGAAGATGAAATCATCACTGATAACCACAGAAGCTGGCATCTACTGAGGGCCTGCTCTGTGCTGAAGGTTCCACATGTATTATTCTCACATTAACTCTAGGAGTTGGGTTAGTTATAGTACCTTATGGATGAGGAAACTGACTCAGTTTCCCAAGGTTACAAACAAGCAAGGGGCAGAATCAAGATCGGTACCTTGGTAGTCTGAATCTAAAGCTAATCCAAAACTGTGAACCACTACACTGTGCTGTACTGTACTGATGCTTGTGTCAGGGGACACCAAACCACGCTGAGATGTCTTACTTGGAAAATGCACTGGAGGTCGAGGGTCTGCATTCTCCTTCTGTCGTAAAATCACAACGTCTCCATCTTTCAAGCCGTACGAAGCCAGTGATCTGTGGTTGTCTGTGAGAGGTCTTTCAGCATAGACAATCTACAATCAGAAAAAGAGTCAAAAGAACAAAGGACTAAGAAGTGACATGGAGCAAAGCAGAAAGACTAGTTTTCCTCTTTATCACATTATGTCATTTCTGCTCGAAACCCTCCAACAGTTTCCATCACACCTAATATGAAAGCCAAAGTTCTTCCCTTTACCGAGACTCAAAGAACTGGGTCCCAGCTCTTCCTCTGACCTGATCTTATACCATGACTGCTGTTTCTCACTTGGTTTTCTGAAGAATGTTCTTTCTCCAGTCCTTTTAGGTCTCTGATCAAACATTACCTCTTCAGAAACCTCCTCTAATCACCCTCACCTCACACATTATACTTTTAGTTCTTTATTGTCTTTCTGCCCCACTAAAATGCAAGCTACTTGAGGACGAGGACTTCCTTTTATTTGCCATATCAAGTGCCTAGAATAGGACCTGTTAGATAAATAATGCCCTACTATTTGTTGAATTAAAGGACCAATGAATCTATGAATGTAGTGGATATAATTTTAGATTCAACTTTGAGCAGGGAGGGGAGTGGGAATGGTTTATTCTGGGTCTGCTAATACCATTAGGTAATGTGTCTACACCCCTTGCCCCTGTTTTAGTGAGACAGAGCTGACATGTAAACGCTACTCATTTCAGGTACACAGCATGATGGTTTCATATATGCACACACTGAGAAATTATCACAGTAAGTTTAGTTAATATCCATCACCTCGTTCAGTTACAAAATATTTTTAAATCTTAAAAACATTTAAGATTTACTATAGTAGTAACTTTCAAATATATGATACAGTATTTTTAACTTAGCTATCACATGGTACATTATATCCCAATGTATCCATTTTCAAATAATCTTGCACACTGGCAAGTCTAAAAGGTTTCCAGACCCCGCCCTTCCTGCATTCTTCCTTCTTTTCTACCACCCATGTTTTATCACTATATTTTTATCACTCATGTTTATGAGTAGAAGACATTCAGAAAAGAACAATTAAACACATATGGGAAAAAGGAACAGGGGTGTACTACTAGTAAAATATTTTTATGATGTGCAATCAAACACCAAAGAAAGCCAGAGTGCATAAAAATAGATGAAGCGATGTGCTGTGGGAAGAACAGGAACACACAAAGGGCACGCTATAATTTTACCACGAAGGAATATAAAACCACCCTGCATCTTTATATACTCCAGAGGGGCATTCAGAATAAACTCAGCCTTTGCAAAGTTTTTCTTCCTCACGATTCACTTTTCACCAGGCCACATGCAAACTGAGGAACCTGAGTTCTGTCCTGGCTCTGATACGGGCCCCGCCCCATCACTTGGCTGGTCCAGGCTTCACGTTTCCCATTTGTCAAGCAAACACTTGGGGCTTGATAATCATTACAGCTGTCCCTTCCAGGTCTTTCTGCTATGCTACCATTTCACAATGTTTCCTTGCATGTCCTCACAGCTCTCATAGTTCAGACTGCCTAACACAGAAACTGAAAAATACAGAATTTAAACTAGAAAAATAATAATAAAAAAAGGATCGGTCATATCTGCTCTCAGAATTTACACTGAAATAAGGAACTGAACTAAGAGAAAACAGAATTAGTTCCCCTTAAAATAAAAACTTATGGGGATGAGAAAAAACTTGAATTACAGAATCTGTAAATTCAATTATACTCTATAAATTATATACATGATTTGAAAAAGTATTGTTAGTTCTTCCCCTCACTTGCAAAGTTAAAACATGTCAGAACAGATTGCACCTGTTACTCTATCAACCCATTCACACTGCCTCATGTAAGTATACATCTTACAGTAAGTAAAAGCACACCAGATTTGTTTGCAATACAACCTGAGAGTCATCTTATAACTTGTGGGATTGCTTGGAAAAACCACTATAAATCCTAAGTGACAAGTGTCACAGGTTGAGGTGTCGCAAGAAAGAACAGGCATGCCCAGAGAAATGCCAGGCAGGCAGCTCTCACAAGGTGGCATCGACATTGTGAGTCCGTCACAACGAACGTACCAGTCGTCCAAGGCCTATTCCTTAATTTCCTCGGTTCATATATTCAACAAAGAGTATATTCAGAGATACACAATTAGTCGACATATTCTAAGTGTACTTATAAGAGAACATTTACTTATCTACAACAAACAATCAAACCCTGAAGAATCAGAATGCTCCTATTCACAAGATCGCTGAATTCTCTTCAAGCTGGAAATGCTACATGGAAAGGCTTGATAGTAAACAGCAACCACTGAGTGAGCTTCTATGAAGTGCCAGCATCATACTAGGTCCTCAGTCTCCCACTTAATCCTCATATCCTCTCATTTAAGTCTCATAATCATCTTATGAGGCAGGCATTATTTGTCTCATTTTATGGACAGGGAAACATAAAGGATTAAGTGACCTGAGGCTACACAGCTATTAAGAGAACTGGGAGCAGAACCATATCTGCCTGACTTTAAAGCCCATACTCTTCCCCAGTACCACATCCAACTCTCCCAAACAGAAGTCCAAAGTGGCCTGGGGAATTAGATGAGCGACCTTAACAAGAGCTATTAAGCCATCCATCACCGCTAAGGGCTTATGCTCACCAGGGGGATCAAAACACCACCCATTCATTGCTCAATGCATCCCCTGCCTTGAACAGGAAGAAAAGAACACTATCACCCCTCACTCTCTGGGCTTCCACTATACAGATGCCATACACCACACCACTGCTCAGTTAGCAGTCTTTCCTCAGAAGACAATATAACTTTTAACTTTTTTTTAAAGGGAGGCAGTCTGATCTAACAATAAAAATGTTAAGATCCAGATAACTGATGTCAAACATGTATATGAAATATATAACAATTCTATCTGCCCCAACTTCCTAAAAATACTGGAGTGGAGATTGTGGATGAGGAGCAAACATTCTTCACAATGCCAAAGCAGCAGGTATATTCCATTTTAATCCAAGGACATAAATGAAATACAAAGCTTAGATGAAATTATCATTTCTTTTTGTTAAAAGAGGCTTAAGAGTCTAAGGAAGACAATTATTTTACAGCTCACAATAAATCCCAACGATTTTCCAACTTAATGTACTTATCATACCAATGGTTTCAAATTTCTACCAGTCAAAACAAAATGAGTTCTGGTAATGGCATTGGTGATGCTTTCCACCATTCATCACATCCAACTCAAAGGCTACAAAGTTTGAAATTTTTGTTTTGACAGTTATGAAAACATAAACAGCAGGAACACTTGTACAGCTACAGGTCTTAATCTGCACATGTGGCACAACTGATAGTACTCACTCCAGAAGAGGAACCCCAGAAATTAAATTCTGGTATTAATCAACATATAAAAACAAACTAATACAACTCCAACACATTTAAGCATGATGTCAAATGCTTTCTGGTCTCTGAAGGAATACCTTCGATCAAAAGAATCATAACATTACTTCTAGCATTAAGGACCATAAACTGGCCACAAAACATTTGGAATCACATCTGAATGGCTTCATAACAGTATCTACCATTAGTTGAAAGTCCACTATACACCATGTGATCTACATATATATCCCACGTAACAGCTTTACTTTTACGACCATTCTAGAAGATAATCTGGCAACAGTTACTAAAAGCCCTTCAAGAGACCTGGCAATTCCCTAATAATTTATCCTGAGAAAATGATCAGAAATAAAGACAAACCCTTAAGTACACAGGTATCCATGGAAATGTTACTCGTAACTGCTTCCAATTTTCCCAAATTCAAATACCCAGCAGTATGAAAATTGTTAAATAAATTCTAGTATATCTAGAGGATGGTATATCATGTGGCTATTAAAATTATAAGTGTGAAGAATTTATAATATACAGAAGAATGCTGACAATGTAGTAGTGACTGAGGAAAGATATGAAATTGTTTATACATTCAGACCATTACATTTAAAAGACATATTTAAGCTATAAATAGAAAAAAAACTAAAAAAAATTACACTAAAGAGTAAACTGCAGTTATCTCTGGGTTATGAGGGAATAAGTAATTATGTTCTTCATCCTTTTCTTTATGTTTTTAATAATACATAGTATTTATCAGAAAAACAAACACATAAAAATTATCTGAGAAAATAAACATACCAAAAATAGCTACAATAGAAAATTTCAGTTTCCACTGGTTTAAAAGTGTTTTACAAACCACAAATCATGCTGTGTCTAGAGCTACATTTCCAGGATCATACAATTACTGCTATTATTTGGCATTTAAATATGTCTTTCATTTGAGAGTCCTTACATACTCTGCACCTTTTTTTTACTACATGCCACCTACAGGGGTAAATTATAACAATGTTTCAATAAGACAAAGACCTTAAAGTGAAACTAAGTTCTGATAATTGTTTGAAGTTTGCCCAGCCAAGTCTGCATGGAAGCCTCAAACAGCCATGACTGGCTTCCCAGCCCACACTTGTATTAAGAGATGGAACACACCCAGCTTTAATCACATGTACAAGTAGAGATGGTTTCTATTCTAAATTTGTTATCATCGCATTATAACTACTATAATCAGACCAGAGCTGTTAAAAATTAACACCTTTTCAAAGAGTATGCTTATGCACAATTGCTGAAAGGCTGAATTCCAAACTAGTGATCCTCAACGGAAGACAATTCTTCAAGAATGTTAACAAGAAAAAAAAATTTCCACTTCCATTTATTTTTATCCTTCCTTCAATTCTATTCTGTGCCTGTTTATAAGGTATATACTACTTCATGTATATATGTAGTTGATGCTTATAGTTATTGTATACATGTAATATACACATATACAATACACATATTAGTTCATGCATGTAATTTGTTTTATATAAATCACAAAGATGCATGTTCCAAAAAATTTTACTCAGAGGGATACAAGACTGAAAAGGTTTAGAGACTAGTGGTCTGGACACATAATGACAGAAAAAACAGCCAAGAACATAAGAAAAAATATTCCCTTTAGAAATGGAGGTGAAGAATGATAATAGAGAAGATAAATGAGGTAAAACAGGAGAACTATGAGAGGTAGGAAGGGAAGTTGAGTAATACAGGAGAACCCTAGGAGGTAAAAGTGGGGGAACTTCATGTGAGTGAAGATGCTATATTTGTGGGTAAAAACTATAATGATGTTTATTACTATTATGATTTGGTGAAAGGAAGTGACTCAAATGTCTAGGGTGGATCCTGTTCCTGCCTGATGGGCGAGCAACTGAAAGATGAAAGATGACCAGCCGACCACCAGACATCTTAAAATAGATACTGTGTTAGGTTACAATGGAGCCAACAAAACAACGTGAAAAAACGGGAGCTGTTTACAGCTATGTAATAGTCTTAAGGCTAGTTGGAGCCCAGGTTCCCATATGCTAATTTGGCCTGGGATGCAAATAAATACCAGAATATTGACCAAAGAAATAAGAATTTGGAGTTGCCCTAGTTGTTTAATTAGTAAAATATTCCTAACATTCTGAGCTGGCAGAGGACAGTGCCTGCTTTGACCACACAATTGTTTTTCAATGAGATATCCTCTTTAATTTTTTAAAATTTCTTGTTATGGCCATCTCAAAAAGTGAAGGAACACAACCTCAATCTGTCTTCTCCCAAGCCCTAATAACAACAAAATCAATTTACATTTTAACTTTTTATTTCCCCTACCAGCTGGTGATTATAACCAGGGTTACTATAACAGCCAGAGGGAAGTGGCAATGGAAAAAGTCACCTTCAAAAATTTAAGAGTTGATTTTCACTCCTTACTTAAATTGTTCTTTTCTAGCTCTCTCCACTTGAGGGATTCATTGACAGGAATCGGTTCCTGAGTTTTTGTGGATTAGTTTTTTTGTAGAAGTCGCAAAAAATCCCTTTTACCAATTTCTTTGTAGTTTCTGCCAGACTGTAACTGAGTTACACCTCGTGCCCTAAGATAAATGCTTTCTGGTTATTCAGCTTTATGCCAAAGTTCTAGAGTTCACAGTGTAAATCATACTCCATTCTGAAAAAAATACTAACCCATTTGTTTACCATAACGTAGGGCAGAACAAGCTGTGGCTGGGCAACAGTTTTTGGAACTATTTCATAACTGCAGTAGGAAATCAAGATTTTCATTCTGGGGCTTTGAAGGACTTCTATAATTTTCTTAATATTTAGACTATGTCCTCCAAGTTCCACCTGATCAACTCAGGATTTAAACGCTATAGTGTGAAGGCCACGGTGTTATTGTCACCAACTGTGGTGGCACCCCGAAGCATTCTGAGAATAAATTACTCTACTTATTTAAAATGTAAGAGCAGCTGAACTTCTACCTTGCAAGATAAGGAAATGAAACAAGCAAATCACACCGAGAAGATATGAGGCCATTTTAAAGTGAGTATCCTCATCTCATAAAGCTGTGAGCTTTGAAATGACCCAAACTCTGAATTGTGACCTGCAAGGAAAAGGGATTTTGGCCTAATACCAGGAAAAAGAACGCAGAAACAGTTTGAGTTGCACTAATAACTGCTTAAAATTATTTTTTTTAACCAGAAACCAATGTGGTAGGGGAAAGGGAAAAGAGCATTTCCAAAGGCCTCAAAACAAGGTTGTGCCGGTCCCAAACTTTTCCCTTCACTTAAGAGTACAAACCTGTACATTTAAAGGTAAATTATGTTTACTTAAACAGGAACCCTCTCCAAAAAAGCAGATCAACATCTTCCAGTGATTCAAACTGGTATTTCTGGTTGGGGAAGCAGGATGTATGAACTCTCGCAAACCTAGGGCTTCTTCTTAGCTCCACAAAGACATCCCAGACTGGGCATGTTAAGGGAGAAGGGGCCAAAGAGCCAGACGGTGGGGCGGTCGGTGCCCGCGCCCCTCCGGCTGCGGTGGGTGCGTCTGCGTTCAGGTTCCGAGCTCCCTCCCCTCTTACACCACCCCAAGCCCGGAGTGTGTGGAGGCAGCTACCGATTCCAGCTCCCTCCCGGATGTGGGGGCGAGCCGGGAATGGCCATCCTGCTCCCTCCACCCCCCCTTCTTCACCAGCCGCAAAGGGAGAGGGCGCGTGAGGCCCCGCGGCGCGAGGACGGCTGGCTCCGGGCGAGGCCCGGGGCTCCCAGGCCGGCGTACCTGGCTCTCGGCGGCGGGGATGCCGGACTCCAGCTCGCACAGCGCGCGGAAGTTGTGCAGCTCGAAGTCGGCGTCGACCTGAAGGGAAAAGGTCACCTCGGAGAGGTCCCTCCGCACACAGTACACGGTGAGCAGCATGGCCCGGGCCCGCCCCAGCTCGGCTCGGCTCGGCTCGGCCCGGCCGCGGTGCAGGGCTGCGGGGGGCGGCGGCGGGGCCCTTGCTGGTGCTGCGAGCGGTGGGCGCGGGCCGCTGCCTGCTCGCCTGCCTGCTCGCCCGCCCGCCCGCTCCGTCCCTCCCTCCCTCACACACGCGCTCGGCGCCGCGCTCCCGCCCGCGCTCACGAGCGAGCCCCGCCACCGCCGCTCGCCTGCGACTCCGTCTGCCGCCGGCCGCGCCGCCGCCCACTGCTGCCGCCAAGCGCGCCGGCCGCCCCGCGCCCCGCCCCCGTCGCAGCGCGGCTGCCGTAAAGCCCGCCCGGACCGCTCCGCCTTTGCGACACCGCGGAGGGGCGGGGCCGGGGAGGGAGGCGGGAACCCAGAGGACTGGGCGGGGCGGGCGCGGGAGGGGAGGAGGAGGAAGGGCGGGCGGAGAGGAGCGGGGAGAGCAAAGAGAGATGCGTGGGCCGATTGGTTTAGTGACACGTCTGGGGAGGATTCCGCAACGTCTATTATTCCTCCAGCAGGCGTTTAGTAAGCGCCCACCATGCGGACACGAAGATGCATTAAAATCACAGGCCTTTGCCCTTAAGAAGCTCTAAAGCTAGGACAGCAGACCGAGATCTAAGTGCACGGTTCTAAAACGTGTTTTTCCGAAGTAGAGATTGAGCCTCAGAGAGATGAATTTACTTCCGGTCCCGACGTTTTGGGGTGAAAACCAAATTCATTGCCCTGCCTAGTTTGTAGAACCCCACTCACTCTGGCCCCTGTCTTTCTCTCCAGCCCTGCCTCCTGAGCCCTTCCTGCTTAGACTCTGCCCATCCAGCCACACTGTGACTTTCATTTCCTCCAGGGCTCTATTCCCCTGCCTTGTAAATAGCTTCTGCTCTACTTGAGCTCTTTCCTAGCCCTGGCATACTCCAGCACCTAGTGCAGTGTCCTTATTGGACTTAGAATCCACTGGATAAAATATTTGCTACTTTCATGGCTTAAGGTCACACAGCTGATGAGTGATAGAAGTCCAGAACATGAGGATGAGTTGGAAGAGGAAGATAAAATGGGTACAAGATTGGCATCTCCCTATATACCCCACTTCTCATCCATGGAGTAGGGATCCCTCTTCTACTGTAATAGAAGGGAAAGGGGAAACAGGATGGCTATGGAGGCAGGTAAGTAGGTAGGGGTGGTGGCAAGAAAGTGAGAGAATAACCAGTTGAGGACTTTTCTCTGTAAAGGGGGAGGGAAGATAATCTGTGGAGAATAAAAGAAGGTAGAAGAGGGCCAGGGGTAAAAAAGTAGTTGTATCATCTCAAGAAAGCCTAAATATCAAGGCTTAAGTAAGGGTTCATTTTTCTCACAGGATAGGAAGCCTGAAGGTCAATAGCAGCATTGGTGCAGTGATTCAAAAGTATCAGAGCCAACATTTCTTCCAATCTTTCAGCCTTTCCCTGAGGGTCACAGTATGACTGGCTGCCTCTACTCCATGCATCATTTTCTTGTTCAAGGCAAGAGCTTGCCCAGAAGAGCCCCAGTCCATTTCTGCTTACATCTAATGGGCCAGAACTGTCATATAGATGCAAGGAAGGCTAGGAAAGTGAATATTTAACCTTTGTCACCTCTTAAAAAGATAAGATAGGTGGAAAGGGGAGTGGAAATGGGTGTTAGGTGAGAAATACATGGTGGCTACTACAGCAGAGAAGATTTGAAATAACCATTGCCAAGTTGAAGCAAGTTCAGTAAAGAAATGATGTAGGAATACCATGATGTAGGTGGTGTCAAGGATTCAGTTGAAGTTGGAATAATGAATTGATTAATTTTTCTGTTACATTTCCTTTCTAGTAGTGCTCAGATGTAACATTTTATTTTCCAAAGATGGCCATGACAGTATCTCTCATCTTGTATTTTCTTCTTTTGATGTGATCATCTTATATTTTCTTCTTACATGAAAAGATGCCCAATCATTAGCCATCAGAGAAATGTGATCTATGTCTCAATAAATCAATTATTTAGAATTTTTTAAAAAGTTTATGCTGACTGCTAAGTGTAGAATATGTTTTATTGAGAGCAAAAAGGGTAACAGGAAACTGTTTAGGGGGCTACAACAGGAGTCTAGATGAGAGAAACATCAACAGCACTTGCCAATAGATTGGACTTGGAGAATGAGTTAAGAGAAAGGAAACTCAAGGAACAATATACACTCAACACATTCCAGTAACTAATGTGTATTCTGTCTCTCTGTTGCACCAGGAATCAAACCCAAGGTCCTAATTCTAGGAAGGAGGGGGGTCGTCTACAACACCCTCCCACATAGGTTCACCAAGCTGTTGGCAGAGCACTCTGCCAACACCTCTGTTCACCAGCCCAATCTGCCTGAACTACTCATTCCCTACCCTCCTGCTTCTCTTAAGAGAATCACTTCTGGAGCAGAGAATTCCCACAGTTTTCACCAACCATCCCTTTTCCTCTCGGCCGTCACACCTTTTGGACTCTGCACAGTTGCCTTGGGATCTGGCTCACAGTGTGGACTCCAACTTCTCTCTCATCGCCCTGAGATAGACTTTGCACCTCTATTACTCGCAACTGCAAATGACTTGAGACATTTCCAGTACTTAATTCTAAGTCAGGATAGGGTGGGGTGGATCTTGAGAGAAGGCCTTGACCAGCAGCACTACCCAAAAGAATGAGTCCATGTATTGATCATTGCTAGGTGTCAAGAATCTTGCCAATGATTGCTAATATTCACTGAATGCTCACTTTGTGCAAGACACTCTTCTAAGTATGTTATGTGTACTGAATCATTTAATCCTCACAAAAATGCTATGAGGTATTATCTCCACTTTATGGATGAAGAAACTGAGGCATAGCAGTGTGACCAAGGACACACAAGGAACAAATTGCAGCTTTGGGATTCAAACCAGGCAATATGACTTAAGGTCATAGTTTAACCACTATTTTACACTGCTACATGTCAGACCTCATTTCATCCTTTTAAAAGACCTCAGAGATAGAAACTATTAGTATTCATTCCCATTTTATGGATAAGGAAACTGAGGTATGGGAGTATTAATTAACTTGCCCAAATTCATACAGGTAGCGAGTGGCAATTTCTCCAAACTTAAATTTTATGATTGAAAATATCTATTTCCAACCTTTAGAACACAAATGCCCTGCCTGCACGTTATTTGTGAAGACACCTCGCTGTGTTCCAAAACCCTGTGGTCACCACGTGGCCACAATGAGCAAAATATCTGTCTACCTCTAGGTTATTGTCTAATTCTTTTCTACCAGAAAGAACAAATCAGTAAAGGGATCTACCCTGGTTGGTTATAAAAACTTCCTCAAAAAAACCTGAATCCCTCAAAATACCAAGGAACTTGTTTGATATTTGTGACCTTTTTCTTTTTTCTTTAGATGTGTATATGTTCTTCAAATTTTTCCCCCATCATCCATTCCTGGTTGCTCAGGGAAGCCTATCACACCTTATTGTTTCTGACACATCAGTGGATAGCAGAGAGTGCTCCATTTGACTCATTTTACCTGAACACAAAAACTCTTTTCATTCGGTTTCTTATTTCTTAGGCCAGGATCATGTGCATATGTATAATGCAATGCCTCCTCCCTTTCCTGCTTATCTTTCCTAAAATCTGATAGTGTTTTTTTTTTTATTCCCTTATATTCTAGGTCTATTCTTCCTCTTCGTTTCCACTGTACCTTGTACCCATTGGGTTATAAAAACATTTCAGGTAATTATAGCTATAATTTTAAGAGCCATAATTTGCCTTGGAGGTAGAGATCATTATGCACAGGAAGTCCTCACTTAATGTCATCAATAGGTTCTTGGAAACTGTGACTTTAAATGAAATGAGCTATAATGAAACCAATTTTACTATGGGCTTATTGATATAAACAAGAGTTAAGTCCCTATGGTATATTTCTGGTCACGAAAACATCATCAAACATCTAAATAAAGACCTGAAACACTTCTAATATTAAACATTAAAATAAATATGAGCTATACATACAATTAAGAAAGATGAGTAAAAACAAGTAAGATAATTGTTTTCCAATCCTCATATTCCAGTTCAGGATCATGGGTGGCTGGAGCCTGCAGCGGACAGCTCAGGTGCAAGGTGGGATCCCACCTTGGACAGGGTGCACTTACACACACAGCCACACTCACTCGGATTGGGACAATTTAGATGTGCCAATTCACCTCACATGCACATCTTTGGGATGTGGGAGGAAACTGGAGTATCCAGAGAAAACGCATGCAGCCATGTGAGACCGTGCACACTCCACACAGTGGCCTCAGGCAGGGATCAAATTTTTTTCTCATCAATGTTATAATCAAACGACGTTCTTTGAGAACCTGATGTACTTTGATTACCAGAGTCTGACCTGGGTGAAACTACAAAAGAGGCCAAAGGTTGTCCTTGGCAAGCTCAATTTTATGCTTCTTCCTTGGCTCCAGAACTTTCTCTCCACCTGTTTTTCTTAGTTCTCATGTGCTCTTACTTTTCTTCCTTGCCTTTTCAAAACCTGCTCCCAAGAAAGGATCTGTACCAATTCACAATAAGGTACTAATGAGTGCTGAAACTCAGTATTATCTCTCTTAGGGTATTTGTATTTTAATAGAGATTAAAGGATTAATCATCAGCTACAGATTTCTATGCCTAAGGGAACTGGGTGGGGAAGGTAAAATTTCCAAAGAAACTTCTGGATTGACACAAGCCTATTTTACCTACTCTGTTGACATCTGAGCAGGGATTTGTTGATCTATCCTTGATATATACCTGTTAAACACCACCTTGGTAATTAAGTTGCTCTTTTCTTTTCTTTTTCTTCAAGAAACTCCTGGTTTTCCATGGAAAAATTGAATGTCTTTCTTCTTGGAATGCCACATCACAGTGTGGAGGAATCTCGGTCATGGCTAAGAGTATAGAGTCAGCTTTTAAGATACAAAGTGGGTGCAAAGCATTCTGAGTGGGCACTGCCAATGTCAAAATTGTTATAATATCGTGGATACGGTCAAAGTCTTTTAGCTACTTGGAACAACTTCGTTCCACTCACCATAATCAGCAATAGAACAATATTGGGCATGGACTATTCATTTCAACAAAAAACAATCGTCAACACCTACTGCATGCCAGACATTGTCCTAGGTACTGGTGGTACAGCAGGCAACAGGACAAAGGGCCTAGCCACATGGAGCTTACATTCTAGTAGCAGGTGGTAGACAAAGAACATACAAAATGTATCAGGTGTTGATAAATTCTATGCAGAGGGAGGGGGGGAGCAAGCAGTGGATAGGGAGTGTTGGTAAGAAGGATGGTGAATTGGGGCACGCAGTGGTAGCTACTTTACACAGGGTGGTCAGGGAAAAGTCTGTCTTATAAGGTGAGATCTGAGCAGATGAATGAAGGAGTAAGTCATGTGGACATTAGAGGAGAATACTTAGCACAGGTAATGGCAGGTGCAAAGACCTAAATATGGAGCATGCTTGCCTGTTTAAGAAATAGCATAAAAAATAGCACTTCTGGCAACCAGAGAATGAGAGTGGGTAGCAGCCCACAGGACTCGATTCTGTGAAGTGATTTTAAGGACCTTGGCTTTTACTGACTGAAATAGGAAGCCATTGGAGGGTGTTGAGCAGAGAAGCGACGTGATGGGACATGCATGTTAAAAAGATCTGTACGGCTGATTTGTGGAGGAAGGCAAGAGTGGACTAGTTAGGTGGTGATTGCAATAACGGAGGTGGAAGATCGTGGGGTTTGTGACCCCGGTGGCAGCTGTGCAGTAGTGAGAACTGGTCAGATTGGGAACTTATTTTGAAGGCAGAGCCAATAGGATATGGGGTGTGAAGGAAAGGAATCAAGGATGGGTACAAGGTAATGCCTACACTCCACAGTTTACACAGTACTTTAAACTCCCCCGCTTTCTAGAGGGAAATTGATTAGAATGAAAGGGTGGTACGGCCAACAACCTCCCGGGCAGGAGAGCTAGGCCATCTCGGTTATCTCAAACCTTTCACACTCGATGTTTCCTGGGATGTTTTCGGGTCCACACACATCCTGCTGTGCACACTGGGACCTGGCTTTCATGAACTCACATGGAGGTGACTAGGCGCTGTCCCCTCACGCATGCGAAGCGGAATTCGTTCTCAGTGGAGGTTCTACCTTTCCCACAACTACTTCGGCAAGCCCGTCCCCCTACCTGCCCTCCCCCGAGGAGCTCGTGGCCCCAAATGCAGTCTCTCTCCAAGCCGGGGCTGAACACACCGCCTAACTCAGTGTCCTTCCTATCCCTCACGTCCACCCTTTATGTGTCACGGCTCCTCCTGTCCTCCTCATCGGCCGGGTCCGTCAGAACCTCGTCCCGGGAGGCGGGTTTCGGCACGTCGGGCGAGTCTGGATTCCCTGGAAACGCTCCTGCGCGACTCGTGAGCCTCACGAACGCCATTCGGCACCATTCCATCGGCTCACGGCGGCCGGGACAGACAGGTCTCCGCCGCCCGTTTCATCGCTCCTCGGTCGGGCCCAGGAAGCTCTCCTCGGCGCGGGACACCTCGGCCGACAGGGGTCTGAGGACCTGGCGAGAACGCGCGTGCGCCGCGTCACGTGCCTGCGACGTACGCGCCCAGTGGGCAGCGACGCGCAGTCACGTGACGCAGCCGGCCAATGCCCGGGCTCCTGGTTGCTAGGCGACGCCGGCGCGGCCGGGCTCCGGCCTCTCTCCATCCCCGGAGTGAGCGCCGCGAACTCGCGCTCCCGCCGGTGCTGCGGGGCCCGCCGGCGCCTCCGGGGGCTCGTAGAGGCCGCTGCGTAGCACCCCGCACCCCTCTGCGGCGTCCGGGCAGCTCCTGCCCCTCCAGGACCGACCCGGCGGCCGGGGCGCCGCGGGGCCGCGCTGGGGTAGCCTGGTCCACTTACGAGTGCCCTGCCTCGGCCACCTCAGCTCGGCAGAACCGGCTCGGACTGTAGTTCGGGCGGAGGTGGGGCCGAAGCGGTGGCAGAGCGGGACATTGGTGCCTGGGAGAAGCCCCAGGCGTGGCTCTCCTGCAGCTTCCTGGCGGCTGATGTTAATTAAGATTTGGGGCCTTGTCGCTTTGGCCAGAGAAGGGACATGGGCAAAAGGGACCCTGTGTATGTAGTGTGCTTCTTTCCTGAAACGGTTGTGTCTTGAATAGTCAACGGAAGGATCACAGATTTCAATTTAAAAAAAAGAAAAGCTATTCCGAGAAGTGAAAAGAGTCGAATACATTTCCCCCCCTAAAGTTTATAAATTGGACTCTTTTTTAAAACAGGGCTTGGCTTGGGGATTTCTAACAACAGTGGCAATCGTTTGCGGTTCAGCATAGTCAATCCGGAAAAACTTGCTGTGTGCCTGGGACTTGTACATGGTTCACTGTCTTTGGATTGCATTTCACTTATTCTGTTTGTCAGCTATGTGATATACGGTAAGCCGGTTTCACTGCCCTTTTTCTCATGCATAAGGAAACATCAGAGAAGTTATTTCGCAGACATCGCGGCTTCTCAAGCTTGAATGTGTATAGAGCAATCGCTTGAGGATCTTATTAAAATGCATTTTAAGAATTTAGATCTGGAGCAGGGCCTGAGAGTTTCTGCATATCCAACAAGCTCCCAGGTGCACATGATGCTATTGGCCTGATGCATACATGGAATAGTAATCGCCCCAGGTGATTGCTTTTCCTACTAAATGACACAACTGCCTCCTTTCTATACTTTGCCAAAACAGCAATTTCTTAACATCTGTGAACTTCCAGTTACATGTGAAGGGACAGTCATTAGATGGAAATGACAAATAGCGTATAGCAGGTAGTCCACATAGAATTTCTATTTAGGACTCATTTTGGATTATTTTGTTAGTTTGATCATCTGAGAATTCACAATATTTGAAATAGTGGACGTAAAACTATTAACCTGTTGTTAAATGGCTTTAAATAGAGAAGGTGCATTTCCTTCTGACATTGAAGGATGTACTTAATGCACAGGACCCACTAATCTGGAGCTGACTCCCTCTGACACACCAAGCATCTCCAGTCTGTTTCTTTTAAAAGTTTCTTCAGTGAGAACAGACATGCATGCCATTCTGAACACAGAGACGAAGCGGTGAAAACTAGCCAATTTATGCTCTATTTATAAGAGAAGTTTTAAATGATGTATGAAAAATTAGATATCCAGGAATCCAGCACAATGATTTATAGAAATTGATAGGTTTTCATATATGTAAAAATTAATAAAGTCATTGTATCATCATTAATGAGAGATTTGAATGTCCCAAGTAGGCTCTTTGACTTGAGTATAATATTGTGGTTTTCTTAATATTTCTTGTACTTGAGGTTCAATAAGTGGCCCGGATGTATGGGTTTTATTTTCATTAAGTTTGGAAAAATTTTGGCCAGTCTTTCTTCAAATGCATTTCTGTCTACCTCTCTCCTTTGAGGTCTCCAAGTACACATTTATTAGGCTTCTTAAAGTTGTCTCATAACTCAGTGATACTCTGTCCTTTTAAAACACTTTTTTTTCCCCTCACTAATTTTAGATTTTCTATTGCTATGTTTACTAATCTTTTTAGGGGAAAATATTTAATCTACCACTAATCCTCTCCAGTATGATTTTAATCTCAGAATTGTAGTTTTCCAAAGCATGAAGACTAAGGTACCATGTTCAGTTGGAGGGGGCCTATCTAGATTGTGCTAAAGCTCTCTGCTTTGTTCGGCATTTTTAGTGGCAACTTGGATGAAGTCAGAAGAGCAGGTTTGTCAAGTGTTCAGTTGACAAGGCATCAGGAGATAGCACTAATAATTCAGCTGACAACAACAAGATTAAAAGAGATCTAGACAGGTTAGAATAATGGATCAGAACTAACAAAATGAAATACAGAGTCCATAGTTAAGTTTAAGCAATTAGCTGCACTAGGTAAGGGAGACTTGAGTTTGTGCCTAAAAAATGAAAGCACTGATTTGGTTGGTTGTGTACTCACTATAAATCACTATAAATTGTTAGCATGACATATTTGTTAGAAAAAAAATCTTGCTGCTTTATGTTGCACATATAAAGTGGTTGTATCCAAAATAAAGGAGATAATTATGCCCCCCTCAAATTGTAGTTTCACATCTAGACGTTCAATTATAATCTTTTTTTTTTGTATTTCCCATAACTCTACTTAACATTTTGAACATATGGAACATAGTTACAATAACAGTTTTAATGTCTTTGCTGCTAATTCTAACATTTGTGTCATTTCTGAGTCAGTTCTTACTGACCTGTCTTATTATGGGTCACATTGTCCTGTCTCTCTGCATGCCTGGTAAGTTTTGATTGTATGCCAGATCTTGTGAATTTTACCTTGTTTAGTGCTGGACGTTTTTGTATTCCTGTAAATCTTGAGTGTGTTCTGGGATGCAATTAAGTTACTTG
The DNA here is from genome assembly GCA_030015415.1 of Cynopterus sphinx. Lineage (NCBI taxonomy): Eukaryota > Metazoa > Chordata > Mammalia > Chiroptera > Pteropodidae > Cynopterus > Cynopterus sphinx. Next base: position 121,863,966 of record CM057387.1, read on the forward strand.
TAAATAGTTTGATTCTTTTGGGTCTTGCTTTTAAGATTTGTTAGGACCAGAGCACTGCCAACTCTAGGGCTGATTATTCTCCCTGAGGCAAGACCTCCACAAGTACTACTCCCAGTGTTCCAAAAATTATGAGATTTTCTAATCTGGCAATGGGAATAGGGTCCGTTCTCAGCCCAGAGTGTGTGTGAATCAAGCACCGTCCACTCTAATCCTTTCAAGTGGTTTTTTCCCCCGCCTTGGTAGTTTTCTTACACATGTTGAACAATACTTTGCTGAATGCTGGAAGGGGACCCTCTACAGGTCTCTGTGTCCTCTCTCCCTGTCCCACTCTCTTCTGTCTGATACTCTGTCCTGTGAACTCCACTGCCTTGGTCTCCCTAGTCTCTCAGCTGTCTCTTCAGCTCAGAGACTCCACTCAGTTTCTTTCCCTGCTTCAATTTCCTTCCCTGCACTGTAGCCTGGAAACTCATGGCAGTTTACCAAGGCAGTTATAGGGCTCACCTGGTTTGTTGTTCTTTTCTCAGGGATCACTGTCCTTGATGGTCCAATGTCACTGTATTGAAAACTCATTTTTTCATATCTTTTGTCTCTCTTTTGGTTGTTTTAGTGAGAAAGTAAATATGGTCCCTGTTTCTCTATCTTGACTTGTGGAAGCGGAAGTCAAAATACCACACCCATCTGGAACACTTACCACTCAAAACTGTTAAATATTGAAACTAAGTTAGGTTGCAAACTATTGAACTTGATATTGAAATCCAACTTATTCCCACAGATGACAGCTATTGTCTTATCTGTGTATCCTTACAGTCTTAACCAATAAATAGCCTGGCACTTGGCTGACACCAAAGCTGGAGTGGAGGAATAAACTATTTTGAGCTAACAGCTGTCGATCAGCTTATGGTGTTTTCTTCCAACATTTGTTGATGGGCTTTTGCAATTTTCTTCTTGTCTGCCAGTAGCAAATGAAAGCTAAGCAAAATGGAAATTTCTGGAACTTGTTATTCATGATTATAATTATCCACAAAAATGCACCTTTTAAAAAATCTTGTTTACAGGAATGAAAGGACTTTTGGGGATGATGGAAATGTTCTAAAACTGGGTTATGGTGATGGTTGCATAAGTTTACAAAAAAATTATTGAATTTACACTTAAAATAGGTAAAATTTGTGGTATATAATAGTGTAGGTGTCAAATTACAATGTACAGCCGAAAACTATGTAATTGTATTAACCAATGTTACCCCAATAAACTTTAAATAAGTAATAAATAGAAAAAATTTTTTGTGGTATATAAATGACACCTAAGTAGAGCAGATTTTTTAAAAAGCTTATCTTAAAGATTTCCAAGACATTTTAAGGTGAAAAAGGAAGTTGCCAACCACCTTATATAGACTAACCCAAGCTTTGATTTTTTTCAAAAACCTTATATACATTGAAATATAACCTTGATTTGATAGGTATAGACTACAGTGGACTTTCACTTTGTCTAACACACATGTATTACTTTTGTAATCAGAAAAAATTAAAGATCTTAAAAGGAAGATTAAAAATTGGCGATACCAAAGGAAAAAGGGTCTATTTGACCCATCCACAAGGCAGTGGACAGGATGTTAGATTAGAAATGAGACAAATTACTTAGCTGCTGGCTAGCATTCCAGAAACCAGGTTTGAGTAACGAAGTGAATATTTGGAGCCTGGATCTGAAACTTCAGTGTCAAAAGAGGAGCTCTGAAGCATTTTTGAGAGCAGCTATGGGAATTATGTCAATACAGGGGAATCCTTTTATCCTCTTAGCTGTGCAATAAATGACACTCCCTCCTTCCCAACCAGTCTGACTGAAACCTCTGACAGGTAAGACCATCGCCAATTCTGGATGCTGGGGAGGAAGTTGCCATGCAATGTACAGTGACATCACTGGCTTGGCACTTCAATTTCTTTATCAAATATAAATACTATATATTCTTTATTTTGTAGGATAATTAAAAGGACAAATCAGATATGAGATATAGTGTTGAATTCAGAAGGAAATCAGGGTGTAAAAGCGTGTTATTAAAATGACAAATACTTCGTCGTACCACTGATTTTATTATTATTTGAGAGCTCTAGCTGTCCTTCAGGCATCCATTCTTACCTTTCAAACATGTGTAATGATGTTCTCCTGGTTTGAACTGCCAAGCATGAGTTGGCTTATAGATGAACTGGTCTAAACAGCATTTTCCCATGTGTCCCATAGCTTTGTGTCACTTTAGAACCTCGGTTTTAAGCTCCAGTCCCTTTAGTCATCCATTATTGACTATCCAGCTTTACTAATAACTTGAGTGAGCTCTATTTACTCAGAGTATAGAGTTTATAATTAATAGTGAGCCCTTGTGTTTGCCTAATGCCTTTCTCTCTGGGGACCAGCTTGTTGGTGTACTTTCAGCCGTATGTCATCCCCAGGAAGTCGAGAGAGGTTAGCTCCTCCAGTCACCACCCTGGAGATGAAAAGCTACTCAGAAGCAGTTCACTTCCTTAGGGGGCAAAGAGGAATGCCATCTCAAAGAAACGTGTAGGACACTGGCTGGGGCTTGCAAAAATCTGAACATTTTCTTCAAGAAAAATATAAATGGTGCAACGGTTACATTATAACCTTATAAACGTTATAAAGATAGCCTATTTTATAATAAAAATGTTGTGATCTCAGGATGAAATCAGACTGAGTAATCCCCAAACTGCGTGCCACCTGATGGTTGGTTGAAGGAGAGCTCTCTGTTTCTTGAATTCTCTTCCTTAGCTGGTCAAACAAGTTTTCAGTGCCCTCTCCTGCCTTGACTTTGGAACTGCTTCACAGAGATATTCTTTAAACTTCACTGGGTGGGTCTTTCCTTAGATATACTCACGCTCTCACCTTCCTTTCTCATTTTGGACTAGAGAGAGACCAAGAGGGCAATTACTTGGTGTCTGGCTAAAAGCAGGTAAATTAATCAGCCTCCAGGTATCCATCCTTTCGATGAGCTGAATAGAGAGATGAAATAACCAGTGTCATGTTAAATAGTACTTTTTCTTATTTTCTGTATTAAAAAACAATGCTAGGATTGGAGATAACTCCATGTAAATTGTAAAGTATTCCCTGCGGCATTGCCGAGTGTGTAAGTTGATGGGTAAAATAAGTGGAAGAGTGGAGATTTAGACAAACTTTGATACAAGTGTTCTGAACGTGGGAAACAAGGAAGGTAAAGGTCAACGTCAGGTGTCTCAGGGAGGCTGGAGCTGCTGCAAGATCATTCCTGAGCCTGTGCAAGCACGGACGTGTTCACCTCCTGTGGGGCCCTTGCATTGTGCTCTAGGCCAAAGGGAACTCACACAGACAGACAGCTGAAATGTATACGGTGTTTTCCTCATCCTCTTTGGCTGTCACAGTTTTTTTGGCTGAAATAGTAATCTCCCCAGAGGTGCTCCCTACAGCTTCTAGAAGATCTGTCCAATCATTCACTTGCTCACCAAACATTTGTTACATTACTTGTTTTTTTTTTTTTCACCAGGCACTGCACTCAGAGGCTGGTTTAAAGGACACAGCAGATATTGGAACTTGTACAGTTTACTAGAACGGTGCTTTGGACCCTTTTTTTCTGTCATGGTACATGCAGAAAATGATACTGTTTGTGTGTCCCACTGGGGGTGAGAGGGGCACAGATTTAGGGGCATCTGTACGTTTTTTGGTAAAAAAATTAATGGCATTTTCTACGTATTGTATAATTATGATTTGAAAGATAAAATGAAAGTATTACAGACAACATTAAACGTTGAGCTTTTATAAAATTTCCACATATTTTCAAAAATTTAGTTTTATTCTGGAAAATGTATTTTATTCTGTGATTATAACTTTTTAATGTCAGGTTTTATGCTTGAAATGGCTATCTGTAATAATGACCAGGACATTTTAAGGAGGATCTCTTTGAGGTCTTCACAGCCATGAATAATTAGAAACTCAAATATGTAATAAAGATTAAAAATTTTTAACATCAAAAAATGTATAAAAGTATTTGAAGAAATGTCTTATTTTTTCTTCATTAACACATGTACAATTGGAATTTCTTGTGACAACATGAATGGATTTTGAATTTAATTAAACTTCCATGTCAAGCATTTTTACATAATGGCAGAGCTCTGATTTAAAGCATGTTCCTTCAGGGTTGGGATCCCCTTGGTATGAACTGGGACTCACTGTTTATATCTAGCTGGCATCTGTTCTGATTGGTCAATGTCTGTGCCATCTCAGATGTTAAATATTTTTAATATCACCCTGTCCAGAAACATTGCTAAAGCAGTCACCCTGAAGTTAGCTTGGACACTGCTTGGAAACCAGCCCAAAACGGACAGAAACGTCCGATACTATGTGAAGACATAACTGGGTCAGCTACCTGGGACTGGTCTGACCAGAACCACCCGCCCTCCCCACTCCAACCCAGTCTCCTTCCCCCTTTTCCCCTGACCAGCTGCACCTTGGGCCCCTGGAACCCATCTCCTCTAGCGGGGCCCTAGGCCCTTGTCTGTGACACGCAGCAGTGCACACTGCAACTGGCCTCTGAAGCGGATATCCAGGTGGGAACACACGACAATCAGCATGGGGACCGCAGGGCAGGATGTCAGACTCTGCTTTGCCTGGATCATGTTCTCAGATCACCCAGAGGCAATTGGCCTAGTTGGTGGCCCCAAGGGATTTTTATGCTGAGTCCCACCTGTAACCCAATTTCAAAACACCAGTGTGCTATGACCACTGGTTGGGACACTCTGCAGTAGAGGAAATAAAATGGGATCACGCTCTCTATTATTAATAATGTGTGGATTACAGTGCTCTTTTACAGTGGACGTCATTTAATTCTCATAAGAACAACCAGTAAGGACTATCGCCCCATATATACAGTAGGAAATAGGTTCAGAGGGTGAGTTGCCCAAGTAAGGCCACACTTCCCCAGCTAGGTCCCTCAGGGATGTACACATTGGTGAGCTGGGTTCAACATACGTTATTGGAGTGACAGTTTCACTTGAAGGTTTTTGGGGAAAATTTAAGTGGTCAATAATTTATTTTTATGCTAAAGTAGGTATGTGTTATGAAAGCAAATGAAAACTGCACAAATTTGTAAGATCACACATGGCACGTCAAAGAGATGTGATTAATGGAGGGCTCCTTTGAGCTATGTCCCTAGACCTAGATGGGCAGGATTGGAGAAGGCTTTTCTCTTCTGCCATCAGTGAGTGAGTTACACTGATTTAACTCTTTTCTGATTCCAGATCCCATACTTACCCCAGGCAGAAAATCATTGAGGTTTTAAGAGAGTTTCAGAGAAAGTAGTTCGAGTGCAGGATTCAGATGAATGTTGGACCTGCAGAGAGAGACAGGAACTGAGGAGAGTGTGTTCCAGGCAGAGGATGTGGCATGAGCAAAGTTTAGGAGGCAAGAGAGCAGGGATGTGGGAAGCGACAATGGCTGGAAGAAGTACATGAAGATGTGTAACGGGAAATATGATTAGAAAATGTGGCTTCAGGAAGTGTCACCTGGCACAGAAGTCTATGTGATGCTAGCAGGGAAAGCTAGAGCTAAAAAGGCTTAAACCAGGGTAGTGGCAGGGGAAAGGGGTAGAGGGCTTGCATGCGAGGAGCCATCAGGACCTACCAAAAGATGGGGCAGAGGGCAGGATCCAAGAGGGAGGTGGCAAATTGGGGCTGACCTTGCAGCTCACCCGAGGTGCTGTCAAAACATCCAGGTGGGGAGTTAGCAAATAGGACCAGAGACCAGGGCCGAGATTTGGTTTGTGAACTATCTGTCTTACAGGCGAAAACTGCCACCTTGATACTGAAAGAGACTGCCATCAGAGAAAGAGCCTCCGGAGAGATGAAAGGACAGCAGAGGCACGCCTGGTCAAAGAGGCCACCTGAGGAAAATGTAACGGAAGGGACTTCTCAGTAGCAGTCAATGATGGAGAGGGGTTGAAGGATTGTCACCTGGTGCCTGGCACAGCAGGCACTCAGATATTTGTGAGAATAAAAGAAAAACCAGAAGTAACACAATGACAGGACAAGCAATCTGAAAGAAACAACGGTAGAATTTGGGCATCGAGATGTTAAGAGAATAACTAAGAGATGGTTGTTGTATTTGTTTCTGAAAATGGTGGGGACCCAAGTCCTCTGCAGCCCCTTCCCAACACTGAACACCGTTACTGACCACTGGGTGACCTTTCCCTGCCCTGCAGGGTGGAGGCTGGGGTGGTGTGGGATTCAACATGACTTTCTTGTAAAGGTTTCAATTTAATGCGAACTTGGGCCTTTTCCATTCCAAGCCAACTTCTAGAGATTAAAAAATATATACCACCACCAAGTGGCTCACATAACTTCATTACAAATCGCATCTTTTTCCCTTTAAAAATAAAAGAAAAAGCAGGTCAGTACACTCTCCTCCAAGTCCATTTTTAGAAAGGTTGTTTAGAAAGACTCTGCTTCCCGAGAACCCCACCCAGACGTTCCTCGATATGTTATTTTTTAAAAAATGCATTTGTAATTTCTCTCACTTAGCAAAAGCTCTTTTCCCTTTAAATCTTTTGGGTTAAAAAATATATATATATATATTACCCTGAATAGGTGAAGCAGCTGCCAAGGGCCTCGTGGGGGTGGTGGGTGGGATGGGGGGTGGTGGCGGGGTGCAGACACACCTGGACAGTGTCGTGGCTGTGAGTGGGGAGCTCTGGGCCTGGTTCTATTAACCAAAGAAGCCAGAGACCGAAGTCCACAAGGAGGTGTAGGCGGAGAGCAGCGGAGTCCCTGGGGCCCCTCCCCTGCCGTTGATTCCCGGGACACCCCTGCCCTTTGAGCCCTGGGCTGCTTGGGCTCTGGCACATGTGCCCTGGCCACCTCGGGGACCGGCCAGGTGGGGCAGGCTGGCGGGCAGGAGTCATGCTGCGGCTGCTGGTGTCCCGCTGTGCCCGGGGCCCAGGGGCCTGGGGGGGCAGGCAATCTGCCTCCAGGCTCTGCGACACCGGCTGCAGCTCCAGCCGTAGGGCCTCCAACACCCCCCGGAACCAGCCCCCCAGCTCCGAGTTTGTGGCCCGGCCCGTGGGCATCTGCTCCATGATGCGGCTGCCCGTACAGGCCTCTCCTGAGGGGCTGGACGCTGCTTTTGTCGGGGTGCCCCTGGACATCGGGACTTCTAACCGGCCTGGGGCGAGGTAAGTAAGGCCTGAAGGACTCAGGGGCACGTGGCTGGACAGCCTGAGTGCCACCGAGCACAGAAGATGCGCCAACAGGCACCTCGCCCACCCGGGGTGGGGTTGGAAGCTCATGTCTGGGTCCAAAGTGCCCCCCACCCCCTCATTTGCGAGAGACTTGATTCCATCACTCTTTATTAAGCAACCCTGAAGGCTCAACCTTTGGTAAAGAAAGGGGGTTCCGCTGCCTGAGCCTTCTCCACTCGCTGATCCCCAGTCCTTGCTGGGATGGTGGCTGGGAGGACCCCCAGTTTACAGTGGCAGGGGACATTACATTTGAGAGCGGGAGAAGGCTGGCCGCCCCTCCCCCAAACCTCTAGATGTCACCTGACTCAAGAATTGCTCACATTAAGGCAATTTCTCTAAAATTAAGTCAGAGGAAGTAAAGTTCATTTTCCTAATTGTTGAGCTTCAGCTATTCCTGATTCGGCTCAGTCAGCGACATTACCTCCGACTACTGGTCTGAATGAAAAAATGCCACCATTTATTAAATGTCCCCTCAGCACAAGGCACTTTGCATGAATGACTTCACTTAATTCTTACTACAGGGTAAGGGAAATATCATTATTATTTTACAGATTAGGAAACTGAGGCTCAAGGAGATTAAGAGATTACCTGAGGCCACTTAGTAAACTGGTGATGGGGGGGCGCGCGGCTCTTAGATGTGTGCCTTTAATCTCTTCTATGCATAGCCTGGATCAGCGGTTCTCCACCAGGGTTATTTTGCCTCCAGAGGACATTTGGTAGTATTCGGCATTTTCGGTTGTCATAACCTGGGAGAAGGAGTACTACTGGCATCTAATGGGGACAGACCAGGGATGATGCTAAACACCCTACAATGCACAGGATGGCTCCCCATGACATCCAGATGCCACCAAGGCGGAGGCTGAGAAGCCCTGCCTAGACAAGACCTAAGCCTTTAGTGATGGCTTACAGGATGTTCTTCTTCTTCCAGATATGGACCCCGACGGATCCGGGAAGAATCAGTGATGCTTCGGACAGCCAACCCTAGCACAGGGGCCCTCCCCTTCCAGTCCCTTATGGTTGCAGACCTAGGCGACGTCAGTATCAATCTTTACAACCTTCAGGACAGCTGCCGCCTAATTCGAGAGGCCTATCAGAAAATCGTGGCCGCTGGCTGTATTCCTCTGACCTTGGGTAATGGCATCTGCAAGGGCAAGGGCAGGTGTCTACCCTTGGGGTTTAGTAATGCTGGGCCAGAGTACAGCTACTTCTCCAGGGCAAGCCACTGTGACTGTGGAGACAGAAGGATAGAGAACATTATTAATTCATGTATTTTAACCCCTGGGGAGAGGATATTTAAATGTTGGAGTAACTGACAGGGATGGACTAGAGTGAGGCGAGTGAGGCATTTGCCTCTGCAAAATGTAAGGGGTACGGAGGAAGTCAACAGTACCTATTACTGATTTTCTCCTTTAGTCTCAGGTTCCGATTTGGCTCAGAACATAGTTACCAGTCCTATCTTTCTTTAAAATTTATCATGGACTTTTTTGTGTATTAATTTTGAGTTTCAAAAAAATTTAGTGTCCCTTAAATTTGCACCCTCCTCACCTTTGTTGCAGCCCTTGATCCCAGGCCTGGGGAAGGCTGCCGATTCGAACTATTTCAAGGACATTGTCGGAATGACTTTGAGAGGAAACCTGCACAGGCAGTTCCTTCCTCATGGTCTAGGGCAACCTATCAGGTGGCTTTCCCTCCAAGCCCCCACCCCCAGCCCCTCTCACTGCATTTCTTTCTCTTCTGGTTCATAAATAGTTAAAATGATACAGACCTTTTTTCTAAATATTGAATTTATTTTTTTCCAAAGTAGAAAGCCTAGCTTGAAGAGCAGAGTGGTCAGAAGTGGTTTCTCGATGGCATGGTTTGAACCCTCTCATCTCCACCTTTGACTAGCTGTTTATGCTTCGTTTCCTCATCTGTACAATGGGAATATTAACAACAACAACACCTACCATGTTATAATGTGTGAGGGACATATAATGAAAGTGCATACAAAGTGCCCAGCATTGTGCTTAGCATATTTTGAGCTTTAATGACTGTTAGCTATTATTGCTATTAACAGTTGTCAATAGCAAGACTTTTCTAGGCTGTGCTGTTCAATAGGGTAGCCACTAGCTGCATGTGGCTACTTACAATTAATTAAAAAGGACTTATTATCTAAATGATTATTAATAATTATTGATGTAAATAAAAAATTTAGTTCCTCAGTTGCATGAACCACACTTTAATAGCTACATGTGGCTAATGGCCACCATACTGGCCAGTACCTTTATAAAACATCTATTATTGCAGAAAGTTCTATTGAGAACACTGTTTGGGGCATTTTACCTGTTAGCTGTTAATTTAATTTCCTCTTTTAAATGACAGTGTAATTTCAAACATCCAGTGGCCATGTCTCCACCACTGACTAAGATCTTATTTTAGCTGGGGTTATAGTTCTTCAGTCTAATCGAAAGGGTGGCAGAATCGGGCAAATTGGAGATCGCTCTGTGTAATACACGGCCCTCTAATCTCGTCCACTTTCCAGACGTCTTCTTTTTTCTCCGTGCAGGTGGAGACCACACAATTACCTACCCTATATTGCAAGCCATGGCAGAAAAGTGAGTCTCAAATGTCTGGGCCCAAGCTAGGGAGCTAGGCTGTTTGCTGCTAGGTGCCATTGGGTGACCTCTGCTGGCTCAGGTTGTTGGGGATGACAGACATTACCGACTGAGTTGCTTCTGTGAGTCAAAACTAAGGTCGGGCTCCAGGTGTCTCTGTCAGTCACCAGCTGGAAGCCAAGACAATTTATTATTAACACTTCTGCACCCCACCCCCCACCCTTGCCCAAGATCTGCTCTGGAATGCACGCTCAGCATTTGCCTCCTCTGTTGGGGGAAGATGAACCCCTAGCGAAGTACACAACCCAAATGATCTTGTTTCTGGTTTTGCTCAAAGGCCAAATGCAAATACTGACCGGCACGAAGATGCCACTTACTGAGAGAGGCTCTCATTTTTCCTGTAAGGGCCCCTTTCCTCCCCCAAAATGAGAAGCTGGCTTTCCTAGTAGTGGAACTCTACCAGGGATTGACTAAGTTCGGTTAATTAGTTTGGGAAAGAGACAGATGGGCCAAGGCGGTGGCAGCTCCAGAATTCATAGATTGGAAAGACAGAATTCTAACTTGTAGGCAGAATTCTAACTTGGGGTGGGTGGGTACAAGACTTTTTTTGAAGCTCTGTTTGCCTGGCATGGTTTTGGATCGCAGGTTTCTTTTGGGTGGCTAGCAGCGTTGATGGCGAGAGAGCTGGGTCAAAGTAGCTTCTTGGCACCACAGCTGGAGAAAGGGCGGCTCTGATTAGTTCAGCCGAGTTTATCCTTTGTTTTCATCCTCCTGGCTCTCTCCATTTCTAAGTGAAAAAAATCCTGGGTGATAGGTAGTGGGCGGCAGCTAAAGCACATGTCTATTTTGGGGCTGACTTCTCTGAGTTTATTGTTCTGAGATAATAAGTCATTTGAAGGCAGAAACCAGTCACAAGGCCGGTAACTGATGCCAGGTCTCCCCTCCTTAGCTATGAACTTTCATCAAGTTTTGGTGAATTGGAGGGAGGCTTCCATGAGGAAGCCTGGCCCCTGAGCTGTCCTGTTGTCATCAGGCATGGCCCTGTGGGGCTCCTGCACGTGGACGCTCACATGGACACGGCCGACAAGGCCCTGGGAGAGAAGATCTATCATGGGACACCCTTCCGCCGATGCGTGGACGAGGGACTCTTGGACTGTAAGCGCGTAGTGCAGATTGGCATCCGGGGCTCATCCATGACCTTGGATCCCTACACATACAGCCGGAACCAGGTGACAGACCAAACGTCCCTCTGTCCCCTGCCCGCAAAGTGCCTTTCTCTTGATTGTCCACTCTATCCATGGTTGCTATGGATTGAAAAGAGACTTTAATAATCAACTTCAGAAAATGGGGATAAAAAGCTGACTTTGGGTCAAGAGGGTCACATGGAGCAGAGAGGAGCAAGGATGTTAGCTGATGGGGTAGAGGAGGCCTCATATCGCTGGGGTGGGGAGACTAGCAGGAATAAACCAACTTCTGGATGTTGTTGGCTTGGGAAAGAGCTGAGGAGGTTCGAACCTAAGGTGACTGGCTGCCCTCTTAGTTCTCATCCTCATACTCACTAGGCCAGGTGGCTCCCAGGTAAATACATAGGACAAGACCCCAACAGGAAGGACCCAAGTGCCCTGCTTTTAGAGTGTGCAAAGGCCAGTCTCTGGACAGAGCTGCCTTAAGTTTCTTACTCGGGCTTCTCTCTGATCCCAGCTCCAAGGGTCACCTTGAGCTTTCTCCCTGCTTCTTTGCCAACTGCCATTCCTACCTTCCTCACCTGCAAAATGGTGATGACGGTTCCTTCCTCGTGAAGGCTTATGGTCAAACGTGATGTGTACAGAAAGAGCTTAGCTTGGGGCTGGCACATAGGAAATGCTGCCAAGCCGAGGCCTTGCACTCCTGCTCTTCCATCCCCACCTCCTCAGGGCTTCCGCGTGGTCCTGGCTGAAGACTGCTGGATGAAGTCGCTGGTCCCTCTGATGGGGGAAGTGAGGCAGCAGATGGGAGGCAGACCCGTTTACATCAGCTTTGATATTGACGGCTTGGATCCTGCCTATGCCCCAGGGACAGGGACCCCTGAAATTGCTGGTCTCACCCCTAGTCAGGTAAGGAGGCTCCACCAGTGACCGTTCCTGGGAGGGAGGATTCTTAACTCCCTACTTTTCTAATCCGTGTAGCGAGTCTTCGGCAATCAAGGCAGGATTTTAAAAACTGAGCACTTAGGTGTTTATACTGTTCTCAGGGCCGACTGAAGGTTTGAATACCCCCTTACTGAGAAGTGGCTGATTTTAGCAAGTGCCCTCATTTACCTGGGATATCATTGTCCTTTATTTGATCTTGCTGTCTCTGGTCCACCTGTAGTTGGTTCATGGGGACAATATTGTACTACCCCTTCTTAAGGACACTGAACTTACCTTTTGAGGGTTAAATTTTAAAAGTGTGCATTTGGATTAACCACCTACCCAGGTAGTTAAAGAGTTTTAGAAATACCCAAATTCAGCTCCCATGGGGTACATTAAGCGCAAAGCAGGGAGGCAGAATGGGAGTGCGGTTATAAGTAAGTCCAGGAGGTCGGGTCTTTGTTTTGTTCACTACCCTCTCCTTGGAGCCTAGAATAGCGCCTGACATGTAGTAGGTACTTGAAGATATTTGTGAGGAACTGAATGAAGACTACTTACTTAATTATCCCTCAGACTCTAAGAAAGGACGACGGTCATAATTGCCTCTTTAAAGTCCTTCTCAGCTCTCGTCAGTTTTCTGAAACACAGTCCTCATTCCTCAGTTTAGCGTCCTTCTGGGCTTTTCATCTGCAGAATGAAAACTCAGACAAAGCACCTCTTCCTACCACCCCCCTCACTTCGTCTGCTGGCCACATCTCACTACTGGTACTTCCATCTCGGTGCCTTTTGCGTGTCTTTCCCTTCCCCTGCTTATCTCTTTGGTCACTTTCTTGAGCTATTTCCACCTTGGGGAGGTCTTCCCCCACCTCTTCCAACTGTTACATGTGCTTACACTATTCTGTGCTTGCTTTTCTTGAAGCCCTTAATTTGGCATTGAAATAATTGGTTTCCTTGTCACCATCATCAAATCACACTGTGGAGCCCTCAGGAGCGGTGGCCGTGCATTGGTCGTTTGTGTCTCCATGATGCCCACCAGTGTGCCCGGTGGCTTAATGTTTACTGAGGGAAAGCAACAGTTCCAAGTCAAAGGTGGCCATGTGTTGGGAGAAATCCACGGAGGCCTCTGCTGGCTGCTTTTCACTAGAAATGGTTACCACTGTGGCTTGATCTTGGACAGGCTCTGGAGATCATCCGGGGCTGTCAGGGCCTGAACGTGGTAGGTTGTGACCTTGTGGAAGTTTCACCGCCATACGATCCTTCTGGTGAGTATGCAAGAAATCAGTGATCCGTAGGCAGTGAATAGTTTAAATGATATTAATCTAGTTAATAAGTAGCAGATGGATGAGGCCTTTTGTATAACTCGGGAACCTGCAGAGTATGGCCTACAATGAAGAGAATAAACCTATTATTATACTCCTTACAAACGTGAGCTAATGAACCCTAACAAAACCCCTGGGAGGTGGCTTAGTATTATTAGCTTGCCCACTCGTCAGCAAGAGAAAACAGCTTGTAGTTTAGTGATAGGGTGGCACAGTTCTATCCTTCGATATCCCATTGAAAAGTGCTCAAAGGATAAATAATACTTAGAAATATTAATAAAGTGGGGAGTTGGCTGGTTTAGGAGAGCTATTCAGAGCAGGTACCATTCCAATAATTCTAACTTAGAAAACCTTACAAATTTAGGCCTATTAGCCTCAGAGGGTAGATAATAAACACAATACGCACCATTATTATGTTTTCTTTTGGGGGAGATCTATTCTCAGAGAAAATAAAACCTCTGAATGTTAAAATGCTATTTCCAAATGATGCTGGAGCAGAGTAGTGGGGTGGGGGTGGGTACGTGGGGAGCATGTCCCCAGGGCAGTCCCCGAGAAGAGCATGGAAAACAGGCCCCTAGGAAGGAAGCACACGGGAAAGAAGGCTGTGGGTCATTGGGAGGCGGGACTTTGGGTCTTCACTGTTGAGTTTCACTTCTTTGTAGGAAACACGGCCCTCCTGGCAGCTAACCTGCTGTTCGAGATGTTGTGTGTTCTCCCTAAAGTGACAGTCGTCTGAACCTTGTGCTCTTCAAGGTAAAACAACAGATTGCATCAATGACAAATTCCCAAGAAGGATTTATGAGCAAGCAGTCTGAGTACTCAAAGAGTTTATGCCAATAAAACTTTCTGTTGGAAGTGTCACCGGTGGCTGTAAAATCGGGGCATTCAGTAGATGTCTAATCCAAACAGCTATTTCTGAGGAGGTTGAATTAACTTAAAAAAAAAGCAGCACTTTTGCTGCACTGATTTTCTTCCTTTAATGAAAGATGCTGGAGGATAAAGGGGAAAGGGATGGAGAATTTAGTTCAAGGTTCTCTAAAAATTAGAGGAATGAAATAAAAGAATGACTATGAAATAATACTATATAAACCTTCCATATTTCTGTAGTATTTTCCTTTAAAATACAGTGCCTCCTCTGAAGAGCTGTGGGTTGCATCTTGGTTTCAGGACCGTCTTGAACGAAAACAAAAAATTTGAAAGAAATGAACGCGCAGATCCTAATAAAATTCCTACTTGAAAGTCCAGGAGGTGCAGGAAGTGTCTCCTAAGCAGGATGAAACCAGCTGGCCTTCAAAGAGCCTCGAATGACACGCCCTTAACTCACTGCCTGCAAGTCTCAGTTCTGCACTGTCTATGCTTGAGTCCACACACCCTCTAGGACAGCAGTTCCTGAAATCTGCACTTCGGATGTGCCCATCTTAACCTCATGCTGAGTTACATGCAAATTCAGAATCAAATCATTTCGCAATGCAGGAGCTACCCGTAATCATCACACATTAAAATAGTTTATTTCTGTTTCCAGTCGGTAATATTCTTAAAACAAAAATAACATCAGCTTCAGTGCCTGTTCATAACACAAAACAAAAACAACATAAAAAAGACACCATTTGCCAAATAAGTTATTTGTTCCTAAGAGTATCAAAAGTGCAAAATATTCACCTTTTCAGATCTGTCTTGAAAGTACAATTATTCTTCTTGACAAACTGAACAGATAGATTCAGCAGCTGTCACACTGCATTTGTTTCCAGGGGGTAATAATGGCAAGTATTTGGATGTAAGCAACAGTTCAGTTCAAATGTTTTGCATCAGCTTTTAAAGAATTTTGCTTTAAAAAAAAGTTCAAGTGTTTGCCTCTAATCCCATTTTCCTAAACAAAGCAAATCACTTAAAGCACAAATCAGATCCCATTTCTCTTTGTACCAGGAAAACATTTATGTACTGAATGGGGGAGGCTATCAACCTATTATTTGAAAACTACAACCAAATTTTCATGGTCAAATAAGTGACGGCAGCGAGACCATGGTGCCTACTGGCCACTGGGGCAGGCTTGCTTGTTGAGATTGCTTAGCTGGGGCTGCGACCTCTTGTTAGACAAATTGTGCAACTGACACCTTGGCAAGAAAAATATTTTTTTAAAATAGGCATGTATTCTACCAAGGTGTTTTTTTTTTTTAGGCCAGTTTTCATCCCCTTCTAAACATGATGCATAGTCTCTACTAGACAGTAATACTTACCTCTAAAATCATCTATGTCCAGTTTCAAGATACATAATAAAGTGGGGGGGGGGGGTTAGCTGGTTTAGGAGAGAGAGCCAAAGACCATGAAGACTCAAACTAAAATTAGGCCTGTGATTATACACATTGGTGAGAGAAATGGTGGCATTGGCTGAGCACGACAATGGCTCAAAGGTTTGACACGAAAATGAACAAATAAATGGAAATAGCATTCAGGAGGAAAGGCTTGGGTGGTCAAGGGTAAAGTTCATTTTAACATAAAAGCTCCCGAGCATCCTCTTGGGAAGCCTATCTACCAGCCTCCAAAAAGACCTGCAGAAAATATCTGCCAGGAATGTTTTCAATCCTATTATCATTTTACTTTCTTAGTACAAATGGAAGGTACAGTTATCTGAAGGTGTTTTTTATATTAATAAAAATTTTTTAAATGAACAAATCTGGTGAGTTTTTGGTTTTCAGAAATTAAGGTCAAGAATCCCATTAGTACTGGAAATTAAAAATAAAAACCTACCACCAAACCAAAACATATATAAGCAACCTGGCCATAAGAGATCCAGAAAGTTTTATTTTCTGGACTAGCGCATCAGGCAGCCGAATGAAGTCTGTGATCATTTCTACCTGGCCCAGGGGCCATGAGATGTGGCGACTGGAATAAGCATCCATTTTTAGAAGATCAAGTGGAAAAGTGAAGACCGGTGGTGATTTTATTTTTTTCATAAAACTACAGATTTCATGAAAACTGTAGGAATTCCTGGGTTCGAATAACTTATCACTTGCCACTGGAGCTCAATATTTAAATTATTCAGGATCCAAATGGCTTGGTTTAAAGCAATTATGTTTGAAGAAAAGAATGACTTCTTTTGTTCCATCATGGATTCTGACTCTTCATTTTACAAACTGCCTTTGATATCTGAACAGAGCACTCACTCTCCGAGGCTGTCCCAACTCCACTGGTGGTTTTGCTCGAAAAAGAAAAGGTAAGCTCTCTAAGTGGCCGGTATGTTCCAGCCTGGAGTCCACTGTACACTGCGGCTCAGCAAGCTGATGACCCGTCTGACCCTGTTACTGTGGAAGCAGCTGTATGTTAAGAGTGAAACAGTTAGGATGACATGTCAAAATGTAGACTGGAAGCTCGAAGATTTTGCAAAACAGGAGTCTAGAACAAGTCTTGGTTCACTTGTCACAAAAGAGGATATGAAGATATAGCACTTTTGGGGTAACAGTGTTCAAAATACAATTGTTGAGAAATGTTAGGTTCCTTGATACAAAGACACGGCTGGTATTTTACTAAAGGGACACCACGGGAGTGAAGAGGTTCCTCACGCCTGACTCTGCAGGTGGGAGAACGTGTCTTCAGTTTACCATCTACCGGCTTATAGCAGCTTATCTCTACGTTCAGAGAACAAGGTTAAAGTCATGGCTCCTAATATCCATACCCTAAAACTGACAGAGGGAGAAAGGCATCTGAAATCATACACGTAAATGGCTCAAGTCATTACAGTACATTACAGTGCGGGTTCCTCCCGGCTACGTTTAGAGCTGGGGAGGCAGCTGGTGGGGCGCTCACAAAGGGGTCACTTTGATCACTGCCCAGCCCTCCCTGTCTTGCCTTAGGAAGAACACCCAACTCACCTGGAGTCTATCCCACCCGTCTCTATCCTTGTAAAACCATGGCTGACCAACTGCTGAAGGGGGATACCCCCAAAGTCAATGTTAGCCACTTACTACCTGAAAAACCATCAAATGTACGACTGCTTGGCACGAGGCCTCTTTCTGGATGCAGGGCCTAGAGCTGTGATGGGTCATTCCACTCCGACAGTGTGCCCTGTGGCAGAAACCCAGTGGGGCTGGGATGGGGAGGAAGGGAAAATGACCCAACCCGCGGCCAGCACATCAGGTTTGTGAGATTCCATCCAGGTCCTGCTGCGGGGTGAGCATCTGTGCTTCCCCCCACTACAGACGGGACAGGGGAGGGTGCTGTGAGCCTGTGACGGGCATGGCAAAAGAAGAGGGGATGAGCAGTCTGTCTACTGTAGATAGTGTGGCATTCAAACGAGGAAAAAAACCCAAAGGAAATATTTTGATCTACAGAATTCGACTTCTGTTTTTCACTCCTAGGTTAGAACAGGACAAAGGAGAGATTCTTCTAGCCATTGTTCTAGAAGAACAATCTAAAAGCTATACTGTCCGCTGTGATTTTTTGAGTCCTGAAAATACCTGTTTGCAGGGGCCTGCTAAAAAGTCTGAAGAGTTCAAGTCTCTCTTTGAAATCCTCTCAGTCTAACTCAGGCCAAGAGGGAATATAAAACCTCTGCAAGGAGCCTTCCAACAGGCGTTCCATCCACAAGGACAACTTGCTCAATTTCCCTTTGATGGGCCTGGATCCAAGGCCACAGGAAGATTTCCCCCGAGAGTCACCCAGATGGAGGGATGAGTCAAGGCCACCGCATGCCCCCATGGCCTCCTCTTCTTCCACTGTTTTTTGGGGCTTAAAGAGGCAGAAGTATTTCTTGTGGCCATTCAGAGCCAGTACATAACCAGTATAGTCACGTTCCATGAAATGCTTGTCATACTGGTTTGGGATTGGGGCTGCATCTTGAGCAAATTCTAATAAGTATTCAAGCCATTCTCTGTGTTTATCTAGACTCAGGAAGGAGAAGTGTAGGCAGCTGCTCCTGTAGGAAGAAGAGAATGAGAATTTAGAGTATTTCCTGACACATTCAAATACGGGAACAAGAATACCTCAGCCAGACTTCAAATTACAGGAAAAGGCTTCAGGTCAGAGGGGCCAGAATACAGAAAACGTGAGGATTTCTGTGGTAGCCGGAGGGCTGCTACGACAGTGGCAATGCTCCACTCATCTGTTTCCCTGTCCCCTGCTGGGTGTCACTTATGTCACTCTCCGTATCCAGCTACGGCACAATAGCGAGAGCTACAGAATAGTTTTCTGAAAGGGCTCCGGGAAGAAGCACCAACAGGATGTGAAGTCAAGCAGGGAGATAAGGTCCCCTCACGATGGCATAGCCTCCTGGGTTAGAAAGGTCACAGCCAACATCTGCTGCACGGATGAAAGCCCCTCGCGGTCTCCTTTGCAAATGTGCATGCTCTGGCCCTTTCTCCACCCCTCTCTCGCTCACACACAGCCTACCCGGTGAACGTGTAGACCTCCAAAGCGAACTTCTGTAGCAGGCTGGTCTTGGTGGAATTCGACAGGATGAGGACGACATTCATGTGGCCTGGCCTCAGGCGTACCAAGTTACTGGTGTACGTTACATCTGTGAGTTCGGTTACCTCCACGAAGCCTTTTTTGGGAAACTTGCTGTGGAGAAATATCGAGAAGTGAAGATGTTATCAGGATAGGAAAATGCCATTATTTTTACAAGGAACAAGCAGCAGAAAATGCTATGTTCTAACCAGACGAGATTTGGTATTTAATATTCTCGAGCCTGACACAATGGCAGGACCGGGATGGTCCCTAGTTGGCTATCCTGGGCCTACGAAGAGCCTCTCAGATGCTGCCGTTCAGCTGGTAAATGCTGATGAAGGTCACAGGCAGTTCTGGGGCTGCTGTTCTCTGCTTCCAGCTCACCTAGCATCGCTGACATGCTTCTTTGCCTCCCACCGTCAGCATTAAGTTGGAGACTGAGAAGCTGATGAGATGGAGCAGAGGGAGACCCGGCGTCTCAATGCCTTCAGGGTCTCAGTAAACGCAGACCAGTGGCGACCTTCCCCTAGACCCACACCTCACACGCCAGGTGGCCGACCGGAGTTGTCCTATCTACCACATGAAATGACACTGCGCTACGAGACCGCACCGTCTGTGGGGCTGGTGCTCAGGGGAGGGGCTGCTGTTTTGTTAGAGGAACCTGCTGTTTTCTTTGGCGAAGCTGGGCTCGGTCTTCCCGGCCTTCTCCTGGGTTTCCTCTTTATCTGGAGGGCTGGACTCTCGCTCATCGTTTGAGTCACTAAAGGGAGAGAAAAAAAAAAGAATTTTATAAGAAAAAGGAGGACCAACAACTAAGAGGTTTGGGGATCTCCCTTGAGGAAGCACCGAGAAGCCCTGGAGGCATTTACCTGAAAGCCTGAACCATGACGGTGCCGAAGAGGATGAAGAGGGCAGAAAAGAGCAGCGACAGAAGGGGCATCATTTCCCGCCTGAAACGAAGGTAATGGGCTTACAGACTGCTCAGCGCTAGAGGGGCCGCTGTGACACAGCAAGGAATAATTTTAGGTTACCTCTTTCCAGCTCAAAAAACCAACCCCCAAATAACCTTAAACCAAAAAGCTTGCATAACAATAAACACTGTCTAATTTCATACAAAAAGAGGTTTTTTTGGGGTGGTGGTAGTGGGGACAGCAGAGGTTTCCCTCTCACTGCTCTAATTCATAGATAGCTTATTCTAAACAATTAATTTGGTGTCTCAGTATCACAGGCCACGCTTACTATGTCCCGCAGAAGGAAACAGTAAGACGGATAACAAAGGATTTAACTGTGAACATGGGAGAACTTTCTGATGTTGAGGGTATTAACAGTGACTAAGAAGTCTGTGCAATCATTTCCTTTATTTTGATTTTTTTTTCCTGGCCGGAATAATTCAGATGTGGCCCAGAGGGGTGGAGTAGGAAGAAAAAGCTGACCTTTAGCAATTTCCTCTAGGACTGGTGCTCTACAGTTTTATGTACCCACAAACACTGATGAAAGGCCCGTCGTTTATCGGGAGCTATGCTGAGCACCAGAAACCACAAACATGACTGAGATGTGCTTCTGCCCTTCAGGAGCCCACGTCTTATGGGGGTAGGAGTGGGGCTCCCCTCCCTTCTTTGTAATTCATTGATTTGCTTGCACATCCACACACTGGACTCCACGTGTGTCAGGCCCTGATGAAGAGGCCAGGCCCAGACTCCACTGCCTACAAGGACAGCCGGAGTGATCCTTTCTTTCCCAACCAGCAGAAAGGGGTCGATCAGCAAATGTAAATAAAGAAGTGACAGAAAGAAAAAAGGGCGGCAATTGTTGAAAATGTGTAAACATTCTTCCTCTTGTCCACATGGAGTACGCGCTCAGATCAAAGACTCTTTTGGAGAGACAAAAGCGGTCCTGCTATGAATGGAGCTCGAGAAATTCGATCCAGCAATATTCCTACCAGTTGTTGTGAAACACGCTGTCCCAGCAGTCCGAGATGTAGTCAGAAGTGGAGTAGAGCCACCGAAGGAGAAAAATCTATCGAGAGAGAAAGTGGATGACAGTCAGGACGGGATCCCTGAGCTGGGGTGAAGTCCTCGCCCCCAGCACAGCTTGCTTGGGCCCTGGGAGCCCACCAGCCCTGTCCGGTGCCCAGTCTCCTGGGCCACATGCTTACGGGGGCAAGTTCATCAGTCAAGTCGGGGAGCACGGCTTCTGAGGACAGAAGAGCTGGGTCTCTCCGCAGCTGGTCGAGATAACCCAAAAGCGTGAATTTATCATTCTCGCTCCCTGTCCAGGGCTCCTCCAGGGTTTTATACACCACCCTGCCGGCTGTGTTGCGCCTTTCTAAGATAGACACCTGGGAGAAAAAGAGAGAAAATCCCTGAGAAGTCACAACAGAATGGTAAGTCAAATTGCTGTTTGGTTTCTTTTCAGGGAGGATGGAGGAGTTAGAAATGTGCTCAAACACAAATGTGGATGAGCATAAAATATCTATAAGAAATTAAAATTTTTCTGACAAATTTTTAATGTATTTCCCAAGCTTCTTTTAAAAGATAAAGTTCTTTTTTCTCAATAAACTTTGTTCTATAATCTCTGATTCAATTTTATAATAAAGAAGCCTTTGTTTTTTAGAGAGATTCTCCACAATTATCAAAATGATGAAACAGAGAAGAATTTCATGCTGAAGAGAGTGATGACAAAAGAAGGGAAAGGAAGGAGGGATCAATCAGGATGACGTGAGAGAGGCAGAAGTGAAGGAGGGAGAAACTTCACAAGCACATGACTGGTTGCCTGAGGAAGACTTTGCAAACCACATATTGTAAGACCAGACCTGCCGTGGGGAAAAATCGGCACAGAGGACTGACATTCTTTAATCCTGAATCAGACGAAAGGCACTTTCTGTGAAAGCCCAAGGCTGAAAATCTAAGAGGTGGAATCACCATGGTGAAAGACTATTTTCAGAGTAGGCTTTCAGAGATTTCTGGATTTCCTGGAATCTGTATTCAAAACTCCCGAGAAAGGAGGAAATGGAATCAAGTGCCATGTGCTGTGAAGAGCTTGGGATCGGGAGCAAAACATGACTCACCGCTGACTTTCCTTGCAACGCGTCACTGTCTGGAAGTAAAGTGTCGGCAAACTCCCGCTGCCGGTTGCTGTAGATGTGCACGAACCTCACTGTGTCTTGTGTGTTTGCCAGGGCAAAGGACAGGAAGGCCTCAAAGGGCTTACTCAACTTGGTGGCCTCGGCAGTCAGTAAAACCACACAGTACCTGCACCGCAACAAACGAGAAGACTTACAAGCAACCCCAGAGCCCATGATGAGAACCTGCAGTGGCAAGTGGCGGTGAAGAAGGGGAGGCGACCATCTGAGAGATGCGAATACACTTCACTAATGAAAACTGTATGTTCAACGTCCAGTGAGAGAAGATTTGCAAGTCTAATGACTTGCTTCGCTCCCAGACTGGTGCTGTTTTACCCAAACCAAACTTTACGACACTTAGAAATTTATTTTAAGGCAACGGTCACTGAATCCTTGGTGCAGAAGGGTCTTTCAGAAGCCACGTGTTCTAGTTCCCCAACACAGGCAGGGCTGGTTGACTTTCTCGCAGGCCAGAGGCCATTGCGCCTCATTCTGCGGGCTCCTTTTCCATGGTTCCAATGGAAAGTTCAGCTAATCACTTGCTCATTCATGCACCCATATATTTATTGAGTACTTACTATATGCCAGGTAAGACAGACAATGTTTTCACCCTTGTGGAGCTTATCTTCCAGTGGGGAAGACAGATAATAAATAAATAAAGTATGACAAATAGCGACAAGTGTTATGAAGAAATAGAGAGGAGAGTCCATGGTGGGGTGGGAGTCACATTCCGTCAGACAGGTTGCTCACCTGAGAAGGTAAAAGTTTGAGTAGAGACTTGAATGAAATGTGCCAAAAGGGAAAATGGGGTCGGAGCACTTCAGGCAGACAGATCTGCGAAGGCAAAGACCCCAAGATGGAGAGCGATTTGACACAATTCACAGTTTTGGACAGGTCCTGGCTGATGCGTGGAGAACTGATGGGAAGGTACGAGAACAGAATGGAAGCAGACACTGGTTAGAAGGCTAACAGGGTGGTCCTGACAAGGGATGATGGTGGTCTGCTCCAGGCTGGCAGTGGTAAAAAAGAAATAAGTATGTAGATTTGGGATATTTTTTGAAGGCTGTGTTAATAATAATCCTTGAAGTCCAGGATATTCTTCTTTTCATCTAATAAAGTCTTTCTTCTTTCTTATTCTATAAAGGAATCTGAAAAGTCTGGAAATATAGGAAAATTTTAAAATATTAAATATAACCAATATCTTTTCTTTCTGTATTTAGATCCCTTTTGCAGGTGAAATTGCTCCCCTAAATTTAAAGCCACGGATTCATTCATCTGAAAAAGGTATACCAGATTTTTTCCCTTTATTCCAGACTTTTTAGATACTCTGTATGATTAAGTATGCCTTGGCCTTCCTATTCCAGGCTAATTATTTTATTTTTATTTTTTAGGTGAGGCGACCCTTGGCAAGGACCTTGTCAACTTACAATCCTTTATTTTTTAAATTTTTTATGCCTATAGCACCTGGTGTTCCTAAGTGGTCTCCTATTCAAGCACTAACCAGGCCTGACCCTGCTTAGCCTCCAAGATCAGATGGGATCGGGCTTGTTGAAGGTAGCATGGCTGTAGACCAAACTAATTATTTTAACATTTCCTTGGTATCCTACACCTCCTTATTGTTAAGTTGTTATCCTGGCTCTTCTCTAAGACCCCCTCCAAGACCTGCAAAGACTTACCCTGTGGGGAATGTTCTAGTTGGAATAGTAACTCATACTCTGTGCACCTTTAAAGTAGCCATGTCTCCCTGACACCTGGCTATAAAGTCTGCTCATTCTTCAGGTCTTAGCTAAAGTGTTAAACCTTACAGAGATCTTCTCTGACCTCTAGGCGAGGCTGGCACATCCAGTAATTTGGCCCTAAGGGACCCTGGATTAATATAATAGTCGTCAGTCAATATCTGTTACATACAGAATAAATTCTGACTGTCACAGAGTAGATGTTTAAATGCCCTGTAGTAAAATGTGACATCGTCCCTCTATTGCAGCAACAAGCAGAAGAAAAGCCTTGAGCCCTTACTTCCTCTGTCGGTGAGACCGTTTCACGGGGCAGAGTTCATGGAACAACTTCTGGCTGGTGAGCCTGGCTGCCAATAGATACTTGTTTTGGGTGATGAAGTCATCAATGACCTGTTTCTTCATACCGCGGGCCTGGAAAATACCCCAAGAAACAGCTGAATTTTATTCAGTTTTCTCACTGCAAATGGGCTTTACTTTTAACCTTAAAAAAATGTGGCTACAGTAATATAAATTAATATAAATATAAAATAAAAAAGATCTGTCTGAGCAAATTGACATGTGGCCTATTTCTACAACGTTGGGCTGAAAGCAATGGTGTATAGTTATTTCAGGCCAAAGGAAAGGAGAGTGCCTTTCTGTGGGTTAACTTTTGTATACTGTTTTATGCTGGCAGATTTAAAAAGCCAGTCATTTTGAATTTAAGCAAATTTACTTCCATTTAAGATTTGTAGCAAACTGAACAATTAAAATAAATGCCAAAGTAACAAAGATACCAAGTATAAAAGGTGGACTACAAAACTGTATGATGACTACTTTCTTATTATGAACTTCCATACACTTTGAAGGATTGAAATTACATGACAGGTTCTCTGACCACAATCTAGAAATAAGAAATATAAACCAGAAAATTCTTTCATGTTAAACGTACTCTGAATAACTTATTGATTTAAGAAAAAAGCATATCATATTAAAAACACTTTGAATTTGAATGAATAATGAAAACACTATTTATTAAAACTCCAGGATGCAAATAAAGTAGTACTTGGAGGGAAATATTAAAATAATATAAAAGAAATTAACGAACTAGGCATCCATATCGAGAAATTAAAAAGAAACAGCAAAAAATAAAAGTAGAAAGAGAAAATAATAAAGATTAAAAAAATAGAAATCAAAGAAACAAACAAATATAAAAAAAGGAGAAACAAAGAATTACCAAAACCACAATTGTTTTTTTGGGAGAGCTAGTAAAACCGACAAACCTCTGGTATCACTGATCATGAAAATAAGAGAAGGCACAAATAACCACCATCAAAGATGACAAGGAGGAAGCACTATCCATTTGCAAAAGTTAAAAAAGTGTTATTTAAATTGTAAAATTTAGATGAAATAGAAAAATTCCTTCTAGTTCAAATCTCACGCTCACACAGATGCTTGTCCTCAAGACAACCTTTGTGCTTTGGCATGAAGTAGACTGCTTTCTGCACCCTTTCCATTTTGTCACACAGAATTTTAAAAATACTGAAAGGTGTGGACTCAAGGATCAATTTATTTTCGAATAAAGTTAATACTTCTGTTTGATCACAGCTATGAAGTGACACAAGTGTTTGTTTTTAAGGCAGGTGCTTAGGAGTGAAGAACACAGTCACTGGTGGTCTGGTGCCTGTGTCTGGGTTCACACTTGGTAGATTTACCCACTGTTGCTTCTGCACTATCAGTGCAAGTGTCAACAAAAAGGACAAATTATGTCTTAGTGCTATTATGAAGAAAGTTTTGATCTCTCAGGCTCCCTTAAAAGGCCTTGCGATCCCATAGGGGTCTGTGAACCACATTCTGAAAAATGCTGTCCTAGGGAAACTTGTGCTCAGGTGCACTGGGACACATGTGATGTGCATGGCACCGAAATGTCCATCAGCAGAGGAACGAAAAGCAAATGATAACGTGGCCATAAATACTGTGTAGCAAATGAAAACAAAATAACCAGAGTTACACGAAGTAACCCGTGCTTCTAGTGTTAACTAAGCCATCTGCCGTTTGGAGCACTCGGCTTCTGTTAAGTATGCATTTTTACATCCACAGAGAACATACTGGTAAAGCGTCCACTGTACCAATAACTTTGTAAATATATCTGAGTTCCCCAGGGAATAAATAACAATTCTTAACAGTATAAACTATTAGTAAAGAGCAATTTAGGCAATCTTCATGGATTAACCTTGGATTGAGATATCTTCTTTTCTCTCTTCCCCTACTGGCACTTGTTTTCTTCCTGACTCCTTCTCAGTAAGTTCTGTCACCATCAGGCACCCGCTCTTTTATTTCCTGGTGGTTGTCCAGTTTTGTCCTTGGCTCACTTCATGCCTTACTTTACATATGATGCCTGGGAGATCTCCCCAGGACATCTAATTATCCATTGATGATCCACAAATCTCTATCCCAGCTCACCCGCCTTTCCTAAGATCTAGGTCCCTGTATGCAACTGGGTGATGGACACTCCCCTTAGATATCCTATAGGCAGTTCTAATTCAGTATGTCCATAACCAAATCAGTTACCTGCTTCCTAAACCTGCTTTTCTTTCCTTACTATCCTCCTTCCCTTTCTTGTTCTGCTACATGCAATGTCCTTCCCTCATCTCCCTAGTCTCAGGTATCCGTCTACATTCACATGCTACCCATGTGAACCCTACATCTAAACTAACATTAATGTGTAAAAGAATATATATTCATTTAGGGCTTTTAAATAATATATAATTTTGCCATCAAGAGATAACCACTGTTTTCATGTATTTATTTCCATTTTTTCCTACGTGCACACATGTACGCACATGTGCACACACATTCATGTTATAAAATTGAGATCAGTGCTTAACCTGCATATACAATTTTGCATCCTGCTTGCTCTTTCACCTTCTTATGAAAATTATCCACACCATTAAGCATTCCTGAGCTGCCATTTTAAATGGCTATATAGATAGTCACTTTTGGGATGTACCAATAACTACCCTACTGTTGGATATTTATATTTTCCCTGCATTTTTGCTATTATGAATGATAGTTAGCATCTCTGTTTGTAGTTCTTTGTCTGAGTCCCTATTCCCTTAGGATATAGGGAATATATCCTCATCTTCCTCAGCTCTCTATTTAAGTATCACCTTAATGAGTCCCTTCACCTTAAAAATGTGAACCTTCTCCCCCAATACTCCACATTTCTCTTTCCTGTTTTATTTTTCTCCTTAGCACTTATCATTATAGAACACACCACGACAGACTATGTCATGCTGATTGTGTGCTGTCCCCACTAGGACACAGAATGGGGACTTCTGTTGGCTTTGTTCAGGCTTGGATCCCACACAGCTGGGCACACATCGGGTACACAGCAGCACTCTTGCTGAAGGAATCTAGGCACTTATCATCTAATCGCTCTTCTGAAAACTTCTGAAGTTTCCTCCAGCAAGGTTAAAAAAAAAAAAAAAAAAAGAGAGAGTGCCTGTTTCTCTATACCTTCAACACTACTGAGTATTTTTACTTTGAAAATCTTTAGCAATCTAATGGGAGGAGAAAATGTTAAATTTGCTTTTCTCTGCCTAATAATAATATTTAATGTTTAAGGTTTTAGTACCACTTGAATCTCTTCTCAGAATTTTGTTCATATTTTTAGCCTATTTTGGGGGATGTTCTATTTAACATTTTTTTTAATTGGGGGGTGAAATTTACATAATGTAAAATGAACCATTTTAAAGTGCATGCTTCAGTGGCATTTGGTACCTTCACAATGCTGTGTAACCATCACCTGTACCTAGCTCCAAATGTTTTCAACACCCCCAAAAGAAAAATCTGTGCCTATTTAGTGGTGGGAGGTTCTGGTTTGATCTCCTTGATTAGAAGAAGGTCATTAGAAATTAAAGATAACAATCTCCTTTATATATTAGCTATAAATATTTCTTCAGCTTATTAACTTAAAATTTTTAAGTATTTATATGAAAATTTAAAACTTGTAATCAAGTTTTAAGATTTTCAACAAGATTTTTTCCCAACAATTTTAGTTCTTTCCTATCTTGAGATACTCATTCATATGTTCTCACAGTTTTTTAATTCCTTTTTATTACTGTTTTATATTTAACTCAAAATTATTTTTGTAATTTATTTTAGAATAAGATTATTGATTTTCCAGCAGGGGTACTTTAGAGGTAAAAATTATTATTTTATTTTTTTAGTAAAATATACATAATATGAAATCTACCATTTAACCATTTTCAAGTGTATAATTCTGAAGCATTAAGTCACGTTCATACTGTTCTGCAACTGTCACCTCCGCTTCTGGAACCTTTTTATCTTCCCAAACTGAAAATACACCCATTAAACACTAGCTCCCTTTTCTTCCTCCCCTGGCCCCTGGCAACCACCATTTTACTTTCTGTCAAAAGATTATTTTTTAAGCAAAATAGTACCAAATCAGATGAAAAACAAACTTGTTCTTAAATTCTGTGCCTCTGAAGGAAGAAATTAAAAACTAGTTTTTCCTCCTCATCTGCTTTGTTCCATAGTGCTGTGTAGTATTTACATGAAGGCCCAACATAAAATGTGAGGACAATCTTGAAACCGGGCGACCTCACGTACCTGGATAGCATCTGCAGGCTTGTCGACGTGTTCTTTAAAGACCAGCATGGTGGGGGTATAGACATTGACGTTGAACTGCCTCGTCATCTCTTCAGCCCCTCTCAAACTCACACAGACATATCCGAATGACAAATAATCTTTGTATGCAAAAGCGGTCAACTGTTAGGGCACAGTAGAGAGGAGGAAATGAAGTCGATAGCACAGCATTTAAATTACAAGTCAAGTGTGGCTTGTTCTCATCAGTGGTGGAGAGGAATGCCAGCTTATTGCACAGCCCCACCTGGGCTGCTACACCCTTGTACACTGGTAGGGATTCTACGGTGTTCCGTGCACAAAAACTGCACCAACAAAGCGAAACACAAGTTAATTCTTTTTTTCAGATAGAACAAAATATTCATCTCACTGAGATCTGTATTGGGTGGGAGGCACGGAGTGTTTGAGGAACAACTTGAACCCCGATTACGTAGGAGAGCAGTGACCACGCAGGACACTGTCCTCTGCCATCCCATGCCACCGTGGTTGTGCTAGAAGTGTGGAACAGGTTATCAGAAAATCAATATTCCCCATGCTGCAGGGAGACCGTGGGCTGGTTACACAACAGTGTCAGTATCTCAGTCTATAAAATAGGGATAGTACCTGTATGATTGGGCTCTTTGGAAGATTAAATGACATTATATGTGTGGAAAGCACCAGCAGAGAAATAGTAGCACTAGGTGCTCAATGTACGGTGGTTAAGGTAAGTTTCTGGTCATCAAACATTTCTCATGGGTTTAGCTTTTACTTATAAAAAGGACAACCAGGCTACAAGTTCTTTCCACCAAAATAAGAGAAAACATTTCCCGGCACATACAGTACCTTGTACAGCAGGGGTACAACAGGCATTTGGTCAAACAGAAGGACGTGTGGTTTATTCTCCTGCTGCCAGCCGGAGAGGAATTTGACATAATTTTTATTTGTAACCTTAAAGTGAAAAGAGGATGTTAATTTAAATATTTAATTTTCAACAACTGTATTATAATCCAGTCAGTAGATAAAATCAAATATGTATATATTATTTTGTAAAAATAAGGCACACAGCAAATTTGTCTTCATTAATGAAAATCATTTAAAAAGAGATATTGATTTCATATTTCCATGTGTTCTAACTCTTACAGACTGAGAAAGCACAATCTTTTCTAAAATGATTACTGACCATAGTATAAAAAAACTGAGCTTCTGAAGTTGGTTCTTGCTTAAATATAGACTGCATTTCTTAATCTATTAACTTTAATCTAATGCAGAAGATAATGCACCAATTGCTCTTTTAAAATGGCTTAAATAAAAATAAGTGGGTCCACCCCAACTATACTCATATAATTTCATTTACTGCCACCTGAATGGTGTTTTTTTTGTTTCTGTTTATACCTTAAAATAGTTTTACTGAGAGAACAAATTAAAAACACAAATAATTAAATTTCTATCTAGAAATTTTTCATAGCAGTTCCAAAAATTATCTTTCTACTCTGCTTTCAGAATGATCTATATAAAACCTCAATCTGATCATTTCATCCTGTTGCTCAACTCCCTTCAATGGCTCAACACCTGCAGGCCGAGGTTCAACCAAGTTCCTTAATGGGGTGTGAGGACCCCTGAGGCCCTCGCAGTGAGATTCCTGGGAACTGCTTTAACCTCATCACCTCCCACTCAGTCATGACTTTGTTTAGAGCAGGCTGCTTCATGTCCCAGACCTCTGCCTGCTGGGACTCATTCCCTACTCCCCTCTCCTCACCTGGTAAACTCAGTTCAGGCTCATTTCTGCCAGGAAGCCTTTCCCAACTCCAAGTTGGGCTCTTAACATATCAGATGGAAATAATCGTCCCCTAGACTCGGAGATCTTTGGTGCCCTCAACAGTGCCTGGCATAGAACGGCTATTGCATGAAGGTCTGAGGACTTCCCAGGACAACCTGTTCAGGAGCCTACAGTGCTCTCTGACAAGCTCCTTTCCAGCTAACTCCAACGAATATTTCTTCTGTGGACAGTCCTGCTGGCAGGACAGTCTACGGACATGGTATCTGTAGAAATACAATGGAAATGTCTGTCTGTTCACTTTCCCTGGTATCGTTAAAGGAATGTGTCACTTAAAGCAACACAGGAAATAAGTTCCTGTGATCCCTAACTTAAGTTACTGGGGAAAATATGCTTCTTAAATAGAAAAATAAACTAGTATGAACTCTGCGCCTAGCTTCTTTAGTTCAACCTTTTGTTTGTGAAATTTATTCATAGTGTTGCATCACTATATGTTTTGAAAGTTCTGAAAAATAACATTTAATTTCATGGAATCTGGTGTTTTCTATAGATCATTAAATACATACCAAATATAACTTAATTTGAATGCTCTCATAAGAAAATTATCTTCAAATGAACAAATTCAGAAAGAAATCCTTCATCCTATGTTGCAGTCTAACTTTTTGTTTAGAAAATAGGTGCTGTCATTTTAGGCTCAGGTTCCTACGACTGTAAATCTTCACAGTGGTTACTGACAGGGAGAAATTCTTTCAGTCTCTCTACTTCATCTGCTGCAATTTTCAGTCTCTGACAGACTTCACTGAAATGTTTCGTTTTGCCCTGCTCAAAATGAAACTCCCATCTGAGATGGCCACAGAGATCGGGGTAGCCAGCAGTCCCAGGCACCCCGTAAACTACTTCTCAGCCAGGTACTTACTTTCTCCACCAAGTTCCCCGGAAGAAGACTCTCTACAAATTGCCGTAGGTTCTCACGGACAACTGCATTATGGAAGAAGGAGATTTTCCCGTTTATGATCCCCAGGATAGAGGGTGTGCTGTGTGCTCCCAGGTGATGGGCCAGGCGCCTCTCGTACCCAGCGTGGACCACGCCAATTCCCACACCTGAAAAGTAGGGAAGACCCACATAAGGCCTTTTTATGTATGCCCTCTGGCAGTCGAAGAAGTGTGCTAGTTTTTTGGTGTGAAACTGAAATTCCGACCTAGTAGGAGCGGGCATCTTTCCTAACAGACTGTCTGACACTCTTTCACTGCTGGAATTCTAAAGTGGCTCAGTTCTTCTGCAAAGCAGTCTGGCAATATTTAAGAAGAATTGCAAATCTTCCTTTTAGTCTGTTGTTTCTCAGTTTGGGAGCAGATTGTTAGGAAACACTTCAAAAGAAAAGAGAACAATCTATTCATAGTATTCCCAGCCATAAAGGAAAAAACTGTAAATAACCCCTGGATCCAACCACTCAGTAATGGTGGGAAAAACCATGATTTGTCGATGGAGGTCATAGTTTTTCACTCTCTAGAGCATATCTCCCTTCTATAGAAATTATTTGATAGAAACAAAAAATACAGATTCTCAAAAGGAGAAAAATTAAGTTAAAATCACTCAAAAGCCATATCTCATATAACTCCTGTTGATATTTTGGTATCTGTTTGTACCTTTTCTTATACAAGTACATGTATGTCTGTATACACACATGCAAAATAAAATGGGAGCATCTGATACTATTTCACTTAATACTTGAATAACTCTTCCTGTTCTTTCACTCAACCAAAGTATCTGGAGGACCAGTTACTCTGCTAAATGCTGGAGACACCTTAAATATTAATAGTCGGTAAATATATATTTTCTCTTGCATGTCTAACTGACATCTAACATTTCCCAAATCGAACTCCTGATCTCCGCCCTCAAACCTGTTCTACCCAGGCCTTCACCATTTCACTGATGACAGCTTCCTCGGGCCGAAAATCCTGAGTCGTCTTCAACATCTCTTGTCTCTCATACCCACATTCAATCTGTCAGCAAGTTCTGTGAGTTCTGTCTTCAAACTATGCCAGGATGTTGACTTTCACCCCACTTGCATTACACATCCCTCTCTGTGTCATCACCGTCGCTCTTCCCTGGGTTGCTGCGGTACCTCCCAAATGGTTACTGTCTCTCTTGTCTCCCCAGTCTATTCTCAACACAGTAGCCAGTCTGCTCCTTTTATAACAGAGGCAGAGATCCTGTCACTCCTCTGCCCAAACCTGGCAGACTCCCTGTTCCACTCAGAATAAATGCCACCATCTTCACAAAGGTCCTGCACTTACCTCCTTCCTCTCCTACTCCTTGCGCTCACTTGGCTCTAGTCCCCAGCATCCTTGTTCTTTCCTAAACCCACTGGTATATTCCTGCCTCGGGGACTTGGCTCTGGCTATTCCTCCTGCTTGGAGTGTGTGTCTCCCTGACATCTGCAGAGCCGGCACCCTCACCACCCACACGTCTTTCTCAAGGAGGGCACCCCACTACCGTACTTAAAACTCCACTCCTCACAGGATCCCCCTCAACCTGCTCACCTTCCCTATTCCATAGCACTTAATGGTCTTCTAAGGCATTATGTGCTTTCCTTTTTCTGCTGATTCTTTATTGTGCCTTCCCTGCTGGACCGTGTGCAAGGCAGGGATCCCTGTACAGTTCACAACGCATCCCAAGCACCAGAACAGAGCTTGGCCTGTGGTCAGAGCTCAGTAAAACCGGGCCATCAATCTGTTTAAGCAATTCTTTCTTTTTGCACACTTCTGTCTTTCACTATTATAGAGAATATTTTGATGGGCATCTTTGTACACTCGTATGATTCTTTCCTAATTAAATTCCAAAAATGAAATTGCTGAGTAAATGGCAGGGATCACAAACTTAAAACTTTAAAATTGTCAGGTAAACTAAACAAATTAATCTGCAGGCTCCCTGACAGTCCACAATCCCTGGAGTTTCTAAAGGGCAGGAAAGGGGGGAACCTTACATGTCACATAGTCCACTCCCCTCATTTTATAGATAAAGCAATTCAGGGAGACGAAGTGATTTATCCCAGTTTGTGAGCTGCTAAAATTCTAGAACAAGATCTAAACTGGATGTTCTAGAGCCAAGTCTGGTACACTACTCTATCACTCATGAGGCATTAACAGTAAAATGGAATCACGTCAACAATGGAAGTACATGTAAGAATTATGTGAACAGAAGAAAGAATAA
Organism: Cynopterus sphinx; assembly: GCA_030015415.1. Taxonomy (NCBI): domain Eukaryota; kingdom Metazoa; phylum Chordata; class Mammalia; order Chiroptera; family Pteropodidae; genus Cynopterus; species Cynopterus sphinx. The sequence continues at coordinate 121,897,158 of CM057387.1, forward strand.
GAGGACAGCAGGCACGTATAATGAGAGATCTGGTTTTACATAAAGACAGAAGAGACATCATCAAGGGAGGTCAAGTGGCCACACAGCAAAGGCCCTGGGGTGGCATTAGCGTGTCCTGAGCCTTTGGTAAGTCAGGGAGCATGCCCAGAACTTTTTGGGCATTATAGCTTTTCAGACTTGCAAACACCTGTTATCTTCACAGATCAGCAAACTGGGCCTTAAGAGGCTGAGGAACACTTAGCTGGCATCAGTTCTTGGGCTGTGGAACTGAGATGTGAACCCAGGCCCAGTTGAGCGTGAAACCTGGATCCTCCCCTCTCTGTGACCTCTGAACACTGCAGTGATCGATTCCCTAGAGGCCAACTCACCCTAAAGGACCCTACCAGGGACTGGCAGGCACATAGACCAGATGCCAATTTATCATCCGATCTCGTGGAGTACGCCTTTCTAGTGACTCCGTCATTCAGGGTGCCCTCTGCTGGATTTCTGAACATACAGGTACTGGACTTAGTCATCAGATAGGTGGCTGGGGGGCCTGGAGTCAGGACAAGGGGTGCAGGCATCCTTGGGAAAGCAAAGAAGTGAAGAGATCTTCATGCCTGCTGTTTACTTTCCACCAGTGTCCCTGCATGTACTGTTCCCCCTCTGCGGGCCGCCTGTCCAGGCTCACCCTGCAGCCGTGCACCCTGGCATTCCCCAGGACCACCCTGCTCGATCATGCTCTGCTACAATTTGATGAGCGGCATACTTTGTTTCCACTCGCTAGAAGATAAGCTCAATGAGTACAGGAATTTTTGGCTACTTTGTTTACTGCTGTATCCCTACTATCTAGAACAGTTCCTGAGGCACTCAATATTTTCTTAAACAAATAAGTGAATCAAGTTAAGTATTCAAAGTCAGGTCCAGATTCAAAGCCAGCTCTGCTGCCCATTTGCTGTGTGACTTTAGGCAAGTCATTTAACTTTTCTGAGCCTCAGTTTTCTTCAGTTATAACATGCAGATAAGTTGTTTTGAGGACCAATGACATAACATAAAAAAGAACCTAACCCAGAGCCTGGACTACGGTAGGTGCCTAATTAATTACAACTATCATTATTATTATTATTTCACCCAGACCATGCTGAAGTCTGAGGGGTTTTTATCCTCCAGTAGTCTGACTCTTCTTCATGCAGAGTGGGAGAAACAATGTGGAACCCGCACCCCGATGTTGTCCTTTCCCCACCTTTCCTATGCGCCATCAATAGAGCTTTTTGCCAGTTAAAACAGAATCCAAGTGATTATCTTTCAATTCTTTGACTTAAAATTCCCTTCGAGTCTTTGAAATTACACACATCACCTTCATTATAAATGTTTCCAAATACAGAAAGACTATTTTCTTGGATCATTTCTAGAGAGGATTTCAATTATTACTATTATAATCCCATTTCTAATTTCTGAAGGAATTTTATTCTCCCTCCCTATAGATTAACTATCAGAAGGATTAGAATAAAGAATGATAATATTTGGTGTTTAAATTGGTGGTATTTTTCCTGCTGAAAAAATATTTAAGAGTATAATAAGAATTCCACAATTCTTTTAAAGTCCAGATCTAACCTCCTCTGCACCCCTCATCCAAGCTGTGAAGGATGAGTAAGAAAAGTTGGCGGCATTCTTTTCTAAGACTCAGACCAGGAAATGACCATAATGACTGGTTGGTGACTTCAGGTCCCTAAGCCACAGAGAACAACAAGTCCATTTGTCTCTTCCTCTGCCTTCAAATTCTTTACCATTAGGGTTCAAAAAGCCAGCTTGCTGGGCCAACAGCATGTGAAACTATTCAGGTATTCTTATCTTGATTCAGGATAACCCAGAATCCGAACAAACTGGAGAAGCAACTTTAAAAGAAAGGCAAAGCATATGCGATCTCTTTCAGAAACACTATTTGATTTTTATATGGATTGATGTTTCTGGCTAATTTGCAGATCCAGGGGAATGAAAAGTATTAATATTGTCTCCTTTTTTGAGGTTGTAAGAGGGTTTTTCTGTATAGTACTAAACATCTGGGTCATGACTTTATTTTGAGGTGCCAAATTATATTCGTTTTCATTATACAATCTGAAATATGTATCACACATTTCACGGAAATTCTTTTCCTCTGTGTAGCATACACACATCCATTTTTTTTCAATTTTTATATATGCCTTAAGGAATGGTGAAGAGCCAAATGAAAGAATGTGGCACAGTCAAATCTGGCTAAATACAAACTGTTAATGAGCAAACCACGAAGATACGAAATAATGTGAAATAAAACAAAATCAAGGACATGGAGCTAAAGCGGATTTTTTTTTAACCAGTTTCTACGTAGACCCTTTTCCTAGAAAAGTATGAAATTGTTACATACTTAGCCATTCCTTGAAAGAGAGGAAATATTTCTTCTTTTAAAATAAAAAAAGCATGGCAAATAATCACTGTGTGATCATTTAAATTGGGTTTCCCGAAAATGATATTTGATTTTGAGACACTCGACTTCCTTGACACCCTGGTACTTCTGCCTGCACCTCCCAGGGGGCGCTGAATGTGCTGTGATGATTCAGGTGTGTCTCTCATTTGAGTTTCTTGGACACAAGGACCAAGTTTTACTTATGCCTGAAGCAGTGTGGCACAATGGCTAAAGAGTTGGACTCCTGCGTCCATATCCCAACTCTGCTGCTTATGGAGAGAAGGACCTCGACTGGTTCCTTAACCTTCCTGGGCCTGTTTCCACAACTGTAAAATATGGATAATAACAGTCTCTCCCTTATTGGGTTGATTTGTGGAGAAAGATGATCCATACACGGCATTTGGCACAATACGGAACAACTGAAATGCTGTATAAAACTATTAATATTATAACATATATGTTGGTGTCTAATACAGTACTTCGTTTGTAAAAAAAAAAGTTTTATATGAGAACACAGAATGATTTCCTTCTCATCTTTTGCTTACTATATTATTCTGTACTTGCAAATGTAATGTTGGTATGAATTCTCAGGGTGCATATTTTCTCTTCAACTAAACACTAAGCTCTTCAAGGTTGGGGCAGTGTTGACTATTTCTGGGCCCTCCTCCACAGCATGGTTGCCTATAAATGTTGATGCTTTCTGCACACTAGTTATTATCAAATTGCATGACTGTAGAGTCTACCTAAATAGCAACATTTCTCTTCTAAAACTGTTCTAGTTCATTCATGTATGGCAATTCGAGCATATTGCATTATTCTGTGACAATGTCCAAGCTTCCCCAGACCACTCAGATGATCTCTGCCATTGTCTGCTCTTTCTGTCTACTCAGAATATTTTTGGCAGTATGTCTTAAAGGGTAGGGCTGCCTCACCTGGATGGGGTATGGCTATGAATACTGTAATAGTCTCATCTCATTGTCACTCAACTGTAATCAAACAGAACCTGACTACCTCCAATTAATCTGGATGTTCCAAAGGGGTGGGGGTGGGAAGAGGGGGTGGATAGGGGAACACACTAATTAATATTATTTCTAAGGATCTAAATCTAGCTCTTCCATTTTTGTCATTTTGAACCCTGATTCATTAAGATTACATAGCAGACAAAAAGAACGGCAAGGCCTTCAATCATCAAAGATTTAAGGACACTGAAAGAGCATAGCATCATGTTCAATGTATGGACTGCAGAGCCAGACTACCTGGGTTTGAATCCTGCTTTGCCAACACCAACTGTGGGACCTTAACATGGAATCAAAAGTGAGCTAAGCATCTATAAGAGGGGTGACAACAGCACCTGCCTCAAAGGGTTGTTGTTTAATATGAGATGATACTTATAATAGTGCTTAGCATATGGTAAACTCTCAACAAATAAAACCTATTATATTACGCTTGCATTATTAACTTCATGTCATCATAGTCAGTATGCCTAAACTGTAGTTATTATTTAAAACCACTTCTCCCCACTTTCAACTACTCCCTGCTTTCTCTGCCCATCCAGTAAGTAGCTCGAGTCAGAATGCAGTCAATCCTGACTGCCCCTCTGCCCTTTCCTCATTTCTCACATTCAAATGGTCTCCAGGAGTCAGGTTCCTTCAGGCCTCCATAATCCTACCCCTGAAATATCAGAAACTTGTCCACCTCACTCTACTATCGCCCTAGTTCAGGCCGATGGTTGCTGTCTTGCCAGGGCTGGTAACCTCGCTGCCTCTATTATCACTTTAATTTCTCCCTCACATATTTTTAATAGGTAGCTTTCTAGAGCACTCCTCCAAGTAAAAACTTTCCTTGGCTTTTATTACTTACTATAAAATGAAGTCTCAGTTTCCTTAGCCTGGAACTTAACGCTCCTTACTGCCTGGTTTGCAGCATGCCCTCTGCTTCTTCCTCTCTCATTTACACCTGTCACGCCCTACTGCTGGTCTTCTGAGAATGTTCTGTTTCTCTGCCTGCACTGTTCCCTCTGCCTGTAATGCTGTTCCCCCATTTCCTGCCCAGCCAACCTCTAATCACCTTTCAAGACTTAGCTAAAAGTCAGTTAAAAGTTGGTGCCTGGTTGTCAGTGAGTTGAAGAAAGTACATTTAAGAATGATTCTAAAAGGAATAAGTGCTTTTAAAAATTTTACTTTGGTAAACCAGAAAACCCAGTTAATCAGAAAATCTCTAAGGTATATTTATTAAATGCTCAATATATATATCAGGCACTGAAAAATTTTTCTCATTTAGTATTCATAATGACCCTGTTGGTTTGACATGATTACATTCCTTTTAGAGATGAAGAAACTTGAGTTAAATAATTTGTCCAAGGACACAAAGATAATAAATGACAGAGCTGATCTGAACACTGGTCTATCTGACTGCAAGGCACATGGTCATGACATAACCACAGTGCTTCACTACCTCAAAGCTTGTCCATTTGCAGGGCCTGTTTAAAATATACTGGCTCTGACCTGGCCGCTGTATATGCATGACCGTCCATATCTATGCACGGGTTTCTCCTCTGCGTTCCCTTACGGGGTTTCACCGTCAGCTCCTAGAGGAAGGAGGTTAGTGCAGTTTTTAGCACACTGCGTGGCATGGTGTAAGTCGCAGTTGTGCCTTGTTATGACAGAGCTGCTCTACCAGACTTCTGCCTGGCTTCAACCTCTCACTTATCAGCAAGCACCTGCCCACTGCTCCGTGCATGAGACACTGTTCCAAATGGGTTCATCTTCTAAGAATTTCTCTAAGCAACCCCAGGAAAGCATTTTGGCAACAAGTCTGAGAACCCAAGTGCTTCTGAATGACAGGTTGAAAATTTCTGTTTTATAATAAATGAGCCAATGGTTTTCAGTAGTATGCTCTCTCCAGAAAAATCCTGGCCCTCAGCCTCCCTAGCTGAGTCTGTCCCTTTTGTTACTCAAAAGTAGGTCTGTTAATGCTCATAACACACGTACGCACATGAGCATGCACACACACATGCATGCATGCATGCACATACACATTTAGTTCAGTAATTACAACTTTTAGGAGTGATTAAAATGACGGGATCACTAAAATCCTCCTGGTGCTAAGTGGTAACGACAAAGGAATGGCTTATCTGTGATCGAGGACAGTAGCCCATCGCCATAGTGTTATGAGCTGCATTGTATCCCCCTGCCAAATTCATATGATGAAGCCCTGACCCCAGTACTGCAGAATGTGACTGGATAGGGCCTTTAAAGAGGTAATTAAGTTAAAATAGAGTCATTAGGGTTGTCCCTGATCTAATAAGATTGGTGTCCTTATACCAAGAGTTTAGGACACAGAACGAGAGTGGGACAGCAGACACATGCATGTAGAGAGACGAATGTGAGGACACACAGGGAGAAGGCAACCACCTTCAAGCCAAGGGTGAAGGCCTCTCGGAAGAAACTTAACCTGCTGACCCCTTGATCTTGAACTTCTAATCTTGAGAACTGTGAGAAAATAAACTCTTGTTTATGTGTATTTTCCTGTGGCAGCCCTGGCAAATTAACACACAGTGAAATCACAAATACCATATGAATAATCTATAAATCCTACCAGCCTTAAAACTTGATGTTTGAGGGCTGCTTTGTTCACCAACAATTTTTTTTTTTTTTACTCCTATAGCACCTGGTCTTCCTAGGCCTGACACTGCTTAGCTTCCGAGGTCAGGTGGGATCGAGCTTCCTCAGGGTGGCATGGCTGTAGACTCACCAACAATTTTTAACCTTCTCCTATGTATTAGGCCCCTACCTAGATGTTAAGAAACTAGATACGTTTCAAATTAGTAATGCAAAGTGAAAGTGGCTGACACATTTCCCCTCTTTGGAAATGTGTCCTTGGAAAACACCAGTCACCATGAACTTGTGAAGAGAAATGACACTGTTCCTTCTCTCCAATATCTCACAGAATTCAAGATTTAAGTTACCTCCTCCTATATAAACATCTTCCAAAGAATAAAATCATCTTACCCAATCCTTCTAGTTCTTGAACTACTTCTTTCCAAACAGGCTCGATATGGATACAGCTAAAGCACCAATCTGAGGTGATCTTAATGAGGTAGGGTTTCTTGAAGCTATCTGGAACCACTTCATTCACATAATGCGAAAAGTGCAATAAATACTTTTCATCAATGGAGTCCCGCCGCTCAGAATTAAAAGGGAAGTGAAAAAAAGATTCATCAAAATAAAAATTTTCATGGAAATGGCGGAAGCGATACTCTCGCTGCTGCTGCTGCTGCTGCTTCTGGTAGCCCTGGTTCTCTCCAGCATCTCCATAGTGATCATAATTTGATCTCTTTTCTTCATTGGAAAGAATCTAAAAAGAAAGAAAAAATAAGGCATTTATAGAACGACAAAAGGTTTAACCAAAAAACTTTCCTATAAGTAGCTTGGAAGACAAAGGAAGAAAATAAATGTAGATATGACATAATTAGGTATTCTAAATGCAGTCACTCAGCATACCAGCAAACTCGTCTTTCACTAGAAACATTATTTCAAGACCAAATTACTTTACTTGTTTAGATATGCTTGTATTGGATTTAAAGTTTTTGAGCTATCATAATACTAAATACATCAATAAAACAAGTAAAACTTAAGATTGATCACCAGGACTCGACCAGAAGAAAATCAACTAGGTCATACCATTTAGGCTGGAAGAATTCAAACCAAAATATGAAAAGCTGAGAACACCAAAAAGTAACCACAGAATTGAGTTCAGTGTCTTACGTGTCAGCTGACTGTTTTAGGATGATGTGTCATCCTAAGCAAGCACTATCTGCTGAAAAGCATCATCCTACACAGACTGGGACACCATGGACTTATCTTTTATAAGTCTTCTAGGCCAACCTACTTAAGCTGACATGTAGAAAGCTGTTGAAAATCATCTTTACATGTATCTGTGATCTTTTTTCACTTTAATAAATATAGGTAAGTTGTTTTGTAGTTCTGCATGTAATGCTTCTAAAAAGGCAACAAAGACATATATTCAGGATAATTCCACAATCCCAATTACAGCCTTTAACACAGGCCATTTTTTTCAAGAACTTAAGTGTTCAGAAACTAGTTTAAAAATACTGAATGTGAACAAATGTGGTCTACCATCAACTAGAAACCTGGTCAAGGGCACAAGGAACATGTACTGAGAGGACTTCACAAAACTAATTACCTAAGGCATATTTTATAAGATCTAATGGATGCGTTACAAAGATAGACACAATACCTCATAAGCCTTGCTAATTTGAATAAACTTGTCTTCAGCTCCAGGATCTTTGTTTTTGTCAGGATGCCTGAAACACAAATGGGCAGGCAGTGAGAATGGATTTAATGTTTTACACATGGTCAATTAACATCCTTATACACACAGTTCACTACATCAGAGGCAAATGGAAGGCTATTTTATTAGGAGTTTCTTAAAAATAAATGGTAGAGGCAATCAATTGCTTCACAGGTCTATTATTATAAATGTTAACTTTAAAACAGGCAGTTTCTCCTTTCCGTCTGGCGGCAGCCATCAGCCACACGGGTGCTCACAAGTACATCCAGGAGCTATGGAGGAGAAGGCAGCAGTCCGACATCATGTGCTTTCTGGTTTCTTCTCAGGGTGCGCTGCTGGGAGTACCTGGCCCAATAAAGCGCGCAGGCTGGGTTACAGGGCCAAGCATGGTTATAACTCCCAGTTTCTAAGGGTGCGACCTGCGGTGACCTGTCCATCACGGCTGGAGTTTGGTGGAGGCCTTCGGTCAGTTTGTTGCCAAGGAGCGAGCTGGACGCCACTGTGGGGCTCTGAGTCTTATTGGGTTGGTGACAATTCCACGTACAGATTCTTCGAGGTCACCTCTCTGATCTACTCTGTAAAGCTATCACACGGAACCTGGACAGCACGGGGATCACCAAATCCGTGCATAGCAGGGGGATGCGACAATGGCTGATGTCTGCGGCCGGCAAGAGCCGCGGCCTGGGAGAGGCCCGCAGGTGCCACTGCACTCTCGGCGGTCCTCACAGTGCAGCCTGGTGAAGGCGCCACACTCTCCAGCTCCACTGTTACTGCCAACGTTAGCTACGTTTGCAAAATTCTTCCCTAATAAACAATTTAGGACACACATAAAAAAATCAGGCAGTTTCTCCCCAAGGCATTTCAGCTCGGCACGTTTTCAAAGCCTGATGCGGGACAGCACTGTAGCTTTTTGCTGAGGAAAGGTGGGAAACGTGTGTGCCTTTCTTCACCTGTCCCCAGGTACCGATAAGGCTGGCGCAAGGCTCAAGTCACTCATCCATGAGAACCGGCTTCTCTTCCCAAGGTGGCAGTGTTTCAGCCCGACATCACAACCATTTCAATGAAGGTATTTCTTCTGACAATTCAGGTAGACTTAGGAGATAGCTTTAAAGATGCAACATGAATTTGTTTTTGTAACAACCATGTTTCAAAATAGCATCCTGCTGCTGAGGTTCAAATAACATTTTGGTTTTTATTATTAATTTGGTTATCCCATTCTACCTGTGATTGTCTTTTACCTATAAACAGATAATGATTTCAAGGCCATGTGTTTTAAGAGGTAAGCAGAATCATGCACTTTATGCAAAGTGATTTCAACTAATATTAGAATTAATATTTGCTATTATACACAGTTGGCAATTATCCATTTTGCAGTCATATTTTTCTGTAATTTGCTGAGATTACACCAATTTCAGCTTGGGGCATTTTAAAGTTCTGGAAAGTAGGGGCTGAGTTTTATGTCCTTAGAATCCCTAAGATCTAAATAAGGGTTAGATTTTTCAATATTCATTTTAGTAAGAGACTCTATTAGAGAGCTTATTCATTATGTAATCACTTCTGCTAGCACCTAGTCAATTTCCTCTAGCAAAGGTTCTGGAAAGAGAATCCATTGGGAAGCAAATGCCTACTAAAAATAGCACCAAGTATACTGGAATAAAAAAATGTACCACTTGACCACCTTATTCTAGCAGAAACATATACGAATGAATTATGCCATATATTCTGATTTCTATAAAAAAAGAGAAACTTCAAATGGTGGGCTGTTGAATTTGGACATCACTCCTTTAACTATTTAATCCTTGTTATGAACATTAGTGGGAAAAAAAGCTAGGTATAATGAAAATAGTATGATAAGGAAACAAATGATGGTTTCAAAGCATGTTTCTGGATGACAAAAAACAGTGTTTTAAATATTCAAACTTAGGCTAAAGGCTGAGAAGATAAAATTATGTGATCACATAAATGAAACCTTAACGCACAGAACTATGTAGGGGAAAAGGGTAGGAAGGGACTGAACCAAAGAGAGAGTTGTGAAGGCAGCTGGGTTAAAATCACAGATCCTACCACAGAGGAAACCAAGGCCCAAGAATTGGGAGGAAACCATGGAACAGTTTCAGCTTATAAGGAATATTTTCCTAATCACACAGAGATGCCACAAAGTTGAAAACATTCAGAAAAGGATAAATTCAGCTCTAGGAGAGGTACTGTCCAATGCTATTTTCTCAGTGTATATGAAATGTTTCACAAACTGCAATATGATACACACCCTTTAAATTTCAAAGTGAAGAAAATACTGTGGCTTGGTATCTACTGGTTGTTGAGCTACCTCTAAGGGAATAAAAACGAAGGTAGAAAAAGTAATATAGTTTGAATGTCAGCTGTAATTAAAAAAGAAATAAAAAATACAAAGAAAGAGTGATGATAATCATAAAAAGTAATTACTGTGTTAGACAAATCAATTTACTGTTAAGGCAACTGACCATGTTATACTCATTTGCTTCAAATCAAATTTTACAATGTTTATTTCTTGGTTTGGGAGTTGTTTATTTTGCCCATGTAGATGACAAATGAAAAGTACCTACGATAAAGTGTAATTACTGGGAGAGAAAAAGAGTTTTCCTGAGAGAAAAAGTAATTTTAAATGGTTTCACCAAACAAGGGGAAAGCGCTTCAGAAGTCTGAGCAACATTAAGTGGTAAGTAAAAGCAGAGGAAGGCTACAAATCCAATTCAACAATTAATCACTTTCCTAGTCATAGCTCACTTTGAAAAGTCAAACTGAGAAACTACTATTTTCAGTGCATATGAAACCATTACAAAATGAAACAAGCTATTTCAGTGATGAAACACTGCCATAACTAAAATAGCAGAAAATAACAATACAGTGAAAATACAAAGGTAAAGTAAAATTTTAGACTTTCACTGGATGATACTCTATATATTTTCACGATGATGAATTACTCCTAGAGAGAATCTAATTAAGGAAGAGAAGCATATGATTCATTTAATTAATATCATAACACCCTTTTCAGCTCTGGAAGACAGTAAAGTCAAAGCTGTGTTTTAAATAGGTCCCACATACTCAAGCTACTCCTTCACTTTTAAAATGCTGTCACAGGCTATACCCTGTACAGAAGAATGTGGCTACCTTATGAATTCATTGGAGATTTATAAATTTTGCTTTAAACATAAAGATGCAAGAGTTTTAAATGATGCAGAAAGCAACTTTGCTGTAAAGAGAGCTCCTGGAAAGAGGTCATGTATAATTAGAGCTTGTGTTTTTAGTATCCAATTCTGAATTCCTCATGAGATGAATATGGTCTAAAATATCTATCTACTCAAAACATTATATTTTAAAATTATCTTTCACCTTTATTTCAACCAGCTTAAAACTAAGATACATCTCCCATTGAAGAATAATGGGTGTCAGGCAGTCATGCACAGCCTTCAATGTCATCTGCAAGTGGCAATTTTGCTCCTGTATGACTAACTTCCTGCCCACCCAAACACTAACCCACTCTTTTGCTTCTGTCCAAATGGGTAAGTGATCAACAAGCAAAAAGCAATAAACTATCTGTTGGTCCTCAAAGGTCCAACTATGGAAGCCGGGGGTAACATAGACTTAACTCTAAGTATAATTTCCTCATTCATAAAAGAGGGGCAGCAACACCTCTCCTTCACAGAGGATTAATGAAATTTAAACAAGACAGAAAATTGAAACCTGGAGCCTAGCATGCTGTAGGTGATCAAACCTTGGGGAAGGCTTCCCATCCCAAGCCTTCTTGCATTACTTCTGCTTGGTTCACCCAGCTTTGTAGTCACCTGTGTCCTTTCCCTCCTCTCCTCCTGCTGCCCCTCTCCAGATACATAATCTGACACTTCTATTCCTTTGGCATGTCCATAGCATTAGTGGAAGAAATTAAAGATCTCTGTCCAAACTAAGTTTTAAATTTATTGCTATCCTGCTAATTCACGTGTATATTCTCTAGCACATATATTTATCTACAGGTAAAATTATGATTTTGCTATAATTTTTAAAAGTAGTATACTCAATTCTTGAATATTCCTTTTAAACTGAGGGCAAAAAGCTCTTTCAAATTTTTTTGACAGCTTAAAACTTAATAATTTAGAAAACAGAATTGGATAGTATTCCCTTTAGCAATGACACTCATAGAGTTACGTTATGAATAACATCATGAGAAGGGTAGCTCATCCTTACATATGTTGATTGCATATATATTTTAAAAATTAAAGTTCCCTCTTTAACATTAAATATGCTAACAGCGTCTAGGGCAATTAAGGGGGTTTCATAGTAACGCAGGATTTGGGTTGAATCACCAAAAATTATAGGATAACACGAACATTAGTTCTTTTGAGTAAGATATTTTAGACAGATATATATATTTGTTGAACACAGAAACAGAGACAAATAAAAGCTAACCATAACTTAGGCTTCATTTTCCTGCTTAAACTGCTTAGCTTATATTAAACTATTTCTTTATTTCACCTACCATTCCCGGGCGAGCTTCTTATAAGCCTTTTTAATATCAGCCTGACTGGCTGTTCGGCTGACCCCTAGGACTCTGTATGGGTCAAAATCCAACGCAGACAGAATTTGCAGGATCAGAACCAGAACTATCAAGAACTGCCAGGATATGCTCAACTTTTTCACTTCCATTTCTCCTCCTTCCCAGAGCTGAAATGATTGAAGAGGCAACAGTTTCAGTGGTAGAAACGTGGAGTGTCTTGCTTTTTAGGTAAAGGTATAAGATATGTAGATGAAAAACAAAACAAAAGATATTTTGCAGGAAAAGTGTCAAGCTGTTTGACCATACTTTAAAAATCAATAATCTCACTACTATTTATATTACAAATAAGAACTATTATAGATGAAAAGATGAGCAATAAGAATAGCAACTATCTAGAATCCTTGGATTAGAAAAGCTTTAGAAATGACGGAAAAATGAATGAGACGAATACGCAAATGTGGAAAAACATAGGAATATCAAGGTGACATCTCAGTTATACAATTTCACTTATGCTGACAATTTAAACTTAAAATACGACTTAAGAATACTTCGCTGAGGATATGCTACATAATTTCAATGAAATCATAAGATTTACCATGTGCAAAACTACCAAATGAGATAGTTGTGATAGTTGGGAGTTAAATAAGAACAAATTTAAAAGTGAGATACTCTTATAAAACTGAGCAAGTAGGCCTTAATATATCTCCCTTCTATTTCTCACCAAGCTCATTCCAACAAAAAAATGACAAGCTGCTCTTTAATTTGATCATTGGCAATATGGTCATTATAAACAGAGACCTCAGGAAATGCTCAACTTTTTCACTGAATTTTGAGAAAAAGTGGTGAGAAAAATTAAGTTTTCCACGTGAAGGGGAATTAATGGCACAGACTGAAGACCAGACATGGTCTTCAAATACTAAACCTCCACCTCAGTGTAGAGACTGAATTCATTGTGGGTTTTAGAAATAATTCTGCCTGGTTAATGAAAAAGGCAGTGCTGTCATGCAGACACACTCCAGCATTATGATCTTTGTGATATCAAACAAAGTTTTTTCAGGGGTCATGTTTACTTTGACTTCTTATAAACTGCCACAGTTTTAAGGTTCAAGTGTCTATTGTGACACCTGAAGAGGGCGGGCAAAAGCTGTAACATTGGTGGATTTTGACAGGTGGAAGTGTAAATGCTGCCTGGGAGTCCTCACAAAATTGACTAGCTTGATGGCCAATGTTCAGGATTGCACGAACGCCGAATAAAACCCTAGAACAAATCAGTTTTTTCTTTGTTAAGGCGACCTATAACCTATTCTATCCTACAAAACACCGACAGCGCGCGCTAAACATTGGGAACGTGATGTAGCTACTGGTTAGACCCATGGACTCTGAAATCAGACTAAGGCTGGGATCCATCCTCCACCACTTTATGACCTTGGGCAAGTTACTTCAACTTGTTAAGCCTCAGTGACCTCATTAAAAGACAGGGCTGAACAATACCACCTTGAAAGGTCCAACATGGGAGTTAAATGGACGTAAAGGATTTACTGAGCGCAGGGTCAAGAGTCAATTAGGGGTACTTATTGATTTTTTCTACCGTGCAGTGCAGTCACACTGCCTGATTCAACCGTGTCGGTCGCCTCCAGTTAGAGGGCCCAAGCGGCAGGGGAGGGCAGGAGGGGACTGTGAAGTTCTTGCGCTGACAGCTTGAGGGTGCCCGCCTCGGGGCAGGACACAACGTGCCCAACAGGTAGACGACCGCCCTCGGGCACTATCACCTCAGCCAGGAGGCCGCTCCGAGCCCCGCCTCGAGCTCCCGCCGGAGGTCGCAGCCCTGCAGGAGACGGCCGCCGCCTCCGCCGCCCTTCGAGAGCCCCGGCCGGGCTCTGTGGGCTCCCGGGTCCCCCCCAGGCCCAGCGGGGGACCAGGAACGAGGAAGAACTGCAGGGAGAGCCCTGAACCTGCCCGGTCCCGCCGCGTCCGCGGCTCCGCGCGTCACGCCGGGAAGGAGTTACCGGGAGAGGGCACCGGCCTACGTGACCGCGGCGTCCGAGGTGCAGGGGGCCCGCCGGCCGGCAGCCTCCGCTCCACACGGGCGCTCGCCGGGGCCTGGGAGGGGGCGGAGGCGGAGCCAGGCCTGAGGGGCGTCACGTGACACTTAAAGGGCCGGCGCCTCGCGGGCCCGGACCGAGCAGGCAGAGAGCGTCTCGTTGAGCATCTGTTTTGACCCTCGTCTCCCGCCGTCCGCGCGTGGACCCGGCGCGGTTGCCATAGGAACGAGGCGCGCTCTTCCGCGGGCTTTAAAAGGGACGGTCGTGACCAAAGAGGTCAAAACGCGCCTCCTAGCGAGGCCGGGTCGCGGTGCATGATGGGATGCCGAAGAGACCTCCCCCGGTCCGGGAAGGCGCTTCCGTTCCGCCCTGCAGATGGCCCTCGTCTGGCGACAGTTGCCAGGGTGGGGAGGCACCTGCCGGTCCCGGTTCTCTCTAGGCCTATTCATAGAATTCTAGAGCGTCAGAGTTGGAAGGAGGGAGGCACCTTAGGGATCCTTGCCAGCCCTATCCCCGTGCTAATGGGGATACTGAGGCCCAGAGACATGCCCACCCCAGGCCTAGAACCCAGGATTCCTAAACGCATTCACCGAAAAGCCAGCTCCACCCTAGAATGTGCCACTCGGTCCCTGCCTATAGCATGGGAAAGGGATGTGTGTGTGTGGTGGGTGGCCAGGGAAGCGGTTACTGGGGAAAGACAATGACTTCCATTGGCACAAAGAGGTTCTTTAGGGATATGGGTAGGTTTCATATAGCCTTGCCCTATTTTTGTTTATTGTTATCTTCTTTGCAGTCATCACTGTCTAACATACTATATCTTTTATTTTGTTTATCACTTGTCTCCTCCCATTGGAATGCAACCTCCTAACGGCAGGGCTTTTTTTCTGTTTTTTTTTTTTTTATCCCCCCCACCTCTATTCTTGGTGCTTGCACAGACCTTGGCGCAGACGGTTTCGCAGTAAATACTGATGGAATAAATGAATGAATGGGACTGAGGTTTTGCTGCTCAAGAGGATCCTTTCTAAGGTGGACTCCAGGTTCAGAGTGTGGACTTTGAATCGGGTTTGAGATTAAATCTCGCCTGCCTCTGCCAGTTACGACCTGTGTGACCTTGAGCAGTCACTTCACTTCCTTGAGCCCCAGCGTCCATGTATATAAAATAGGGAAAATACTTTTTTTCTTCTGGGAGAGCTGCAGCCAGGGATAAATGAGATGATGCAAGGTCAAACGGCTAGCACAAGGTCTGAGACTTAGCAAATGCTCAGCAAACAGGACCAATTTTCAAACGAGCCGTGTAAACAGGGTTCAGAGGACAAGATTTCCGCCAGTTTTTTTCTTCGTTGTGGGAGGTGCTAGGGTGAGAGAGGGCCAAGGGGAATGGAAAACCGTGTAGGTCGGGCTTGGTCGGACTCGCCCGCCTGGAACAGTGAACGATGAGAGCCGGGCATGGGGTAGGGGCGGACGACCCGTGGTTTCGTTGTGGGGCGGGGGGAGCTAGAGAGGAGCCAAAGCCCGGAGGGAGTCCATGTGGCGGGGCAGGCCGCGGCTCCAGACCTGTCTGTCTCTCCCACTAGGAGATCCCCTCCGAGTCTCCCTGGAAAAGCGAGAGATCTTGAACTTGGGCCGGGGTGGGGGAAGCGTCAGCGACGCGAGGCTGAGTCCGTGGGGGGCGGGGCGTCGGCGCGCGGGCGTGTCCGGGGGCGGAGCAGGTGCAGAGGCGGGGCCGCCGGGGCCGGGCGCTGCCGGGTCTGGGAGCCGGACCCTGGGGGCGGGGGGACACGGGGGCGGGGCGCCGTGGTGGGCCCCGGAAGCGGCCGGCGGCGGCCGGGGGCCGCGCAGTCTCCCCGCCATGGACGAGGCGGACCGGCAGCTTCTGCGGCGATGCCGGGTGCGGCTGGTGGGCGAGCTGCAGGTGGCCGCCCTGTGGGACGCTCTGCTGAACCACGAGCTCTTCACGCCCGACATGATCGAGGACATCCAGGTGCGCTCCGCCCCTCCCGCGCCCCCCCATTTCCCGCGCACCCCACTTCCCGCGCACTCCCGGTTTCCCGCGCCGCACGCAGGCTCCTGTCTCAGATGGGGGAGCAGCGGAGCCGCGCTGAGAGGGCTGCCGGAGCTGCCACGGAGCCCCGAGGCCGAGCTCCCACTTCCCCTGGCCCGGCGGTGCCACCTAGCCCCCACCCCCTTTGGGGAACCACCGCGTGGGAACCCCGGTTTCCCACGCGGCAGACACCTGTTGGAGCGCTCTGCTGCAGCTCGGCGCCTTTGCCAGCCAGGAGGCGTGTGTGTGTGTGTTTTCCTCCTCCAGCCGGGCGGTCCGCTGCACCCCCTTAGGCGTCAGACAGCCTGGAACCCTGTCCCTGGGCACATCACTTGTCCTCTTTGAGTCGGTTCCCTGGGCTGCGAAATGGGGACCACAGCAGTAGTGTCCCGAGGGCTCAATGAGATAACGGGTGTGACACTGTAGAGTGTCAGGCACAGAGTAAAGGCTCACCTGTGGCTGTGCCTTGCCCTCCTTGGCCTGTCCTTCCAGGGCTGTTTATGTTTTGTAAAGCTTTTTCGGAGATGAACGGCCTCATGCATTTAATGGAGGGAATAATAAAGACAAACATTGGAGGTCCTCTTTAAAAGCACTTTCATGTCTTTGTCTTATTTGACCCTGTCCACAGGACTGTGAGGTGAGGTGGGTACAGGAGGGATCTCCTACCGCGGGGTGCAGTGGGTGTGTGTGTGGCTTCCTGGAGGCACCTGGCCAGTGCCAAGTGTCCAGTTTTTCTATCATCCAGCAGCTCGGCTTGACCCAGTGAGGAAATCTTTAATAGGTCAAGTGTCATATGGAAAATTACCAATGAACAATAATATTAAAGGAAGCTTTGTGAGCACCTGCTGTGTGGCCTGTACTCAAGAGTGGAAATGGCATGAAGCCATATCCTTGCCTTCAGGTACATTCACAAGGGTCACCAACTCTGATGCCCATGGAGGCCCAATGTGCGGGCACTGCGGTAGGCAGCCTCTGCACTGCTCCCCAGCTCCAGCGTGGGATGGTCATGCCAGAACGCTGGTCCAGGGTTGCCAGATCTTTCATATTTTTAAAGAGAAGCTAGAATTCTCGCTATCAAAATCCCTGATTTTAAATGTTAATGATTCAGAATTTTAAAAGGATGCTGTGTGAAAGACAGGCCTCCATTTCACCACACCTGGTATGGCTGATGAACACACAGGCTTTGGAGCCGCATGGGTGTGAGCCCACATCCCGGCTTTGTTATATATTAGCAAGTTGCAATGTCTTTCTGTGACTCAGTTTCCCCCTCTATAAAGTGGATAATTATAATTTAAGGTTATTGAGGGGACTAAATGAAATCATGCATTTAAAAAGTGTCTTATTGTGAGTGTTCAGTAACTCGTGAGAGAAATCAAACAACGCAATCTACTTGCAGAGAAGTAGGCATATAGCTCAGTGTTTTGTGGCTGAGGATTATCTTCTCAGTGACACTGTAGGGGTGCGCTGTTCTAATATAGTAGCCATTAGCCGCATGACTATTTAAATGTAAATCTGAACTATTAAAATCAAACAAGCTAAAAAATTCAATTCCCCAGTCATAGTACCCCAGTGCTCAGTAGCTGCATGTGGCCGATTGGACAGCCATATTGGACAGTGCAGATAGAGAACATTCCCATCATCTCGGAAAGTTCCCTTGGACAGTGCTGTTGCAAGACATTTGAGGTCAGGGTGGTGTCTTATTCTTGTGCATCCTGAGGAACTTGGCCAGTGTTGAGTCTCAAAGGACAGCCAGCAGATAACCAGCATCTTCTCTGTGCTCCTGCCCTGCTCCCTGTCTCAGCGACTGGCCCTACCCGTCCCCACACCTGTCAACCTTGACCATTTCTCCATCTTCACAGTCCACCCAGTCGATGGCCATGCTGTCTATTCTCCCCCCTTGTTTCTCTGGTCTGTCCTCTCACTTCTCTTTATTCTACTGTATTGATTTTGCTGCCAGGTGAGCTGTGGCTCACTTTTATTGTCCACCCTGCCCTCAGGATGATTTTTTCTAAAAGGCGGATCTGACTCTGTCACCCCCCCCTTCTGAAAACTCTTCAGTGGTTTCTCACAGCTCTCTTGGTATTACCACACAAATGCCTCATGCCCCACTGCTGTTCCCTGTTCTCACTTACATTTCTCATTTCTCTAAATTCACTATTTACTTACTGGTGTTTCCTGGGGCCTCAGCCAAGATCCTTTCCTGGAATCCTCTCTGACCCCCCAGGGCTGAGTTGGGTGTCCCTGTACCTTCCCAGCCCCCTGTGGCATACCTCTCTTTGCTGATTGAGAAGGGCTGAGTAATTTCAAATGACTTGTTGATTTCTCTGATTGCATCGCCCACCCATCGATTGCTTCTTGAGCACTGAGATTGTTTGCTGCTGTTATTTTCAGCACCTAGCACAGCGCAGGGCACATGGTAGATGCCTCCAAAATACCGAATTAATAGGTAAACAAAGGCAATCTCAATTTTTGCCCACGTCCCTGATTGTTTACATTGATGCTATATAGGAAGTGGGGAGATAACATGAGAGTTCCAGAAAGTGCGTGTGTAATAGTGTCCTGTCTTTCTTTCCAAACAGCGAGCGGGCTCTGGCTCTCGTCGCGATCAGGCCAGGCAGCTGATCACAGATCTGGAGACCCGAGGGAGTCAGGCCCTTTCTTTGTTCATCTCCTGCTTAGAGGACACGGGCCAGAACAGCCTGGCTTCATTGCTGAGAACGAGCAGCCAAACAGCAAAGCGGAATCCGGAGGCCATCAGATCCCTGGACCTCATGCCTGTGGCGGTTAGACCATTGAGTGTCAAACCAGAGGAGCCGAACGTGGTGAAGCAAGATCCATCAAAACTGACCCCGGGGCAAGGGGGTCTCAGACCAAAGGTGCCCAGACCAGTGGACATCGGTTCTGGAGGATTCAGTGATGTCCGTGAGTACCGGGAGCATGGTTGGTGGGTGGGTGTAATGAGCATTCGTGGGGGAGTGACCATTGCTATAGCTGGGAAGGCAGAGATGCAGAATTTAATTTTGGTCTTGTCTTTCTGAGTACGTATGGGTGGAATATTCTGGTAGGTCATCAGTTTTAGCAGCCCCTTCTCTGGAAAGCATATGTTCTTTTCTGAATAATTTCAAATGACTTGTCTCCTACCTCACAGATCCTTTCTTTTATTTGATCAGGTCTGATATGCTCTTCTGTTGCATTTTTCATTTTATTCATTGTGTTTTTCAGTTCTAGAATTTCTGTTTCATTCTTTTTTTGTGATTTCTGTCTCTGTTAAATGTCTCGTTTTGTTTGTGCACTGTTTTCCCAATGTCTTTGAGTTGTCTTTGTGTGTGTGTGTGTGTGTTGTCGTTGTAGCTAACTGAGCTTTCTTTAAACAATGATTTTGAATTTTTTATTGGGCAAATCTCAGATTTCCGCCTTTTGGGGTTAATTACTAGAAAATTATTGTGTTCTTTTGGTGGTGGTGTGTTTTCTTGATTTTTCATGTTCCTCGAAGTCTTGCTGTGAAGCATCACCTCCTCCAGTCTCTACTGACTGGCCTCTTCTATGCATCCAGTTTTGGATTTATTTTGTTTCATTTTTGCATCAGCGATGTGCTAGAATTTCTCTACTGGACTCGTGGACTTCCACGAAGGCATGCTTTTCTGTGGGTGATTGTCAGAATCGGTGTTCTCTGTGAGAGAAGGCAGTAGAAAATTGTTGTTCTGCCATTTCGATGAGGTCACTCTCTCACGTTGTCAATCATTATTGCTAATTTGGGAAAGGAATAAGTTCCTCAGTAGTGGTTATATGATGGTTATATTTTTGGGGTGCAGTGGATGTTTGAAATGAGCAGTAATTTCAGAATTAAGTCTGTGGACTAATAGAAGTCCTCAGGCTAGGTAAAACCATTTATTTTTTTACAAATGGGATGTGAATGGTTTTCTGGCATGACTTTTAAATTGGCAAGAGAATAGTTCTCAACAAAGGGTCCAGGCCTGTTCTGAGTAATGAATCGGATCATGAGAGTAGGCTCCAATGTGACAACATGACAGCCACTATGTTCTTTTTCTTAAAAGGAAAAATAACGTCCCACAACCTTATAGGCTGGTGGCTAGTTGACTTCTAGCTAGCTGAAATGAAAATTCTTTTGACATTGAAGGAGAAAATGACCATTTTACTCATTTATTAATTTTGCAAACATTTCTTGGGGACCTACTCTGTGCTGGGCCCTATGGGTTTGACAAATGGGAGCATCTCCTTTCCTGGAGCTTCTCTTACACCCTTCTGTTCTAGAATTTCACATAAATGGAATCGCGCTGTGGATGCTTTTCTGGCTTTCTTCTCTCAGCGTCATGTTTTTGAGGTTATCCGTGGTGTTGCATGTATTGGTAGCTCATCCTTTTTTCGGCTGTGTGGTGTTCTCTGTGTGGGCGTATCACAGTGTGTTTATCCATCTACTTATTGACAGATCCTTGTGTTGTTTCTAGTTCTGGGTGTTACGAATAAGTCTTTGGTGAACATTGGCGATCCAGTCTTTTTATGTCCATTGCACTCATTTCTCTTGGGTGAACACCTGGGAGCGGAATTGCTGGTCAGAGGATACGTGTGTATCTACTTATTAGAAACAGTTCTCCAAGGGGGCTGTGCCCCTTGACTCCTCCCAGTGGTGTCTGAGGGTTCCTGAATTCCCACCCCTACATTTCTGCGAGGGCTGTCCTCACAGAGTCCCTTGCCTCTTCCCTGTTGGACCCTGAACTTTGTGTTTTTACTCTCTTTCTCCAGGTGCTCAGGAGAGACTGAGGGGAAACGCCGATTTGGTAAGTCTTGGTATGATTTGGGGCCAGTTGTGTTGCTTTTGGGCCTTTCTGCTCTCCACTCCCCAGGACCTTCCCTGCAGCCATGTTGGGAGCCCAGGGAACCCAGCTCAGCTGGAGAGAGGTTTCCCGTCCCATGCCCCCTTCAGCTCCCTGACCCCAACATAGCTCTTCTTGGAGCACAGTGTCCAGCTCTGCGTTCCCTCATCTGTGAAGTCAGGGGGTCAGACCTAATGAGCGGTGGCATCGGAATCAGCTGTGTGACACCCACCCCAGACCGAGTCACTCTCTCATTCACAGTATTTACTGTGTGACTCCTAGGTGCCAGCCCTGGGCTCCATGCTGGGAGCCCTGAGAACAGACCACTTGTGTTCCTAGTCCTCGTGGAACCATCAGCCTAGCAGGGGCTGCTTACACAAAGAAACTGTAAATATAACTAGTGTTAAGTATCATAAACAAACAAACAAACAAAACAGGCTGATGTGAGAGAGAATTATAAGGGAAACACTGAGCCTGGGGAGGAAGCAGTGTCAGTGCATTGAAGATGGGCCTGAGCCTGCGTCTGCTAACAGAGCCACCCACTCGATGCTCAGATGCTCCCCTGGACTGGATGGCCTTTAAGGTCCCTGGGGTGAATGTCTCTGGGTGCTGGATTTCTAAGCTAGCAGTTCCCATCCCCAAATACCGCGATGAGAGCTAATCTCCTCCTCTAGGGTTCGCTGTTCGGTTTCGCACAGCTCGTGCTTACCCCAGTCTGGTTTGCAACCTTTGCTCCTGCCCTGCAGTGCTGGTTGTAGACCCTGCTGATTCTTCCGAGCAGTGGGGGGCAGACCCCCTTTTCTTTCTTATCACTCCAGACTGTCAACCACATGAGTAAAACCAGGGGGTCACCTTCCCTCTTGAGGTGTGCGGTGAGACCCCGGTTTATGCTGGTCCCTGTGCTTGGGCAGGTATATGTTATGAACGCAGACCCCTGTGGCCACTGCCTCATTATCAACAACGTGCACTTCTGCCTCAAGTCGGGGCTCAGCACCCGCCCGGGCTCCAACGTCGACTGTGAGAAGTTGCAGCGACGTTTCCACTTGTTACATTTCATGGTGGAGGTGAAGCACGACCTGACAGGCAAGGTACGGTCACTGTCCGTGGGGCTGGGTGATGGGTGGGACTTTGTCCTATAAGGGACCCTGAAAGCAAGTGGAGTCCCTAAGACAAGCTCTTAGGTCTGTAGGACCATGAGGGCCAGTACTGTTCAGTGGTTACCAGTGAAAGCTTCAGGCTCAGAAACTCTGGCGCTCCAGCCACCTGCCATGTGACTCCGGAGCCTTAGTTTCCTTGTCTAGACAGCAAGAACAGTGCTCACCTCCTGGGGTTGCCGTGAGGTTAGATGAACAGTGCCCAAGCACAGCACCTGTTCCTCAAAAACGGTGGCTATTGAGACTGTGAGACTGTCATACTTCAATGTTGGCCCTGGGGTAGGGGAGGTGTACCCAGGCTTCCAGTGGGCCCAGGATGGGGACCTGATCCACTAGCATCCTGGCTCACCTGCAGCCTTCTCTTGTAGCAAATAGTCCAGGCATTGGTGGAGCTGGCACAGCGGGACCACAGCGCTCTGGACTGCTGTGTGGTGGTCATCCTCTCTCACGGCTGCCAGGTAGGAGGCCTGAGCTCCTTGGGTAGGTGCCTGGGAAAGGCTGCGCTGAAGGCTGTGTGGGAGCCCCACCCGACCTGTGTCTGGGACACCCTCAGCTTTATGGGAAGAGCAGGGGGGCCTGTCCACCTCCTGTTGTTTTTTTGGGTGCCATCTGGTCCTCTGAGGATTTGGATGCTCCCCCTGGGTAGGTGGGGGGGTGTTCCTGGGAGAAGCATCTGGGAGAGGCCGGGAGCAGACACGCTCTGCTCACAGAGCTTCTACTCCCGGATTTTGTTCAGAGCTAGCACAGCCCCTAAGAACTCCTAGCTCCTGCCTCCGTCCAGCTGGGCATGGTCAGGACACTGGCATCCACTCTGGGCTCAGCCATGAATGTGCCGGATCATTGTGGCCAAGCTCCTTCCTCTTCCTGGTTCTCAGTTTCCTCATCTTTTAAGTTGAGAGTTGGACAGATAAAGATTACATGCTGGGGACCTGTATAACCTCCTGGGTTATATACAGTGTTTGAAAAAAGGCAGCTTCCACCAAAAAATCAGGGCTTTCAGCTTCTCTTGAAAACCACAAATCACCAGGCCAGCGTCCTCACAGGGTTTGCTGTGTGGCCTGTGGCTGGGCAGGTCCTTCCCTTCACGGTGTGGCCCTGGGACCAGCAGCACGGGCATCTCCTGGCAGCTCGTGAGAACGCAGGCTCTCAGGCCCCACCCCAGCCCTCTTCATTCAGAGCCCGTGCTTTAACAGGGTCCTGTTCACAGAGTTTGAGAAGAATTGATCTCGAACAGTGGTTCTCCACATTTAGCTACATCAGAGGCACACGAAGGACCTGCTTGCTGGTCTCCACTCTGGGTGGGGTCCAGGAATTCGCATGTCTTACAAGTCCCAGGTGATGCTGATGCTCTTGGTCCAGGGACCACACTTGGAGAGCCACTGATCTAGAAGAAGCTGGCTGGCATTCTCCAGTTAGGCTGTCTCGGCCCCTGTAGGCATGTGAGTTTGAGACCCTGGAATGGAAGCTGATTGGGCCCATCCAGAACCAGCCTGCTCTGTCGAAATCCACCTCACGCCCTGGCTGGGACCTTCTAAATGCTTGGCCCCCACAAAGCCTCAGAACGGGGATTCTCACCCACCCCCTTGGTTTTGTAACCAGGATTCTTGGTCTTCTAGGCCAGCCACCTCCAATTCCCAGGGGCTGTTTTTGGCACAGATGGGCTTCCTGTGTCCATCGAGAAAATTGTGAACATCTTCAATGGAACCGGCTGCCCCAGCTTGGGAGGGAAGCCCAAGCTCTTTTTCATCCAGGCCTGTGGCGGAGGTAAGCAGGTCCTCAGCCTCTCTGCAAATGAATTTAGTGGGGAAGGAGCTGCTTGCTTCTCCATCCGGCCCCACGCGATATCCAAGGGGTCTCTCCAGGCAGGCAGTGGGCCCCAAACATGGCTACTGTTGTTTGAATGTCAGCCCCTGCATCTGGCTAGCGTAGCTCTCAGCCTTGTCCAGCCGTTAGAGGTGAGAGTCTTCGTCTCACGTTGCATTAGCATCTTTCATGCAACTTTGGCAACTTCAACTCAAGAGACTGGACAAAAATAAACAAATTGGAGGAGAAAAAAAACCTTTCATTTTCCTTATCATCACCTTCTGACCCCCCATCAACTAGACCCCCTTTCCACTACCCCAGAGAAAGGGAGGCCCACTTTCTGGGAGTTAGTTAGCTGGTCTTCTGGCCTGGTGCCCACCCCCATATCCTTTCTCAGCTGCATGGATGATCTTTGTGGTGTGTTTGGACTCCTTAGTGGGGCCTATGTGGCCCTTGGTGATCTGGCCCTGGTCGCTTCACCTCCCCCAGTGTGATGTGCTGTGCCTGTCTGACCTACAACCGGGTCCTCATCCTGGCACAAAGCTCACGGTATGGTTGGCTGTGTCTTATGTGAATCCTAATGATTTGAATTTGAATTTGAAATAGAACCACATAAAAATATCTGTGAGCAAAATCTGAAATAATGTCGATTCCTTCCACTGAAAAACAAACCAAAATAACTCACTGGGAACAGCAAGATTCCAAAGTTGGCATCAGCTGCCTTTGGAGCTCCTGGCCCTGCCTGGCTCCCGCAGGCCGCGTGACCTTGTGCTTAACG
The DNA here is from genome assembly GCA_030015415.1 of Cynopterus sphinx. Taxonomy (NCBI): domain Eukaryota; kingdom Metazoa; phylum Chordata; class Mammalia; order Chiroptera; family Pteropodidae; genus Cynopterus; species Cynopterus sphinx. The sequence goes on from CM057387.1 coordinate 121,922,068, forward strand.
CTGTCGCCACCTGGGGGCGGCATGTCACCTGAGAACAGAAATACCCACCCGTCCCTGTCTCTGTCAGGGTCTGGGGGAAGTGTGTCCTGTCGTCTCCAGGCTTCAGAACCTCCGCCCTGGATTTCGGTGACTTTGATGTTGCTGTTTTAAAGCTCCCTGTTGTTACAATTTAAAAATCCTCTAACTGCCCCTTCATAAGGAGATGGTGCAGGCACCAGGGCAGAACAGTGTGCCACCTCAAGGCATCCCCAGACACGTGGGGCAGATTCCAGAATCTCGACCAAGGAAACAACCAGAAGCAGCGACTTAGTAAGCTGTAGATAGTCCAGCTTCCATAGACCTAGGAAGCCCCCTTGGCAGGCTTGGGGCCCTCCATGGAGCACCGCAGGGGGCTGAGAGGCAGGAGGATAGAAGGCAGAATCCTGGCCTGTGAGAATAGAAGATGACCAGGTTTCTGAGCTTCAGCTCTGTGGAGTGAGGTCAGTGGGTGTCGGGGTTATTATGGGGTTGCCACAACTGTCTCTGTCTTGTCTTGGTCCCCTGCAGAGGGGACCCCAGCCTCCCTGGGTGAACGGTTGTGACCTCCCTCCCTCCCACCTTGCTGTTTCTCACCAGGACTGTTCTCCCTTTTCATATGGGAGCCTGCTGCGGTCTCTGTCTCTTGCTCAGGAAACACTTCCCTAAGGACCCTCTAGGCCTCTGTCCTCTGCCTGCTTTAACTGAGTGGCTCTTTTCGCCCTGCAGTAAACTCTGCCTCCTGCCTGGGAAGTCACCTCAGGACACCTCCTGTGACATTGCCACCCTAGTGGCTCTGCAGCTGAGCTGTGTGTGGCTCCCATCCTGCCCTGACCCCTCTGTTTCCAGGCCTTCCCTGCCTTTGGGGGTGGGCTGGGGTGGGGTGGGTGGTTAGATTTTAAAACTGAAAAGACAGAAAATATGACAGCTTAAAATCATGCAGAATCCTGACCCAGCCATCAAGTTTTTGCCTCTTCACTTCGGCACCAGGCCCATGGGCTCAGTGGGCTTCACTCACCTAACGTTGTCCCTTACACATTTCCCACGTGCCCACAGTCTTCATCACTGGTGGCTTTCTGATCTTCCATGTCAGTGATACGTAATCACTTACCAAACCATTTCCCTAAAGTTGGCCATTTAGGTGATTTCGATTTTTGACTCATACAACCACAGAGGTCTTCATATAAGAGGGCTTTCAGCTCTACTTGAATTATTTCCCCAAGAAATTTCTGGATCAGGAGCTGAAAACATCTCCATGGATCCGTTACTTGTGACTTGACGCCTTCCTTGATTCTAGAAGAGGATTTGCAATAGCTTCAGAAGTGCAAGTGATGGAGAACAACACAGGCAATGCCAGGAAGAATAAGTTTGGAATTTAGACGTGCGTCCTGTGAGGTCCTGTGTAGAGAGGCGGCCTGCAGATTTGGTTGTGCTTTCCAGCAGCAGAGGCGAGATAGGAGGATGAGGTAGAATCACTCATGGGATCAGTTACTAAGGGAGAGTCTCCTTTATGAAGGCCTCAGGCAGGTTTCTTTTCCCGGTCAGTGTCGCAAAGCCAATGCCAGAAGTGAGAGCTAACAGTGCAGGCTTTTATTCTAAGGCCAGAGGTGGGAGGGAGCACAGTTTTCAAATCAACTCCCTGCCCCTTTGCGGTTGAAGGTACTAAAATAGGATAGTAGGAAGGAAGGGAGGTTTAGGTAAACAGGTGGGAGGAGGGGTCCGGGAGTTTTTGGAGTGCGGAGGAGTGATAGGAGCTTTCCCAGATGGGTGTTCCACTCTCTTTTTGTTTACTTACGGTCTCTCCTGGCTGTTGTCCCTGTCATTGTCAACCATCCTGGCGCTGGTTGGTGGGATATTTACCACAGAGATTACATTGTAATGAGCTTTAAAATCTTTTGGAGGTCGTTTAGATAGTCACCTTCATTTTGACTGGTTTCAGCCAGTCTTGACAAGTTCTTAACTGCTGATCAGAGATAGAGTTAGAGCTGGGGAGGGATTCAACCAGGCCAAGCTGAGAATGGTGATTTTTCTCCCCTCAGTTGTCTTAAAAGGGGCACTTTTAAGTGAACAGTTTCCTCGACTTTATTCCTACCCCTGCCCCCCCAAAATGAGTTTTATATAGTTTTTAAAAAATCATTTTTATCTGTCTCAATGCAGGCTTTTTTTTTCCCCCCCAGTTTGGGCATTTACTCCCTAGGCAGAGGACCCCATCTTCTTTGTGTCTTCCCTCAATGCCTATGTTGGTGCTCTGTACCCCAGGGTTACTCCATGTGTGCATGTGTCTGCCATCTGTGTCATAAGCCACGATTTTAAAGAAGGCCTCATAATAACCCGAGGAAAATCCTTGTGATATTGTAATTGGGGAATAAAGCAGGCTCAGTTGAACCTGCAAATGACCAGGTGAAAACAAATCCACAAACGACTGGAAGGAGATGCAGTCGACTGGCAGCCACTGTGGTCTTTGGGCGCTGCCAAGATGGCTGGGGTTCATTTTGTTTTGACTCATTATGTTGAGATTTAATGTGTGGCGGGGAAGAGGCCATAAATGCGGTTAAAGAAAGCAGCCAGTTACAAAGTGTAAACGGACGAGATCAAGAGCGATTCAACACACACAAAGATCAGAGTCAGATGTCCTTTAAAGATGAAAAGTGCCATCCCTGCTCCCAGTCTTGTTCCTTAGAAGTAGCTCCTGGTGCCGATGATGTGTTTTCTTCCAGATTTTTTTCTCTCTCTCTGTCTCTTATCTCTCTCTCTCTCTCCCTCTCCTACCCATCTATCCATCCATCCATCCATCCATCCATCCATCCATCCATCCATCCATCCATCCCTCATATATAGCCAAATGGGTCATACTTTCTATATTATTCTGTGACTATTTTTGGTAATTTAAAACCATTATGGCACAGCCCACATAAAATTTGCCACCTTAGCCGTTTTTAAGTGTCTAGCTCAGTGACATTAAGCACATTCCTACTGCCGTGCAACCACCACTATCCTCCATCTCCAGAACCTTCTCATTTTACAAAACAGAAACTCTGTCCCCAGTTAAACGCTAACTCCCCTCCCTGCTCCCCAGCCCCTAGGAACCTCTATTCTGTTTTCTGTTTCTATGAACTGGACTGCTCTAGGTACCTCACCTAAGTAGAATATTTTACTTAGCATATGTCCCTCCAGGTTCATCCATTCTGTGACATGTATCAGAATTTCCGTCCTTTTTAAGGTTGAATAATGTTCTTTAGTGACATAAAATGTGCCATTTAATCCGTTTTAAAATGCACAGTTCCGTGGCGTTAACATTCACAGTGTCATGCAACCATCACCACTGCCTAATTCCAGAACCCCTTCATCACCCCAAAAAGAAACTCCAAACCCAGTAGCAGTCACTCTCCGTTCCCACCTCCTCCCAGACCCTGGCAACGACTAATCCGCTTTCTTTTCCATGGATTTGCCTCTTCTGGATTTACCTTATAAATGGAATCATATTGTGAGGTCTTTGATGTTCGGCTTCTTTCACTTGGTGTGCTTCCAGGGTTCACCCGCATGTATTATGTCTCAGTACTTTATTCCTTGTTAAGCCTGCTAATATCCCACTGGGTGTCTACACCACATTTTGTTTACGCAGTCATTTGTTGATGGACACTGGGTTATTTCCACCTTTTACCTGTGCTGGATAATTTTGCTGTGAACATTTGTGTACACGTTTTTGTTTGGACCCCTGTTTTCAGCTCTTTTGGGTGTATACCTCGTAACTTTTTATAACTGGTTTTTAAGTTTCTGCATCCTCTTTCCTCCCCAAACTTTACTTAATGACTATGTCAAATTTTTGTTGTAGAAAAAAGCAAAGCTTCTGTTTTAGTTTCTCACTCGTGTTTGCCCATCAAGGGAGCCCTGGCTCCAGAGGGAACCAGGCGATCTTGGGGACAAACTGCATGGAGCAGGAGCTTTGGTCTGTGTGTCTCAGTGACAAGTGGTGTCTGTTTCTGCTCCTTGCAGGGCAGAAAGACTGTGGGTTTTCAGTGGTCTCCACTTCCCCTGGGGACAGGGCCCCTGGCAGCAACCCTGAGCCAGACGCTGTGCCATTCCAGGACCATTCAGGCAGCGGTGACCAGCCGGATGCTGTGTCTAGTTTGCCCACACCCAGTGACATCTTTGTGTCCTACTCCACCTTCCCAGGTGAGTGCATCGGCCAGCAGGTTCCCCGTTCCCATCTGCCCTAGAAGCCACTGCGTGTGAGGGAAAAGACCTGGGTGTGAGTCTTGGTTCTGTCTCTTGCCGCCTGTGTGACCCTGACCACATTACTTCACCTCTCTGAGCCACAGCCCAGGGAGAGGCAGGCGAGGTGCCTAGGGTGCAGAATTTAAGAAGGCACACACCCTTGGGTCCGTGCACCTCACCCTTGTCCTGCCCTTGCCTCGGTTTTTCTCATCTTTAAAGTAGGAATAATAATCAGGCCTCATGGGTTGACGTGGGGGTTCACAAGGTGGCTGGCACATCACCAAGCACAGTGCTTGCTACAGAGCAGGTGTGACAGGTGTTAGTCTCCATCCTTTCCTGTCCCTCAGGGGAGTCTCTTGACTTGCCTTGGTTTCCTTGTTGGGAGAGCGGGAATCATAACCAGGGTTGTGGTGGGGATGAAATGGGATCGCGAGTGGGACAGAGTGCAGAGATGTGGGCTGCTCCTGCCGGAGGTGTAAGTGGGTCAGAGTTCGGAGGTGGCCCCTGCCTGCATGTGTGCGGAGGGGTTGGCTCTACAGCAAAGTCTGGCTTTCTCCTTCCAAAGGCTTTGTCTCCTGGAGGGACCCCAGAAGTGGCTCCTGGTATATCGAGACCCTGGACAGCATCTTTGAGCAGTGGGCTCACTCTGAAGACCTGCATAGCCTCCTACTGAGGGTGAGAGTCTCCAGAAGGAGAGGGGAGGCAGCTGGGAGGGGCAGCGTGTCCTCCGCCAGGTGGGGTGGTGGGGGGAGCAGGTAAAAGGTAAAAGGTGTGAAACCCAGTCTGCTTCTGCTCCTTGGCTGGCTGTGAGAGTCAGTGCTTTTGCTTCTCTTAATGCGAGATGTTACTGCCAGTGGTGACATGTGCCCCTTATTCCCAGGGCTGCCTTCCCCTGCTGCTCTGAGGAGCCCAAGTGACACTTCCCACTCCCCACACTGACCAGGGTTGGATGGCTCAATGGACAGGGCATGGCACCCCTGGAGGCAGGTCGTGGGGCTGTCCTTGCACCCTTTGCCCCACTGCGTGGTCATCTACTGTTAACTCTCAAGAGTCATGAATCCTCTTTATTAGGTCCCCTTCTTGGGCGGCCCCAGATGGAGAACAAGGGAGGATGGCCTGTTAGGGCCCTGGCCTCACCGAGTGAAGTCTCACTCAGCAGCGGTTTCCTCCGAGGGTCCCAGAGCACACACAGGCCCCAATGCTCTGCCCAGATTTTTTGTGCCACAGGATGGGGCGGCAAGGGCTGGGGCCACTCCTCCTGAGGAGGGGCTGGTTCCATGCGTTGCTGAGTGGGGCAGAGAAAAGCCAAGTGCATGGTTGCCAGGTACCATGGCCCTGGGCAGGTGAACCTCAGAGTCGGCCTGGGCCCTGCAGGGTGGGCCTGGGGTCCATCAGGGCCAAGCAGAGCACCCAGCTCCTGGGGCCCAGAGCTGCTATCAGCTTTTCTTCAGGCAGACCTTTCCATCTGATTTAAACTTGGTGAATTTTTGAATTTTGAAATTTTGAATTGAGTTTTCAAAACTTACAGCTGAGATGTTTGTTCTTCAAATGCTCCCCTCTTCCCCCCAAAGCTGCAGTTAGAGGTTTAAAAATGCTTTCTCAGGGAACATTCCTCCTAGCCCCTCCTCTATTAGAAAAATCGAAGGGGTTCTTACTTCCAGGAGAGAATTCACAGACCTCCCCGTGGTCATGTTTCCACAGGTCGCTAATGCTGTCTCGCAAAAAGGCATTTACAAACAGATTCCTGGCTGTTTCAACTTTCTCCGGAAAAAACTCTTTTTTAAAACTGAATGAAGCCAGAGCCCCTCACCCTGCCTCACCTTCACCTCCTAACCTTTGTGCCCCAGGCCTGGCGGGCGAGGCCTGGGCTCTCCTTGGTCTGTGACTGTCACACCTTGAAGATTTTGTAACCTGTTGAGGGCCTGCTCTTTCCCCACTGGTGGCAGACAGGCGCTTAGTGGCTCCCCTGCTGGAGACAAATGACCATGAGGGAGGAAGAGGAGCAGAAGCAGCCGTGGACAAACACGTGGCTCTTTACCAGTGGCTGGTTCCCCCTGGCTAATATCCGTGGTCTGTGACCTTTGCATTTTTCCTAGAGCAGGGTTTCTCACCCTCGGCACCATTGACATGTGGGGCCAGGTAGTCCTCTGCTGTGGGAGTCGTGCTGTGCATTGTAGGATGTTTAGCAGCATCCCTGGGCTCGACCCACTGGATGCCAGGGCCACTTCTCCCTGAATAGTGACGAGCAAAAATGGTTTTGGTGATTGCCAAGTGTCCCCTGGTGGGCCTCCACTTGAGAACCACTGAACTCTGGGAATTTTTAGCTGCAAACAAACCAGCGTTTCTCTTAGATCAGCAAGTTTAGAGCTACTGGAGTCTGAACAGCTGGAATCTGTGAATCTTGAATGAAGTCTTAAAAATTATTCATTTTTTTTGTATTGCAGTATTCTTAAAAAAATAAATCTTATGTTAATATGGACTCTCGTTGGCCTGCTCTCCCTGCCCCCATTTTGTTTCACCTCTTTGTTCTTTCTCAGAAAGGAGACTTTTGTATTTTTTCTAAATATTTCCTATCTCATTTCATTTGATCCCCACCGCATCCCAGGAACGTCACTGGGGCTGGAACCACGTAATTGGGGAGGTCAAGTTGCTTGTCCAGGGGAGAAATGTGGCCAGACCTACGCCTCAGGTGCCTTTCTGGCTGAGGGACCCTGCACTGCAGGGTGACCTTGATGTTCGACAGTGCAATGTTGGGCTTTTAAGCTGTCCCCACGGCCTCTTTGTTGCTTTTAGAGCCCTGGGCATGAGGATGGTTCACTAATTAGACTCTCACCCAGATGTGATTCATGTAGTTGTCACTTTATTATTTGCCTTCTGTGACTTTTCCAAGTATGAAACAGTCCCGGGGACTTCCGGCTGTTAGTTATTTGCAATCACCTGCAGGACACACACAAGAAAATCATCCCGTTAACATAGCAGAGCAGAGACCTGGGCTTGGCAGTGTCACGGCTTTATCTTTCCAAGGCTCCTCGCTGCTCCTGTCAATTGGAGGTGGCCTGAGGAGCTCTAATGATGCTGGGGAGAAGATGTTACCACGGCTTTTCACTGACCTGCTGGGGGAACTCCTACAAATTATGTGCTGAATGTGTGGATGGGCAGCGTTTCAGATTTCATTTGTTCCTCAAAGGGCTTGAGAGCTCTGGAACAGTTAACAGGCACTGCCATTTGCCTGGTGCTGTTGCGCCCTGTGGGTGGGGCTGTACCCTGTTTTCTGTTAAGCAGTTTTCTCTTAAACATTGTAACATGCCAACTCCATGATCCAGAGATGCTGCTGGATCGCTGGAGCACAAATAGTCAAGCATCGTGTGTCCCAGGATGTGCACTGCGGCAATGTGAGGGTGGAAAATAGGAAGCAGAGGAACGTTTCATTCATCATATGTATACTATGGAATGTTATTCGTCTGTTCAGAAGAATGCCGTAAACATATGTGCTCACATGTAAAATGGATATTATGGTGTTAAGCGAAAAAGTCAAGTTGCAGAACAGTATGAATTGTAAAGTCCTATTTTTGGTGGAAAGAAAGTGTGTATATGTGTAACAGATGACACTGTTGATAGTGATTATCTCTGGGGTGTGGAATGGGAGATGGAAAATAAGGGGGGACTTGCACTTTTTACTTGATATACTCCTGTGTTCTTCTAATGTTTTTACAAAGAGTGTATCATCTTCTAAGTAAAATTTTAAAAAGTGGATGCTGAAGATTCATGTGTTGCTGTCATTCAGTGAACATGTGTTGAAAGGATGAAAGCCCTTGGCCACCTGTCTCCTCTTGTCACTTTCTGCTCAAGCCTTTGGCTGGCAGCGTCCTGACCTTGACTTGTCACCTATCTAGGTTTCTGGGCAGGTGCTTTCAGGCACCTGTGTGTGACTCCAGGTGTGAAGATGACTGCAAGGTTTCACTAGCCTCTCTGCAGCTGCTGGGGCAGCCTCCACCAGAGGACAGCTGGCTGCTTGGCTCTGCCACTCCTGGAACCCATTGCCAGGCATGTGTGCCTGCCCTGGCTGCTGTCCTGTGACTACAAGGCCTCTGCCTAGCTGCCCTGCCTGGTGAGGCTTGCCTTTTCCCATGATCCCCTTGACATCTGGCCATATTTTTGTGACCTACTCTGTTGTGCTTGAGTGTGTGGCTGGGAACAGCTGATGCTGGGACAAAAAATCGGGACAATTGCTCTGTGCCCCTGCTTTGGTCCCTCAAGGTACTGCCAGGACCAGCTGCACCATGACTCACGCAGAGCTGGGGCTAGGAAAGGATCCTAGGATTTGTCTGGGAAAAGGCCTCTATGCGTCCTTCCGTCTGATCAGTCTTGGGCCAAGCTCCTTTGAAATGCTAGTGACACTTCAAAAGCCAGACTCAAATTCTCCTCTGCCAAAACAGAATCATGGCTTTCTCCCAATTCACCAGAAATGAAACAAAACAAACCCTGCAAATGAATAGCCACTCTCTTCTTGATTTTAGGTTTTTCTCCAACAAACTTTTCAGGAATCTGATGTCTGTGACTACTTTTTGGCAAAGAAATGCCAGCAGACAGACAAATGAACAAGGAGCCGGCAAGTATTGATGGGAGACTTGGAGGCAGCCACCTTATTTTGACAAGGCCCATTTGACAGCACAGTTTTCCTCCAGTGACCACATGCTTATGACTGTGGTTTCGTATTTGATTTCCTAATGGAGCATCAGTGTGAGTCAATTGAACAGTTCTCTGAAAATTAAAATAATGACATCAGATGCCAGCTTCCCCTTCTTCGGGGGCTCTGCTACAAACAGCGCAGCTCCGCCTTGCTCTGCCTCCTAAAAACGCGGAGCAGTCCTGGTCTGGTTCAAGGCCCATTTTACAGAAGAGCAAACCGAGGCGGTGGTGATGCCAGGCAGTGAGTGTCTTCTTCCCTCCCAGCATCTATCCCCAGGCTTGATACCTCCTCCTCCCTGCCTCAGTCCCCTGGCCCGCCCACCCTTATGATGATTCTTCCTGTTGTGGCTGCTGATTGTAACCCTGGCTTCTCCCCAGGTTGGTGCCAGTTTTATAAAAAAGTAATATTTATGGTTTTCGCTATAAATATGTGTTCATTGTTAAAATAGGAATTGAGCTGGTGTGGAAGCTTAGGAGGTTTTTGAGCTCCCAGGAGACAGCTTTCTGGGGGCACAGCCACAATAATGTGGGACCGACTCAGCCCCATCTCCCTGGCCTGTCCTAGTCTAAAATGTAAAGTCCTGCCTCCCAAGAAACCTTCCAGTCCAGGGTGAACTGAGATGGTTGTCACCTACAAAATAATTGGGGGACCCTTTAGAGTGACTAATTTCCAATATTTAAGGTCATGGGGGATCTCAACCTATTGGGTTTGGGGCTTTGCAGGTAAATATGTGCATAGCATTGGATGGTGGGGTTTGGGCCTACATGCAGATAAGCAAAAGTAGATGACCCTACTAATCCTAAGGACCCCACTGTTAACGCCTGAGGAGTGTCCTTTGTTTTCAACCCCTCTGGACAAGGCCACCCGCTATGTGCCTTTTCATTCAACTTTATCCACATAGAAATGGTGGGGGCCCAGGAGGGGCATCGTAGGGTTTGAAAGCTCCTTCGGGGGCTCCTCCTGGCTCTCAGGAGGAAGGAAGGGCTCTCAGACCGTGGGTGGGCATTGCCTTCTTGGGGCCAGGTCAGTGGGGCAGGGCCCATGGAGCCCAAGTCTTACCGAATTGATCCAGCTGATGTAGTCTGAGACCCGTGTGAAGACAGAGGGCTTGTGGTAGTAGTTGCAGCCGAGGGAGGACCCAAAGCTGACCACGCCGTGCACTTCCCACTGGCCATCAGCCGCCTGGCAGTTCAGCGGTCCCCCGGAGTCTCCCTGAGGAAGGCCAGAGTTCTGTCAGGAGGGGGCTGGGGGCTTGGCTGGGGAGTGGGGGAGGGGCGACAGGAGGCAGCCCATTGGCACCCCACGTTTGCAGTGGATGGACATCGTTCCACTGCAACTCGCCATGTTCTCTGAGCAGTCCTAGTGGTCATAGTTCTTGTAATGCTAACGAGAGCTGACATTTGTCCTTTCTGTGTGCCTGGAACTGAGCTGAGCACTTTCTGTGCCTTGTCTCATTGATTCCTCCCCAAAACTGAAGAGGCAAGTATTGTTCATAGATATTCCCATTTCGCTGAAGAGGGAAAGCTGAAGCCCTCAGAGGCTGTGCAGGTGGTTAGTGAAGGAGCTGAGATTGCGTCTCAGTCACAGTGCCATGCGCTCGGCCACCACTGGCCATTTCCACCCATGGGAAGGGACCTTCCTTCCTGGGGGGCAGTCTGTGTGGGGGCAGAGAGTTTAGGGGCACAGAGTGATCTTAAGGACACGAGGCTCCTTCTCGCTTTGTCCTCACTCTGCTGCAAAGTCCATCACAAAGCAATTCCTCTCCATTAAGACACCGTCTCCAAGAAGGCTCTGTGGCAGCTACCGTAAGGGGACACATTGGGCCATTAATGGGATTAATTCAAGAGATCAACTCCAAGTCTCCTTAGAAAGGCCCTAAACCAGAGAATACATCCCCTTCCTTCCCTACATGGAAGGAAGACTACGAGAGATGAGGGTAATGAGGGACCTCAATGAGACCCAAGGAAGGACTTCCCAGCAGTGAGGGGAGTGGATACTACAAGAAAAATCTCAGAGCATCTTTTCTGGAGACTACGAGCACAAAAGTCAGGATCTCAAATGTCGGGGGCTATTTTCCGGTTCTGCCAAGAGGAAGGAGAATGAATTCTAGGCCCCTGAGAGCCTCCCCTCACCCCCAGGCCCCTTTCATCGTGGAGGCGCAGCACCTGATTTCTACACTCACGTTGCAGCTGGAGATCACGCCATCACCGCCAGCACAGACCATGTTGGTCTTCACGGAGCTGCCCCACCAGCCACGGCTGGAACAGGTGGCATAGTCCACCACCAGCAGCTGGCCCTGCTGCAGGATATCAGGAAGAGCCCCGTTGGCTGCGTGAGATGAGAGAGGAGGCGTTACAGGGACAAAGGGACTCCTGAGGCTAAAAGAAGTACTGGGTTTTCCGGCCAGTCCCTTTTTTCCCGGTCGTTCTTACTTTCCATCCATCCATCCATCCATCCATCCATCCATCCATCCATCCATCCATCCGTCCATCCACAGTTGCAATGGGAGCAGCCGTGTCTGCGTATACCGTGTCCTCACCGTTGCTGGGTTAGTGTTTGGGCCACTGATGATTGGTTCGGGGGTGAACATCTGACTCAGCCTAAGCCAATGAGCTCCTTCTCTGGGAATTTGGCTTTGGGACTAAGAAATCCTAGCCAGAGAGGATGTGACCCTGCAGCGGTTGGCAGTGGCTACCATTTCTTCTAGGGAGAGAAGAAGGAAGTAGATTTACCAAGAAAGAAATTCTGCGAGAGGGTTTCTGGGGTTTCTTAGTCTTCCAGCCCCTGACTCTCTCTTGTTCCTCAAACCAGGCTGTGTCTCTGCCCTTGGTTGAGACTAGCTAGCTTCATGGGTTTCTGTCACTTACCTCTAATATTGACGGTGAACCTGCTGGCATTTGGAGCCCCAGGTCACGAAGAACATTCTAACGTGGTGGTGGTAGAGCCTTCCTAATGGCTTCCAATGGCACTGTCACCGTCACCTCCCTTACTATTATCATTGCAACTAATGTCAGGGATTCATAGTATTATGATTCTTCACTGTACTTCCTTAGGCATTTCAAAACATGCTAAACCTCACCGTCAATATTTATTCCTGTATGACAGATGGGATGTTGTAGCTGAGGGAAGTCAAGCAGCTTGCCCAAAACCACTATGATTACTAAATAATTCACACTCATATAATATTCTACAATGTATAAGGCATTTTCATATCTCTTTTGCCGTCTCTTTTAATTTTGCCAACTGTATTTCCATTTTACAGATGAGGAAACTGAGGCTCTACAGTGGCTTGCCCACGGTTAGCGAGCTAACCAACAGCTGAGACTAAAAGCCCAGCATTTGGACTTGCCCTGGCTCTCACTGCCTCCAGGGGAATGCATTCTGCCCCGATGTTTGCTTCGTAAATTAACAAGAGGCTGTGCTTGTGTCTTGATAAGTATAAGATGCCTCCCCCCGATCACTTCTGCTGAGTTGACATGCCTCCTTGCTTCTGCACATAAGTCAGTCCAGAGGGCTATACTGATTTATGTGTCTATATGTAGATGTACCTCCAGAAAAATGTATCTTTTATACTTGCAGGTTTATATCATTGTGAAAGGAAAAGTCACCCACATGAACCTTCCTAGACTTTTTAAACCTCTGGTAATATTACCAGGGAAGGGCAGGTCCTCTGGTCCTTCTTGGTGGCCTAGCATCATTGGATTTCTGACCCATGGGGTTCATATCAAAAGGAGACTCATGCAACCAGGTTCTGAGCAGCTGGGTTAGGTGGCATGTGGGACAAGTAAGTTTGGATGTGGGGAGAGTAGGGTCCTTTATGGAACCCCCAAAGCTTGAAGTCACAGAGTGAATGCTGTTCTGGGCTGTGGCTTTGGGTCATACAGAGGGACTCATTCCATCATAGTGACAGAACTAATCAGAGCACCTACTACGTGCCAGGCACTGGTCTAAGTGCTTCCCACGGATTATCTCCTTCAATCCTCTTGACAGGCCTGTGATGCAGGTGCCGTTGTCATTCCCAGTTTGCAGAGGAGGAAACTGCGGCATGGAAAGGCTGTGTGCCCAAGGTCACACAGATAGTATGTGCTGGAGCTGGGATTCGGACCCAGGCAGTCTGCCCTCTCATTAGTCTACACTATCCTGCCTCTTCAAGGTAGCCACCGTTTTTCCCAGACGTCTTGAGATGATGAGTGCAGAGAAAGCCCCTCAGTAGACAGGGGTGACATCGCCTCCCTCCCTTCCAAGCCTTGGGGCTCCCAGTGCCCACTTACTCTGCAGCCTTCCCCAGCCGGTGACGTAGCAGACGTAGTTGTTGGGTAGGATGCTCCCAGCGGGAGGGAGGCAGCCCAGCTGGATCTTGTTGCTCAGGGAGACGGGGCTGGCCAGTTTGAGCAGGGCAATGTCGTTCCTGGGTTGGTGAAGAGGCAAAGCATAAAGAGAGGGTTGACTGCTCCTGCTCCGATTTCATTTCTGATCTAGCCCCGGAAGGAACCACTGAACCTCCTGCTTGGCCGGCCTGATTGTGAATCTTCCTTCTGCTAGGGCTACGAGGGATGGGGGAGCGGTTTTGGTTAAACCCCGGGGTTGCATTTTGTCTCTGGTAGAGCGTGGAGCCCTAAATTCCCCTGAGCCCTTTCAGGGGGCTCTTTAGAACAGGATAGACAAGTAGATTTTGTCTTGCAATGTCCACGCTGATGGACATTGCCTGGTGGGCTGTGTTGACAAGGATTCTGAGGTTCTGTCCAGGGTCAGTAAGGAAATCCACGACTGCTTGATGATGTCTGTCCTGGCCATTAACTCCGTGTTTAATTAGAAAATGGCAGCAGATGCTCAGATGGAAAGGCCTTTTGCCTTTACTCTTTACTCTCCCTTCCACCTCGTGTCTGCCCCCCAGATACAGCCCTTAGCCTCATGCCCTTGTCTGGGAGACCATTAGTGACTGGCAGATTGTATTTTCCATGATGGCTGTAATGCGATTGCCCATCTCATAGGCACTTGTTACGATGGGATGTTGACACTCTGTTCATCAAGAGGTGGGTTTTGGGTTTCTTCCCCCTGGATTGGGAAGGAGGCCTAAGGGACCTGTGACGTAGAGGAAGTGATACCATATGACTTCTCAAACTAGGTCATGAGGAGAGATGCAGCTTCTGTCTTCTCCTCCTGGACACTTTTTCTTCGAACTCAGTCTCCATGCTGCAAAGAAGCCAAGGCCACACAGAGAGGCTACGTGCAGATGGTCTGGACAACCAGCATCAGCCCCCATAGGTGAGGGAGGAAGATTCATATATGATGCAGCCCAGCCGACACCATCTAGTTCATGAGACACCTGAGTGGGAGCTGTCCAGCTGAGTCCAGTCAGACTATGAGAGAGAATTATAATTCGTAATTGTTGCTGTTTTCAGCCGTTAAGTTTTGGGGTGATTTGTTAGACAGCAATAGGTAACCAGAAGAGTGGCACTCATTGATAGGACAGATTTTAAAAGTCCTTGGGCCTGATGGCCTTTTCAGTTCTAATACACATTCTTAGCCATCGCTCCCGGAATCCTCTTTGCATATCCCCCATGCCCGCTGGGCTGCTCTGGTCACTGCCCCTGTACCACCTATCCCTTGTCCTGGAAGGTCTCCTAACTTGAGAAGCCCTTTCTGTACTTTCTGTCCACCCACGTCCTCCTCATCTCTCAAGGCCTTCCTGTGTCCTGTATGACTTTCCCAGGTCTTGCGTGTGTGTTGACAAGCCCTCAAGGGCTGGGATGGACTCGAGACACACGGACCCCCTGCCTCCTCTGTGAGCATCATCAGCGCTGGACCACTGTCTGTACTGGATGAAGGAACACGGAGTGTTACGGCCCCAGGGTGCTCCCTGGGGCTGTGATGAGGAGTCTTCTGGAAGATCTGGCAGAGTGAGCTTTCTGGGCAGCCATTCAGGTGTGGCATCTTGGGCTGCAGAAGAGGCCACGCGTGTGCATAAATTATGCAGATTTGTGGCATTGCTGGGTGCTTCTTCCTAAGGCCTTTGTGGAACTGCAGACCTGTTCTTTTGAATTGAGAGAGGAGAGGATGACGGACACCTCTGAGCTCTGGAAAGGTGATGGGGAAGCATGAAGAAGGGATGATGACTTTTGACTGCGGTGATGATAAATGCACTGAAGCACTGCTAGAATCAGGCTCTCTGCCAAGAGCCTCGCACTTCATTTAATGCTTGTTTCTAGATCTGTTGACCTCAGGCAAGTTCCTCAACTTCTCTAGGTCACGGTTTCCTCATCTGTGAAACGGGGAAGGTAACGGTATCTCCCCCCTAGGGTGGGTGTGAGGAATAAATAAGAGGCTACATGGGAGACATTTGTCACAAAGGAAGAGTTAAATGTTAGTGTGTGTGATGGTGTAAACCCGCTCCTGGAGTCAGCGGAGAGCACGGGGCAGGCATCCTGGATTGCAATTCCTGGAGGGCTGGGGCTCCCTGACACTCCTGCCCATTTTCACGAACGATTGCATTTGGCTGGGCACAGACACCACTGGGCACTGGACCGCCTGTGCTCGTGGAGTTAGAAAGCGGAGCTATCCCAGCTGCAACGAGCTGCTCAGGTTTAGGGGTTACCGTAAACCTCATGGGGCTGGGGCCCCTGTGTGTCTCACTCACTGCTGCTTCCCAGGTGCCTAGCACAGGGCTTGGTGCATAGTAGGTGCTCGACAGATATTTCTGGAATCAGGGTGTGAGTGAACCTATCTATGGCTCTGAATTTCGTTTATTTCCACCTGGCCCTCAGGATTAGTAATCGCAGAAGAAGCCTGATGCTCCAGCACATCTTCTCTGGCCCTACTATGTGGCTCCTCCCCAGATTAGGGGCTGGAGGTTCAGGGGTGGATCAGACACAGCTCAGCCCGTGTAAAATTCCATCTAGAAGAGGAAGCAAACATGAGCTAATTTCTAATGAGCTACATGCCGTGACCGGGCCTGTCCCTTGAGAGCAGGAAGGGACAGGTGAGTGGTCGATTCTGCAGAGCACCTTCTCTTTCATCACTTCCTCCCCATCACCCTTCCCAGGGAGACTGGGCCTCCCCGTCCCAGGGCCTTTTCTAAGTGTCCTACGTACATATCTCATTTAACCCTTACAACCACCATGAAAATGTAAAAAGCCTTGTTGGGAGGGGGCACTGTGTCCTACCCCAATGACAGTTGTGGGGTCTGCAGACCCATCCCTGTATCCCCAGGGCTTGGCGTAGGGCAGGTACTGTTAGTGAGGGCCTGGGGTGGACGGGGCTTGCTCTGCAGCCTTAACTGGCAGGAAACCCAGGCGGCTCTGACAGTCTTTGCCTCTCCCTCCCTCCAGTTCCCACCCTCAAGCTGGGAATCTCTGAGGTTGGCTTCCTCCTAGTGACCATGTGACCTACACGAGTTCCTCAGCCTTTCTGTGCCTCTGTTCCCTCTCTATTAAAATGAGGACGATAGCGATGCCTGCCTCTAGGGTGGTTGTGAGAATTAAATGAGATATGTACGTAAGACACTTAGAGAAGGGCCTGGGACCGGGGTGGTCCAGTCTCCCTGGGGAGGGCGATGGGGAGGAAGCGATGAAAGAGAAGGTGCTCTGCAGAATCAACCGGAGCGGCTTCCTCCTCCCTACAAAAGGAGCCAAGGAGGGGGCAGGGTGGCACCTGCTGCCTTTGGCTGGGACACTTCCTCTCGGCCATGACCCTGCCAACCCACTCCCACCCAAGTGCACCCAGACAGAAAGTACCCTTTGGTGAGCTGGTTTGGGTTCCAGTCCTCATTCACCACGAGCTTGGAGACCTGGACAGCCAGCGAGCCATCCTCATCTGTGGAGAGGCTGTGCCGGCCGAGCAGCACGCGGTAGGTCCTGGAGGAGCTGGAAGAAAGCGGGGCGAATGGAGAGGGTCAGCTCCAGGGTGTCCTGTCCTCTTTCTGGCCCCCCATGGACTCCTCAGTGCATGGATGGGCCCAATAGGTTGGGCCCTTGAGACTTTTTCTTCCCTGGGGCAAGTGTTTCATGATGACACTATAACTATAGAGCAATGATAACCACACTACCCCAACTCTAAACCATAGTGTAACCTAAATGTATAATGATATAAACTCTGGATTATCACGAGGGAAATGAAATGAACACAGAGAACATAGCAGTCATTTACCCTCAAGGGCGTTTTCTAATTTAATCCCCTAGCTCTCATTTTGAGATGGGGAAACTGAGGCTCAGAGAGGAGTAACCGATCAGAGTCTTACAGCTAGTTAGTGAGACTCCACAACGAGGAGCCGGGACTCCTGCCTCCCAGATCTCCGTTCTTTTTCTCACCACCTCATTGAACTTGTAAATGAAGCGGGAGAAGGGACTGCCTCGGCCAGTACAGGAGTCACCCCGAAACTCCAGGGAGTGCTAGCTGGGTGAGGTAAGCGGGTCCTACGTCGGGAGGGAAGGCCAGGTGAACAGTGAAAGTCTCAGAAACTGTTTTTTTCCCTGTGGGCCCTTTCTGGTAATAGTTCACTTTCCCTGAGCACATACTAAGTGCCAGGCTCTTTAACGCATCATTTCATTCAATCCACACTAAAGTCTGTTATCTGCTCTTTTTTTTTGACCTGGAGACCAGAATAGAATTCTGTTTTGGTTATTTTTTAGTAGGTATAGCTTTGTTAACCTGAAAATGAAAGCTTACTTTAATTTTCCTTACCCTGGCTGTGCTGTCCCATTCAGTAGCCCCTTGCCACACACGACTATTTCGTTATCTGCTCTTCTGCAGGTGATGGCATTGAGGCTTGGGGAAGTCATTCAAGGTGTTTAAGGGAACCCAGTTTCAGATCTGGAGGCTGCACCTAGCACCCCCCAAGAAGACAGGGAATGGGCCTCCCCTCCCCCCTGTTCCCCTTCAGCTTGTTTCTTGGCCAGGCAAATGGTTATGTGCAAGGCCCCTTCCTATAGGGTGGTTCAGGCCATTTGGGTTCCAACTCTTAGATGACGAGCACTGGCTGGTGGGGTGAGCGGGCTGGGTGACAGGAACAGCAGTTACCTGATGCAGTGGGCAGCTGTGAGGACCCAGTCCTTGGCCACCAGGGACCCTCCGCAGGTGTGATACCACTTGCCATTGGATTTGTACTGCAGGGAGACCTGGAAAGAAGTGTGGGTGCCCTTTGAAAGAAGAGCTGGGTCTGGCTGCCCTTCAGAATCCCCGACAGCTGGGCGAGGGTACCATGAACCAAGCACTCGTCTCGGGTGCAAAATGTAAGGGGGCACCGGAAAACTCAATAGTCAGAATAAATAACATTTTAATGCAACGTTACAAAGAAAATAAAAATGAACACAAAAATCCACGATGAACAAATTATCAAAAATTTAAAGACACGATTAAAAATAACTGTCTGAACATCTTTCTGTAATGGATTTGTCGGGACTTTCCAGCGAAGAGGATGCTACCCCTCCCGACCACCTTCATCTCCCACCTGGATTAGTATTGCAGTTTCCTCTTTGTTCTCCCCACTCTCGCCCTTGCCCGTCCCTCACCCCATACATTCTCCACACAGTGGCCAGAATGATCCTTTTTAAATGTGCATCCGATTACATCTCCTCTGCTCAGACTCCCCATTTTACACAATGTAAAATCCTACACCGTGTGATGTACAAGGCTCTATATGACCGCCCTGACCTCATCGGCTCCCACTCCCCTCTGATCCAGCCACACCGACCTCCAGAAGGTTCTGCAAATACACCAAGCCCGCTTCTGCCACAGGCCCTTTGCACTTGCTGTTCCTCCTGACTGCAATATTCTCTCCTTAGGTATCAGCAGTTTTCTCCTTCACTTCCTACAGGTGTCTGGTCAAGATTACCTTCTCCAAGAAGCCTCATATGACCACGCTGCACATGCACATGTGCACACTCATGTCCACACACGGACGCCCATGGGTATGGGCAGTGGGGGTGGGGTGGGTGGCTCCTTATCACACCCGGAGAAGGCACCTCTTCTTCCTCCCCTCAAGGTCGACCAAGGCCACAGAAGTGTATTTTATTGGTGGATTTCTCCACCTTTGCTGATGTGGTAGATCTGACAAGGAGAAGGGCAAAGGAGTGACATGAGGGGGCAGACGCAGGGGGGAGCAAGTAGAGTGTGGGAGTCTCACCTGCCAGGGCCAGCTGTTGGGCCTCGCATCTTCACCTCCGACCACTCTTGGCAGTAGGGGCTGGTAAGTGGGGACCCCACAGCTGAGAGCTGTGAAAAGAGAGAGGATTGTGGGTCAGGGAAGCACTGACCTTGTAGTCCCGCACTTGCTGCGTGCATTCCCCAGCCCCAAAGAGAAAATCTCATTCTGGAAGGGTCCTGGGAGGTCATAGAGCCCTGCCCTTTGCTTCTCTTCTTTGGAACTTCGCTCTGGCTTCCTTAAAACCAGAGATCTGAGTCCACTAGGGGCAGGGAAGTCCCATCCCCGGTCCCATCGGGGGACAGGGACGCGCTTCTGGGAGACAAGGCTAACCTCCAGCCACCAACGCAAATAGCAAGAGGGCCCCGATCATGATAGCGGTTGGAGTCCTGTTCAGTGTGGCCTTGGCTAAGGCCCTGGTTTTATGAGCGGCCTTATCGGCCAGAGATATACTAGGAATACACAAGGTGGGGATTTTCTCAAAGTCCCATGGAAAGTAGGGCCTGTTCCAATATTTTTTCCCCCATTTCCTCCCACCTGGCACTCTGGATATACTTTGAAAAATATTCCAAAGGTAGATATTGAAAGATGGATTCTATTTGCTTTCAAGAGACTATGTCATATGCTAGAGAAGGAAAAAAATATGGATTGTTGGTCCTTGGAGTTGCGTTTTCAAAGAAAAAATTAGGCTGGCATGCTGAACCAGAAGCTTTCTAACTCAGTGGTTCTCAGTGGGGCTGGGCTGGCCATCAGGAGGCATTCGACAAAAGTGTCTGCAGACATTTTTGGGTGTCATGGCTGGGGCTGGAATACCATTGGCCTCTAGTGGGTAGAGACTAGAGATGCTCCTAGACCTCCTGCAACGCAGAGGACAGCCCATCCCAAGACGTTATCCCACTCCCAACGTCAATGGTACTGAGCTGAAGAGTCTTATTCTAGGCCACGGCTGGCTGTGTGACCTTGGACGAGTCATGAAAGCCTCTAGGCCTGGGGCCTGCCCATCTGTGAAACAGGGAGAGAAAGATGCATCCAGTTCGTTTTCCAACATGGAAGTGAGGGTTTGAAAAGCACAGGGGACATGCTGATGGAGGAGAAGCACAAGCCACCTGGACAATGAGGGTTTGGCAGCCCCAGCAGTGGGGCGAGAGTGTGCTGGCACGGGAGGACATCGTTGGGATGGATCCAGATGGGTTTCATTGTCGGCTCCTCAGACAACAGTCGTTTGCACTTCTTTCTCTAAAAACGTCATCTTCCAGATGGGCTCAGAGCAGGAGCCTCTTAGAAAGGGGGACTGATGCTAAACTCCGCCTACCTGTCGGTCACCTTCACGCGTCTGATCTAGCCTTACAAAGTGCTGCGTGAGGGTCCCCTGTTTCAGGTGCAGAGATGGAGGTTCAGAGAGGTAAAGTGCCTTGCACAGGGTCACACAGCTTCTGAGACAGAATGGGAATTCCAGCTGACGCTGGTCTGAGTTCAAAGCCCCTCTGCTGGATGCCATTGGAGATGGCATTCTGGATCCCCTAGGGCTACAATAACACTCTCCCCACCCCCTTTTTTTTGTGAGGGGGAGGGTGGAGAAATCGAGCAGGGTTTCCTCACTCTTTCTTAGACCTTCACGCTCCTTGCTTGTGGTCAGAGTACAGTGCCCGGCAGGCCGGGTTCTGGTGGGACAGCCCTGCTCTGGGACCACGGGTTCTACCCTTGGCCCCAGCCAGAACAGCAGAGGAGAAAGTGGACTTCAACTGTTAAGACCTGGGTTCAAGTCCTTGCTCGGCCAGATGTGAACGTTACACCTTGGACGAGTCACTTACCTTCTGGACCTCAGTTTCCTACATAACAATCCCGGAGCAGACCGCAGGGACATTGTGAGGGTGGGTGGGAATGTGGGCATGAAGGAATTCTGTAATCACCCACGGATCACGTGAAGGTGAGGTAAGGGGGGGTGCAGAGCCCGCTGGACATCAGAGCACCTGGCTGCCAGTTCCTGCTGTCCCCCTCGTGCCCCGTAAGTGCTGGGACTCTTGTTTACAGTCTGCAGCAATCACTACAACAACAACCTCTTCCTGAAGTCTCCTCTTTTATCTTGAAAGTGGCTGTGAATTTGGCATTTGCTCCAGGTAGCTGTGTTTGTTTTCCTGTGTGAAGTCACTGAACAAACAGCAGTTTGTGATAGGAGGAGGTGGCCTTGTCGTGTGGCCCTCGGCAAGTTACACGGTCTCTCTCGCCTGGGATTGCCCATCTATAACAAGCGAGAGAAGGACATATGCCCAGTCTGTTTCACCACGTCGCTTTGAGGAGATAGAAGTGACAGGAAACTTCATTAAACAGGCTTATGCCATAGGGCCGTTGATTGGGTCACAAAACTGGAAAAAGCCCAGGAGCAGGGTGAGCCTCAGGTGCAGTGGGACCCAGGGCTCTGATGATGTCCGCAGCCTCGGCTTCTCTTCGTCTCTGCTTTTCCCTGGGAGGGTCCACCCTCAGACTCCATCGAGGGGCCTGTAGCAGCTCCAGTTCTCTCTTCTCACGGAGCAAGACGGCTACAGATCTGGCCCCGGGTTTCTCAGCTGCGGCACTATTGACATTTTAGGTGCTGATTCTTTGTTACGAGGACTGTCCTCTGCATTGTGGGTTTGATGTCCCCCCTCGCAGCACCCACTAGGTGTCAGTATCCCCCTCCCCTCCTTCTCCAAGTCGTGACAACCAGGAATGTTTCCACAAGTTGCCTAATATGCCCCATGGAGCATCATCACCCCTTCTTCCTCTTTCTCCACTTCTTGCCGTTGTAGCTTCACATCCCCTCATCCTGAAACTGAGCACAAAGTGAGTGAGAATCTTCTAGTAGCTTCCAGAAAGTTCCCCAATTGTCTGACTGAATCAGCTTCAAGTCATATGCCCGTGAGACAATCGTGGTGGTGGGATAGGGGAGGCGACAAGTCCCACTCCTAGACCTGGGCATGAGGGTCCACCTGACCATGTGTAGGACAAGTGAGGGAGAGGTGGCACAGAAACAAATCCAGGCTGGGGAGGCAGAGAGCCCACTCCCCACTCTGGGGCTCCGTTTCCCATGTATATGTTGTGGGACAATAAGGCAGTTTGTAAAGTTCTAAACTGGCCTGGGTCCTTGAGGCCTCCGTGGGGGCAGGGACACGCAGATGTGAACTTCTCATGAGGTTTGTGACTCATTCGAAAGGCTTCCTCTCAGACGCCCTATGGTTCAGTGGTCAGGGGCTTGGGTTTACGCCTCGGTGCTTCTGTGCACTGACCCTGTGGTTGGGGTCCTTGCAGCTCAGGAGCTAGTGAGAAATGCAGACTCTCTCACCCACACCTGCCATTTCAGCATCTGCAGGTTAACGAGATACGCAGGTGGTTCTGTGCGTTGAAATTTGGGAAGATCTGGGATAGGACACGTTTCATCTCTCTTTTCCTTAGTTTCTTTACCTATCGAATAGAAACAATAGTCACTCCATTTATTTCTTAGGTTGGTAGGTAGAATTAAAATTTATTTACTCCAAACACAGAATAGTAAATGTTCAATTAAATGTTCATTCTTAAATCCTTAGACCCACAGGCCTCAGATATCAGGATAGCACAGGACTCTTCAAACTTTTCCATCAAAGAATCCTAGTGGTTCGGGGGTTTGCAAACGTTTTCTGTAAAGGACCAGATAGTAAATATTTTAGCTTGTGGACCATATGGTCTCGGTTGCAACTAGGCAACTCTGCTGTTGCAGTGCAGAAGCAGCCATATGGGCATAGCTGTGTTCCAATAAAACTTTATTTACAAAACAGATTTGGTTGCAGGTTCTAGTTTGCGGTTCGGTAATGATCTGGGGTCTGGCAAGCAGCAGTCACCACAGCAAGTGTCTCCGAAGTCTCGCTCTTCGTCTGGAAAACTTGATCTGAATTTTGTAGCTTGCTTTATGGCATAGCTGGGTTTATTTTAAGGTAAATTGTTTTCCTTCCCACCAAATCTCTAGAGAAAAATCAGTGCTTTGGGAAGATGCTCCGTGTTCATTCTTTGCCTTTACATGGCCCCCTGGCTCTCCCCCATGAGAACTTTTGCAGGCACGTGCTCCAACCCGATAAGAGGGAGCTTCAGGGAACTGGCACCTGTGACCCACCCCCTGGGAACCAGGGATTCTCTCCTAAGGAACAGAGGGAGAGGGAAGATTTGCTGATAGGAATCCAGGGTGTGAGGTCAGTAGAAGTAGAGACTCCTTCTGTCACAAGCTGCTGTTATTTCATTGGCTCCCAACAGGGAGGGAGGGAGGGAGGGCAGGTGCCCATCTTATAGATGAGGAAACTGAGGCTCGG
Organism: Cynopterus sphinx; assembly: GCA_030015415.1. NCBI lineage: Eukaryota > Metazoa > Chordata > Mammalia > Chiroptera > Pteropodidae > Cynopterus > Cynopterus sphinx. The sequence continues at coordinate 121,945,439 of CM057387.1, forward strand.
AGAGGTTAAGTGACTTGGCCCAGTGAGTGCCCTCTCATCGTTTACGCTATTCATTTGTGCCTGAAATAATGTGGATGTGGTAGATTGCTAACAAGGCCCCGATTCTTTACCCCTCCCTGCATCCACGCCTTTTGTCCTGTAACTTTTCAGTGTCCTCCCGGGAGGAGGGTGACAGACATGTAGTGCTGAGCAAGCTGCCCCAGCCAGACCCAGTCTTGATCAGCCAACCCCCAGCGCCCTAGACTTGTGAGTGATCCTAGGCAAAGTGATTAAGGCCACCTAACTGAGCCCAGATGTGCGAACAATAACTGCTTTTCGTTGGATGCCGCGGGGGGTTTGTGGTTGGTCGTTACGCAGCATTGTCAGCGACGCCAGCAGTAGCTGGTACAGCGGGTGTGAGCCCTTCGCGAACATCTGTGAGCAGTAATTCTCCTCTCAGGGGTCTATCTGGGCTCGGTGACAGCTTCACTCAGGCTTTTTAGAGCACCCACAGCCTCCCTCCCGCCCCCACCGCCCCGGCATGGCCACTAGAGGACTTCGATGTGTGAGGGGGACCTTGAGATTAATGGCAGAATCACACGGGCTCTGGAGTCAGACTGCTTGGGTTTAAGTCCTGGAGCCCCATGACTAGGTATGCAATTCTAGGGAAAGATTTTTAAAGCTCTCTGAGCCGCAGTTTCCTCCTCTGTAAAGGCAGATGATGATCAGGGCTGTCATGATTATTAAACGGGATCGTGTATGTGAAGCCCTTGTTTGGAGCCTGGCCCTCAGGTTACTGAGTGCTCAATGCACGCTGGCCATGGCGACTGCATCAGACACACGATGACACTCTAATGGGTCACTGGGATGTAGGCTCTCAGCCCCCAGGCCAGGAGTCCCCCTGCCAAGGTGCAGTGTGGAGGTGGGAGAGTCAGTGCCTGAGCGCCCGCTCTCCCTCGCTTCCAACCACTGGTGTGTGGCCTCTAGGACATAGTCCACAAAAGCTTGCTGTCACCCAGCCAGATCCTCGGGTGGGTGACCCTACCCTTCCCTCTCCACGACACCCCCACCGCATGCTCTAGATTTTGCCAGAAGGGAGGAGGGATGATGTCTTTATTTTTATGGCTGCTTTACCAACTTACCATAAAATGCAGTGACTCAAAACACAGAAATGTCTCCTCTTACAGCTCTGTGGGTCAGAAAACCACAACCACTGGGCTAGGGCAGGCTGGTTCCCTCTGCAGACTCTAGGGGGGGATCCGTGTCCTTGCCTTTCCCAGGTTCTAGAGGACACCTGCATTCTGTGGCTTGTGGCCCCTTCTGCCTTAGCCGCCTGCTTCCATCCTCACGCCTCCCTCTGGCTCTAATCCTCCTGCCTCCCTCTTATAAAGACTCTTAGGATGACATGGGGCCCATCCTTATTTAATAAATCCCATCCACAAAATCCCCTTTGCCACGTAAGCCTCCTCACTGGTTCACTGGTTCTGAGGATTAGGACGTGGACACCTTTGAGGGCCGTTATTCCCTTCACTTCAGAGACTTCGACTCTCGAACACAGCAGTGGGTTTTGTCCCTGAGAATTTTGTGGAACAAACAGAACCGTGGCACGTGTGTCACCCTGTATTGGTTTATTAGCCAATACAGTAGTTTGGGGGTTTCAATCATATTCCTAAAGGTTTATGCAGATTTGAACCTGGACGGCTGCTGTCGAACCCTGCGTGGATGTCCAGCTGACCTATTGCTGAACCCCTGAGCCCTCTCCTCCTTTCCGTCACTGCGTTGGTTGGGACCCCATAATTGTGGCCTAGGCCCTTGCAGCTGGCCTCCCTGTGTCCGCGCTTGCCTGCTCCACACAGCTGTCAGACGAGTGCTTCAGTGTGCACCTCTGACCACAGCGGTCACCTCTCTGTCTACGACCCTCTCTGGCTCCATATTGCCCTCTACACAGAGCAGCAACACCCCCGACCATGGCCACAAGGCCTTCTGTCAAAGCCTTTTGCTTATGCTCTGGCGACATCTCTTGCCCCTTCCTGCTGGGGTGACCAGCCATCCCAGTTTGCCTGGGACCATCCCAGTTTTAGCGCTGAGAGTCTCGTGTTCTGGAAACCTCCTCGGTGCCAGGCCCATCAGTCACCCTACCCCTGCCCTGTGCCTTATGCTCTAGCAGTGGCAGCTGCTTGGGGACGTTTTTCTTGTCCATAAGTAAAGTCTTTCCTGAGAATCGCCTTGGCGTAGTGAGGTGTGGGAGGTGCACCGTGGTCCCCACCTCTGGGAGCCGAGGTCTGAGGGAGAAAGAGGACGACTGTGGACCCACCAGAGGCAGCTGGGGTGGGGGCAAATCGTACGATAGATCGGCATATTCTCAGGAGCACCATGGTCGGGGGGTGGTCCCCGCTTGGACTGTCCATCTCTGGACATGGGGTCACTCTCTTTTTTGGCCCCACTTGCCCCCTAGTCAGCCTCAGGAGGGCTCTTCCCTCCCTGGGTCTTCATGGCTCACACATACGAGCCGTCCATTCCTGTGACCTGGCCCAGCTCTTTCTTCTCTTTGGGCCTCAGTTTCCCTTCCAGCTCCCACCTGCTGTGACCAGGTGTAGAAACCTGCACCCCCTGAGGGCTGGGCTGAGGTCTCCTCCTCCTGTACCCTCACTGTGCCGAGCACAGGGCTGGCGTGATGTCAGGGCTCACTAAACACTTGATTCTGAGAGCTCAAGCCGACAGCATCCATGAGGTTTGCTCTGGGGTGGGAGGGGCTGCCGTGCTCGTCCCTGAGCAGGGGGTGTCCTCCTGTGGCCACCCTCTCTGGGTCATGGAGGCTGTCCCTAGGGAAGACCCTGTTCTTGCCCTGCAGCTGGGAGGCTTGAGGACCCACCAGACTCCTCTGTGGAGGCCGAACCGAGAACAAGGTGATTTGATCAGGGCCCCAATGGTTCACAGCTGTGAAGTGTTGGGGGCCAAGTGTCTGTTGTGTCTTTAACTCATATCCCCCTCAGGTGCCAGGTGGCTTCCTGGGATACCCATCCACTGGTTCCCCCGGCAGCAAATTCCAAGGCCTAGCCGGCCTGGCTGGGGTGTCTCTCTTTGCATCCCTGGTGTGGGAACCACAGGGGAGGCGCAAATCAAGGATGCAGGCGGCTGGAGGGCCAAGGAGGTTTATTGTGGTAGCGGGGGTCTGTTTGCTGCCCGGCTTCCGAGGATGAATCACAGCTGCGTCTTCTGGAAGAGCAGAGAACAGAGTGAGGCCCTCTGGTGTGCGTGCGTGTGTGTGCGTGCACACAAGGCTCTGCCCTGAGACCAGGAACAAGGGGACGTGGCAGGGAGCCCAGGGTCTTCGTGAGCCCGTCTTGCCTCTGCTCAAGGGCTCTGCGCCCCCTCAGCCTTTCAGACCGCCGTGCAAATGGGGCTCAGAACACACCCGCCCCCAGTGTGAAAGCCCAGAGCCCAAGTGACCCTCTGCCACCCCACCCTCGGGATATATGTGGCCAGCCACGCCTCCCATTCTCCTCTGTGGGTCTCTCATGGGCCCACGTTTCACTTTGGGGGAGCCTGGTGTGATGCCTGGAACTGGGACTGTTTGCTGAAGCCAGTGGACGAATGGATGGGGAAGTCAACCACCGTTTCCTTCACTGCACCCGACTCGAGGCTTGCATACAGCAAGCACTCAATACTTCCTGACTGAGTAAAGGAAGGAATGAGTGAACGAGTGAATGAATGCGTGAATACATACATGCACGGACGAGTGACTGAACCAGCGAACGAATGAGTGGGTGACGGATGAGTGAAGGATGAGTGGGGGATGAGGGCAGGCGAGGGGCTGGCGGGTGCAGGAAGGAGAGATGGGAGGCCGACGCCCACCTTGCGGATCCAGTCGATGTAGGCTGACACCCGGGTGAAGACCGTGGGCTTCTTGAGGGTGTTGCAGCTCAGCCCGGAGCCAAAGCTGACGATGCCCCTCACCTCCCAGGAGCCGTTCTCCGCCTGGCAGTTCAGCGGGCCTCCCGAGTCCCCCTGCACCGACGGGGCAGGTATCAGGCCCCAGGCCACCCCCAGAAGCAGGCTTGGGAAGCAGAGGAGGGTCGGGGTGGCCCCTCAGACTTCCATGGTGAGGGAGAAGATGTGGTTTGGGGCTGCCTTTGCCTCGGTTGGGGAGGTCTTGGGGTGACAGACTAGCTCTTTGATTGCTGTGTGATCTTGGGAAAATTGATGACCCTCTCTGTGCCTCAGTTTCCCTAATTGTTCAGGTTACTGTGTCGTAGATGTGTCAGGGTGCTTAGGCCGTGCTGGAAAGCTGGACAAGTGAGGCAGAAGGGAGTGGGAAGAGGGGTCATGTGTCTGAAAAGAGGACAGTCCCGATTGTCCTAGCTGTTTCTCGGTTCTGTGTCTGACGCCCTAAGTCCTCTGTCTTCCTGGCCAGGTGAGATGACGGCACACAGCACATATGTAGAGACTTATTGAAGCCTCGTCTACTCTCATCAGGCATCTACTCCTCACAGCACCCCTGTGAAGTGCTTACTACGTCTCCATACTGCAGACGGGAAAACCGAGGCTCAGAGAGGTTCGACACCTGCCCGAGGTCCCACAGCTCCTGAGTGGGGAGGCCCTGGGACTCGAATGCAGGTGCTCGTGCTCACGTCTTATGCTCTCACCGCAGAGCTGGGGTTGGGCAGGGAAGGAGGTGAGGGTGAGAAGTTTCTCCTAAGCCTCCTGGGCCCAACTGATGCACTCATGTGGGTCTCCCCACTCCCCACCCACCTTCACCCTCCTCACTGCCCGCTTCTACTTGGCCTGCTGGGGTAGGGGGATAGGGTGCAGGGCCTGGACACTCACGCTGCAAGCTGAGATGACGCCGTCCCCCCCGGCACACACCATGGTGTTCTTCACTAAGGCACCCCACCAGTCTCTCTGGGTGCACGTGGCGTGATCCACCACAGGCTGCAGGCCTTGCTGCAGCTCGTCAGCGATGGGGCCGTTGGCTGGGGAGAGAACGGGGGGTGACCAGGGAGTCAGCCCAGGCCTTCTGGAACAGAGGGCTGGATGGGGCTGGGACAGGACCCCTGCGGGTTCTGGTTAGACTTTGTGGGAACCTCACGCATGCCTTGACGGAGAGGTGAGACTCTGAGACAGTGACCCTAACCTGGGTTGGAGACCCCTCTGAAGGCAGAGAGGGGGAGCAGGCTGGAGGCAGACTAAGCATAGGTAGCCCTTTGAGGCGATTTCTCTTTAATTTGGATTCTGGGGTTATAATTTGCATCTGTTTCCTTATAGGTCTGCCTTTGGTGTCACATAGTAAAAGGTCTTCTCACCCCAAGATTTCCCAAATCTTAATCTGCTTTTTCCTCTAAGTCTTCCATAATTTGGTTTATTCACGTTTAACCTTTTAATTCAGGTGGAATTTATTTGGGCATGTGGTACACCATAAAATCGAATTCCCTACCCCCAAACTGCTCATTTAGTTTATTTAGTGGTCACCTACGTGGCACTTAGTGTGTGCCAAGCCCTGTCTTAAGTGCTTGATAAATTCGAATCCATCTCATCCTCCAGCACCCTTTCCACGCACCTGTGAGTGTCTGTAACATGGTCTCTGCTTAATAAATATCAGTTGTTATCATTACAAAGTTAAAAAACCCTGAAGATCTTTAGGGAAAAAGGAAAAGTGATGAGCATGTGGGGGTGGGATGCTTATTGTGGGAGCTGCTTCCTCCAGGAAGGCTCTTGTGATTTGCCAGGGGCTGTACTCACTCCAGAGAAGGCCCCAGCCGGTGACATAGCAGGGGTAGTTCTGAGGCAGCAAGGAGCCCTCCTCGGGCAGGCAGGCCACCTGGATGGTGTCACTCAGCTCCACGGACTCTGCCAGCTTGATGAGGGCAATGTCATTGCTGGGATTCAAAGTGAAGGCTTGAGTGGGCAGCAGGGCTTGGCCCCCCAGCCGATGCTAACAGGCCTGGGCTGAGAGTCGAGAGTCAGGCCAAGGGTGACCAGACAGAGGTCCTCCCTAGATGTCCTGACTGCCGACACCATCACCCATCCCTTTTAGACGCCGCTTCTTCTCCCACCTGTGTCTTCACATCGCGACAGGCTCAACAGAGGGGAGACTGGAGCAGAAGGAACACTTTGAACCGCTGCGGGCTACGTAAGTAAGCTAAAGTCAATTCAAAAATCACAGCGATGAAAGATGTGTGGATGCAAGTTTAACGTTTTCGTGTAGCCAGGTTGAAGGCTGGCAGACCCCAGACAGGCGTGGTTTGGTTCCTAGTTCTGACACGGCCTGGGCCGAGGGACCTGGGACACATTCCTTGTCCTCTCCGAGGCTCAGTTCCACTGAGGATTACGTAAGAGATGGCATACCCGGCGCGTACTGCCATGTGGGCGTGCAGTAGGCACTCAATCCAGGCTCGGCCTGGCTCGGCCTCTGTGTGCCTCCCGGGGGCTCTTGGCCCATGATGAACGTGGAAGGGGTGTGCTTTCACTTAGCGTTTGGTCATTTTGTGTAAAGGGGTCATCTGCTGGCTGTTCAGAGTAAAGGTGGGGTCCAGGGACAGGGTGAGGCCAGGCTCTGCAGGGGCCTCTCCTTCTTCTGTGCTGCCCCTCCGCCCCAGGGGCCATGACTTGGTCAGCTGGGCACTCACCGAACCAGGAAGGAGTTCCACCTCTCGTGGACAAAGATGGTGTCCACACCCACGAACAGGGAGCCTTCCTCGTCAGCCACCTCCAGGTTGTTCTTCCCCAGGGCCACTCGGTAGGTCAGGGTGTTGCTGGACAGAGGAGGGGGACCGGGTCAGGGTGGCCTCCTGCCCTAGCTAGCCCGTAGGGGGAGAGAGGGAGCAGGGAACTTTGGTGTCCCAGCTCCGTGGCCACTGAGGGAATCATTTGGGAGGAGGGAGCATCCATCTGCAGTGACCAGGGTTCCCAGAGCCCAGGGTAAGGACCCAGTTCTCCGAGTCAGGTCCCCTTTGAGGCCTAGCTGGGGGGCCTCAGGCCTCAGTTCCCTCATCTTTGCGGTGAAGATAACATAGGAACGGACCTTTCAGGACTGCTGTGGGAACGAGCTAGGCCCTGGTGCTGCTCGCCTGCGTCATCTTGCCTGCATCGCTCTCTAACTCACCACTCTCCCCTCTGGCCTCTGCTCTGGCCTTACCTGCTTCATTATTTCTCTAATGTTCAGAGTAGGCTCCCTCCTCCACCTGGAGCACCCTTTCCCCGGACGGATGACTTCTTCCCTCGCTTCCTTCAGGTCTTTCCTCAAATATCCTCCTTTCAGAAGCATCTTCCCCGGTCACCTCATTTAATACAGAACCCATCCTACTGTCTCTTCTCTTCCAGCCTTATTTTTCTTCGTTGCTGTTTGATATGTCATATATTTCCTTGTTTAATGCTCTGTCTTCCACTAGAAATAAGCTAGCCGAGAGCACAGACTCTGCCCTCACTGCCGTGTTCCCTGACACATAGTAGGTGCACGAGAAATACTGTCGAATGGAGAAATAAAAACGGAGTTACTGGATGTAAGTAGCTTATTTGGTCCAGTGCCTGAGACTGTCGTAGGTGCTCCCTGAAGGCAGCTTCTCAGGCTGCTCCTCCGGGCGTCCTCCCTGTTTACCTGATGCAGTGGGCAGCTGTGAGCACGTAGTTGCTGGCGATCAAGGTGCCACCGCAGGTGTGTCTCCACGTGTCGTTCTTGAGGTACTGAAGGGAGATCTGGAGGAGGGTGTGGAAGGGCCACACGTCAGTCCCCAGGGACCCTTACCCCATCACCCTCTCTACCTGTCTCCCACCCCTGCAGTGGTACTTACCTGCCAGGGCCAGCTGTGGGGCCTGGCATTGTCTCCTCCCACCACTCGGGCCGATAGGTTGGGCGGGAAGGCGGGGACCCCACAGCTGGAGGCTGGGGACACAGGAGAGGAAGAGCACAGGTGAGTGGGGCTGGCACCCCATTGGGGAAGGGGGAGGGGAAAGAGCACAAACTTTGGGCCTGGGAAGACGTGGGTTCATTTTTACTGCATGACTTGGAGAAGCCATCTAGCTCTCTGGGCCTCGGCTTCCCTTTCCGTGAAGTGGGAAGAATAGCACTACCCTGGCGAGAGCTAAATTAGATGATGCCTATGAAGAGTTAAGCAAAACGCCTGGTACAGAGGAAAGGCTTCATTCCCTGGAGGAAATGAAAGGTGGCTGGCCGGCGTGAGAGTGCCCGGTTTACCTGTGTCCTTTACACTGACCCTACTGTCCCTTTTAAAGCCACAGTGTAATGGGGCTGTGTGAGCGTTGAGTCTACAGACCGTCATAGCTGGGAGCTGTGCAGAGCGGTCAAGATCACGTACTCCACACTGAGGCAGACCCAGGGTCAAACTCTGGCTCTCCCCCTAACCAGCCACGTGATCTGAGGCACGATATGGAGAGTCACTGAGCTTTGGTGTCCTTATCTGTAACATGCAGGCATTAATAGGCTAAGCCAGTGAGATTGAGAGAGGTGAAGTGGCTCGTCCAGGTCCTGAGGGGAGTGAGTGACATTCAGGCCGGGTTCCTTGATTCCTAATCTGGGAGGAGGCTCCAAACATAAGGGAGAGCAAAGGATCCCCAGCGGAGAATTGCCATCGCTGACAAAAGTAGGCCCCGGTGGTCCCTGGTTTGACCAGGACGAGGCCTCTGTGGCGTCGCTGGCCCTCATCTCACCTCATCTCTAGTCTTTACCCTGGGAGGTTAGATCATCAGCTCTATCTGCCACGTGGATGAGTGGCTCATCTGACGCATAGCTGGTCGCAGTATCTGAACCCACATCGGACCCCTAAGCTCCTTTCCTGGATCCTGTGTCCCTGGGAGGCCAGCTCATGCTCATAGCCCATGGGCTGCAGCTGGTCCCCAACCCACAGCTTACCACAGGCCAGAAGCGTGGCCAGCACTGTGATGCCCAGCATGTCGTGCGTGCTCAGGACCAATGGCCACGGAGGCGGGCGGGCACACACTTATAGGCCAGGGTGGGGGTGGCACCTGGTCAAGGCTGAGCCACCCCTTGGAGAGAAACCTGTTCTGACAAGGCCCTTTCCCTAACCTTGGGTGGTTACTGTTTAATTTGGGCAGGAACTAGGGCTGGCTTGGGGCATGGATTTCCCAGATATCCTGAGACAGAGCAAATTTTGAGGTTTGCAGGTTTGGGGGGCCCCCACCACTCTCCATGGAGTGTACTCTCCTTCTCTCTCCATAACTCGTCCTTTTTGTTATTATTTATTGGGCACCTCTGTGTGCCAAGCATCGTTCCTGATGCTTCTTGTAGTCCCTTACTTCTCCCAAAAACGTGAAGTAGACACTCCTTAAAGAGGAGGCCACTGAGACTCAGGGGTCAGTGACTGTCCACGGTCGTACAGCTGGGATAGAACAAAACCAGGCTTGGAAGACACTTCTAATGCTAGTCTGGGCCTTTAAATGACTGCGATACCCCGATTTCTTTTGTTTTTGTAGCTTCATCTCTTTCTTTCCTCTCTTTTTGTTGTTTTCTCTCTTTTTCTTTCTCCCTCATTCAACTAATATTGTCTGGGCTTGGGGTACCCCTTTTCTCCAGCTCCTCCTCCCTAGGCCGTGGATGGAGGCTGAAGCATGGGCAGCCCCGGGAAGGTGGTTGATTGTCCAGATTCCTTCCTGGAGCCAGGTCAGTTGTCTCCTTGCAAGTCCCCATTGATCTCCTCGTCTCTGAAATGGGGAAATAGGACCAGATGCACTCTTAGGCTCCTTTCAGTCCTAAGGGTTCATGACTTGAATGTCAAGGTCAAGTGGCAGATCTGGGTTTATGGCACTTGGTGTGGGTCCAAAGCACTGTGTGCCCTAGCAGTTTGGGGTCAGTCTGTCCCTTGGAGCATCTGGTTTAACCTATTTGCCCCAAGGCCTGGCTTTAGCCTTGTTGGTTAGATTCTGCTCTTCCTCCTTTTCCGACTCATCCACATACTTCTTAGAAGTTGCCGGGCCCCCAGTCTCCATAGGAATAAAGAAATTCGGAATGCTCCCTGCTCTTTATGTAAGGCAGCACCAACCATTGTACCTGGAGAAAACTGAGGTCGCCTTACTCTGCTTCAGATGCCTAAGACGGGGTGTCACATGCTTTGCCTAGCGTTGGACCAGACACCTGAAGGAGGGAAAACCCAGAGCCATTGCTTTCTAGCTGTGTGACCTTGCATAAGCGCCTCAACCTCTCTGTGCTTCCACGCCCTCATCTATAAACCTGGGGTTAAAAAAAATGGTACCTGCCTCGTCGGGCTATCGTGAGGAGTGCTTGGCATGTGGCAAGCACTGTGTGTAAGTGTTGGCAGTTCCTATTATTGTCGTTTTCATCTGGTTCTTATGAGAAAGCTTGAGTCTGGACAGTCGCTGGGCCCTTTAGTCTTTGTGGGCCCCTTTCTCTATCAGAAAATATTAAAAATGATGGTTTATGACTGCATGGGGATAAAGATGAATAAAATCCAGTTTAGATTATATTCATTTTTTTTTCCTGATGATTTTAAAAGAAACTAAACATTTTCGTGGGCCTTAAAGCTGTCGTGGGCTCCAGCATCCTGACGGATGATTTAGCACTGGCCGTGGCCTCTTCTTAGGTTATATATGGCTGAGAGAGACTTTGGGGAATGTCCTGTGGGTCATCATGAGCACCCTCTCCGGGCTCTGGCGGTGGCTTTAGCTCTGACTCGGTTCAGCTGGGGAGAAAGCCAGGTTCTCACCGGGAGCAGCTGGGCAGAGCTGCCTCTGGGTGTGTGTCGTCCCCTCCCGATGTGGCCCCACTACAGGCAGTGGTGGGTCAGAGGACACCATTACTGCGGTAGCTCAGACTGTCCAAGTTATGGTGGTGCCACTTGGTTGGCTCACCTGAATTTCTGGCCATGGAGACCAAGACTGAAGCAGCAGCCCCAGCAGGGAGGGCTCCTGTCTACTGCAGAAGGGAGCCCTGGGGCGTGGATTTCCTGGGACTTGGGGGTGGGGCTTGGAGCTGGATAAACTTAAGCACTTAAAGATGCGACTCGTGTGCCCAGACTGTGGGGCACTGATATACCATGAACATGGGCTCCATCCCTCCCTCCCTCCCTCACTCCCTCCCACATCTGCCGAGCACCTCCTACGTCTCGGCCCTGTGCTAGGGCTGGGACTGCTGGTGGTCCCGGCCGGGCAGGGTGGTAAGTATTCCTCGGAGAAGCTAGTTCTGGGTGAGAGTTCGATCGGGAAAGGATTTCTTCTCTACGGATCCCATGCCCAAAATGAACTTGAGGACTCGAGAGTGTGAGTGAGGATACTCGAATCCTGCCCCCATAGGGCTGCAGTGCGGCCTCCCAGGATTTGGGACCTCAATGTCCCTCAGCCACCCAGGGTCAGACTGTGCTGGAAAAGATGACCCTGGGCGCTTTGGCTGGCTCAGGGGAGTGGGAACCTTAAGAGAAGCAAAGCCAAGGTTGGGCATGGCGGGCTGTTAGAGCCTGAGAAACAGGGCAGGTGCCACTGCCTGGGTTAGTCATTGGGACAGGACTCTCCGGGGCAGCTGTTTATCCCAGGTGAGGCCACAAAGGGGCGGGTGGGGGGGGTGGAGCTGAGTGTTTCCTCAAAACGAGATAGAAGGACCGTGAGTTCAGAGTGTGGGGCTGAATGAGGTGTTTGGGTTTGGTGATGGGGGCCGGGACTCAGTGGGGGAGTCTCAGCGAGAGGCTGGGACCTGGGGAGGGTTTTAAGGAACGGTCTCCCTCTCTACTCTTGGTTCCTGAGTACTTGGGGGCTCTTCATTCCTCAGCCTGTGCCTTCCGCCCTGGCTGGGAGTCAGGGGGGCGGTGGGTCTTCCGCAGGCTGAGGCCCTCTCCCAGCTGAGACCTGTTAGTGGAAGGCTCTGGCATGGGACAGCTGGCCCGAGGGCTTGAGGCCCACGTCCATTGCCGGGCCAGGTGGGCGCTGGAGCTTGAATTTTAGCCCTTCCCTGTCAGCATCCTCTACCCCTGTGCTGAGACTGTTTTCATTAGAATGTTAGGAATCTGGTGTTCTTCCCTCGGGAAGGCCAGTGAAAGGCGATGCTTAGCCTGACACGCAGGGTTGATGATGGTGGCGTCTCAGGCACCAGGTGGCACGGAGGGGTGGCAGCCCCGCGTCTGCCCTGCGAGGGTATCCTGGCTGCTGCAGTACCACCCACGTCCACCTCGAGGCGGTGACGCTCAGCCTAAACCCCAGCTCCCAAGGCCCTACTCAGGCCAAGCGTGGGGGTGCCCTACCTGGAAACCACAGGGCTGGGAAGACCTCGGGACTCTAGTCAGCTCTCACAGGGAGACTGGGACCCAGGGAGAGACCGATCTGTTCAAAGACACACACCGGGAGCACCTGGCTCTTTCCTGTGTGTGTGGTGGGGAAGGCTTGGGGCGTCTGTTTGTGGGAGCCTTAAGGGGCTCTAAGGTGCATTCATCCAGAATTCCCATGGCCTTGGTACAACTTCCGACCATCACGGCCCCACGGACACTCACGCCCCCTCTGAACTCACCAGGCAGCGTGGTTGGACGGTAGGGGCCCGGGCTGTGGGCGCAGGGCCTTGGCCTGCACCCTGTTGGCCCACTTGCCTGTGTGCCTCTGGGAGACTTTCCGGGTCTCCCTGTTCTTATCCGGGAATAAAACAGCACCCGTGTCATGGGCTGGTTTCGAGAATTGAATGAGTTAATACCTGTAACTAGTGTCTGGTGACAGTGGGGGACATCCGACTCAACCTGCCCTGTTAGGATGAGTCCCTTCTTCCCCCGGGCTTGACATGACACAGGAGACACCTGAGCAAATGCTGCCCTAGCACCCACGTGTCCTCATCCCTATCCCCCTCCCCCGCCTATCCCCTCCATCCCCACCAACCAAGAACCACACACACATAAGAATATAGAATTTTATCTTATTTTAGTTAAAAAAAATAATGGTACCACCGAATGAAGGAGTAGTTTTTTTTTTGGAGGGGTGGGGGAGGTGAGAAGGGAGGAGTAAAAGAGCAATAAGCCAAAAGAAAAAGAACTTTTTATATTCCTCTGTATAAACATATCCGCTAAGGCAAACGCAATCCAGGGCCAAGGCTGCTTCGCTGGGGTCAGTACCTCCTAATTTTTGCAGATTCTAAGGCCAAAAAAATAAAACCTCTGCAAACCCAACGGGAGTTTCGTAGACTCTTGGAGCATTTTACTAAAATAAAGAGTTATCGAGTTTCAAAGCAGTGACGCTGTCATGACACCGGAAGTTGCATAACTGGGGCCTTGATGGCCATTCGCTTATTTGGACCGGGTGACGGGCACAGTTTCACGACACGGTGACAGACACACGCAGACACGCACACACACGAGCGAGCACACGGGAGATGCGCAGGACTGGGCCAGTGGCACAGCGAGGGCTGGGGTCCCCATGCTTCCTAAGGAGGTGGCTGTGATGGGACAGGTCCTGTCGCTGGTGACAAGGCGGTGAGTGTCACTTGGGGAAGGATGGTGTGGAAGGGCTGGGCGAGGTCCCCTGCTTCCCACTGCCTGGTCCGTGCAAACCACATAAAGCACTTCTTAGACGCCTTCGGGGAAGACGGCGCTGGTTTCTTCCCTGGGAAGAAGCCATCCCTCTCCCCCACGCTGCTCTCTCCGGAGCCCCTGAGATCCCCGGTTGTCCCAGGGGGACGAGGGGGTGGTGCTTCTGCCCCAGAGCCTTCCCTGCCCGCGATACATGGCACGGCTGGGAGAGTGTGGGCCTGTGAGGTAGATGGACACAGCTGCCCCCTCACCCTGCCCGGCTGGGCCCCCGAGAGCTGGGGTTGCGTGGCACGCCAGAGGCCTGGGTCCGGTCACAAAAACAGGAGTCTCCCCCCCCGCCCCGACTCCAGTAGCTAAGAGGCAGGGCTGGAGGCACAGGGGCTGGGGCTGGGGCCCCCCTGTGCCTCTGATCGGCTCCATAGGTCCCACTCTACGGAGCCGGCTGTGATTGTTGCCATCTGTCGCTCCCCCCAGTCTCCAAAGGGGCTGAGGGCAGTGCAGCCTGTGGGTTGAGGGCAGGGGAGGAGGTGAACGGGAGAGGCAGGGGGAGTGGCGGGGTGTGTGTGGAGGGCAGGCACATGGGCAGGGCGGGGGTGCCAGAGAGACTCGGGGATGCCGGGGAGGTCTGGCCAGGCAGGAGGCCAGCGCTGGTGTCACGGTCTCAGGACAGGGTCCCGTGGCAGGGAGCGGGGAGAGGTCGGGCCACGTCTGTGAGACCCGTCACATGGCCTCACTCACAGACGCCTGCAGGTTTTCGGGGTGGTCCCCGCAGGCAGAGCTGGGCATTCAGGCTCGGCCTCCCGGTTGTCCGCCCTCCCGCCTCGCTGGCCGGGCTGGGCGCCCGGCGGGGGCCAGGCGGTCGGGCCACAGCCCCTCGCTACTTGAAGGTGGACTGCAACTCCTTGAAGGCCGCCTTCCGCTGCTTCATCTCCTCCGCCTGCTTCTTCCTCTCCTCCTGCTCCGCCTTGATCTCCTCCTCGAAGCGGCTGGACACACTGATGGCCTGGACCTGGGTGGAGTGGGAGTGAGGGCCTCAGGGCTGGAGGGGTCTCTGCCTCCCCGTGGGCTTTCTCTGGGCTCCCCCCAGCTCCGGCCCTGGGCCGGGCACTCCATTCACCCCTCGGGGCCTCAGTTTCTCCTTTTAGAGCCTGATGCTCGATAACTGCCCCCATGGATCCATGGGGAGGGTTGAAAGAGAACACACATTCAGTGGCTGTCGCACACTACGGGTCCTGTAACTTCTGATGTACCCTTCTCCTGTCTCCTGTCCGGGGAGCCCAGCTGCCCACTGGTCCCACTGATGAACCCCGAAACACCCCCTCAGCCCTCAAGGCCCCGAAGGAGGTGGGAGGTGGCTTTTGGAAGCAATGTTCTTAGCTAACAGGGGAACAGGGACAAACACAGGAAGGGGGTGTCCCAGGGCCCTGGGAGGGCAGGATCCAGGGGCCACACCTGTTCCCTCCATGTCGGCGTGTGCTGAAAGGGGAGGGTGCTGTGCATGACGGTGGCCCCTGGGGTCTGCCAAACTCCCTCCAGGCTGGGGCTGGAGGCGCTACTGTCTCCCAGAGGCCCCGGGAGCCAGTGTTTCTGGGCCTGCTCTGCTCTCTCTCAGGCCCACCCTTCAAGGCCCAGTTCTGCGGGGTAGTGCCTCTATATGCCAGGGGCAGGCAGCTCAGTCTCTGCCACCTCTTCAAGGGTACATACTCCTCACCTACCCCCAGGGCAGGGAGAGAAAGGGGAGGCTGGGAAGGATCACAGTCTGGACGGGAGGGGACAGGCGCAAGGAGCACAGTGGGCCTTGCCCAGCCCAGCTGGGGCGTCAGCTCCATGTCTTGTCTACAGCCTCAACAGGGCTGGGAAGGGGAGGTGCTGACCCAGGAGCTGACCCACGGTCCTACTTAACCCCAGCCAACCCCACCCTGGAGCTGGGGTCAGGTAGAATCCCAGCTCAGGCTCCACGTGTCCTCCTATGCCTTACCTTGGCCTCAAAGAAGCTCTTGGCCCCCTTGACGCCCTCGGTGGAGACGTCAATCTCGGAGAGGCGGGCCAGCACGTGCAGCCCGCTGTCCTCCTGCAGCTCCCCGGCCGCCGCCTTGCGGAAAATCAGCAGGAACTGAGGCAGAGAGAGAGGCACACGGCGTCAGGGCGGGAGGGAAAGAGGCCGGCCTCCCTGGGAAGAAGGAGGTGTGCTCACGGGGCCGGGAGCCAGAGGTCTGGGTCCTCCCTGTCCACGCTGTGTCCCTGCACAGGCCCTGTGCCACTCCCTCCCTGGGCCCCGGCTTGCCCATCTGTACAATGGGAGGCTAGGGGACCCGTCTCCTGCCCTCCCAGAACCCGGGGCTACGGCAAGCCCGCTCTGTCCACCAGGAGACTTGACGACATGGCCTCAACTTACCTCTAACCTTGGTCTACACTGCTCCCCAAACCAACTCACTCTAAATTCCACTTTCTGAGCCCTAAAAGGTACACGAGGATGCCCCCTTTACAGAATGTCGGAGACAAGAAAAAACCCGCCCCGAACCTCAGCTCCAGAAACTGAGGGAAGAAGCTGAACCCATGTCCTGACCCTGCGCTGCCTCCCTTTCCTCCCTGCCACGTGTCCTCCCGCCTGGCATCTCTCTCTCGCCCTCCCTGCTCTGCGCTTCCTTCCTTCCTCCCTTCAAGGCCTGGCCTGAGCCTTGACAGTCCCGAGAGGCACCCTGCCCCTACCCCGGCCTTGGACCCACGCCGCTGTGGTCCAGTCCCACTGCTCGCTAGCTGGCTGTGGGCCTGCATCTCTCCCTGCACAGAGCAGGCACGCCTGTGGGTCCCAGGTCAGAGTGGGGGCCGAGTGACGTCCCCCGGCACAGTGCTCAGCGCCTCTTGGACCCACAGTACGTGTCACCCCTTCTGTTTGTCCCCCTCATCTCCTGCATCCCAGCATCGTGTCATTTTGCTCTGGGCTTCGCCCCCTCTCCACTCCAGGACGCTTGGAGCCCAGGGCCTTTCACGGTATTCCCAGAGCCCACACGGGGTCAGGTATACAGAAGTCACTCAGTGAGGGGTCCTACATGATGGAATGGATGTCCCTCCTGCTCACTTAAGGTAACTCAGACCACCCCCGCCGGTGCCTGCTCCAGGATCCACCCGGAGCCTCACTCAGCCATCTATCAGCCGTTCAACAGCAGCGGTTCAAGGACAGTGTTGCTCAGTGACAAAGCGGGGTAGTCTCTCCCTGCCACCGAGCCCTCAGGGGCAGCCCGCCAGGGGCAGCGGGCTCACCTCCCGGAAGCTGAGCTTGCTGTCGAAGTCCTCGTCCACCTCCTTGATCATGTTTTTCAGGCCCAGGTGGGTCTGGGGGGCCCCAAGTTTCTCCATCATGAGCTTCAGCTCCATCAGGTCAATGAAGCCGTCCCGGCCGGCATCATACCTGTGGGCACAGAGGGAGTCCTTAGGATATCCTGGTTCCTCATACCTGACCAGTCAGGGTGGTCACAGGCCTGAACGCAAGGAGCCTGGGGGTTTGGAGGGCACCATCTACCAACATGTCATCCCATCAGAGCTGGAAGGGACACCAGCCCAGGTGGAATCCTGATTTGTGGCCCAGCTACCACTTGGTTACCTCTGATAACGGGGGACTCACTCACCATTTGGCCTGGCAACCTCCTACATGTTGGAAGAGTACTGCTTTGGACGAGCCTGCTGCACTAGGGAGCTGAAACTGTAGCCTCCCTGCACTGAATGTGACATAAATCACAGTACCGTGGGGCTGTGGGTCAGGAGGGTGTGCTCAGACGTCAGCACCCACTGACCGTCTCCGTGACCAGCTGGCTTACCAGCACTGCCACGGGCCCTTGGGGAACACCTTGGCCTCACCACTTCTCCACTCCCATCCCCCACCCAGGAGGGAGGCAGAAGGCACCACACGTCAAGGGCAGGGCCAGAGGTCACAGAAGGGAGGTCCACTTCTAATTATCCTGGAAGTGGCCTGGGGTGTGTTCAGGGAACAGGTTGTACGGGGTGCTGCAGTGGGCAGTGGGAGGTGGGTGGGCGGCGGGGGCTGCAAACGCTTGGGGCAGTGCCTCTGCCCTGCACACTGCAGGTCTCCTTTTTCTGCCACCAACAGCCAGGCAGAGACAGGGATGGGAGGGAGGTGGAATCCAAATGTCCCTCTAGACTCGCCTCCCTGCGGGAGGAGCTTGCGTCAGAGCTGGCCTCCATACCCTGTCCCCTGCCTGGAGCACACAGCACTGCGGACATGGGCGCTGGTCACACGGCCCAGCCGGGCCCTCTGTTCAGGCTAACTCAACACCTGCCTGTCTCCTCGTGGCTGGGGGGAGCGGTCTCAGAGCTGGCAAAGGGGGCCCTTTGGGCCTGAAGCTTGCACAGCCACCAAGGCCTCCAAAGCTGGCTGGGTGACAGCGCTGGTGGCAGTGGCATGAAAAGAGGGGCTGGGGTCCAGAAACCTATGTCCTGGAGACTTGGAGCTGCTACACAAACACAGACCTCACTCCTCTGCGCCCCGCAGGGCTCCCTGGCTCCTGTCCCCTTCTCTAGTCACACATGAGCTTCACGTGACTTGGACACCTAAGAGCAACCGCTTCTTGAAACCCGTCTTTGTGCCGGGAACTTTATTCTCTTTAATCCTCAGAATAACCTGATTTTATAAGGGAGGCTCAGAGAGGTTAAGTGACCTGCTCAAGGTCACAGAGCATCCGCCCCGTGCCCGTTGAGCTCATAAACCTGCACGTTTCCTCTGCGCCCTCCCCACCTGTCCTGGGGCTGCCGGCAGAACAGACACGTCTGCCGGGAGCTGCGAGCGCAGCATTTGTGCCGGGGTATAAATAGTTCACGAGTGAGTCAGTGGCTGGAAATGAGGCAGCACAGGGAAGCCGGTGTCTGGGAACGCTGGGTCCTGAGGCCTCCTTCCCCTCCCTGCAGTGAGAGGGCTGCAGTGGGCGCGGATGCGCCAGAGGCCCCTGCGGGCAGTGGCCACAGCTGGGCCGAAAGCAGACGTGAGAGAAGGTGGTAGAGGGCTGAGGGGCTCAGGAAGGTCAGGCAGGCCCGTGGTCCCCTGGTCAGGTTCCACTTAGAGCTGGAGGAGCCCCGGGTGGGGAGGGGGGCGCAGTGAAGCCCCTTTCCTCTTCCACCTTTGGAGCCTGCTTGCCAGTTGGTATGGGGCTGGCAGGTACTGGAGCAGCGCTGAGGAGAGTGGCCTGGTGAAGGCATCAGTCCTGCCCGGGGAAAGTCACCTCAGGAAAACAAAGTCCCTGCCACTTTCCGAACCTGGGATTCCGTGATGGTCAGCGGTGACGTGTCAGGGCTGGAGCAGGCTGCTGGGTTCCTGTAGCCTGGCACGGCGGTTTGTATGTGCCAAGCACTTAGCACAGCGCCTGGCACACGGAGCTGGCTCTGGAAGTGGCAGCTTCCACCACTATAAGGATATTCAGTTGCCTTTCGTAAGCTCCTACTACGTGCCAGGCATTTTTCTCTTTATAACCTCCGTGCCCAGCCAACCTGGGAAATCAGTACTATGTCCTTTAGGCTCAAGTGACTGATGAGGGAACAAGGATTGTAGAGGTGAGGGCACTGGCCCGATGACCAGCAGGCCAGGGATTCGGACCCCGTCCCCACGGTCCCCACACTCCACTCTCTCTGCCACCCACCCCTCTCCTGAGCCCAGCTTTATTTACTGCTCAAGTGGCAGGTGTCCCCCGCAGCCCGGGGTGGCTCAGTTTCAGAGACAGTACAGATAAAGTGTCTGGATTTGGACGGAAGCTCGGGCTCTGGCAGCTCCAACCGCAGCTTCCACCGCCGCCTTCATCAATCAAGGCTCAATCAATTACTGGGTCTGGGCTCCATCCTGGGCAGGCTCCAGGCCCCAGGGGGACAGTGCAGGGGGTGGCCACAGTGCCAGTGGCTCAACCGCCAAGGGGTGGTGACAGAGGTCAGGAGAGGCCAGGTGCTGGGGTGGGAGTTGGGGCCTCCAGAGGAGGTGACACCGTGAGACCCAGGAGCAGGCACCTACCATGTACCCTGGGCTCTGGGTCATTGGGTCAGGCCGGTACCAGGGTTACCCTCATTCAAGATGACCTCGAAAGTCTGCTGAGACTGACTAGGTCCAAACCTCAGGTCTGCCACATGCTGGCTGAGTGACCCTGGTCAAACCACCTGTCCCCGCAAACCTCAGCTTCCCATCTACATCATGGAGATCGAAGGACCCATCTCAGGGTTAAGGCAAAGATTAAAAGAGACAATCCAAGTTGATTCTCAGCACAGAGCCTGGTCTATAGTGAGCATCTAATGCCAGCTACAAGCGATGATGATGATGATGATAATAATAATAATAATAATAATAATAATAATAATAAATGAAGATGAATTATTATTAACATCTACCTTTAGGATTAAAGATTAAATGAGATTACAGATAAAAATGCAGATGCTTCAAACCTGCTAATTTCATTATAACAACAACAGTGGCTATTGGGAACTTATGTGCAAAGTACTTAACACAGTATCTGGCACACAACGTGACTGACAGTAAGAATACTAATGACAGAAAATACAATGGCTTCTTCCCAGGACACCAGTCCGGATGGTGCATGGCTGGGCAGACGTGCTTGTGGCCTGGCTTGGAGGCAGGGGCTGGACAGGATGACCCAGAGGACCCTCCAGCAGCTATCCCTCCTCTGAGGGTCCTGCTCCCGACCATCAGGCCTGATTCAAAGACCCTGCCACCTGGGGAGGTGGAAAGACAGAAGGACAGAGCCTTTCGCTCTCTCTCCGGGCAGAGGGAGAGAAGAGCCTTGGCCCGGACAGGGAGGGAAGTGACAAAGGGGAAAGTTGTCACTGTGCCACCAGCAGGTGGACGACCGGCGGTACAGGAGAGAACGATGTTCTAAGACGGCTGGAAACAGGCACATCCCCACCTGGGGAGACCCTCTCATCCATCAGCCCTCTTCCTGAGCTGGACCAGGGGCTGTAGGGCGCTCGGAGGACCCAGGGAAAGAGTGGGCACATGAGACCCACCTGGAGAGCTTGGCCTACGCCCCTTCGTGTTATGTGGCGAAATCAGGGCCCAGAGTGGGCAGCAGCGAGCGCAAGGTCACACAGCTGGCAGACCGCGGGATTCCAAAATCTTCGCCCCTGCCTGCCTGCCTCTTCTTCCTGGGCCCATGGAGGGACCCAAATGCTCAAACTTGCAGGGCTTGGGGAGGCTGAGCTGAGGGCCTGGCCTGGGAGAGGGTAGGATGGGCCATGAGGCTCCAGGGCCGGGAGCTCAGCACTTTTCTCTGGCACTGGAGGGAGGCGCTGGGCCTGGCACTGCGCCCACATTCCTCCTGCCTCCCCCTGAACAGCCCTCTGCAGGGAGGGCCCCGCAGCTGCCGCCCCGGATGCTGGTGATAAAATCCCCTCCCATCTGCCCTTGACCGTGGCGCAGCCGGCCACCACCACCCAGGCGGACTTTGCCCCTTTGGGCTAAGCGTGGCCCACTCGCTGGCTGTTCCTCTTCCCCTGGTTCTGATAACAGGAGGTTCTGATAATGTGGGGGCGGGCACGGCTGGCTTCCACAGCACCCAGCCTTGACGCCTCGGCCCTGTACCCAGGGCTTGTGCCCGTTTCATAAGAATATCATCGGGGCTCTGTCAGGCACCATGTCACATCCTCACAAGACCTCCATGCAGTGGCCGTACATATCCCCATAATACAGACGAGGAGACCAAGGCTCAGGGAGGAAGTGGCCTGGCCAAGGCCACAGTTGACAGGGACAAAGCTGGGGTCTGAACCCAGGCCTGGTGGAAAACACACACTTTTAACCACTGTGCTCTGTCCTGATGCCCACAGCGTCTGTCGGGAGGGACGTCGGAGGCCACCTCATTTAGCCATTCCTGAGGGGCGGATTCCGAGCGCAGTTTTCCTGCTTGGTGTCTTGAATACCGCTGAGGACGGGAGCCTCCCTAATTCCTGCAGGCAGCCCGTTTTGGCTCTGGAACTGTCTAGTGGAAAGCCGTTCCTCACACATGACCCTCCCCACCTGTCAGCTGTCCCGTACAATCTGATGACAGAACGGGGAGGAGTTACCACAGCCGCACAGGGGGGATGGGGTGTGGGGTGGGAACAGTTGGTTGGGGAGTAGAGGGCTGATTCCCACCTCAGGCCTTCGCGGATGGCCCCTCGGTCCATGTGGGTCCCCAGGAGGACAGATTGTTACACCAAGGAGTCCCCAGGCCCACCCAGCTTTGGCCTCAGCATTCAGACCTGGTCCTCTCCCACCCTGTCTGGGGAGGCCTCTGTGGCTCCTAGGCCCCTACTCTTTGTCCTGCAAAATGGGAAGGCAGGTCCCTTGGGGCAGGAAAGTTCTGGAAGACAGGAAAATTCTGGCCTTGCTATTACAGCCAGCTTGGCCCTGCCCCCCCCCTTCCCACGCAGGTGGATGCCCACACGCTCAGTGACACTGCTCTGCTCGGCAGTGCCCTTCAGTTCCTGCCGCCCCCACCCCGAGAAAGCCTGACTCATGTGGGGAAAAGCCCGGCCACTCACCACTTCCTCTCGTTCGTATCTGCGGAATCTGAAACTCGATCTGTCGCCCCGTGTCAGCCAAGGAAGGGTGAGCGTGTGCACGCGTTAAGCGCATACATGTGGCTCTCAGGGACAAGTGGGAATCTCCTAGGCTGATGGCGCTGTCCTGGGGGCTGTCAGGGCTCGGAGACACCCTAAGCTGGGGGTCAACCACCAGTTCTGAGCCCCAGCCTGGGAGGGGCGACTCCCTCCACCTGTGGCGTCAGCAGTGGGTTTCCTGCCAGCTCTTAATAACAACTACTGTTGTAGGAGTGGCTGCACAGAGCGCGGAGAATCCCTAATAGAGCCAGTGCTTATTATGTAACTGAGCCTTCCCCCCACTCGTCTGGCGAGCCCCCCACTGCTCAGACTAAGTAACTCGCCTCACCTGAGGGTCAGCCCTAGGGGAGTGGTACTGAAACGGCTGTGGGGGGCCTAGCGCTTCATAAACAAAGTACAAAGTGTAGCCCCTGGATCTTGTTAAAATGTAGATTCTGATCCAGTAGGTGTGGGGTGGAGTCTGAGCATCTGTGTAAACAGCACTGAGGAGTGTTTCTCCTTCTGGGGGATGCTGATGCTGCTCTATTTGGGTCCCCTGGGAGCAAGGGAGTTGGGAGTCAGCGAGACCCAAGTTCAAATCCTGTCTCCACTCCTTACTAGCTGTGTGGCTTCGGATGAGTCACATAAATCTCCTTGGGCCGCTTATCTTGTGAAATGGGTGATGATAATCTTACAGGATTAAGCAGAGATAAGGGGCCTGGAATGGAGCAGAGGACAGTGGCCCTCTCTCTCGGGAGTGTTGGCAAGGGCTGAAGTTCCGTCTCCATGCAGCTCAGGCATCTAGGGCCTGGCTCCCTGCTCACTGCACCTTTTTGGCACGGAAATCCCACTTCTCTGAAGTCCTTGAAAAGCAGAAGTCAGCCAAGGGGAAGGCTGCTCGGCAGTCAGAGGGAACTGGGCTGCCTGAGGGTGCTGGGACCGTCCCTGCTGAGGTGGCGGGAGCCTCCCTCCTCCGGCTGGGCTGGGTTCTCCTTGCAGAAAGGGCCTCTGACCTCAGGGCAGCGGGGCTTGGGCTCCCAGACCCTGGACCCTGAACAGTGGAATCCAGGCCTTGGGCCCAGAGGGCAGCGGGGAGAGAAGACTGGCCAGAAGGCACAGAGCAAAGGGGAACAAAAAGCGCCTGGGGGGAGGAAGGAGAAAGGTGACTCAGAATCAGAAGGGAAGAAGAGCTGAGGCTGAGTGCTGAGGTCAGGAAATCCACCCTCGCTGGGAAGTCAGGCCCCTGGCTGCTGCACCTGCACCCTCCGTGCCCCCAGAGGGCTTCCCCTGGGACTCTCAGGGTCCCCTTGTCTCCCCAACCCTAAATACAACTCTCACCTGGCCTCCGGAGCTCCCTGTGGGCGGACTAATCCTGCCTCTGCTGCTTGCGATAACCTCATAACGTCGGCTAAGTGACAACCTCCTTGAGCCTCAATTTCCTCATCTGGCAAATGGGGATGATGATAACACCCACCTCGCTCTATGGGTCTGAGGATTAAACTCGATTTCTGAAATAACATGCACAGCCTCCCTCGCAGAGAACATTCAGCCCTCGTGGTAGAAATAAGGAAATGGAACCTTCCAGGCCTAGCCCTGGGGGCCCATCCTCTCTATACATTGCTGCTCTCTGGAGACTAAGTTTCTCAAACGCAGGAACTTTATTCTTCCCTGGTTCTCTGGGACTTGCACGCAGCAGAAACTTAACAAAATAAGTTGGATCGACGAGCAAAGGAGTGGACCTGAGTCTTCATCATCTGTGTTTTTAACAGCCGGCAGACAGGACATTTAAAACTTAATCCTCAGAACTTCACCTGGTGGGTCCTGTAGCCCCAGGGGGCACTAAGGCTGGGAGAAGCAGAGCACCCTGCCCGAGTCACCCAGCTGGGCGGTGGCGCTCAGGCACTAGAGGGCCACGCTTGTTTACTCCGGAGCTGCTGTGTGTTCTCTTTTTCTCGCTGCCACCTGCCTTCCATGTAATTACGTGATAATGAATTCCTTTCTCCATTTTTTGTTATTTATCGAAGCCACATGTAGCTGTCAGTCAAAGCGTCTGTTCAGCAGGAGAAAAGGGTTCTCCTGCTGGGTTCCTGTCACTTCCGACCAAAGCAAGAGGGTTGCTGCCAGCCCCACAGCTCCGTGGATGGGGGTGGGGTGGGTAAGTGGAGGCAGCCAGTGGCTTCTGCGGAGCTGCCTCGGGGCTGGCCCACAGAAGCACCGCCAGGGCTGGGGGTGATGGTGACAGGAACTTAGGAAGTAAGTACCCACATTGTGTCAAGTGCTGCGTTAAGACTTTGCAACAATCACTGTAAGCTGGGTGCTATCATTCCCCCTATTCTAGAAGAGGAACTGAGGCTCAGAAAGGTTTAAATCCCTTGCCCACAGCTGGGGTTCAAATCAGGGCTGAAGAGTCCAAAGGCCCCGTTCTTAACCACTGTACCCACTGTCTTTCAGGACTGGCATGGGGAGAGGCCAGGGTCTGAGCAGGTGGAGGAGGGGAGAGCAGCATGGGGAGGGAAGAGGCATCCAGAAGGAGGGTAGCCTGCCTCTCTGACGCAAGGGGTCATGAGATGAAGCGGCTGGGGACGAGGCTGGCCCGGGCAGGGAACTAGGACATCTTCCTCAGATTCCACAGCAGGTTCAGAATTACATGGTTGCCTACCTGTCCGGCAGGTCTCAGCTTACAAAACCCCAGAGAGCCCTGGGCAGGCTGCTGATAGCCCGGAGGTGGGCCCCCTTGAAGCTCTTAGGAGTGGGGGGGGGGAGTAGGGCACACCATTCCCTGCCTTGCCTGGAGGGTTCCAGAGACAGCCCTAGATGTTTGGGCAGAGAGGTGGAGAGATGGTGGGTTGAAGGTTGTTGCTGCAGCCTGAGGTCACATGGGGAGCAGGTACCACTGACGTGGTGCCTCCACGTGCCTGGCATCGTGCCAGGGCTATATGTGCGTCCCCTCCTCCGAGCCTCACTCCCAGAAGCAGGGACCGTTCTTCCCACTGTACAGACAACAGGACTCTGGTTCGGCCACTGAAAACCTCCCTGTGACCCCCAGCCAGTCACTACATTCACCTTTCTGGGTCTCAGTTTCCTCTTCCGTAAAAGGGGAAGAGGGCTGTCCCAGCTGGGACCTGCACGGCGGTAGCGGGAGGTCAGTGACGGCGGAGAGCCTGTCTTCCCTCTGTCCTCTCTCTCTCCTCCCTCCATCCCCACCCTCGGGAACTGTCTGCTGACCACCACTGAATGGATGGACTGCAAGACCGTGGGAGGCAGTTCTGCCGCCCAGAAGTAAGGTCCTTGCCAAAGCACCTTTGGGAATCATCACATAGAGCCTGCTCCTTTTACAGACGTGAAGACTGAGGCCTGGGGAGCACAGGCAGACTAGGTGACTCAGTGACAGGACAGAAGCCCAGGCTTCCTGGCTCCTGGCCCCCAAGGAAAGGCCGGCTTCCGGCTCCCTCTCACCTCCCTTCTCCTGCCCTGGGCTTTGGTGGATGCCTCCCCGGGAGGGCCAGGCTCCCTCCTCCCTGCCACAGAGCTGGAGACCAGGGTGGAAGTCTCTCAGCAGAGCCCTGGCTGTGGTCCTCAGGCCCTGCTTGGACCCAGGAGGCTGCAGCCCCGCAGACAGAAGAAGCAGAACGGGGGTTTTGTCCTCCATGAGAGCCTGTCTGTCGGCTGTTCACAGCCGGACTCGCGGGCCGGGCTCGGCTGGCACAGTGAAGCCTTGTTTCCCTGAATACAAAATCTGCAGCTTTTCATTCTTGCCAGGGCCCCCGGCAGGCAGCACTTCCTTCCCTAGAAATCCAGCTCCCTGGCCTCTTCCTGCTCCCTCCCCCCGACAACCCCCCAGCAAACCTCAGTGGTGCCAAGAAGTGGCTTGCAGGGGGGTTCAGCTCCTCCAAACCTCCATCAGAGTACTCCTCGTCAAACTAACACCCCAAACAGCCTCTGTAAAGAGTAAGCTTTTCTGCAAATGCAGCTTCAAGACCATTTCACTAGTCACGCAACCCTCGCAATCGCACTGCAGCCTCCCCTGTGCCTGCTCTTTGGGGGTGTCTGGGCTCTCCCAGACAGCTCCATCTTTTATGTGAGGGGCGTGGGGTAGGAATGCTGTGGAAGCCTAAGAGAAGGAAGGCCCTGGGGGAAGATGCAGGCTGGCGGTGGGTCCCCGAGGCAGGAAATCACCCATGAACATGGAAGGGGGTGTGGGAGGGCTGTGTTTTCCCACGTGGAAGCAGATGGCTGTGATGGGAAACCCAGAAGGGAAGAACATGGGTTTTAGAGTCACAAACCTGGGTTCAGATCCTGACTCCATCATTTTCTAGCTAGTGTGGTCTTGGCAAGTTACTTAACTTGTTTGTGCCCAGACTTCCCGGCTGTGCCATGGGAATGATGTTGGTCTGTCCTGGGGTTGCTGGGAGGAACTGATGGGGCCTTGGTACTACTGATACAGGGATCTTGGCTGCCTTTGAATAATCTCGCCTGCACTCCCCTGGGGCGGGGGCGGGGGGAGGGTGGTGGAACAGACTCTACAAGGAAGTTTTAGACAGTGAAGCTACACCTACCCTGAGCTCAAGGAACTAGCAATCACATCCTGCCAGAATCTTAGAAACCCCAACCGCCTGGAAATCCTGGAAATTTCCTCCTTGGGAATCCTGCTCTCCTGACTGTGCCAGTCTTTAGCTGGGAAGAAACTTTAGAACTCCCAACCAAGATCCTGGAGTCACAGAGGCAGGCTTCTCAGGCCCTGGGACTTGCACATAGTGGCCCAGAAGACAGTCAAGGACTGTCTTCTCCCAGGCTGGTCCCTGGAAAAGTATAGAGCACCTGGCCACCCAAGTCTGGGAACCAGAAACCTCTTCCCCTCTGTCATCGGGGCCAAATGCAGAAGCAGCAGCTGCAGCAAGTGTAAGAAGTGGAAAGAGCCTTTCTCAAGCTGTGGGGTTGCAAAACACCGCCTTCCTGGGCCTCCTGCTCGCCGTCTGGGCAGTCAGCTGTCCAGGGCTGAGGCACACAGTCCCAGCCTGCCCCACTTCCTGCCTCAGACAAGGTGGGCCCAGCACCCCTCCCTTGGCCTTGGGCTGTCTGTCTGGGGAGTAGAGAAATCTTGACGCCTCCACCCTTGCTAGTTCCACCTCCTCAAGGATCCACTCCAGACCTGGGCTGTGTCCCCTCTAGAAGCCAGGGGCAGGGTGACTGGAAACAGAAAATGGGGAAGGGCACCAACCGGAGGGGGGTGGCTGGGTGCCTCCATCACCCCATCACCCCTTCTCTTCAATCCCCCTCCTGCAAACAAGGCTAAAGCGGAGGGTGGCTGAACATTTCATCCCCACTGTGTTGACCCAGGGATGGACCAGAGAGGAACTGGAGCCCCTTCTCTCTAGCTCCTCAACAGAGATATTGTGGGTGTTTTGGGGGTGAGGACTGAGCCCACAGGCTTGGGGGAACCTGTCCAACCTGCTGAGGGCACAGTGCATGGAATTGTATGGAGAAAAGGGTAGGAGTGAGAGCAACTGGGAAGTCAAATAGGAAGGTGTGAGGCTTTGGGCACAGGGGAGGGGACAAGGAGAGATGCGGACTTCTGACAGGAAGCAGGGGGGCAGTGACTACCAAGCTGCAGCGTCTACTGGGTGGTGAGGGCAAGAGGAGGGAGGCTGTATATACCTCCAAGTGTGTATGTGTGTGGGGGGGCTGGGACTGGAGGATCCTTCCCCAGGGAGACCACCTGAGAGTCAGGGCTTGGGGTCCTGGTCAACAGCGGATGGGGGCAGGGGTGGAAGGGGCTGAAGGGTCTTTGACAGGAGCTGGCTGACAGATGCTGCATAACTGCAGGGGCAGGGGGAGAGGGGGTCTCTGCCCAGAACCTATGTGGAGGGGGATGTGAGAGAAACAGAGGAAATAAAAGGACCCCAAGGAAGGGAACGTGTGTGGCATGGTGTGCAGGGAATGGGCACCTTTGCTTAAGGGATGGGCGTTTGTGACCAGCGTGTGTGGGGCGGGGGTGGGGATGGGGAATTCCAGGAGCTTGTTGGGGGGGCGGGCGGGAAGGGAGGCCACGGGGTCCTCAGTCCCGGTGTGCGCGGGTGTGGGGCGCTGGGGGCAGCGTCACTAACAGGGCCGGGTCCTGGGCAGCACCCAGCGCCTTCGGACCCCTGCATGCGGCGGTGGTGGAGGCTCGCGGGGACTCCCGATGATCTAGAAGGAGCCGCGGGGCTCCGCACGCCGCGCGCGCGCCGGGGGCCGGGGGGACCCGGATCCACGCGCGTGGCGGTGGGGGGCGCGCTCCGCAGCCTGGTGACGGTCGGGAGGGGGTCGGGGGTCCCGCCCCGGGCGCGTCGGGGCCGGGGGGGCGCGTGGCTGTCCGCGGGGGTCCGGGCGGCGCAGAGCGGTGGGTTGGGGGACAGGGCCGGCCGGGGTGGGATGGGGGGGGGATAGGGGGTGGGAGGGGGGGTGGGGGGGAGGCCGGGGCCGGCCGGGGGTGGGATAGGGGTGGGATAGGGGATGGACTAGGGGTCGGGGGGTGGGATGGGGGCCGGGGCCGGCCGGGGGGGGATGGGGGGTGGGAGAGGGGATGGGATGGGGGTCGGGGGGTGGGATGAAAGCCGGGGCCGGCCGGGGTGGGATGGGGGGTGGGATAGGGGGTGGGATGGGGGTGGGATGGGGGGGTGGGATGAGGGTGGGATGGGGGTTCCGGATGGGGGTCGGGATGGGGGTCAGGGGGGCGTCGGGGGGGTTCCGGGGCGGGCGGGCACTCACTGCTTGAACATCTTCTCCATGTCCTTGATCTGCTTCCTGGAGAACTCCTTGAACTCCGTGTAGGGGTTGAAGACGCGGCGGCTGGGCGACTGCGGCTCGCCCAGGCCCTGGTTGAGGTCCGCGCGCCGCAGCAGCTTGGCGCTCAGCTCGCCGTCCGCGCCGCCCCGCGCCTCGGCGCCCGCGTCCGCCGCCCCGTCCGGGCCCGCGGCCGCGCCGCCGCCCTCGCCCTCGCCCTCGCCCTCCATCTGCAGCCGGCGGCTCAGCTTGCTGGCCAGCTCGTCCGTGGCCATGGGCGCCCGCGCCGTCCGCCTCGGCCCGCCGCCTGGTCGGCCCGCGCCCGCGCCGCCGCCGGCCGCGCTGCCCCTTCCTGACGCGCCCCGCGCCGGGCCCCGCCCCCGGCCCGCCCCGGCCCCGCCCCAAACTCGACCCCGCCCCGGCCCCGCCCCAAGCACCCGGCCCCGCCCCGCCCTCCAAACCCACGCCCGGGCCCGCCCCTCCGGCCCCGCCCCACCAGGCCCCGCCCCAGGCTTCTCGCCTCAGGCCCCGCCCCCAATTCCCGGCCCCGCGCCGCCAGGCCTCGCCCCACTAGCCTCGCCCCACGCCTCCCGATTTAGGCCCCGCCCCCAACCCGCCGCGCCGGCTGGCCCCGCCCCCGCAAAGGCCCCGCCTCCCACCTGACCACGCCCTCAGGCCCCCGGCCCCGCCCCCGCCCTACGCGGCCCGCGCTCAGTGCGCTGGGGGCGCCGAGCCCGCCCCGGTCCTTCCAGTAAGGCTGGGGGGCGGGGGGCGCGTGGAAGCCCATCCCCCCGCCTCCGTGCTCGCCGCGTCCGTGCCCCGAGCCGGAGAGGTCGAGCGGGGGCCCAGGACCGCGGCGGGAAGGGAGAGGGGCTCCCCACTCCAGTTTGGGGTGGGGGTCCGGGGTCGCCCCCAAGTCCTGCTCTGGAATCCCAACGCCGCAGAGTCGTAACCCCGTGTCCGCGACACCCTGTCGGTTGCCACGGAGACGGCGGGTCGTTGCCCAGCGGCGCTGCCCGTGAGGGTGGTGGGGCCGGGAAGAAGGTGCACCTGCTGAGCCGGGAACCCCCGGGTAGATGTGCCCGCAGCAGCGGGAGCCGCTGCATCTTTTGGGAAAGGATGGACCGGCAGCTGCGAGGGAGACGGGGCTGGGCCTCAGCCCTGGGAGATGTTCCGAGACGGGGAGAGGGAACGGGGCAAGGGGCTGGTCCTACCCCCCACCAACCCCGGCCCCGCACATCACACGGGTGACTTTGCAGAATCGCTGCTGTCGCCTGAGACTCTGCTTTAGGTCCGGAAGGGAGATCTTGACGCTGACATTTCAGTGAGGCCCTAGAGGAGACATGTCCTCTCCAAAGGCTCACGGGGTGGGCCTGGTCTGTCACCTTCAAACTGCAAAGCTGCGGGGATCCCCAGCATCAGAACCCACACGTGGGTGTGGGGTGGAGGGCGATGCTAGTTAATTATACAGAGTCCCAGGCTCCAATCCAGACGGAGGCAATTAATCTCCGGGGTAGGGCCCGGGTCTCTGCATTTTTAACAGCACCCAGGGGAGTTCTGCTCACTGAAAAGTTTGAGAATCACTAATCTAGAAGGAGGACTGTACTTCATGCTCATTCTCTGGAATGTTAGGACGATGCTGAAGCCGCCTATGCAGAACCTGCTCCTGCACGTCAAAGTGCAAAGAGATGGATAGGGGGCTTAAAAAACCGACGCTCTGTAGGCAGAGGGCCCTTGAGAAGGTAAAGCCAGCAGCTGTTAGAAAGTGATTTGCACAGAACAGATCCTCAACTGACATTTGTCAGTTTGCCATCCTTTACAAATATTGCTGAAATAATTTAAAAGGCATTAAAAAAAAAAAAGAATTGAGAAACTGCTCAGAAAATATGAAATTTTCATTAACTTATTTTTGAGATTATTTCCGAGTCCAATAAAGATGTTCAGCTTAAATGTCATAATTTTATTTTTTTAAAGTTTAGAATTAAGTTTCTGTGCGGTTGATCAGTTTGTCCTATCTACTTGCAAAAAGCAGTTTTCTTTATCTCCCATAAGCGGCCTTGAAGGACCCAACAGTTGTTGCTGTTTTTTTATTTTTTCATTGAATGCAAAAGACTAGGGACATGATGATGTAGATGGAAACTTTAAAAATTCTGTCTGCAGATGCTTGGATTTGTCCAGTTCTCACAAAGCTGCTAATTACTTAAAAGTCTAGTGATCCTCAACTTACTTTAACCTATGAATTATAACAGGTCTGCACGAAATGGGGCTGCCTTTATTACAGACTGTTTTGCGTCTGCTTGATGTGGGAACAAATGTACAGGTGAAGAGATTATGTGAGGGTTTGCCTTCTTCAAATACAGCTTACAGATATGTGAGAAACCTGGGGTTTGGTGTGCACTATTCACACTATGTTTTAAACGCAGGTCAATTACTCATTTGGCTGTGTGGACTCCGCCCTTGGGAGGCCAGGCAGGCTCCACAAGGCACAAGTAAATGAATTCTCGTTCGTTACATATTGCATCTCATAAAAGGGGAGCAGAACTTGTTGCTATTGTACTCAGGCAGAGCTCAGGAAATGCTGTGAAGGGTGAGCCCTTTTAACAACTCTTGGGGTGATTTTCTCACAGCTTCTCAAGGGTCTAGAGCTGTGAGGCTCAGACCACAGGATGAGGGCTCAAGCTGCACAATGCTCTGCCCCATTTGTAGGATTTGGGCCTGGCCTTGCCTGAAAAAAGACAACTGTTGATCTACTCTAAAGCCAGAGATGCATGCTGGTGGCTGCGTTTTATTTGAACTTTTTTTTTTTTTGGAGATCATTGCATGTTGGGAAAAGCACTTTGTCCAAAATCAAAGAAGAGGAGAAGAAAAGAAAAGCAGGGATAACTGCTGAGCACCGATGAGATTGTAAAACTCCCCAAGAACTATGGGTTGTCTGTTCACTAGGAGAAATCACTTTTGAATGACCCTGAGTTCTGTAGCCCAAGCATAGATTTAGGCAGAAAAAAATGACCTGGACTAGTTATGCATTAAAGCATTTGGTCATGTGGAAAGAATGATCGTCAGGAAAAAAAATCACACCCTCAGTAATGGAGTTTTACAGAGGCAGGGGTGAGAGGGAGCCAATTCTGACAGTATTGCGGTGGCAAGGGAGCTAGGCAGGCTTAGTCATCATGGACTTAATGTTTCTCTTCTTCCTCCCACATCTACTTGTGTAACTGTCTTTTGGGGAGGGGTAAACCATATTAAGAAATACAACAGCACTTTGAAAAAGAGGGGGGAGAAGCGAGGAGGGGTTGGGAAGACCTCTTGGGTGATGGGGCAGTTGGAGTGGATATTGAGGCTCATTCCAGAGCCTGACAGAGCTGGGTGGTCCCTCCAGCCTGAAAAGCTGGGAAAACAAGAAGGGCTTAGGGAGGCCATCCGAGATAAAGTTGGCTCCAAGGGCAGCACTCACTTAGCACTATACATACCAACTTACTAATTAATCATCGCAAACACTCTGCGGTCACCAGGAAACTCTGGATGGATTGACAAAGATGCACGGAGGTCATGATTTAGAGACAGCCCGAGTACTCATCTGGAGCAACTGGATGAGTGACAGTAGGGAATGGGGTCACGGCCTGGTTGGTTTCAGAGGCTATCTCACCTCCTGCTAAGTCTGGAAGCTGTGTAAAGGGTGCAATGGGGAAGGAGCTGTGCTAGGCAGGAGCTTATGGGACTGCTGAGCCAGGCAGGAGGAAGAGGGCATGATGGGGACAGAGCTGCAGGTAGACGCATTTGCGCGCAGGTCATTAGGAACCGAGCCATGTATCTATAGAACTCTGTCTCAGTGGTTATCTTGGATGTGATGAAACTACCCGAAAACCAGGATCATCTTTCGAATTAGTTGCATATGTCCAACTAGGAGGCTGGAAAAAAAAGCTGAGCGTGTTTTCTGCTTTGGTCAAACCCCCAGTGTCCAAGTTTAATACCCATCAGGCCTGAGTTATAGCCTGTTTTAAACCCTCAAAGAGTCCATGTGTGTGTACCTTGTGGTTTAGGATCCCGCAATGCTGCATCTGCTGTGTTGTCCTGGACCCCTTCCAAGAAAGCAATAATATGGGCAGCTGATTACGATTCTTCCACTACGCTGAGAAAGCAGTGCGTGTCCACATTCAGGCAATCAAGTCATATTCATTAAGTGTGTGGGGCACCAGGCTCTGATTCTGCAACTCTTCTGGTCGTGGGTGGCAGGGAGGAGCAGGACTAGCCAGTTTGAAGAGTGAGATTTGCTGGCCCCCACGTTGGCAGACTGGGAGAGGCTACAAATCTTCCTGCTAACCCTCCTCTGGCGGGGACTCAGCACTTTTAGGGCCGACAATGACCCTATTAATAAAAGATCTGACTCCACCTCTCTGCCCAGCACAGCTTCCTGGGGCAAGGGACCTACTTACATGTCTGTCTGTTTTGACTTCGGCTCCTCAGTATGCATCATGGAGCCTGGCCCAAGGTATGTGCTGGAGAAAGAAACTGTTGAATGAATGCAAGATGGCTTGCTCTTCCTGAGGGCCAGATTGGGTGTTTTCTCAGTGTCCCCTCCAGAGCATCTGGTGGCCCAATTTCAGGTCTGAAGGTCACCACCAAGAAAGAGAATCTGCTCAAGTGACACCTCTATGCATCCACATGACTCAACACAAAAGATAACAGGAGACCTTAAAAAACAAACCTCTCAAGTGTCTGTCCCCTGTTCCTCTGAGGACAGTGCCAGTGGCATCAGATAGCGTTTGGGGCTAGGTGACCTGATGGTGACCTTGGGTGACACTGTGGCCCAGAGGTCATTTAGAGCTCTCTGTTCAGCAGACAGGGTGGAAGGAATAAGTGGAAGGTACAGATAAACACCTTGTGTGGCTACTGTAGAGGCACCTGCGAATTTGGGAACTGACAGGGAAATTGTAAACTTTGGATAATGCAGCCAGGCCAAGTCAGTTGGAAGGAAGAGCACAGAGCCTAGGCCAGGGACACCTGACCTAAGGTATTCATTAAAGCAGGTGACTCTCAGAAGGGGCTAGTAAACCAGGATGCATAGAAGATGGACGTTTAGATCAGAAAGGCCTGGTTCTTTCATGCTGGGTCCAGTGGAAGACGGGTCTCCAGACCCACTGGCAAAACTCCCTGTTGTCCAGGTGTAGGGCTCCGACGGTGTGGCATCATCGTTAGGAGTTTGAAAATCCCAGTGGGGTGACCTTGGGCAAGTGACTTTACCTTTCTGGCCTCAGTCATATTGCTTATAAAATGGCCATAATTATCTCCTCCTGGAATACTTGAGAGAATTAAATGAAAAGAGTGTTCATGTAAAGCATCTAGTGCAGTGCATGGCATATGGCAAAAGCGCACCGTGATGGAGACGCTGATTATCTGGCTCCCTCGTTGTCAGGCAACAGGCAATAGCAGATAATCTTGTCTGGGTGAGCGTTTACCATGGGTTTGGCATATCTGGCCCTCTGCCTATTTTTATAAATAAAGCTTTATTGGAACCCAGCCACGCTCATTCGTTTAGTATTCTGCTGCTGCAACAACTTGAGTAGTGATGAGGGAGACTCTAGGGTTCACAAAGTGAAATGGCCCTTTTCAGAAAAAGGGCTTTTACCATCTCACCTTTTACAGGAGAAGTTTGCCGACCCTGTCCTCACTGATAACCAGCTGGTTCCCGGACTTCGCTGAGGAAAGCGAGGCAGTGGAGCAGTTAAGGGCTGAAATCTGGGTCCTGGTGCTCTTGGTCTCGGGCAGGTTACTTACCTACTCCTCGTTTTCACAGGTCAAACAGGAGTGATACACACAGTGAGCACTAAGTGGGTTACTGTCCGGGCTGTGCTCAGGGTAGTTAGTGTCTGATGGCTGGCGAGGACACTATAAAAAGTTTGCTATTATTAGCTATTAAGCTTCACAAAGAAAATCACTGCTGGAAGTCACAAAGAAACTTTCAGAAGGGGGTCGCTGCTGCATGCAGCTCTCTCTGCAGAATGCCCAGCAGCGATCCCGCAGAAAGCCAAAAACAGAGGACATGAATGTCAAGGGTGGGCTCTCCCATGCAACGTGGCCAGTAAACTCATGATTTCAACTCCTTTTCAGGAGAGCGGCAGATCAGGACGTGAAAAGAAAGGGGAGCAAAGGTCAAGGTCATGAGGTCATAGCACAGTATCATTAGTACCTGGAGCATAGTAGGTACCCAGACTAGGTACCCTTCATTCATCCCAAATGAATGAAGTCTGGTTGTTTAACCATAAAAGTGATTTATCAGCCAAAGGGCACCTCTGATTTGGATGAGGATAAGACCACGGTTAGCCATGAGATAAAAGTTTTCCGCTTCCAAACTCTTAAGCTCTTAGGAATCAAAGCAAAATGCTAAAAACGAGAGAACACTGAAAGCAAGAAGCCTGCTAAGGCTTCACACCGCAGGATGGAGGCATTGTGATGGCTTCCTGCGGCACAGATGGGCAAAGAAAGATGTTTAAAAACAAGAGCAGGCACAGAAGGTCATGGATTGGCCCAAAATAACTCAGGACATTGAGCAGACGGATGCGAGTGGCACATCTCGATGGCAATGAGGCCAAGTGATAAGCTGAGATAGTTCAGCCTCACCGGGCTCCTGAACTCCGGCTCCGGCAGGCCCCAGAATGGAACAGAGGAACACAGCAGCGTTAGCAGGTTTGGGGGTTCTGCTTTCATTCCCAAGACCCTAAAAAATTGGAAACCACTCGCTTATCAGGAGCATGCTTTGGAATGTAGATCCGGAAGCTATTTTTTCCCCCACAGACTCTGGTTTCCACAACAGCAGGCATCGGTGGCTCTGCCAAGCTGCTAGCGAAGGGCACCTTATCTGCAAAGTCACGAATCCGAGAACCAAATGGGCTGCCACTGGCGAGGGTGGAAGGAAGTCGTTTGTCTTAGCTTCTCGGGGACTCAGAAGGTTGGGAGGGCTTGGGGACAGCAGGTCCCTTGTTGTATCTTGATATGACCCCAGGGGAAATGTTGTCGGTGGCTTCTCAGAGGGGGTTGTATAGCAGAGCGTCTTAGTGAAGGTCATTTTGGTGGCAAATAACAGACACTCACACCAGCTGGAGCAAAAAGGAGGCTTTTATGGGGGAAGGCAAGCCCGCCTCTGCCTGTCCTGACTCTTCAGCTTGGCTTGCCCTTCGATTCTCTAACCTTCCTCATTCCTTTGCAGTAACTCCCTCTCTGCTTAACCTAGCCACAGGAGGTTTCTGTTGTTTACAAAATAGTTTTGAGGACACAAGGGTTCTAGTGGAACCCAAGGGCAGGCCTTGGAACTGGCCTTTTGGAAGGAAAGAGACGAGGAACCAGAAAGTCAACAGGAAGCAAATCAACTTTCTCCTTCGGTATCAGTTGGAACACATTCAGCGCCAGAAAACAGAACTCTGGGTGTGGGTAGGTTGTAAAACGTTGGAGCCCCTCCCAAGCCGACTCGGGCCACGTGACTGGCTTTGTCTGATGGGAAGTTAACAAAGTAAGGCAGATAGAGACTTGGAAAGTGTTTATGCTCTGGGGCTTGCTCTGTCCTGCTGCTTTTGGGAACCTGAGCTCACCATATAAGGAAGGGCCTGGTCTAGCCACCTGGCTGGTGAGAGATCACACCCAGCCGAGACGCTGTCCCAGCTGAGGCCTTTCTAGACCAGGGTTTCTCGTTTTTGCTGCTATTAACATTTTGGATTAAATAGTCTTTGTTGTGGGGAGCTGTCCCGTGTGTTGGAGGACATTTAGCAGTATCCTTGGCCTCTACCCACTAGATGATAATAGAGCCACTGTCCCCCAATTGTGACAACCAAAATTGTGTGCAGACATTGTCAAATGTCCCCTGGGGGGGGGGAATCTTCCCCCATTTGAGACCACGGTCCTACCCCAGCTTGCCTGCTGGTCACAAAGCATGTACATGAAGTCATTCTAAACCAGCCAGCCCGAGCCAAGCCAGCCCAGACCAATACAGGTGCCCAGTGTGATTCCTGGAATCATGAGAAATAATAAATATTTGTCATTTTCAGGCACTAAGTTTTGAATGTTTTGTTCCACAGCACACAACAGGTACCCCTGACTACAGTGGCTGAAATAGGTGATTTATTTTCTTACACGACATGAAGTACAGAGGTAGGCAGTTCAGGCTCGGTACAGGACACAGGGATGCCGCCCCAGGCCCTTCTCGTCTTTCCACTCCACTGTCCGTCCTTGGAGGTGGGCTTCGCCTCTTGCTTGTCACTTGATGATCCCCAAGATGGCTGCTCCAGCTCCAAGACTGGGCTCCAGGAGACAAAAAGGAGACAAGACAAAAGGACAAAGGGCAAAAAGCTCAGCTCCGGCACCACTAATGCCGCTTCCAAACACCGAAGAAAGAGGTGGTGACTGGCCCCGCTTGAGTTAGAAGAGAAATGTGATTGATCCGGCTCGGGTAGGGTATGCACTGCTCAGCCATCCAGCTGTGGCCAAGAAAGCATCAAAGGCAAACCTGATTGGGGGTGAGGTGCGTTCTCAGAGAAAGGGGTGTGTGGCTGAGGAAATGCCCAGAAGGCTAGTTCCAGAGGTGAAGGAAAGACATTGCCATTATGGGTTGTAATGTTCATATGATAACAATTAACACGTCCTTTGAAAGACCTGAAATACAGAGGAGTCGCATAGACATTACATTTAATTTATATAAATTATGTTCAACCAACAAACAGCATATTTTTTCTTCTCACATAATTTGGCTCCAAAATGTGAGCCAGAGGCTTGAACCACTGCCTGACCGAGTGCCCTTTTCTGGTGCTGGAGAAAAACTTGCTGTTTGGGACTTTTGGATTATGGTACAGTATAAACGATGTCAGGTTCCTTGTGAAAAATTTCCAGAATTGTCAAGAGTATTTTTCAGGTCAGGTAATGCTCACCGTTCTCACCGACTTCAGATCCTAACTCTGTGTCAGACCGCCCTTCCGTGGAATATCACACGAATCATCTTTTCCTATGCCCTTCTAATCAGTATCAAGGATGCATTTGGTTTTCAAAGAGCGAAATATTTTTATTGTGGCTTTTTAAAAAATAATCAATCAATGATAGTCACGACTTCTGGCTCGTCCTCCCATTGTGTCTGGTGGTCCTGGCTACAGCGGAGAGGCGGTGGGGTGATGGGTGGCCGGAGAGAGGGCATAACGTGGGAGAAACAGAGAGGGGAGCAAGGAGAATGAGGGTCTCTCCACACCCCCTGAAGCCAGGGTGTGTCCACCTGGGCAGTGTGTGCTCTTTGGTGACTAGGTCCTTGGTCTGGCCTTATGGCTGGGGCATTGAACCACTGGGCCATGTAATGGTAAGCAGGAGATGGAATTCGAAATCTGGGTTCTAGGTCCACCCCTTGAACTTACTGGCTGTGTGATTTCAGACAGGCCACTTAACCCCGTGGGGCCTCAGCTTCCTCACGCCTTAAATGCGGAGCATAATGCTCCCGACCTCCCAGGGCCTGGGGGAGGGTTAGATGAGAAGTATTTTGGAAACGGCAGAGCGCCGTAGAAATGTTAGCCTTTATTGTGCAAGCATTAGAAATGGACTGGTCTTCTAGATTTATTAAAATAATTTCAGATATAAATGCACTGTACCACGGCCCCATCAGCCCTGAGGTGACCATTCTGTCCTGTGGCCCTGTCCCTCCTGGGTGTTCTTGACTGTGGGTTTCTTGGCGCTTCTTGGCGGTGTGATGTGGGATATGTCACGACTCAAACGTGGAACCACATAATTGCATCTACCAGGCCTAGCAGCCTGGGTTTCACACCTGTATTCCTCACATGCCTGAGTATGTGTACGTGCGGAGGTATTTTTAAAAAGAACCCCTCTCCCCCACACACTCCAAAATATAACTTTGTACAAAATACCAGCTTCGGAAGCAACATGCCAGGGTAACAACCTTTAAAGTCCTACAAAAGTTTCTTAGTATTTTGACACAGAAGAGTCACTTTGACTCACGGAGGATCACGTAAGGCTGGGCAGGGTGACAATTCTAGTTCCTTCCGCTGGGCTTCGAGAACAGAAGACTCTGGCTGGATTTGCTAGAAATATCTCTCTTCAGCTTCTCTCTTTCTGGGTCCACCTTTGGGGCGGCTTTTTTGGCTCCAACCTGTAACGAGCAAGAGAAACAAATGCACAAGTTCTAGAATTGCCGCGAGATCCCAAAACATTCCACTCAGATGTGTTCTCTTCATTTAAAATAAAATGTAAAACAAAACAGAACACAGATATGAGCACAAGCAAGTTAAAATGATCCACCATTATTACACCCAAGGGAAGCATTATGTATGTTTTGGCGTCCACCCTTCCGGGGATGCAGGTGACATTTTTCACGTTTTTGAAACCAGGAGCTTCTCAGGATGGGCACATTCATTGTGATGGAGTTTCTTTCTTTCTCCTGAAAAGCTGTTACCGAACA
This sequence comes from Cynopterus sphinx, assembly GCA_030015415.1. Taxonomy (NCBI): domain Eukaryota; kingdom Metazoa; phylum Chordata; class Mammalia; order Chiroptera; family Pteropodidae; genus Cynopterus; species Cynopterus sphinx. The sequence continues at coordinate 121,984,682 of CM057387.1, forward strand.
ATATGTGTCTTTATGCCTGCGATGTCATAGGAGGAGAAAATGCTGGATATCAGAGGGGGCCAGGTTAGCCCCTTTCTGAGCACCGTCCCCACTCCCGGCAGCCACGTGTGTGACCCTAGCCCTGGTCGTGGTTGACTGGACATTTGGCACAGGCTGGACTTTTCAGATGCTCACTCTCAGCATTAGGGGTTGATGGGCTGAGATGCTACTTGCTGCCTGGCCTAATTGTTTGAGCTGAGGGGCCTTGAGGTTACTGCTTCTTGTCACATGACCAGAGAGAGATGGTATCAGCAGAGATTCAGAGATGAGAGAGGGGTGTGAGTGTGTGTGTGTGTGTGTGACAGACAGTTTACCTGCTTCTCTTTTGAGGCCGGCCTCTTTTTCAGCCTTTAGTTTATACGAGGCACTCACTCCAGTGTCCTCATATCTGCCTGAATAGATTCTGTGAATTGCAAACCTGAGAATCTCTCACTCCGTTCTGCACCTACTGCAGATAGTGTAACTTGCAAGGTTCTTTCCTACAGGCTTCCAATTCCAGCCCTATGTTCTGCACATTTGACCCCAACCACGAGGACACACATACCCCTGGGGGCAGGGGGCTGTGGGGAGCTGAATTTCTGCTCTGCCACTTACTACGTGACCCTTGGTTTTCCCATTTGTCAGGTAGGGACCAGAATATCCGAGCTGCCTTCCTCAGGGGCTGGGAGGAGATTCTGGGTGGATTGCAATGGAAGGGGCCGTGGAACCACCATTTGAGCTCTTTTTGCTGTAAGACGGGTTTGGCATTACCTCCTGAGACCTGTGCTGGTGGCTGGCAGGAGCCTTGGACGTGTTTTGAGACTCTGCGTTCCAAAGCATTCCAGGGCGAGAAGGGCTGACACCTCGACACTAGCCCACACAGCTTAACGTGGTCAGGATGCCAGGAAAAAGGAAAGCTGACCGCAAACGTTCAAAACCTTTTCCCTTGAAACCACCTTTCCTTTACAGCCCTTTTAATTTGATTTTCAATACGATTGCTGCTCTGGATGGTTCCCAAATGCCAGTGCCCTGACCCAGCGTGGGGCTGGCTGCCAGGAAGGTTGTTCAAAGGAAAGAGTCCCCAGTCCAGGGTGCCCCTGGCCCCACTAGGAAGCACCATGCAGCAAGTTTTGGTCCACTTTTTTGAGTGACGAGATTGGGGACAGCAGAAGGCAGACGGGATGGTTGACTGGGAAAGGAAAGAGGTGGGGAACGGGGAATGTGAAAACGCACATGTGGGCAGGAAGGACAGGGGACACTGGCAGGGTCCACCCTGAACTGGGGACCACAGGCGAGTGCCACGCATTCAGCTCGGATGTGCCGATGTAAGAAACGTCCAAATCTGTGGAGAATTTTTATGCGTTTATTTGAGCCAAATTGACAATTGCCAGGAAGCAAAATCTCAACAGATTGAGAAAATGCTCCAGTAATGGCAGTTTTGGAGCTTATTTTATACATCAGAGTCAAAGGAGGAGATGTGAGGAGGGTCACATGAAATCCGTCGGTGGTAGGTTAAGGGGATGGGAGACAGCAAAGCAGGGAAATCTCGGGAAGTGGATAAAAAGGTGAAATAGAGACAGACACACACGCTTCTGTTACATCGGTGGGTACGATGTTAATTGGTGACGGACATTTATAGCGCGTAGAGAGACCATGGGGGGACACGATGGCAATGAGGGGTCTGTGGCCTCCTGCTCTGGTGCGTGGTTGTGCCCTGAGGGGTCTGGCAAAGGAGGTGACTCTGACATTTCAAAGGTGTGTTATCTCACTTGCAAAAAGAGAACAGACGGGCTCCCTTCTGGTAAGGACTGACCTTGGTCAAGGCAGCTATGGGCCTAGGATGTGACTACCCGCCACGACCCGCTTCGAGGCAGGAATTTTTATATTCAGACCGTCCTATGTGGTTCCTTTCGGCCCCTGAGTTTGTAGGGTCCATCATGCCCGCCTCCCCTGAGCTTGCCAGGTTTAGTATGTGTCCCCTCCTTTTCTGTTTTCGTCCACAGATGTTCGGAACCACCTGGCTCACTCTTAGAATGAAAAGACAGGGATAGGAACCAGTCATTGAAGTAGTGACGCCCAGAAGGAAACGAAGTCGGGACACAACGCGGGCCCTGCTGCAGGTGACTGCCAGCATCGGCTCCGGAAAGACCCCGGCCCAGGCATTCCCACCCAGCCTCGGGCCTCGGCTTAAACCACCCTCCTCCCAGGAGGCCTCTGCTGGCCCTTGGACGGGTGGGTCCCTGTGAAATATGCCTCTGAGCTCAGTCCACTGTCCTTTGTCCTCAGAACATTTGTACAAAGTAATGATTTCATCATTACTATTATTTATCTATTTAAAAAAGAATGGCCCAAGAAATATAAGTCAGAAAGGCAGTTTTGTGCGTTTCTTCCTTGATCTAACCAGGTGTTTCCCACCCTTTTATTACTGTCCCTAATGAGCCTTCTTCACATTTTCTCCCGATTGCTCCCACGCCTAAGAAATTTTACTACTGCAGATAGCACTGTATGCGCCTCTGTGCTTTATGCATTTTTAACTTCGGAGCATTTTATTTACTTATTTTTATTATTTCATTACAGTTGACATTCGATAGCATTTTATATTAGTTTCGGGTGTGTGGCACAGTGTCAGACATTGCTATAACTTACGAAGTGACCCCCCTGATTAGTCTAGTAGCCACCTGGCACCGCAGTTATTGCGATATTATTGACTCTATTCTCTATGCTTTACCTCCCTGTGTGCTTTACACATTAAAAAAGAAAAATTCGCCCTCTCGGGGTGATGCTGCCACCACTGAGAATTCACGAGGGAACCCCAACACCTGGACAGTCGCTGCCACATCGTAGGCTCTTGGTAAATATCTGTTGGATGAGCCAGGGCAGGGAGGGTACTCTTTCGTTTACTCTTCCATCCTCGGAGTTTAGCACAGTAGGTGGCCTAGACTAGGTATTCCATAAATATTTATTAACCAGAAGATTTTAGCATACAGCTGACAAGTAATTATAAAAGACCGTGAGCTGTAATGAAAAAGAAAAAAATCAACGAATGGCATTTTGGAGGACGGAAAACAAAACCCCACAGCCTTAAGCAGGCAGGAGCTGCCAGCTCTGAAGCCTGCTGGAGACGGAGGCTCTTTTAGAAGCAGACGTTACATGTCCCGTCTCTTTCCAGGTGGTCATGATGGCTCCATCCCCCTGAGGAGGGAAGGAGACCCTGAGCTACACTTTGCAAGCAACCTGGAGCAAACCTTTATGCACCGAGGAGGTCCTAGATAGACACCAGACTTCTAAGTGGGGCTGGAAGAGTGGGGAGCTCGCTCTTTGCTCTCAGCTGAAGCCTGTCACCTGCCTGCATTCTGCTAGGCTCAGAGACAGCCTGACGTTCCGCAGGCTGCCTGTCTCAATATCCAGGGCCCACCCCGTATCTCCTCTGCCATCTTACGTCCCCAGGGGGACCTCAAGACAAAACCTAGCTGTGGGTGGTTTCTGCCTGCTCCCAGGCTCAGCCACATATATGAATAGATAGAGAAGTGACAAGCCGCCCAGCCATTCCCACTCTGCGGGGTGGCAAAGGCCTCAGATCTGGGGGGGGCCTCTCTGGACGCTCTCTGTCCTAACATCCTGCTCTGGATAGTAACCACCTTCTAGTCTCAGGACAAGTGCGAGTTGGTTGAGAAGAGGCTTCTGTTTTCCAAAAATGTCCCTCACCCAGGAAAGCATTTTTTCCCGATGACAGTTTTGTCGTCTCGGAATGACTGTGGCCTTTTATCAAACTCGAATCTATCTCCGCTCTCTCGTTCAACTAAAATGTGTTTTCAAGCTTCCTGAGAGCTCGCTCCTACCTCCTGCACCGCGGGATTGCGGGTTGGGCCCATTCCAGTTCTAGGGCTGAATTGTGAATGGCACCGTTTCAACACGTTTGAAACTTGGTTCTTAAAAAAGAGAATTCTAAAGGATGTGCTTCCTTGAAATGCAAGGGAAATGCCGCCAGCAGTGTATCAGGTGTAGTACCTGGACGTGTGTCACCTCCGGGAGGGCAAGCAGCGCTCACCAGGGGGTCAGCTCCTCGTTGCATGCCCGCTCTCCCGCTTAGCTGTGTGGCTCCGGACAAATTACTTAAAGTCTCTGAACCTCAGACACTCCCTGTGAAAACTGGGGATCACAACACCCCCAACCCCATGGGGTTGTTGTGAAGATTAAATAATGCACGTCGAGGGCTTAGCTCTGAGCCTGACACATACTGAATGCTCAGGATGTAACAGATGTGGCATTACTGTCATCCTGGGGACATCCTACCGTTGTCCCGTTTCTCCTGGCTCACCTGGAGACTTGACTTCTGCATCTTGTTCTTCACCACCTCTACAAACATGCGTCTCTTTAATACAGAAAGAATATTGACAAAATTTAGCTTATTGCTTCCTTTTGCATCAAAAAAAATGAATTTTTTTTTCTCGACTTTTAGATGCCACCCATTTGGATGGAATGTTGGGCTTCCCCGGGGACGGATGGGGAGTGGGGGTGAGCGGGGGGGGTCTGCAGAAGGAAGCCGGCTTTCAGGTGACGCCCCCCTGTCCTGCTGAGCCCGAGGGGGTCTCTGTTCCAGATTCCAGCGGAATCTGAGAGGAGGGCCCTGGTCAGCTGAGGGGCCCTGGGGACACACTGCACTCCCCTGGGGGACAAGTCTGCTTTAGCTGGAAGCAGAGCCTCCCAGACGAGTGGAGGAGGCTACAGACACCCAGTGGGTGTCCATCCGTCCTGGCACTCCCAGGCCCAGGCACGACAGAAGCCAGGAGCATCAACCTCCCGGGCGGGGACAGCAGGGGCCTGTGTGGGAGCCAGCGTCACCACGAATCTGGAGCTCGCCATTCCCCTGGGGTTTGATTACTGTTGCTGACCCAGGTCCCCCGAAGACCCCGCACCTGAGGGACTGTTTGCTGAAGAAAGAACATCCCCTAGGTGTGGGGGACACAACGGCGAGAGTGTGCGAGCTGGAGCCTGCTTCACAGACTGGTACTCTGGTGGGTGACCGTGCAGGGGTGCTGGGAAGGGAACACTCTCCGAGAGCCCTGAGCATCCACTGGGGCCACCGACCTGACGCTCACAGGGGCCCGGGAAGTGAAGGAAGTCGGTGGGGTGAGCAGGGTGGGGACGGCAGCAAACCCAGGAGCCCAGGGCCTTCCTGGGGCCTGGAAGACGGCAGCTTGTGGGACCCTGGGCCTAGTGTTGCCACATCTTCCGAATTTCCCAGAGAGGCTGGAAACCCGACTATTCCGTGCTAGTGCCGCATTTTGAAATGTTACTTAAGGAAAAAAGAAAAAACCCCATGAGCCAAATGAAATACATCTGTGGGCTGCCACCTTGCGTCTTCTGCTTCAGCGCCTACCCCCTTGGCATCTGCTAGGTGCTCGGTAAGTGTTTGCTGGTGGGGCTGCCACGGAGAACACAGGATGCCCAGTTAAACTGGAATTTCAGAATGAGACCAGCGACATTTTTTTTTTTTTTTTTTTTTTTTAGTGTAAATAGGTCCCACGCGATATTCGGGACATCTTCATTCTAAATAACTGTCATTTACCTGAAATTCAGATTTCTCTGGGTTTCCTGTTTGCTGTGGTTTGGTTTGAAACCCTTTTAAATCTGGCAAGCCGACTGGATGCTCGCAAAGCTCACGGGGGAAGGAAGGCCATCTTTTGGGACAGGAGTTGAGGAGCTTGTAAGTCTCTTCCACTCCTGCGAAGGGATGCTAACTCAGCCCTCAGACACCGTCCCTGCAGGCCCGTGCGCCTGTGTTCTACTGACTCTTGCTCTCCAGGCCTTTCCCATGGAGAGTATTTATCGCAAACTTAGCTGAGAGGAACTAGGCTCAGCAGACAGCCCCATCATCCACATTCCCAGACGTTATGAGGCAACAACTGCCCTTCCTCTTTTTGTTTTGGTAGCAAAACCCTTTCACCTCAGCAAAATCCCTCGAAGAACTTGGCATAGAAAACAGATAATGGGGAGCTTCTCTCCTGAAAGCGAGGGGTGTGTGTGTGTGTGTGGAAGCCACACCCTTCCCTGTCACCCAAGGGCTCTAGGGCTCCCCAGTTTGAACTAAAATAGCTTCCTGGAGTAAATTCAATGGGTGGACAGCTGAGTGCTGAAGGGCAGAGCCTGGCCCCCCGCCCACCTGCTTTTCCTGAACTTTCCTGAACTCGCTGGGATGTGTGTGCTGACACCCGCCTGTCTCTAAGCTGTTCTCAGACGTGGCCCAGCCAGCACGTGTCGCTCTCCTTAGGGATGTTGTTCATTATGTCACACAACGTTCTCTCTAGGGGAAGCCCGACACCGTCTTTGCTCCGAGAACACTTCTGAGCCTCACGTCCATCCGTCCTGTCTCACGGACGGCGTGAGCCCTGTACCCCTCTGGGTTTCCATTTCCCAGGCGGCCCACAGTCAAGTGTGGGTCCCTCCGCTGACAGGTGAACAGGTTGTCTCAGGTGGCCCTCGGTCCTCCTCATTCTTGGCTCCAGTTTGTCCCCACTTCTCCCCCTTATTTCATTTTTAGGTTAAGGGGTTCCTGGGGCTCCCCACTCCTCCCTTGACCTTCTTTTCTTATGAACTTGTCTCAAAGTCCCCTAATCATTTAGAGCCTAGGATGGTGCCCCATTAGCCAAAACTATGCTTGCACTTCCTCTGTGCTCTTTCGCCTTGAGATACAGGGTTAGATCCTTCCTTGTCTCTTAGGTCATTTGCTCAGATTGAGGGGAGGGGGTGGGGTTGGGGGCTGGGCTCGGGGGAGGGGTGCTAATGGCCACAGTGTGTGGCTGTTCCTCGGGCAGCAAGCACATACATGCTGGCGTTCACACTCCATAAGCTCTTACCCTTTGAAAACACTATATGGAGTTCATGTGTGGCTGCAAGATCAGAAAACCTCTCCATACCTGCCTCTCTTTCTCTTTGAAGGCACAGTTGCAAGGTGCTGATTCTTTTGCATTTCTCTGTTCTTGATCCTCTAAACGCTCCTGAATGAAAATATCAGGTGAGCAAGAGAGCATCTAGTGTGCCCTTACCTGTCCCATGCTGGGACGCACCTCTGAGGCTTCTAGGAGATGCCGGGATTCAGGCGTCAAAAAATGGCAGGGGTGGGGGGCAGGTGAGGGCATCTTCCTTCACTATGTCACTATGTCACCCTAACCACATTTCACTTCTTCATCCCTGTGTGGGCCGAGGGTACCACCTCCATCCCATTCTCATCCTACATGACGTCTACCAATTTCTACTCCTTGGTCAAAAACACACAAGTGGCACTGAAGGAACCAGGATCCTGAGACTACCCGGGCCCAGGGAAATCTTGGAAAATAGTGAGCGAAACAGAATAGCGATGGTAACGATGATGGTGTGAGAGCACCCATCGAGTGGTTCTATGTGCTAAGGGTTTCGTCTCCATGCTCTCATTGCATCAAATGCCGTGAGGCAGGTGGCGTTTTCATTCTCACCTTGAAGGTGAGGGATCTGAGGTTTAAAAAGCAGAGGGAAGGTTAGGGGCTCTCCCCGGCTGAGACCCCTTGGCAAAGCGGTGGCCATGCCCCTTGGCTAGGATCTGATCGGCAGGAGAGCAGCCAGAGCACTTGAGCCTTTCTCACACTTCGAGCCCAAGAAAAGGGCTAAGAAAGGGCCTGCGTGCTTCTCAAACGCTAACTTCCGTGCATGTAAGATGTCCTATTGGAATTCCGGCCTTCACTCAGTCACAGAAGGCATCGGGGCCTTTTCCTGGCTGCAGCCCTGGCTGCATTCACTGAAGAGAAAAAGGGGTTCACAAAAGAGCTGCCGGCTTTGGGAGGGCCGGGGAAGCGGCAAGCGGCCCAGGGTGTGCGGGCAGGAAGCTCTCTGGAAGAAAGACTTGCCCCCTGCCATCCACAAGTTGCCTTTTCTCTCCCCCATAGTAACGGAGCTTGCTGGGTGCCAGGCACGGCAGCATTATGTCACTGAACCCTCCTGCTGTCCCCTGAAGTGGATCCCGTTGTCACCATTTTGGTTGTTTTTGTCGCGGACCCTGAGATGCAGAGGCCAAGCCACTTCCTCAAGGTCACTGAGGGGCAGAGGTGGGGCTCGAATCCTATTTGCTGGACTTGGAAGTCCGCCCGTGAACTCCGAGAGATGCTGCCACCCTCTCTAGTGATGTGGGGAGTGGACCAGACGGAGCGCGGCCCGGGCTACTGCGATTGTCGCCCTGTCCCATGGACAGAGCTGCGGACCCAGGGCACCTGTGAGTGCCAGCCCTGAGGTTTCCCTGGCATTTTACATCAAGCCTCACAATAGCCAAAAGTATTAGTACGGAAGTATGACTTTCGATTCTGGAAAGTTCTGCTTGGTGAAGAGATGTTCTAACGTTAAGGCTACAAACAACGTGTTTTTGGAGGGTGGCGGCGGTTCTGAAGCTCGAGGTGAGTGATTTCAAGTCCCAGGGCTTCGACCGTGCCACCTCTATGAACAGGTGACATTTCCTACAGGAGACCAACAAAAATTAAGGCTCCTCGCGAAACTATTAGGTGCCAAATTGAAAACAAAGAAGGGGATTTTAGTTTCCTTTACCTACCATTTCAAAAATGAATATTTACCTCTTGGAAGGAACTGATGCCGAGACAGACACATGAGTTCCCTTTCGAATCCCGCAAAACTTTAAAATTGATGACGATTTTTTTTTTGTCCAACAAACAGGAAATTTCTGGCAACATATTAATAGCAAACCTTAAGGGCAAACCCCAGGAGCACCGGTGAGTGGAGGGTGAGGGGACGCCCTGGCAGGGAGATGGCGAGGGACAAGCGTGGAGAAGCGAACCAGGGCTGGGGGGTGGGGACAGCAGGTCTGGGGGGGACTTCTGTTTCTGCCACCGAGTGTCAGCCCGGTCTCTGAAACGGGCTGACTCTTGCCAGTGTTCCTTGCAGAGATGTTGGGGAGGGAGGGGGAGCGTGTGGAGCAGGTGCAGCCACTTCGTAAGGGCTCAGTAAGTAACGCCATGGGTGCTGCCACAATTGTGGCTACAGTTCTTAGTAAATCTCATTGTGAATCCTGTGAATTTGGAAGTTCCCGGATCTAGCTTTCCTGGGCATCCCGACACAGATTCCACCCAGTCACTTCAGATCCTTCCCCACTGAAGGGCGTCTATGCCCAGCAGGCTGGCACGGCCCCGCATTGTGTATGAACGAGGCGGCCCATGAATAATGCATTGAAGCCTGTTTATGCAAACCCTCAGGTTTCCTTACATGTTTAGCCAGCACATGACAATGGCCTTTTCGGGGCCCTTCGCCGTCCCATTCTGTGGTCTGATGTCTCTGCTTTGGGGCCTAGTCTGCCAAGCCCTGGGGTGGCGGGGAGGGGGGCGCCTCAGAAGGGGTGAGCTCTCCAGAGGGCACATCAAAGGAAAAGTCGGAGCTCTGTCACTGGCCCAGCTGTCCCTGGTGTTGCCTGGCGTGAGACGAAGCTGTCCTCTGCCTGAGGCAGCCCCACGACACGTGCAGACAGAGGTCCGTGATGTTTAATTCAGAGCAGCGCATGGAAGCGCCACATCCGGTGCTTTCTCAGTGCAGGGTCATCTCTGGGGGCTACTGGCCAGGGAGTCTGCTGTCTGGAAGGTTTGTAGGATGGAGGGCAGCCTCCCCCAGGGAACTTATCTGAAGTAAGTCATTTCCTGTCTGTTCTGCACTAAAAGATACATTCTTCAAGGACATCCATCCATCCATCCCATTCATCTGTCTGTCCGTCCACCAAGCATTCCTTGGGTATCTACTATGTTCTGGGAGCTCGCAACAGTGAAAGCAAACCTCTAGCCTCAGAGATCATATCCACCCATATACGCCCCCAGGACCTGGCAGCACAGTAAGAATGTGCATAACAGCCACCACCTAAAACAGCACAGGTGAACTTCACAGAGGCGAAGAGACCTGCCCGAGGTTCCACGGCCAGGGGTGAAGCTGAGGTCTAAACCTAGGTCCACCCGGTGCTAAAGCTATCCTGCCACCCTCCTCCGCATCAGCAGATGCGCTGCCCGCAGCCCCCTGGGAGTTGCTGCTCCAGGCAGGGACCTCTCACCTTCTGCTGCCTGATGACCCTGTTCATCCTCTTCTCCTGGTGCAGCTGGTGCTCCATGCGCTCCAGGGCCTCCTTCAGCAGTGCCTTCTCTTCGGCCTCCTTGTAGACGTTGTCCTCCAGCTTTGCCACCTGTGACTCGTACATCTGAACGGACACTTTGCTCTGCCTGGGCGTTTGGGAGAGACAAAGTCTCTTTTCCCTTCATCTTTCTCATCCACCATCAATGTCCCCGACCTGGTGGATTCCCGAGATGCTCCCATACACAGCTAACTGAGTGGTTTCGTTACACACAGGCGAGAACGGCAAAGATTTGGGGTGCGGGGGGCAGAATAAACAGTGACTCGGCTGAGTGAGTGTAGTACGAGGGGGCGGGGGCTATGTGACCAGCTCCTCCCAGTTTCCCAGAAAGGGTAGGGAGACCTGCAACCCCTGAAAATGCGGCGGGACTGTGAAAAGTTCACAAATGGTGAAACGCAGACAAGTTCACGGGAGGTGCAGCTTATTTCCTGAGACAGAGTAGAGAATGGCCAACACCGAGCACTTCGATGGCAGCTGTCTCGCTGAGACACTTGTCTCTGTCAGGCCCTGGTCATCGTCCTGCCCCCAATCCCCCCAGTATCTTAGTTATTCCACGCCCAGGCCTCTGGTCCTAGGTGTCTGCTGCTGCCCTGAGGGTTAGACGGGAGGATGGTTATCTGGGTCTTTCCGCGGGGACACGGATGGTACCTGAGCTGTTCGATGTCCTTTTCATAGCCTCTCAGAAGCTCCTCTTTCCTCTCCAGCCGGTTCTTGAGTTGAGTGATCTTGTCGAACACCAGATCGAGGTCTCTTTGCCGAAGCTTGTTGACTCTCTCCCTCTCTTTGGGGGAGAGGTATTTCATGGACACGTGACCCGCCATATCTTTGATGTTCATCAGGCTCCCGAGCGTTTTGCTCATATCCATGTACTAGGAGGAAAGCGTTTCGTGGGTAAGGGGCCTGGCCCGAGGCCGCTGGTGGCCGACATGTAATTCCGTTTCATTCTCTTTTTTTTTGGTAAATCGCAGAGAACGAACACATGCTCTGGAAATGAGCACAGCTGGGGCTTTTAGTATGACTTTCATTTTCCCCGCATCTATTGACGCTGTGCCTTTTTGAGAACCTGGGGCCAAGTGACAACAGATATAAACATTCATTCCGATGCCCTGGGTTTTCAAGGAAGCCGGCTCTGGCACGTCTGACCCGTGCTGGGGTACTGCGTGGGTCTCGCAGAGCCATTTTAACAGCTGAATATGCATGCAGGGTTGATGCTTAGTTAAACTATCCCGTGGTTAATGTGACTGCAGGGGGCCCAGGATTAGACAGGAGGCGGGGGACCAGGCCTTCTGTACATACCAGCTTTTCGCTGAGCTCCAAAGCCTCAGCCACGTCCATTTTCCCTGACTTCTCCATGGCCTGGATGAACCCTGAGTTGGCAGGGCCATTTTGGGGCTGAAATAAAAAAGGAAATAAACCCCCCCTCTTGGCATTCCATGATAAATTTCTGCGTCCAGAAATTAAAACGCTGCGTGGTTACCAAAAAGCTGATTTTTTCATTTCGGTTCCTGGCGGTGCAGCCTGACATCTCTGTCGCCTGCTTTCTCGTAACCGTGGCCCTACCCTTCAGACAGGGACTCTCTTTGAAATGACACGTCTTGTTCTTTGGTCACCGTCAGTTTTCAGTCAGGGGTGATTTTGTCTACCCTCGCTGCTCCCCCTCCCCAGACATTCAGTCCTGCCTGGGCACATTTTCCGTTGTTAAAACTGGGGGGCGGGTTAGGGGCTGCTACAGGCATCCAGTGGGTAGAGGGCAGGGATGCCACAGCACATCCCACAGTACTCAGGATGGCCTCACGACCAAGAGGTAAGTGGCCCAAAATATCAGCAGCACTGGGATTGAGAAACCCTGGTCTAGATGACAAGCTTCGGGGAAACAGGGACCCGTGCTTTTGCTCACTATCCTACCATGGCACCTGGTGCAGAGTGGGCATGTTTGTTGAATGAATGAACAGAAGGTTAATTAGAAAATAACTTCCCTCCCCTTATTAGAGGAATCTGACTCTGATACCCTCATGACATTTGGCCAAACCTCCCAGTGCTGGAACCTGGTGGGTGCGTGTCACTTCACATCCTTTCCAGAGACAATGCAGGATGGTGTTTGCAGCTGTGCACTCACTAAGACCCTAATCAGCCAGCTGGCTGCTGGAAGTCCCTACTGACTGCATGGTAAAGCCACCGGACTGACCAGGGAGCCTGAAGGACCACCTTCAACTGAACCATCAATCGCCTCTGAACGTTCTGGCAGGTAAAACTATGTTCTCTAAGAAAGGAAGGCTTTTTTCTTGAGCAATACTATTTAAATAATATTTAATAACAGCTATCAGTTGTTAAGTGTTCACTATGAGTAGGCACTGGGACGAGCACTTTCCATAATTATCCACCTCCTTTAATTTTTTCACCATCATTCTACGGCTGGGATATGGAGTTCCGGAAAGGTTAACAGCCTCGCCCGAGGTCACACACACTAGGATTCCAACTCGAGAACTGGTGTTCTCTTACACATGGCTCCCTTCTACAGCCCTTTCTGTGTTCATGTTTTTCAGTTTATAGCAAAAAAGAGCAAACTTCAGGCAAACTCATGGCACAGTGTTATAAATTAGCTGTTGAATACTTTCTGCAGAATATAACATAATGTGAAAAGGAGGGCCGGCCAGAGGTTGACCTGGCCCCATGTCCATGCAAAAATATATTATGCCGAGCACAAGTGGAAGGCTGCCTTTCTATTCGAACACTGGGCCGGTGATAACGCAAGGCCCCGGCCAGTCGGTACAGACGCTGGCCCATCAGGCAGGACCTGGCCTTGAACTGCTAACATGCGAGGCCGTGCCAGGGCACGCAGCTAGGGCCTACCCCCAGTGCCCGCCCACCCACGTGTCAGTCACTGCAGAGACAAACTTGTTTGGGTTACCACTGTGATCTCTATTCTTGAGAGAGTTGGCAAACCGGATTTTGAGTCCAATATTTTCTGGACATTTTTTTCTATTGTGAGATTCTTGAAGTCTAGAAACGATTCATTCAGGTGGTCCTTATGACCTAGAAAAAAAAAATGATTTAGACTCAAAAGAAAGGCCCAGGAAGAAATTATTGCATGTAATAACCACCGCTGCTCTTTACTGGGCTTGTCCAAGGTCCGACAGCTAACGTGAGGGGGCAGCCTCCCACGAATGGGGGTGGGACTTGAACTCAGTTTGCTTCTGGGTCCTAGCCCAGGGCTCCACCCACCAACAAGTTCAGTATCTTGAGAGCTTTTTCCCCTTGAAACAGGGTATTCTAGGAGGTTCCTCAAGGTTGATCCTTGCGCAGTGTTAGTCCAAGACAAAGATTCCACAGGGCCCCAGAGCAATAAGAAAAAGGATAATCTGGTGGGTTCTTCATGAAATCCTGTTTATTTAATATCAAGGGCTGCCCTCGACGCTGAGATCATGTCGGCCCACCTTTTATTTTTTTGTATCACAACAGCCTTTTGGTCATGAAATTATAGGGCTAGAAGATGGTGGTCCTGGCCCATCGTGCGGGGCCCACAGAGAACCCTGGTGCCCGGGGCCCGCAGCGCTGGATACGGAGAGGCTGAGGAGGCAGGAGGATGCTTACCTGAGGAGCAGGCCTTCTCGAGTTCTCTGATCCGAGTGCGCAGCTCGGATAAGGCCCTTTTCTGGCGCTGAATGACTTCCTCGTGCCGCAACCCTTTGCACTTGGCTCCCAGGTCGCTGAAGGACTGCTCCTGTGGCCAGAACGGTACAGACGGCAGCTTTACTAGGGTGAGACTCTCCCATTTATGTCGTGGATGGCGGAAACCTTGTCACTTCGTACTTTGGAAAAGGCCATTACAGGGCTTCTGCAGGTAAAGAACTTTAAAATTTTGTTTCCAACGTCATATCTAGGAAGAACACCAACTTTCCTAGCTACTTTGCATCACTATGAATAAAAGACCCCCACTACTCCCTTCTCCACATTTATTTTCTTCTAATGTTCTAAGCTTGGGTTCCTATTTGTTGTCACGTTGATCTCAACCTTGAATGGCACAACACATTCTGCTCCAGAGGGGCAGTTTTTAGATGGGGACACATGATACTTGCTTCTTAACTGGTAATAAGGATGGCTAGTCTGGAGAAAGGACGACCTTCCTCTGAGATTTCCAGAGCTTCTAGAACAGCACTGGGCCACGGGACGTTCTGCCAGGGTGGGAATGTTCTCTCTCCGCACCATCCCGTCGTGGACTCAGGGTCACACGTTTCTCTGGGGTGAGCAGGTCACTCCCTCACCCATTCACTCATTTCGCATAGATTTATCGAGCACCTCTAGGTGCCGAGCCTTATGCTAGGTCCCAGGGACTCAGCAGTGAATGCAACGGGCAGTATTCCTGCTTTCCATTCTGCATCCTTGTGTGGGGACACAGACGACAAGAAAGATAAGGTGGAAAACATCTGGTGGACAGCGATGTTGTGGAGAAAACTTGGAAACGGGATGGGGGGTTTGAGGATGGTTTTCCGTAGACCTGCTAGGGAAGGTCCAGCCAAAATGGCAAAAAAAAAAAAAAAAAAAAAAAAAAAAGGAACTGACAATTTGGTTCTTTTATAACAATTTTTAAAATAACAATTTTGGTTCACTTTATATATTCAGAAAATGTGTGTCTATGTGTAGAGAGGCAGACACTGTTTGAGGCACTGGGAAGGGATTGGAGACTGACCAGCCCCGCCGCCTTGGGGCTCAGTTCCGTGGGGCAGACACAATGAATAAGCAGACAGGAATGTAAATAATCCCGGAAAGTGGTAAATGCACAAAGCAGAGGGAGGGAAAGAGACTTTCGTTTGTTCTTTCTTTGAGTCATCCAATTCTTATTCAAGGCCTCCAGGGCATGTCCTGGGCCCTCAGTGGCCACACTGGCCATGGGGGTACAAGGCCGATGGCTGAGGGCCTCCTGGGGCTGCTCCACCCACCCCATGTCCCCCCCACCTGTTCCTTCCTCCAGACTCTGCTCCAAGTCCCGTCCTGGAGAGGCCTCCCTGGCCCCCTGACTGGAAAGAGCCCTTCACCGCCCACCCCATGATTCTCTCTGCCCTGAATCCTGCCGTGTATCTCCTCAGCGCGCTATTCCCACGGGGCATTTTGTTCGATGCTGACTTGTTTATTGCTGGTCTCTCCATTTCCAGAATGTGGGCTCTGTGCCTAAAATCTTTGTCTCCACTCTAGACCATGCTGGGCATAGGAGATGCTCAATTAACACGGAGCTGAGTGACCAGAGGTCAGAAACAGGAGCTGAAAGGAGCTTGCCCCAGCTTCCTGGGTGGGACCAGGACTCAGCTGCTGAGAGGCAGGGTCACGCCACCCCAGCTGGGCTTAGTAGGACCTCACTCGGCCTCCTTCCCATCTCCAGCTTGCTTACGGGTGGTATGGCTGGTCCACTTCTTGGTCGGTTCTGCACTGGCCTCGCTCTCTTTGAGGGTGTGTGCGTGCCCTGGGAGTAGACCTCTGAAGTACTGTGCACGTGCATGTGCACGGGCGTGCACACACGTGCCTGCGGTCGTGTGGAGGGGAGGAGCTACCGCCTGCACAGCAGCCAGGCTCGGGGACAGACTTTGCCCCGCATGAAGAGCACGCCCGGGCCCGACACGGCCCTTCCTCCTGGCCCTTCTGGGAATTTGTTTATTTAGAGGAGATGGAGATTCTTTCTCATGCGACTCTGACGCCCTCTGACCCACTCTGGCTTAGAAAGCTGGAAGTGGGCTGAGTGCGGAAACCGTCCTGAGAAGGAACAGACATTTTTTCCTTTGATCTTGCAGCCCCGCTTGTCCCCTCCTCCCCGGCTAATCGGCCTCGGGATGGAAATTAATCATCGTGGTGACCAGTCAGCCACCCATTCCAGCAAACACGTGCACAGTCGAGGGGGTCTGGTGTGGTCAGGGACCCTGGGTGTCCTCCCCTGTGCCCAGCACATGGTCTGGCATACAGTAGGTGCTCAGTACTTGTTGAATGAGTGGATGACCGTGGGCCAGGTCCTGCCCTAAGAGTTTGGGACTTCGGCAGTAGAGGGACCTGTGCCCTGCCCCACTCAGCCATGCAGATCCCCTGTTTGAGGCCGCCCTGAGCAGCACGGGGACACTCATGTTGAAGTGCTCAGAGCAGGTGCAGGGCCACTGAGCGCTGCTTTTTGGGCCACATGAGGCTCCGGCTCACTGCCGTTGGGCAGGAGAAAGGCGTCTTTGAGGAAGCGGGAAGGCAGCTGACACGCTTGGCCCTGTGTCCAAGCGAAAATCTGGAGGCCACTGCCACAAGGCCCCGCCGTCCAGTTTCATAAAGCAGAGGGGGAAGCCACACGCTGGACTCCAGGAGATCCAGGGCCTTGAGGCAGCACCGAACCCACAGTCAGCCAACCACGGACAAGGGGGAGCATCCCAGCCCCAGACGGGGTGTGGGGCAGACGTGAGTGCTACCTTCGAGGGGCCACATGATTAGGGCTGTTCTCACTCGAAGACACACTCCCTGTTTGCTGTGCGGCTGGGACTTCCATGCACACCATGGCTTCTGGGCAGGGACCCGAGAGAAGTCGCCACGAGACAGCCGTGGAGCAATGATGGACGGCTGCCAGGGAAGGCCTCCTGGCCCTACCAGGTACAACTTAGCATGTGCTCGGGACCCAGCGATTCCCCCAGCTAGGAATCTGTTCTACACACATGTGAGGGCATTAACTACAGCAATTTGCGGAAGCAGAAACCTCCTAACTGTCCACCAACAGGGGACTGCTTGGACAAAAGGGACAGACACAGTGGAATTCTATGCAGCTGTGTAAAAGGATGAGGTCAATCTCTATAGACTTACTTGAAAAGATTTTTTTGGAAATAACAATTTGTAGAATATGTGTAGCTTATATCATTATTTTGCAAAAAAAAATCTGTTAAATAAATATATGGAATATAGGTTCGTGTGAGTTTGCATTTATAAATAAAATTTTCAACAACCCCATGAGGTGGTTGGTGACTGTCATTACTTCTGCTTTCCAGATGAGGGAAGGAATTGGCTCAGAGTAACCTGCCGAGGTCAGTGTCTGAGAGGAGGAGTCGGGATTAGAACATGGGCAGACCCAGATCCAAGCCTGGTCTTCCACCACTGCATGTCACGACTGTCTAAGCATGTGGCAGGCTCTGCGAGGGAGAGGTCTGAAGGCGCACATGCCTGTTGACAGCTCTGACCTCAGGTGACAGTGGTCAGAGAGACAGGTCTTCTGCTCTTCTACTGATAGATTTCCCATAAGCAAGGATGAGTTTTGGACCTTAGAATATTTTCAAAAGCGACAAAAGCCCCACTGGGCTCTTCCCTAGCACGTCCTTCCGTGACCCCAGAACTGGGTGGGCTCTCACCTCTTGGCTGCTCAGGGAAATATCGGTGTGGATGGGTTCTATCTGCACCGAGATGTCACACATCTGGGTGGGATTCCTGGGCTTCTGTTCCTTCTCCTTGTGCAGCTGGAGTTTGGGTTTCTCTTGGGACGCCCTAGGGTAGAGCAGAGGAGTCACCGGCATCAGGGTCCGGGAACCACGAATTACCTTTGTATCCCCCGGCAGAATAGGACAAGAAACTCCATTTTTACAGGTAATTGAAGTCTTCGAGTCTTCAAGTCTTCGGCCCACAGATGTCTAAAGAATTTAGCTTCAGGGGCCTTGCAGGAGAGTGGCCAGGGCAGGAGACACCTGCCTGCCCTTGCTTCCTGCACTGGGTCTATGCGACACTTGCTGTGTCACTTACAGGGGCATTTACTATGTATCTGCTTTTCCTAATACGCCTACGTGTGAGTCCTTCTATTACTCAAAATAATCCCATGAGTTGGCCCATTTTGCAGACAAGGACGGAGACGCCCAACAGTTGACCTGTGGTCATGAAGCTTGTAAGTGGAAGTGTGTGGCTTTGAACCCAGGCAGCCTGGGTCTCGATCTTGTTCTTTTAACCACTATGTGAGTCTGTCTTGCCATGAGCCATGAGGCACATGAAGCTACAGCGTATACGTACGTATGACGTCAATTTTACCCAAACTTTCTTGTTGAAAACATGACTCATGTCAAAATGTGGATAAGCCATGGATGAAAATGCAAACTCACATGTACTTTTTTAGATGAATCCATGGGACGAGGATATTCGATATTTATTTTAAGCTGACCTCTGACACCCCCCAGTGCATACATTTGTTGAATAAATCTTTATTAAGTGCTCTGTGTGCCAGGCACTGTGTGAATACTGGGAATCAGTACCAGGCAAGTCAGTAGACTCTGTCCTCGTGGGGAGGGCAGACAATTAAACAGGCCTAAACGCAGCCCGACTCTACGAAAAGCGGTAGGTTAGGCAAAGTGCTGAGGGGCCCCGGGCAGAGCAGGAGCCTGTGTCTATGTTTGGTGAGTGTGAGTCCCAGAGGGCTTCCTGGAGGAAGTGGCATTTCAACTAAGACCTGTTGTCTGGAATATTGTGCAGGAATGTCTGAGAAGCACAGAACTAAGCAAAGCTCTGTTTTAACTGATGAGGCTGTGATGCAAAAAACACATGTCATTCATTCATTCATTCATTCATGCATGCATTTATCCATTCAGCTCTTCAATCAGGATTCACTGAGCTCCCTCTCTCTGTGCAAGGTTCCTTGGGCACTTGGGTGTGCCCGGCCTCCCCACGCCACGCAGATGCTCCACACACCTGAGCGCCTCCTTGAAGACCTCGAGCTCCCTGTCCTTCTTCTCCACCAGGCTGGTCATGTGTGCCATCTTTTCCTTGAGCGCACTCAGCTCGTTGTTTTGTTGCAGGACCAGGGCCACGTTCCTTTCCAGTTCTATCTTCTGCTTCTCGTTAAGCTCTCCTGAGAGCGACATGAAAGCTGGTGAGGGAGTGTCCCGCCTTGCATCTCTGCTCAGGCCAAGGCAGGTCTGCGAGGCCCCCGAGAGCCACGAGGCAGGTCTACCCTCCAGGAACTCTCTGGGGGCTGCAGTCACAGCCAGGAGGGCTGCTTGCGTCTTAGCAAACAGCAGCAAAACAGCAAGTGAGCCAGATACTCTGCTCACGTGTCTTCCAGGTGCAACAGCCTCCAACCCATGACAGGGGGGGACGAGTACATAGCCCAGCTCCCCTCAGGGGGGTAACCTGCAGGTCTGAGCTCAGAGTTATCTTGCCCTACTCGAGGTGGCCCCAATGTCCACATCAACCCTAGGAAGCAGAGGAGGGACACCTGGAGAGGATAACTCTCCCTAGGCCGCAAAGCTGGTGACTGCTAGGGCCTGTGCAGGCCGGCCTACCCCAGGAGGGAGCTTTTGCCCCTAGAGACAAATCCTCAGTGGAAAAAGGGGATTCTCTTGGAAAAAGAAAGTCGCATTTCAATGCAGAGGTGCAGAGCCCTCTGAGAATGTTCCCCGGGGAACATAAGGAACCAGTGCCTCAGCCAGGATTCAGCTCGTGCTGACCCTGAGTTACAAGCTTCGAAACAGCCCTGGGAAGCAGATCGAGTGGCATTTTTAACGCCAAGAGTTCCAACTCTCTAGCCCTGTTTCTTTCCTTCTGGAAGCAGGTCGGGAAGAGACACAGGTCATAGCAGTACAAACCTCTCAGATCTGACATTCGGCCATGAGCTTCGGTCAGGTTTTTCCTTAAGTTCATGATGACCTCCTGCTGAGACAGGATTTCCTTTTGAGCACTCAATAAATCCTCTCTGAAATTCACAAAAAAAACCAGACAAAGTCAGGCCAACTCAGTCTCCACAGTGTCCTGAGTGCTTGGAAGGGGCCCAGTACAAATGCAGAGTGAGACTCCATCAGTGATGGCCCCTGTGGTCGCAGCCCCAGCAAGGGGGATAAGCACGTGCTTTAAAATTCTCAAAACAGACATTTATTTTGAGGCACCGTCACTAAAAAGAAATACATTGAGATAGAACAAAGGATCCCGGCTGGGTTCTGTCTGAGGATGAAACATGACTTGCATGAAGGTGACACCTCTTTCTGCCCCAGCATCTGTCAGCATGAATTGATGTGTTTTTAGACTTTTGATCTTGGTGGAAAGACTTTTTTTTTTTTTTTTTTTTTTTTGTGATCTTGGGGAGTCTTTGAAGACGAGGAAGAAGGAGAGAGGACAGCATAGCTTCTGTTCACTCACCAGCTCCCTTCAGTTCCTGATGGGGAGAAGTGGGGTCGGAAATGAAAATGGTATTCACGTGGCCCTTTGCGGCAATGTGGGCTTTGGGGACCAGATAACTGGGGTGGGGGCGGGGGAACTCAGGAAGGGTGAGACGATGACAGCTTCTTTGCCCCAGGGGGCAGGACATCCTTGGCACTAGGAGGCCCAGAGTGGTTGACAGGGACAGCTACGCCCAGTAAGGGGTGTTCTGTGGGAAGGGGCCCGGGGTAACGGGTGAGTGTGAGTGTGTGTGTGTGTGTGTGTGTGTGTGTGAGTGTGTGTGTGTGTGTGTGTGTGTGTGTGTGTGTGTGTGTGTTGGCAGCAGGAGGAAGAGCTGAGGTCTTGTACATTCTGATGGGGCTTAAGGGCCTTTGGGCAGGAATAAATGTTTGCTTCATCTGAGTTCACAGGCTTCTGGAATCCAGGCTCCTCTGATATAGATTCCTGAAGGTAGAGTGTACGTATGTTATGAAATAGAGCAAGATACTGGCAGGTCGCACGTCAAAATAAAAAGATTGGTGATCACTGGATTGAAGTAAATACATACGTGCACACATATACATACATGGGTGTGCGTCCATCATCCATCTATCTATCTATCTATCTATCTATCTATCTATCTATCTATCTATCTATCTAGTCTCCTTGGCTAAAACTCTTCCAACTTGGGGATGAAACTTTAAGACTCAAGGGTGTCTACAGCTCGTGAAGGAGAGCAGAGGAGAATGATGTGGGTGCTGACCCTTCTCCAAGCCACAGCTACCGCTGTCTGCAGAGCACATTCTACCAGCAGGAGTCACTTAGAAATTTTTCAAGGTGTGGAGGCTGGTGTCTTCGCCTTTTGGGGGATGAAAAGCCCTACGACATCTGACTTTGGTAGCTGAGATTTGGTGTGAAGATCAGGCCTGTGGTTTGTCTTCTCGAGAACTCTCCTGAAATCCTTCCTCTGAACCGCATGAGTGCCTTCTTGTTTACATGCTGCCTGGCAGTGGCTGTCCCAACTGTGGGGTGTTTTCTCTGGAAACTGTCAGTTCCTTGAAGCTCAAAGGTATAGACTTTGGGGTTGGGAGGGCTCTCCAAAGTCACTCGATCCAACCTCTTCACTTTGAACCCTCTCTAGGACCGCTTCGCCAAGTGGTCTCCACTGCCTGAAACCTTCACCGTCTGCCTGCCTTGAGCAGGTATTTGGGAAAAACAGCTAATCATGGTACTAGCTAGCGTTCACCGAGTGACTTCTGTGTGCCCTGCATGTACCTCCTCATTTCATGAACGAGGACGCTAAGGTCCAGCGAGGTGATGCGACTCGCCCAGGGACACACAGCTGGAGGGTGTTGACTTGGGTTTGAACACAGATCCACCCACATTTTTCCCTGATGCCCTCCTGACTTGCTAAAAAACAAACAAACAAAAAAATAGAGAAATTCAAAGAACAGTGAGAAGACTCCAGATTCACCCCTGTTTTCAGATTCCGACGACATGCCAGAAGCAGGGGTTGTGCGTGTTTGTCCTGGCTCACGGGGCGCGTCGGTGAGGGTGGCCCGGTGCTCACGCGCCCTCTGGGTACTCACATCAAGTGGTCACACACTGCGCCTTGGGAACTGTTTTCTAGCGGAGGCGCTGCGGGAGGGTCTGGCTGTACTTCCTTCTCCTGGGCTGGATCAGAGGGACAAGGGGACAGTATTACGATCCTCATGCAGTGGATGCTTTTCTACCCTGTTGCTTGTCACCTGATTGACACACTTGAATCTTTCTCAACTTGTAGACTCTCCCTGTACCCTTCAGCCCTCTCTACCTCATGGGACCCACCGTATGTTCTGTGTCGTAGGATGGCGGGACACCCCCACCCCCGCCACGATGAACTCATGAGATCTTTCCAGCTGCTCCAAAGGCAGGGACTATCGACTCCATTTACAGATGAGAAAATGGCTGCAGGAGTGACAGAAGCTGCTGGTGACCACTCAGCAAACTGGTGAGGGGTGGAGCCTTCACCACTGGGTCACACTTCCTGCCCTATTTCTCCTTCTCTTCTCAGACGAGAGTCTCGTCCTGTCCTCACCTCTCATGTAGTCATCCCCCTGCCTTCTGGCTTCCGGCTTCATCACTCGATCACACATTCACTCGTTCATCCCGTCATTTAACAGTTCTTATGAGACATCTGCGTGATGGCAGGCACTGATCTCAGTGTGGGGTGACAAAGATGTGTCACTCTTAAGGTCCCAGCTAGAGCATCCTCCCTCTGATTTGGTCCTGGGTTGGGAAACTGAGTCCCACTCCATGCCCTTGCTGTGGTGCCCTGTTCACCCTGGATCACTTGTCAGGGCAGTAATTGAGTTAGTTGCAGGGGTCCTGCCTGGCTTGCCCGTCATTGAATCCTCAGTGCCTAGAATGAACTTGAAACATAAAAGATGCCCAATTAAGAGTGGTGCCTGAGCGTATGCGTGCGGTGAGCCCTGACAGCTCATCCGAGGCTTGAGACTAGGACAACGGTGCTCAACCAGGGTGTGAGTCCCCTGGGGACACTGACAAAAATGTCTCCAGACATTTCTGGTTGTCACCCAGGGGTGAGTGAGGGGTGCCACCGGCTTCTGGTGGGTATAGGCCAGGGATGTTGCTCAACACCCTGCAGGGCTCAGGATGGCCCCATAATGAAGAATGACCTGGCACCAAATGTCAACGTCGCTGAGGCTGAGAAACCCTGGCCTGAGGCCTCTCCTTCCAGGTAAACGGAGGTAATGACCCCTGCCTTCTAGAGCACCTCTCCAAGTAGCTGGTGTCTTTGCCACAAGATGCACGACCCTGGTCATGTAGGGCAAATAAATGCTCGCTGCTCTGAGTTCTGTTGCGTTTGTCTTTTAAGAAGCAAATCCTAGCTGGTTATGAAAGTGCATTAGGCAGAATCGCAAACTGCGGATGGCAGAGAGACGCCTTTCAAAGGCCTCTGCCCGGAGGTTTCTGTGTAGCAAAGATGATGCTCTGACCTGCCGGTCCGGCTGCCCTAACAGCCCTGGCAGCCTGTGCGACTCGCCGGCTGACTGGCTGGGCACAAAGGGTGTCCAGGCTCATTGCTGTTAATGCTGTTTAACCTGGGCCTTGAGGGGCCCTAACCTTGTGTGTAACGGGAACAAAAGGGGGCTCCGGGGAGTAAGTGAGCTTTTCAACCAGCGAAGCCCTTTTCTTACCCGTCAGCCTGTGGGGACCCCCGGGACAATCAGAACCTGCCCCCAATACCAAGATCTCCTCGTTGTCTCTCTGGACCAACCTGGGTCATTGTCCTTCAAAGTCGCAATCTCTCCTTCTATTTTTTTATGGTGTTCGGTCACTTTTCGGAGTCTCTTTTCTAGACTCACGATCGTCTGGGAGTGCTGTTTGATTTGCTCCTTGTATTCCACGATTTCTTCTTCAAATTCGTGTTTCTGTGATTTCTGTTCTTCTTGGAGGGCCTTGATTGCCTGCTGTTGCAGCTGCACCCGTCCCTCCATCATGATCTGCGAAAACAGAAATGGTTCATGCAACCTGGGGACTACACCAACATGCCTTTGCATTCGTGGGAACCGAGCTTGGTCCTACCGCGGGGCCTTTGCATGTGCTGCTCTCGCCGCATGCTCCCCTAGCACCTCGCACGGCTGACTTCTTGTATTTCAGGTCTCAGTTCCAACGTCACCTCCTCAGAGAGGCCCTCGGAGCAACCCAAGACACTTCCCATTCATTGCCCCTGTTTTGTTTTCCCTGAGGCACTGATCACCGTCTGAATTACCTAGTTTATTTCTCGCTCCCACTAGAATGTCAGCTCTGTGAGAGCAGACGCTTTTCTTATTTACTGATATGGCCACAGCACTAGTGCTTAGGTCCCTGCCACAGCATCTAGGCTTAGACGCTCAGTAAATATTCATTGAACTAACGAATGAACGATTTTCTAAGAAAAAAGTGAATTAATTTGCATTTCTTAGAAATACAGAAATCACCAGTGATCCTGAAGTGGTGACTCGGACCCTTTCTCTTGATGGCCCCATGCTTCCTGCGGCCCTTCTGGACACTTCCATCTCAGGGCCTCGTCTCCTCCCACTTCTCTAACCAGCCTTCTCCTGCTCCCTATTATTCCCATCGGATGTGCTGGGCCTCCGTCTTCACCTCCCTGCTGATGGGTACATTCTTTGCCTGAGACGCTCACACACACCCAGTGTGTCAACAATCACGTCCACGAGGCTGTCTTCCAAATTTAGGTGACTTATCTCGCTTTCTCCCCCAAACCTATTGTACCGCCCAAAGTTTGGGATGCTTTTGAACATCCATGCGCCGTACCCTTGCCTCAGTCTACACTCTTCACCTCCTCTGAAAGAGAGTCGCTATCCCACGAGACCTCTGCCCCCCCACCGCTGACCTCTGTTATTTCCATCAATACGCCACCCACATGCCATCGTCTCCCGAGGTACCTTGGCTTGAACCTTGCCTGTCTCCTTGGTGTCTACTGTCCTCGGTACTCATGTCCTGTCAGTCAGTTATAAGGTCTGCTGTTGCTTGTAACTCTCTCTGCAGGGACTCCTTCTTTCCCACTCCTCTGCCTCCCTGAATGTCCTGGTCCTTATGATTTTGGACTATGGCCGTAGCTACCACGGGCCACACCTGGAGCTGGTGTCTCCAACTCCAGCCCCTCTCAAATGCAGTTTGTGTACTTCTGCCAGATGAAGCCTCATTCCCTCCTGTCGGCTGAATGCATGCATGACAGACGAGTGCAACATTAAGCCCTGATGGTGGAGGGAGGGCCTTGAACACCACGTTGAGATTTTTAAAATCTACAGAATTGTCACTGATCAGTAAACTCTGAGGTTCCTCTGTCCTCCAGCCTGCTCCTGCGAGGGCCCTGGACCCCAGCATCTTAGAACGTCCTGGAGTGGGAGCATCGTGGCCTCTGTTCACCTTTCACATGAAACCAGTGCTTTCCAATAGCACTGGGGGGATGGAGCTACTGGCATCCAGTGGGTAGAGACCGGGGATGCTGCTAAACATTCTGCAGGGCACAGGACGCCCCCACAGGAAAGAGTTATTTGACTCAGGACACCAGCAGCGCCAAGGCCAAGGACCCCTGGTCTAACCCACATGCTCTCACGCACTGTGCTCTTGCATGGACAGAGGGACCCTCCCGCCCCTTACCATCTTAGTCTTGGCAGTTTCCAGTTCAGCTAACGTTTCATTTAATTTCTTGGTGACGTTCTCTGCTTTCAGACTCTCGGCCATCTTTATTTTTTCTGCCTCTTCCACCATGGCCAGTGCGGCATTTAATTTGTTATTTAAAACATCTTCCTTCAGCACTTTTAAATCTATTTCCTAGGCAAACAAGAAACATCCAATTAACCAAAAGTCAGACACAGATATTTGCTCCAGCCTCCCCTTCCTGTTTTCAGACAGGTGGTGAACTCTACTCTGTCATTGTCCGTTGATCCTTTTTAAGGCCAAAGTCCGTGCTTTCTCTGGAAGGTTCCAAGCAGTATAGAACTCTCTTTCATATTCAGCTGACATCTGTCTCCTTGTGATTTCTGGTCTCCGAGCTCCGTTCTGTCAGCTGGAGCTCATTGAGGAAGTTTTATTTCTGTTTCATGAGACAGCCCTTTAAATATTTGAGGAGGGATGTCATGTCTCTCTCTAAATCTATTTTCCAGGGTAAATGTGCTGAGCTCCTTCACCCCTCGCCACAGGACCTGCCTGCCTGCCTGCCTTTAGGACGCTCCTCCACCTTCCCCAGCGGTGGCCTCAGCACTGGGGTGACCTCCCCTTCGCCCTCGGGCTCCGCCCCCACCGGCAAGGCTGGGCTCCAGCTGCCATGCCATGTCCTTGCACACTCCGTCCCTCCCTCCTGGAACCCATTCTTCCAATCTTTTGACTATCAAAATCCTATCCTCCCTCCCACATCCCTCCTCCTCAACGGGCTTTGTGACACTGTGCTGGGGGCCTTACGAACTTCATTCCTTCGTTTGACTTTATTATTATTATTTTTATATCAGTTTTAGGTTCACAGCTGAGGGAGAGGCACAGAGATTTCCCATGTACCCCTGGCCCTGACACCTGCACAGCCCCCCACCCCCACCGGATGGTACGGCTGTTACAGTCCAGGGACCTGTGCTGACACGTAATGCCCACCCAGAGTCCACACTTTGCACTAGGGTTCCCTCCTGGGTTTGGACAGATGCAGAATGACATGTACCCACGATTAACGTGTCACACAGAGGAGTTTCACTGCTCTGAAAATACTCAGTGTTCCTCCCATTCATCCCTGTCCCGTCGACCCCAGATCTGCTTATGTCTCCATAGTTCCGCCTCTCCCACAACGCCACACAGTTGGAAGCATACAGCATGTAGCCGTGTCACAAATGTCATCTAACCTAACCTAAAATACATCCCTGAGTCGCAGTGCCGGGTGTTCCCTGTCGGTGGCAGAGTAAACTCATATCCGGGGTGGGGTGGGGTGGGGAGGACATTTGGGAATGTGTACTGTGGGCCTGCAGATGTTTCTACCTTGTGACCCAAAGTAATTCTACTTTGGAGAATTTATCAAAAAGACACGGCCCCACGCGCGCACCTTTTACTCTAGTGAAAGCTGAGAAACAGCCCCAGGGCGGACCGTCGGGGAGGGGTAGATGAATCTGGGGTCCACTTGACACAGTGTAAACCCGGGTCATGTCTCAAGGGCAGTTTGTGGAAGGATATTCAATTGCACGGAAATGTTTCTGTTACATATTAGGTAAAAAAGCAGAGACCCAATTAGTGTGCACCATATAAGTCACTTTGTCACAGATCAGTATTTGTTGATGTCTATAACAATAAATGAAATGAATAATTAATAATCAATAAGATAAAGATGGTCTGGAAGGGATGACATCAAAATGCACTGGGGTAACTGCTCAGTGGAATCAGAGGCTGTTTTCATTTTCTTCTGAGTGATTTTCTGTATTTTTCAAATTTTCTAGAGCAAACAGGTGCTCCTTTTATAATTGGGAAAGGACATTGATTTTTTTTTCTTTGAAAATAAAAACCCCCAAATTCCATTTTCGTCCTGCAATGCCCACAAGCCTCGCCTGTGGTCACCTCATTCTCTGTTTTACTACTGAACTCCTGATTTTTTTTTTGTCGGGGCAGTGGGGGGGTGGTTCTTAACATCACTGTTACTGCCGAGAATGTGCCAACATGGCCTAAGGAGAGACTTGCTGGGGACTCAGGCAGGCATCCCACGGAGCAGCCTGTCACCTACAGCTCACAGCGAGACACTCCAGGTGTCCTGGAGAATCCACTACTAACCGGGATGGGTTCTCTGATGAGCTGTGAAGCTGGCTAAGGGCTGACCATGCCACCTGGCATCTGCTCCTTGCCCACTACTCAGCAGCTTACTCAAGGACGGGAGAACAGAGGTCACTGTTACGGATTTTTCTTCTCCACTTTCTTCTTCTTCTACGTGAATCCTATTTTTGCCTGCGTCGGTGAAATCAATCTTTCGACTGCTCTTCCCTGTATACACGTCAAACAGCGAGCAAATGAGTAACTCTGTCTGAGCAGGTCTTTGACCTCGCACTTCGTTGGTGTTTCTCGGGACATGGGGAGTCGCTGGGGTGGAGTCCTTTTTCCCCTTGTCTGGAGTGATGCCACCAGCCTGCCTGCAGGGCTGTCACAAGACTTGCTCTCTGATGTCACCACCATTCTCAGGCTGTTGTTGGGGACACTGCCGGTTGCATCACGGTGTCCTCTATATGAGGATCCTTAGGAGACATTCTCTCTGGGTCGAGTGCCAAGAATAGTTTGGTTTCCATGAGTAAGTGGTCCATTTTCCTCTGTGAATTACACAACCAACTGGGCTCCTCCTTTCGCGGTAACTGCTAGAATAAAAGCTATGACCCATTCACTGATTTCATGATGCACTTTTTCTTTTTTTTTTTGGCTTTAGTCTCATTCTTGGTCCATTTTATGCCCTAATTAATCTACTTTAAAAAACTTGACTTCCCCTTTTCTTGTACCCCTACCTGAAGTATGTCACGGAAGATCCCACGGTAAATCATTTGGGGGAACGAGGCTGCTTTTCTCGGGTTCCCCTCAGCCTGCGGGTCGTGCCTGCATGCAGGGAGCCCCCAGAAGCTGACATCACATCGCCCTCTCTGGTCTGCCTCCCTTGGGCACACTCCAGTGGGTCGAGGCTCTCTTCCAAGGTGCCCAGGGCTGTATGTAGTCTGGATGTGGTTTACTGACTCTTGTCTCTCTCGTCTCCCTCGAGCGGAGATGTTCCAGGTGCACCAGCGCTCCCGGGACTGTTGTTAAAAATGCAGACTCCTGGGCCCACCCTATAGATGGTGAGTCAGAATCTCCGGGGGTGGGGTCCAGAAATGGACAATTTAAAATTAAATTCCCTGGTGAGTCTTTAAACTTTATTTAAAGAAAATGATCCAAGACTGATGTGAACAGACCTTTTTAGTCCCATTTGGTCTTGACAAATCTTTTGAAATTGTATTTATCTGTAATTAAATTTACCCTGCTATCATCAGGTTGAGTGTTTACTGATTGCTTTGACTTTTGAGACATTGGCCATTGTGTGTGTGTGTGTCCCTTGTACTGTTGGGACCCAGCAGAGATGAATTCATCCTACAGCCTGGAGGTGCCCAAGGCAAGGCTGTACAGCAGCTTTTACCCCCACGGCATCTACTACTCCCAGTGATAATGGTAAACGAGGTTTGAGTATGAAGGTGCCTGTATCCCGACACCCACTCTTTTACCCCAGGCAGCTGAGCCCACATAAAGCTCAAGGATAGCAGAGAGAGGAGGGAGGGGAGATGATGAAGGGCTTGGGA
Source organism: Cynopterus sphinx (assembly GCA_030015415.1). Taxonomy (NCBI): domain Eukaryota; kingdom Metazoa; phylum Chordata; class Mammalia; order Chiroptera; family Pteropodidae; genus Cynopterus; species Cynopterus sphinx. The sequence goes on from CM057387.1 coordinate 122,013,803, forward strand.
GTCAGACAGTCCTGGGTTCAGGTTCTGCACCCCCACTTCCGAGCTGTGAGTTCATAATAAAATAATAATAATAATAATAATAAAGCCGCCAACACACTTAGCAGTCACGAAGTGCCAGGTAATTTTCCGTGTGTTTCATGTGCATGTTAACAATCAAGCCTTGCAACTCGATGAGACTCATCTACTGGCATTATCGATGCTTCATAAGTGGAGAAACCAAGGCACAGAGATGGTAAGTAAGCTGCCCGATGTCCCATAGCCAAAGAGTGGCAGGGGTGGGATTTGAACCCAGACGGCCGGCCCCCTGAGCCAGTTCCTCGGCACCATGTCGGGCTCTTCCAGGTCTTTCCTCCCTGAGACTTGTACCTCTTTTTGCTTGGTTATGCGGTTCTCCAGATCTTGCACCTTTTTCTTTTCCTTCTCGATGGCCTCCTTCGCTTTGTATTTCTCAAAGGCGATGCTGCTCTCTGAAACCTGGAAGCCAAGGAGGGGTTTGAGAGCTCACGCAGGAGAAAGGGAAGGAAATGACAATGCAAAGGGAACAAAGGGAAGCCAGGATTAGCAATCCTGGAAACCAGTGACTCAGGGTTTGGGAGCGAGAGCTCAAGGAATGGGACGCCCTCCGGAGAGAGTGGTGAGATTCCTGGCAGGCCCACCACCCTGCGAACCTGGAAGTCATGTCTCAGTTAGTCATGTGCACGAAAGAGAGTTATTCGTCATCCAGGATTTCTGGGCTGGTGTTCAGGAAGTGACATGCTGGTGAGTGTCCGGGTCAGGCATTTGATGACGAGCCACTGAATAAAGTGGCATGTGCTGGCACTAATCTGGCTTCTTGGGACCTGGGGCAGGAAGGGCAGCATGGGGGAAGACACGTCCTGTCCCAGCAGACCTGATACTTCAAAGGACACTGGTGGCCTCTCCCCCGTCTACAAAGGCTTGATTCCAAAATTTGATGTCCAGGACAGTTTGGAACTGAGAACACATAGGTCTGGTGATGCTGGGAAAGGATTGGGGCCCAGCCTCACCTACACCTGCCCTGGGAGGGGTGCAGCCAGAGTGGGACTGGAAAAGTCCATTTGCTCCTGTCAAAATTTACAGTTACGCCCCCGTGCACGTACACAAGAAAGATGTGCCCTGGACTGACACAAAAGTACACAAGAAAGATGTTTTAAATCTATGCATACGTGCTCAGACAACAACACCGGAGAGAGGTGATTATCTTCCAGGATGTGAACAGTGGTTATTTTGGGGCGAGTTAGAAGGATGGCAAGCCACATGTTCTTCTTTTTCACTACTCTGTGTCTTCTGCATTTTCTTTAGTGAACGTGCATTATTTGGCAGAAATTGCTAGAAATTGTTACAGGGAATGCTCCACTGGGAGGTGGGAGGCGGCCCTGGGGATGCGTGGCCTGGGGAAAAGCCCACCATCCTAACAGCCCCACTGCAGGAGCTCGAGCCTCCATCCCCCGCTCTGCTCGGCTCGCCGGCCTCCCCACCCACCCAGGCTCTGACTCACCCCTTGGTATTTTTCTACTGCCAAGTTTGCTTAAGATCATCCAGTCCCCACCCTGCCAGTCTGCGTCCTGCCTGAGGAAAGAGGCCCCGTGGGGAGGGCTCCTGCCCTTAGCTTATTGCTCACTGCCTGATACATTCGAAATGAAGATAACAACCACGTCACTGACCACTCTATGCCTGCAACGCGAGTGCCTGGCACCCAGCACTGGGTGCATGAGCGTGTCTCATCTGCAAACCCCCGGAAAGCATCTGCCCAGTTATCCTCGTTTTACAGGTGAGGACGGGAGGCTGCAAGAGGACAAGTCACATGCCAAGGTCACGTGCCAGAAAGCGGCGGTGCAAGCTCGGATGCCAGCGCACTGCCCCAAGCACTCTGCCATCGACCTCTGGACCCTGCCTTACCTGTCTTCCTGATCCAAACCCCACCCCCCCCACCCAGAGGCAGGAGACATGCTCATATGTTCATACTTAGGCTGGCACAGAGTCTGCTACACCGCCCGGTAGGAGCCTGAGCTTCAAGGCTCCATCCCTGGTCCATCTGCATGAGGGATGCTCTGGGGACAGCCGCTGACCAGTTTGGGTCCTGCCCCTTCATGAGGCTTGTTCTGTGTGGTGCTCCCTCCCCCGTGGACTCTGACCTCACTTTCTTACATGGGCTGGCCCAGTCCCACTGCCAAGGCCTTGCTTGACTGTCCAGTGCATCCCTGCCCCGCCCGCCCACTGCTATATGTCTCACCTGGACTCTGATGTCACCTGGGCAGGTGATTCACAACGAACGCACTGACTCCTCACAACGAACCTCTGGAGTGGATTTGTCACTACAGTCACATTACAGACGAGGGCACAGAGAGGGCAAGGAGCTTGCCTCGGGTCACACAGCATGTTAGGGCAGAACTGGGATTTGAACCTGAATCCATGCTGTTCGCCCATCAAGCTCTCCTGCCAGGCCTTGCTTCTCGTACTCTGTGTCTCCCTCTTTCTATCCCGATTTGCCTTCCATCTTATTCTAGCTTTAATCTCATCCCACACGCCCCATCACTGTCCCCCTGGCTAACTTAGGTCCCTGTCCGCTGCACTTGGCTATTTTATCCAGTGACGTTCTCTTCCCCCAGATGTCCCCTCATTGCTCCCTCTCCCCTCCCCTCCAGATCATACTCAAATGTCACCTCCTCAGAGAGGTCCTCCCTTCTTGCAGGCCACTCTCTAACCCGCCCCTGTGGAGTCATCCTGTGCATTTGTGTACGTGGTTGTGTTTCCCTCCAACTCAGAGTGGATGCTCTGGGAAGGCATGGCCTGGTCTGTCTTGTGTCTTGGGCCTGCCTTTCATGCCAGCTCTGGGCCCAGTCCCCAGGCCGATGGGGGAAGCTGGATGTGGATATCTCTAGCTCTCTGGGCCTGGAGCTCAGACCCACCCCTCCCTGCAGGTCCCCCTCTCCTTGAGGGTGTACTCCTTTCACCCAGTCCAGAAGGCACTGACCCTTTGGCTATGACCACCATGTGGGCTTGTCATGGTCCTGTCTGCTCCACCTTACTGTGTGTGTCTGTGTCTCTCCCCACCTGTCAGTCCAGGGCATGTCTGCTTGTGAGCGTGTGTGAGACCAGGAGGCTGGAGCCAGCAGGGCGTGTTTTTCTTTGGGGCCTGTGCTGGAGTGCACCATAAGCATCCTTTGATGATGAGAAGGAGGAGGATGCTGGCTGAGACACTGACCCGGACTCCACCCCAGGGCTTCCCCTGGAGCTTCCGTATGTGAGGCGCAGTTCTAAGGACCTCGTATGTATTAACCTATTGACTCCAAGGGGGCAGGGGCTGTTAACCAACCACCCTGTTTTACAGAGATGGAGACCGAGGCACAGGAGGCTAAGGGATCTGCCCTCGGTCATACAGCTGGTACGCTGCACGAGGGGATGCTGGCCACTCGGAATAGAGGTGCCACCCGTGGCTGCCCACCTGCCCACCACTCTCTCAGGGCACAGAAACATGGCCTTGGGTCCGGTTTCAGGTCTGGCCTCCCATGGGGCCTGTGGCTGCCACAGCCCACAGTATCTCTCCGCTCCTCGTACCTCCTTTTGCTGGGTTAAGTGGTTCTCCAGATCTTGAACTTTCCTCTTTTCTGCCTCTAGGGCTTCCTTTGCTTTCCTTTTCTCATAGGCCATGCTGTCCTCCAAAATCTGAAAGTCAACGACCAGTCTTTTTGGTGGCCTGCACGTGGCCTGCACGCTCAGGGCAAAAACTGCTCATTATGATGACACTAATCATGATGGGAAGAGCTACAATGTTGGGGGTCGGTCTCACGTGCCCATGGCCAGCACCTCACATGCAGTTACCCCATCAGAGAAGTTGGTGGCCCCATTTTATAGCTGAGGAAACGGAGGGACACGAAGTCGGTGAGAGCCCTGGGTCATGCAGTGTGCTGGCGGGGAGGCCAGGATTTGAACCCTGAGCAGAGGGAGGCCCGCCGCCCGCATGCAGAGGCCCTCGGCAGGCAGCAGGTGAGCAGGCCTGTCTTATTTCTGCTCACTGTGCCAGGCGGCCTTCCTGATAAGAAGGGTCTCATTAATAATGAAATTTCCCATTATTGAAAGAAATCTCAAAGAGAATCAGGTCTCAGGTGGAGGGCGGGGTAGGGAATTAATGAGCCACGGCATGCCAGGTTCTAGAAGGGGTCCGGGGTGAACGTCCCAGGCTCTGCTAGGACGTAGGGAAGAAAGCGTGGTTCGGTGCTCGTCATCATGACATTCTGCAGATAAACTAGTCAGTTAAATGGCTTAACACAAATCACCGAGGGATACAAATGCCTGGCGAGCCCCCGCTTCCAGTCGCTGCGAGAAAGGGCACCCTGACTTTCCAGTGAGCTGGGTCTTAAACACCAGCTTGACCGTCAGGTGTCTGGAACTGGGAAATCGGTTTCATTAGAACTGCTGCTTCGGGTCCAGGTTGGCCTGCCGAAAGCACTGAATCCATAATAGGGCTGAAATGTTATCTTTTTATGGTGAAAAGTCATTTAAAAAGCCCCAACACTCAGCTGTCCCAATACCCGCCCTCGACAAAGCAGAGGGGCGTCGTGGGGGCTTCATCATGTATTGTGAACTGTTTGAGGCAGGTTTCGGGGTGAGACATTTTCCTGTCATTTGTGAAGGAGACTCCCAGGCCCTTTCCAGGGACAGAGTTGGCTTCACCGCATCTGACCTCATATCTACACCAGGAACTTTCCTCTTAGTGGCCCCTGCATGCCTCACACACATGTCCTGTCACCTCGGTCTCTTTGTGCCTAAGTCCCACGGCAGGTAATGGGAGTCAACCTTTAACGTCACCTCAAAACCCGCCTTGTGACCTGGGGATTCTCTTGGCCTTAAAGATTCGTTTGATAGTGAGGCAGAAGGTCTGATGAAAGCAAAAAGCAGGTCATTGTTTGAGGGTAACAGACGTCTGCGTCTGGCTTTTTCTCTCAGATCCTCCCATCAAGATACCACAAGAGCCTCCACCGGGAGAAGTGGGCCGACATTTCTGAGCCCTCGGGGTGACCCAGCAGGGTGTCCCCCACCATGCTTTCCCTTCAATCTCTCTCCTGAAGTCCCCTATGACCCTGAAATCTCTAAATTCAAGGGCCTTCCCCAGCCCTGAGCTTTTGACCTCTGGGTGGTGTTTGGCTCCAAGGAGCCCAAAGAAGACCCTGCTCCTTGTCACCACCCTTGGAGAAATAACTCAGGATTAGGCCTCAGTGACACTGTTTATAGAGCATTGACTGCAGGGCACAGCTGCACAGAGACCCCAAGTGAGACCTGGACACGTAAACGTCCGCCTCCCGATCTGGAGCAGATCGAGTTGCACGGGCATCTGCCCCGCTGTCTTCTTTCTCCCCCCGCGGTGGGTGGGCAAGGGTGTCGCTCTGAGGAGTGAGGGTGGCTGGGGGTTGGAGCAAACAAGTGTCTCAGGAGGAGTGGTGATAACGATAAAAGCTACCATTCACCGAGAGATAATCTGGGGCAAATCCTTCATGGCATGTCCTCTCTAATCCTCCCAGCTGCTCTTTCACGAAGGACGGTGTTGCGAGACCCGCTAGGAAGCAGCCATGAAGTAGCCCAGGGAGGATGTAAACCATATCTCATCCGGGTGCATTCCTGCCCCCTTTGCTCCTGTGCTGCTGCCTCAGGATCGAGGAGCTAATGAATGAAAGCACTATGTGGAAAGACTCGGGGATGTGGGGGAGACCGCAGGAAAATGTGAGTCGATGATGTCATAGACCTTTCCCCAAAGCTAGTTTGGGCACCTCAATAGAAGTATGACATCTTCGACAAGGGAGGGGAGAGTCCTGTCCTAGGCTACAAGGCCGGAGAACGGTATCCAGCCCTGGCTTCCACACTTTAGGAAGGAGACAGACGATGGGTTCCCAACTCAGATGCTTACAGAGGACAGCCAGATACCAAAAGGAAGTGGGCTGTGTTCCGTGCGTCAGGGAACGGTGAGGACTGTGGCGGAATGCCACTGCTGGATTCGGCTCCAGTCCATTTTTGCCAAGTGGAAACAAAAGCCAGATTTTCTGACATTTTGAGAGAGGACGGAAATCTGGATTTTTCAGTAAATTTTGTGAATTCAAAATAAAACACTCTAGAGCCAAAAATAACATGTCCACAGGCCCTTCCAGCCAGTGAGCTGCCAATCCGTGACTTCTGGAGGGCAGAGCAGGTCAGAGGAGGGGACCAGGCTCCTATGAGGCACGTAGGACAAACAAGGACATTTGGGTCTGGGAGGAGCAGCTGCCTTTCTTTTCAAGCATCTAAAGGATTATTATGTGGACGAGGAAATAGATAGGTCTTGTAGGAGGCAGAAGGGGTGGGATATCCTGCTGGGAAAAAGAGTGATTTTTAAGTCAACCTCAAGGAAGAATTTTCTGTCAGCCCAAGGCATCCACCCTGGGATGGACTGCCCTGGGCTGTAGAAGGTTCCTTGGTGGTAGAATCAAAGGATGAATGCTTTTAGGATGTTGTTGGAGGATTCACACAGCCCTGAAGTCCTGGTACATACTCTGTAATTTCCCCCTTCTTATGCTCAGGGATACAATCTCCATGCAGAAGATGCTCATGTCACAGCTCGTCTCCCAAGCCTTATCTGTGACTACATTCTCTGCTGCCTACAATTTTTTTTTCCGCTTGGTTGTCAAGGCTACAACTCTGGGGTTCTCTCTCAGAGTCCCCCATGGAGCTGAGCCCTCTCGAGGACAAATGGCTCCAGGAAGCCTCCAGCACACTCTGCCCCTCATCGTCTGGTTCTGATCTTACTTCTGTGGCCCGTGAGCCAGATGTGGGCTCGAGGTGACTCCGTCTCCCCGAGCTGCCTACCTCCTTCTGGCGGGTTAAGCGATTCTCCAGCTCCTGGACTCTCTTCTGTTCTTCCTCTAATGCTTCCTTCACTCGGTTCTTCTCTTGAGTAAAGCTTTCCTCCAAAGCCTGAAAGCCAACGACCGTTCTTTAAAAGACACCGTCATCATGGCAGACACTGCATGGTGCCAGGCACTGCATGGATATTCGCTTCATTACCCACAACCACCCCCCAGGACTCTGTGGGCAGCTAATGGCCTGGGATCTGGAGTCAGCTGGCCTGGACCAGAGCCCCAGCTGCACAGTGCTGATCTGGGTTCCCGCTGACTCTGTCTCCCCGAGCTGCCTACCTCCTTCTGGTGGGTTAAGCGATTCTCCAGCTCTTGGACTCTCTTCTGTTCTTCCTCTAATGCTTCCTTCAGTCGGGTTTTCTCTTGGGTAATGCTTTCCTCCAAAGCCTGAAAGCCAGTGGATACTGTTTAGTGGACGTAGTTACCATGGCAGGAATGTGGACTCTGTGCCAGGCACCGCCTGGGTGAGTGCTTCACTCCCCACAGTCACAGACCCCCCCACTCCCCCCACCGCTGGAGACGGGGAGGCTGGGAATGTGGGGCTTGGACTCTGCACGCTTTACTTAGAGCAGGTGGAGAGTCTGTGAAGATTTTGAAGATTTCTTTTTTCTTTTTTTTTCCTGGTTTCATTTTCCTCTCTATCGAATGACACTCTCCTTCTCTACATTTAATTGTCCTTCGAGATGGACCCACCTTGATTTGAGTCTACTGTTAACACTACCTCTGTGTGGATCAGATGTGATTTTGGTCATATGGTTTTTCCTTTTCAATTTCTTTTTATTCATAAAAGGTAGAAAGGCAGAGAAAGAAGCAAAGAGGAGAAGGGACAGAAGGAGGAGAGAGATTTCTTGAGGTAACCAGGCACAAAAATGGAGGCTGAGATGAAACAGGCAGAGGCGTCTGCCTCTTGGAAGGGTCTGGAAAACATGTGTGTGTGACAGAGAAGGACAGGCCGAGCCGGAAGGCACTGAGCTTCGATGGATTAAAGATGGAGGAAGTGACAGGTCCAGTCCTCCCTGGGGAAGGAAGGGGGTGCTCCTGAAGAGTTGGGGTCCTGCAGGTCTGGTACAGCTGCCTTGAGGCGGGTGGGGGAGGGGTGGCATGCAGTGGTTTTTAGCTGTGGCTGCACATTGGAACCCAGTGCGCCAGCCACATCCTCATCCCGGTTAGATCAGAACCTGAAGGTCCGGGGAGAGGTATGGAGCAGCCAAAGTCATGAGCCACTGATGCAAGATGATGGCAACGAGCTGGTTAAATTCATGGTGGTCCCTAAATATCAAAAAGGACCAACTCGAGGACAGTGATGACAATCGGCTCCTTAAACGCTGTTTCCGGGCCTTCTCCAGAGATTCTGATTCAGTGGGTCTGGGGTGGGGTCTAAGAATCTGTATGTTTTAAATGAAAATGTGGTCTGCAGACCTGTGCTGTCTGAACCAGCCAGGAGTTTGTTAGGAATGCAGAATCCCAGGCCCCACCCCAGACCTGCTGAGTCACAATCCGCATTTCAACAAGATCCCCAGGTGAATCTAGGCATCTTTAAGCTTAAGAGGCTCTGATGTAAAGTGTCCTCTCTTTGGTTTGATTTCTAGAAAAGTGAGTAGCAATTTTAGCCCTTTGTTTTCCCTGACATATATAAAGGAAAAGCAAAAGGCTGAAATAAATATGTATAAATAGAAAGCAAAAGACAGATAAATGTGCATGAAGAGAAAGCAAAAGACGGAGATAAATATGTATGAACAGAAAGCAAAAGGCTAAAATAATACGAAGTCGGCCTTGCACATTCTCAGAAACAGTCTGTCAGTGACAAACCAGGGCCTGCAGTGATGACTCAGATTTGTAAAATCAGCTGCGATATATAAACAAATGAGCTGCCATTCCTAGACATTTCAATAACCTCGCCTTTTCGAGTCGATTTTGCTCTGAGTTTTAGAATTCAAGTTCCACGTGAATTCTTCCATCGTTCACCCCGCTTAAATAATTGAGTTCCGTATGCCGAACCAGGAGTTGCTCAGATTTCTCCCTCGAAGCACATGCTCTCAATTTTTTAATTTCTAGTGGTTAAGAAAACGAAAAGGGACCTTACCGCCTTCTCCTCCAGCAACCGCTTGACTCTGGCTTTCAGCTTCTCTTCTTGCTGAAGCCTTTCCTGGTTCAGTTTCTCCTTCTCGGCCAGGTGCTCCCGCATCTTTTCCTGCAGCAAAGACTTCTGAGTTTCCTGAGAACTGCTGATCTTGATCTGAAAGGAGAGGAGAGGACACCGAGGCTGATGGGGGACAGGACTAAGGAGTCATTTCCACATTATTGTTTTACAAGTTGTTCACCATGGTGGGGAGGGACCAAAGTTTACACAAAACCTCCTTAAAAACAAAGAGAAATGATGCTTAACCTAGTCACTAGCAGGAAAGCGGTAGTGTATAGGGGGTCTAAGAGCTTGGATGCCGGATCTGGATAGCATCTCAGCTCTGGTTCTTTCTATATGCTTCTTCATTTAGGAGATGAGGTTAGTAATTGTATCCACCTTTTAGAATTCTAAGGATTAAATGAGATCATGATAGGAAGCTTTAAGGTGCACAGTAGATGGCAGCTAGAATTATTAGCTATTATTTGCTGAGTGTAAGAGAAAAAGCAGTGAACTAGGGTCAGGAGGCTGGAGCTTTTGTCTCCATTCCTCCACCAGCTGTGTGGCGTTGAACTCTGATGTCTAGATCTATAAATAAGAAGAACGGACTAGATCAGAGGTTGGCAAACTACTGTCTGCAGACGGCATCTGGCCCGCCGCTTGTTTTTATACATAAAGTTTTATTGGAACAGGGGCATGCCCATCATGCTCATCCATTTTCGTGTTTCCTATGGCTTCTTTTGCTCTGCAGGAGCAGAGTCCGCTAGGTGTGGCAGAAATCGTATGACCCGCAAAGCCTAAAGTATTTAGTGTCTGGTCCTTTACAGAAAAAGTTGGCTGACCCCTGGACTAGATGATCTCTGCACCCCACTGTTTGGGTCTTTGGGTATGTACACTGCAGTGCCCTGCCCCCCATATCTCGCCCCGGACACTGAATTCACCCATGTGACTTGCTTTGGCCAATGGGATGTTAGACATTCCACAAACGGAGGTTTGGAACGCACTCCAGGCTTGGGCCTGCTTTCTCTTGCATCTCTGCTAACTGTAAAACGTGCCCACGCCAGCCTGCAGGGTATTGCTGCTCCAGCTGAGGCCAGCCTAGATCAGCCGAGGGCAGGCCAACACACAGACACGGAGCAAGCCCATCTGAGATTAGCAGGCCCACCTCCAAGCACGCGAGCAGTGAACAGTAATTGTGGAATGCCACACGGGTACTGTGGGTGTTTGCTAGACGGCATTATTATGGCAATAACTGCCAGGGTGGTACAATCCCTAAGGAAACATTTTGCCTCTAAGATATTGACATTATGTAACTTTTGGTAATTCTGCTGCCTGTATTATGGCCGGCTCTACTTCTTCCACTGCAGTTAAGAAACACAGTTTTCAAGATCGGATGCCATTTAAGCCATTCTGGTTTTTGATGGAGGAAAACAAGCCCGTCTGTGCCCCTACCCTCCTGGGAGATCTCGGCTACCTCATCTGAATCTTCATGTGCAAACGGAGATATCATTTCATTTTCTGGAGGATGTGGACTGACTAGTTAACAGATAAAACAGGGTTAACAATGCAAATGTTATGTAAATGCCAAGGAGGAGCTGAAGTGAGCTTTCCTAAAGATTACCTGAAGTTCCTGGGTCCGGCTCATAATTTTTTTATAATGTTCCAGAAGGTATTTCAGGTACAGAGTCAACCCTTTAAAAGAGAAGCAAGAAGAAGGTAAATATCTATTCAATTCACCTCCTTTGCTTTCTGAATAATGTCTTACAGAGCTTGCCGACAGGTGGATGAGGGCAACACTGCCCACTCCCCTAGCCCCTGCATCAGGAAAACGTGAGCTGCCATCCAATTTGTGGTTTTGAAATGATTGATCAGCTTGCCTGGGTTCAAAGCCAAGTTTCTTTTTGGAGATGGAGAATAAAAAACCACCAACAGAACTCTTATTGATGAAGTATACACGGTGTGCAAAGCCATGGGCTGAGTGTGGGGTGATGACACGAAGCTTAGGGTTCAGCCTGAGCGACAAGGTTTACATGCCTGATAGGAAACACGCAGTGACTCCAGGTGGCGTGTCAGTGACTGCTGAAGGAGTGGGCGAGTATGAGTCTCAGAAGAGGAGAGAACACTGGAAGCTACTTGGCCGAGAAGCCCCTGGGTGTGGGCGGAATTCAAAGGAGGAGGGGAGAGCATTTCAGACTGGAGGATGTGGCAGGCTGATCGATGCCCCCAAAGATATCCAGGTCCTAATCACTGGAGCCTGTGAATGGAGCCTGATCATTGGGCAGAAGGAACTTTGCAGATGTGGGGAAGTGAGAAATCTTGAAATGAGGGGATTATCCTACATTACCGGGGTGGACCTAATATAATCACATGGGTTCTTATAAGGAGACAAAATGGGATTTGACTATAGACGGAGGAGAAGGTGACATGACAGAAGCAGTGACAGATTTGAAGATGTGGCACTCCCGGCTGTGAAAATGGAGGACCATGAGTCAAGGAATGCAAGGAATAAAGCTGTCGAGATTGAAAAATGCAAGGAAATGGATTTTTTTTTTCCTGGAGCCTCCAGAAGGAACCAGTCCTGCCAACGCCTAGACGTTAGCCTAGGGAAACTGATGTTGGACTCTGGCCTCTGGAACTGAAGAGAATAAACGTGTCATGTTAAGCCACTAAGTTTGTGGTAATTTGTTAAGTAGCCATGGGAAACGCATGTGGGGTCGAAGGCAGGTGGGGAGGTGAGCGATGCAGTGTGTGCCTCACTCAGGAAAGTGCTGAGCTGAACTGGGTTGGAGCAAATGATGGGAGAAGGGGGAGTAGAAGGTGGCGTGGACTGGAAGGCTGAGGTCAGTTTGGGGCAGGCCCAGAACACTGGCCTGAAACACGTGAACTTGGTTTAGACATCACTGAAATGTACTGAGTGTGCCCTAATTCCCGGCCCTCCGCTAAGCAATCAGCGCATCACCCCACTGCACTGTCTCCGATCATCGCCCCATTTTACAGATGGAGCAGTTGGTCTCTGAGACCCGTGGCTACTGAACACCACACAGCTGGCGAACGGCTGAACCTGGACTTGGGCTCAAGTGGGTGTGACTCCAGGGCCTGAAGTAGTGAATGGACACAATGAATGATGGTTTTGTCAGAAAAAGAACGAGGATGCATTAGGGAGGGAGGAGCTCACAAGGTTTCTTAACTGCAGCACCATTGCCGTGTTGGGCTAGATGGCTGTTGTGGGGCCGTCCTGGGCACTGTAGGGCAGTTGGCAGCAGCCCTGGCCTCTGGGTGCGAGAGGCACTCCCCGCCACCAGATCTGATAATAAGAAATGTCCCCAGACATTGCCAGGTGTCTCCTGATGGTAAAATTCCCCCCTGTGAGCTCGAGGCAGGGAACTTGGCTCAGGGCCCCAGGGACCTCCAGGTCCTCAGTGCTGATGTCCTACTCTAGGGTGGGAGAAATGGGAATAAGAAAAAAGAATGGGAGAAGCAGCCTTTTTTTAGGGGTAGAATGGGGGCCCCCACCATCAGACAGAGGAGGAGACAGTTTGGGGTGGTGTGGGGGTTGGGGAGAGAGGAGGAGCCACCGAGGTGTCAGACGTGTTGAATTTGAGCTGTGAGGACGACTCTAGGGAGAGATGGTCCGCAGAGAGCTGGGCATGCTTGGTTGGCAAGACCAGCCCGGCTCATCCACGGTCTTCGTGCAAGTTAGGAAAGCGCACCTTTCCTCCTGGAGGACATGGTCCCAGGCGCTAATTTGGGATGGGTCTGGGATTGTGCTCAGCTGCAGCCTGTGACCCAGAAACCCAAGGGGGAAGGATCAAATCATGGGCGGGATCCAGAGAGGACCAGGGAGGAGAGGGAGTCAAGGATCTGAAGCCCAAGAGGGAGCGTGCGATTTTGTTTTTAGATTTGATGATGAACTGAATCAGAACGGGATTTCTCTGCCTTGGGAGAAGGAACAATTCCTTCTTACATTTCTGGTTACGAAAGTTATATGTGCCTGTAACAAAAGTCCAAACATTACAGAAATCCAGTGCGGGAAGTGTTCCCTGCTGTAGCTTCGGTGGCCGGCACACAGTAGGCTCGCAACACATAGTTGTTGAGTGACTGAGTCAGAGTAAAGGTCCTCGACAACCCATCATGCCGGGATAATCCTCTCAACGGTTTTATGTCTTTTACTCCAGGTTTTTCTTTTGAACAAATACTAACCTTTTTTTAAAAAATGGGAGTACACTACGCATATTGTATCACATCTTGCTTTTTTTCCATTTGAAAATATGGATGCCTGGGAAAGAGTGATTCTAAGTAGGCAGGGAAGGCTTCTATTTGTAACAGAGTCTTGCAGAAGTAGACAAACAACTGAGCTGGGGAGGACAGTGTGAGTCTGTTCTTCCCCTTATCAAAAGGAGCTGAGAAACCAGGAGGGAGGAGCCGGGAACTCATTCTCAAGGTTCCTCCTCAGACATTTGTTTCTTATCTTCCAGTCGGGTCTTTAAGAGCAACCCCAACCTGCCGGGGCCCCCCACAACACGAGGGGCTCCCCTCCCCATTTACCAGACGCGGATTCCCCTGGGATTCACACACCTAGCTCGTTAGGTGTGTTTTCTCTCTTAGGACCACATTTGCAAAGGCAGAAGATAGTGTGGTGGTTAAGAGCAGGGGCTTCCAGGTCAGAGGGGCCTGGCCTGAGTCCCAGCTTGTCCACTCGGCAGCTGGGATGCAAGGCTCATTGTTGTGACTCTAGGAGAGGCGACTGGGGAAGGCTATTTTGGGTTCAACCCAACTGAGTGTTCCCGGCTCTGAACAGTCCATTTGCTGCCAAATGGAGACGAAGGGGCGGGGTTGCAGGTGAAGTCACCTTGGTGTGAATAAGTCAAGCCCTCATTGCCTTTGCGTACATCCGTCTGGTTGTCACCCCATTCGGGTCCCATTAAACCAACAAGTATTTGAGGCTGATGATGACGGCCGCCCCCGTTTATAAGGCTACTGTGACCCAGGCTCTGCGACGTGTGTGTATCTCATCATTTAGTCCTCAGGCCAACCTTATGAGACTTTATCCCCATTTTATAAATGGGTAAACAGAGGCACAGGAAGTCAAATAACTTGCTCATGCCACCAGTAAGGCCAGTAAGAGCCTAGTGGAGATTCAAGGAGGGGCAACTGGTCTCCGAGTCTGGGCTTGGAACCGTTTTGCCGTGACATGGGCCAGGTACTCCCTGAGGGGCGAAAGGGCTCAGCTCTATCTCCGCCCAAGTTAACGACAGAACTGACCCTCTAGGAACTGGACATGTGCCTGGCACCCCTCTGGCTTATTTTTTTTTTTGAGGGGGGGGGTCACAGAAAAAACCCGCAGACGTTAGGGTCATGACAACCGCAGTTTGAATCCTGGCCGTGCCTCCTACCAGCTGTGGGGCCTTGGGCAAGTTTCTTAATGTCCCTGAGATTCAGTTTCCTTACCTGGAAAAATAAAGACAATTACAGTCCCTAGCTCATTGCGTCGGGGGGCATCAATGTACACAGTGCGGATAATACACCTGCCATAGCAGCAGGTGCCCGGGAGGGGTTAAGCAAGCACGGTTCCTCTCTGTCTGTCAGGAACTGCGAGTGCAGGAGGCTGTAGGAGTGTTTGTGGATGGTGATGAAGGACTGGGAACCCCCTGCTGGTCCCGGCAGTGGAAAGTACCTTGAGTCACCTCATGGTGATGGAATGCTCATAAAAACAGGCTGTGAGCCAGTTTCTTCATTTCTAAAGTGAGGATAACGGACCTGCCTCATCGAGTCGTGAGGACGAGCAGGGGATAATGTGTGGAAAAGACTGAGATCCGCGTCTAGAATATAAGTGCTCAGTAATGAAGGGCGACCGCCATCGTCTCCGTCGCCACCAACCTCATCCTGGTCACCATCTAATCGTTATCACCGCCACCGTGATCATCATCATCACACCCACACCACCATCACCAAATCGCTCACCACCATCCCTGTCATCCTGCTCCTGGTGTAGACGGCTCTGTGCTGGGAGGTTGGTACAGTAGCACCTAATATAGAGACTATCTGCAATACTCAAGTTCATCTCTTTTTTTTTAGTTTTTGGGACTTTCCCATAATGTTCTTTGCATTGGATGATAAATGCCTTTTACCATCAACTTCCTCTCCTGCTGAATGGATGAGGAAGGGGCCCTATCACTAGCCTATCAGTTATCACCTTCCATGCTTCTTCACTGCCTTCTCTGACCCACACGGTCGCAATCACAGAACACAGCCTGTGTTTCCCCAACGGCATTATTCCAAGAGATGTAAGGGCATCGAGAAAGGAGAAATTTCTTTTGGGAATGCTGCGATCTTCATTCCGTCCTTATAGATCCACAGTGCACATTGGTCTAGGAGGGACATACAGAGACCTGTCTGATGTTGCTCCAGTCTCCCGACTCCATGAAGTCAGGGAGAAAGGTGGTGGGTCTGAGAAACGCCACCTGATATGAGTCTTTCCCAGCCTTTCTGGAATTGCTGGCCTGACAGCTTAACTTTGCAATAAGCAAAATGTCTCGGGAGTGAGGAAGGGACCATGTTCGCAGAACTTGGCCCCACTCTTACTCGGAAAGAGATCACAGTCTCTGTTTGTTTGAGTCTCAATTCTGAGCAACAGCTAGAGGTGTGTGTACTTTTCACCCGCTTTCAGGTAGCCCCGAGACTGTGCCACGATTGGTAAAACTGGGATTGGCGCCACCGATGTTCACAGCAGCATTATTCACAGGGGCCAGGACATGGAAGCAATGAAGTGTCCTACGCTGGATGACTGGCTAAAGAGGCTGTGGTACATACAGACGATGGAATATTCCTCAGCCTTAAGAAGAGATGAAATACTGCCATTTGCGACAACATGGATGGACCTTGAGATAATCATGCTATGTGAAATAAGCCAGACAGAAAAGGCTGAAAATCACATGATCTCACTTATATATGGGATATAAACCTAAAAGCAACAAATGAACAGGGCAAACAAACAGAGATTCATTGACATGGACAATGGACTAGTGGTTACCAGAGGGGAGAAGGGAAAAATAAATAAAATGTTAAAAAAAACCTGGGATTGGCGCACCACTGGTTGTTGAAAGAAAACCGGCTTCCCCCCACTCTGTGCTGCAGGTAAAGGGCAGGCAGTTTTATAAAAGTTAATCTTGTTTTCGCTTTTCTTTTCTTTTCTTTTTAAAGAAATTTCTACCACCCTCTGGATTACTTTGGAGACATCTTGGCTGGGGATGTTGAATCACCAGAGCTGAAAAATGCTATTCTCATTCATTGCTGTAAAAATGTCAGATTCATGCAGCCTCACTGAAGGGCGATTTGGCAAGGACTAGGAACACGCTTCGAAATGTTGGAGCTCCTCAAGGTGCGAGCCTGAGCCCTCTCTCTTCTCACTCGATATTTTCTTCCTAAGTGATACCATTCACACCTATAGCTTTAACCATCCATCCACCCACCCACCCGCCCACCCCTCATCCCACAGATATTCATTAAGCACCCACTGTGTGGCACGTGTTCTGCTGGGTTCTGGGGATACACCGCTAACACCTGTTTCTAGACTAGAGAGACATCCAGGGTGACAGCTGCCTCCTCTTGGACGTCTCACAGACACCTCCTACTTCTCTTCCTCCTCGAACCTGGTCCTCATGCAGCGTTCCTCACTCTGGGTCTCAGTGGAGAAATCACATCTGTCCTTTCACACAAGCCGAAAGCCTGGAGGTCTGTCTAGAGACCCCTTTCTCTCCGCCACTTCCCTCCCCCAACTCTGGAGACAGGTAAAAGAGCTGTGGTTGCCAGGGCTGGGGGTGGGGCAGGGGAAGGATGAAGAGGCAGAGCACAGAGGATTTTTAGGGCAGCGACAATACTATGTATGATATCATAATGGTGGATACAGGTCCTTACGCATTTATCCGAACCCACAGCACGTATACGACACCAAGAGTGAACCCCAATGTGAACTATGGACTCTGGGTGATCACGAGGTCTCAGTGCAGGTTCCTCAGTCCTAAGGAATATACTCTCTGGTGGGGGATGCTGATAATGCGGGAGGCTGTGCATGAGCGGGGGCAGAGGGCATGTGGTTTATAATCCTGTACTTTCCTCTCTCTTCTGCTACCACCCAGAACTCCTCTAAAAAACATCTATTAAAATATATATATTATATATATAGATAATGGTAGTGGCTTCTGAGAGGTAGGATTGAGTATAATTTTGACTTAACTTTTCATTTGCCTCTGTCACGTCTCAGTTTTCTTCGGCAATCATGTCTCACGTGTGCATTCCCCTCCCCTACCCCAAAGGAAAAACCACATCTCGAGCGGCGGAGCCAAGCCTGGAGGAGAGGGTACTTGGCCACATACCTAAGAAGCCTTCCTCAACAGATGTCCCGTCGTGATAAGATTCAACGCGGCATTTTAGAGGCATGCAACTATGTGAGGAAAAAAGTCCCAGTAACCTTTGTCGGAGCTGGGTAACTGGATGCCGACCTCCTGGAGGACTCGCTCCGTCGCCTCCAGCCAGGACTGGGCCAGGTGCAGGATGTCCAGCGCCACCTTCTGGAGCCCCGACACCGGCGGGCCCACCTGCAGGCACCGGAGCAGCTCCATCTCCTTCTTTAGGTCGTTGCTGCAGCAGGACACTTTCATGCAATCCTGCAGAGAGGTGAGATCACCATGAGACGCCGTCACCAAAAATAGCGCCTGACGTGGCCCGTGAAGAGCACTGGTCGTGACTTTGCCATGAAGCTGGCAGCACTGGGACGGCTCATTTTTTTTTTTTTTTTAATTTTTTACTTTTTCTTTTTGGCAGATTTTATTTTTTGTTTGCACTCTCGCTTTGGACTTTTGGTGGTCAAAGAGACCCCACCTAGGTCTATCAGATTGCAAAGCCAAAATGGCAGGGACGATTTGGCTTTGAAACGAGAACCAAATTTGGCTATTTCTAGTCACCGAAATTCCTGCTGAGATCAACACACAAGCTGGTCAGAAAGTGCCGTTTCCTGATTTGAAACGGTGCCGAGAAGCCCGCATTTGCACGAACTCCCCAAATAGGAGCTTCTGATTTCCAGATAAAGCAGAAGTGGCGCTTGCTCTGATAAGCTGTATCCTTGGGTGGGGGCCGTGGGGGCTCGGCCAGACGCCCGGGTCCTGTCCTCTCTACAGCCAAAAGTAACAGGGCTAAGAACAGCCTTTCCATGGCTGGGACAAAAGGAAAATGCAAGTAAAGAGCAGGAGTGTTCCTGTGGTTTCTCTAGAAATAAGGGGGGATCTATCTATCTATCATTCAATTAATCAATTATCTATCTATCTATCTATCTATCATCTATCTATCACCTATGATCTATTTATCTGTCTGGATAACTGCATACGTATTTTTTGCCAGAGACTGTGAACCTCCCGAAGTCAGTACTTGGAGTGTCTCAGGCATCTTTCCCTTGGCCACTCCAACTTGACCTGGGAGGCATTTTTTCAAGGTCCTTTGTTTTCTGTTCTCAAACAAGTTTCTCCGGTGAGAGAAAACGTGGACAAAAAAGCAGAGCCTTTCTGCCCAACCTGCTCCACGAAGGCTGGATAAATTTCCCAAATAAGCAGCACAAATACTGGACAGAGGGAACATTTGCGAAAAGCAGAAGGGGCCAACCTGGCAGCTGTCCAGAGACATCGTCAGCTTCTCGATGCTCTCTGTGATTTCCTCGTGTTTGGAATTGCTGAGCTGAGTCTCCTTCTGCAAGGTCCATTTTTTCTGCTGGAAGCTGATGTTGTCCTCCGTGACCTGGGTAATCTTCTCTATTAACTGGCGAGAAAAAGAAAAAACACATTTGAAATACAGGTGGCCCTGGGAGGAGGGAACTGGAGAGCATCAACTGACGCTTCCGTCTCGGCAGGTGAGGAAGGAAGGAGGTCCTGACATGTTTTAGGGATGGCTCTGGAGGGGGACGTTGGCTCTGCCAGCAGGACACGTGTCCTGGGATCAGAGGTGATTTTTAAGGGCCCGAGGTCTGTATTGTTGCCATTTATTTGTTCTAGACTTTTCTGCATTCTAGGAGCGATTCATAACCCAGCCTGATGCTGTGAGCTCGCAAAGGGGTCAGGTCTCCTGAGGCCGACGGGAGGCACGTGTTTTTCACCTGTGCGTTGACATGGAGAGTTGGAAAGAATAATTGGAAGAGTAACAAGACAGATGTCACAGCCAGAAGTCCGTCCTCGCTGCCATCTTCCCCCTTCAGAAGGGACGGGCCAGAATGCTTTGGCTGTGGCGAGCCAGCCCTTAACGGGTGGTGCTAACAGAGGTCAGACGTGTGGGTCTGGCGACTGGAAACAGGCCTGAGTGGTTTAATTTGATTTACACAGAACCATTTCAAGGGAGTTTAACTGGCTTTTACTTTAAAAGCCAGGAAATCCCATAAAATCAAAACAAATCTTTATGGTGTAGCAACAGTGCGAAAAACATGCGCCACCAACCAAAGGCAGGAACATATGCTCCCCGCGTCTGCAGTCCCCGGGTCCCCGAAGAAGAAAGTGCAAAATCCAGACAAACCTGCTGATCCGTGACAGGTTTGTCCTGAAATGGCTTCACTCGTCCGTAGGTGGCCTTGATGACTTGACTTCTGAAATGCTCCAGCTGCAGCACAAAGGGAAGGCAGCTAAGTCAGCGGGGATGGCTGGAGCCAGCAAGCCGTGGGGTGGCATTTCCATCGCCGGGGTCCGGGAGAAATCAGTGACACGGGCCTGCACACCTGTGATGGCCACTACAGGTTATTAGAATCTCCACGTCTCACCGGAAGGGGCAGTGCCCATGGAAGAGACGGGAACGGCGGGTTTTAATGACTTCTTAGGCCTGCCTGCCTAACCCGACGGATGCGTGTGGTTAGCACACGCGTCTCAGCCCCTCGGAGGAGCCACTTGCTGCCAATTATCCAGTAGGAGCCTGGGGCCGGGAGCTCTCTTCCATAATTGCTAAGCTGGCACCAGACTGGGAAATAAATATTGAGGCTGTCAGGCCCAGTAAATTGTGTAATCAGCAAGGGTGGCTAGGGAGAGAAGAATATGCTTTCTGCCATTTTGTGCCTTAGACATATGTGTCCCAAAGACCCTATTGTATTCACCTCTGTATCCCCAGGGATCGGTACAGGGCCTGGCACAGAGCAGACAGTCTATAAATATGCACTGAATGCTTGTGCACAGGAAACATCTGTCAAAGACATGGTCCTCTACTTAGTTCAACTGCTCCTGTCGAATGCCTCCTCGGTGCTGGTGTTTTCAGATCACAGCTGATGGAACGGCACGGTTAAATTAAATCAGGGCTTATGGAAGTACAAGTTCAAGGTGGCTCGGCTTCCATGAGAAGCGAGAGGCAAAGAAGCCAAATTTTCCTCTGGAAATATAGCAGCATGGCGGTCCTGGGCCTGGGGTTTTGGTTCACTGGCAAAATGCGGTCACCAACGACTCTAAAACAGAGTTATGAAGGGATCAGAAGGGTCACCGAATCAACTTAAAAGTCAACAAGTCCCAAGACACAGGAGAGTCCTGCATGCCATGGAACCCTGGGGCACTGAGTATCACAGTGGTGACTCTCTTAAGGACACCCTGCGGTCCACCAGCCAGGAGCCAAATGGGGTGCCTCCATGCCACCCTCCTCTGGTTTCACGGCCAGGGGGTGTGTCCTAACTTGCTGAGGGAAGAGGTTATGTAGAAGGGGTCCCGTGAGTGAGGTCCCCGTTGCCACCAGAGGCACCCTGTGGGGCAGGTTCTCCTGGATGATGGGCTCAGTCTTGGAGTCACTTGCCTGAGAGGATGCATCTTAGACAGGGAGCACGGCAGAGCTAAGGGGGCAGGTGGGAAGATGTGGGCAGCAAATAGGGCTTGTCCTCATGCTCAAGTCTAGACCTGAAAGAACCTCAGTGTCCCTGAGGGTCCTCCTGGATGACCTCTGCCCAGGGACATAACCAGGACCACTTGGGCAAGTGGCACGGCCCATCACTCAGGTGTGTGCTTGGGGAGGGGGTGCAGAGTGCAGGAACGCTGAGGGGGGAGCCCAGGTACACAGAGGGAGGCCCAGATGGGCCGGCTCTCTGCCCTGTGCTGAGGGCTTGACACTCCGCAGGGGACATGACACTGAGGTGATGATAGTGGACTTTTGTTGAAGACGCTTTAAAATCTGCCCAATAGTCAGCATCATTTTTTAACGTGTGTGCCTCTGATGAAGACCCATCACACTGCTGGTTCAGCTTGGACACGACCAAATCATTGAGCTTTGGGGGCTGGGCTAGATGGGATGGAGGGACCCTTGAGGATTGAGGTTCTTAACCTTTTGGGGGGTTCAAAGACCCTTCTGAGAAGTCAGTGAGCAGCATGCTGGACCCTCCCTCCCAGAAAAAAGAAAAGCACAAATGCATATACATGCTAGACGCTCTTGGGTGGCCTGGAGCCGTGATTGCCAGGAGGGGCTCCTTGACGGGACCCAGGTGGGCTGCCTTGGTGGGCCATAGCCTAGAGCATTAGTGCCCCCATCCTGCTTCTCGCTTGGTCTCCCTTAGCCCTTGTGTAGTCTTGTCTGCACGTCTGGCCCTCCCATCGGTGCCATGTGTATGAGGATGGACTGCCGGGCCCCTCGGTCCAGAGCATCAGAGAAATGGCACTGCGACCAGAGCCTGCTCACCACCCTGCTCACCTCCTCCCTCTCGCATGAGCTTTCACATTCTGAGGTTTTATTTCCCTGAAGCAAAAAAAGTGGCATTTCCTTAGCAACATTGATGGTGACATCTGCTGGAGGCCCAGAGGAAGAAAGATTGTGGAAAACGTCGGGATGAAAAAAGTGAATCGTGCTAAGCGAAATAAGCCAGACAAAAAAAGTTGAAAATCACATGATCTCACTTATATGTGGGATATAAACCTAAAAGCAACAAATGAACAGGACAAACAAACAGAGACTCATGGACATGGACTAGATTAGTGGTTACCAGAGGGGAGGGGTAGAGGACGGGGGGAGGTAGACTGGGTAAAGGGGGTCAAGTGTGTGGTGACAGAAAGAAGTCTAACTACGGGAGGTGAACACACAGTGTAAATACATACATGCCTTACTGCTAAAGTGTAAAAAAAAAAATAAACCAGTTAGGGAGAAGGTACTAGAAATGCTACTGGGGTCAAGAGGCTCAAACCCTCCGCCAGAGAGAGCCGCAGGGCCGGTTAACTGGGATGGGCGTCGAGGAGCGGCTGCTGAGCCAGGGTCTCGGGCGGCAGTGGCGAGCCACCAGAGCGAGCAGCTCTGCAGCGGGAAGAGCCTGTTCTGGAACTTCCTTTGGGATGTGGAAGCCACACGCAGCTTCTTCCCATGAGTCAGCTGCGAGAATGAAGCCACGCCGGTCTCCCTCCTCGCTCCTCCCCGTCAGCCCGTGGGTGCAGGAGACCCATGGGGAGCGTGGGCCCACCAAGGGGGCTCCGGAGCACTCCTACCTGACCTACTGCCCTTTCCAAATTGCCTTTAATGAGGGTCTCTCTGTTCCCCATTTCTTGTAGCTGAAGCAATTTCCTCCTGGAATCCTCCTGAAGCTTCTCTTCGACCTGAAAGGATGACGAAAGCATGTGCTTGCTGCTAATGTGATCATAATGCGCTCTGGGGACAGTCCTCCAGGAGGTCTAATGGCCTGAGGAGTCCCAGAGGGGCGGGGACAGCTGCAGCCCAGGTGGCCAGGGTCACCGGCAGCCACACAAGGATCTATTTCCCGAGGGGAAGGGCCCAGCTTCGCATCTTAGGCTCGACTGTGCTGGTCACACTGCAGCTCGCAGCCCCGGCTCGGCCCCTAACTAGCCGTAGGGCCCTGGGGGAGTCACTTCACTGCTCTGTGACTCAGTGTCCTCATCTGTCCGATGGGAACGATGCCAGTACTGCCTCACAGAGGCGTGGCGGGCGCTCCAAATGTCTGGGCCAGTGCCGGGACTTGCTAAGGGCTTTGTAAGCGTGTCGGGTATGACTGTAACTTACAAAGGTGGAGGGCACGTCTGCCACGCAGCCTCGTGCTAACGCCACGATGGGTGCTTGGTAAATGTCATTACTGGGTTTACTATCATGACTGTGTGTCGTTCCCACTTTTAGCACACTCACCGGTGGAGACCACCCCTGGAGGTATTCTAGGCCGGGAAGCTTGCCGTATGTACTCCCCCTGCTTGGGTAATATCTGGGGGTGCTAGGTGCTCCCCTCTGCTGGCCGCTATAGGACCCTGCAGCTGCCCAATTCATTTTCCAACAAGAAACCTTTGGGGAGTGAGTTCCTGCTGAGCCCAGGGCTCTGGCATCACCAGGAAATGAGACAAAAGTCTCCTAAACCAATGAAAGGATTTTGTATTGAAATGACTTCACCAGCTGTGTATTAGGGAGCTGAAGGGTGTGTGTGTGACACACGCAATAAAAGACCCAGAGAAGCCCTTCAGAGCACCCTCGGAGTAGTGCAGTACAGCGGAAGAGCCCAGCTCGCGATGTCATTTTGGAAAAGTCAGCTCTCTTCTCCGGACAGACCGGCCTCCCTCAGCAATCCTCCCAGGTCTAAACGTGCTCTGACCTCAGAGGCTGTTTCAGACGCTAATAAAGCAGAGTCCGACCTGTACTCTGTGTCCCCCTTCCCCAGTCGCACGCCTCAGGGTCACGTCCAGCTGCCACCCTGCTCCCTCTCCCACGCCCAGTGTGCTCCACGCCTGTCGCTGCGACCCCTATCGTGTCCATGCCCCTGCTCTGCCCCCACCCCGTATGTGTCCCCGTACGAGAATTTTGGGCTGTGATATCTGGGCCCTGGCCTCCAGTTTGCTTCCTTTTGGAACACTGTTCATGCTACTGTGAGAGGCACCAAGCTGTGGACAGCGCTGACCATTTTCTGCAATGATGGAAATGTCTTTGTGTTGCCTAGCATGGCAGCCACGTGCCACATCCGGTTATCTAGTGCTTGAAATGTGGCTGGTGTGACCAAGGAATTGAATTTTACATTTTATTCACTTTTGATAAATTTTAATGCAAACAGGCTCACGTGGCTAGTGGCTACACCACAGTCACTGGGGTCAGACGAACCTGGTCTCCAATCTTGGCTCTGCCCCTTGCTGTGTGGCTTTGGGCCAGTTACTGTACTAGCAACCAGTGGCCTTGATTATGGAAAGAATAATTTTTAGATGATAGAGCTGTTGTGAAGATGGAAAGAGATGAAACGTTTGGCACAATGCCTAACAGGTGAGAAATTACAGCTATTGTGTTTACCATTATTATGAATTGCAAATGCAATCGTCTCAGTCCCCCATTCGAGAGCCTTCCCTTCGGTAGCTCCACGCCGCCTGCGTGGTAGAGAGCCAAGTGCCAGGACTAACGCAAAGCACCAAGCCAGAGATTCAAGGTGCCCGATGAACTCCAAACGAGGTAAATAAAAATGAATCGACACCTGGATAAATCGCAATAAACCTATTGGAAGTCAAGGGAAAAGGAAATCTTAAAAGCTGCCCAAGATAAAGAGAGATTACGCAAAGGTACGATAGTTAGGCTTGCTAATGGCTTCTCAGGGGAAAGGACAGGGACCCAAAGGCAATAGAATGAGGTAACTCAGGCCTACCTGTAAGGTGCCGAGAGAAGATAACTGCCAATGTAGAACTCAGCACTCGGTCAAAATGTGTTTTAAGGATATTTAAATATACATTTTTAGACACATTCACATAGATGCATGAGCATTTGTCTCAGCAGAACCACGCTGAAGGCACACATGAGAGGGTGTTCTTCAGACAGAGGAAAAATGATTCCAGTTGGGTCATTGGAGATGCCGAAAAGACAGGCAACAGAAGGGGTAGTGTGTGGACGTAAACATATAAAAATGCCAATAATGTCCTTTGGGGTTTTAAATGAAGGTAATAGGTAAGAAAATGACAACAGTGGCGCATGAATCTGGAAGGGGTATATGAAGTCGAAACGTTCTAGTCATCACATTGTCAAGGAGAAGGGCAAAACGACCAACTGATAGTGGATCTTGGTGACTCAAGGATACACATTACAGTCCTTAGGATGACCACTAAAATCCAATTCATACGAATTTTCATCAGTCAAGGGTGAATGCTCTTGTCTTACTAAAAGTATAAAGAGTGAAACATTTCCAAGCTAATACAGAGAACACGGGAATGGTAGAAAATCAACTCAAAAGAGCAGAAGGAGAGAAAAAGAAAGACAGCACATATGGGACAACAGTGCTAAGCAAGAAGGTAAATTTAAACCCCAATACTTTATGTAAATGGCCTAAAAGAAAAAGATCGTCAAAGTGGATTTTATAAAAAATGAATGCCATTTAGAAGCGATACAGCTAAAACTTACAACAAAGATTGACAGAAAAATTATGAAAAGGATACGCTGTGAAAACCCTAGCCAACAGGAAACCAGTGTAGCTGACGGAGTTGTATTAATGACAAAGTGGACCTCAAGGGACAAACTACTAGAGATGAAGACAAACTTTTTGATAATCAAAGACTTTTTCCAACAGGAAGTATTACGATTCTAAATTTATATGCGCCTAGCCTCAAAATATATAAAGCAAAAACTGGCAATATTAAAAAAAGAAATACACAAGTCGATGATCATGATGAGATTGAAAAAAAAACCCAACAACGTACCTCTCTCAGTGACCGACAGAACACACAGAATAGTCGGTACGAGCATTTAGGTCAGAACATCAGTTGGAGAACTTGAGCTAAAGGATTAATTCCATTCTAGGTAATTTTCCAATGAGATTTGAAGGCAGTCTAGGGTCATGGTTACGCATGGGAGCTCTTTGGGGTCCGACAGGCCTGGATTCAAGTTCTGCCACAACTACTTTATCTGAGTGAACGTGGGTGAACCTGCAGGCCTCCGCTTCCCCAGCTGTTCAGGTGGGGCTACTACAGTGCAGACGACACAGGGTCATTGTAAGGACTGACGGACATGCTGCGTGTGCGGCGCCTGGCCCGGAGTGGGCCCTGGGCCAACACGGTCCTGGCCGTACCTTGCTCTTTTCTCGAAGCGTCTTAGAGATCATGCTCTGCTCAGTACTACTCTTCTTCAACTCCTCCCTGAGCTTCTTCAGTTCTTTCTCCATGTCTTGGATTTGCTGGAAGAGTTTCAACAACAGGGAAGTCAGCTTCCCTGAGGCGGGAGCTGCCTCCTGGGCTGAGAGGTCTGACTCTGCCTAATGCGTGACATCGGTTTGCTACGGTGGAAACCTGGTCTGGTGGTCACTCGATGCCTTCCCTTGTGGGACAAGTCTCTATCTGTAGAGCAAAGTATAGAGTTTTTTTTCCCCTGCTGATACTGGGTAAAGAAAAATGATAAGTTTTGTTTGAAAATCAGCATGGGCCCTGGATTAAACAGGACAAGATATCCATCAACTCATTTCTGGGGCTGTACTTTTGAGATCGATCTACGTAAGGGCTGTTTAGAAGGACAGAACAGTGACATTTTTCTTTTCTTCCCATTTGGGACAGAAAACACAAATGTCCCCTCGTGTCTCAGGTGTGGTGCCTCCGGCGAACGGGAACCATCTGCCTGAGGAAGTGCAAGAGGACTCGCTGGCACGGGAAATGAACGTTTTCATTGTCATAGCCATATTTTCGTTGTATTTACTTTTATAGTCACCTGCATACAGCAAAAATATGCCCTTTTGTTTTATTTGTAAACTGGTATAAAATTGATGTATTTAAATAAAAATACTTAAGAACTTTGTGTCAATAATAGTGCCTGTAGCTATGACAAAACTGTGAAACATGAAAGTTTGGGTATCACAGGTCCAGCTGGGGGCAAAGGGCCACAGTGAATTTCTGGCAGCTTGTGATGGCCAGCTGGCCATCGCCTATCCCTGTCCCCATTCCAACCCTAGCCCAGCCCCAAGGGAAATCCAGTGAGGGGACTGGAGCCAACTGCTCAGAGAATCCTGGAAGACTATGCTTCCATGGTCTTTCCTCCCATTTCCTCCTTGAGGCTAGAGGCAGCAACTCAAAGAACTATGAGACTACGTTAACCAAAATAAACAGTCATCAAGCCCCCGAGCACGTGCTCTCTAACAGGCCAAGGACTCCCTAAACACCTGAAAGTCAAAGTCTAACCCGTAAAAACCTGAAGGTCAAAGTCTAACCCCTAAAAACCTGAAGGTCAAAGTCTAACCCCCTAAAAACTTGAAGGTCAAAGTCTAGCCTTGCCATGGGTGCCCAGGAATGACAGAGTTCAACTCACGGATTTGCAGAGTTTTAACTCTTTCTCCTGGGCTTCCCAGTGCTCCTTCTGAGCATCTCCATTCTTCAGCTCCTCTTTCAGCACTGAGCACTGTGGAGAGAAAAGACGAGGCCATGTGGGGTTGTCTGGGGAGGAGGGTGTCTCAAGTCCCCGTGTTTGCCCCAACGAGCACTTCCTGCTGTTTAACCTGGTCACATCCCCACATTCCGAGACAAGACCCTGTGTGTCTGATGGACACAGAGGATCCTGCAGTGGCTCCGAGTTATCCCACTCTTGAGTTCTGAGGAATAAAGCGTCTAAACTCTTTTTCGAAAGCCAGCGAGTCACACCATGGGGAACATCCAGCCTCGTAGGTCTGGATGCTCAGGGCAGAGGGACTGGGGTGTTTGCTCTGTGACCAGCAGAGCACAGCTTTCGAGAACACGTGGGGGCAGGAGGCTCGCTGGTGAACTTGGGTGGCTCTCAGCGCTTCACGCGGGTTTCACCTCAGAGACTCAGCTGTCCTGGAAGTGGAGGGGTAAACGAAATGGCCTTTCCGGAGGGCGGTTCGGTGACAGGCATTAGGGCACAAAGACGTGCCTTGCTTTTGACCTCGAAATTCCTGCTTTAGGAATGTGTGCTAAGGACAGTGACCGGAGACAGCAGCCAATCTGCGGGTTCAAGGATGTGCTTCGTTGCTAGCAACAGGAAAAGAAAAAAAGGAGAGAGAGAGAAGCAACCCAAGTATCCAGTGACAGGAGACCGCTCTGTTGCATTGTGTACATCCAGGAAAATACTGTGTAGCTTTTAAGACCAAAGAAAAGAGCTTTTATTTATTGACACGAGAAAACAGTATTTAACATTTAAAATATGCACGGTACAACTCCATCGTGAGATAGGAAATATGTAAGTATTATTTATTTCTAGGCAAGATATAGAAACGAGACTAGAAGAATATACATTAAACTATTAATGTTGATTTCTTGGGGTAGCATTTCCTTCCTTCTCTTTTCAAAAATTTTGCTTTGTAATACCACCTACTTAGTTTTCTAAAATTAACACCATGACATACATAATTAAAAAAAAAAAAACAGATAGAAGATGATAGGCATCCTGAATGTTCCTGGGAGCAACGCCCTGGGTGATGAAGAGCTGATGAGCTCAGGCTAGAGGAGAAGGCAAACCTTGTTCCAAGGTCAAGGAGGAAGGGGAAACGAGAGGAAAATAATGCAAATGCACCTCGGGGAGTAGAAGAACCAAACAGGTGCTGCTTCTCCATATTTCTTCCACTGAGCTGTACAACCCCCACTCTCCCTACCACACACACTAACACACATTCCCACATCGTGCATAAAACAGAGGTCACATGTGTCTAGGAAGCCAATCTGCTCGGGAGAAAAAAAAGGTAGAGGGCTCGGCGAGGTGGCTGACCAGGGGCAGAGACAGAAGGACATGAATAAAACTGGCCTCCCACTTCTTACAGTGATTCTGTTATCCCCATTTTGCAGGTGGGGATGGACCCGTACGTCTGGCCCCAAAGCTCAGGCTCTGCCTTTTACCAGCTCCAAACTGGGTCTCGTGCTAAGCACCAGATAGTACTTCTTTTGCCTTTTCTTTGGAACTTTAAGATTTATTCTCACCCCGGCACCCAGGTGGACGTAACTAGCTCATCAGGCAGCCACCGTGAGTCTGAGCTGCCACCTGAGATTAAAGCTCTTAGGTTTTACCTCGACTCATCAAAACAGACAAGTCATACAAAAACGGAGAAATCTTATGCTATAGGGTGAGGAT
Organism: Cynopterus sphinx; assembly: GCA_030015415.1. NCBI lineage: Eukaryota > Metazoa > Chordata > Mammalia > Chiroptera > Pteropodidae > Cynopterus > Cynopterus sphinx. Next base: position 122,042,822 of record CM057387.1, read on the forward strand.
TCTAAAGTCCTATAGGGTGAGGATTGAAGGCAAGATTTGCAAGTAGTCAGAGGTACACCTAAAAAGCTCTAAATTTGCTCACCGAGCTCATTTCCCACAGAGGAATTCTTACACGCACTAAAGTCTCGGGGGAAATGACAGTCTGCATGTCTGCATCTGGACCCTCAAACACTCTGCTTTGACAGTGGCTACGAAAACCAGCGGTGACTGGGGCCACCATGCAGCCAGCGTGGTCCTCCTTGCCCCCAGAGAGACCCTACTGGGTTTCAATATTAAGCCCTGCAGTGGGGAGATATGCTAATCACGTGTTTGTTCTTGGGACTGAACAAACTAACTTAGAAGAGGTGCTAGAAAATGTTTGCTGGATTCGAATACACCTCTCCCTTATTCTTGAGCCACATATGATGCTGTTCTTTGAAAAGCTGCCAGGAACCTGCCCCCCCCCACTTTTGGTCTTTCCAGGTGGGCGTTTGACCCACCCTGTGGCCCGTCCTCCCTGTGCCCTTGGGCACTGGCCTCATATCGCCAAGGTGCAATTTAAAGCAGGGCCCCAGGTCAGTGAGACGACTGTGTCTCCTCTCTGCCTGACAGCCAGCACTCACCCTGGAGCTGAGGGCTTCTAGCTGGTGATCCTTTTCTTTGTTCTCGCTTTTTAGTTGATTCACCTCCTGTTTGAGTTGTTGAACTTGCTCATCCTTTGCTAACATGTCTTTTTGCAAAGATGACACCAGCCCTATTAAAAAAAGAAAAAGACACAGAGGTCAAAGAGCCAATAAGGGTTACTGTCAATGCGCCACCACTGTTGGCCAACTGTGGACAATAGAGACCCCAGGGCTTATTTGTTACTGCAGAGTAACCCAGCCCTATGCTTCTTGAATGTGCATATGGAATACCCGGGATCTTGTTAAAATGCAGCTTCTGCTTCAGGAGGTCTGGGTCGAGGCCTGAGACTCTGCATTTCCCACAAGGGCCCAGGGGATGCCGATGCTGTTGGTCCAAGGGTCACACAAGGTGGTGTCTGAGACAGGCTTGAAGCTTGGATGAGATTTGATGAGCTGATGTAGGAGAGCAAGACAAAGGCCTAGAGAATTCATCCTTGTGTTCCCGGAGTCCAGAGTAGCGCCTGGCCTGTAGGAGGTGCTCAGCAAATATCTCAGGACTTTCCAAGTTAGAGGCCTGGCGGGTGGGGGAGGAATGGAGTACGTGGGTAGAGTGAGACAGAGGAAGAGCCGGAGGTCAGGCTGGCCCAGGGCATAGCACGCAGATTGACAGAGAAAGGCGATTCACAGGTGGCTCTTACGGCGATGAACTCATTTCCTGCTGTGTACTGAGTACTTTAAGGGCAATGTGCCCAACCAGACTCAGGGCCTGCTCCCCATGGTCTGCTTCTCCCTCTCCCCTCTTTCTCTGTGAATGGCCCCATCCTCTTCAGGTCTCTAGACATGTCATTCTCTGCTCTAGAAACCCCAGTGGTTTCCCACTACCTTTGGAATAAGACCCAGACTCCTGCCTGCAACCTAGCTCTGCCCCGCCCTGTCCTGGTCAGCCCCTCAGCCCCTGGTTCCCACCCCTCTAATCCCTTCACCTTCATCCCCTCCCACACATCAGCCTGCTCCAGCCTCAGGCCTTTGCACTTGGGGTCTCCTGAAATGCCATTCCCTCGCCTCTGAACAGCTCTTCCCTTTCCCATCTCAAAGCTTGGTCCTTGCTCACCCACAAAGCTGTTCTCCCTTCGCTCTGTCCCCTGAAGCACCCTGCCATTATGCTGCAGAGTTTCCTCTGAAAGGGGCTTGTTTATTCACCTGTTTACTTATTATGTCACTCGCTCCCAAATGTGACTGTTTGCTCAGGGCTCTCTCTCCAGCCCCTGGAGCAAGCCTGGTATCTAGTAGGTGCTCGAGAAACATGCTGAACGAATGAAGAAGTCCAGCCTACGAAACAGCTATGCCCTGGACTGTGCCTTGCCTGCCCCTCACCCACCCAAGTTCTTTGGCGTGGAAATAGAAAAAGGTTTCCACTTGGGCCTGAGAGAATTAGGGTGAGATGGGCAAGACAACGGGTGTCTCAAAGCGGCAACCTCACTTCGTCCATGTTCTGATTTGTATTCGTGGCAAGCTGGCTCACGGAACTGCCCAAGCCACACGGTGTCCTGGGTTCCCTCTGGTGAGGGTAGTCAGCACATCTGGCTAACAGATAACAGTCACTCAGATATTTATCAGGCCCTGCCCTAGGAACTGAGTGGTAAAGAAAAAAAAAATCCCTCTCTTGAGGACACGCTCTCATTCTCTGACACCTGCTACTAAGACCTCTGAGGCTGTAGCCGCTTCAGTGAGCAAAGGAGCCATGGCTGGTTGGTTGGTGATGTCTGCCACAGCTGTGGGTGTTGGCTTGCAGGCCCGACTGGAGAGAGCTCACCTGCCGAGATGGCATTGTCCCTCCTCAAGTTCTCGCCCTCGTTCTTCAGTGTCGTGATTTCTGAGTTCCTCTCGGACAGGGTCTGGCACAGCACCTGGCTGTAGCCTTTCTGAAGTGCATTGACCTGTGGGCAGGGGAGGCAACACACAGTCAGTGGGGGGGAGCCCAGGTCTGCAGGACATGTTGATGCTTTTCCAGGGTTGGACAAAAGAAGTCAGACTGATCTTGGGTTGGGGTGTTGGGGAACCAAGCGTTTTAGTTTTAACTAGTGGAAGGGGCAGGAGAGGGCCTGTTCCTTCAGTGACCACCGTTTCATATGTGACCAAAACATGAAGGTTTATCTGCGTGCCCACACAGGGGCTCAGGTGCAGCTACCCCTGGGGATGCCTGGTCCCATAAGGAGCCTCCCTACAACCTTTGGACTCTCAGCTCTAAATAGACCAGGCCTTGGTTCCAGGTCATCCAGCGCTGACTGGATGCAGAGCGGAGTTTGAGAGAGGGGAGCAGGTTATAAAATTAATTCGCTCCAACGATCATAACAATTACTTTTATCTCACAGAACATTCCAGAGCTGAGAACCTGTTCACAGATGGTACTTCTTTGATAGCTCCTCACAGCGTTGCTCAAGGCTGATGGTCCCATTTACGCTCCCATTCTCCAAGCGAGCAAAGTGAGACTCAGAGAGGCAAGGTCACCTGCTCAGGGTCACACGGCTAGTCAGAGGGGGAGTTATGATTCAGATGTGGATTTTAGCTGCCTGATTCTAGTTCTTTCCACCTTGCTGCATGGCTCCAGGGGCTAGCATTAAAAGCTGGAGGCTGTAAAGCATAGTGTGGACTTGGGAGCCACTTCCAGGTTGTGTGAAAATGAGGAGGACATCATAGTCTGTCTCAGCTTTTTCATTCGGTAAATGGGCGACAATGGTCCCCATCGGATAGTCAAAAGAAATTGGTTAATATGTGTCTGAGTGCCCAGAGAATGCCTGGCACATGGCATATAGGTATCAACTGTGACTATCCTCTCACCTGACGTGACACAGTGGGTTTTTGCTTCAGTCGCTCTCGTCTGCCTTGGGGGGCAGGTAGATGGGTAAAGTTTTTCGTGCATTCGTCAGGCTTGTCTAGGCTCGCCTGAGCCCCAGTGTGACTGTCATTTAGGAGGAATCCCTGTTAACCGGCGTGTCATGCTGCAGGCACACATAACGTGGGTGAGGACCTCGCCACCAGGTGGCACGCATGGACTTTGTTCTTGGTTTCTGTCCCTGAAATGTTGTCATTATTACTCTGGTGGAATTAACGGAACAGTCGAGGTTTCATTTCATTTTCTGACTCTTCTCATGCACCATCAGTGGTTCAGATACCATGACATTTGGGGAAGTTACACTTACTTTTTTTCCCCTAGGGCATGAGACATTGGGGAGGGGGTAATGCTGGAAGGTGAGGGGACACAGCACTCTGTCCCTCACCCTCCCCATGGCTATACTTTTGCACATTTAGTCTTTGGAAACTTTGCGTGACAACATTTATTTTACCTCTTACTGTTCTCTGTTGGGGAAACATAACTTTTCCATAACAGGTATTTGCAATAATTAAAATTAGCTTCTCTCAGATTAATGGTTTTATTTGCATGAAACCAAAGGCAAAACACAAACTTCCAGAAGGGAAGGGAAAGCATACACTGCCCCCCTAAAGACTCCAGTGCTCTTGACAGATATAAAATATTCAATCTAAGTATCAGAGTCTTAGGATTTTAGATCGTGGGGAAACTCCAAATAGTCTTCAAAACCCCTTTATTTCTTTCACTGCCAAAATAAGTATCCACGGTGTTTGTCATTGGCATAAATACCAGGAAGTTTAACGTCTGTAATGCTGTGTAATAAAACAGACACCGAAGGATAAGAAAGTAAGTGTTTCAGGCGTGATTGCTTCAAGCACGGGTGTACGAGAAGGCACAGAGGGAACCGCTTACTAGTGATACGGCAGCAGATCGATGGTCTTTGAGAGCAGATCATTATGTGCACGCTGTCAGGGGACCACGGAGAGCATATAACATAATCAGACCAATAAAATGACCTGCCATGTGGTTTTTATACTTCTGGCTGAAGGTTCCGCAGGTGATAGATTATTTAAGAAACTAAAATGTGAGCGGGCCACACTCGATTCGAGTTCAAACCAACGGCAGCCTCTAGTTCAGATATGCCTTGTTACGAAATATCCTCCTTCAGTTATAAGTGAAGGTCAAGGGGTGGGAGAAGGCAACAGAATGATGAGTCCGTGTAATCAATTCTAAATAATTTCTTTGTAAAATTAAACAAACCAACCCTTTTCCCAGACATCATTAGCCACTTTAAACCCACATTATGACCCGCTGACACTAAAAAATTTGTGGGAATTGCACAATGTTATATGTCAAATGTATTTTCAACTACAAAAAAAAAAAAAAGATATGTGGGAACTATTCATCTCTGTCCATGTATCTGGACAAGACATGTCACTTGCTCGGGAAAGCTCTGAAATGGGAGAATAACTGAAAGGGATCTTTCTCCATCCAATGGCCAAATTTGGTTCAGTTCAAGAAAAAGATGCTCATTGATGAGTATCAAGGTAGCTAGCTATTTGCAGTAGAGTTCCCACAGGACCTGCTGCTTTTATTGTTTTTCTTTTCAAAAACAGGTCCAAAAGAGAGTCATTTGTCCATTTACACATTAGAGCATTGTCTCCCTCATTGGAGCATAATCAGGGGAAGACCAGGATCATGTCTGCCTTGTTCTCCACTGAATTCCCTGGAAGAGGCATGGCTCAGAATAGGCACACTACAAATATTTATTTGAATGAATGAACCAATAGATGGATGAATGAATAGATGAACGGACGGATGAAAGGATAAGTGAACAAATGAACAAAGGGACAGACATGGTCTTGTCGGAGTTCTGGATGGTGATCAGGCCCAGCCTTTGCCTTCATGGAGCTTATAGCCTCCTGGCAGAGTCTTCTAGGTTCACCATGTGCAACCTATGTCCTTTTCTAGGGCACCACTGAGACTGTGCACCTTGAACTGATTGTTGAAGGGTGAGGCAGGACCAGGGAACCGAGGCCCCAAGCTTGGCCATCGTTTTGAGCAGCATTACGCACTGAGGCCAACATTTGTCAGTGGCCGGGTTGTTTTTTTTTTTTTTTAATCAACTTTGTTGAGATATAATTTATGTACATGATCTATGGCCAATTTTAATGTAGTTCTTTAAAAAAAAAAACAAATGGGTCTAGTTTTGAGAGGAAGAACATGAGTGGTAATTCCAGAAATTCCAGGTGGAGAATTTTTGTTGGATGAAATTCCCCGTGAGTGAGCCAGCAACTGCCTTCAGGGGTTTGGTAAAGGCATGGGCGTTGGAACATGGGGCAAGGCTGCAGGGCGTCCATCTCCCCCTCTCTAGCTAACTGCCCACAGCTCTCTCTGGCTGGGGCTGGGTGGATGTGAGAGGTAGTCACTGAAGCAACAGAGTTGGGTGTCAAGATGAAGTGGTGGGGGGTAAGAGCATGGGGTCTGCAAGGAGGCAGACCTGAGCTCAAATCGCACCATCACCGCTAACTTGTGGTGCAAGTTGTAACAAGTTCCCGGGCATCTCTGAGCCTGTCTCAGTCTCCTCGTCTGTAGAACGGTATGTGTCAGGGGTCATGAGGTTTAAACGGGCATCTAAAGCATTTGCATCAGTGCTTGCCCATGGTAGGTCCTTAGTCCAAGTTGATACTGTTCTTACTAGGCTAGGAAGCTGCCAGGTCTCCAATCGCTGGGATGGGTGCTCTTACCCACCATGCTGGGCTGCCCACCCCTTTTCCAACTATTTGGGTGGCTTCCTTCTCTACCTGAGAGCTGTCACCCTGTGTCACGACTCTAAGGTCTTAGCTGACTTGTCCCCGAGTCCTACCTGGGTTTTCAAGTTCTGGATCTCTTTCTGTTTGGCATCGATGTTTTTGTCCAGCACCTGAAACTTCTGTGAGATCTCCCTCTCGCTCTGCCTGGAGGTGGTTGTCTCCGTCAGCTTCTGGCTCAGGCTGGCCAATTCGTTCTGCAGGCTGGCTATGACAGCATCTTTGTACTTAGAGTCAAGTTCAAAGTCTGAGAGACGACTGACTTCTTTTCCCAGCAGAAGAATTATTTCATCCTGGGTGGAGGCCAGATGGGATGTTTACTAGGTGTGGGTCTGGGGGCAAGGCTGTGCCCACTTATAAAAATGTAGGAAAAATGCAGTGTAATTCTTTTGGGAAGGTGAGGGCAGGCAGGGGTGGGGAAAGACAGGGTTTCAAGGCTCTCTGTCACCTGGAAAGCCTCACCTGGTTAAAATGATCCGCTTACATACAGACTCCTGTAAATGGGTGCTTATGCCTCACAGGAACTATAACTTTTCTTTCCCCTAAAATTATACTTCCATACTGAGAACAAGCATCCCAGTTGGGAACTTTTGTTGCTACAAAGTTTATTTATACTATTTTTTTTTTATTTATAACATTCAGCCCAACACAGTGGGGACCTCGCAAGGGTAATTAGAAAAACGACATTCTATTTGACCACATTCTGACTATAACGAGGGCTATTTTTAACTTTGGCAATCTAATACATTCTGAAATGTTTCTTTTCCTCCTTCCTCTCTCCTGGCACTCTCTGCCTCTTTTGGTTATTGATGGAGAAATTTATTCCAGGAACTGAATCTGGAAAGTAAATGAGACAGGAATGGTGATTTATTTGTGTGGGCTCACGCAGACTCTGGGCTGGAAAAAACAAATTGCTGGCCGACTTTACCCACAGGTATAATTAACCCAGTTCTCTATCTGTCCAGAAGAAAAAGCTCCACAACCACAGAATTTTGAAGTTTCCCGAAAGGAAAAAAAAACAACAAAAAAACCCTAACTTCTCACCAGAAGTCATTAATACAATGTCAGAAAGGCTGGGGGAAGAAAAAAAACAAAAGCTCTCTCGATGCATTTTCAAATGCAGTTATAGAATTTCTGTTTTTGAAGGAATTCCTGCTCTTCTAACAATTTTCTGTTGGTTGGAAGGAGCTAAGGGGCAATTTCTAGGCCAGCTTGTTGGCGGGGGAGCCGACCAGTTAGCCTCACCCTGACCCGTGGAAGGACAGGGTTTTTTGATCATGAGGAAGGCTGTCAGGCATTGCCAACTACTGCCAAGGGTCTTCCTTTGGGTCTTTGCCAATGCTTGTGGCAAAACATCAAGAGAGAGCATCAAAAATTCCGTACTTCTGGGCAGCCTGCTTTGTTTTACCCAATTACTAGTCGCCCAGAGCTTCCATGCTCAGCCAGGTGCTTATGGGTTATTCATGCAACAAACATTAATTGAGCAGCTACTATGTGTCAGGCCCTGTACTGGGCGCCGGAGCATAGAGAAGCCTGCGGGGTGTGGCGTCCAGCCCTACTTTCTGCCTTTCTGGGTGAGGACCCTGCGCCCTGCCCTGAGGGAGCGTCCCCCCTTTCACAAGGTCTTGGTAGGACTGCAAACCCTGTGCTCCTTTCTGTCCCACCTCCCCATGTGACCCAGACTGGTCAGTTAGTTTTCTCAGAGATTTCACATGTCGAAAACAGGGAAAGGATCTCGACGCCTTTTGGATCATAAACTTTATAAATGTGTAGGCTGGCTGGCTGGAGTTTGTCTTTTCCATGGAGCACATGAAGCCAGGCTGTGACAGAAAGCCTGGCTTCTGAGGGAGATGGAGGGGAGAGATTGGGGGTGGGCAATGTTGCAGTGATGTCATCTGAGCTCCTGGGTTGAGCCATGCCTGAAGAGAGCCGGCCTTTAGATTTTCCAATAAGATGGACTAATAAATGCTTAGTACTTGAAGGAGTCCTGGCAAGTCAGGGCATAAATGGCTCATAAATAGAAAAAGTATTTCTGTGGTTACACTGTATTTTCAGTTTAACAACTGGGGTAGATTGGGGAATGGCTACAAATACTTTGCAGCTTTTGCCATCAAATGGTAGATTCTATTCCCCTGCCCCCACCAAATCTGGGTGGGCCCTGTGACCTGCTTCTACCAACTGAACCTGGTAGAAGTGATGTTAAATAATCTCTATGCGAGTTCTTAAGAGGCCACCCACTGACTGTAGTGACATGAGTGAGGCCAGGGGACCATAGCAGAAGAACTTTTCAGGTCAATTTATAGATTTTGAGAAACAATTGTTTTAAGCCACTTAGTTTTGGGCTGGCTCATGACCCAGCAACAGATTAACTGCTACAGCCTCCGAGCCTGGCTTCTCACCTTACTGCCATGTTTCTCAAAGTCTGGTCCCAGGACACCTGCATCAGAGCCACTGGCAACCTGAGGTTGCATATTCCTATGTCTAACAAGAACCCCGGGTGGTTCTGCTCCTCACTGACTCTGGATGTGTTGCTGGCTCAGGCCCTGGGCCTTACGGAAAGGAAGAGGTTGTTTGGCCACTTCTTCTAGGAGAATTGTCAGGCCATGTCTAAGGAAGAAATCACCCCAGGACCCTTCCCAGGATCGCTTGGATTCACCTGTCTGGTTCCCGTTCTCATTTCACTCTCTACATCTCTCTGGTTCTGTCTCTCTCTCCGACCTCAGGGCTGGCTTCTTCCTGCTAGAAAATGTGTTTTCCCCGCCACTGTCCCATCCATTGTGGTGGACCAGTTACCGTATGGGACTTAGAAGGGGCGGCCTGGAAGTTAACCAGACTCGGACATGAATCCTGTCTCTGCCTTTGCACTGTGCAAACCCGAGCGAGTTACCTGAACTCTGAGCATCATCAGTTCCCTCACCCATAAAGTGAAGGTGGTAAAAGTCTGGTTTGAAGACCGTGAAGAAGAACGAGCTAACTGAATGTCAAGTGCACAGGACACGGTCCAGCACACAGTGGGTGCTCAGATGATGCTGTTATTTGGCATAAAATGGACAGTCACCAGTTTTAGAAGAATGCCCTGGGAGTAAAAACATGGTTTCTTGGAAGTAGCAAAAATGGCACTTCTAGGCCACAGAGAACAACAAGAGGCCGTGGTGATCCCTCTGCCATCCCTCTGGCTGTCCTCCCCTCAAAACCCCTCACCTTGTCCTGCTGGGCCAGATCCTGATCCACATGAATCTCCCGGGAAGGTCCTGCCTCAGGAATCCCCTCAGTCATTGATTGCTCCGACACTTCCATGACATTCCTCCACACTAACACACGAGGGCAAAGAGAACACAGAGGAGACTGTGAACATCCCCAAGCTCTGAAAGAGGGTTGCCAGGTTAACCTTCACATTCACTTCCTGTGCATTACACGTACATCTCATGTAATTAAAAACTTAAAGCTGTGTATATGTTCATTGAAAAACGATGAAAGCGTTACAGACGCACTCGGAAGGGAAACAGCCACCTCATACCTCACTCCCATCGTTAACTGGGCCGATTCACTTGGATGTGTCTCTTTCCAGACTTTGCTCTGTGCCACATAAGAGCTGATGACTTTGGGCAGGTCATTTGCTCTCTTAAGCCTTAGTTTACACGTACGTAATTTAGGGTCACTAACAGTCTCTGCATAAAGGCCTATTTGAGGATTAAATGATGACAGGGCAGGGGTTGGCAAACTATGGCCCTAGGGACAAGTCTGGCTCTCTGTCTGTTTTTGTAAATAAAGTTTTTTTTTTTACCCCCCCCCACACATTTACCTATTGTCTGCTTCTGCTTTCCACTGCAAAGGCAGAATTGAATCATATTGATAGAGATGACACAGCCCACAAAGATAAAATGTTTGCTATGGCCTCCTTACAGAAGAAGTTTCCTGCCCCTGGCGTTGAGCATTTAGCACTAATTGTTAGCTGAGTTTTAATCCCAATTACATCTTCAAACAAACAAACAAACAAACAAACAAAAAATATGTTTATATTGCAGAGACTTTTCTCCAGCTTGCCTTTTCACCTGACAATACAGCAAAACATCTTCCATGTCAGTATTTGTGGGTATAAACTGCATTCTTTTAACGGCAGCATCGTAGTCCATTGTACAATGTGCTGCAATGCATTTACCCAGAATCCACTAACAGACACTTCTCATTGATCTTCTTACGTGGTCTTGAGCCCCATTCCTCTTGGAGCCAACCCTTCAGCCACACTGACCATCTCCTCTCACTCACTCCACCTCGCCTACCACCGGCTCTGGTCCCCACAGTCCCTTCCACCGAGAATGCTGCTCCCTGTGCATTTAGTGACTGTCACTTGCCTTTTGGCACTCAGCTTGAGTGTCACTCCTTCAGGGACACCTTCCTGATCCCTCAACTAAGTCAAGTCCTACAATCATGAGCTCAAGGGCCACCAAGTACCTCTCCTGCTGGGTGTTATTACTTTATAGATGCTGTTCTGTGATCGTTTTATTAACGTCAGTCTCCCTGACTGTGTGGCTGAGGACCATGTCTCAGTTTGTGGCCCTCGAAATGAGTTAACGAATTGTATTTTACAGATGTGCAAACTGGCGCAGAGAGAGAAAACCCAAGCTCACACAGAGAGGAAGAAACCAAACCTCAGTGCCAACCCCGACCTGTCTCAGTTCTGTTATGCACGTACCGGTGGGGAAAGGTGCCCAGGAGTAGTGTTTGAGAACGAAAGTGCCACACCGGGCCCACACTCATGATGACTCATGAAAGGCTCATTGGTCACCAGTGCCTTCCCTGTGTAAACGCTAGCTCTCACAACAATGCTGAGAGGCAGGTACTATGACCAGCTCTGCTGAGATGCTGAGAAACCAAGGTGCCTGAGGCCACACATCCAGACAGGGGTGAAGTCAGGGTCTGAGCCAGCCAGTCTGGTTCCGGAACCAGGGCACATGAACCTCCTGGCAGTAACAGGTGCCCCCGCCAGCACACACATACCCCTAGAGTAGTAAACTCATCAGTGAGGGAGCCAATGAAACAGTTAAGGTGACCAACTGTCCTGGTTCACCCAGGACTGAGTGGTTTCCTGGGGTCAGTGCCCTCACCATGAGAGTCCCAGGCTCAGAGGGACAAGTTGGTCTCCCCTAGAAACTGCTGAGAAGAGAAGTCTCCCCGCCCACCACCTAACACTCACTTGGGTTTCCTGGCACCAGGTAGAGGCCTGCAAACCTGCCAGATGGCAGGTCTCAGGGGAGAGGCCCTGCTGGGTGCCAGCGGATGCTCTGGTCTCAGAGTCTGGAGAGCAGGAGTGCCCGCAGGACCCTGAGAACATGCGTTCCATGTTCTCTCAGCTTCTGGGCATGCGGGGTGCGGGCTTTGGTCCCCAAGAGCCTAGATGGTTGCTTCCTCTCAAATATTCTGTTCTTCTCCTCTGTCTTTCACCCCTTGTCTGGTGAAACATGAGCAGGCTGCCTATTCTCTCTTCTACTTCCCTCAACTGACTTGATGGTGAGAAAACTCTTATTTGAAGCTCACTTCCCCCACCTCACTCTCTTGGATCCCATGCAGCCGGGTGCTAAACTGACAAGGCCAGCCTTGTCTGGTAGAAAAACCATGTGAGCTACGTATGCAATTAAACATTTTCTAGTCGTCACATGAAAACGTAAAAAAAGAGATGAAATTAATTTTAGTAATGTTTTATTTAATATAGAAAAATATCATTTCGACATGTCATCAAGACAAAAAATGTTGAGATATTCTATATTACTTTTCTTTTTGGTACTAAGTATTTGAAATCCTGGGTTTATTTTACATCCACGGTGCATCTCAGTTTGGAAGCTAAATTTTCAATGGAAAGACTCAATCTGTATTTAGATTTCACAAAAACTTACAGTTGGAAAAATAGATTTGCATACCCGAGATGTTCCAGGCATACTTCAAACCTTCCAACAAAATGAATCAAATATCAGTTTTTAAAATTTAAATTAATTAGAATTAAACGCATCATTCCTTGGTCACACTAGCCACATCCCAGGTAACCAACAGCCATGTGTGGCTGGTGGCTACCGTATCAGAAAGCATAGGACTAGCATATTTTTCCTTTTGTTTCCCCTCTTCTTAACCTAATACCTCCTTTCCTGCCAACATCTATTATTGGGTTTAAAAAGAAGGGGAAAGGGAGAAGTGAAAATTTTTTAAAAAACCTCTTCTGGAGCAGGCTTGGACTATAATATCTAGTCAAATTCTTGAGGCCCCTGTGATGCATTAATGGTCATCACAAGGCCTGTGGCTTATTTAAAACATACTTGGCACAGTCTGTTTGATGCCCTGTACATACAGGTCACTCAACCAAGGGGCAGTTGGTTGCCCTGAGCAGGAGTCTCCACGCTGGTGGAAAAGTCAAAGCAGGTGGGTAAGAAAAAGAAAGAAAAGAAAGAAAGAAAGAAACAGCTCACGTGCCCAATAATAAAAGAATAGATTAAAAAGCTCCATGTTCACCCAACGGAATTTCTTGACAATAAAAAGGAACGAACTCATGATACATGGGAATGGATGAATCTCAGAAACATCACGCTGAGTGAAAAAGCCTTTCACGAGAGAATATAAACTACAGGATTCTGTTTACTTGAAATTCTAGAACGGGCATACCGATTCCATGGTGGAAAAAGAATTCAGAAGAAAGCTGTGGGCATGGCTTTTGCCTAATATGGTGAACCCCAATAAGGAACACTGCCAACTTCTGACGGAGACTCACAAAAGTAAAAGGAGCTTTGGGACCCCCATGCTTCTACAGGCAGGAAGCAGACTGTAAATTCTGTAGCTGCAAACATACACCAACCTTTCATGGAATAAGGAGAACAACTCACTAAGGGACAGGAGTGTCGAGACGAGAGCCATGAACAGTCATTCCTGGGGAAGGGTAGGACTAAAGCCTGGATAAGAAACTGCCAACGTTTTTCTGGCTGGATTTCAGAACTGCTTTGGGCCAGTGCCTCCAGTGTGTTCCCGTCTTTCTCCTTTTTGGACAAGAGGAGGACCCGCAGCAGTTATGCTGCATTTGTCCCACCAATGTATGTTGGGTGGGAGGGACAGATGACTGGTCTCTGTAGTTCACAGGTCTTCAGATTGCTAGAAACAGCACTCGGGCTGAACTTAAACTACACCCATGAGCTTCGTCTGTACCTGGACCTAATTTAGGCGAGATTCTGGAATTTGCGGCGATGCCATAGTGGGGTGAGTCTCTGGAGGCCTTGGGAAAAGGTGAGGGCACCTTACATGTGGGAGGGGGGTGAATCGTTGAGGGCCAGAGGGCAGAGTGTGGTAGCTGGCCTCGGAGATGACCACCAAGAATTCTCGCCTCTTGGTATGTCCTCCCACACTGGACATAGCTGACTGTGTAACCAACAGGATCTTGCCAAAAAGACAGAGAGTGACGTTTGAGGCCCGGTCATAAGAGACACTGCAATTTCCATCTTGCCCTCTTGGACCGCTTGCTCAGGAGGAGCCAACTGCCATGTCATGAGGACACTCCAGTAGCTCTCTGGAGAGATGTTATGTGGCGAGGAGCCGGAACCTCCTGCTGACAGCCATGTGAGGGCCCCGTCTTGGAATCTGATCCTCCAGCCCCAGTCAAGCCTTCGAATGACTGCAGCCCAACAGGAGACCGTGAGCCACAGCCCCCCAGCTCAGACGCTGCCACGTTCCTGACCCATGAGGACTAAGATAATTCTTTTATTTATTTATTTATTTATTTATCTATCTATCTATCTATCTATCTATCTATTTATTTATTTATTTATTTATTTATGTTTGCCTTAGGCTCCTAAATTTGGGGAGAATTTGTTATGCGACAATTGATAACTAATACACATTACATGTTAACTTCACATCAAAAAAGAAAAATTGTTGAACTCTAGTTAATGGTCCCTGTGCTAAAAGACTTAGGGAGAAGACTACAGATGAGAGTAACTTATTTTAAAATGCATCAGAAATAAGGTGGATTAATGAATGAAGGATGGAAAGACTGATATGCAGTAAAGAGGACAGAAAACTGGTAATGGTAGAATTAGGTACGTGGGAGGATTCTCTATAAAATTCTTTTTACTTTGCTGTATGTTTGAAAATTTTCATATTAAAATGTCGGGGGGAAACGGCTGAGTAATTTTTTAACTTGAGTGGTAGGTACATGGGTGTTCATTTGATGATGATGATGATGATGATGATGATGATGATGATGATGATGTAAACTGTGGAGATTCATTTACTCCTTAGTTAGTGTATTTCATAATAATAACTATTGTTTCACAGCTGAAGGAGGTGACTAGGGGAATGGTCCTGAGTGAGGCGGGGGTAGGTGTGGAGCCACTGAGAGACCTGGGGACTCAGAGGGGCCTGGGGCTGGGACACAAAGGACAGAGAATGGGACCTTCAAAGCAGAAGCCATGGAGGGAACTCAGGAATCATGCCAGGAACTAAGTTGACGCGGCTGCTCTGGCAGTGAGGCTGCTGAGGTCAAAAGGACGATGACAGACAGGAAGCCTCCTCCCCATGTGCCAAGAGGCCTTTGGGGGGAGAGAGCAAGGGAAAGAAACTCTGACGGCTGTGTGTCCTCAAAGTGACCAGGCTGTGAGTGACGGTCATGGAGAGAGCCAGACTTAAGTTTGACTGAAAAACATTAGTTTGGATTAGAGTGAAAATGTCACCTCTGGGGGAGTAACTTTCCTCAATCAGCCTCAGTGTCCTTTCACCTGTAAAATGGTAATGAAATATTTACAAACCTCCTAAGGCAAGGGGGAATTTCAGTTCCCCATATTTCTGCACACCTGAGTCAAAGTGTGTAAGTGTAGATCCTGCCACACATTCATATGTATGTGCACACACACGCACACACACGCACACACTCATCCGAGACGTACTGATGCGTGTACACGGGCAGGGCAAAGTCTTGAGGGGTTTGCACCAAGAAGCCTGCAGGGAGAGTCAGATGACAAGGGCGACTGCTGATCTTCAACTCTTCTCTTACTTCCTGTTTATCCCATTTTTTCCCCCTACAGCTGACTATGTTCTACTTTTAGAATCAGAGAAAATAAGCAAAAAGCAAGACCCATCCTCGTGGCTCTAAGCCCGTCCCCTAAGCCGCTGGCAGAAGTGGCCGTGAAATACCTTGTTTGATGACAGGAGGCCGGTGGGCGCTGTTCACCACGACGGAGAACATCTTCCCGTTGGCACTCACGGGCCGCTTCTGGGAGGCAGGCGGGGCCTTGCTGGGTCTGGGGAACCCCTGGGACCAGCTCTTCTGCACAGGCACTGGCCGGATGCCTGGGTGAAAGGGCATCTGCGGTGGCGAGGGTGACTGCTTTGGCTGCTGCGTGGCCCAAGGTGGCGACGGCCTTGGCCAAGGTGTTGGACACCTGGCCCATGGGAAGGAGACCTGCGGGAGGCAGATGGGAGGGTCAGGGGAGGTGATGACCAGCCAGGGTGGCCTCCAGCCCTTGGTCCCAGCCACGTGACTTGCAGTCCTAAGTCTTGGCTCTTAAGTCACTTCCCCCAGACTCTTTCCAAGTCTGGGATGGTCTCACGGGTCTCACTGCACGGTGCCATACCACCATTTCTTGGGAGCAGCCTTCATGACAGGGACCCTGCCAAGGAGTTCCCATGCATTAACTCATTTAATTCGCCCGATGCTCTTCGATGAGACAGAAGCTGAGCAAGACCTAGTGACTTTCGAAGATACTCGATTTGCTGGTGAGCTGCTGAGCTGGCAGAACGTCACCTCTAAAAGGACAGGGGCTTTTGGTCTATCTTGATCAGCATGTACCCTCAGCACCTAGAACAAATGCCTGGCACACACGGAGTAGGCCTTCGAATACTGGTTGATGGAATAAATGAGCAAGTCACGGAGATTCGAGCCTGTGAGGACCCCACGGCCTGCTTTCTCTTCTCCTGCACTGTGCATCCTCCCGCCACTCCTACTCCATCTGCCCCCTGGAGCCGAGAGCTCTGGGATGGCAGGGACCCCGAGTGTCTCACTCACCTTTGATCCTCAACACTCAGCGCACCTGATTCCCGACAGATGCTCCATAAGTACCCAGGAACCCCTCTTTGTCTAACCCTGGGGTGTGATATTTGTAGCTACTCAGGATGAATAGCACATCCAAATCCTTTAACCACGGAGAAGCAAACGCTCAGTAGGAGGTTCTGACACCTGGCTTTTGTCTTGGTTTAATGCTCAGTGGTGCCTTCTCCCTGTGCCTAATGGTTAAACAGTGACAATGACATTGGTGAGCTTGCTGGGGCTCAGGGAGTGGTGGGAGGGAATGGGCATCAAGGCCTCATGGCCTCTCTCTCTCTCTCCTCTCTTGTTCTCTCTGAGTCTCTGTCTCTCTTCTTTTTGCTCTCCCCTCCATTTTGGTCTCTCCTGTCTCTGTCTGTCTCCTTCTCGCGCCTTACCCTTCCTCCCGTTCTCTTGGCAGAAAAACACACTCTCTCTGAGTCAGAAGCTAAGTTCAAAGGTTTGCCGCCTACTTAGGGCCCCACAGCGAATCCCCACCGGGTCACATTCCTTCTGTGGACGGGAGAGAATCTGAGCTGAGCGCTGCACAGTGAGAAATGGGACAGAGAGCACTTTCAAAAGGGGAGCCCCGTCTTCAGAACTTCCTACAGCTTCAGAGGAAGGTTCCCCACTCACTCAGGCTCCTGGACCCATCCTTTAGCTACAGGTCATTAAGGATTCTGGGACCTTTTCTTGGAGTCAGTGAGAATGGTGTTCAGGGAACTCAAGCCTGGGGATGTCTGTCCCAGCATTCCCAGTGCCACTGGCCCACTTTAAATCGGTCTCAGGAGCAGGCTTGGCCGTGTTCCCGACCTCTGCTCTTGTCTGTGTAGTTTTGAATCTCTCCACCGTTAACCTCTCAGTTTCTCCGGCCGTGCTTTCTTTTTTTCTTCCCTCTAGGAAGTGAGGTGTCCTGCTCCTGCCCTGCTAACTTCTCCATCCACCCTGTCCCCTGCTTCCCTTCTCCTCCCCACGGGCTGGCTGTCTTGCCTCAGTCATTCCTATAAACCTTTCCCATTGGTTTGATAAAGGTTTATTGAATGAATGGGCTGAAGGTGAGAAGGAGCAAATTCTAATGCATTTCACCCCAGCCTCCTAGAAAACAAATTTAGAGGCCTCTCTAGGAATTCCCTTTCACGCCGGGGTGCTCAGGTAAATGTGCCTCACCACCAACTAATTGCAAGGGCGCTAAAGGGAGGGGTCATGTCACATGCCTCCTGGGCTCCACTTCCACCGAGGACAGGGAGATTCTGGGGAACCTCCCACCCTCTCTCAGCTAATTGTTGTGGGCGGGGCTAAGCAATCAACCAATCACATTCCCTGGCCACAGTGATTCATTCAGTGGTGGGGGATGGGATCCAATCAGAGCCGAAGAGATCCAGAGAGACTTGGTGGACACTGGGATCTGGAGTGATCTTGAGAGCCACAGCCAGCATGAGACAGGGAGAGTCTGAGCTGTTTGATTTTATTTTTTTTTAATTAAGGTAAATAACACATAAAACGTATGATCTTAGCCACTTTTATGTAGAGTTCAGCAGTGTTAATTAAGTATATTCACATTGCTGCGAGGCAGACCTCCAGAACATTTCCTTTTGCAGAACTGAACCTCTATTTCCATTAAAGGACGACTTCCATTTCTTGTCCCCCCAGCTCCTGGTCACCTGCACTCTGCCTTCGATCTGTGGATTTGTCTACTCCAGGGATGTCGTGTAAGTGAGATCATACAGCATTTGTCTATTGGTGACTGGCTCACTTCACTTAGCATAATGCCCTCAGGTTCATCCGTGTTGTAACAGGTGCCAGCATGTCCTTCCTTTTTCAGGCTGAATGATACCCCACTGTCTGTCTACACCACGTTTTGTTTATCCCTTCAGCATCGATGGGCACTTGGGTTGTTTCTACCATTGGCTACTGTGATCGAGCTGCTGTGAATATGGGGGTACAAATAGGGGACCTATTTGTTTCAAGCCCTGGCTGGGGTTGTACTCTGAACTCTCAGCCCTGTGATATGGGCTACAGTTGGTTTCTTGCAGCACAAATTACCCTAACAACAGAGTCCCCAAAGGGGACAGTGCCAAAGATGTATAAATGCAGCAGAGATGCCAAAGGGCTCTTTGGGTCTGAAAACTAAAAATAAAGTAATTTTCCTCCAAAGCCTATTGATTGAGAGTGGCTTTAGTTGGAAGGTTGAAGCTGTTTTTCTCAAGTTAGCAGGCCTGCCCTATCAAGGTTTTCTCAGAAAGTATTGCTGGCACTATACGGAAACAGGCATGGAAAAGCAAACTGAAAAAAGAGAGTCACATTACCAGCTAGCTCTGGGCTGTGCTTACATTAGAAGGTATGTGAGGTTTGAGGTCAAAGTTGGTTATCAACAACCCTGCTTTTAGAGACATTAGTTTAAAAATACATGCTAATGCCTTTTCTCTTTCTTTTTTTCCTTTTCTGTTCTCTGTGGTATATTGCATGGTTGGTTTTTCTGTATCATTTTCGAGGGAGCGTACGTTATACTCCTGATTTCTTCCACACTCTCTTTAAAAGCTGGTTGTCAGTCGCTTGGATTAACTGTGACAATACCCACGGCTGGATTTACATCTGCTTGAACAAACCCTGGTCAGTGATTTACTCAAGAAATCGCAATCCACTTTTTTTTTTTCAGATTATCTACTTGTTCTTTGTGTTATTGCTCCAATACCTGTTTCTAACTCTGTAAAGGATGCAGCTTGAATGCAATATTCTAAAAAAAAAAAAAAAAAAAAAATCAAGGTAGTTTGTGCCTACAGTGCCTACAGGACACATGCATTCTGCCAGGAACCCCAGAGGCTGGGGAGAGGTGGGAAAGCAGACCTTGCCCTGGGTCTCTTTCTTTTTAAAAACAGGTTTCAGGTCAGGGTCATCAGGAAGTGGAAGGCATAAGCATGTGTTACTGTCACAGGCTGCCCTCACTCTGTGTATATTCAAGGGACCAGGAAAGTGTGCTTTGCTCTACTGCAAGCCGGGAGAGAGTTTAATTCATGCTGACTAGCTGTGTGACCCTGGGGAAATTAATTAACCTCTCTGAGTTTTGCATTCCTTGTTTGCAAAACAAAGGGAATCCTGAGAGAACCCAGCTCACAGGTTACTGTGGGCATTCAGTAAGGGAAAGCAGGTAAAGTGGTAGCACGGTGTCATCAATGCCAGTGATTCCTCCCACTCGAATGATTTCTCTTTTTACAAAGCGTTCTCTTCCTCCTTCCCCAGTCAAGGTGAGAGTGTTTCATTGCCATTTCCCACGCTTATCTGATATAAGAAGCACCTCTCAAAATGAAGTGCCTCTTCCATATCTGTACGCCCATGTTCATCACAATCTTTTTCACAATAGCCAGAAGGTCGAAGCAAACCAAATAGCCACTGATGGACGAGTTGATAAACAAAACATGGTCTATACATACAGTGGAATATTCTTCAGCCTTAAAAAGGAATGCAATTCTGACACATGCTACAATGTGGATGAACCCTGAGGACATTATACTAAGTGAAATAACCCAGTCATAGAAGGACAAATCCTGTGAGTCCACAGATACAAGGCACCTAGAGTAGTCAAATTCATAGAGACAGACAGAACAGATGGCTGGAGGCGGGGGGAGGAAGAGGGAGTTTTTATTTAACAGGTACAGAGTTTCAGTTTGGGAAGATGAAGAAATTCTGGAGATATGAATGTGAATGTATTTAATGCCACTGAACGTACACTTAAAAATGGTTAAGATGGTACATTTTATGTGTATTTTATCACGATTTAAAAAAATTAAAAATAAACAAACAAAAAAGCTAAGTACCTCCAAGGAGTCTTTTTTGGGGGGCGGGGATGGGATGAAATGCATAGAAATGGTCTGGAAGTGGATCGTAGTGATGCCTGTGTAACTCTGTAAATATACTAAAATTGACTGAATTGCACGCTTAAAATGGGCAGAGGTTCTGTTATGTAAACTATACTTCATTGAAGCTGTTAAAAGCAAGCAAGCAAAGACATGCATCCATGAGGAGCCTTCTGGAGATGATGGACATGTTCACCGTTGTGCCTGCGGTGATGGTTTCACAGGTGCGTACATATGTGACAGCCTATCAGATTATACACTTTAAATGTGAGCAGTTCATTGTGTCAGTTATATCTTGATAAAGCTGTTTTTGAAGAGAGAAGTATAGTATTCTATACATGAATGAACTCTTAATACTTTATTAAACAATGCCCCCTTTTAATGAGCATTTTGTTAGTTTCCAATAACTATGTAGGAAAAAAAGAGAAAAAAGTAGATATGCTTGCCTCTCACCCCCCACTGGTAAGCCATAAAATCAGAATTTCCCAGGGAGGGGGCCTGGGAGCCTGTAACTTTTCTGAAAATTCCAGGAAAATTCTCGTAATCAGGCATGTTAGAGAAACAGAGACTCAAACTTCACAAAATGAGAATTATAGACACGGGGTTTAAAATTCCATTTCCTCTGGTCCCTAAATAAAACTGTAAACATGCCACACAAATGATTCTAAATTGGGGGTTCCTCTTCTGTTGGGGGTGCATCAGAATCACCATGGGTCTTGTGAGAATGCGTTTCCTCAGGCCCCGCTCCCAGGGGTACATGTAGGGTTGCCAGATTTACGTAAGCACGTGAATAAATAATATATAATAATATATAATAAATAAAACATATGGTACCCAATTAAATTTAAATTTCAGACAAACATCACACCTTTTAAAGCAATATTTGGGACCTACTTATACTAAAATATGATTTTTCTTTATCTGAGATTCAAATTTAATTGGGCGTCCTGTATTTTATCTGACAAATCCAAGTATGAGTCCCCAGGCCTGCAGTGAGGCCTGGGACTTGCACTGATGGTTCACTCCCTACATGATTCTGATGTGGGGGAGTCTTAGAAGCTGTGGCAAGAACCCTAGGTCAACCCTTCTGGGTCAGGAGCCCCTGCTCAGGGCTGCCAAACACACTATGATGTTGGTCCGAGGAGGATAAGGCATATGAGTAGAAGCAGAAAAAAACTGCTTCCGAGCCAGATGTGATGAACATAGTCTCACTGCCCGTGCGGCCTGTGGGATGCCCTTGAACTTCTTGGGATGCACATTTAGGGCTGCCTGTGGCCCCAAACCCCAGGATTCTGACCAGGCCTCTACATTTTATTTGTTTATATGTAGCCTTATCCCAGAAAAAATTTTAAGCTGAGAGATCTGAGTTCATGTGGCATTCTGGGCGGTGGGGAGTGAGATAAAATAAACATGCCACCTCTCTGGGACACGTATGACAGGTGTTAATTATGGGCACTGTGTTAGGAGGTTTACCATTATAATCATCTCTTTCAGCCCTTGAAGTGAGCCTACAAGGTCATTGCTGCCACTGGCCCCATTTTGGAGGTGAAAAAACCAT
This sequence comes from Cynopterus sphinx, assembly GCA_030015415.1. Lineage (NCBI taxonomy): Eukaryota > Metazoa > Chordata > Mammalia > Chiroptera > Pteropodidae > Cynopterus > Cynopterus sphinx. The sequence goes on from CM057387.1 coordinate 122,064,563, forward strand.
GGTTCCGAGAGGTCCAGTGGCTTGCTCCAGAGCACTCAGAGTGAGCAAGTGGCCGAGCTGGGATTCCGACCAGAGGCTGTGCCGCTGACCACGGTATCAGCCTGCCTCCCTGGTGAACCACGTTTTCCGTGTGGCTGAGCTTTGGTGGGCAAGTTTTGTGTTACATTCAGCTTAAACTGAACCATGATCCCAGGAACACCTCTGACTCAGGGTATGAAGCACCTGCCACACGGTACGCATCTGCTCGAGCGGGACACTGACCTACACACTTTACAGACAGACATTCTCCCAATGCCACACCACGTTTAGAAGCCCAGGCATACAAAGACCCCTGGCGGAGGTCACAAACCTAGGAAGCGTCTATCTCTGAGTTTTCAAAAGCACAGACCTGCTTTCCACCTCCCCGCACCATGCTTCACATTTTCAGGAAAACCTCTGAGTTCTGTGCCAGCCCCTAGAAAACTCTCCCGTGTAATTCCACAAAATGCCCAGGAGAGGGCGCGGGGACTCGCTCCTGCAGGACCCACCCAGGTGGTTCTGAGCTTCGCAGCCTCATCCCAGGGCATCTTGCTCTGGACAGCTCCACCCTTGGCTGTCCCTGAGCCTCTCTGGCTGCATGGAAGGCGACAAGGCACAGCACCTCCACCCCACTCCCTCGCGGGGGAGCCTGGACTCACCGAGGGTGGGTTTTCGATGACCAGTTCGTAGGTCAGCCCTCCAGATCCAAACCTCAGGACGTCTCCGGGTAACAGCTTCACAGCCACGTTCTGGATGTGGCACTCGTTGACGAAGGTGCCGTGGCGGGAGTTGAAATCCTGGAGAACGAAGCTGCCCTCAGCCTCGCTGTACTCAATGAGCGCGTGATGGTTGTCGATGTCAGCCGACTGAAATGGAGGAGGAGGGTGGTCACAGTCAGGAAAACCAGAACGACGCCGGGCCCCCTAACGTCTACCGGTGTCACTGGGTGGCGGAATGTGCCAGGTGCCTCACCTGGCTGGACAGTCACCACAAACCGCATTTAGAAAGGAAGATGCTGAGGGTCAGAGAGGTTAAGTGACTTGCCTGAGGTCACACGGCCTCATGGTGAAGCTGGGATGTGTGCTCTCTCTGACTCCAGATTCAAGTGTCTAAGTTTGCTGGATGGGGAATCAGGCGACAGAGAGGCCAAAGGGACTCAGGGGAGTCTAAATGGGCACGTGCTTAGCTAGGCAACTGGCCATTTTCTGTTTCTCTGGCTCCACACAGGTATGCTTTTGGTTGTTCCGAATGGCAGGATGGAATGCAAAAATGGCCCAAACACAAACCAGAGAGGTCAGTTGGCAAGTGTCAACCATCCATGTTCCTGCAAGGAAAATGCCAAGTTCATGGAATAGAGTATGTTAAGGGGAGGTTTTGTCATGATTGTTATTCATTAGTCCGTTCTATTCATTTGAAAAATAACATGTTTTTCTTAATATTGCAGAAAATAAGAACTGGAGAAAAGTACAAAGAAGACATTACAGATAGCTATTCTCCTCTCAATGCCACACAATGTTGAAAAGCCTACATACACAGAACCCTGGCCGAGGTTACAAAGCTGGGAAGCTGCAGAGCGCTCATCTGCCTTAAAAAAGTCTTTTATTTTAATGCTTACAATCTTTTTTAAAAGTTTAAACAAAATTGAGATCATGCCACACAACACAGTTTTATAATTCCCTTTGAAAAAACCTTGATGTACAATGAAGAGTTTCCCATGTGATTAGTTAGTTCTGTTGCTTCTTAAAAGCCTGTCAGAATTTATCTAACCCAAGGGGCCTGGCGTCACAACTTTTCCCCAAAAGAAAGAGACCCCAGATAGTGTGTCTGTGAATCAGCAGTGTGGGGAGAAGGCTCCCCCATAATCACTTTAATAAGAAAGGCTGCAGGGCACACGTGAAGTCATCTGTCTTTTCAAGACACTGCCTATGAGACATCTACTCTAGCCCGAGACTTTGAAATTATTTTCTAAGTTTATCTTCTCACAGTGTCTCATCTAACTTTCAAACAAAGAGTACTCGCACTTAGAAATCAGAGCTAAAGTCCCATAATATAATAACCAAAACATCAGTAGAATATATTAATTTAACATTACATGCCAGGAAATTTGTTAAGTGCTTTATTGCATTATCCCATTTCATCTTCACAATAATCCAAAGGGATAGGCCTTCCTTTTGTAGATGAGAAAACCGAGGCACAGAATTATTACATTTGCCCAAAGTCATCCAGCTTGGCTACCCTGGCTTGTACCCAGGTCTTCCTGATTCAAATGTCTGTGCTTTTACCCACTTTGTGAATTTCTTTGGCCTATTTTTATTTATTTATTTATATTATTATTATTATTATTATTATTATTATTATTATTAATGCATACAGCACCTGGTCTTTCTAGGTGGTCTCCTGTCCAAGTACTAATAGGCCCAACCCTGCTTAGCTTCCAAGGTCAGACATTGGGCTTGTTCAGGGTCGTATGGCTGTAGACCATGGACTATGGCTCCACTGGGGCATAAACCCAGGACCTTCTGCGTGTACAGCAGATGTGCTAACTGCTACACTATGGAACCACATCCTTGAATTTCTAGCAGACACTTTGGCACTCAGAATACTGTGTGCTAAAACACAAAAAGAAAGCAAGAGTAGCCATATTAATTTCATATAAAGCAGACTTCAGAGAAAAGAAAGTTAGCAGGGATAAAGAGGAGAAGAATTATAAAATGAAAAAGGGGGTCAATTCTCCAAGAAGACATAACCATCTTTTATGTGTATGTACCTAACAATAAAGTGTCAAAATATGTGAGGCAAAAACTTATAGAACTGCAAGGAAAATAGACAAATTCATTTTGATAGCTGGAAACTTCAACGTCCCTCTATCAGTAACAGACCCAGCAGAAAATTAGTGAGGATAAAGTTAAACTGAACAGGACCATCAATCAACTGCATCTAATTGACATTTATAGGCTATTTCCTCCCACAACAACAAAATATATATTCCTCTCAAACTCACATGGAACATTCACAAAGGCAGACCACATTCTGGGCCACAAAACACACCTCAACAAATATAAAAGAAGAAAAATTATGGAAAATATATTCTCAGATTACAATGAAATTAAACTAGAAGTTGACAGCGGGAAGATAACTGGAAAATTCCAAAATATTTGTAGGTTAAACAGCATACTTCTAAATGGCACATGGGTCAAAGAAGAAGTCGCAAGGAAAATAAAAATTACCTTGAAGTAAGAAAATGGAAATACAGCTTATAAAAGTTTGTGGAATGCAGCAAAAGCAGTGTTTCAAGGGAAATTTGCAGCATTGAATGCATAAATTAGAGAAAGAAGAAAGATCTAAAATCAATAATCTGAGCTTCTATCTTAGGAAGCTAGAGAAAAGAGAGCAATATAAGCCTAACACAAGCAGAAGAATAAAAATGAGAGCAGAAATGAATGAAATCAAAAACAGTAAAACAATAGAGAGAAATCAATGAAGCCAAAGCTAGTTCTTTGAAAAGACTGACAAGTGTCTGACAGGCTAACCAAGGAAACAGAGAAAATATAAATTACTAAGATTAGAAATGAAAGAGAGGCTATCGCTGCTGATCCCAGAGGCACTGAAGGATAATAACGGAATATTATGAACAAATCCCATGTTCACAAATTTGATAACTTAGGTGAAATGGACTAATTTGTTGAAAGATGCAGTCTACCAAAACTCAAATAAGGAGAACTAGATAATCTGAATAGGCCCGTATCTATTAAAGCATTTGAACCAATGATTAATAACCTTCCGAAACAGAAAGCACCAGGCCCCGACTGCTGAATTCTATCAAACATTTCAGGAAGAAATGATACCAGGTCTCTACAATCTCTTCCAGAAAATAGAAGCAGCAGGAACACGTTCTACCTCACTCTATGAGGCCTACGTTACTCTGATACCAGAAAAAGATAAAGATATTACAAGGAAGTAAAACTACAGACCAATATCTCTCATGAACATAGATGTGAAATCCTCAACAAAATATTAGCAAATTGAATCCAACAATGCATAAAAAGAATTATAGACCACAACCAAATGGGATTTATTACAGGTGTGCAAAGCTGGCTCAACATCTGAAAACCAATTAATGTAATCCACTGCATCAACAGGGTAAAGAAAAAGACCACATTATTATATCAACAGATGAAGAAAGAGCATTTGACCAACTCTAACACTGATTCCTGAATTAAAAAACAAACAAACAAACAAACAAACAAACAAACAGAAAATGAACTTGGCAAACTAGGATTGAAAGGGGGAACTTCCTCAATCTGATAAGGAACAGCAATAAGAACCCTAAAGCTAACATCACACTTAATGGTGAGAAATTACAAACTTTCCCACGAAGATCAGGAATAAGGCAGGGATGGCCCCTTTCTCCCCTCCTTTTCATCATGCTGGAAGTCCTAGCGAATGCAATAAGACAAGAAAGGAAACGAAAGGGATACTTAATGGAAAAGGAAGAAATAAAACTGTCTTTGCAGATGACATGATTACCTATGCAGAAAATTCCAGAGAATCAACAACAACATCCCCAGAACTCCTGGAACTGATTAGTAGTTACAGTAAGGTTGTAATACAAAAACCAATTGTTTTCCTACATACCAGTAAGGAACAACTGGCATTTTAAATTGAAAATACAACACCATTTATATTAGCATTAACAAAATGTAGGTATAAATCTAACAAAATATGCACAGATCTATATGAAGAAAACCAATAAAATATTGATGAAAGAAATCAAAGATCTAAATAAATGATGATTCGTGTTTTATTTGTAATTTCTTAATGACATGTGGTGTTTAGCAACTTTTCAATGCTTATTTGCCATCTGTGTATCTTCTTTGGTGAGGTGTCTGTTCAGATTTTTCATCCGTTTTTAAATTGGGTGGGTTGTTTTCTTACTGTTGAGTTCTAAGACTCATTTATTTGGGATCCATATTTAGAGCGGCTTTGTTCATAATTGCCCCAAACTGGAAGCAACCCAGATGACTTTAAAAGGTGACTAGATAAATACACGGTGGTACATTCATTCCCACAATGAAACATGGTTAGCGATAAAAAGAAAAAAAGATCTATCGAGCTATGAAAACACATGGAAGAACCTTAAATGCATATTGCTCAGTGCAGGATGTCACACTGCAAAGGCTGGATGACTTCAACTGCACGAAATTCTGGGAAAAATGAAACTGTGGGGACAGTAAAAAGACCAGTGGTCGCCAGGGGCTCAGGTGGAGGTGGGGAGGGAAGACTAGACGAAGCCCAGGGTGTTGTAGGGCAGTGCAGCTACACTGCATGATACTGCAATGGTGGGTCCATGTCATTCCTCATTTGTCTGAACCCACAGAATCTACAACACCAAGATGGAACCCTAATGAATCGATACTGGTTCATCAGCTGTACCAAAATGTACCACCCTGACACAAAATGTTAGTAAGAGAAGCTCTGTGTTGGCATTTGGGAACTCTCCATATTATCTGTTCGACTTCCTGTAAGCCTAAAACAGTTCTAAAAAATATGTTTAAAAAAAAGAGAGAAAAAACGTTGAGTCTCTGGCCATGCCACCCTGAATAAGCCCCATCCTGTCTGATCTTGGAAGCTAAGCAGGGTCAGGCCTGGTTAGTAATTAGAGGTCAGACCACCTAGGAAGACCAGGTGCTATAGGAGTAAAATAAATAAATAAATAAAAATTAAGGAATTATAAGCTGACAAGGTCCTTTCAATCTGTGAGGTCAGCCAAGGGTTGCCTTGCCTAAAAGAAATAAAAAATAAAAAATAAAAGAAATAAAAAATAAAAAATAAAAAATAAAAGAAATAAAAGAACATTGAAACAACCAGTTATTTGGGAAGTACCACTGCGTCTTCTTTATCACCACTCCCACTGATCTTCGTGCTCTATGAACCCATGATGACCCTTCAAAGACGGAAATTCTATGTGTTGCATCTCATTTTTCTCTTCCCAGGCTTCAGTACTTTCAGTTCCTCAAAAGCTTCCAGAGCCATTATCAAGAAATCAAAGCAAGCAGGAAATTTGAGACTCCACAGAAACGGGGTGCTGTTCTGCCACAGGTCAGGCCAAAAGCGAGCTTCCTAGTTTTGCCTTGTAAGACCATTTACTCCCTCCCCTTCCTTGGAAAATTGCTAAAAGCTACTATTTGATGGAGCCCCTCATTGTTTCAATACACTGTGTGTGTGTGTGTGTGTGTGTGTGTGTGTGTGAGTGTGTGTGTTTAATCTATTTCTTTTTACCTTTCAGTTCTTGGTCATCCCATCCCTCATCCACCCCGCTCACTGCCTCAGGAAAGGGATGTAATGCAGAAAGACTAAAATCTGGGATTTTCAAAAGAATGAGGATACCAGGAAACCGGGAAGCTCTGGTGAGACAGTGAGTCCCGGGGGAGAAGCAAAGGGGAAGTTCTCAGCTTCCCTCTGTCAGCCAGACCCTGGAAGCGTTGAGGAGGGGCGAGGCCTCACAGAAGAGGGTTTCCAGCTCCCCAAGCCTCCCCGTGTGACATCAGGAAGGCTGCTTTGCCTGTCTATCCCTCAGCTTCCTCATCTGCAAAAGGGGGAGGTGATGGTCCCCGCCTCGTAGGGTCTAAATGAGTAAACACACAGGGAAGTACAAAGAACAGTGCCTGGCACAAGGCAGCCTCAGTGACTGTCAGTTACTCCTGCTGTTCACATTCCCCGGCCTGGTGACGGCTCAAGGACCCTTCTCCTTCCTCTCTGACCACTTCCAGGTCTCCATGCTCGGCTCCTGTCCCTTTATCTGTCCCTCAGATGCCACTGCTCCCCGGGAGTCTAGCATTTCCTTCTCACTCTGTCCATAGGCAGGCCGCTGCACCAGGCCCTACTCCTAAATGTTGACTTGCCACCTGGAGTCATGTGACCCTCCCGCTAATGATGTTATCACCTCCCAGCTCACCCTGGCCATCTTTTCCCAGGGCCCCTGGCACTGACCCTACTGAGTCCTCTGAAAAGCTGTCAAACCAGTCCCGTATCACCATCCTCTCCCCCATGGCAACAGTCTGGGCAAGAGATAGTGTCAAAGGAGGTGGAGGTGGAAAGAATGGTCTGCAAAGATGTCCACGTCCTGATCCCTGGAGCCTGGGAAGACGCCCCATTATGTGGCAAGAGGGACCTCGCAGATGTAAGTTACTAATCAGAACCTTATGAGGAAGATTATCCTGGACTATCCAGCTGGGGCTCATCTAACCCCAGGGGCCCCAGAAGGCAGAAGGGTTCTCTGGCTGGAGAGGTTGGAGATTCAAAGCCAGAGGAGGACTTGACCTGCTGCTGCTGGCTTTCATGAAGGTGGCCATAGGACACAGAATGTGGGCAGCCTCTCAAGGCTCAGAACCACCTCTGACAGCCAGCAAAGAGATGGGGAGCTCAGTTCGCAGCTGCACGGATAGGCTAGATTCCGAAAACCACCTGAGTGGACCTGGAGGCAGGTTCTTATTAGACTCTGCATAGGAGCCCTGGATGCCGACACCTTGATTTTGGCCTCCTGTGACCTGCAGCAGAGGAATCAGCAGAGTCTACCCCGACTTCTGACTTTCAGACCGTGAGATAATACATTGCTGTTGTTTTATGTAGAAGACAAGCACAATAATCAAAATTTAGAATATTTACAAATACGATTTTTACCCCTGCCAGTAATTCTCAGTAGTTCAGTCTCACAACACAGCCACTGTAACCACCCTCATCACATACGTATAGAAATTCAACAGGGAATGGCTACCTGAGACCCTATAACTGGCAAAGGCAGAACCAGGCTCCAAACCAGCCATCCAGGGCCCAGGTCATGCATTGGACCTCTCTGTTCTAGGGGCTGCTCTATCTGATCTCCCACCTACATAATAAAGATAATCAATTCCTTTCCAGCGTAAAGGCCTTTTCAGGGGGAGGTTCCATCTTCAGAGAAGTTAAATGTTAAACACTTAGCCCAGTTTACCTTTTACACTGTTGAAGTATGAACGTCCAAGCCTGTCGAGAATGTTTAATGAGTTTATTTGAGCCAAACTGATGACATATGCCCAGGAGCAAGATCTCAAATGCTCTGGAGAATAACAGTTTTACAACTTCTTTTATGCATTTGAGATTGAGGAGGAGAGGGAAGGAAGAGTGAGTACACGAGGGTGGGAAAAAACAGGCCGGGGTGGGGGGGCGGCTGGATTACAGGATAGTTAACCAGATCAAACGCTCTCTAGAGGGCTGACACCCCTTTGAAGCGTATTACTTCTGGCCTTTCAAAGCTGTGTTAACCTAGATGCAATAGAACAATGAGCAGAGCTGGCTTAAAACCTTTCAATAGTGAAGTTACAGGTCTGGGGCGTGGCCACCCACCAGGACCTGCCTGCCCAGGTAGGCACTGAAGAGCAGATCACCCTGCGAGGTCATCTGCCACCAACACATTGCCACCAACATGCCATCGAGCTCTTTGCTCCCCGGAGGAACTGTTCACCAAACACCTCCAGAGTTTAACACATGCTCTCTCATCGTCTGGGGTGTCCTTCCCTGCCTGCTCTGCCTGGTAAATCCCCAGGCTTCTCTTTCTAGAGGCAGCTCAAGACTAGTCTACGCTGAGGCATCCTCTCACCCTCAGACAGGGTTCCTGTGGGGCCTCTATTTACAGCCCCAAGTATAGTCCGTGGAAAGTACCGGGTCAACATTCCCTCTTTACTCAAATCACTCACTAGATGGAGCCACCCCGGTTTCTTGCGTGAATGACAACCACGTGAAAATTGATTTTATGTTTCACTGACAACTCTCATTTCAGATTTCACACTACGGGTTCCCTAGCTTAGTCAACTACCTTATGATCTCAGTTAATGCACACGGAATTTCAGATATTTAGATTTTTTTTTAGATGTTCCCTAAAGCTAAATGTACACCCAAAGAATGAAGTTTCTTTCTTTAGAAGCTTTGGGTCAGCCTCCCCCCTCTCCCGACTATGTGACTTTGGGCCAGTTACTTAACCGTTCTGAGACCCATTTCCACATCTTAAAATGAGCATTAAAATGATAATAGTAGTTCTTACCCCACAGGATTGTTTGAGGACATAATTCTGTAAATGCATATACAGAATATACATAGCCAATGTAAAAAACCATGCAAAATACTTGGAGCAGCCTATAAATGTGTGCTGTAGCTATTTGTATTATTTGCATTTTCAAAAAGTTATGATCTTTATCCTTACATCCATTAGAATGGCTGCTATCAAACAACAGTAACAACAACAACAACAACAACAACAACAACAGTAACAACAACAGAAAATAACCAGTGTTGGTGAGGAGAACCCTTGTGTACTGTTGCTGGGAATGTAAACTGGAACAGCTGCTACTGAAAACACTATGGCAGTTCCTCAAAAAGTTAAAAATAAAATTACCATATGATCCAGCAAGTTCACGTCTGAGTATACGCGACAAACTGAAAGCTGGGCTTTGAAGAGAGATTTGTATGCCCATGTTCACAGCATCATCACGATTGCCAAGGAGGGAAAACAACGCAGCGTCCAACAACAGAGGAATGGATAAACCAAATGTGGCAGATACATAGGATGGAGTATTGTTCGGTCTTTAAAAAGAAGGAAATTCTGACACATGCTATAACATGAATGAAACTTCAGGACATCATGTTAAGTGAAATAAGCCAGACACGAAAGGACAAATACTGGATGATTCTACCTACATGGGGTTATCTAGAGCGGTTGAATTCACAGGGATGGTAAATGAACTGGTGGCTGCCAGGGGCTGGGGGGTGTGGGCAGGGCCATTGGGTTTCAGTTTTGCAAGATGGAAAGAGTTAAGGAGAAGAGTGGGGGAGATGGTTTCACAGCACCGTGAATGTGTTTAGTGCCGCTGAACTATATACTTAACGGCTAAGAAGGTAAATTTTATGCTCTCTTTTTCCACAATAAACAGATGAGAAAAATAAGGTGACCATCTATCCCTTCTCCTTTTTTCCTGTTGGAAGCCTTCCACCTGCCAGAGGGAAATTAGGCCCATACCTGCTGGGCCCACACCCATGCAGCCAGTTTCCAGTTCCAGCTGCCAGTTCCCCAACAGGGGAGAAAAGAGTTCCCTGAGGGCTGATGAGACCAGATGGGTTGACTCCCTAGAGCAAATATACTCTGGGAGGAGCCTAGGGTGAATGTGGGAGCTGAACCCAGGCAGGAAGGCGAGCTTCTGCATGCAGAGGATGCTGGCAATTGCACCCCTGGGCATGTTCCTTTCTGTGGATTTCCCCACAGGGCCTGCGATCGGTAAGAATCCTTACATAGCAAAAAGTTCACTAGTAATAGAGAAATGCAATTAAAATGACTGAGACACCTCCTTGATCAGCAAAAATCCAATGGGTGGACAACACACTAGGCTGGGGAGGGAGGTGGAAACAGACACGCACTGCTGCTGAGACACTGACTACATCTGTCAACCTCTGGTGGCCAATGTGGCAACATCCATCAGAACTACAGATGTACATGACCTTTGTCACAGCGCATACACCCATATGTCCGCAAAATGGTGTAGACAGGACAATCACGGCGGCCTTGTTTGATAATAATAAAGATTATAATGTAGACTCCGATGATTCTTTCTGAAGAGGCGGCTCAGAACTGGCAGGTGCCAGGCAAAGGGACAAGAGTCACATGGCTGTATGGCTTCTGGTGTGTCTGTTAGATCAACTTGCCCCATGACCCAGAGCCCACATGGCAATGGGCTGACGCCTGCTAGAGAGGTTGTTCCAGCAGCGAGAAAGCAGCTGGCTGGCAGGAGGCTGTTCACAAAGGCAGAGGTGCAGGCACGGGCATTTCATCCCCCTGTCATTTTGTCGCTGGTGTTTCTCCTCCATCTCCACCTTTCCGACCACTATACCATGCTGTCTTGGTTCGTCCTACAGCTCCATCTTAAAGGGGATCGCAAAACCTCTCCATTGTGTGGCCTGGTGAATTCTTGGCGAGGGGCTGGAGTCAGCCAGCTCTCCACTGTTGACCTTTTGCTTTTCTATTCCTCAAAACAAAGTTTATTGAAATAGTACCCTCACCCTTGGCCCTGCAAACAGGAACTCCCACAACATCAAAAGGGAAGAAATGCAGGTGATTGAGGAGGGTGAGGGAGGGGTCTTGAAATGTGCTCCCCGAGACGCCACACCTCCACTGGAACCTGGGGAGCAGGGAACTGTGAGGATTCCTGGGCCTCACCCCAAACCTGCTGGGTCAGAATATGTTCTTTCATTCCAGGGGTTCATATTTAGCAAGTACTTTTATACATGTGAAAAATTCAACAATCCTTGGCTTTTGGTGTTTCTTCATTCTGGAAGAATTGAGCCCCTTTCTCAGTAAAATTTAAATAGTGTCTACATCCAGCTCTAAAAGTTACAGTTCACAAGCCACATCGAATCAGATAAATTATAGTTTATAAGACTTAGCTCTGAAATGAGCAAGGCCAAGACCAAGGGAGAGGGGAAATTCTGAACAGAGCTGACTGCCAGTCTGCATCTGGCAGCCAGGATGGTCAGTTCAAATGCAGGTCTCCTCCTTGTTGGAAACCCTTCAGTGGCTTCTTCTCATTATTCTTCAGATAAAGGTGAGAATCCTTATATGGCATGAAGGAGGCCTACACATCTCTTAGCCCTCCTCCTTCCTACTCTTGCTTAGGACACACTGGTTTCCTCTTGGTCCTTTGAGCTTCCAATAGGCTCTTTCACCCCAGGGCCTTTGCACATGCCATTGCTGTGCCCCTCGTCTAGTTCAGTCCCCCTTGTCCTCTGCATTCCTTTCCTTTGGAGCCCAGTGTTGGTATGGAACTGTACAGGCCTTTGTGGGATCTCTGACTTACCTCTCTGTCTCCTAACAATTTCCCGACTGTAGGAACCAGGCCCGATTCTACCATTGCTACATCCCCAGGACTGCCTCAGTGCTGAGGCTCCAGGTAAATATTTGTGAGATGAATGAGTGACAACAGCAGCCAAAGCCAGGCTGGCTACCACAGGCTTTCTATTGCTGTTAAGGAACCAAACTCCTTACAAGATAGGGAAAAAAAGTCTGGAGGATAAAACCCTATAAATATCAATATCGACTTTCTTAGAACCAGATGATTACAAGTGACTTTAATTTTCTTCCTTATACTTTACTTTCTCCCAATTAAAAAAAAAAAAAACAATAAACACATAACTACCTGCCATTATCGGAAAAAGTAAATGATATAAAAATATTATGACATCAACAATCAAAACAATATGTCAGCCTTGCAAATGAGTCTAAATCTTCAGAAGCATGACTGCCTATTATTTAGGATTTACTCAAAAAAATAAAGCAAAACAGTGTCTTTCCCTTGTGAGATATAACCTTTGGGTAATTTCAAAGATAGCTTTTTTATTAATAAATATTTCTGAACTTTATTTGGTGAAATGATTTCTAAGTGGCAACTACAAATTGACTATTGAATTATCCCCTTGGGGTGGTCCATAGCGAATCAAGGGTGATTCTTCTAATAAGAAAGGCTCAATGAAGTCACCAAAGGGGCAATTTTCACTTCGTCTTGTTTTATCGAATCAGAAAATGTTGACATGTCTGCAGGTTTCAATTCTTCCAAATGGACTGTGTCTCCAGATCTCTTTTAAAAGCAACCCCCCTCTCCCAAATCCACTTAAGCTTTGGGAAGAGGATCTGTCTAAGATAGAAGCACCCATTCACAAAATGTTTGGCAATTCATGCATCATCTGTTCTTTAGGGAGCCGATATAAGCTTGTGCTCCTGGAAACACAACTTATTCCTTCCTAAATCAACGTGGCTATTGCTGGTGGTGGGGACTTCCTTCTTGAACCAAGACCAGGAAGCAGTAAGCCATTAAATATTTTTTATACAAAGAATGGAACTCAGTTTCTGTTGATATAATAATTGTCCTCATCAATTCCTTTTCCAAACAGCTTGTTAATGTTGTTGGTGGATCCTCATCTTGACCCTGTGCACCTCTGAGGATTCCTCTTGGTCTTCATTTTATGAGACAAAAATAACATCATGGTGTCGCTGACTTAGTGCCATGTGCCAGGCACTTTATACGCAACGACCCTGTGAGGTAAGTGATTCATAGACTGGGACAACGAGCTCTGAGCAATTAAGTAACTCACTGAGGTCTCACGGCCAGAAAGTGGCCCAGTGAGATTCAAACCCAGGTCTGTCTATCTCCAAAGCCTGTGCTCTTGAAAATTACCACCATTTTCTAACATGATAGTCAGGTTTGACAAAGAGATCTCTGTCTCTACTTTGACCAGATGTGAAATAAAATGACCTAAAATCTATTCCTTGTTATGATAAAGAAGAAACTGAAATTCTTTTTCCGTTCTTCCCCTACTTTGTGCTCTTTTAAGTACGATGTTAATTGTAGGCTTTTCTGTAGATGCTCTTATCAAGTTGAGAAAGTCTCCCCCCGCCTCACCCCCCTTTTTTCCTGATTAAAATGGTATGGCCACCCTGGATGATAACCTGGAAGTTTCTTTAGAAATCAAACACATACTTACTACATAATCTAGCAGTCACACTCCTGAGCATCTATTCCAGAGAAATGAAAACTTGTACTCACACAGAAACCTATACACAAATGTTTATAATAGATTTGTTCATAACAGTCCCAAATTGGAAACAATCAAAGTGTCCTTCAATATGCAAATGGTCCAACAAACTGCCATACATCTGGACACTGGAATATTACTCAGCAGTAAAAAAGGAACAAGCTAAAAACCTAAATGAATCTCAAGGACATTGTGCTGAGTGAGAAAAAACCTCAAAGGTCATGTATTATTTGATTCCATTTATATAACATTCTCAAAGCAATAAAAGTGATAGAAATGGAGAACAGATTAGTGCTTGTTGGGGTTTAGGGATGGTGGTATGATGACTATAAAGGAATATCACAGGAAGAGCTTTCATAACGGAACAGTTCTATGTCTTGATGGCAGCACACGAATCCACACATATAATAAAATGGCATAGAACCAAACACTAATTTTGTACCAATATCAACTTCCTGGTTTTGTAACATTGTGGTTAGATAATATGTAAACAATTGGGGGAAGCTGGGGGAAAGGTACCTGGGATTTATCAATTTTGATAACTTCATGTGAATCTATAATTATTTCAAAATAAAAAGTTGAAAGGAAATCTGTTGAATGAGGTCTGAGACAGGCCTGCTTTTCACAGTTACAGGGAAATTCCATTGCATTTCTCTTTCTGCATTAATATTTTAAGCTCCTTCAATAGTTGAAAAAGCCAAAAACCACTGTTTTTATTATTCCTTTCTTTCTTCTACCTTCTTGGGCTGTCAATGATCTGAGGCTCTGGACCAAACCACAGTGAATTCAGAGGATGAAATGAAATGAGGAGATGCTGAGGTCAGGCCCAGGGCTTATCCTGATTCACTGCTTGGAGGTCTGCAGGCTCTGAGGGGCCCAAAACAGTCTCCAAAAACTCAGGCTGGGCACTCCAGGTGGGCCTGGCTGTCAGGCCCAAAGCAGGTGAAGGTCAAAGCATCGGCTCTATGTCCACCTTCCAAACTGCGTTATCAGGCTGCTGAGGTGGGGACAACAGGTGGGACATCCACAGACTTGTCCAGCAAATGACAGAGGGCACATCACACTTTGCATCATGATCATTTTCACTACGTATGCCAGGGAAACCCAGAGTATTTTGGCAATTGGTTACTGGCAGCACATTGAGGAAAGATGTGGCTGTTAGCCAGAGGTTGTGCTTTTAAAGCGCTCTGAGTCCACAAAACAGTAAGGGCTTTTGAGGAGGGGTGGGGAAGCGAGACTTACCTCTAAAACAAGGTCTGAGTCTTCATGCCTTCCAATCGTAGTACTTTTATTCAGGACAAAAAAGCCTTCTGCGCTCTTTAGATAGGCTTTCATACTCTTTGCTTTCCCTACAAAAGGTTTTCAGAAACAATTTTGTTAGAAAACTGCACTCCCTTAATTATTCAACAACATAATATTTAGAATAAATGAAATACAACGTACAAAGGAGAAATCAGCAGAGGTGGGAATCCACAGATGGACTTAGCGATGATTAGAATCATAATTTTGCATATTTTAAAAACTATCTCTTCAGTAGTGATATGTAGTATAGATGGGCTGGGTTCTGATAATCACACAGAAGACTTTTTTTTTAAAATGTAACTCATAGCACAAACAAACAATAGCTAAGCAGCCCAACAACAGATCAGAATTCCCCTGATAACTGCTCTCTGCCTCCCATTGAGCTTAGTATGACGTTAGTTATCTGACATACTGAGTATTCCTAACCTTCCACTTCCTAGCTCTGTGACCTTAGGTGAGTTACTTATTCTTTCCCTAAGCCTCAGTTTCCTTATCCATAAAATGGGATTAAATAATATTCTGTATCCCAAAGGGTTTTGTGAAGATTAAATGCAATAAAAATGCATAAAGCCTTTAGAATGGTGCCTGCTATACACCAAACACATATTTGTATCACTACTACTATTATTATTATTAATCTTGAAATCTGATCCAAGGAACTCTAAGTTTCTATAGATATTCTTGAAGTGCCAAGTCAGTCATTGAGGAAGTGGGCTTTAAACAATACTTTCTTTATAAATCACTACATTTCTTCACATACTTAGGAAAAAAGGATTATTTCTAAAGGCCAAGGTATCAAGATTATAGCTTGTCCATATAATCTGCACATATTCCCCCCTCCCCGATATTTTAGAATGAAAATGTCAAAAGCATAGAAAAGTTGCAAGAAGTGGATAGTGAACTCTTATATACCCACCATTTAGATTCTACAATGGACATTTTGCTATTTGCTTGATTATATTACCTATCCATCTATCCATTCATCTAAAAATTTTATATTTTTATGCATTTCTAAGTAAATTCTATACTTTTTTTTTAACGCCTACAGCACCTAGTCTTCCTAGGTGGTCTCCCAACCATGCTTAGCTTTCGAGATCAGACGAGATCGGGCATGTTCAGGGTGGCATAGCCATAGACTATACATGATTTTGAAAACAAAAATTTCAGTGAATTCAGTAGGTTATAAAATGTTGGTGATAATTTATATGATGCTTGAATTCTGACTTATGTCCAATTACATAGCGTGACATCCTTCATCTCAACAACATGTCACAGAATCAAAGTCCCTCTTTTTTCTTTTCAGCTGAAAGATCACTGAACTGTGAAGTTGCTGGACTATGGATAAAAACAAAAGTCACCCAGCTGTGATCGTATAGAGTCTCAGGTCTGGTTCTGCTTTTCATCAACATCTCCATCATTTATTGAAGCCCTACTAAGTGCCACACACTGTGCTATCCTTTCACACACATTGCCTCTTTTCATCCTCAGAACACCCCTGCGAGGTAGGTGTCAGTACTGTCCCACTTTACAGATGAGGAAACTGAGACTCAGAGAGGTGAAGGTCACACAACAGTAGGTGTCAGGGAAAGAACTCTGAATACCTACTGCTCAATTCTCTGGCAGCTCAGTTTCCACCGTCCATTGTTGCTGGGTGGGGCAGATTGGGCTGAGGGAGTTGCACCGTCCACACGTGGAACATGCAATAACAGAAAGTCCTGGAAGCCAGGATTCTAGACTCTGAAAAGAAAAATAATACCCTACCTGGGAGTAAATAAATACAAATAAGCCAGATGGTTTATTGATATCTGTAAATTCTGAGGCCTAATGGTTGCCTCACAAATATCAACGCTTTCCAAATATTATGAGAAATAGATTTAATTAGGTTCGTTGCCATTAACATGGGAGAAAAAACCATTTTCTCTTCTAAAATGATACCTCACAGCAATTAGAGCAGCCAGCTGGCTAGGAATGTTTGCCAGGAACCACCTTCCTTTTCCTTCCAGTATCTCTTCTAGGTGACTCCTTGGAAACCCTAAATTCTATCGCTTTAGCTTTTGGGTCGGACAATATTTCGCCTTCATCTCGCCCTGCACAGCCATTGCCTGGCGTGAAAATGCTGGAGGAAGCACTTCGAACGCGTTAAACTCTGGAAATTCGTTCTTGGACCACACAGCACCAGCCACAGGAAGGCGGGGAAGAGTTTGGATCACCTGCAGCCCCTGGACCACGTCAGGGGTCAGGACCGGGCCACGGGAGCGACAGACCTCTCGCGGGCTGCAGGGTCGTCGCTGCCCAGGGGCTCTGCGAGTTGCTCAAAGCAGGGGTCAGGTGAGGCGCGCCTCTGGCCACCGGGGGGCGGCGCCCGTGACTTCGGAATCCCAGGGGCACCCACCCCACAGGACACCCGAACGTGGGAGCCCACGAGACGCGCGGCCGCCTCCGGGGCGGCGTGGGGGCTGCCCCTGGGCTGAACGGCCGGTGCAGGGGCGCCCCTGGGGTCAGGACCCGGGCCCCGGCCCCGGGAGGAGGACCTGGGTCAGGCGGCTCCCCGCCGCCCCAGCCCCGGACCTCGCAGGGCTCGGCCGCAGGCGTCCGCCCGCCGCCCGCTCGCGCGCCTCGCTCACCTGGCCGGAGGAAGGAGCCCACGCCCCGCCGTCCGCCGAGAGCCCGGCGGGCTGGGGCGGCGCCGGGCCCGCTCGGGGGCGAGGCCGCGCGGCCGCGCTCCCGCCGAGTCTCCAGCCAGCGGCCCGCGCCCCGCGCACCCGCCGGACCTGTGTACGCGCGCGGCCATGGCAACGCGGGCGGCCGCGGAGGGGCGGGGCCTGCGCGGGGGCGGGGCGGGAGAGGGGCGTGGCCTGCAGGGAGGCGGGGCGGGGCGAAGGGCGTGGCATGCGCGGGAGGGCGGGACCGGGCGGTGAGGGGCGGGGCCTAAGCGAGGGCGGGGCGGGAGGGGCGTGGCATACGCGGGGGGCGGGGTGAGGGGCGTGGTCTACGTGGGCGGGGAAGGTGAGGGGCGGGGCCTGCGCGAGAGGGCGGGGCCGGGCGGTGAGGGGGCATGGCCTGTGTGGGCGGGCCGCGGGGCGGTAAGGGGCGTGGTCTGCGCGGGAGGGCGTGGCCGGGTAGTGAGGGGCATGGTCTGCGCGGGCGGGCCCGGGCGGGGGGCGGTGCCGGGGAGACCCTGCGGGAGTACAGCGGTCGGCAGCGCCTCAAGGCGCTCCCCACCTGCCACCTAGGGGGCCTCAGCATCACTGCACAGGTGGGGAAACGGGCTCAGAGGTCGCAGGAGGCACAAGGGTTGACAGCGGGAATGGAGAAGGCTCAAAAATCCTCCTTACTACCTTTTGCTTGAGGGGAAGTGAGTGGGCAGGGGCGCGATGGTGATGGGGCTGGACCAGGAGAAGCTTGAAAGTTGACACCCTCTGCCTTACAGTATCCCTAGTCCTCTCTGTGGCAGACGAGAAAACAGAGTAGGCTGGAGGGACCACCACTTTCTGGGGAGGGGGGTAAGGATGGGAGAGGGATGGGGTGAAAGGAACATGAAAGAATTAGAGTTTCTTCCAAGTGCTGGGGAAAAGATATTAATAAACTCACAGCTCTACCGATCTTGTCCTTCCCTGTCAAAACCGACTTTTATTCATCTATTTGTTCTTTTGTTATCTCTACAAACATCTCCCAAGTCTTTATGAGTGCCAGACAGTGGCCCAGAGTTCACCTGGATGAGTCATTGTCCTTAAGAAGCTCCCACCCGATTGCAAATTGGTGCAGCCACTATGGAACACAGAATGGAGGTGCCTCAGAAGTAAAAAACAGAATTACCTTATGACCCAGCAAGTCCACTTTTGGGTATTTCTCTGAAGAAATCTAAAACTAGTTCAAAAAGATATATGCACCCCTATGTTTACTGCAGCATTATTTACAATAGCCAAGATATGGAAGCAACCTAAGTGCCCATCAGTAGATGATTAGATAAAGAAGATGTGGTACATATCCACAGTAGAATATTACTTGGCCATAAAAAAGAATGAAATCTTAACATTTGTGACAATGTGCATGGACCTAGAGGGTATTATGCTCAGTGAATAAGTCAGACAGAGAAGGAAAAACAGCATATGATCTCACTTATGTGTGGAATCTAGAGAACAAATGAACAAACTAAACAGAAACAGACACATAGATGAAGGAAATAAGCTGATGGTTGCCAGAGGGGAGGGGGTTTAGGGGGAGGCTGTGCAAAAAAGATGAAGTGATCAAGCACAATTTGGTAGTTACCTAAAGGTCAAGTGGATGTGAAGTACAGCATAGGAAATCTAGTCAATAATATTGTGATAACTACGGTGTTGGATGGATACTAGACTTATCAGGGTGATCACTTTGTAACTCAAAAATATCTAATTGTGGTGTTGTATACCTGAAATTAATATAATATACATCAACTGTAATCAAAAAATAAAAATATTATTTTTTGAAAAGAGATGAATCATTCCCCCATTCTGCAGTTTGATGGGCCTGTTGTTTAGTTTTATTCTGTCTTGATCTCACTTTTCTTACTTGCAAAGTAGAGATAATGATTATAGGAATTCAATGGGTTAATTTGTGTAAAGTCCTAAATTGTGCCTGGTACAATAGGATCACTCTGAGTGTTTGCGATTATTATTGTCTGTCGTAGCTTTCTGATGATATGGGAGGACAGCCCAGTCTCAACCCAAGTCACAAACAACCCGGAGAAAACTTTGATTTGCATCAAGACTCAGTCCCAACCCAAGGCAAACTTGACCTCTGAACAGTCCCATATCATTTTGTTGGTTGCTCTGAGACCTTTTTGGGTGTTGATGTCAGAGATAAGTTGAGCTCTCTCTTCTGGTGACCACCAGAGGGAATTCCTGAGAACCCAGCTGGTCTCTGTGGGGTGCGGGCTGTTGGACAACTCTATAAATTCTACTTGGGAGCATTTGGGCGGGCAAACCTCTGTTATTTTTTCTGCGAGTAACAGTGAACTTTTATAAACATGGTTAATAGAACCAGCTAAAGTTTATCAAGGCTTGTTAGGTATCAGCTGCCACGACATGCACAGTTTTATTTAATTCTTAGCCCAACCCCTTTTACGGAAGGGGGAACTGAGGCACAGTAGAGTCAAGAAACTTGCCCAGGTACCAGTAAGTCTGGTAAATGGTAGGTTCAAGATTTGAACTCTGATTGTTTAATTCCAAAGTGCTGTATTTCTTGTAAACTTTTTATCAAAACAGAAACACTATCAAAAAGTGCAAAAATGGTAAGCATGTACTGGAAGAATTTTCATGACGTATGTGCCTATCTCATCAGAACCCAGATCAAGAAGCCGAGCATCATCAGTCTCTCATGCCCAAAGTCTTTGCACTCCATTCTAGTCTTTTTCCACCCACTACTCTGACTTCCAGAATCCTTGATTAGTTCTACATGTTTTTGAACTTCATGTAAATGGAATTGATACAGATTGTGTTTTTCACCTGGTTTCTTTCGCTCAACATTCTCTGTGTAAAATTCAACCAAGTCGCTTGAGGCTTCATTCATTCTCATTCCTGTATTGCATTCCATTGTATTAATGATCTATTCCTGCATAACACATTGTGGTAAAGGTAGTGGTTCAAACAACATATACTCATCATCTCACGGTTTCCTGGGTCAGGAATCCTGGCACTGGTCACCTGATCACACAGGCTGCAGTGAAGGTGCAGTGGTGTGTTGGCCTGGGCTGAGGTTTCATCTGAGGCTCAACTGGGAAAGTGTCCTCTTTTGAGTTTATGCAGTTGTTGGAAAGATTTGGTTCCTTGAGGGTTGTAGACTGAGGGCCTTGACTCCTCTCTGGCTGTTAGCCAGAGGCCCCTCTGACTCTTAGACTCACCTAGCAAGATGGAAGTTACAATTTTATGTAACATGATCACAGAAACGACTTCCCATCACCTTTGCAGCACTCTGTTGGTTAGAAGTAAGGTACATGTCCCGCTCACACTCAAGGGGAGGAGCTTACACAGAGCTGTGAACACCAGGGACAATGGTGGGGGAGGCATTGGACATGTCTTTTGGTGCACACACACATGCGCACATAACTCTTGGGTATATGTCCCTAGGAGTAGAATCTCTGGATCATAGAGTACACACGTGTCCAGCTATAAGAGATTTGCCAAATGTTTTTCCAAAGCACTGGCACCACCCACACTCCCTCAGTGATATATAAGATGATTGCCCATTTAGTCAGAATACAGGCTTTTACATGTTCTCCTCCCCTCTCCTTACAGAGGGAGTTTGTGACTTGGGATAATAGATCCTAAGCATGTCAGAATCACCAAATTCCCAACCATATCTTCAGACGGTAAACTGGAAGGTACACTCCATGAGGCAGGGGTCCTTGTCCTGCACCCCTGGTGCTAGAGCAGTACCTGGCATGTAGTTGATATTCAATATAGAATTTTTTTTGATTAAATGAGTGAATTGAGGAAGTTGCTCAAAGAGATGGGCCTCAGGGAGGGTGTGAACTGCTGAAATCAAGAGGAAACTTTGATGTGTCTGAGCCCGCGTGCATTTTCCTGGGAAGAGGTCCCAGAGCCTTAACTAGATTTCTCCCTGACAAAGGTTAAGAGCCACTGTGGTGTCTGGCTTATTTCGTCACATAAAGAAGTAGACGGTCCTGGGGAAGGAGGCACGGGAACTGTGTGCAAGGCCCCTGGTGCTTGACAGAGTTTAGAAGTGAGAAGACAGACAGTGCTTGCCTAGGACAACTCAGAAGCTGACACTTTGCTTGTTTTGACCTTTGACCCGTGATGGCTCTTTCCCCACAGGGCCTCCCCCGTGTCTGTTTATTGAATGGCAATTCCCAGACTTCCTTGGAGGCCCTGAGTTTCCAACGGTGGCAAGCCAACATGAGCCCCACTTTTTGAGAAAAATCTCTTTTAACCAACAGAAAGCCTCCCATTTTATCTGGTTTGAGATGACCTCATCCTTTGCCACCTTCTCTGTTTTCCGGAGGTTTTGCAACATCTCGCTGCTGTCTGCATTCTTTTCTCATTTGAACAGTGCTCCTGTTTTGGGTATTTTTTTTCGGGTCATTCCCGTCACATGCTTTTTATCTTCCTTTCCAAGCAGATCAACCTCTTGCCTCCCTAGACATTCCTTCTCAGGTTTCCTCTGAATCATTTTATTTGGTCTCATTATGTCCAGTTTTTCCTCCTTCCTCACTGTACTCAACACAGACCCTCTCTTTTCTCCAAAACAACTGTTCTTTTCTTTCCAACCCCTCACCCCGATCCTCATCTTTCACCATGTTTTCTAACCTCTTTTAAGAACTGATTTTTTTTTGAAACTTCAGTCGCAAAGATCATCCCTTTTAATCTGAGGCTGAATTTGAGTCACTGTCAAGAAGTCAGGGAGACAGGAATGTTGCTGGGTAATTAGGATCCTCAGCAGAAGGGATGAGCACCCAACAGTGGGGTGTGGGGGAGGGGAGGGATGGGGAGGTCAGAGGAACCTGGGAATGGAGAGGAAGGGACATTCTTCTGCTTGAGGTAGGGCTTGGGTGGGGGTGGTCAGAAAAGACTAATAAAAGGAGGAGGCATTTGACATTTGACCTGAGTCATGAAGGATGGGTATCGGGAGGCAGAGCAGGGAGAGAAGACTATGGTAGAAGGAAGGCACAGTGGAAATAAGGGCTAGAAGACACGTTTTAAGGAGAAGCTAAGATGGTGATACAGATAGGGAGGCTAGGCACTGAAAACGCAAACTCAATGGTCATGGTCAGTCTTCACATTTGTCTGTTTGGCTTTCACACTCTGTAAAGACTTTTAATTAGTTGCTGAAGGGACAGCCCTCTTTCTGTGGAGTGACAGAGAAACTCATTCAAACTGGCTTCAGTATGAAAGCAAATTCACTGGAGTCTAGAGGGGACAGCTGGGTTCGGGCCCAAGTGATGTCACCAGGCCTTGGCCTCTCTCCAGCTCACAGCATTACTTTTAACCATGTGGATCCAACCAGACAGAATCTCCGTATTAATTGTCACAAAAAGGCTGCCATCACTCCAGCCTTTACATCTTCTCAGTTTTGAGTCCCACGGGAGGGGGCGAGAGTCTTTTTTCTGGCAACTCCTGGCTCTATTCTTGCATCTAGAGCAACGATCTGCTAGGGCTGAAGAAAGGCTGTCCTCTTTGCATGTACCCTACACTCTCCTTGCCCACTGCATTGCTCACCTCTCCTCCCTGGCTTCTGGAAGCACTTGAGTTTTCACCCCCAGCATAATTTAGTTCTGTAAACAAATCTGTTCTTCCTACCAGATGGATGTGCCCAAAGTACAAGGGTCAAATAGCATTCCCTGTGCTCCCATAAACTCCTGAGGACGAATGCCTGGCCACGTTTGATCATTTCATTCCTTGCTCATTTTAAAATCTTTCTTTTAAAAAATATTTAATATGTAGTGATTCTAGAATCACTGTCTGAATTTCCATGTCTGACGTCTTTGGGGCGTGGGTCTCAATATATTCTTTGTTGTTTCTGCTTACACTGGCTCATACTGACTTGTTTCTTGGATGTTTGGTAATTTGATTGTGGTATCATTTTTGATAGAAATTAATTTGTGGGAATCCTGAGGGGTCTGACTCCTGACTGCTTTCCTCTTTTTTTTTTTTTTCCTTTTCAGCTGGATGCCAGGCATGCTAATAACTTGCGACCACTCGCATTTACTTTCTCAGCTTGGAGTTTTCCCACTGAATGTGTGGAGGGTAAATTTGAATCCCAGACCCATGTGATTACAAATCCTCAGGGTGACAATTACCTTTATTATTATTGTGACCATTATTAATTGTCCCCTCCACAGAGCCACATTGAAAATAGATAGGTTGCCTCATAGGCTTCCTTTTCCAGCAGTCCAGAAAAAAATCTTAAAAGCCCTCCATTTGCTAGGGTGTATAGCACCTTCGAGGGTGCTGGCTTAGTATGGGCATTTGAGACTGGGCTAGTTCACCTTACAAAGGGCCAAGGCTTAACCTCCCATTTTCTGTACTTGTTAACTCCCCAGATTGGTAGAGGTGTCTATCCTCAGGAAGTCCTGGCTTCCTCATTTGCTTATAGTTTGGTCATAGTGCACTCTGCCTCTGTCATGTGTTCCTCTGGGATTGTGTACATTAAAAATTATTTTTTATTATGGGATTTTTTTAAAAAGCACTTATAGCACCTGGTCTTCCTAGGTGGTCTCTCATCCAAGTACTAACCAGGCCCAACCCCGCTTAGCTTCCAAGATCAGACAAGATCAGGCACATTCAGGGTGACAGGGTTGTAGACTATCATGGGATTTTTTTAAAAAACATATACAAAAATAGGGAAAAGAGTGCAATTAACCCCATGTACCCATCATCTAGCTTCAACATTTCCCCAATTTTCTTGCATTTCTTTTTTTCTTCCTTTTTGTTTTTTTCTTGGATTAATTTAAAGCAAATTATATTGTTTTACCCACAAATACCTCCTAACTGAAAAGAAGTCTTTTATTTCCCCTTGTGGATGAAAAAGGAGCCGCATACTAAACATTTTTATTGGAGAAACAGGTCCTTTGTCCTGCTGAATATTCACATCCTGGATTTGTCTGATTTCTTCCTCCTGGTTTCAGTTAACTTATTCCTCTTTTCCCCACGTTTCTTGTAAACTAATATTTAGATATAGAGTCTTGATTAGATTCAAAGCCTTTTTGTTGTCAAAACTACTTCATAGGCAGAGCTGTGTGATTCCCTCTGCATCACACTGTGATCCCAGTGTCTGGTCACCCCATTTTTAACGATACCGAGATTGACCAGTAGGAGCAGTGCTAATAGACCGAGTCCTCCCTCTCAAAGCCCTCATTAGCTCCTCCCCACTAAGCCCACACTTTGTTTTTATTTGTGGCAAAATACACGTAACATAAAATTTACCATCTTAACCATTTTTAGGTGTACAGTTCAGTAGTGTTAAGGTACATTTACATCGTTGCATAACCAATCTCCAGAACTTTTTCATCTTGCAAAACTAAAACTCTACACCCATTTAATGACTTCCCATTTCTCCTCCCCCAGCCCCTGGCAACCATCCTTCCACTATCTGACTATGAATTTGACTACTCTAGGGACCTCATGTAAGTGGACTCATATGGTATTTGTCTTTTCGTGACTGGCTTATTTCACTTAGTATGTCCTCAAGGTACATTTATGTTGTAGCATATGTCAGAATCTCCTTTTTTAAGGCTGAATAATATTCCACTGTATATATATATAGTATTTTGTTTATCCATTCGTCTGTCAGTGGACACTTGGGCTCTTCAACTTTTTACCTAATAGTTTTAGCATCCTTTGAGGATCATTCCCCAGATTCATTATTTTTTGTGGGGTTGTAGAATTGTGTTTTTTTTTTTTCTGTGTTATTCCTTTGGTGATTATTAGAATTCTTCTGTAAAGAATTTTCCCTTCATTAACTATTTGTTTATTCTAGAATACAGTTTGTTCAGAAAAGGCAGAGTAAATGATTGTTTCTTTCCTTTTATGTGTCAATATTCGGAGTAAGAAGCAACTGCCAAAGGGACTGATGAGTTTTACAAAATATTAGGAGTTTTTGATTTAGCAGTATGTAGATATGTTTCGATCCATTAAAGTCATTATTGGGTTTGATACTCACTTTATGCCATCTCTGGAGTCCATTCAGACTGCCTCACATGTCCTTTGTTCCTTCAGGTGGAAAACACACAGTATTTAATGATAACTATCAATGTTTACATTGCATTGGTGTGGTCTTTAGGCAGACAGCTCCCTGTCTCAGTTTTCCTTCTCTGGACAAAGAAGCTGCACACAGTGAGCTCTGAAATCACTCCTACTCAAAACTCTACTTCTATTTTTTAGCATTTTCGCAGATAGTTTACGCATTTGATTCTCCCAGTCTTGTGATCCAATGCAGTTATCAATATCTTCCTTTTACAAACATGGAAATTGCCATGAGGCGATACTATTTTTTTCTTCTTTTCCATACTGCATTTTTATCCAGAAGACTTAAAAACCTGAGGTACTCAATCAGGAACATTTGGCCACCTAGAAATTTTTTTTAACATATAGTTGACATATAATATTATAGTAGTTTCAGGTATACAACGTAGTGATTAGACATTTATATATCTTAGGAAGCGATCATGCCCAGGACACTTTTGACAATGTCTGGAGGCAATTTTGATTGTCACACTCAGAGGGAGCTATTGGCATTTAGTTATTAGAGGCCAGAGATAAAATCATATTCCTTTTAATTCAATGTTTATTCAATGAAAGGATTGTAAAAATGTATAAATCTGAGAATTCAACTGTACATGAAATAGGATGATGGGATAGTCTGTTTTTAACATACTCATCGAACTTAGCCATTTGATGTTCTCCTACTGTTTTCCTTCAGTCTTATTTCTGGCTTCTATTTGCCTCTTGAGACCTTTCTATTATTGGCCTCAGGGAAGATTAATGGACAATTTTTACTGCTTTCAGGTCAATGGAAAAATTTGAGGGCTTTGGCCTTTTTCTTTTTAAACTTGGGAGATGAACATCAAAATAAAGTTTTATCCCAAATAGCAGTTAGATATTTTGGTCCCAATCCCTCTTTGCCATTTTATTGATTGAATGGATATTTTCAATAAACTTAGCATTACCTTTTAAAATCAGTAAAATTTTTATACTCTTCTATCCACAACTTCTCCTATAAGATGTGTAGTCTCATACCCTTTTCTCTGCCTGTGTCAGCAGGAACTTGGTCCATTTGTTTGAGGTTTCTCCCTAACACGGGGTGTATAGTAGGAGCTCAATAAAAATCTGTTGCATGAATAGACTTTGCTTAACTTGGAGATTCCCAAATAGATTTAATCAGAGACCTTTTTGACTGCCACCAATTTTAAATACAGGGCATTCACTGGGAGAGAGAGTCTCTAAAATCCTGATAGCTATGGTACTAAATTCAATTTCTTAATCCCAGCCACTCAGTTCTGAATATACTGACAACGGAACACGAGAATGAAAATCAAACAGAGCAGACTGTCCACAGTTACCAAATGTGCACTGCTCCAGGCTGACCCCAGGGCTGCTTGGCCGGCCTTAATTATGTGTTCCTATTGCCATTTGCCGTTTTCCTGGAACTGGCTTTCTGCAAAGATGCCTCATGAACTACTCACGGTGCGTGGTGAATTTCCCCAGAGCATATTTTTCAAAAAATGAGTGCAAGGCCCAGCCTCAGAGAAGTGCCTGAGTCTTCAGGTTGTCCATCAGGGGATTGTCTAGTCACAGCCACCAGGCAGCCCTTGCTTTCTCTGGCCAGGTACAGCTTTATCGATGTTTTTCTCGGGTATCCACTTCAACATCAATAACCTCTATTTTTCTGGTGAACAGATTGCAGCTCGGTGGTGTCAAATTATCTACTCAATGTCACACTTTTAGAAAGCAGCTGTGCTGAGATTAAAATACGGTCCTCCCGGCTAGAACGCCCGTGTCTTGCCCTCTGTGCTCGCAGACAGAATAGGCACTGTCCTTTCATAACGGCACTTGAGAACTCAGCACGGCTCGTCCTGGGAGCTAAATGGTCCATGTCGGGACCTTTAAGGTAACAAATGAGCCCATTAGTCCTCAGAAGGGCTCTTTGTGTACTGACCTTTGCAGCCTGTGGGGGCAATTGATCCATCCATTTCCAGGGACACGGCTGAGTCCCATTTTCAGTTTGCCGTACCTTTGCAGA
Organism: Cynopterus sphinx; assembly: GCA_030015415.1. NCBI lineage: Eukaryota > Metazoa > Chordata > Mammalia > Chiroptera > Pteropodidae > Cynopterus > Cynopterus sphinx. The sequence goes on from CM057387.1 coordinate 122,092,223, forward strand.
TTGATTTTGGCTCTGCTATGTCATGCTTGTCTATCCAGAACCAAGTCATCCCAGGACATTTGGCGTCAAGTGATAGAAACCCACTCCAACTTATTTGGCAAAGATGGGACTCAATTGAAAGTGGCCTGGCGCATCCTGTAGGGAGTATGGCTGGGCTAGAGAGGACCCAGGCCGGGAATGCAAAGCAGCTGATCTTTCCATCTCTTTCTGTGTAGGGCTATTTCCTCTATGGCCCCTCTGCTTCATTCGTCTCTATTTGCAGATCAACTTTCTCTCTGCACACGGCCTCTCTGTGGCTTTCAAGTTCATTGTATCCAATTTAATAGCCAGTCCAAGATGATCTTGGTTATTATTGCCCTAAGGCCATCGGACCCACTTTGGGAAAGAACCCAAGCAAGAACCCCTCCCATGGAGGGTAGGGCTGCTGTCTCCCAGAGGCTAGACCAATGCCTGGCATACAACAGGCACTCAGTACATAACGTGTGGATGGACCCGGCTAGAGCAGCTGCACACACACCAGGCAGGGCTCCACATTGCAGCCACAGGCACGCGCCCACACAACCTTCTGCCTCATATCTGCTTGCAGCGCCCCTTCATCAGAACTGTAACTGGTCTGAGAAAAGTGAAAATCAAAATCGAGAGTAGGTAGAGCCTGGCACAGCTAACGATGCAAAGGCAGTGGCCACCATCAGAGACTTCAGCTAAATTTAGGGTCAGAGCTAAAAAGGGGAATTTGTTGGGAGGACACAGCATCTCTTATGGAACCCAAGGACAGAAGTACAGCTGGGCTTCCCAAGGGACAAGGACCGAGGACCAGAAAGTCGTCGTGAGACGGCCAACTCTGAAATCTCATTGTTCATGTCTACCTCTTTCAGCATTTAGCTTCATTCTCTCTCTGCAGAGCAGTGTCCCCTGCTGCACTCACCTGTGGCCCATCATGAGGGTCCCCAATGGTCCCATAATCTCAGAAACCACATCACGCCAATGGTCTCTCCATTCATCCCAAGACCAGTTCCTGGAAGAGAAGGTCCTGGCCCAGCTCAGCTTCTGATCGGTTCTCCTGGGTCAGGTGGGCCCACACCTCAGGCCCAGTCAGCTGTGACCTGAGAGGGTGGAAGTCACATGACACCAACACGGCTGCTGAGATTCCTCCCTTTGGGTGGGATGGGAGTGCCAGGTGGGCATTTCTCTGCTCTTTTATAGCTCGGGGCCATTAAGGGCTCAAGAACAGGTGGGTGGCTTCTTGAATTTTCTCCTCCATCTGTCCTTTAATATTTACCTTAAGGACAAAAACATGATGGAGAGGAAAGGGCTCGAATCTTTCTTCTGGTTTTTATGCTTTTATCTTTTTCTTTTTTGTAGTCAACAGTGAGAGCCCTGATTGGTCTGACCCAAAGAGCAAACGGGAAGAGTGTGCCTTGGCAATTTGGAGATGAAGGTGGCCTCTTGCTTTGACACGTAGTTTTAAGTTAATATAGCAGATAACCTCCTTGCCTCTCTAGGCATAGTTCGGGACTCTAGCTTATAGCTAATGTTCTCAGCTAACATTTTCTCCACCTTCATTTTAGTCAGAGGTGAACTCACGCTCTGTATTGTACATGCTAAATATTCATGATAGATTCTCTTAGTACAAGAGAAAAATTAGAATCATTTTCTACGTAGTCATTTCCATACATATAAAACAAATAGGGTCCTCAGTGCTACTGCCACAGTACTCCTCCTGAAGGAAGAGTTCAGGTGGAAGGGGCCTGGTCTCCAATGAGTTGAAGACTGCGCCCTGTGTTGGTTCCTAAGGCCACTGTTAAACTTCCCACCATCTTGGTGGGTGGCCCCAAAACAACAGAAACTTATTCTCTCACGGCTCTGGAGGCCAAAATCAGCACCAGCTGGGCTGAAATCAAGGTTTTTTTTCAGCAGGGCCGAGTTCCTTGAGATGCTTTAGGGAAGACTCCATCCTTGCTTCTTCCAGCTCTGGTGGCTGCTGGTGTTCCTTGACTTGTAGCTGCATCACTACAGTCTCTGTGTCCCTGGTCACGTTGCCTCCTCCTTTTCTACGTACGTTGTCTTCCCCCGTCTCACTTGTAAGTATACTTGTGGATGACAGGCAGTGCCCACCTGGATAATCTAGGATAATCTCAAAATCCTTAATTGAATCACATCTGCAAAAACTTTACTTTATAAGGTAACATTCTCAGGCTCCTGGGATGAGGGCCTGTTATCTTTGGGGGCTACCATTTAGGCTACTACAAGCCTCAAACCTCTTTTTCTCCTAAGGAAGATCTAGGCTGGGCAGATACCCTAAAAGATATCTGCCAGGCTAGGTGGAGAGCCTTTTAATAAAGCTGTTCCTCAGCTTGTTGGGGGACTTTGCTAGTCTCTTTTCCCTCCCATCAGGTATAGAGTAAATGAAGAACAAGTCCGGCCCAGGGATACAAGGAGAGCCACAGGCTGGCTCAGTCGTGGGCTGGGACCAAACCAGCCTCCCGGTGTCCCATGCCAACAAGCAGATCCCTGCAGCTTCCTTTTTAACGAATGGATTTGCATAAGGAAAGTGAAAGGTTGGAACTTTAGGTCCTGCTGCCAATCGAGACAAGAAACTGATTCACTTCCCAGCTGCTGCCACTTCCCTTTCACAGGAGCCTTTAGGAAACATCCAGGGCCCGAGAATTTACTTTTCTGACCAAGCTCCTGGCCACACAGATTCCCAACAGGCCCGCTCCATGCCACCGACACCAGGGAGGCACCTTTGGACCCAGGTCAAAAGCCTGACCCCACTCCACAGTCAAGAGCCTGACCCCAGACATCACCATTCCTCTCCACAGTCTGGGGTCTCCTGGGCATTAGTGGAACTGTCTAAGCAACAGAACTCTCTGCTGGGCGTGTGGATTGATGGGGACAGACTCAGCTCTTGGGAAACACAAGTCCTCCCTCATTCAACATCTGAAAAAGCTCTTTATGCTGAGTTGCACAGCACAGTGTTTAAGGAATCGGGCCCTGGAGCCAGACGGCCTGGCTTCAAATCCCAGCTCTGCTTACTTGTTAGTGGTGTGACATGGGGCACTTTAATTAACCTGAGCCTCCATGAGCTAGCCTACCAAATAGGTACAGGTGAAACGGGATAACACGTGACGTGCTTAGCACAGCCCCTGGCATATATTGATTGGTATATTTGAGCTGTTATTATTGATATTTGTCCATAAACAAGTCAGGATGGGAAGATCTGCTAAAGCAATTCAGCACCCAATGTACTACATATAAAATATTTTATTATAAAAGCTCAGTTGTACGGCAGTCTAGAAGGAATAGAACATCTCATACAGCAGGGGTCCCCAAACCCCCGGCCGTGGACCAGTACTGGTCCGTGGCCTGTTAGGAACCAGGCTGCGCAGCAGGAGGTAAGTGGCGGGCGAGTGTGCGAAGCTTCATCTGGGTTTGCAGCCGCTCCCCAGCGACAGCGTCACTGCCTCAGCTCCACCTCAGATCATCGGGCATCAGATTCTCTTAGGAGCACCCGTCTCTGGGGCCAAAAAGGTTAGGAACCGCTACCATACAGCTCTTCCTTCCTGCCGTTGCACAGGAGAGCCTAGTTGAGTGTACCAGTCGAGACTATGATCTTATGTTTCATCAGGCCTTGGGCCCTCAAAGAACCAATGGCATCGGGGGCTCTGAGAACCCCCCCTGGGCCTCATCATCTAGCCTTTTGTTTTGCTTAATTCACAGAAATGGCTCCGTGTCCCTTCTACAAAGCTGAGTTGTATTTCCAACCCACGGTTCGGGATGCTAGTGAAGAAAGCAAAGGGAGAACTTGTTTTGTTTTCAAAATAAAACAGTCCAAGTGGAAGCAAAACAAAACCACAATCTAAACCAGCTGCTAGGTACCCTTTCCTAGTGAGAAAGAGGCATGTTGTCGCCAGCGATTCAGCTGAGGAAAGATGATGGGGAAGATGCCTACGCCGTCCCCTGATGGGGTCCACAGCATCATGGGATCCGAGGCAGCATCCCTTTCCGATGCACCTGCTACATGAAGTTCTGTGAATGCGAGTCACCCCCAAATCACAGGACTCCCCCGCCCCCACCCAAGTTGCTAAGTACACATCTGGCCCCTCGCTTCTCAACTGTGGCTTGAGTGGCATTGCTGGGGTCTGTTGGTGCAGAGGGTGAGTGCCAAGAGGGAACATGCTAGAGAAGGACCATCAGTCAGGTGGTCGGGTATCGGGAGCCTTCTCCTGAACTTCATCGTACTGTGGCGGGGGAGTCAAAGGCTCGATGGAGGGAGGGGGGACATTTTTGTCCGAGAGGTTGATCCTAAAGTCTTTGAGGTGAAGTTTTTCAGATTTAATCCTTCGAACTTTCAGTGGTTTTAGGTGTTTGGCCAACTTGGAGTTCTGCCTGCTGGGTGGATTCCCCGAGCTGCCTTCTATGTCGGCCCCGGCTGTCGTGGGGGTCATCTCGTCAAGCCCTGTCAAGGACTCATAGGAAGGGAGAGAGATGCTCATCCTCGGGTTCTGGTCTGGTTCCCTGGTTTCTGAGAAGTTCGTGTTCATCACTTCCTCGTAACTGGGGACGTAGTACCTCGAGGAGGCTTCCTCCTCCTCTTCTTGGCTGCAAGACAACAAGCAGACACGGAGGGTTAGCAGACACTCAGGTGGCTTAAAACCACAAATAGATGGACTCTAAGTCCCATGTTGGCACTGGGTCCACATACATCAGGCTTGTAAACAAGAAATGGGTCCAAGGAGTAACAAAAGCTAACACTTCAGCTGTTTGCTATGAGCCGGGCACTGTTCTGAGTCCTTTACAGCAGTCCCCACCTTCATGGCACCAGGGTCCGGCGCTCCTATGAGAATCTAACACCTGATGATCTGAGGTGGAGCTGAGGTGGTGATGCCAGCGCTGGGAGCGGCTGCAGATACAGATGAAGCTTCACTCGCTCTCCTGCGGCTCACCTCCTGCTGTGCGGACCTGTTCCTAACAGGCCACAGGATGGTCCCTGTCTGCAGTCTGGGGGTTGGGGACCCCTGCTTTAGCACCTATGAACCACTTTCATCTTCCTAATAACACTATGAGTTAGGTACTATTATGATACCCATTTTATGGATGGGAAAACTGATACATCAAAGGCACCTGACTTAGTCATGCCTTTAGGAAGCAGGAGGGCAGGAAATGAATGTCACATTCTCCTTCAGTACACTGTATTATCTGTGTGTTAACCCCCCTTTCCCCCGGCTTTAAACATTACACTTAACAAACAACAGGCAAAGTGGGCTATTGTGATGACCAGCTGGTTCTTTGGCCAAAGGCAACATAAATATGCACGAAGTAGCTGCCAGTTTGAAGCAAGATGGTTGTCCCCAGGTAGAAGGAATATCTGACTATAAAATATGTAAGTTATTTCAAATTATTCTGTGATTTTATCTTCCAGGTTCACTATTAAGACTCAAAGGACAGGTCAGGTGCTCAGCCTTACTCTCACTGAACTGTTGAAAGAGAAAACCCAAAAGTCAGGGTGTTTTTAAAAATACTTTTATAGGGAGTAATGTCAATAGCCATTTTCCAGGTCCCTACGCTTGAACCTGTGGGGTGATAATGGCCAACATCAGTAACCTCACTGCTAGTCTAGGTTTTCTTCCCATTTCCTTTAGGAATGAATTTGTGCTCATGGCTGGGGCAGGTCATATGGGTGACTGATTTTCTTCCTTCTTTGTTCTTTTGTCTATCTTTCAAGTTTTCTAGAATGTGCATGATTTATTTATAATCAGACAATCGGTTTAATTTTTCCAAAACAAAAACCACTCCCCTCCCACTATAAAAGTAAGACATACTTAGATGAAATTTGAACAACACAGGAAAATCTAACAAAGAACATAAAAACACCCCAAATCCTTCCACCCAGAGATAACCACGGTTAACATTCGACTGAACACCTTTCCAGATCCTTCCCTAATTCCACAGCCACAACATTTGGTGCGACCAGGACCTTAACCATAGATGCTGCGCTATCACCTCCTTTTCCCAATGTGGAGATAAAACAGAGATCAAAAGTGGCGGTGCAGAAGGGCATGTCATACTGTAGCTCGATGGATGGGTATGTCGGTTGTTTCTCAGGTTTTGCTATTCTAAGCAATGCTCTGATAAGCATGTGGGGCCAAACCCCTTTGCACCTGCGCTGTTATCTCCCAAGGAGAAACCCTTAGGACTAGAAGCGAAAGGCACACACATCTTGGATACTGCTTCTCACTGTGAAACTCCGCCTAAGAAAGGTTGTGCCGATCAGCATTCCACCAGGAACCCACTTCCCCCCAACCCTCCAACACCAGGCTATGTATCTTGGCCAACTCGAGAGGCAAAGAACAATGACGACTTCTTTGTGTTTGCGTTTCGTGACTAATGAGGCTGAACATCAATTGTCTGGGTGTCTAGGAAATGCTTGCTTGTCTCCTCTGTCCATTTTCCTGCTGGAGCGTTCATCTTCCACGTTCGTTTGTGAGGGCTCTTTTTATAATAGGGATGTCAAACTTTACCGTGTGTTTCCCGGTACATCATTTATCTTTTAAATTTGTGGCAAATAGAACGCTGCTTTCCAAGCTTTTCTACTCAAAGCAGATACACACAGCATGCTAGGACAAGCAGCCAGTCCGGCCGCTTCCCTGGGGGGTGTCAAAATCTAAACAGCCTTAATCCATTCATACCATACGATCTGGGAAACTCTGGGATAGAAGTATAAAGTTATTTATAAAATGGTAAACTGATTTACAGAGACTTAATAGGAGAGAGTGGGAAGGAAAGCTTCCTAGTCTACAATATTGTCCTCACTGGCCCCTGTGAGTGTGTGTGTGTGTGTCCATGCCCTGGTCTGGGGTGAGTCGGCCAGTCCTCACCTGTCTTCCTCCTGGGCATGCGGCTCCACCCCCGGCGGGTGCTGGATGTGTGCCATCTCCTCGCCTTGCCGCTGCTTCCTCTTGTCGCGGATGTTTAGGCAGATGGAGAGCAGCAGCAGCATCACCCCGGCCCCGACCAGCACGTAGGCTACAGAGAAGGTCTTGCTCTTCAGAATGCCGCTGCCTATCTCCGTCTTGTTCCCCTGAGCCGTCGGCTTCTCAGCGGCACTGAACCCGGGTACCAGGTTCCACATGGCCATGATGATGCCGAGGACCAGCATCCCCAGGCCGATGGCGGTCAGTGCATAGTGCGAGCCGTTGGTCTTAGACTGGGCCATCTTGCCCACGGCGGCAGGGCCAGGCCCGGCTCAAAGAAAGAAAATAAATAAATAGAAAGCCGCAGTAGCCACGCAACACAAACCCCTTGAGCACACTGAATGGGATCCCGAGCGCTACACTAAAAACAAAAACAAAACAGCAGCCACACTCTCAGGGATGGCTTCCTTCGGATGAGAGGCGTTCCGGTAGACAGCTGCAGCCGAGGGGTCTGAAAAGGAAGCAGAAAGAGGAGGGAGGAAAATCAGCTCCGATTGAAGATGCTTTTGAGAACACAGGGGTCGTGCTCTTGGAGGAGCTGGCAGCAGTATTCGGGCTTGGCTCGCCTTTGATGCATTCCAGATGTCTCACACGCTCAAGCTCCTTCTCTGAGTCTGCAGGAGGGAGGCTGACCCGCCTACCCCCTTTCTCTGCAGGAAGCCACAAAGGTCAGGGCTCCGGGTTGTTAAAACGCTTTGTGGAATTTAATGAAGTGCAGTGAAACCTCAGCTCGCACCGGCTATGGCGAGGAGCATGAAAGATGGCACGCATGAGCCGTGATCAATAACTGTCACAGAATCACCTGGGCGGTGAGCAGTAGTCAATGATGTGACGCCATCCAGGCAGCCTACTGCGGCCTTCGGCTCCCCGTTCCCTGCAGCTGAAAATCCAGCCTCTTTCGAGTGAGGGTCAGGGCTGAGCTGACCTGGTCCTGTCCCTCCCACATCTCACCTCACCCTTCTTCGCACACCCCCTCCAGCATGTCCACTCCTCTCTGATCACCCCAGATCTAGCTGCTCTTCTCTGTGCTCCCACAAGCCCCCAGCAACTACTGTGGCAAGTGTCTCTCTCTCTTCCCACGACCACATCTTCCTCATCTCTGTGCCTGGAACGTGGCAGCGACTCAAACACATCTGCTGAATAAAGGCCACATGAAGCCAGCCTGCAAAGTCCTCATCTTTGCTGCTGTGCCTGCTGAGTAAGAAACTCTTTTCCGTGAAGCAGCTCAGAGATCTGGTGCTAAAGGGAGCAGCCAGCCATCCTGGGATTCTGTAACCATCTGTTGGCCTCTGGTAGAGTGAGAGAGATGAGCAAGTCACCGGAAAGGTTTAGCCTAGAACACTTCCAGGGGCCAAGAGGACAAGCAAGCAATGCTCTTTGCTGACCACTCCTCAGTACATTATTCCCACAACAGTGGCCTTTGCAGAACAGCACAAGTTTACAGATGTTTAAATGGACCAGGTCCTTGTTTTAATTCTGCATTCTTTCCCGTCTTTTCAAAAGGACGGCTAACAGCAGCTGCTTGAGATCCAATGAAAAATATTCTAAAAATCTTTGGGATAACATCCTTTATCAGCTTGAAGTCAGTTCCTTTTTTTCCCTCAACTTAATTCTTGTGCCTCCGCTAAGCAGTGTTACAGGCATTTAGAGAAACACTGGTGAGCAAGTTAGGGGTCAGTGGGCTTCCAGGACAGCAGAAAACCAGGCTACAAAAAATAACAATAAAGTGGGAAGAAAGTACAGGAACTGTGCAGGTAAGCAGCCGGGTACCCTACCTTGGGCTGGAGGGCGAACGGAAAGTCTCTGAGAGAGAGAAGCCCCACTGGCACAATAGGGCCTACACCTGAATACTCTGCATCGTGTGTGCGCATGTGAATGTACTGTGTGCACATATGTGCATAGGCATGCGTGTGTACAGGTGTATGAACATGTATGTGTACGCATGCATGGGCACATGTGCGTGCATGGGTGTGCATGCAGGTGGCAGTGGGACCAGAGGGAACAGTCACTGTAAGCTCGAGGGCATTTGTTTCTCACATTATCATTCACCCCCAGTGAATGGAGGGACGAGGGGCTCGGTAGCCCTAGAAGTGCAGTGGTTCTGCCAAGTTGATCTGAGACAAGCCAGAGGCAAAGGGCTCAGGGGTGGAGAGGTGTGGCCAGAGGCTTGTGCTGGAAGCAGGAGATGAAAAAGCCACATAGTGAGTGCCTAAGGGCCCAACGGGTCAGCCTCATACTTGGGAAGGTGCTGGTGTGTTTATTAAACCAGTGATTTGGGCCACGTTAACACCCCCCACCCCATTAATTCTCAATTCAAGTTTCGCTTTACCCTGCCAGTCAGTAAAACTGGTCCCAGGTGAGAGTCACAGGCAGAGATGAGAATGTCAGGATCCATACATTTTTGGTCTGTTAACTTGTCAATGACTGAAAACAGGCGAAAATATCCAGTGTGGGCCAGTGTGGGGATGGGCAATTTCATACAATATTTCTCGATGGCAAATTTTGGAATTTTGGAATCAAAAGTTTAAAAAATGTTTATATCCTTTGGCTCTGTAGTTCCGACTTCTAAGAATTATGTACAAGGCCAGGCTATTCATCATAGCTTTATGAGGGTGAGAAACTAGAAGCTGCTTAAATAGCAACAATCTGGATCTGGTTAAATAAAATAGGGTCCGTACACTTGTTAAATTATGGTCACCAAGCAGCCAATGACACATTTTTAAAGTCAAACAACCAGGTTAAAAATAAAGCCAGTACGGCCAGCGTGATGCTAACTTAAAAGAATTCCATACACAAATATGCGTATATGAATATATAAGAAAAAAGGCGAGATGGCCCTACTTATGATAAGAAAGAGACAATGTTTTACTGTATACAGACATATGTCTGAAAGTCCCAGGCGAGGGGACAGAGGGTGCTTGGGAAGTGTAGCATTTATTCTATTTCTGTATTTGGAATTTTCTACAATCAGAGTGTATTTTTGCCAGGCAGCATAGCTTGGTGGTTAAGCGTGAACCCTGGACCTATGCCGCCGGGGCTCGGAGCCTCACTCTGGACCTTCCTAGCTGTGCGACCTTGGACAAGTTACTTGACCTCTTTGGGCCTGAGTTTCTGCAGTGGTAGAATGGAGATGAAAGCTCTCCAGTGCTCATTTCGCAGGGGAGATATGATAAGTAAACACACATAAAGTACCCAGAACAGTATGTGACCAACACGCTGTAAGTTCTTCTAGAAAGTTCTGCTATTAAATATTATTTAAAGCCTGCATGCTCAATGGGGTGACATCACCCACAAGGGAGAAAACTGGGTTCTTGGGGACGGTGTCATAATTTTAAATATCACAGTGGTCCGTGGCCCTCCACGGTCGATAAACAGATGCACAGTATTAAAGTTTCACGGGTGGGAGTGGGGGAGCATTACAAAAAGAGTGTCTATGAAGACGCCTTAGGGGATGATACTAGGAAAAAGAGGTTGAGAAATACTAATTTAGGTATTCTACTAAATTTCAAAGCACTCGGATCATGTGCAGCATGATGTTTTCAGTTATTTTCTCTGTGTGACGTAATTAGAATGATTTTTCCTTTCTTTTTCTTACTGGGAGAATAAGAATTGGGAAACAGAAGTGGACATGTGCTGCTTTTAGAAAGAGAAAATGAAATCAAGGTCGTTGCTTTTTGGGGGGGTTCACAGCAGGGTTATGTGTCCAGCAGTAGCTTCGTCGGTTCCACCCTCCCCTCTGGAGGCCAGACCTCAATGGGTTCCTTGGGGAATGTGAAAACCCAGCTCCCTAGGTGCAGCGGGGGGCTATTTATCTCGTTTCTGGCTTGTTGACTCACGTTATATTTAGTACAGCGTTCTTTCCCTTTGAAAAATATGGAAAGAAGCTAATTTTGTGCTTAGAGGATTTTGGACTGCGTAACTTCCAACATGTTCCCAAAGCAGATCCGCCCTAGTGGGCAGCCTGAGGTCCCAGCTCGGCCAGAGTCACCTCTGGACCCGGAGTTGGACCCATCATGGCTCATGGTCAAGGCAGCCCTAAGGGAGAAGTGAGTGAGCCTGTGCCGGGGTTTTCAAGAAAAATGGTTAACCAGATAAGAGAGGCACCCACCTGTTGTTACCTGGGGGGCTCAAGGAAGGCTTGAGAACGACTCTTCATGCTAAAATCTCGAGTTAAGGATTCGCCTGCAAAAAAAAACCAGAAACAAGGTTTTCTAAGTAAGCTGTGACCATTCTGATTTGAGGTGCTCATGGGGGAGGCATGTGTTTCGTTTGGTTTTCTGGGGGGTACGGCATGGATTGGAGTAGGGGCACGTGCAAGGAAGCTTGTATCAAAAGAAGCCAAGATTCTGCATCAAAAAAGGGGCATTGCAGAGGGGTGACAATATGGGGGCTCCATTTACCAAACCCTCCATGGTTTTATCCATCTTACACGAGTGCCCCAGGGGAGAAGAGAAAACACTCCCTCAGGTCATCTTATGAGGTGCGTACAATGTTGATACTAAAACCAAAAAAGGACAAGGCAAGGAAGAAAAATGACGGAGCGATCTGATCCACCAGCACAGAAACAAAAATCCTAAACAAAATATCAGCCAATGAATCTAACAATGTTTTGTTTTTGTTTTTAAAGATAGTACATCACAATGAAGTTGGTCTTATCCCAGGATTGTAGGGTCAATTCACCATCAGAAAATCAAATAATGTCACGTTCCAAGAGAAAGGAGAAGCCATGACAGTGTTACCAGTGGAGTACTATGCAGCAGTGAAAACGAATGAACTGCAGTTAGACACGCCAGTGTGGACTATTCTAACACACGTGACCTTGAATAAAAAAGCAAACTGCAGAAGACCACACGCGGCAAGTTTCCACGAAGTTCAAAACCAGGCAGAACCGAACAATACATTGGTCTATTTTTGTAATATTGGGAAGGAATACACAGATTATAAACTAAAATTCAGGATAATAGTCACTTCCCTGGAAGAGAAATGGCACTGGGGAGGAGAACAGCGAAGGGTACATGGCTGTTTACTTCTTAGATTATTCCTTAAACTTCTCATCTCTTACATATACTCTTTGGCTGAAATATTTTGTAATAGGAATTTCCAAAAGCCCATCAAGTGTTTTTCCATTAGCATAAACCCCAAACTCCTCTTCTGTGGCCTTCAGGTCACACTGGATTGTCTTCCTGCCTCTCTCCTCTCGTACCTCTTGGCTCCCCAACTCTCAGTGGCTCCCCTTCTACTTCCCGGTCACACAGCAAGCACGTCCTGCCTCGGGGCCTTTGCACTTGCTGTTCCTGCTGCCTGAAACGCTCTTCTACCCGTCTCTCGTTTAGCTACTTTATAACTTCGGTCTCTCAGCTCAGCTGCCATCTCCTCACAAGGATTCCCTTGCTCATTCTATGTAAAATGCCCCCTCCCGCACCTAGTTCCTCTCAGGCCCCCAGCTGAGGTCACTGATGACATTCCTTCCCAAAGATGGATGACATGACCTCACGATCTATGACAGTTCTGCTTTGTTTTCTTGTTGGCTCCATGTCTCCCTCATTGGAGCATAAACTATCTGAAAGGCAGTTCTTGTCTGACTTGTTCATCTCTGCCCAGCCGGTACCCAGCACAGTGTGTCGGGAAGTAACAGGTGCCTAATAACTATTTGCAGAATGAATGAACGACTATCTGGCAAGTTACAGAGTTTAACCAAGGTCCCATGTCAATTAGGGGAAATTCTTGGTTTCGTCATTGGCACCGAGGGGGGGATCAGAGAGAACTACCTTTCAGGAGTACCTGTCTACTGAAATCTCATATCTGTAGGCAGATGATTTGCCAGCAGCATGGGCAAGGGGCCCAGGCTAAATGCGATTTCCATTCTGACCTTGGAAGGTGACTCTATCGCTATTCCCTGGTGGGGTTTGAGGTTTCAGCCGTTTCCCCATCTTCCCAGGTAGAAGTTGGCAGGACGGTGAGAGCCCTGAGCTCACTCCTCCGGCCTGGGCAGCTGCTGTCGTGGCTCCCACACACATCTCTGGGACAGGGGAGGGACTGTGCCCTGGGGAAGGTGGTCACAGCCCTGGGCATCAGAGTGCTCCACCTGGCTGAGACCTGAGTGGGTCATCACTGCCGGTCCACACCTGAATTGGCGTCTCTAATATAATGACAACGATTTAAATAAAATCGAATGACAGAAAGCAGCACTGCTGCGGCTGAACAGAGCAAAGGGTCTCAAAATGCTAAGCTTTCCCTTGTCTCCCTCCCACCGAATCCCAGAAATCGTATCGAACAGAGTTTGGACACCAGGGGTCTGATCTAGACTCTTGCACGGCCTTTGAGCTCTGCCCTGTGGCCCTAGAAGGCACAGTTCCAGAAGCGTCCAGCCCAGCCGGCTGAAGTGGGAGGAGATCTCAGCAGTCAGAGGTGTCCGGCCCCCACGACAAAGCGGCTCCTTGACCATTCTCCCTGGGTTCCAAGCTTTCCCTGCCAAGCTGCCTAACTGGGAAAGGGATCCCGGGCTCCTTTCACAGGGAACCGGGCCATGCCACATTCCCATCACAAAGGAAGGATTCAGTGAGGCCCCCTTGGCCAAGTTTCAGCCCACAACCACTTTTGTTACCAAGAGCCAGTCCCTTGCAGTGGGGAGGGGGCGGGCCGGGAAGAAAGGCTCTGTCCCTCCAGGGAGTTCCAGGCCACTTCCCCAAGAGCCCAGGTCAAAAGGTGTCAGGTTCCTGTTCGCTCAGAACAGGTTCTTGTGGGTTGTGCACCCGGGAAAAATACAGAGCACTGTGCGATGAGTCACAGAGGCAGAAGAGGTGAGCAGGGCTGGGCCCGAGGGGGCTGACGGGAGAAGGGAAAAGAAGGATGTGAAGAAATCCGCAAGGCAGGGCAGTGATTGGATGTAGTAGGAACAGGACAGTCCCACTCGGCATAACGTTCGGGTCCGTGGCAGACCACCTACGATGGTGGCCCCGTAAGATTGTAACGGAGCTGAATTTTCGGTAAGAAACGGACAGATTTGTGATTCAGAGGGAATGACCCCCCTCCCTCCCCACCCCTCCCCGACAGGAGCAGCATCTATGAGCTTGGTTGGCAGCAGAGTCCCTCCACTCGCAGCGCCTCAGTTTTGAGCGCACAGATGCCCCCACCCCGGTCAGTCACCACTGACCTGTTTCAGCACAGAGGAGCCTGGCCTCCCGCGCTATGCATTCGGAGGGTGCTGTAGCCCTCCCGGGTCCGGCCTGGTGGTCTTCAGTGCTGTAAATCGTTGCTGAGGACCTCAGGTCCTGCACAGGGACAGAGGTCCCCAGGGGCGACCTGAGCGAGGACTCAGTGCCACTGCCGCTGGAGGGAAGCTTTCTGTGGCAGCGCGAAGCCAGCCCGTCCCTGAACTCTGGAAATATCCTCAGGTTGTGATGGTGTAAAACAGAGACATGCCAGAGGGAGCCCTCTGGGCCAGATGGGGTCGCTGGGGCCAGAAACGAATTTCCCAAGTCAGATGTCGCGTCCTGGCTTCTGCACCCTCCCTGTGTTAAACAGCCTCCCCCCGCCCTTGAGCACCACAGAGTTCCTTACTCCATTGCTCTCACGTTGCCATGACGATCCCCCATGTTCCTCTTTATCTCCATCTTCATTTCTCATTCCTCCTGATCCTCGGGCCACCTTCACTCCCTCCTGACACTCACTGTTGAGGTGATCTCTGCCTCCCCCATCCAGTTTCTCCTTGATATTTCCAGTTCAGCCCAAGTCCCTGTTCATGGAGCAGCACCGAGAGCATTGATGTTCGAGTCCTGACTCTGTCAGAAGGTGGGGGGAAGGGAGTAGGGGCTTGTGGGACAGCGTTTATACGTCTTCAGGGGCATACAGTGACGTCCGGGGCCTTCACACCCACCACCCTCACTCACGACTCCCCCAGAGCCACTTCCAGTCCCACCAGCTCCATGCAGGTGAGTGCCCTGTGCAGGTGAGCCGTTTATGTCTTTCATACCACATTTTTACTGCACCTTTTCCATGTTTGATGTTTAGATATACAAACACCGTTACGTGACAGTCGCCCACAGCATTAAGCACAGTGACACGCTGTTCGGGCTCGTAGCCAGGAGCACCAGGCTGGACCGTACAGCCTCGGCTGTCCCACCTGGATCTGTGTAAGTGCGCTCCGTGACGTTCGCACGGCGACAAAGTTGCCTAGTGACACATTTCTCAGAACCTACGCCCGTTGTTAAGTGACACATGGCTGTAACAGGAGCACCAGCATGCGATTGGCAGTAACTGAGACGGTGAACCAGGAACCCTTTATAAACTCGTCCAACCACCCTTCCATGGGCACTGAGTAGCTCCACTATCGCTGAGTCTCAGAGGCTAAATAACTTGCCCTGGGTCACACGCTGTAAGCACAGAGTCAAGAATCACGACCAAACCAGCTGGCTTTGAAGTCGTCCTCCAGTCCTTTACACCACCCCAGCTCCCACTAGGTCAAGCACGTGGGCCAGAAATGAACATCCCACCGTTTACCCTTGGAGATATTTCACCCCCAAACCATGAAGGGTGACAGGTGTGGATCACACAGCTGGTACGAGGCAGGGATAAAATATGTCTGGTTCCTAAACCCTCGCTTCTAACCACTAAGCAGCTCGGATAAAGCGCTGCACAGACCAGGAGCCTACAGAAATTTTATTTGACGGGTTGGGTGGAGGGAGATAAAGTAGCAGCTTTGCAGGGCCTTGAGGCAAATGGACACTTCCCTTGGGCAGAGTTTGGAGGGAGGAGATTAAGGTATCCAGGAGAAGGGGTGCGGCCTGAGAAATAGCAGAGACGTGGAATTAAGGGTGTCTCCCGAATACCCCACTTCCCGCAGAGAAAAGAGGCAGCTTCTCCCTCCCCAATAGGAAACACGAGGGAAACTGATAAGACCTGACACCTCCAGGCTGCTTGCTAATCCGTTTAAGCTCTGGCGAAACTGAGGAGGCCAAATTCATCCTGAGGACTCCGGGGGCCATAAACAGAAAAAGCAAAGTCAACGAGTCAGGTGTCTTTGGGAGCTTGAGGCGCTGCCTTTCTCTAAGCAGGTGGCTTAGTGTGGTTCTATGAAGAAGGCTGGCACCGGAGATCTCTTGATGGTTCCATATTTCTCGGGAAATGTGACATCTCTGTGTGTCCCGCTGCCAGGACAGCCTGGTGCTTGTGGGTGCAGGGCAGCAGCCAGAGCTCCTGTCACCATCGACTCAAAGCCATTCTGACCCCTTGATCCCTCTCCAGGCTCTGGGATGAACCGCCAATGGCCTTTCAGCCTCTCAGCACCCAGCCAGCAGCAGAAACATCTGCTACCGTTGCTTGGACGCTGACTGCATGCGGGGCTCACGCTAAGTGCTTTGAAAGGGTTAATTAGCTCATTTATTCTGCCAGGCTGGCAGGTACCATTATCCTCACCTTTGTCCACATTATCACCGAATACAAAGAGGTTGAGAAACCGGCCCCAGGTCTCACAGCTAAAAAGCAGTGGTCCAGTACAGTCTTGTTCAGACCTCCCTCATCCACCAGGCAACAGAAAACCGGCCTTGCAGCCAGACGTAACAAACATGAAGACAGGGTTAATCCAGATGATTGAGGCTGGCCCCAACGGTCCCACCCCTGGGCCTACCGTCTGGGCACGAGGAGAAAGCCCCAGTGAGATGGCACAGCTGGCCTTCCTGGCACTTCTGAGGCTCAGCCCCGAGTCTGGGGAGGCAGGAGCTGAGGCTGGAGCGTACCCCACTCTGGATCTGTTTACTGGGGGCCCACCGGGCTCCTGTGACCCTGGGCACCTTCTGGACACAGCTCTTGTCCTGGTGCGGCAGGCTGTTTGGGACGCTCACTTCATTCATTCGGTTCCTCCTTTCCAAGAGGCGTTTTGCAACAAAAAGTAAAGGAGGGCAGAGGGGAGAACTTCTGAAGCTGGGGGGCCGTGGAGGGTGTCTGTGAGGGGGGATGGGGAGGACCACAGGACAGCAGGCCTGCCTGGCGGCTTCCAGGGTCAGTAATGCTGAAAAAGCAATGAGCGAATGCATGAAGGGTGGCACCAGTGCCTGGCGGGGAGGAGGTGCTCTAAATGTGTCATCTACAGAACGGGGGAGGCAGGTGAGCAACCATCCATCATGAAAGGGGCCTGGGAGCGGTGAGGGGCCTAATTCAAGGCCATTCATGTTGGGGGCGGAGGAGAATCTGGGGTCTGGCTCAGAGTTATTGGCCACTCACCACCCCGTGTTGCTCCGATTTGGGGAAAGGCATGTGGTAGGCTGAGTAATGGTCCCCAAAGACATCTGGATCCTAATCCCTGGTATTAAGACTGCTACCTTCTATGGCAAAGGGACTTTTCAGGCATAATTAAATTAAGGATCTTGAGATAAGAGTAGATAGGGTTACTCAGGTGGGTCCAGTTATTATTATAAGTGTCCTTATAATAAGGAACAAAAGGTCAAAGGAGGAAGCAGGAGATGTGACGATGGAAGCAAGAGGCTGGCATGATGAGGGGACACAAACAAGGAATGCAGGTGGCCCTAGAGCTAGAAAAGACAACGACACGGATTTTCCCCTAGAGCCTCTGTGAGGAACCGGCCTTGCTGACCCACTGACCTTAGCTCATAAAACTCACTGTGAACTTCTGACCCCAAGAACTTCAAAAGAATAAATCTGTGTTGTTTTCAGCCACCAAGTTTGGGGTCATTTGTTAGAGGAAACGAAAACAGGCAACGTGCATCCACGTCCACACCTTTCTGTGGCACCTGCCAGCACTCAGACTGTTCACTGAGCCGACGACCACTTTCGTTGGGCACAGTTCTGGATTCCCGGTAGAACCAGTCACTTGGTGAATTCTGCACCCAGGTTGGAGGGAGGCTGGCGGCCTGGCACTCCTCCACCGCGTTTATATTTTAACCCGGGATTCTGGGAGGGAGCCAGATCTTGTTCTTGATCTGCCTGAGCCGGGATAAAAAACTGTGACACAAGGCATGGACTCTCAGGCTTGAATCCGCAGACCCTCCACCTTCCTGGGGGCTCAAAACCACTGTTCCTAAGCCCTTAGGACAGAACGAGCCGGATGTTTATTTTATGTGGTCCTGACACGAGGAGGGGGTCTTAGCCAGAACGACAGGTGTGTCGAGGAGACGGACAGGCCTCTGCGGGCCGATGGATCCGGCAGCAGCTCAGCCCTCCTCCCTGTTCCCAGGACGTTCATGGACCGGCCCTGATTCCGGAGATTAGGATGCAGTTTGAGAAAGTTTATCCTGCCCATATCTGGACATTTTCTGTTTTAGCCACGGTGGCGGGGCCGCCACAAAAGTGACTCCCAAACCTTCTGCCAAGAGCCCTTCTGGACGGAACACAGCTGACCCTGCCCGGCCCTCCCCCCACCTCCCTCTTTCCTCCTTCTGCCTCCAGTCTCTGCTTGAAGCATTTTAGCCCGAGCTCCTTTCTCGAGCCCTCAGTCTCCTACTGCTTCTGATTTTTAGAAAGACACTTGTCACAAGCAATTCTTTCCCCACCTGTTACGTTTTGGGATTGTAGCACCAAGAGTGAACATGCTCCCAAGCGCCAGGCACTGCGCTGGGTGCTTCCCATGCATTTATTATTATTATTATTATTATTATTATTATTATTAATTTTATTTGTAAAATTTAGAATATTTTATTCATCTTACATAAATATTTATTGAGTTAGTATTGCCTTTATTTATTTAATATAACACTTAATATTTTATTATTTATTATCGCATTCAAGTTTCCCAAGGACCCTAATGAGGAAGTTTCTAGAATAATCTCTGCTTCATGGACGAGGAGATTGGAGTTCAGAGAAGTTAAGGTACCTGCTCAAAGTCACACAGCCAAGGGCACAGCAAAGATTCAAACTAGATACGACTGGCTCCCGAGCTCCAGTGCTCCCAGTCCTCCAGTCTCCCACTCCCACTGCCTCCCAGCACTCCCTGCACCCACAGGGAGCCCCCTCCCTACACCCTGGCTGCTGGCAGCCCTCCAAGGCCAATCTCAGTCTCTGTGTCAGGAGCTTGGATTCTTTGTTTTCCTTCATGTCACTTTCCCTCCACAAAAACCAACTTCCCTCGTGTGAGTCACTCCGGCCCCTGCCGACCTGATACGCATCTGCATGTTCTGTAAATGATTGATGCTGGGATGTTTAATCATGAAACTAGGATTGAGGTTAAAACAGGGCGACCGACAGGAGAGGAGGAGGAGAGCTAATGGCCCACGGAGACAGGGGCTTCCTTTGAGGGGGTCTGTCACGTCTTTCACGTTGAGAAATACAAGGAGAACTACCCTCGGCCGAGTGCTCACAACCTCCACAGCATCTCAACGCTTCCGCCACCTCCTTGTTGCTCCCAGCGGCCCATGAGGGAAGGTGCTACTTTCACCCCCGCTTTACAGAGATGTTGAGTCACAGTCTGTGTGAGCTTTGGGATGAAATACCCTCCTGCCCCCCATCCAGTGGTGGTTAGAACAGACAGTATCACCCTCGAAGGGTTGAAGAACAATGTTTTATCCATGTTAAGTGTGCAGCAGTGGGTCTACAGTAAGTGCCAAGACACAGTACATCAAGGGAAGGATGATGTTTGGATAACCCTAACCCTGACCCTGACCCTAAAGCCCCTGGGACCTGAAAAAGACTCCTTTTGCTTTCTTTGCAGCCAACAAGTGATACTGAAGCGGCCTTGTCGTCTACAGGTAAGCCCCGGTGAAACTCCTGAGATGCAAATGATTTCTCAGGAGCCTCAGAGGGTGTAGCTCAGCTGCCCTTCAGCTCTGCCATTCTGAGCTGAAAAGGCCAACCAGGGCCCACCTAAGTGCTGGAAGAGGCAAAGACCTCCTTGGGGATGCTCCAGGCAGCTGTCTGAGGTGAGATGTCACCTGCAGGGCTCAGCCCACCTCTTCCAAGCTCAGCTCATTATCTCCTGAATTTTTCTTTTCCTACCTGCACTGGAGGGAGAGAAAGAAGAGAAGGTGGTGCCAGCTCACTAGCCTGGTGACATTCTGGGCGGGGTGGGTTTGTTTTGCCTGCTTGTGGTTCCCAATATCTAGTCTTCCCGTCCTCCATCATGAGAGAACTCCTGATGCTCAGCTTCCAGTGGCTTCCCAGACTCACGGGCAGCTGGCTGTGCCAGATGACTACGTTCTGGCCAATGGGATACAAGCAGAAGTGTGTATCAGGGAGGGGGACATTCAGGAAGGGCTCTTAAAAGGAGGGGGCTTACTTTTTTAGGGAAAGGGGGCTCCTTCCTACTGGCTCTAGTGCAGGTATAATGGCAGAGCTCAGTGGCCATACTGGAGCATGAGGTCGAAGGTAGCAGAGCAATGAGAGAAGGGGTCAAGGGCCCCGGAGACCACAGAGCTGGCCTCCCAGCCCCAGACTGCTGACATCTGGACTCTGTTTACATGGGAGACAAACATATAGGTTTATTTTATTGAATCTACTGTTACTTAGGGCTCTTTGTCACCTAAACCAGCCTGGTGAAGAGAAACAGTGAATTGACTATTATTGATAAGGCTGTCAGCTCTGCCAAGGACAGTGCTAAAAGCTTCACCTATATGAGCTTCCTTAATCCCCACAGGAACTCCAAGAGCCAGACGGTTACCCCGTGTTACAGAGGAGGAAACCGGGGTCTCACCCAAAGCCCTACAGCAGGTCCACTGTCCCTCTTGCCGCTAAGAAAAGATGACCGGAGAGAGGACGTGGCGGGCAGACTTTTAATGTGGCCCGGTCGTCCCCACTCCCTCATGTTCATGCCCTGTGGGACTCTCTGCTTGAGCGTGGGAGGGACCTGTGGCTTTTCCTGACCAAGAAAATACGGCAAAAGTGACAGGATGAAGGCGATTACGTTACATAGACTGGAAGGCCGGCTGTGGGCAGACGCAGCTCTGCGAGGTAAAGGCACAGAGTTCAGAGCCAGGAGGGCCTTGGTGACAGAGGCATGTGCAGTGGAGCAGGAGGTGACGGCCTATGGCAGTTTGAGGCAACGACTCTGGTACTAGCCTTGGCTCTTGTGCTTAACCCCCTGTTCCTGACAGCCCGTGGAGCCTCAGCTTCCTCACCTGTGGACTAAATGGAGGTAACGACACCTTCCTGTAGAGACAACATACAGGGAAAGTGTTTCCCAGTGGAGCACTGCTCAGGCTGCAGTCTGCAGGGATGCGCTTCCCAAGAGCCTGAGCTGATGGGAAAGTGAGGCAGCCTGTAAAGAGGAGAAGAGGGCTCCTCAGGCAGAGAAGTGGGCAGCTGGAAGCAGAGGGTCGAAGGTTCCAGAAGGAGGTGCAAAGAGAGAGGGACAGCGGTCAGCCTCAGGGGCCCTAGTGTGTTCAGAGCACGCCAGCATTCCCACTCCTGGCGGAACAGCGCCCTGATTTCCATTTGCAAGCCCCCTCCTCCCCTCAGTCCAGGGGTTGGACCCTAACTCTGGCTCCAGGGGTGGCGCCTGCACTCCTGGGCCTCTCACACCCCTGGGACGGTTTCCCTGAGAGAAAAATGGAGTGGGGAGGGGAGAAAAAGAGGATAAACTAATAACCACAATAATAATACAAGACAGTGGCCCTACGAGGACCACTGATGATGATGAGGCACAAATTCAGGGCTGATTGACACCATCTTCTGAGCTGAGCGCCACTGGGTGATGTGACACTAATCACACCCAGGTCGCTGTCTGGATGGCCAGTGAGAATTTGCTTCATGCAAGAGAAATACCGTGAAATACAATAGCCACTGGCCACGTGTGGCCACAGCTCCTTGACATGTGGCCGGTCTGCACTGAGATGGGCTAAAAAAGTGCAAATCGCACACCAGATTTCAAAGATTAAGTAGGACAAAAGAACATCTCATGACCATTTTTAATTAGTTCCATTGAAATGACACATGTCGGATGTACTGCGTTAGATAAAATATAATTAATTTTGCCTATTTCTTTGTACTTTCAAAAAATGGGGTTGTTGGGACATTTAACAGTACTCGTGGGGCTTGCATTCTACTTCTTTGGGTTAGTGCTCCACGGTTAGAATGTGTGTTTGTTTTGTTCGCTGCCTTTTCCGTTCTAGAACAGGCCTGGCACGTGCAAGAGGAGCTTAATAAATGTCGATGGAATGAATAGCACGACATCGCGGCATTATGGAAAATACATGGATTTTGGAGTCTATCTTGACCTTGGTTTAATTCTGTATGCCCCTGGCAGTGTGCTTTAGCTCGTGGGCCTCAGTTTCCTCATCTGTAAAAGGAAGATGCTACTTTTGAGGATCCAGAGACATAACCTACACCGGGTCCAGCACCAGCCCCGCAAACTTGTTGTCATGTGTGTGGGAAACCCCGGGAGGTGCGCTGTGGCCTCGAGCTGCTGCTAAGAGTTTTATCCCCCAACAGAAGTGTCTTTGATCTCATTGCCAGAACTGCAGTCAGTGGCCCATTCAGACAGGCAGCAGCAGCTCAGAGAGCAAGGCCCAGAGCCAGCATCGGTTGTGACTGAGGACAAGGGAGACGCACTCCATGGGCACCTGTAATGGCCCCAGTTTAGAAACCCCCAGAGCGAGGGCTCAGGCTGGCCTGTGGGGGCTTCTCAGAGTCCTTTCCAGAGAAGAAATTACTGGTGAAGACTGTCTCTGCATTTCCGATGCCCACCATAGGAACATGGAGGCCAAGCAGGAGGGAGAGGAGGCTGCAGGAACACCTGGTAGAGTCTCTGGGGCCAGGTGGGATGCTCTAGCCCAATCCTATGTAATTTCAGGAGATCACTGGACTTCCAGAGATTGTAGCCCAGGATAAGAATCCCCACTCTGGTACCTAACAGCATGGCTCTTGGATATTCAGGTGTATCTGGACATAGGCAACGTGCATCAGATTACAAATTGGGGGAATTATACATTTTACGAGAGGGCTTTTTTGTTTCCAAAAGCGTGCATTCTTAAATCATGATAAGAACAGCTAACATGCATTCAATGCTTACTCTGAGCCTGGATCATCTCATTTAATCTTCATGAAGAAGACGCTCCCATCACCCCCATGTGATAGAAGCAGACACTGAGGCCCAGCGGGGTTATGTAACTTGCCCAAAGTCTCGTGTTAATAAGTGGCAGAAGGAGGCAGTGAACCAGAGAACCCGAGTCCAGACTCCCTCTAAAATCCTGCCTCTCACCCACTCCCGAGCCGTGCTTTCAAAAGAACGAGTTTTTAAAATGGCCACACACTGCCTCCATGGACAAGGTATTCCTTTGTCCAGTGACAGAAGCAGAGGTTTGCTGATGGCGGAGAGTTGGCAGGGATGTGGGGTTGTCCCAGGCCACTCAGGCCACTCAATGACAAAGGCAGGTGAATACCAGAGTCTTAAGTAACCTGCCTGGAAGCTGAGGGCTGTGAGGCAATCCCTACTAGGTCCAGGCACTGAGGTGGACACCTCTGCACATCATCTCTGTAACCCGAGTCATCCAAACGCTCCCGGGCTACTCCCTTGTCCTCCCTGTGAGAGGAGGGAAGGGAGCCGAGGATGGCGACCAGTCGGAGACGACAGGCTCTAACCGGCCCTGTCCAGATTCAAAGCCGGGTCATCAGCCCAAAAGCCCCACAGTGGGTGTCACAGTTTCTGATGTGTCTGTGGGGGTCCCAGTTGGGTCCCCCATCCCTCAGGCTAGGAGCTATGCCACAGAGTCTCTGCCCCACTGGGGTGGGAGTTTATTAAGTACCTGTGAGGTCGGACCCCTAATGCCCCCTAGGGTGTTTAGAGCTGAAGATCAGCTGAGGCATAGAAGGGGATTATGAAGCCCAGGAGGCCAGAGGGGCTTCTCCCTGAGCAGGGAGACACCTCCAGGCTGACAATGACAATGACCATGCAGTCACAAGAGTCACAACAACAACAGCAGCCTGATGAAGAGGATGATAAAGTAGCTGCTATTTCCTGTGTGGCCCCGACAAGCTGGTGCCGCCGGCTGAGGGCGGCTCTGGAAGCCCTGCCATCAGACTCTGGTTTGCTGCTTCTCTCTGGCGTTCATTCCACAAACATTAATTGTGCACCCGTGACACGCCAGACAGTGGTCCAGGTGCTGAAGGACATGGCAGTAAACATCGTAAAGAAACCACCAGTGCTAGGCATCCCATAGGTATATCCTCTCTTTACCAAAATCCAATATCAGAAGGAAAATTCCAAAAAAGGTAATGTGGGGCATGCTTATTATTATCACAGAAGTTGTCCAGAGCTGCTTGTCACTTAGTCACTCCCAAGGGGAGGTGGTGATTGAGGGCCACTGGGGGATAGGCCCTATTGGGCTGTGGGATCCAGGGCTCCCTGGACCAGTGTGTAGGCCATTCTAGGTGCCTGCCCAGCGTCCAGGCCCCCTTCTCAAGGCCCTAAGCCTGGTTCTGGCCAGGCCTGGCCAATGAGATCTTCCTATTTCCCAAAGAGTGGGCCCAGCCCAGCCAGAACCAGTACAACTCAGGTCTTCACTGTTGAGGAGATGCTGGTGGAGGGTATCCCTACCTCCCTTGGTGGGTTTGCAGTCAGGCCACAAGTACCTGCAAGGTGGGCATCCTGGAGTGGGGCCATGTTGAGACCTGAGTCAGGGTTACTGGGTCTCTTTCCTCAGCCGGGACATTCTGAGGATGGCTGCTCGGGTGATTCACTAAGAGAGGCCTGTGGGTGTGTCAGTGACTGAGGAAGGACACAGTCACAGGGCTGAAAGTTGGCCACACTCTCCTGGGCCACCACCCTGGAACACGCCACCCAGTAGATATGGTCATAAATCACTGGGTTGAGCATGCTTCTAGGTGGTTAGCAGGCATTAGAAGGTGGAAGAGCCAGGCCTGCCCTGGAAAATATTAAGGTTAAAAGTACATCTAGCAAGCAGATGCACACACGGGAACGGGAGGGAAGAAGGGATCGCATTGGAAGCACACGTGGGGACAGGCAGACTCATCCAAGGGGACACCATCTCTCTACCCTGTGGCCAGGCACTGTGCCGGGCACCGAGCTAGCCGTCAACAGCTAGCTTGACCCTCAGCCTTGTGCCACCAAGACAGACGAAAGAGAAGAAAAGACTGTGAGAGATGACACATTGGGGATGAAGGGCAGGAAGGAACAAAGTGGCATCGACAACCCAAGGAGGAGAGAAAAGTGAGCAAAATTGGAGAGGACATGGCGACAGCACAGGAGGAGGAAGGTATGAGAACAAAGGGCAGGAGATGGGGGAACGGAGCCTCGGTCCCTGACGATGCATGGGAGGGGCTGGGGAGGCTGCGGGCGGGGGCGGACTTTTTGGAAAGGGAGGGAGGATTTGGCACTGGCCTCATGCTTCCACCAGGCAGCTAGCTGCCCTGCCTTTGTTGTCCCAGTGGCTGTCACTTGGGCGGGCCCCACGTAAGGTTTGCATACATAGTCAGCCCCATGGCCACAGGGCCTCAGAGCAGGGTTGCTAGGACACACGCCTGGCATCCCAGTGACTGGCTGAGCACAAAGGGGACACAGCGAGCCGGGCCTGGGGAGAGGCCATGCCCCGGGATGGGCCACCACCTCCAACTTCATCCCAGCCAACCTCACACCTCACCTGGATACGCACCACAGAGGCCTCTTCCATGGCCTCCTGGCCTCCCCTCTCTACACTGCTTTTTTTTGGGGGGGGGGGTGGCTGATGAGGGGGGGGTCTTTCTAAAAGGCAAATGTGATCACACTGTCCTCACTCAAGACCCTTCCATAACTCCCCATCGCTGCCAGGATAAAGCTCTTAAGGCCCTTCTAGCCCCTAGTGCCTACCTGCTGTGCCCCTCAGGCCTGGGCTGATTTCCACGCGTCACCTCATTTCATCCTCCCTGCCCCACCTCTCACCCCCATACACAGACAACTTAACTGAGGCTGGGAGAGGGGGGCAGAGTCAATGTCCTCCTCATCTGGGCCGAAAGCCATCTCATCCGTGACTTCAGTCTCACCTTGGGAAAGACGCCCCTGGCTGAGAACCACTGCTCTAGACTACTGGTTGAATTTTAAAAATAAGCACAAATGAGAATTTATATTAAGATGATTAAATGTGTGGCCACTCTGCGTTCAGCCTAGTGCCATCAGACATTTTTTCATTCATCAACCAACCCTCGAGGAACCTCATGCAGGGCCGCTGGATGTCGTGGTTTGGTGGTTTGCCTTTTATTTTCATTTTCAACCCAAAGATAAACAGAGCAGCTTGAGAAACCCACTCGGGTTCCCTAGATGCCAGCAAAAAATAAATAAAACAGGCGCACAAAGTCAACAATCAAAAGGGCTGTTTGTCCACCCCGAGCTCAGTCTTGCTGAGCACCTGCTGCCACCCCAGCCCCAGCCTCGGAGCCGAGTCAGTGCCGTGAGAGGCTTGCTGTTCATTCAGACGTGGTGGCAACTGTCAGCTGAATCGCTCCCGACGGAGTAAACGTGATGGTTAGGAAACTGGGACAAGGCTGGCACGAGGCCTTCAGTTCTTAACATGCAGAGATCCGAGAGAGGGTCTGACCACAGGCCCTCGGGTTCCCTGGCTGTGGTTCAAAATGGCTTTTTGCTTTACCTGTTGCCACAGGCAGCCTGGGGACTGTTCCCTCCTTTCCTCAGCGGCAGCCTGGAGCCCCACCCAGCTCAATCATGAACCAAAAGGGGTATGTGACCTTGCAGGTGACAGTGAATAAAGCTGAGACGTATGACGGGCTCGCCACGTGCTGGCTGCCATTCTGTGCACTCTACACCCATCGACTTATGTCATCATCACAATAGCCTTTTAGGGAGCTATCAGCACCCCCACTTTACAGATGAGAAAACTGAGGCGGTGAAGCAACTTGTCCAAAGTCCCGTAGCCAGTAGAGCTTGGATTTGAAGCTACTTTTGGAACTAGAACCTTCATGAAGGAGGGTACATCTCTCGCTCGACCAGCAACGGACGCTCACTCTGCTACACAGGGGTCTTCTGAAGTGATCCCCACCCACAGAGCTGATGGCAGTGCGGCGCCGTGAAAAGCGTCAGGGGCTGGGCATTACCCAAGTTTCAGTTCTAGCTCCTCTGTGTGACTTTGGGCCCGAGACTTGCCTTCTCTGAGCCTCAGCTGCTGCTCTGTAAAATGGGGCTAAGGACAGCACTTAACCAATAGTGTCATTATAAGGATGACAGTAGGAAGTGCTAACGACAACCAACGTTAACCAGATGCTTCCCACACTCAAGGTACGATGAAGTGAGACATACTGCTACCTTCCTCATTTGACAGGGGAGGAGCTCAGAGAGGTTAAGCCACTGGCACAAAGACACACAGCTAATTGTGGAGATACGGGGATTTGAGCCTAGACTGACTCTGAGCCCAGGCTCCTCAGAAATGCATCCTGCATCCTCTTATACAATTCAACACGTACACAAAACAACTGGCCTAGTGTCTATAACACGATAGCTCTTTAACCCACAGCCAAAAACATCATCATCCGGAGGGCACCAGGGAGCTAGCACCCAGAGGGGGCCCATCCAGTTCTGCCTGATGCCCAGCGCCGGGCAGACACCTGCAGGCCTGCAGGGGAGTCCTGCCCTCTGTTCCCAGCAGAGCAGACCCT
The DNA here is from genome assembly GCA_030015415.1 of Cynopterus sphinx. NCBI lineage: Eukaryota > Metazoa > Chordata > Mammalia > Chiroptera > Pteropodidae > Cynopterus > Cynopterus sphinx. Next base: position 122,119,738 of record CM057387.1, read on the forward strand.
GTGATCCCCGGCACGTGGCCAGGATCAGCCTGGTGACTGAGGGTGCTTTGTCCATGGCTTAGAGTTGGTCTTGCCGATTATGGGGAGTCAGCTCCAGGACCAGACTTTGGCCCCAGTGAGGTTTATGTTTAGAAACAGACTAACAGTAAGTACTTTACTTCTCCAAAGACTCAAGCGTCCTGGCCAGGAGACTAGAGCGATTAGAGTCGCCTGGGGGTGACCGCGAGGCTGGGGGTCAAGGCTGTCAGTGACACTTGTTGGGAACACAGAAGCCTCTGGGCCCCACCCAAGACGCCTGGCTCTGAGTTGCCAGGGCTGGGGCAGGGGCATCTGCTCATTTACTCGTTGACTTAAAGTATAATTTATGTCTAGTAAAATGTACAGACTTAAGCGTACAGTTTGATGAGTTGTAACCACCACTACGATCAAGATACAAGACACTTCCCTCACTCCAGAACCTTCTCTGTGTGTGTCTTCTTCCAATTAACCCCTACCCTCCCAAACCGCAGGCATCCACTGATCTGCTTTCTGTCACTACGGGTTAACGTGATCTGTGCTGGAGGTTTCTCTTCACGGACTCATGTGCTCTTGGGTCTGCTTCGTTTTGTTCATCCGCATGGATGTACTGTGGTCTGTCGTCGTCTCACCTGCCGGTGGGCACCTGGGCTGTTTTCTCATTTGAGCTGCTGTGCATGAAGCTGCAGTGAACATCTGTGTGTGAGTCTGGGTGTGGACAGATGTGTGCCCTTCTCTTGACAAACACCCAGGAGTGGAATCGCCGGGGCACAGGGAGAAGCACTGACTTTTACCTTCTCTCCAGGTGTGCAGCACAAGGCCTGGGATTCCTGAGCCTGCTTTTCCCCCAGCCCTCTGCTCTCCAAAGGCCCCCCTCTCTGATTTCCAAGTGTGAAAACCGTCCTTCCCTTCCCTTTCCTCCTTGCAGTTGAAAGCAAAGCTCTGTTTTCCTTATTGCCTTTTTTGCTTGCTTGGGGGATGACAGCTTCTTCTTTTTTTAAAAAAAGCACACTTCAAAGTCAAGGCCCGTTCTCGAACAGCCTGGCCCAGGAGGCACGGCTCTGATCCACGGAGCAACAGGCATCATGAAACTTTCCAACCCGCCTCCTTGGAAGAGCAGTTTGTTCTCCCCCGCAGACCACAGCACTTCACCAAGTGTTAAAGTGACAGACACGCAAGGAAAGACAGTTACGGAAACGCTCGGCGCGTAGTGGAAACTTGGAAGATTCCAGGATGAAGAATGAGAGTGTTGAGGTTAAATTAAAGCAAGGGCTGGAGGTGGAATGGTCCTGATGGAACCTTTTTCTTTCTTTTTTTTGAAGATGGAATTTGTGAAATTTGTCTAAAGAAGAAATAAGCAACTGGTATTTATCAGAAAGAAGTGATACCTGGAGTGGGAACCGAGACAGGAAAAGCAAGTCTAGTTTTCACGATGTCAAGTAAACTATGCAAGATGAGGATCGAGACGGGTCTCAGGTTCTTAAGAAAGGAAGATTCTGGGCCCATCACACGCTCCCCCAGACATGTCTGTGCACAATAATTAACTGTATTAAGTACCATAACATTTCGTGCCAAAGGTTTCGTACACACTATGTCGCTCAGTCCTCACAGCCCTCTTCGGGGAGGGGAGGCATCACATCCATTTTATTCATGGGTAAACAGTATCAGGCTGGCAACGGTAAGTCATTTGCCCAGGGTCACCAAGCTACTAAGTACACAACGTGAATCTGAACCCAAGTCGGCCAGGCCCAGGAGCCCACTTTCTGCTCCATGTGTCAGGAGTTGAAGCTTAGCTAAATACCTGAGTCAACTAGAGGGCATGTTCGAAGCCCCGTTCCTGGGGCATGACTCAGCAGGCTTGGCTGGGGCCTGGGATTCTCTGGTTTAATAAGTTCCCTACAGGGTACAGGTCCAGCGGATGGATAATCTGAGCAGATAATTGCAAGGCTGGGCCACATTCGTGCCAGCCAGAAGGTCCTGCCAGGAGAGCTGGGGGAACACGAGCCGAATCCCCCAAAGCCACCTGCGGGCTCAGAGAGGTAGCTCCATGGCAAGGATTGGTGGATGTATTGTGGCAGTTGACTCTGGAACTGCTTTTTCCAGAATCTTCCTCCCTGTCGGGTTGAAAGGGTTTATGAATCCAAACCCAACATGAATTCGACTCAATCCTCACACTATTTACCCGAAGCCAGAATCAGATCCGACAGGGGAAAGGCCCAGTCCCACAAATCCGCCCCTGACTGCAGACACCAATCCCAAGTCCAGGCTGCCACCTGTGCTTCTATAAATTCAGCTAGCTATAAATCAGAGGTTCCCAGGGCCTCCTCCCTGGGTTTGAGTAATTTGCCGGGACAGCTGACAAAACTCAGGAAAACCAGTTTATTCACTAGGGTACTGATTTACTGCCAAGGATATTAAAAGATACGTAGGAATCAACAGCCACATGGAGAGAGAGACAGGGCGAGATCTCTAGTGAAGGAACTTCTGTCCTTGTGACGCCCAGAATGGTGGCACATGGAAGCGTTCTGGGCCCCCAGCATGGAAGCTCTCCACAAAAGGGGTCAACAAGCTGGCCGAGCTTTCGGGGAGGCTTTGTCACATAGTCACGACTGACCTAAGCCATTGGCCACTGGTTACGGATTCAGCCTCTAGTTCCTCTCCTCTCCCCAGAAGTCGGGAGGTGGGGCTGAAAGTTCCAACCCTCTAATCCCTGGTTGGGTCTCCTGGTGTCCAACATCCATCCTTAGGTGCTTTCCGAAAGTCACTTCATTCATATAACAAAATATAGCTTATTTAGGAAATTCCAAGGGGTTTAGGAGCTCTGTGCCAGAAACAGGAAGAAGGTCGAACATACATTTTTTATAAATCACAATATCATACTGGTTCTAGGTTAGAGCTGGCCAAACGAGGAATTTGCGGGAAATTTGGGAAGCGGGAGTGAAGTAGCAGCCATTACACTTTTGAGATCATCATAGGTAGATGTGGTGACAAGCAGGCACGATGGGGTCAAGTGGTTTGAGCCTGTCCTGCCGTCCTTCAATTTGTGTCTAGCTCTTCCTCCTGATGGCTGGTCCTTCTGCCAACCAACAGCGTCCCCTGAACCCCCACTGGACACCAGGGTGGGCACCCACCAGGCAGTGGCTGCCCACAGGCTTCTCTTCTAGTCTCCCCATCACCCCGCTTTGGTGGCTGGACCCGCTGGCTTCTCAGATGGACGTGGTCTCTGGTCCCTTAGACCCCCTTTCTCCTTTACCTTTGCCTTCCACTCCCATAATTGTGTAAGATCTAATTCTTATAATAATTGATCTCGTATCCCATAGGTCACAGTTGTTCAGCTTCCCTGAATCACCCTGAATAAAATAACGTCCGCTCTCCCCAGCTGAGGCAGCGGGGGTGGAAAAGTGGTCCCTGACCAACGCATCCCCATTGCTGGGAGCTGGTGAGAAATGCAGAGGCTCGGGCCCCACCCCAGACCTAATGAGTCAGAAATTCTGGAGGAGGGTCCCACAATCTTTGAATAAGCCCTCCAGTAGCTTCTAAGGGGCGCTCAAGTTTAATGTAGGCATTTAAAAAGCCTTCCTCCCTTTCTGTTTGAGATGATGAAAAAGTTCTTGAAAAAGACAGACAGGAAGGCCATACAACAGTATGAATGTCCTTTATGCCGCTGAAGAAGAGCACATTCAGAAATGGTTAAAAATATTAGTCAGCCAGAGGCCACACATGAAAGGTCACACACTGTATGAGTTCATTTATATAAAATATCCAGAAAACACACTGGTAGTTGCCAGAGGGTGGGGGGAAAAGAGGAAGTGGCAAGTAACTGCTTGATGGGAAATGGTTTTTTTTGGGGGGGGGAGGGTGGCGAAAAGTTTTGGACCTAGATAGAGATGGTGGTGGCACAACACTGCGACTGTCCTAAATGCCACTTGTGAATTGTTCACTTTCAAATGGTTAATTTTGTCATGTGAATTTCCGAGACGGGACATTATAGCTATGACAATTAGCATTTTTTGAGACATCACGCTAAGGCTTCACAAGCACAGGGCCATTTCATCCTCACCCCAACCCTACGCGGGTGGCATTAACAGACGTGGAACTGTCAGACTCCGGAATCCACACTTGTAACCAACACGCCACTATTCCCAGAACACTGACATTTCTTTGTGCGGGAGACAGACAAGACATCAGCCAAAACACTTGGGCCTCTAATTAAAAGCAGATTCCTAATCACTCGGCCTCACCTGCCCCGAAGGGAAGTGGGGTAGAGACTGGCTTGCTCATGGGTCCCCAACCCCTGGCCTTCTCAGATAAAAAGGGCCACTAGAAATGATTGGTTTGGATTAGACTGGCTTATCAGAATGAAAAGATTTTTTAAAAATCATGATAGTGACACAAAATTTATTGAGCATATATTACGTGCTAAGTACTTTTCACACGTAGCTCATTTAACCCTCACAAAATCTTAAAACTCTTCTCCCTATTTAGAGAATCTAGGCAATTGCCCAAGTTGCTGAGGGCATTAGGGCTGGCACTTGAACTTAAATCTGTTACTTTAATACAAAATGATACACGTGTCTCCCTAGGAAATTTAGAAATAGTAAATCTTTGAATTTCAAAATATTTTGGTTCTTTTTTAAAAATCTAAAAATGGGCCGGCTCTGCAGTCTGCCTTTCTACATAACTCGATTAGAAGCATCTTTCTTGGTCTTTCAGGCTTCTCCATCACCACTGTTTTTTAATGCCAGTCACCACCATTTTAATGGCTATGTGGTCCTCCCCTGCACGATGTGCCAGAGTCTGTTTCCAGGCCTCTAGGTGGGACATTGGGTTATTGCCACAGGAAGACATTTCAACCAGAGAAAAACATTTTAACCAGGGAGCTAAAATTTAGCAAAACCCCTCCCTTACCACAAGCAGCAACGTGTCAATCAGCTTTGGAGGCATGACGTTTGTGGAGGAAAGTGCCAGGCAGCAGTGCAGCTAATACACATTTATTTCAGGGGCAAATTTTGGGGGAAAAGCTTTCATTTTCATGTGCTGAAGACACAGTCAGACCGTCTCTCAGATTTACCCTTCTTACTCCTTAAAAAGAATAGCTTGATTTCTGGGCAACAAGAAGCAAGCGTTCTCCCGGATCCCAAGCTATCCCCCCACTCCCTGGTTCTGAGATTACCTACGGGGTACATGTAGTTAAAAGTTAGCACTCTGGTTCTCGCTGTAGTGTAGTGGTTAGGAATCCAGACTCTGGAATCTGACTGCCCTGTTTCAAAGCCCAGCTCTACCCCTCACCAGCCTTGGATAATGTCATTAGTTGACCAAGCCCTTGGAAACCAAGCGCTGGTGATGTACGAAGGGGTCCCTGAAGGACTATGTGGAGCAAGGACCTACCTTCCCCACCCAACAAGTTACATTGTAGTTGTGACCTGAGCATCTCAAGCCCCTGAGATGTGGGGCTTCTTGCACAGTAGCCTGGGCTCCCCACGTCAGAGAACCGTTATGAGCCTCTATGAGTTAACATATGCCAAATGCTTAGAAGAAGTGCCCGACACAATTGCTATGTGATTTTAAATTCATATTGGACAAAACTTCGGTCAGACCCTCTCACTAGCCAGCCCATGATCTGCTTCCTCCAAGGCCACCACCATGACAAGGGTGATGGGGAGGCGTGGCCATTTCCCTCTCCCTCAGTTCCTTCAAGGAGACTGACCCCCCTCAGGAATATTTCCCCAAACATCCATCTATGACTTTTGTTACCAACCAGACACATCTCTGCCTCTCAGCAATTTCCCTGAGTTTTTAGAATATTTTCAGCCTGAAACCCTCTTGGAGGAAGCACGTTTGTCTGCTCCTCTCTGTGAGCAACTGGGCAACTTCATCGGGGGCAAGAGCACACACGTGTTCTAGAGCCACGACACACTTCTCACACGCGATGGGTCAGCAGAAACACGCAGGGTGAAGAACACCGTCAACTACATCCCCGTTGGCTCAGCCAGACACAGCTCCCCAGAGCCCGAGACAAAACTTCAGGCAATGGCTCCTCAGCTTCCAACCATAGAACTAAGGCCCGATGATGATCCATAAATTCAGAATGTGTACCCCTCAGCTGATCACACAGTTATCTACCATTTATCTGTAAAAGGGTTTTTTCTCTTACGAGTCATGATTTTTCCTCTTTTGCGGGGGCAGGGGTGCACAGACCCCTTTTGAGAATCTGATAAAAGCTACTGACCCTCCACAGAAAATTCCAGAGATAAAACGTTTGATAAAACTTCAGGTGGTTGGTGGGTCCTTAAAGCAATCAATTTGAAGACCCCATGTGGGTTATTACAAGCTTAAAATGACCCAACGGTTTAATAACGATCCTGAGAACTGTAATACTGTGTGATGACCAGGAGAATGTCTAAAAGTGGCATTTCACAGCGTCATTGTCTGCATAGAAAATTTCTGGAAGCGTGGCTACTTCTGGGAAAAATACCTTAAGGGAGGCGTCCATGGTGGAAGGGAGATTTATGCTTTTTTCATTGCATGTCCTTTTATGCTGTTTTTTTTCTTTTTTTTACCATGCATAAAAAATGTTCCAGCTAAGCTAATTTTCTAATTAAAGGAAGAGAATTAATAAAAAGTTACCTGAGAACTATATACAAACCATTTTTACTTCCATTCCTGCGACATGAGGCAGGGGAGGTCACTGACGAGGAAAAAGACACCTTAACTACCTAAAGGGTTGAACCCACATCAACGTAAGGCAAAGCATCACTCGAGGAGAGATGACAAATTATTTCCACTCAGTGTTCAATAACGTTCATTGAAGTTCCAAAGGGGAGGGAGGGTATTATTGATATTCCATCAGGTCCCTACACAGCCATGGTGCTGGGGGTAGGAATTAGCCAAACCTTCTTATGGACGTTTAGGGGGTACACAATCAAGCAAATTGCCTCTGAGCTAGGCTGGGGTGGGTCGAGGAAAAAAGACACATAGTGGAGGCTAAACAGCCCCCCATCAGATACCCACCTCCCTACAAATTCAAAGAGCGTAGCTCTGCATTTATTAGGCCCAGTTGCATGAAACCGCCCTTTCTGTGGGTCATCTGTACGGGGGTGGCAGTGAGGGTTACAGGAGGTCATGTGTGTCAAGCTCCTGGCTCTGTGCGAGGCACACAGTAGGTTCTCAACAAGAGTCCATCCCCTGGATCATCAGCACGAAACTTTCTACGCTTGGCCATTTCACAGAAAGATAAACATACACTCTCCATACAATCCCACTCCTAGGTATTGGCTCAAGAGAAAGGAAAATCTTATGTTCATCCTAAAACCTGAAGGTGATGTTCAGAGCAGCTTTAGTCATCGTCGCTGAAAACTAGAAACACTCCAAATGCCCTTCAACAGGTGAAGGGATCAACGAAGCATGGCATCGTGGCATAAACGCAGCATAAAGGACTCCCAGATGCATTAAGCTGAGTGAAGGAAGCCAGACCCAAAAGGCTTCATACTGTATCATTCCATTTACATGGCATCCCGGGAAAAACTTTAAGAGCAGCAAACATCGGTGGTTGCCAAGGACAGGGGTGGGAGAGGAGTTGGCGACAAAGACACGGCGTGGAGGAATTTGGGGAGCTGATGGAACCTTTCTGAATCTTGATTATGGCGGCTGTTCCACAATAGTATGTGTTTGTCCAAACTCAGAACCGTACATGGAAAAGGGTCAATTTTTACTGTTTGGAAATTAAACACACACACACGTAAGCAATGCTGGGAGGGTGCTGTCTTAGTTCAGGTTGCTGTAACAAAATACCATAGACTGGGGGGCTTAAACAACGGACACTTCTCAGGGTGCAGGAGGCTGGAAGCCCAGGGTCAAGGTGCTGAGAGATTCGGTGTCTGGTGAGAGCCAGCTTTCTGGCATGTAGGGGACGCCTTCTCACTGTGTCCTCACATGGCTTTACCTTGATCTCTCTCTCTTCCCCTTCACTTAAGGGCACACATCCTGATAGTCTCCCTCATGACCTCGTCTAAACCAAAATATCTTCCCACCTCTTACTATCCTCTCATTGGGGGTTAGGACTTCCACCTATCAACTGCAGGGGGCTTGGAGGTAGGGGAGGCACAGATTCAGGCCCTAACAGGTAGTTTTCACAGTTGCAGAAGAGTGAGAGCTTCTGTGGGTTCTGCCTTGCTGCTACCTCAGCTTCCTAAGTGTAGGAAGGGAGGCCCAGATGCTCTAAGGATGCTCAAAGTTAAAATCTTAGAAGAATCACCCGGAATAGTGGTAAATATTTGCAAAGCTCTCTGCAGCTCACAGAGTCCAGTCTTCAGGTCTTTGAAAGCTAAAGGCTTAGCCTAGCCTAGATCCTGCAGACAGTGGAGAAGCAGCAAAGATTTTAGCTTGGGTTTGTCATACGACTTGTTGGCTGACTCCTCCTCCTTCCCGGTAAGGTATTATTAGCTCCGTGAAGGCAGGGACTATGTCTCTATTACAGACTGTTTGCCCTCAAAACCCAGAATATCGGGCCTGTAGAGAGAACTCAGTGAATACTGGTTGAATGAATGAGTCTCGCTTCCAAAATGACTTTAAAAAGAAATCACACGAACAGTTTTCCCACCTCTGCCTGTGTGAATTAAGCTTTCTTATACCTCTGGGCCTTTGCACAGGCTGTCTGCTGTGTCTGCCAGGTGCACCCCTCTTCTGCTGCTGGCCTCAGCTTTCTGCTTAGACGTCACTCTTTCTGGAAATCCTTCCTTGACTCTCCGAGCTTGGGTAAACCACCTCCTTTAGGTCACAGGGCCTTCTCGTCACTGGCAGCTGTACTGTAATGGCCCCTTCATAGTGGTCTCCCCCTAGGACGATCCACTCCACCTAGGGCATGTGCTGGCCCTCTCTAGGTCACCTCTGGCTCAGTGACCGGCACACAGCACGTATCTGTACATTTGTTTAAAGGGAGAGCCAAAGATGACTTTCCCTATACAGTGTAATCTGCATCTGTCACTGTTTGAAATCAATTACCCAAAGGAAACTCCAATACACAATTGCTGCTCTCCAAAGTGCAGCTAATGAAGCTGTAAAAATAGAAGTCTGAAAGTGTGAGCGTTTTGTGCTTTATCACATCTCTCTCACCAAGTGCGGACAAAGCATGGCCACGCCCTAACACACACAAGCCCGGCCGGTGGGTGTGGGGAAAGCAAAATGCTGGACAGGAAAAGGCTAAGTAAATTTTCTTCCTTTCCCAGACCAGATGTAAAGAGAAAAACGTGGCCGAGACATAAAATTCACCAGGAATTAGGATCACCTAATTTTACATCTTGAATAGAAGAATAGCAGAACCTTCCAGACACATCTAGAACTGTATATCGTATGAGACCACAATCTCAAAAATAAAAAAGACCAATTGCCCACGGAGGTGGGTTCTCATCCTGGATCTGCCAGGATTTGCTGGGTGACCTTGGGCCTGCCACCTCCAGGATGCTTCCATGAGTGAAGCCCTGAAGACAGTAAAAAATAAAAAGCGAAAATGGGCCCACCAGCCCTGTGATGTGTTCTAAATGCTGGCATTGGACAAATAAATTTTAGTGCAATATAAACTGGGCTGTTGGCATGAAAGTCGATGATAAACATGAATTCTTGGTGCAGGCTGCAGGGGCCCGAGGCTGCATGGTGAGTGTGTGGTTCAGGCTGATAGCCCTGTCCCTTTGGAGCTGTCACAGGTCTACATCTGGAGCCCCGCATGATGTGGGGCCTGAGCCGAGAGCCCGCCTGCCAGGCACAGGCCCCAGCCTCTCTCCTTTCTGTCCCGCTTCTTCTTCTAAGAATTGAGGTGGTTAGACGAGCAGTGTTTTCCAACTTGCTGTTTTGTTTTATTTTTAAAGTCTCAGGATCTTTTTAAAAGGATCTTTGGCACCACTGATGTCTGGAACATTAGTAAGCAGAGCTCCCTTCTGGCTGGCCCTGCCTCCTACCACTCAGCCTTGTCCCTCAGTTGGTTCTGGGACCCATCCATGGGACGCTAAGCCCTCCGAGATCACAGAATAAAAACCAGTAGGCTGGAGCAGGGCTGCTCAAGGTTCCTACCGTGCCATCGGAAATATATTTATCTGGCGACTCGGTGCAGACCCACATGCACAAACAGAGACGGAAGTTTTACTGAAGAATACTTTTCATGACAGAATATGCACTCTGTTTTCAACTCTACTTTCTTCTATTTCACTTTTAAAAAGCCACTGGAAGACCACTTAGCTCATTAAAGAAAACCCCAGTCTACAAACATTAGCCTATTGCCAATTTGCAGGGCATTAATAAAGCCGGGGTCCTGTTAGGGGATGAGAGAGGCCAGGAGATACTGTCCCCAAGGTGGACTGACCCAGCTCATCACCTGAGTAAATAACAAATTCTCTGCACATCTTTGCCATGGACACACCTGTACTCCAAGAGGCAGGGAGACAAGCAAGTCAAATACTGTTTTCTTTTTCCTGGGAACCTATACTTAGCACCAATACCTAATCTCAGGGAGCTCAGGAGCAAGAGGCGATGACAGCGGGGTGGGAACACCTGGCTGGGTTAAAACCAACACAGCAAAAACCCAAGAGAAACAAAGATTTCTCCCTCCCTCTGTATGATCTTTGGGTCACACCCATTCCCACCCAGATGGCTGGCCTCCTCTATTTCTAGGAGGCTCACTGAGAATCAGTTTTGTTTTAGATTTTATAAACCTCGCTCTTTTCTAAGAACCCGTGGCCACGCAGAGGAATGGCCCCCTAAGTCCCACAGATGTAGTGAACCTGCACAGTGTTACAGGCTTTTGGCCATGGGGCTATCCTGAGGGAGCCGACCGGGAAGCTGGCCTCTTGAACACCTTCCAGCCATCGGATGGGAGAAGCACATAAGACTGGCAGGTTAGAGCCGGTATGCAAAACAGTCACACGGGAAAAATACATGTTATGATGATGCATTAAACACCAGGATATGAAATAGCAGAGTAAGCAAGCAAGCAAACAAAACCCCGAATCAAACAGCACGGCGTCAACAGTGGCTGCCAGCACGATGGGGTATTTTCAGGTTCTCTCCGACGAACACATCTGGGGATGAAAACAGCTTTCAAAGCCTGTCCACACTATACAGAATGGTTAAGGAGCCGCAAATAAATTTAATCACCAGCTTCCTTCCTGGTGTGCATGCCGGCTTGACCAGACAGAAACTGAAAATGTCAAGATATATGCTCTTGGTGTGCAGTCCTTGTCTTCCAGGGGCCTTGGCAGTTACTCCGTTTGGACATGTCACTGCGGATGCCCCTGAAATACCCGGCAGTGTGGAATGCAGGGAGAAAGGGCTCCTGGAGGGGCGAGTGCTCTGGGTTTTTTTTTTTTTTTCTTTTCCCAAGCCTCATCCTCAAAATCATTCAAGACAGAATCGGTTAACTTGGTTCTAGACTGGGCTCTGATCGCAGGCTTCTCTTCCCTCCCTTGCCCTCCCCTCTCCTCCTCTTCCTTCCCCTTCCTTTTCCTAGGCCTCGGTTTCCCATTTGTACGGTAGACAGATTGGACTTTCTGATGGCTAAAGTCCGTTCTGGCTCCACTTTCTAAGAGCTACAGGGACCAGCATTCAGGTTTAAGGGCTGCTGGGTCTGATAAATCTAGGGCAAGAGAGAATAAGACTTTCAGCTACTCAGTCCAAGTAAACAACACTGGACAGGAGGCGAGGGCCGCCCCAGCAGTCCCGGGATACAGGCTGGGGCTCTGGGGAGGGAGATGTTGAGAATCAGCCTGAGGCCGCAGGGAGGGGGAGTGCTCAGTGAGACCCCTAGAGAACCACCTCTGGCCTGTGTCTTGCACAGTCTGAGAGGGGCAGGGCAGTCTGGCCTGAAGCAGAGAAAATCAAACAAGTGACCTGATTCTCTGGGGAGCCAGAGCTCCCAGGAGAGGCAGCCGGCGCATCAAGAGCTCCATCCAGGAGAAGAGAGGGAAACGTGTCACCAGGTGAAGCTGGGCCACCTGTGGAGGCCCGGGAGGAGCAAGACTCTGTGAAGTGGCCAGCAAGACTGAGATGCTGAGAACCACCAAACCTGGACTAATCTCGGGCCTGAAACAAGTCTCTGACCCGAATGTAGCCGGGTCTCCTGGGATGATGCAGAGGACCCTGGGGGGTCAGGAGGGCTGGGTGCCAGTCCTGGTTCTGCTGCTGACTTGCTGCGTGCCCTTGGGCAAGTGCCTTTGCTCGAGTTTCCTATGTCAAGTGAGCGGTCCCCTCTCAGGGTCCTCCTGTGGCAAAGGAAGGCCATGTGTGCTCCACCTCCAAGCAAAGGGAGACTTATAACGCAGAGAAGGAAATTCTAACAGCTGTTGATTGCGAGGACTCCACCAAGGTTCAAAGCAGACACACCCGAAGTGAAAGCAAAAGCCAGTAGTAGCTAGAATAGACTCTTTACCACATCTCCCATCAGAAGACATCTGAACTTCTGGAACTTTCCAGGCACTTTGGAAGAAAAAGGCTTCTCAGTCCCTCAAATTCCACCTTAATTTGGAGATGGGGGAAGAGAAGTCCAGAACCAAAGCCAGTCTCTTCCAGCCGGAGAATTAGGAGGGTTTTCCTGCCAGCCCTGCAGAGGGGGGCTGGACATTTACTAGAGCCATGACCCAGTGAAACAGGAGCCCCCAAAGGAGCAGGCTGCCCAGAGCAAATGCCAACAGGAGATAGGCTGTTGGCTCTGCCACCTGCTCTGCCATTCCTCACATAGACAGAGGAACACCTGAACCTTATAACTTTTAGAGTCAAAGAGCCTGAAAGCCACAGCTAGAGGCCAGCCAGGTCTCAGGCACTCGCCACCTCTACGGCAAAAAACATGCTCAGTTTGGGTCTCACATCCAATCCACAGATCTTACCCCCGACCAGGAGTCACATGTTAAGGCCACATGTTAACCTCTGCCTCCTGTGCGGGGCTCCAATCCGTCCCCGCTCCCCTTTTCATTCCCACTGTCTCCAGCCCCAGGCCAGCCTTCTCCAAACTTCTATTCAACTTCCACACAGCCGGAATTATCTTCCTAAGGTACCACGAGGATCGAATGACTGCCCGGCTGAAAGAACTTGAATGGAATTATATCTTTCTTCGTCTTTCTTGTTCGGTGTATACAGAGGACCTAGAACAGTGTCTGGTGCACAGAAGGCACTCAGTGGCCATCGGCTGAATGGTTCCAAGACATCTACAAGTCGATGTCCCACCTGCAGTGACCTGGCCCTGCCTGTTCAGTCCAGTTCACTTCAGACCCTCCCTTCCCTTTGCTCTCCCCATCTGTCACACCTGAGTACCCCTGCCCAGCACTCCCTGTGCCCTGCACGCCTCCATGCCTTTGTTTGTGCTGGTCCATCTGCCAGACACCCTTCCCCCCCATTCGCATGAGGGACTCAAATTCGCCATTTGACATTCTACCATTCCTTTCTTGGCAGGCCCTCTCAGCCTGAGTTACTTTCTTTTTCTTTTTCTTCTGGTCTCACCTAAGCCCTGTAACGTAACTTCTCGGAGTGCTGGCTACATGCTAGGTGTGAATACTGACCCTAGGAGGTTATCAATCACATTTTACGGATGAAGAAATGAGTCTAAGTGACTGCCACTATGGGTCACATGGCCAGCGCGTGGTGGGGCCTGACTATATCACCGCCTCTCTGAGACACTTGTCATTTACTACTCACTAGTCTGGGAGCTCTCTGAGGCCCCTTGGCCTGGTATTCCTGGGGCAGGCCTGGCCCTGTGAGATGCCTGATCATGGAACTACTGTCAGCTCAGGAGGTCCTGAGGAACAGAAGCACCACCAGCCTCCTCCCCTTCCACTCTCTTCTTCCTTTCTTTCCCTATTCTGGGTGGTACCTCTGGCAAGCTGGGGAGGGAGATATCTAGAGGGAAAGGGGCTCCCTCCTGATAATCTATTTGGCCCTATCTACTTAGGTCGAGACCCTTTGTGACAAGTCTCCAACGTGTGAAAGCCGTTCACAGGCCCCAGAGCTGACCTTCCCCTAGTCAAGCTTCCTCAAAATGAAAGCCAGAAGCCACCCAAGAGGGCAATTCCTCTCTGGCCACCCTCCCTGGCTGGCGCTGGCGCCGGCCCCGCCCACCCCGCTCCGGCCCCGCCCACCGCCCTCAGGCAGCACCTGGGTTCCCAGCGCCCGCACCTCCAGCCGGGCTAGGAGGGACCTGGCCCGGGTCCCACAGGCCCATCCGAGCGCTGCACAGGGGCCCCACGGCTGCTGCAGGCCAGGGGGTGCCCGGGCGGGGCTGGGGGAGCCGTAGGGACGTCCAGGTTTCCTGTTCCCCCGCCTCTCGGTCAGGAAAGATCTCTTACTGAACTTGCCCATCATCCCTGTTCAGCAGACTGGGCGCTCGCGGGCCACGGGCCTTGCCTCAGGACGCAGACGACCGATCTGATTTGGGGTTCCACGCACTGGCTATGTATGTGCTGGCGTGAGGGCCCCGCCTCACCCCAGAGGGTTGTCACCCACATGTCACAGGGCAGAAATCGAGTTTCGTCCAAACTTTGCTCACGCCTGATGCCTCGCCCCTTGGCTGCTTCTAGCGCGTAACACGCTCACAGGTGCACCCCCATCGCTCAAAAGCCGCGACTTCCCGAAAGGAGGGAGGGATGGGGGAGGGGAGGTCGCGAGGGACGCGCCAGGGAGGTCTCCAGGGACCTCCCGGGACCTTCTGCCCTAAGCACAGGTGAAAGGTGCCCCTGTGGGGGGGGGATCAAGGGTTCGAAGCCCCCCGGGCGGATGGGTCCTGTCCCCGCCGACAGGGCGCCCCGGAGGGGGGATGCCTCCCCCCCGCCCCGAGCCGAGGCCGGCTGGTCGCGACGCGATGCCCGGGAGACCGGGGTGTCCGGCGGGTCTGGGTCCGGAGTCCTGCCGGCGGCAGATCCGGGGCAGGAGGCTCTCGGACCGACGGACTGACCGTCTGAGACAGTCCTCGACCCCCTCCCCCCACCCCGGGCCCGCGGGAGACCCGCAGCCCGTCCCCCGGGGGCGAAGGCGCACTCACCCGCCCGGGCGGCGGCGGGTCGGGGCCGGGCTCGGTCCGGCGGCCGGGGCTGGGGTGTCCACGCGCCCGCCTGGCCCGGGGCCGCCTCCTCCGGGAGACGCCGGGATCGCGGGGGAGTCTCGGGGGCGGGCGGCGGCGGCGCCGAGGGCGCCCCAGCAGCTCCGGGGCCGGGACGCGGCCGCAGGAAGCCGGGCCTCGCGGCGCCGGCGCGCGGGGGGCGGGGCCGGGGAGGCGGGGGCGGCGCCGGCCGGGGGCGGCCTCCGGCCGCGGGACGCGCCACCCACCAGGCGACCCTCCCCAGCCCCCCGCGCCACCCCGGGGTCCGGGGCGCGGACCCGAGGCGCGGACGGGGACGCCCGCTCCGTCGCGCAGGCCGGGCACGCGGGGGGCGCGCGGATGCGGGACCCAAGTCCGCGTCCTACCCCAAGGAAATGGACGATGCAGTTTTGGGGGGAATCTTGGCCCGAGAGTCCCGGTACTCCTGAGTTAAGTAGAGCTGGGAGACCCCCCTCGCGCCCCCCCCCGGGCGCAGGTGCGGACGCACAGCAGCGCCCGCCCGCCCGCCGCGCGCGCCCCCGACCCCGCGCTCACCTGGGCGCTCACCTGGGCGCCCGCCGCTCCCCGCTCTCCCTGGGCTCTCCCCGCTCTCGCCGGGTTCGGGGTGCTGGGCCCGCCTGCACCGCCCAGGGCCAGTGCTCTGAGAGGTGACTGATGGGCGGAGGTCGGGGAAGAGGTTCTGGAAAGCGAGTCCGCTCACGCCTCGTTGGCTCGGCTCCCCGCCCCCTCCGGGGTGCCCTGCGCGGCCCCGTGGGGTGGCACGCCTGGGCCTCCGCGGGACGGGAGCCCGCGCGCGGGACGGGGGCGCCGAGGCCTCCCTTGCTGGGGGCCCATTCCCAGCTTTGCAGAGGATTTTCCCTAAGAAACACCGGTTGCTGTCCTCTCGCCGGCCGGTGGGCAGGCTGGTGGCCCGCCTCTGCTCAGAGAATCCCCCCGCCTCTGCTCAGAGTCCCCCTCCTCTGCTCAGATCCCTCCCCCCGCCTCTGTTCAGAGCCCCCCTTCTCTGCTCAGAGTCCCCCTTCTCTGCTCAGAGCCCCCCCGCCTCTGCTCAGAGCCCCCGCCTCTGCTCAGAGCCCCCCGCCTCTGCTCAGAGCCCCCCCCCCGGCCTCTGCTCAGAGCCCCCCGCCTCTGCTCAGAGCCCCCCGCCTGTGCTAGGAGCCCCCCCCGCCCGCCTCTGCTCAGCACCCCCCCCCCCTCCCCCGGCTCAGAGCGGCCTAGTTCTGGCGAAGGGCGAACCCAGCCCGGTGAGGCCGCCTCTTACCTGCGGCTTTGTCTCCGGCCCCTACCGGGAGGTGTGCCCTGGCATCGTGCCGCTCTGGCTTTCAAACGGGACGGGCTGATCTCAGCCAAACCACCGAAAACCCAGATTCTTAAACAGAGGGAGAACGCAGCCCGCCTCGGCTTCGGATCTCGGACTGTGTGAATTCCAAGGCAGGGTCCCCTGCGCGCGTGAAAGTCCAGGTCTTTGAAGTTCAAACCCCGAGAGAAGTCACTAGGCGGCTAGGTCAGGTGTCAGAATTGAGCTGAGGACAGAAGGCGCCTCCTACTGGGGACCCACCCGGTCCAGGACAGAAATCAGACGCCCGGGTGAGTGGTAATCAAGTTCACTTCCAAACTGCTGAATCCATGGTGCACAGGGTCTCCCCGCGTGTATGTATACCCAGAGTGGTCCCCGTGGGTATTTTTTTTCCTATCCATTGTTTCTTGCTCAGTAACAGTTCAACATGACCCTGGTGTTCATGAAAAGGCAAATTTGGGACATCTTGTGACTTGGGGGTGCAGAAGACAATTGGGGAGACAGGAGTGAGTTTCCATGGGTATAACAATAACTGCCATTCCACACGTCCCCGCCATGGACCGGATACTAGGTCGCCACACACTTCCCTTGCACCGTTCCTTTAAATTCCCATAGCAACCCCCCGACACAGTCATTGCTTACACCCACTTTACAGAAGAGAAAGCCGAGGCTTAAGGAGATGAGGTCATCTGCTCAAGGTCACACAGCTGGGAGTGTCAGGAGTCAGACTCCAGTTGGTCTGCTCCAGAGCCTGTGTTCTCCTTTCTCTAGAATAATTCCTTGTCAGTCTGCACATGTTCTCAACCCTGAAACAAGGCTACCCAGCTCCCCCTCCCTGCCATGCAGGAAGAGGAGCCATCTTTGTCCCGCTCTGCACAATGATGTAATTCTTTACAAGTCTGACTCCTGTCCTCCTTGAAGACAGGGACCCTTGTGCTCCTGCCGCTTTGTCTGGCCCCCTACAGGTGCCCAGACACTTTTGTTGGATGACTGAAAGCCCCAAATAACAATATTATTTTAGCAAAAGTGAGAAGCCCTTTTATGTAGGCAGGTAGCTATGACAACATGCTCGCACTTGAGATCTGTGTATGTACATCTCAAAGTCTAGACAGTGAATGTGGGTATCTTTCAGGCTCCAAAGGAGTGGTGGGGAACTGTCATGCAGCTCTCAGATAAAATAGACTCTGGATTTCATTTCACTCTGTAGGACCTGCTTTGAAGAGGCCTGGACTTGAGGTGATTACTTCAGACAGTTGCTCTAGCTTTTTCTATCTTTAAGCAAAGAGCCTCAGTACTTTTCCAAGCCAGGAACCAGCTGCAGATTCGCCCTGCTCCGCTGCAAACTGAACTGGGTAGTTCCTGTCTATCTCAAAAAACCATCTCCGGAGTGTTCCATTTAGGCTGGTTTATGCCAGCTAATCTGGGGAGAGGCTGGAAAAATCCTCGGCCAAAGCTGAGGCACAGGCAAATGGAAGAGAAGCTGGCAAACGGAGCATATTTCTCTTTGTCATTCTCTGTTTCAGTGCCCTCTCCCTCAACATGGTTACTTTCTCTGAATCTTTTCAGGTTCTCTATATCCCATGGGGGAGCCTGACTTAATTTAACTGCCAATTTATCCCACTAACTGTCAGCTGAGCAGGGGCCTTAGGTATATCCTTGAGGAATGAGCCAAAGAAAGAAATCTTGAATGGTGGAATTTCTGTTCCCCATTACTGTAATGGGCACTGGGGATGATGACCGTTACCATTTACTGAGCCCCATGTTTCACGTGCTCTGCATACATTGTGTTATTCAATCTTCACAACAGCCTTAGAAAGAATAGTCTGTTATTCCAGTTTTCCAGGTGAGGTTAACTAAAACTCAGAGGAATTAAGCTTCTAGCAAGTGGTAGAGCCAGGATTTGAATGGAAGTAAACATTTGCTCTTAACCGCTAAGCTGGGAATCCCATATAGTGGATAGAATATTGGTTGCCCAAAGATGTTCACATCCTAATCCCCAGAACCTTCTAATATGTTACCTTACATGGCTAAAGAGACTTTGCAGATGTAACGAAGTTAAGGATCTTGAGATGGGGAAGAATACCCTGAGTTATCCTGGTGGGCCTAGTATAGTCACAGGGATTCTCATAAGCAGGAGGAAGAAGGGTCACAGAGTCAGAGAAGGAGATATGATGATGGAGCAGAGGTCAGAGTGATACAATGGCTGGAGGGAGCCATAACCCAAGCAATGTGGGCAGCCCCTCGAAGCTGGAAAACGTCAGGAGTAAACTAGGCCTTCCAGAAGGAACTCTGCTCTGCTGACACCTTAATTTTAACCCAGTGAGATTGATCTGGGACTTGTGACCTCCAGAACCCGAAGATAATAAATTTGGGTTGTTCTAAGCCATGCATTTGTTGGTAATTTGTTACTCCTTCAACAGAAGACTAGTCTGTCCTGCAAACTCTGTCATGTAGGTGGATGTTTATTTCACCTGCCTTTTTAGCTAACTATCCACCAGAAAGCTCTTCTTATAAGTGACATCACGTTTTATGGATTTAGAAAGAAGGCAGGATTTAATTGGATCCGTCTTGGGTTTCTTTGTCCTTTGTTATGAGCTGTGTGACCTTGGGCAGATGTCTTCTCCTCTCTGAGCCTGTTTCCTCATCTGTCAAACAATGATGCTAATGACGCCTACTTTGAAAAATCAATATGAGGATCAGGTGAACCAGAATGTGGCTGAGTGCCTTGTAAATGGCCCAGTGTCATTTGAATATGAGTTGTCAGGGGCATTAGCCTGTCCAGCTCTGAAAGTCCAGATTATAAGAGGAGATGATGCTATTCTGAACATTTGCTCTGGCTGAGTGGGCAAATAGCTAATTTAAAATATTAAGCTGTCTCTAGTCAGTGACTAGACACCAATCTATTAAGAAGCTGAAGAATCTACTTATGTGACTACATATCATCATGCCGAACTCACACATGTGCTCAAGAACATGTGTTCAGGTGCTTTTATTGTTGATTATTTATAATGGCGAAAAATAGTAACCAAATGAAACGCCCCCAGGAGGAGATATGCTAAATAAATTACAGGGCAGGCTTACGCCGGAATACTATGCAGTCATGAAAAAGGAGGTAGAGCCATCTGACCGAGAAGAATATCCAAGAAGTATCATTAGCTGAGAAAGGCATGAGACTAAGCATTATGATGCTGCACAAATGGTGTTTTAAAGAGATGTGGCTTGAAAACTCATATTTGAAAAGGTATTTGCACACCAATGTTCACAGCAGCATTATTCACAGTGGCCAGGATGTGGAGGCAACCGAAGTGTCCTACGATAGATGATTGGTTAAAGAAGCTGTGGTACATACATACGATGGAATATTCCTCAGCCATAAGAAGAGGTGAAATGCTGCCATTTGCAACAACATGGATGGACCTTGAAATAATAATACTAAGTGAAATAAGCCAGACAGAAAAGGTTGAAAGTCACATGATCTCACTTATATGTGAGATATAAACCTAAAAGCAACAAATGAACAGGACAAACAGAGACTTGTGGACACGGACAATGGACTATTGGTTACCAGAAGAGAGTGGGGAGGGGGGAGGAAGAAAATAAAAAAATAAAATGTTTAAACAAATTATGTATACATAGTAAAAAAATAAAAAATAAAAAAGATGTGGACACATAGATGTTTGATTATGCTTAGAAATCACTCTTTCCACTTGCAGCTTCCAGGGAATGTAAACCTATACAGCAGAGGGAGGTCAAGTTGAGGGTGTCGGCTCCACCCCCCAAGCCAGGTAATAATCTCTCCCGTGGCTAATCAAATATGGCGTGGGAGGAATGAAACCAAACTGTGGTTACCCTTAGAAGTTGAGATGTGTGTGTGTGTGTGTGTGTGTGTGCGTGCGTGTGTGTGTGTGAGAGAGAGAGAGAGAGAGAGAGAGAAAGAGATGGGGGAGGTAAATTTTTCAATAAGATCGTGTTAAATTCATCATAAAAATTAAGAAAAAGAAAAAGGGCCTCCCTTTTCTAATCGTGGTCTTCCCTCACCCGCCACTCTTCTCCTTTGCTCCATTCTGAGCAGGTGACCCCCTCTTCCCATTTACTTCTTAGGCAGGCTCATTTCTAAACCCCCGAGTTGCTGAGCAATCAGTGTCTCTGCTGTGTGACTCTCGCCAAAGTCAGCAGTCACTCACACGCGTACGTGTGCTTGTAGCCCGGCCTTCATCTGGAGCCGTCACATTAGTCACCGGGAAGAAATGCGTCTTACGTGCAGGTATCACACCTGTGACTGTTGGCCCAACCTCTCTGGAGCCTGAATCAGGTCTGTGTGGCAGAGAAACTGTGCTCATATAGTGCAAAGCGACTGTGGATAGTTGGATCATTAATTTAAATGAAATAATTTCATTCCATTTCCTGAAAGTTTTTTGTTCAAGACACATGTCTCCACCTGAATTACCTGCACAACTGGGCCTGCGTAGACAGATTAGACAGCCCAGAATGGAGCTAGTGAGGACTTCATGGCATTGAGGTATAGATTCTTGAGACCCCTGAGAACAGGCTCCTTATCACCCCATATTCCTTTGTGTCTTGTAACGTAGAACCCCACTCCGGTCTCATACTCAGTATAGTTCATCTGGTCCCTTCCTAACTGGGGTCCTGCTCCTAGGTTTCCCCCCTTGAGTCCATCCTTCCATGTTCCATAGTCATCCAGGTGGAACAGCTCTGAGCAATGGTTCCTCACTGCCTGCAGCATCAAGTCCAGACTCCCCGATGAGGACACACAGGGACTTCATCGTTGGGTGGACCCTTCTGATTTGCTC
This sequence comes from Cynopterus sphinx, assembly GCA_030015415.1. NCBI lineage: Eukaryota > Metazoa > Chordata > Mammalia > Chiroptera > Pteropodidae > Cynopterus > Cynopterus sphinx. The sequence goes on from CM057387.1 coordinate 122,140,928, forward strand.
AGCCTCCTTATTCATCCCTCCCTCAGGTGCCGTGCTCCGTCACTCTCTCTTCCTGCTGTTCCCTTCTCACCAATGATGAAACCTTTCCCAGAAGCTCCCAGTAAACTCCCTTGAGAGTTCCTTGCCGGAACTAAGTCACATGCCCATTCCCAAACCTAGCGCTGGCAAGGACCCTTGAGACTGAAGACACTCAGGATGCACCTGGAGTCACCTGGGCTCAGCACAGAAACCCGAACCAAAGGGAGGCTCTGCCAACAGGAAGAAGAGGCCAATGGCTGTTGGTAGCCCCGAGCAGGCACCTAGAGCGGGCACCCTCAAGTGTACGGAGGCCACCACATGGGGCTGGTGCCCCCTGAAGCAGGAAAACCTGCTGCAGGAGAGAGAGAAGCTGCCTGGATTGCCGCCAGCCTTCCAGTTCTCAGTGCTAAGCAGGGTTCCTGATTTTTTGCAATGAGTTTCTTTTACTTTTTTTTTGTTGTTGTTGCTTAAACTAGTTCGATGAGTTTCCATTTCTTGCAACAAAGGATCCTCAGAGAATCCCTTTGAAGTTTTTGCAAGCAGCTGAGAAGCAGTGCTAGAGGCCAGGGAGAGATGCCCCCATCCTCGCCCAGTTACCTAACAGCACGGGCACCAGCAGCAGCAAGCGTGAACCCGTGCAGGCCTTTGATTCCAGGATAAGCCACTCACTTCTAGGATAAGTGAGTGACATCAGCAGCAGCCGACATTGACATAGTGCTGACTACACGGTTCTACACGCTTTGCAAGGACGGTCTCATTTAGTCATCTGCGTAACCGCATGAAGAAGCTGCTAGCTTTCCCCACTTTACAGATGAGGAAACTGAGACACGGAGAGGTTAAGTGACGTGATCAAGCTCTCTCAGCTGGTAAGTGGTGAGGTCTGGCTATTCACCCCGGCTGCTTGGAGTCTGGGCTCCCACACACTTCTCGACCCTGGATGCCATGCTAGTGGTGTCTGCGAAACTCTTAGGGACCGCTTGATCCAGGTTCGAAGGATGGGAGATGACCCTGGGGACAGACATTCAGCTTCCTCTGGCTGAGAAGGACGCCAAAGGAGTGTCTTCCACATCTGCTGAGGTCCTGGCTGCCCATTCACACGTGCTGCTGGAGTGAGCTAATGGTTGGGGATAACGAGAAAATTTGTTCTCCGCTTTTGCTCCTTAAAACAGGGGCTCTTCTTACCTTGGGGGAAGCCTCATTCAGTGGAAAAGCAGAGGTAACATTTTTGAGTTTCAAGAACCAAGACATTGGAGTTGCAAGAACTTGGGCTTTGAGTTTCAAACACGGAAGCCCTGGAGGCTTCTGGGCATAAAGTTGATGTCATTAAAAATACGTTTGGAGACTGAGCAAGATTTAGGAGCCGTTTTCTCTGATCCAGATCGAGTCAAATGTCCCCAGACTGGGGGACCAGGCAGAGGGCAGAGGAGAGTGGAAGGATTATGGTGACGTGGGCTCCAGAGACGCGAGTGGTGGTCAGAGCAGTGGCCCTTTGGTGGCTTTGTGAATGTGGCTTGGGAGTGAACTCGCGAGAATGTCTGTTCCTTGCCCAGGCACAGGAATGGATGGTCACTTGTGGTCAGCAGAGGGACTGGGGGAAGCTTGTGGAGCTTTGCCAGGCCCTGGAATATCTCCCATGTGCTCAAGAGGAGGGCAGAAGACAGAGAAGAAAGGGAGAAGAAAGAGGAAGGAGGTGGGCATAGGGAGGGCTTTCAGGAGGCCTAGGAGGGCACACGTGCCATCTGGAAGACAGAAACGAGGCCATCTCAGCGGGTGCCGGAGAAGACCAGATGGCTGCTGTCCTCCATCCAGATTTTGGCACTTTCTGAGTTTCTCCCACCAAAAAATAAATATGGACACAACCCAGAACGAAAGGTAGAGAGACTGATTAATTAGGATAAAGTTTCTTCCACCCAGCAGAACGGAGACTTGAAACAGAAGTTAAACTTAGTCTTGAAAACTGAAGTTACGTTTCTTGCATACTTTACGGTGCAGACTGATGCCCTAGTCCCTTCCAGGCTGTTCCTCAGAAGGCCTTGCTCGTGCAGCTCCGCTCACTTGCACGCTTCTGATGAAGGAAGGGGGCTAACACGGTCCTTCGGGAGACACAGGTGAGGAGGGCGTGGAGCAGAGGTACGATACCCACGCACTTTCTGTGGCCCCTTTCAGGCCGCCCATCGGTCTCTGTCTCCTACCATTCGACCTATTCCGGCACCCCCACCTCCTGCAGAAAAGCCTCCCAGTGTCGATACAGTGGAGGCGCTGGTTCCTCACACCTGCTTCATAGTGACCCTCCATCAGCCCCCAACCAACAGCACACCTGCTCTAACCCCTCCTGTCATGCGTCTATTGGGGTGGAAGTCCAAGGTTACACTGTGTTGTCTGGGTAGTTGTTGTCTTCCTCCCCGACTCTTACAGTTCTTCAGACCTGAATTTTGCACCCTTGGCACTCTTGACATTTGGGAGGGATAATTCTTTGTTGTGGGGACTGTCCCATGCGCTGTGGGATGTTTAGCAGCATCCCTGGACCTACTAAATGCCAGGAGCAACCCCCTCTCAAGCTGTGACCACCAAAAATGACTCCAGACATTGTCAAATGTCCCTTGGGGTGGGGTAAAAGAACTTTAAACAGTGTGATGTCCCCAGGATCCCCAGCATGTGCTTTTTGCTCTGAAGTTCATGTCAACGAGGATAGACAGCAACATACGATCAGAAAAGCAGTGGCCTAGATGACAGAGGATCCAGGTTCAAGTCCCAGTTCTGTCACTTCCTCTCTGTGAGCTTAAGTAAGTCTTACAGCTTCTCTGAGCCTCGGTTTCCCCACATCTGTATCGGGGATAAACAAGGAGAGGGACTGTAGTTTGTTTTGTCCACTGCTCTATCCTTAGCACCTAGACTAGGTGTGGCACAGAGTAAGTGCTCAATAAAAATGTGCTGACTGACCGGCTGAACCTCTGGGCCTCCCACAGCTTCTGCGGGGTTCAAATGAAAACGGCAGTGCCAACTTCTGTGACTGATGGACACCATTCAAACTCAGAACTCAGCGGCTACTGGTGGACATTTTCTAAATTAATTTTATAAACACACAAGGATTCATGACAGCTAAATTCGAGAAACAACTGAAACAACCTTCAGGAGGTGACTGATTAAACGGTGGTCCATCCGCACTGTGGAATATTATACAGCAGTGAAAAGGAACGAATTACAGACGTATGCACCGATCTGCAGGGACCTCGAGGGAATCGCGCCGAGTAAGAAAAGCCAGTCTCAAAAGGTTACACACTGTATGATTCCATTTATAGAACATTCCCGAAATAACCCAATTATAGAGACGAAGCATATCACCAGGTGGTGAGCGGATGGGTGTGGCCGCAGTGGAGTAGGGTGAAGGAGCCTGTGGGGATGGAACAGTGCTGGGTCCTGGATGAGGTGCCGGGTACAGACACACGCCCTCACACAGATGATTACACGTGAGACATGAGATCTGAATAAGCTCTGTGGATAGTATCGACGTCCGTTTCCTGGCTGAGATGCTGTACCATAGTTATGCAAGACAGTCCCAGCGGGTGAAGGACACACGAGATGCCCCTGTGACTGCTTTTTTATTTTTTATTTTTTGCAATTTCCTGTGAATCTATTATTATTTCAAAAGACTTTAACCCAAATAACACACAGATAAAATAAATAAATATGTAAGGAGATAAGGGAAAAAAGGATTCTCAGAGACATATGCAGAGTCGAAATGGTTAAGTTTCCCAAATCACCCGAGGAGGCGAGAGATTCAGACCACAAACTCAGGCTGGCAGGAAGTATAACTGTGTTTTCACGACTCGCCTCATTCATCCTCCATTCTGGCAGGCGGCTGAAACATCCCCCTCCCTCTTTTACTGGGGTTTCATCTAAATTCTGAAGCCCAGGTCTGCCACAGGCCCCCAAGGGCACGTCTGGTACAGATGTCATCCATCCACGTTCCCAGACTGGCTGCTGGTCGTCGGTCCCTGCAAATCCATGCTGCCTGCCCCTCACCCCAACTCCCGCACCAATGCTGAGCCGGAGGGAAACCCGGCAGGAAAACAGGCCACCACCTGGCATCCTGTGAGTCCCATGTAGTCCACAGGTGTGTTTTATTTGGCCCATATAGTATTTTAAAAAAATCAGTTGGCAATATTTGAAATGGGAATTTTCACATAAGAATCTAGATATCTGAGGCAGATCACCCTGGGCACACATCCCAATGGAGCAGCAATTCTCTGGACCCGACTGAGTAGTGGCTGTCCCCCTTGCGGGTGTGCCACTGTCACCACCATCCCCTGTGGTCCATCCGGCCTGGATTCTCATTTACAAAATCTACCTGGCCCACGTAGACACTGGCTTTGGTGACCTTCACTCTTTTCTTACTTCTCTATCCCTTTTGGGTCCCCAGGGACCATTTTCCTCCTGCTCCTTGGTGACCCCAGAAACCCATCTGCCTAGACAATCAAATGGTCATTCAGTCCAAGGTCTTGCTGTTCTGCCTGGCTCCACACAGGAAGAAGACACAATGGACACGGCCCAGTCCTCTGTCTCCCTCGCTTCCTTTCAGACTCTCCTTCCTCCTCATCTGGGGACTCTCTTTTGTCTTAAGAGGCAGGAAGCCTTGCCAGGCCAGCCTCTGTGTGGTTGTCCCCACCCCCACCCGGATCTATTTTGTCGTCCACACACACACACACCAGTTCGTTCTGTTCCCTTTGATCTCCTAGGCTTTCAAAATTCAAAAGCCAGGACTGTTTGGTTCTCTTTCTGGCTGTGCCCTCCTTTTGGAGACATATGATGACAGCTGCTTGAATTTTATGGGGTGGAGAGGATCTTTCTACCTGCCAGGTGCTGTGCTAAGCTCTTTACATGCACTGCCTCATTTCAACCTCAGATTGGAAATGAGGCTCAGAGGGAGGGAATGTTTGTCCAAAGTCAATAGTAGTGAGGGACAGAGCTGGGACTTGGACCCAGAGCCTCTCAGCCACTCCCTCCCACAAAGATAAGGCTTTATTTCATCACCACCTTCCTGCTTCCTGCACTCCCAGGTCCCTGTCTGTCTGCACGGGGCAGGGTCCAGTGTGAATCCTTACTTGAGTGAAAGCGAAAGTCCACTTGTCGAATTGTTTTTAAGGCCAATCGAGTGGGAGGATGGCGGTGACCGTAGGTTGCAGTGGAATATTTTGACCCTCTGCGCCCCACTTTAACCACAGCAGAAAAGTCCAGATAGCCAGCACATATGGACCCCCTGGATAGGAGCAGAGATAAAAATGGGAGGATGAAACAAGAGGCTGAATCTGAGAGTCTGCAGATCTAATTAAGGAAATGGTTAGGTGCTGGCTGCTGTCAATTTGCAAATCAGCAGTCAGCCTCAGAAGCTGGATAAATCCATTTCTCAGAAAACCCAATTATTGTGCAGAGCCTAGAGGGCCACTCTGGGTTCTGCTCAACTCCCTATCCTTCCTCATTGCCCCTTGGCTAGCATCCACGAGCATCCAGTCCCTGGGGCCGGAGAGCTGTTCTCTCTAAGCACTTGAGCATCAAGGTTGTCCTTCGTCATCCTTGGTGGCCAGGAGCACCTGACAACCGCCTATCTCATCCAGGGGCTCTGCTCTGAGGCCTGCAGCCATCAAGCTGGGAGCAATGAGTGAGTGGAGCCCTGGGAAAAGACAGACCCACCCCATGTGTGCCCTCGAGTTTTCCCGGGACTCGCATCAAGCCTACAGTGCACTGGACCTGGTTTTGATGGTACCATTGAGTCAACTGACCCTTCATTAGGCCTGAAAGGGGGAAGCGTTATTATTATTTTTTAATCCAGTGTAATTCAAAGTTTAAACATTGTATTAATTGGGATCATAGTATTTTTCTGTTAGAAACGTAACCACTTCTTTCACCTTTTAGCTAATACCAGGCGCCTCTCCCAGAGCCGACCCTTTATTACAGTTGTGCATATATGAGGTGGTCTAGCTTGGTGCTTAGGCACGTGGCCCTCCAGCCGATGGCCTGGGCTCAAATCCTGGCTTTGAGGTTACTGAGTACAGCTCCTTCTCTGAGTCATTTATCCTTGGGGGCCTCAGCTTCCTCCTCTGTCAAATGGGGTTAGTCCTGACCAGATTGATGTCTGCGAAATGCAGCGAGCAGTGCCCAGCTCATGAAAAGTTGCTTGGTAAAAGGAGGCTCTTACTCTTTTTTGGAGAAAAACTCCCAATGTGAATGAACCTGTTCTAGGTCTCGGAGAAGGTGAGGTGATGGCTTCACTGGCCTCAGCAGACCTATGATTTGAGAGCCAAGGACACGGTCCTGCCGCTTGAATTTGGTTCTCCAGTGTCTTGGCTGGCACTAGAGAAAGAACCAGCTGTGGGTGCTCTGTGGATTCACCCAGAGAGCCACAAAGGCCAGGGAGGAGTGTGCCAGGCTGAGATTTCCTGTCCATCTCATCTGGGACTATGGAACACTGTGTGTGTGTGTGTGGGGGGGGGGCAGGCAAAGGCTGGAGAAACGAGGCCCACCCTGAGGCCTTGGCTCTCAGGAGGAGGGTGGGAATGGGGTAGCAGGGGTAGGAGGGTCATGAGGGCGCACAAGCACCCTGGAGACAGAAGCAACTGTGCCCTGAGTCCTCTCGGCTTCTGGGGACCAGGCTGCTCAGGAGGAAGCAGCGGCCAGACGCCCTGAGTTCTGAGTTGGTGACCTCATGGGCTGCCAGGGGAGGTGGGAATTCCCTGTCGGTGAGTGGCGGAGGGTCTCCCTGTGCCGGGATCCTCCTCTGTTCCTGGGCTGTTTACTTATTTTTATTTTTTCTTTTCCACAGAAGCATAATTTATACTCAGTGAGGTGCAAATCTTCTAAGTGGACACATCAGTGGGTGTTTACCTCTGTACATACCTGGTCTGGTGCCTGCTCTCTCCTTTCCAGACCACCCAGATCAAAATCTAGAGCATTTCCAGGACCCAAGAAGGCCGCCTTAGACCCTTTCCCAGTCAAGACCGACCCACTCCCACCAAATTAACCTCGTTTCTAACCTTCGTCCACATAAATTCGTTTTGCCTGATTTTAACTTCAAATGAGCAGAAACACACCGTTCTCGTAAGGTCAACCACGGTCCGAAAATATTCAACGATTCCTCCATTTTAAACTGCATGCCATTCCGAGCAGTGTGATAAAATCTGGCCCTGTCCCGTGTGTCTCACCCAGGATGTGATTCATCCCGCTGTCCAGCGTAGCCACAGTGTACCTTCCATACAAGGAGATTTTTGAGAGAGGAGAGAGACCACATTCTCATAACTTTCATTACAAGGTATTGTTATGGTTGTTCTATTTTATTATTAGTTATTGTTAACTTTTTACTGTGTCTCATTAAAAAATAACTGTATCTTGGGTATGTACGTGTAGGAAAAACAGTGCATATAGGGTTTGGTACTATGTGGTTTCAGTCATGCACTGGGGGTCTTGGGGAATGTATCCCTGTGGATAAGGGGGGGCTGCTCTGGGTATTCTTTTGTATCTGACTTCTTTCAGGCAACATTGTGTGTGAGAGATCCATGCAGGGTTTTTGCATAGCTGTACTTGATTCTTCTTCATTGCTGTATAATATTCCATTATATGGCTTATACTGTGATTTATGTTTTCATTCTCCTGTTGATGGATTTCAAGTTTTTTTCTGGTTTGCAACTATTTTGTGGACTATCATCAAGAAAGCAGCTATAGATATCTTTTGCACCTGGCTTTGGGTGCATAGAAGCTCTCATTCCTGTCAGGCATCTACCCTGCAGTGGTCCCAGGCCTTTTGGACATTGTAGGTGAAAACACTCCAAGACAAGGGAAAAGGGAACTAGTGTGTTGCGGGCGTGAGAATCTGAGATGCGGAAAGGAGAGAGCAGGCACCAGACCACAGCTGCCACGTTCCGAAGAAGATGTAAGAAGATGCTGGCCACTTGCCAACAGCATTTCCTCTTTCAAAAATGTCATCTGATCTTTTTTTTTTTTTTTGCTGGCAACATGCATGAGAGATTTCCTGACCTTGAAAGTCCTCTTCCTTCTCTTCTTGACGGCGCCTGTCAGCGTCCTGGTCAGCTGACCTCAGGGCTGACCGAGTTCATTCTTCTCATTTGACAGATGAGGACACTGATGTCCAGAGGAGCGACTTGCTGGAAGCCTCACAGCTGGTAAGTGACAGGGCCAGGAACACGGCGTTCTGGCCTCCAGCGGCCTTGTCTGTAAATCTGGAGGAAGGAATTATATTCTTTCATTGATCTTCCCCGGTGCTATCTGGCAAAATGAGAGCTGTTGCCCCCAAAGTCTGGAGACTTGTAGTAACCAGCTTTCTGTGATCATTGGATACCAGTTTCTAGTTTTACTCTATTCAGCTCTCGAACCTTACTGATCACCTACTATGTGTTAGGGAGCATTTTAATCTCTGGGCCTGCAGCAGGGGATAAAACTAGCATTCCCGTCCTCATACAATTTGCATTCTCCCAGGGGAGAAGATTAAAAAACCAAAAAACACATAGATAAGGAAGGTGAAGTAAGTTAGGTAAAGAGAAGTACTGTAGAGTAAAACAGAGCAGGTAGGAGGACGGGACGTGCTGGAGGCTTGGGGGATGGGTAGGCTGGATTTTTGAACTGAGTGATCAGGGAAGGTGACATTAAGAGCACCTAAGAAGGTGAGGGAGTGCCATGGGGTTGGGGGCGCTGTGGGATGGGGAGTAAGTTCTGGGCAGGGGGAACAGCAAGTGCAAAGGTCCTGAGGCAAGATCCTGCTGGGGGTGTCTAGGGACCTTGAGAAGAGCTGTTTGGCCGGAACTAATTGACCAAATGGTGGGAGATGAGGTCAGAGAGGTGAGGGGGCAGAGGGGACCTGTAGGGCCACATCAGTTACTATAGGGACTGTGGCTTTTATTGAGATGTGGAGACTTCAGAGAATTTCATTCGGAGGAGTGACAAGGTCTGGCTTAGCGTCTCTAAAGACTCCTCTGGCTGCTGCATGGGGAGTAGATGGGACAAGGACAGAAGCAGGGAGACCATTTAAGGGACAGATGATGGGGCTTGGCCAGGCAGAGACAGTGGAGCGAGATGTGTCCTGGCGATGTTTTGAAGGCAGTGCCGACAGGCTGTTTCCACAGGTTGGCATTGGTCCCAACAGGCCACCCAAATGTAAAGCAAACGCGCTTTGCAAAGATGCCCGCTGAGCTTCAAGCACCAGGTGTCCCTCGTTCTCCTAGATCCTCTCTCCTTCAGGTTCTCTTTCCCGGAGTCAGCCAGGGGAAGTCTCACTGTGCCCTTCTCCATCACAGGGCTGAGCCCTCGAATCAGTAAGTGTGTGTGTGCGCGTGTGGGCAGGGAGGTCACTTTGATTCTTCCTCGTCTATCCTTTCTTCTGCTCTTCCACTCTCTCTTTCTCGGGCAGGCACTTTGACAAAGCACTAACTGCCTACGAGCACCTGAGCGACAGAACCTCATGCAAGGCTCCTCTCACGCTCTGGCCCCACTGACCTCCCCGCTTTGGCTCAGGCCTAGCCTAGTCCGCCGCCGGGCCTTTGCACGTGCCGTTCAGCCCTGCTCTTTGAGTGGCATTTCTTCTGCATCTTTCAGGTCTCAGCTCGAATGTCACCTCCTCAGAGAGACATCCTCTGACCTTCCGCCTAGAAGCCAGTCTCCCCCATGTGCTTTCTGCTGTCTTCACAGTCCTTACCACAGGCCGTAAGGGTTTATCTGTTTACTTATCGATTGTTTCTTCCCTCACATGATAAAGCATTAGAAGGGCATGAATGAGCTGGTCTTGTTGATTGTCAGTTCCCCAAGTACCAGGCTTAGTACCTACAGGGACAGATTAGCAGGAAAGTATGGCAGAGCCTTCGAGAAAATCAGTGGTGTTCGATCTTGGCTGTGTGCTTGGATCATCTTTTAAAGAATAACTACGGGCCCCACCTCAGACACATCGAATGAGAATCTCCGGGGGTGGGACCCTAATATTAGGGTTTTTAAAAAAATCTCTCCGTGGGATTTTAGTGCACCTGGCCTCCAGGACTAAGAACTATTTGACTAGCTCAGCGTGTCTGGGGTGGAGCATCTCTATTCTTAACTATCATCCAGGTGTTTTCTATGTTTATTCTAACTTGGAGACCCCTGAACGGGAGCCCTGCTTCCTGTCACAGCTTGGCATCCTGGGGTCAACAGAGAAGGCTGATCCCAGCCAGGGGTGACCTGGCCACCTGAGGGTTGGGGCCATGAAAGTCTCAGCCAGTCCTTTCACCATTCTGCAGTGGGAACTTGATCCAACGTCTCTTTCACGAGTCTAGGAATCTTTGCAATGGCCCGAGCAGGCCCCTGGGTTAATTCCTTGATAGTCTTATTTCCCTGTGACATTCATGGTACCTTTCTTCCTAGGGAGGGTTTTAAGTGAGTCCTTGCCCCTTGCACTGGCTTGAGAATTATTGTTTCTTTCCTTCCAAATGTGGGGTTCTATGGACAAATGTAACCTATTCAACAGGATGGCAGCCTGGGGGAGAATAAATTATTTCGTCCTTGTTCATCAAGTGGCATTACAGTGACAATTGCATGCCGAAGGCTCCTGAGCCTCGTCGATAAAATGGAGGCCATTTCACTGCCCCACTGGGGCTGAGCTGAGGCTTGAGTGTGACTGACCTCGAACAGCCACCTTGCCTGTGTGTTCATGCATACGGCTGCTGTGACAAATACCGCAACTTGGCGACTTAAACAACACAAACGTCTTATTTTACACGTCTGTAGGTAAGAAGTCTGACATGGGTTTCATTGGGCGATCACGGTGCTGGCAGGGCTGAGTTCCTTCTAGAGGCTCCAGGGGAGAATCTGTTTCCTTGCCTTTTCCAGCAACTAGAGGTGGCCGCCTGCCTTGGCTGGAGGCCTCTTTCTCCACCTTCAAAGCCAGCAAAGCCAGCAAGCACATCACTCCGACTTCCTTCTGCAGTCCATCTCCCTCCACTCTCCGCGTCTGCCTCCTAGCCTCGCGACTCCTTCGGGCCCACCGGACAACCCTAAAACAGGATAATCTCCCTATTTAAGGGCAGCTGGTTAGCAACCTCAATTTCCCTTTGCCACATAAGGTAGCACAGTCAGAGGTCCTGGGGATTAGGATGGGGATATCTTTCAGGGGCCATTCACCAGCCTGCCAGTGTCCTTCCATACATCTGTCTGCATTGGCCTCAGCGTCTCCCTGTCTCCACAGCTTGGGGTGCCCGGGGGCCACGAGGAAGATTGATTTATTCTGTAGGAATAAATTAATACTGTAGGAATATGAGGAAGGGCAAGTGGCTGGACAAGGTGAAGTTTATGGCCATTCTTCAGGTGCCCCGGTCGTGTGTTTGACTCCCTGGGGCTGTGCACATGGTCCTGGGGGTGCTGTTTTTAGAGCCCTCTCTCCCCGGGAACAATGGCCCCCGCATCAACAGAGAAAGGCCTTGTGGTTGGTATCAGCTTCGTCCTCAGCTCGCCTCCCGCCGGGCAGCTGCTCACCCTTGAGCACTGAGCCAGGCTTAGGAGCCAGGCCTCCCGGCTGGGAGAGCATCTCAGTGGGTCAACAGGTGTTCCCCCTTGTCCTGAGGCAGCTTCCACATTTTGTCCGTCCCACTGAAGATGTGTTTCTTGCTTTCTGTGGAGAGAACGGAAACAAAAGACATTTTCCCCACCCTTTTGGGCTGCAGGGGGTCAGGGCAGGTATCCTAAGGGGCCTTGCCCACCTGAAGCCGGATCCTGGGCCTTATTCCTGAGCAGTCTGGGCCGGGGCTGCAAGGGACGGAGCATCTTGCCATCTAGTGGTGCGTGGTGGGACTTCAAGCTACAACGGGCCAAGGACCGCCGGTGCGGGAGCTGGTTCATCCGAGGGCTGTGGTCCCAAGGCCCGGCGGTGCCACAGACCCGCCCGAGGGGGGTTTCATAAAAGACAAATGCTCAAGCCTCACTCCACGCCTACCGCACCAGAAACTCCGCGGCCTGGAAATCCGCAGTTTAGTAGGATGCAGATCTCTAGGCCGAAACTCTCAATGACTAGGTTTGTGATAAGACCTGAAAATCTGAATTCTTATAAAAAAACACTTCTCTGGTGACTCCCATAGGCGGCTTGACTTAGATACCACTGACTCAGCTGCCCACAAGATAACTGAACCCACTGTGGGGGGTGGATTTTTCAAAAGGCTGATGGTTAGGGAGGGATACAGGATAGCAGTTAATATAATTACTTTTATAACGACCGATTGTGGCATCTTGGGCCGATGTCTAAACTTCTTTCTGCTTCTGTAAAGTACGGATAAGACTGCCTGTCTGTTGGTTGGGTTTTGCGGCACCCGTGAGATCACGGGCACAGCACTCAGCACAGGGCCTGGGCCTTCTGAAGCGGGTCCCGTACTGACAGGCCCACTGCTCACACTGTTGGGAGCACCGTGTCTGATTTCAGTGACATATTTATGAGGGAAAACATAGATAAGTACTTGCTACAATAGCTATTTATAAATTTATGTGTACACTTGGAAAATATGTACATGTACTTTGTACACACACGTACACACGCATGTATGTTTATGAATTAGAAAGAATAAAGCCAGCATCTCAGGCCCGTGGTTTCACAGAAGTAGGTAGCAATGTCAGCCTGAGCCAAACTAAAATAAATATATGTAAAGTGTTATGGACTCAGTGTTTGTATCCCCTGCTCGAGTTCATATGTTGACACCTCACCCCCAAAGTGGGGCTTTTAGGTGGGGTTTTTAGGGGGGTGCTTAGGTCATGAGTGAGGAGCCCTGATGAATGCGATTAGTGCCCTTATAAAAGAGACCCCAGAGAGGAGACGGCACTCGTCAGAACCTGGCCGTGCCGGCACCCCGATCCCACACTTCCAGCCTCCAGGACTGAGAGGACTAAGCCTCTGCTGTTTATAACCCCCCAGTCTAGGCTCCTTTGTCATAGCCGCCAGAACAGACTAAGACGCGAAGTCAGTGACCACAGAGCAGGTCCACAGGGGTGGCAGAAGCAGTCGGGGCAGCCTTGGGGAACCCCTCCTCAGGGGAACTTTCCACTTGGGTTTGGAGATTGGCTGGAGACACTGTAGGTTGCTTCCCCATTAATGTAGACTGTACCCCAGGACTCCCAGACTCTCATGGAACCGAGCGGGTACCTTAGGGAAGGGGGTTGCCATCTTTCATGAGCCAGTCTGAGGCTGCCAAAGACCTTGACACCAAGTTAAGAGGCCGAAGAGCCACAGCCATGGGTGGTTGCAGAGAGGGAAGGCACAAACGGACCTGTTCTTCGGCCGCCTGCCCACCCGACGTGCCTCTCCTGCGGTCTGGTCCCCTGGCCCGGTTTATTTTCTTCACAGCACCTGCTTCCATGTAGGAGGTGTCTTTTCTGTCCATTATGTGAAGCCAGAGACTGTTTGGTCCATAGCTCTCTCTCAGACAGTGCTGCATGCCATCTGCCTCCGTGAGGCTCCTGGCAGGTGTCCAGGTGTCCTTGGGGCAGTGTCATCAAGACGATGTTGGCTCCATCCTCAGCTCTGGACTGACTGCTGTTGTGAGCTAGAGCTGAGTGGTCCCAGAGAAGAACCTGGCCCAAACACAATGTCACCCAGAATGAGGGGTGACATTTCTCAGGGTGTCCGAACAATGGGATGACAGCAAGGGGACATAGGGCGGCCCTTTCCCCAAAAATGCAGTTTGGCCTCTGACTTTGTAATATCACAGGCTCAAGGAAGGGGCAACTCCAGCTAGGAAGACTGGGTCAGTTAAAAAGAAAAGAATTTAGGATTATCTCACATTGTTCTGCGTAGTGCAGAGGCTTGAAATACAGGGGGAGGTTGTGCGTGTGCACACACATATGCATGTGCGTGTGCAGGTATGTGGTATGTGAGAGTCAGGAGAAGGGACAGGAGTCACTTTGGGCTCAAGCCCAGTGGACAGTGGGTAGCTTAACCGGGACTCTTTTAGGGCCAAGCAACTGAAAATTCAAGTTGACTTAATTGAGTGGTGGGGACAGTGTGTGGGCTGAAATGTGCCCCTGAAAACTCCTATACTGGAGCCCTGACCCCTAGTCCTTCAGAAAGTGACTATTCAGAGGTCGGGTCTTCAGAGGTAATTAAGTTAACAAGAGGTCATTAGGGTGGGCCCTGATCCAATATGACTGTCCTCATAGGAAGAGGTGATTAGGACACAGAGATGCACAGAGGGAAGACCATCGGGAGACATACGGAGCAGACAGCCATCTACACGCCAAGGAGAGAGGCCGCAGAAGACTTCCACCCTCCAGGACTGTGAAAAATTACGTCCATGTTGTTTAAGCCACCCCATACTTTGTTACGGCAGGCCCAGCCAACGAATGGAGGGCAGGAATGGGGTGGGGGGAAGGGGGCCAGTTAAGGTGCCGCTTAACTGAACCTCAGGGAGCAGGAGTGGTGCTGGCCTCACAGACGCTGGATCCAGGGAACAGGTGGATCCACCCTCCATCCCCTCTCCCTTTCCCCATCTTGTTTTCTGGCTCTGAGTGGCTCTATTCTCTCAGGCATCGCCTTGTGGGAGGGGCATGGCCGGGCAGCCTGCAGCTCTGGGGCACCTGTGACTACTCAGAATCCAAAAGGAAAGCGAGGGCTGACTTTCCACTCACAACATGAGCCATCCAGGTAAGGATTCTGATTCCGCCTTCTCTGATCTCAGTGCCCACTCCTGGGGCCATCCAGGGCCGGGGGCTACAGGGATGGGATGGGGCCAGACAGGATCACGTGACCTCCCTGAAGGTGGGGTGGAGGGGGCGGAGGCGGTAGGGGCAGTATGATCAGCAGACTCCCACCCCCAATGAGGGAGCAGTTTCCCCAAGGTGGGCTGAAGCAGGGGGCTCAGCAGGCATCCTGAGGCCCAGACAGGTAAAGGAGGTGTCCCCAGGCCACACCACTTGTGCCTGTGGCAGAGCCAAGGGCCGTCTGTCCTGCCTTGTCTCAGTCCCAGTGAAGAGTAAGGTGGCCGGCACCTCAGGCGCCCTCGGGCTCTGTCACGAAGTTGCTGTGAGGCCTTGAGCAAGTGTCCAAAACTTCTTGTCTTCTATTTATTTATTTTTTTAATGGGGATGATGCAGGCGGGCGTGGGATCAGCTATTATAATTACTCATTCAACCAGACCGCTCTGGTCCCTAAATTATTACCTTGTTTTAAGTCAGGAGCTCGAAGGGCTGGCTTTCCTCTTTGAATCTGTAATTTATAGAGCAATTTTCCACCAGGTAAAGGGCGTGGATCCGGCGTCCAGTGATGCCATACTGGACGATGCCGACGTCCTGCCTGGGAACATCTGGCTTCAGGCATTTTTACTGGAAGCAGCTGGGGGTCAGGGAGTACGAGTCCAGCCTCCGCAGACAGCCATCTGTCCATGCTCAGATCCTCGCTCCCACTCACTGGGGCCCCGGGAACCTATGCAACCTCTCCGAGCCTCAGTTTCCCCCTCTGGCAGATGAGGAAAACAATGCCTGCCTGAGGGATTCCTGCGGGGATTTGGGAACAAGCACATCCAGCTGCAATTCTCCACAGGGAAGGGTTTTGCCTCCCCAGGGGACATTTGGCAACCTCTGGAGACATTCGTGGGCTGTCACGACTGGAGGGGGCGGGGCTGATCATGGCATCTAACGAGGGGAGGTCAGGGATGCTGCAGGACGGCCCTGCCTCCCAACAGAGTCTGTCCAGAAGGTCAGTGGCACTGAGGGTGAGACTCCCTGCTGTGAGGGACAGGGTGGTGTCAAGGCTAGGCCTGGCCTCTGGGTCTGATGTCCCTCAATTTTCAGTTCTGTTCCTGGCGTGTCTGTGAGCAGCTGGGTGCATGGAACCAAGTTTCTTTCCCTCTCTGAGTACAGGGTGGCAGTGGGGGGCTCCCCGCCTTGGGGTCTGGCTGCCCTGCCCCACCCGCATGTGCTAGGATGCATCGTTCAGGAAAGAGGAGCCCCCTTGGGCCACATCGAAGGATCCCACACTGTCCCCTGAGAGCCACTGGGCGCTCTGCTCTCTCATCAGTGCAAGCATTGTCCCCTCGGGCTGTGCGGCCGGTGCTGACCCCGCCCCTGGCGGACTTGGGACCCTGTCCAAGCCCAGGAGGCTCCACCCTGAGACTTGGCGGGCACTACCTGCCAGAGGCCCTGTCCTGGGCAGCTCTTGCTAAGCTGGGACGCTGCATATCTGGTGGTCGTTTTTACCACCAGCTGGGGATGAAGCTGACACAGAGGAAAGAAAAGCCATTTCTTTATTTAAAGATAAAGAAAAACGAAGATCCTGAAAATATCGCTCGATGCTCTGTATCCAGCCTTGTCCAACCAGCCGTGGACTTGGACTGCCGTTTACAAAAACCAATAAATCTTTCTATTTTTTAACCAGATTTTGAGTCCGGTTTCTGTCTCATGTCCCTGGCTAACACAGAGATCCCACCTGTCCTGTCCTAGAATTTTCGCTTCCTCCAGCTGAGAAAGCTTTGCCAGCAGGACAGAGCACACCTGGACTCCTTTCTGAGTGATGCCACCTGCTAAGGTAAGTCCTAGGCTGGAAGGTGGGGGCGAGTGTGGGCTCACCCCACTGCCAAGGGTGGGGAGAACGGGCCGTGGCAGGGACAAGCCTAGTGTCTGGAGGCAGGTGACTGGGTAAGTCTCTGCCCCGTGATTTCTTCGCTTCACAGAGCCGGGCTAGGCCCTCGGCTTTTCCTGCCTCCGTGTCTGCATCTGCGAAGTGGGTTTATCTCCCTTCTCAAAGAGGCTGCTGGGAAAATGAAATGAAAACACAGACAGAAAAAGGCCACCTCCTCCATAAAACGCTGTGCAGTCGGGTTTATTGTTACAGTGTTAAAATCCACTCTTGGGCAGACATCTGGGGCCACGACCAGCGACTGAAGGCCAGGAACACCATCCTTGCTCATGGAGAGCTTTGCAGTCCCCACCCCACCCGGTGTGGGAGGGCTCAGGAAATTCCCCTCGCCAGCCGGCCACGGCCAGGAACCTGCATACAGAAGTCGCTGTTTCCCACGGGGTGTTTGCTCCTCACCACGCAACTGCCTGGAGCCTGTTGGCGCCTCGATGAGCAACACGGTCATGGTGGTGCCCAGATGGGCAGGGGAGAGCTGAGCTTGGAGCAGCAAAGGGACCCCTGCACTGAGCCCCGAAGTCACATCTTGCCAAAACCATCACATGCCGCCAGACCTGGTGCTCAGGAAGACCTCAAGATCTTCTGAGGCCTTTCCATGCAGGCTGGGCTGTGAGGAGACCCTGCCCCCTTGACCTCCTCTGCGCAGGCTCTTGTGTGGCTTCTCCCTGCCTCTGGCAGCCTGGGATCCGGTGACCGTGGTGCTGACAGAAGGATTCCTGGGAAAAAGGCTCTGCTCAGCCAAAGGCCAAGGGGTCTTTCAGAGGCGTCTGGGGTCAGGAAGGAGAGTCTCCCGAGCACGTACCTTCCGATAGCTCTGGCCCCCAGCTTTTGGGAAGAACACGGGGTGCCTTTGTCTACCTTGATTCTCCCCGACCTCTGGCACCAGCGACCCCTTTGCAAACGGCCAGTACTTATGGGCACAAGCCACAACACCTTTCGGAGAAGCACATCATATTGTTCCCAGGTCCAGAAGCCCTTGAAGGACCAAGACCACAACTCAGGCTGTTTGGACAGGACGTGGCAGGTCAGTGCTCCATCGGTGGCTGCTAGCCAGCTTCGGGTCATCGGCCACCGGACCTCTCCGCCAGGTCTTTCTGCATCCCCACTCTTCATGCTCACCCTTGAGGCAAAGTTGACGTTTAGGATTTTCCCAGCAGACGAAGCCCACCTGATGTGGCCCTGTGTGGAGGTTGTTAACTTATCAAACAACCTGTCCTCATGTTGAAAAATCATCTCAAATGCTCGCCTGGCTGCCAGGGATACGAGCATCGGGCGGGAGAGGACGTGTGGTTAGGGCATCACCTGGACTAAAAGGTGCATCTGAGGTTGCCACGCTGCCCCGGGTGTGCCGGCCCGATGCTGCAAGGATTTGGGCAATGCCATCCCGGCCCCTGCCCCCCGATTGTCTGCTTGTCCACTTGTCCCCAGTGGGACTGATTCGGGGAATAATGCAAGCTTCGTTACTGTCAGCTCAGCTGAATGCTGGCTCCACATCATTAGGGCTGCATTCAGGTACCCCCTGCTATCCTTGCTCACCTTGCAGGAATTTGCTGCCTCACGAGAGGCAGATCTGGCGTCCCAGGTCCCCCAGCCTGGATGCTGGTTTGGGAATGGCCTGCGGTACCACGTAAGCAAGAAGTTGGACCCCCCTCTCTGGGCCGCAGTCTGTGCAGGTTTAGGCCCCTCGTGTGGCTGGATGTTATGAAGACACTGGGATATGGCGCCTCCGCCAAGCCAAGGCAGGTACTGGAGCATCACCCCTCAGGCCCTGGAACTAGACACGTGTCCCTATGTCCCTAGGAGGCCAAACATGTAGACGAAAGGGGGCCGTCCACCTGGCCGCCTCCCAGGCGTTTGGCTCCGTGCTGATGTTAAGAGGAAACATCGAGGTCTCAGCACTGGGGGTTGGGGGATTTCTCAAGTTCCTGGGGCTCTGTTCATGCATTTCCCATGATGGGAAGCAATCTGGTGGGTCCAAGGACGTGTGCTTTGAGGCTGACACCTGCAGCCAGTCTCGGGCATTGTAGCCTCTCCCTGACTCTCGGGGCAAGCGGCTTCACTGGACGTTGCTCATGGTGGTTCCAACCAATGACCCGCTCTGACAACCAAAGCGTTCGGTAGAACGCCGGTGCGCTTGGTCCTTCCAGAATCATCGCTCAGCGCTGAGGTCCGTGAAGTCGGGCCTGAACACTCGGACTGGTTTCCAAAGGCTGTGCACGTGGGATGGCGCTCTCTCTCCTTGTTGGTCAAGCCCGACTGGGGGCTTTAGGGAATCTGAACAGTGAACATGCCTTGTCCTCCTTTTGCACGTTGCTCCAGCCTTACGCAGTTGGGGAGAGCCACTTCAAGGTCAGTTCTGTGTTGTGAAGGAGAAATTAGACAGCTCCCCCCACCCCCACCCCATCACTTCCCCACCTGTCTCCTGAGAGGTCGCGGAGTGTGTTACAGACATTAGCAAGTGTTAACCCTCACGCCGTCCCTGGGAGGGGACCGGAGTATTATAGATGAAGACACTGAGGCACAGAGAGATGAGGTCACTGGGAAGAAACCACACAGCAAAGACAGTGGCAGAGTCAAGGAAAGGGCTGGGGGTTCTCGCCACCGTCTTAACGGCTTTGCGAGATTCATCTCAGCTGGGACATTGGCGAGCTCGCCTGTTTCCGGTGACAGAGACATCACGACAAAGCTTTGCTGAGTTAACAGTGACGAGCATTTTTCTAGCCCCGATCCCAGATCCGTTGCCACGTTTGGTAGACTTGTCACAGATGTCCCTGATCCTGTTGTCATGATGTTCTTTACCCCGACAGGGTATCTGCATTTCCTGGGAACGTCGCCGCTAGGCCCCACCTTGCACAGATCATTCCCCGGCCCCTAGCCCGTGTAGCCACCCCTGGAGGAAGGGGAAAACAGCTCTTCAACATGTCCACCCCTGTGTGACACCTGGCTTTTAGGGTAGAGGAAATGACCTCCCCAACCTAGAGAGATTCAGTGACCCAGAATAGAACCCAAGTTCTCAGCCACGGGGGTCAGGATGCTGGAGCGGAGATGTCCCTCTGTCTGACTTCTCAGCGAGACGCAGCACTTCCTAAGTGTCCACGCGTCCACCGGTCGGCCTCCCGCTTGGCCTGCGCTGAGCACTGTCACCACGGGGCTCTTCATGTCTTGGTCGGGTCCCACCTGGTCCTCCTGGGAGGGTGTTTTGGGGGTGCGTGGGGGGGCATCACGGCCTCTTTCCATCTTGGGAACTCAGTTCAAGGCTCTGGGACCCCTTGGACTGCCCAGTGGCCGACAGTCACTCTGAGGTGGCGTCTGGATCATGTGACAAGTCCTCTGGACCGGCCTCCTCCTGTGGAGCAGGAAGTCCCCGGCTGGAACCCCCTCGCTCCGCAGCAGCAGTCTGCTGAGGCGTCGGCTGGCGGTGGAGGAACATGCCCAGCCCCAGGGCACTATGTACAGTGGCGATGACATCTGGCCGCTCCTCCTCCACGTGTGTCTCTGCGTTGGGTCTGGCGGAGCGCTGGCGCCTTACACGTTGGTGACCTCCAGGCTGCTGTAGCCTTCCAGACGGCGCTGCTCTGGCCTGCCCTGGGGGTCATCGTCTCCACAGTCCTCATTCTGAAGGGAGCCGTAGTCATCGTGGAAGTCGGAGTCTTTGCTGCTGAAGCCCCTTCCTATCTTCCCCAGGGGCAGCTGGGAAGAGAGGAATGAGGCCAAAGGACAGGGAGGAGAGAAAAGGGCATTGAATGCTTCTGGATCTGGAACACGTGGGGTCTCCCCTTCTAACTGCTGCGTGGCCGTGAGTAACCCACATGACCTCTCTGTGCGCCTCCTCCACTGCGCAGGGGGACCGAGGGCATTTTGTGCGTTGACATTAGGAGAGAGCTTTGTGTTCCCAGCTGGAGGGAACGGGTCGGTTACTAAGGGGGAGGACAAACATCGTCTGATTATCCACAAACGTCTCCGTCTTCCTCCTCAGTGGGAGAGGACTTGGGAACAGGTGTCACGGGGGAGAGGCGAGACTGGGCATGGGCGTGAGGTCAGGGGGCGTTCCCAGGCCAAGGGGAAGTGTCCCAGCACCACATGGTGAGGCAGCAGGAGTGGGTTTTGGAGACTCACAAACCAGGGTTCCCTGCTTTGCTACGTCCCAGCTGTGTGACCTTGGACAAGTCACCAGCCCTCTCGGAGCCTCAGTTTCCTTAGCAATTTCTCCAGTGGGAACAGTCATCCCTACCTCCCAGAGTTGTCAAAAGTGTAGAAGCCGCATCTGCCAAGCACACAGCCAGGTGCTGGCAGAGAAGCGCTGTTATGCTACCCAGGAGGGCCTCGACATTTATCCCTTGTTTCGAACGCGCCTCTATTACAGTAACCAGACAGTGCTCTGTAATTGTTTACGTGCTCGGTGGCCTTTCTTCCCAGACTGGTGCTTCTCAAGCTTTTTTTTTTTTTTTCAGTATTGGCTCTCTTAAAAAGAGAACCCTCTGGGCGGCCTGGCTGCAAGAGGGTTCCCCCTTATTCCAGATGCCCCTTGCTCAGGAAGCACAGGTGGGCCCCAGCATTTTCATGTTAAGCAGCCTCCAAGGTGACTCTGATGGGGCAAGTGAGACCTGCGTGTTGAGCTACTACTCTCAGCCATGTTGGGGCCCTCAGCATCATGCAGGTGGCACCCAGGCCCTTGCTCCCAGCCGTACCTGTGACCTGGCCTAGCGGTCCCCTTCCCCAGGCCAACACAGGAGCACAGAAAGGGCAAAGAGAGCCTAGATGACAAAAAAACTTGACTTACCCGGCCAGCCTTGTACTTGATGCCACCGCTGTTCTCTTCCTTCCCTGCCCGGGTGACACTGGAGGCCCTCCCGGGGGGCGTCCCAAAACGCTCAGCCTCCCGGATGCCCGTGGAGCTGGGGAGAGACCCATGTCAAGTCAGCAGAAGGGCCTGGTCAGCTGCCGCCACCACCAAGAGACACTCACACTGGTGACAATGACCACAACGGCTGTGAGTTACTGAGAACCTCCTACGTGCCACCACGGTGCTCAGCGCTTTACAAACACAGTCCTCACAACGGGCCATCGCAGGGTTGGGGCTGTCATCCCCGGACTACAGGTGACAAACAGGGGGCACAGAGAGATGAACAATCGACCCAGGATTCCCCAGCCAGAAGCGGCAGAGCCAAGTCTCCGAGACGTGAACCGTGCAGGGTACTGCGGACCTCACCAGGAAAAGGAAGACGATAGGAGGGGAACCCTTAGATGTGAGCCCATCAGTTGTGACTCGAGTGGCATCAGGACAATTTCCCCCACTCTGCATTCAGATCTGCGTTCCCACCTACTGGACGGCCTTACGTTATGCCCCATTACCCTGTGTGGGGTAAAAACTCAGAAAGCTGCAGTTGGAATGGGATTAGGTGAACTTGGGCCTGCGGGCGACATCCAGCCGGCTGCCCGCTTTTGTGACGGGTTTCATGGGGACCCAGCCACGCCCTCCTGTTTGTGAGTTAAGGTTGCTTTCTCGCTTATAGAGAAGTAATGCTCAATGTGGCTCTCAAGTGCCCACATAGGTACTGTCTGTCCTTTTAGAGAAAAAGTTTGCCGACGCCTGTGTTAGATGCCCGTGCATGGAGTCTGCGTGGGGTACAGAGTTGGGTAAAAATCCTGGTACGGAGCCAGGGGTTCTGGGCTTAGTCCTCCGGCCCACACCTTTCCTCTGTTAGATTTCGGGCATATCTGGGTTTCCTTGCCTGAGGGTTGGCTCCCGCCCAGGGAAGGGAGCCTCCTGCACCTCCTCCATCACCCTCACCAAACCCAAGGGACTTGTGTCCAGAATCTTTCTAGGGCCTCAGCGAGATCAAACTCCTGGCTCTACGAACGACTCACTGGCCCCATGACCTTGAGCAAGTCACCTCACTTCTCGCAAGCTCGGTTTCTGTATCCGCGAAATGGGGATCCTAGGAGGGTCAGCCTCCCGAAGCTACCGCGGGGGTTGGTGACAAAGCGTGTGAGAGCTGAGCTAGCATCGTACATGACCACAAGCACAGTTCATGTTCCTACGTGAAGCGTATGACAAAGAAATTGGCTCTGGCTGACGGGCGGCCAGCAGCTGGCTTTGCAGGAGCTGTGAGCCTCGGCTCGGGCCTTCATGGAGAGAAATGGACCTGCTAATGTCTTTTAATCTGCCTCGGAGAAGCTCTGCTGCTTCTGGGGCAAATTTTGCTGAGAAAGTTCAAGGGAGGGGAAGGCCGGGCCACCAGAGACCGCACCGGCCGACTGGATGGCAAATCAAGCTGCGTTTTTGTATCCATGGGTGCCAGGGGCTCCCCGCTAACAGGGAGGAGCCTCGTGTTCTGGGGTCAGGAACTAAGGTCTTCGTTAATGACTTCCCTCTCTCCGTCACCCAGAGACGGGCCTCGTGGGAACCAGTCCTAAATGCAGGAGCCGAGACATGCAAAGCTCCCACAGCCGCTGTCGTCTGTCGTCCTGGGGGTGCGTGGACGTCTCCTGACTCATGGACACTGGCAGTCGGATGCGCTTGGGAGAGCCGCAGGTTCCTTCTCTTATCTTTGGGGAAGACGAGAGAAAAGTCCAGTCTTGGCCAAATAGACAGGACACATAGCAGCAGGAATGGGACTTGAACGTGGGCCTGAAGGATCCAGATCTAAACCATGCTTTTCCCATCGCGAGGGGCAGCGTAGGACCGTGGGCCCCACATCGGTGGCCTGGCTCGACGCCTTAGCAGCTGTGTCACCGGGGCTATGTGCTCTCGAAGGGAAAATAATCACAGCTTTTCTCTTCCAAGGTCACTGCGAGGATGAAACGAGATGATACGTACAGAGGGGCGAGGAGCGGCTGGCGTCCCATGAATAACTGCTATGATTGTATCCCACTGTGACGAACACAGGTGGTGATGGGCACAGACCTGGTGTGAGTCCCTGCTCAGCCGTCCCCTAGCCGTGCCCTTGTGCCCGCTGACTGTCTCGCGGGGTCTCAGTTTCCCCATCTATACAGTGGAGCCTGGCAAACAGCTCTGGACTTAACAAACTCTCCCCTGAGCAGAAAGTGGCTCCCTTTGTGGAGGGGACAGAAGGCATACGGGGACGGCCCCTGCCAAATATCTCCCCTTCTGATTCTTTCCACGGTAACTGAAATCCCACCCTGTGACTCCTCTGAATCAGAACCCGTGAAAACACAGATGCTTCAGGAAATAAGCCAAGCACAAGACTAAGGTCCTTGGAGGCTCGAAGCGGCTTCCTGAATATTTCCGGTCACTCTGTCATGCTTCGAGGGGACGGAAGGCTGGCTGGAAGGATGCTTTTGATGAGGGAAGGGTCTGGAGATCAAGGCATCTCTGTGGGATTGTTCGAGTCAACGTAGAGGGCATCCTGGACACTAAAAAGGCGTCGTGGTGCAGGAAGGAAGGTCCTCCCTGGCCGGGGCTCACCTTTGCCAGCTGGGTGACCTGAGGTGCTGCGTCTCAGCCAATCAGATGAGCAACTGCCAGCCTGGGATGTGCAAGAGGCTTCGATGGGGATGAATGAGGTAGGGAAGGAAAGAGGATCAATTGGCCACCCACTGTGTGCCAGGCCCGATGGCCGGTCCTCACCCACGTTACCTCTTTGAACCCCCACAAAAGCCCTGGAAAGGGGCTGTGATTGTCCCTATTTCAGGTTATGGAAACCGAGGACAAGTTTCTTGCTAAAACCACACTGTGGCCTCTGCGCTCACAGTTCGGTGACTGTTTGGGGCGGGGTGAACAGGATCTTATAAAACATCACCGCCTCGTAGGTGCCTGGAAATCTCCGCGTGCCCCTTCCACCCCCGCCCGGGGGACGTGCCGAGTGGCCCGAGGACGTCCCCTGCTGCTTGGATCTCTCAGATGCAGGCTTGGGAAGCCTGCCAGCCACGGAGGTGAGAGACATGACGAGGACCCTTACGCTGCGTGCTTGAGATTCCCGTCTGTCTGGGCTCATAATGGCCTTGTTTCTCGCCCCTGAAAGGGTAGTGACAAAGCTGGACAAACTGGCAGGAAGGGGAGCCCCTGTAACCAGTGTAAGAGGAGACCGCTCCACCCGGGTACTTCAGTCTTCGTGTGGAGTCAGAGGACAGGAGCCGTCCAGCGATCGTGGGGCACCCGTGGGTCAGGCACGCGGCGCACGTTTTGAGTCACTGGATTTTTGTGACGAAGCTGGGAAGTAGGGGGGAACCACATTCCCACATGACAGATGAGGGGACTGAGGTTCAGAGAGGTGAACTCACTTGCTCGTGTCCGACACAGCTATTGAGCAGAGAAGTCAGGATTTGAACCCATTTTCCCGTGGAGGGTGGAAGGGAGGCAGCAGAAGAGGCACAGGGGTGGGTCCGGAGCCATAATTGCTAATATTTCTGGTTTGGGGTGCATTACGGTGCCCACGGTTTCCTGCCAATTGCTTTACACATTAGTTCACCTCATCTTTTCATCGGCCCTTTGGCTGGTAGACACCGATGAATCCCCATTGTGCGGATGTGGAAAGGGCAGCTCAGAGAGGTTAAGTCACTTGTCCAAGGTCACACAGCCAGGAATTGGTGCTACTGGGATTTGAGCCCAGGTTGCCTGGCTCTTGTGTGCCACAAGCAATCCTGGCTGGGACGGACATTTTGTTTTCATGTCTGCTAAGCCAGTTCTCGTCTGGATGAGGAGCCAAAGCCTGTCTTAGATAAAGAGCCCCCCAGAGACCCCTTCAGAAGAGGAAACAGAGGCTGCCTGAAGCTGGTTCAGGGGGCCAGGCTGGCCCCTCGAAGCAAGGCTGTGGGTCTGGAGATGGGGACCAGCCCTGCTTCTGCTCCCCGCCCCCTTCCAGAAAGGCGGACTGAAGAACAAATCCATCAGGAAACGTGTCCTTCATTGCTGGGGTGCCCTGGGGGTCTCAGAGAAAGGCTGTTCCCACCAGTCCTGGGCCATGTTTAGAGGGAGGATAGAGAGAGAGGGGTCTCTCCCTTTACTGAGTTTGGGCCTGGGCGTTGACACCTGTGACAGTGGCTCAAAAGTCCCCTTGGAGGGGGCCAGAGATCACCATCTGCCATGGTGTCTGGCTTAGCTGGGGACTCTTACACCGACAGTTCCTCAGGAACTCCTGCAGCTCTGCCTTCCTCCCCCTGACTGAGGTCCCCACGTGGAGGACCTTGACTCATGACGCGTGGGCGGACACGTGTAGGAAAAGAGCGTCGTGGGAAGATGCAAGCACAGGGAGGCAGCCGTGAGGCCCGGGGCTGGCACTCCCTCCCCGGTTCCTGGGTGACCGGCCTCAGATTCCTCTAACATAAAACGAGGAGAGTGACCGAGTCCGTTTCCCTCATATCCTGACACCAGGAGGATGGCTTCATCTGACTCTCGAAGGAGTCGCTGACCTGCCAACAACTAAGAGCCCACCCCATGTCTGCCCACCTGAAACCTCCCCAGCGCTCACCCACTGATCCAAGGCTGTCCTCAGCACACCCGCCACCTCATGGGTGATCGAGGGCTAAACCAGGCACATGGATGTCTCCAGGGCTCGGGACACGTTAAGCCTGTCACAGATCACATGCTTCCAGAGGGAGGTCAGGGAGGACAGATGATTCTGAGTAGAAAAGCCTTTTTTCCTGCCCCCATTGATTCATGATTTCTGGATGGGGGCTCTTGTCAAAATTTGTCTCCATAAGAACCACCTCAAAAGGCTCAAAATGTGGATCCCTGGTGTCCTGTAGGTTTGAGTTGGGGACAGGGGGTCTGCATTTTACAAGAAACCCAGTTATTCTGCTGCCGGGCCTGTGACCTCACTTTGAGAACCACTTGGGTGCCAATGGGGAAGGGTCGTCCAGGGCACCTGGACCCTGCCACAGATGCATGATTTTCTCCCACGCCTCAGTGCCTGCATCTGCCTAACATGGTGTGTGGCCCAGCTGGTTCCCGAAGCTCCCTACGGTTTGCGGGTTCAGCACTCAGGCCCGACTCAGAGGGTCTTAGGTTCACACCTGGGCTCTGCCAACAGGATGGACAGATGTGTAGCTGGTCTGACCGAGAAATCGAGAGTGAAGATTCAAATTACTAAAACCAGAAATAGAAGAGGGGACATTACTGCTAACTTTACAGAAGTAATAAGAGGGATTATAAGGGAATTGATTGTACGATCAACTGTATGCCAACCAATCAGCTAACCTAGATGAGACGGACAAATTTCGAGAAAGAGATAAACTCCTGAAGTTGACTCAAGAGAAACAGAAAATCTGATTAGACCTATAACAAGAAAGAGATTGAATTAGTGATAATAATAGTAATAGTAATAATAATAATAATATAATAATAATAATAATACTTCTCACAAAGTCCAGGACAAGATGGCTTCTCTGGTGAATTCTACCAAACTTTTTTTTTTTAAGAAATGAGCCCCAATTCTTCTCCCCCCAACCCCGAAAAAAACAGAAGAGGGAACACTTCCTAAGTTACCCCATGAGTATTACTCTGATACCAAACCAGATGAAAACATCGCAAGAAAGGAAAACTACAGACCGACATCTCTTATAAATATAGATACAAAAATCCTCAAGAAAATGCTAACAAATCTAATTCGACAACACGTACAAAGATTAGACCACAAGCGGGATGCTAGGAATGCAAGGTTGGTTCAATCCGTGAAAACCGTCGGTGTACACAGCGTGATAGAACAAGGACACGGACTTGCTGTGTGATGTCGGGCAGGTGCCTTGGCCCCTTAGAGCAAGTTTCTCCGTCTACAGAGGAGGGTTAACGATACGAACTTCTTGGCTTGTCGGGAGGAGGACATTGCTGCACGGAGCTCCGCTAAGGGTCACTGAACCCTAACTGTGATCGTGTTAAGGTGAGAATCCCCTGGTCGGGCCGGGTTTACCCGTACAGGTGTTTACTCCCTGGTAACCTGTCCGACGAGGAGACTGGGATAGGTGGGCTGCTGTGGTGGTCTATTCGCCTGGACCATACACACCATTACCGTGCCCATCCCTGTCTCCAAACCTTTGTCCTCCCAGTTGTCCCTGCCTGGAATGGCCACCTCGACCGCTTAGGCCAGTACGAATCCTCCCCAGCGCCAACCCCACCTTCTCGTGGCCTTTCTTTCCACACTCGCTACGCATTCTCCCTTCCCTAGGTGCTCAGGGTGCAGGGGACTCAACCACACGCTTTATTCCAGACCTGGCTGCTCTTCCATCTGGTCTCTGACATTTGGGCTAAAGCACTTTGCTTCCCCCAGCCTTGATTTCCTGATCTGCAAAAGAGGACCACCTTGTCGCAAGGGATTAGCGGGATCCAGTAGGCGACGGGGCCAGGATGGGAGGCTGGGACCATCTGCTTGCAAAGCCTGCGCGGTAACGAGCGGCCCACACTCACTTGGCCGGGTGGAAGACGGCGCTCATCTCCTCCGCCAGGTGCCTCCGGAGGATGTGCTTTCCGCTGGGGATGCCCAGGGCGGTGGCCATGGCCTCGGCGTTGAACGTGGGCTCCAGCACCAGCACGGCGCCGTGGACGCCGCTGTTGGTCAGGTTGTCTGCGTACTCCTGAGGGCAAGGCACGAGGCTGGTTAGCCCGCGGGGGCCACCCTGCTGGCTGAGAGGGGCACCCCATTAGTCTGAGAGTGCACCCCCGAGGGCCTGAGGGGCTCAGCTCCGACTGGGGGTCCAGCTCCAATGGCAAGGGCTTCACTCCCTGGGAACCACCTTGAGGGGGAACACCCCTCGCTCTCTGAGGGCCAGAAAGGCAGTGACCAAGACTGTTTTGTGGCTGACACATCCCCAGACCTTGGCAGGCAGCCCATAGATACTTGTTGACGGAGAGGATGGACCCGGATTTGACGGCACACTTGCTCGAGAGAATGAGGTCAGCTCAGCATCCCCCGCCCCCACTATGAGAGAAGCATCATTAGTGGGGGAGGGGGAGGAGTCCCTCCTTTTGCGTGACGGGAGGCAGGTTATTCGTGCCAGCCCAGGCTCACACAAAAATGGATGCCAGTTTGCACACAAATGTGCATGGGATTTGCACCTGCCCGAGAGTTACCCCCACACCTGCCGTCACCCCTCACCTTTAGGTCGATATCTCGAACCCACTTGAGCACCCGCTGGTTGGTCCAGACCACGGGGTCTATGTTCTGCGTCTCACATCGGGCTCGGCGTTCCTGGAGGGTCTGGTGGGGAGGGGGGAGTGTCAGGTGGGGGTACAGGGAGCACACCGAGGTCACGTGGTGCTGGCAGAGACCTTGGTGTGCCGGGGCGAAGAGGGGTCTGGATGGGCCATGCAAGGCTGCTGGGGCCACATCAACTGGTCAACCTTTAGCTTGGCCTTTCACTGTGGGAAACAGGGAGAAGCCCCCTGCTGGGGGTGGGGGGAGCCTGGAGGCAGGGGTGGCATGTCCAGGGTGCCGAGTGAGACTCATGGCAGCTGCTTGCTTGGCTTGTATATGCCAGCCCCCCATCACCTGGCATGAAGCGGGTACTCAACGCACGTTTGTTGAGGGACACCCGACAACGAGGACCTTCCATGTGGGTCCATCCAGCTTCTGGGGGCAGCCAGTGTCACCCTGGTACAAAACCTCACCCATGACAACCTCCAGAGGGGTCAACTCCTTGGGGGCCTGGATCAAAGATGAGGGGCTCCTGAGGCGATGGGTCCTTCTCCAGGGCCTCTTGGCCCAGAGTCCTGCAGTGTGCCCCGACCAGTCCTAACCTGCTGTGCCTGTCGCAATCCCCCTGTGTATCCACCCGCTCCCCAGACAGGGGCTCCCAGGGGCCAGGAGCCAGGGCTCATGTCCTCATCCCTTTCTGTGCCCAGGGCCCTGCCGTGGGTGTGTGAGGAGGCCGTGAAGGGTTGGGCAGCCTCCTCTCCTGTCCCTTCCTCCTGACCCTGAATTGCTTGTGCTCTGATGGACGGTGCTATAAAAGTAAACCATCGAGACCCAGCCCGGCAGGGCCCAGCAGCCCAGAGCCCCTCGCCCGAGGGAATATTCGGGGAGGTGCGCCTGTAGGCTCCGGGAGAGCTGAGGCAGATGTCCTGGGCTCTCTGGCTTGGCAGAGCTCAGAATCAAGGGGGCACTCAGAGTCCAACACTGACATGCCCCGCAGTCCCCTGGTTGCTTATGTGGCATCCCCAGTGACTCGCCCACCTCAAACCCAACACCGGACCCTCTGTGGCCTTAGGTCTGTCCTCCGAGCCTGTGCCTGTGCTCTTTCCTCTGCTGGGTTTCATTCCCTCTCATACCTTCTCCTGATGATACCTGGAATCCCTCCTTCATGGCTCAGTTTAGCTGTCACTATCTCCAGGAAGCACCCTCCACCACCCCCACTACCCCCAATCCCCCTGGGAGCTTCTCTGGGTTTTCATAAAACCCTGGGCTTCCTTCATCAGGACACTTTCCCATGGTTTTGTGGCCACCAGCTTCTTTGTGGTTCTTCCTGATGAGCAGTGAGTCCTTAGAGAATGAAGGTTCTCCATTCTCCCTAAATTTAGCACAGGGCCTGACCAATGCCCAGTAAGTATTTGCTGGAGGGAGAAAGAAAGGAAGGAAGGAAGGATGCATGGATGGATAAGTGGGTGAATGGGTGGGTGGGTGGGTGGATGGATGGATGGATGGATGGGTAGAATGGATGGATGCATAGATGCATGGACAGAGGTTGGATGGACAGACAGTGGATGCAGGGCTATGTCCCCCCTTCCCCCCGTTCTCACCTCCCTGCTGAAGTTCACTTGGTACAGCAGCTCGATCCCCAGCAGGATGCTGACCTGGTGGAACTTCTTGGACACGTTCAGGTGCTTCTCCAGGTCCCGCTTCATCAGCGAGTTCAGCATCCGCCCGTCGACCAGGTGGTTCTGGAAGGCCTGGGAGTACTGGGACAGGCCGATGTCATTCAGCCAGGCCTTGGCCACCCAGTGATGGTCCAGGTCGGCAGCTTTGGACAGGCTGGTGAGGGAGGAGAAGCATAGCCGGAGAGAGATGGGTGGGGAAAGGGAGAAGACACAGAGGGACAGGTGGAAATGGGGCAGAGGTGAGCAGAGATGAAGACAGGTGGATGAAGGGAGGTGGAGAGAGAGAGAAACAGAGAGGAACCCAAAGAGCGGCAAAGGAACAGGGGAGAGACAGAGGAAACAGGAAGAAAGACCCACATTCAAACATGCTGACAGTCAAAGGGACAGTGGCGGAGCAGCAGGGACACGTGCAGCAGGACGCTGCACCCCTAGGGAGCCCCTGCACCCCTCAGCCTGCCGCAGGGTTGCTATAGAAACCCTGAGGCCCACAAAACAGCCGGGCCCATTTCTCCTTGGATTTCGCCCAGAGCCACACAGGGGCTCGTCTTGGAATCAGAATGAAAATCGACATTTTGTTTATGTCAACGCCTTGCTCCTCCCTGCCTATCTCAGATTTCTTCATATCCCGCACAGTGCCACACGCGGAGTAGGTGCACGACAATCGGTGGCCCCGGGGAAGCCGGTCCCGTCGGCTGTCATTCCCTTTTTCGCCACACGGTGACAGCCTCGAAGAAGGAATGAGGACAGCACTTCCCACCTGCGGGGACTCTGAGGCATGACCAACGGTGCTGCCAGTGCCAGGCAGGGGAGCAGCATGGTCTAGGTGGGAGCCAAGAGGGACCAGAGGGGTCGTGATGTGAAAGGGGAACGATGGGCTCACAGAGTCATGCCGCCCTGCTTCCCGGGCCTGAGACCAGGACCAGCATCCTTCCCTTCCCACAGGTAGAAGGGGCGCCCCTTACCCTCTCCCCGCTTGGCTGGTGGAGACTGTGAGAAGGGTGAGAGGCTGGTTCCTGAACGGGCACCCGTCTCTGGGGGTCGCCCTACCAGCCTCCCAAGCTGGAGACCTGGGTGGGATTTTCAGCTCCACCTGACCCGGCCTGCTCCTTCCTCTCCACTGCCCCCTCCAGGTGCCGGTGTCTCCCCCGGACTTCGCCCTCCAGCCAAATTCTCTCTTGCCTCCGTGCCCCCTCCAGTCTGTGTGCAGGCCAGAGCTAGCAGATCAAGCCACCCTCCAGCTGGTGGTCCCGGCTGGTTCTCCCCTGTCCTTCCTTCATTCCGAGGACACGCAGGGAGCAGCCGCTGAGTCCTGTGCTTGGGAGAGATGCTGCCCCATAATGAGCACGTCTTCCCTCGCGACCACTTCCCTGCGTTCTCTGCTCTCATGCTCCCCGTCTCTGGGTGACATCCATGTCCAGGGCTCTGGATGACATGCGTAAGTAAGGACTCTCCAGTCCACATCTCTCCTCTCTTCTGAGTCCCAGAGTCTAACCGCCGTCTTGACATCTCCTGGCTGTCACAGGCATCTCACATTTAATGGGCTCCAATGCCCTGTCCCCTCTCCTGGCAATTCCCGACTCCCTACCATCATCCAGCTCCCCGTCCTCACTTGCTCTGCCTCTTCCCTCCCACACCCCATCCGTGTGTCTGTCCCCTTCTCTCCTTTTTTGGGTTTAAGTCATGACCACCTCTGGCATCGAATCCTGCAACTGCCTCCTGACTGTCCCCCCTGCCCTCCACGCTCCTTCTAATGCGCTTTCCCCATGGCTGCAAGATGGCCTTTTAAATAGATCAATTAGATCTTGTCACTCCTCTGCTTACAGTCCTCCCATGGAGGAATCTTAAATGCATGTCACGAAAAGAAACCAACTTGAAAAGCCTGCACACTGTAAGGTTCCAACCATATGACATTCTGCACAAGGCAAAGCTGTGGAGACAGTGAAAAGATCAGTGGTTGCCAGGGGTTGCGGGGAGGAACGAACAGGCAGAGCCCAGAAGATTTTCGGGGCCGTGAAACTGCCCTGTACGGTGCTGTGAAGGGGGACACATGTCCTCAAACCTGCAGTACCTACAGCGCCACGAGGGACCCCTAATGCGAACTATGAACTCTGGGTGAGGATGACGCGTCAGGGTAGGTTTGACTGTAGCAAACGTTCCCTCCGGTGGGGGCTGTGCTGATGGGGGAGGCCGTGCAGGTGTGGGGGCGGGGGGTACATGGAGAATCTCTGCCCCTCTGTTTGCTGTGAAACCAAAACTGTTCTGAAAGCAAAGTCTTTAAGCAATGAGGGAGAAAACAAAGACGGTTTCCACAGGCAAGATTGAAAGAATCCATCATCAGGGGAGTGAACGCTAAGAAGGGGTAAAGAAATTTCTTCAAGAGGAAAGAAAATAATAACCGTGTGGAAATTGGGACTACGCAGAGAAATCAAAAAGAGAACTCTGGAAATGCTACAACAGAAAGACAGATAACCCAATTCATACATGGACAAAGGACTGGAACAGACATTTCTCCAAAGAAGATACAAGAATATCCAATAAGCACGTGATAAAATGCTCTACATCACTCATCATCAGGGAAATGCAATAAAATGCTACCCCTCACTCCCATCAGAATGGCTATTATCAAAAAAAAAAAAAAAAAAAAAAAAAAAAAAAAAAAAGAAAAAGAAAAGGAAACAAAAAAGAAAAAGAAAAAGAAAAAGAGAAAAGAAAAAGAAAACACGTGCTGGGGATGTGGAGAAATCGGAACCCTCGTGCACAAAATTTACATTTTGTGGGAATGTCAAATGGTGCAGTCGCCATGGCAAACAGTATGGGGGTTCCTCAAAAAATTGAAAATAGAATTACGATGCGATCCAGCAATTCCACGTCTGATAGACCCAAAAGAACTGAAAGTCGGATCTTGAAGAGGGAGTTGTGCCTCCACGTTTAGAGCAGCATTATTCACAAGAGCCATCAGCAGATGAACGGACAAGCGAAACGTGGTCTATACACGCAATGGGATCTCTTATTCAGCCCGATAAAGAAAGGAAATTCTGCAGAATGCTACAGCGTGGATGAGTCTTGAGGACTATGTAAACTGGAACATGTTATCTATCTATCATCTATCTATCTATCTATCTATCTATCTATCTATCTATCTATCTATCTATATATGAAAACAGAAGCACAAAGGCAGGAGACGGAAATCCTTCGGGGAGCCTCATCAGGTCTGATCGCCCCCTCCCATTCTGGGCTCGGGCTGGGGGGCTGGGGGGCTCCCTCTCCCCCAGCCTCTCCCGGCACCTTCCAGCCCTGCCCCTCACCCCCAGGCCTCACTGTGCAGAGGTTTGCTCTGACTCTGCTGCCTAACGCTGCTCCCCGCAGCCTGAGCCATGCATGTGCCACTAAATATCTTCTTCAAAGCACTAAGCGCAGGTGGAACTTGACAATCAATTGATCTGAGCAAAGGGACTGGGTTCTCTGCTAGACAGACTGCCTGGTGCTTGGCTCGTGGCAGACACTTCATTGGAAGGAGGATGATGGGAATGCAGAGTGGGGTCCGGGCCTCGCTCTCCCTCCTCCGGGCCCTCAACCACCCAGAAGCACTGGGTCTGCCCCAGCGGCCAGGGCTTCCTTGTCTCCCTGTCCCCAGGCCTGTTCTGCACCCCCCCGCCCCCGACTCTCTTCATCTGCTCAACTCCCACAAGACGCTGCTGAGATATCCCTCTCCCTGATGCCTTGGGGAACTCTCGTGCTGGGTCAGGGTCCTCTCTGAGCCCAGAGCCTCCTGGAGTCCCACCCCTGCACCTGTCACCTGGATAATTGCTGCTCACCTGGCCAGATGCCCACTAGACCGTCAGCTCCTGGAGGGCAGGATTGGGGGTGGCATATCTAGGAACACCCAGGGGCCCCACCTGGCTCAGAGTTAAAGCTCAACAGCTTCTGTTTGATGATCCGATGCTTGGGAGACAGAGCAGGGCTGGGTGAGTGGGATGTTGGCTCTGCCCAGCTGGAGTCCCTGAACTGGGACCTTCTGGCTCAAGACCAGCTCCTCTCTGGGATGAAGAGCACCTGGGGAGACCCCCTCCCAGGGGGGACCCCCTTCCAGCCCCTCTAGTGCCTGCTCCAGCTTTGTTACTTCAGGGGGACCCTTCCCAGGCCCAGCCATCATTGCCCTCTCTCCTGGGCAGGAATCAGAGCTCACAGCCCCCTGAATCAGATGCCACTGGTCCAGGGCCGTCACTGCTGGGGACCGGAATGACTCCTTTCCGGCCTGAAGGAAAGGTTTGCTCAGCAAATCAGTGGTGCAGCTGGATGTGGGGTGGAGGCTGGGAGGGGCGCCTCGCTTACCCGGCTGGAGAGAGAGGCCCATTTATAATCAGCAAAATCTAGCTGCACGCCGACGATTAATACACTCCTGCCCTTCCAGGCGGCTCTCTTTTCATTAAAGCTGTCCCCACGGGGCCTCAGCTTGGCAACTCTCTCCCAGCTGTTGGTCTGAGTGATTGGAAGCACCCACGTCGAATACAGTGCATGACCTTGACAGTAATTCAGACATTTTACAAAATTTGACATGTCTCCTCCCTACACTGGGGTAGCTTAGACCATGAAGTCCAAGTTCATAGATGTAGGGATCGTCTAGGTTGTTACTCAACACAGGAGAGGCCGTGCCAGCTCTGAGACCGTGCACCTCTGCACCCCAGTTTCCTCATCTGTAAAATGGGGCCAATCAGGCTGGCCTCCCGGAGATGTGAAGACCAAAAGAGGTAAGAGAAGGGGAAACCTTAGCATAGGCTCTGAGACACATCGTGTGTTCCATAAATAGGATTAAAAAAACCCCCAAAAACTTGACTGTTGTTCACACAAAGGCGACAGGATTGTAGGAAGTGAATTGACTTCACAGTGCGATGTTTTGTCGTGTGACTTTGCGCCCAGGACTTCTCTGGGGCTCACCTTCTCCCTCTTTAAAATGGGGGTAAGAACGTCTATCCTGCCCTGATGTTGTGATGGTTGAGTAAGATCATGTCCATAAGGTGACAGGTGGTGGTGGGGCCGGTGCCGGTGGATTTTGCTGTCAGTGTTTTATAATAAGGGGAACTTGGCCCAGGAGGGCAATGTCACACCCAACGTGACACAGGATGTGTTCTTGATGATGACCCCACTGGGGTTCCTACCCTAGAGTCCATGTACCCCTAAAGGTTTTTGTGGGTGGGTCAGAGGGTCTCAGCATGCAAAGTTATGAAGTTTTGAAGATTTCTTCTGGGAAAATTGTCAGAAATTGTTATTAGATTCTCCAAGGGGCCATGATCCCCCAAAGTTAAAGAACTGCTGTGCTAACTTACCGTCCTTCACTTCCTAGGTGGAGGAACTGAGTCCCAGCGAGGGCAAGGTCACAGGGCCAGTTAGAGACAGGCCAGATTTCCACAGGGAATGGATCCCTCGAATTAAGGCCCCTCCTTCTGCAGGAAGCCCTGTGCGTGCCCCGAGCTGAGCACAGGACCCTTCCAGACCTGCTTCCAGCTCTCATAATTTTTAGAAAGTCTTTCGCATCTGGCTGGCTGCTGATTTGAACCCACCCCATAGAACCTGTGCTCCTGGAGGGTCTCGGGGTCTGCCGTGTTTCGGGGGAGCTTGGGCAGAGATCCCACATTCCTGAGAGGTGAAGCAGGCAGCCCCACCCTGTCCAGTGAACACAGGCAAGGTCCTGATGCTCGGCACCTCCTCGCTCTGCTTGCTCTCGCCTGCCACCTGAGTTCCCGATCCAGCCTCTTCCCATTTATTTCCTGCCACTTCAGAATGATGCCAAGGACCCCATCCAGGACGCACATAGACCTGGTTCTCCTGTTTTCAAACCTGCTCGATTTCCCACTGGCTCCCTCTTTTTTGAATCCACAAAGCTGCTTCTGCAAATAGCAGCACCCACCACCGGGTCTGATTAATTAACTGCACAGAAATGATGGGGAAACCAGTGAAGGGGATAATTATGCAAAACACGAGTGCTTGTTCCTTCTTTCCCCTCCACACTCTGAGCACTTGGGGTGGGGGGGGCCCTTTCCTCTTCCCTGGAGCTGCTTGGTGAATGAGGGCCCCCCAACAAGTCCTGCCCACAAAAGGTCAGGGGAAAGGCAGGCAGGAGGTAGGCCGGGGTGGGGGGTGGTACACACAATGGGGGCAGAGTGGCCTCGAGGGGGACACACCTGATGGGAGGGACGTCTGGCCATTTGCTGGTGTGCTTGCTGAAAGAAGGCCCCTCCCACCCGGTCTGATCATGTCCATTTTCCTTCTCTGTCCCATTCTGCTTCTCCCCGCCTTACGCTGTCTTCCCTCGCCCTGGAATGCTAAGAGCTGAGGCTGGAGGTGCAAGTAGGCAGGACAGACATTTTGGCTCAATTCCCAAGTCCTCTCGGGCTGGCCCACCCTTGGAGATAGAGGAATTCTGGGGGCACATGAGGCCCCCTGACTCGTACATTGGGGCGATCATGGGCTTTTTGGGCCTCATTCATTCCCTGTTCTCCGTGCTTCCCTGGGCAGGTGGCCCAGAGTGGGCCTGGGGTGGGCCTGGGTCTCCCGGCCGGTGGCGTCCAGGACCATTTTATTCACATCCCCTTCATTCATTCCTCACCCTTGGCCCGGCCTATGGTGCCACGGTCCACCCTGCCCGTGTGATCGGCGGTCTCCAGGGAACCTTCCTTCCTCTCCTGGGTGGCCGCGCCCAGGCGGGGTTCCCAGGGGTGCGGGCTCACCTCCTGCCAGCCTCGGCGTCCCGGTAGTCCTCGATGGCCAGCCGCAGCTTGCGCCGGTGCAGGGAGCTGCACACCCCCAGGCCCAGCTCCAGGTCCTCATCGCTGAGACTCAGCAGCACCTGTTCCCCAGGGAAGGGAGGTTTGGGGGATGGGCACCCAAGGCCTCCCAGGACCACTGAGAGGTGAGCCACAGAGGGGCCTGCTGGGGGGGGCTGCCTCTCTCCGTCTCTCTGTCTGCCTTCCATGCAGTTAGGGCAGAGCCCCTGGGCATCTAGGGGTTCCAGGGGGTGGGTGGACCACCATCCAGGCCAAAGAGCCCTCTGGTCGAGTCCTGCCTCCCTTCAGCCAGGTGAAGGAAGGCTAGTCCCATCTTAAAGATGAGGATGCTGAGACTCAGAAGGGCTGCGTGCCTTGCTGGGGAGACATGACGACTCACTGGGAACACTGGAGCCTGAACCAGGTCCACTGGCTCTTAGATGACGTCCCCACTAACGCGGAGGATTGGGGGTGGGTAGAGCTGACGGGAGGGCGAGGGAGGCCTTTCCACCGGGGGGCCAGAGGTGCCCTACCTTCCCACTCTTCACGTTCTCCGCGCAGGCCTTGACGTACATGGGCATGGCCATGACCACCTCCAGCCAGGCCTGCACGGCGCCGGCCTTCCAGTGGGACATGGGGGTGGTCCTGACCAGCTCCACCTGCTGCAGCCGGTCCACCTGCTCCTCGCCCTCCGACAGGCTGAGGCTCTGCCTCGTGGGGCTGCACTGGCTGTCGGAGTCTGCAACACACAAGCGTACAGGGCCCTGCGATGGAGGGGGGATGGGCAGACTGCACCCCTGAGTCTGCACCCCCGGGGTGCAGGCTCGCCTCCCCCTCACCATGCATTTCTTCTTTTTAAAATCGATATGGCTTTTGCTCCATTTCATCACCTCTCTCCCCGATTCCAAAAGTAATCTATGCCCCCCCCCATACAAAGAAAAGAAGGTTCAAGACTTCATCCAGAAAAAGAGTAAAAATAAAACAGAAAGTGGAAATCACCCCAAATCCCACACGCTCAGAAACAGCAGCTGCTAGGATTTAGCTAAATATTCTTTGGGATACACAAATGCCCACGCGACAAACACACGCAGACCCACACACGACACCATGCGCTCCGTTGTGTGACACGCTCTTGTCATCTACACTACGGGGACACCGTCCCTCTCAGGAGAGACCTGTCATACCTCCGACTGCACGGGACTCATTGGGTGCACGCTCCGTGATTTACTTCGCTCACCTCCCGCCGATGGGCAAGGGTCGTCCCCCATTTTTCACGGTCGCAAACAATGCAGTGGCCGTCATCACGGGGCAGCGGGGTGGAGGCCTATTGTCTTAGGGGACCTGGGGCCCCAGCTCTATTCCTTAACACACCGAAGCCTGTTTCTGCCGGGTCCTCCCAGACAGAAACAGGGCTCACCTCCCAGCATCGCCCACACGTGTTCGTCCGTCTGTGCTTGCCTGCGTCCACACCTGCTAAACGTGCCAAGTTCAAAGTGCACAGACTCAACCGAGGCGGGCAAAGAACCTCTTCCTTTGTCTGAAGCAAGGTTGGATAAAAACCCGACACACGCAGTACCGTGAGAAAAGACAATTATTAAAAGATAAGCCTGATTAGGAAGGGCCTACCCATGGCGTATGTCATAGGTCATAATGATGGAGAAAATCCTTATCTGTCATAACGGGTTTGAAACCCTCACAGGTGTTGGCCGTTACGGAGCTGGGGAGCCAGGAAAAATGAAGCTATTTCTCCTTTGCTCTGTGCCTTTGTATATTATCCAAGTTCCAAAAAGAAACAGGTGTACATTTACAATAGAAATCGGAAACATTTAAAACTAGGGACCAGTACGCACAGTTACCGATGGGAGTTTATCTGAAGGAGCAATGCTCCATTCACGTGTTAGAAAGTATGCCGCTGAGAGATCTGTCACAGCAGAATATTTTGACATGAGAAAATGGTCCCGATCTATTGCCAAGTGAGAAAAAGCACACTACAGGCCAGCAGGTGCAATGTGACCCCAACTATATTTTTAAAAATTATATTTAAAAATTGTATTTTTAAGAATTATAATTGTATATATGCATACATAAATTTATATACACATATAAAATACTACATGGATAAATGTTGAAAGTCTTTCCACTGCAAAGGGGGGATGGGTAACTGTGCATGAGGGAGTGTGTGTGAGTGTGTGTGAGTGTGTGCGTGTGAATGGGCACGTGTAGTTGCTCGAGAGGATTTGCGTCTGCATGCTTTCCTGTTTCCTATATTTTGTTTATTGACTATATTACCTTTAAAATTGATAGAAAGAGCCCGCAGCCTGGAAATCTTCCTTTTTCAAGGCACCAAGCCTCGTCCTTCACCTGGTTCCTTCACCTCCCTCCATTTAAACTCCTCGGACAACTTTTTAAAAAAGGCGGCAGCAGCTTGGCGCCCGCACACTTCTCCCTCGCCCCAGTTCCACCGAAACCTTTCTCGCCAGCACCTGGGGGCATCTAACTGCCCAGCTCCGAGTCCTTCAGAGGCCACAGCCACCTGGCCTGGAAGAAGCCACCCTCAGTCCAGAAAAGCGCTGTAGGCATGATGCTTGTGCCTCAGTTTCCACTTCTGTAAAGCTGGCCTGACACCTGACTCCTCGGCCGCGTCGCCCAGGGGCCTCAGTGACCAGATATCGAAGTTGAACAGACCTTGACTTTGGGTAATTTTCTTTATGGCTCGAAGCCTCGGTTTTCCCATCTATAAAATGGGTATAATGGCATCTACTTCCTATGATCATTACAAATTCTGAATGTGAAGCCATAGTAGGCGCTCGGCCAAGGGTGCCTCCCCTGGGGCTTGGGCACTTCTGGCTACACCTAGCATTCAGCTGTGGTTGCCTCAGTCCCACTGCGTTTCTGGGATGAAACCTGGCTCGAATTTAGCTCAGGTGTTTAGGGAGGGAACCCATTCCCACCTGTTGTCAGTCGCACCTGGGCAGAATGTCCCGGCTTGACTCTGGCCTGGGCCAGGTGAGACCGGCAGGGCTGTCCGCGAGGTGAGGGGTGGGTTTGTGTGCTCTGTGCCAACGGGGGCGGAGGGTGTGTTTGCAGCGCCTGGCTATGTCTCCCCAAGTCAGGGAGCTAAAGGGGCCTGGGGAGGGGAAGGGCAGGAGAAGATGGACAGCAGGAATCGAGAGAGAGAGAGAGAGAGAGAGAGCGCGAGAGAGAGAGAGAGAGAGAGGGAGAGAGAGACTCACAGAGTGAGACTCAGGAGAGCGAGCTACAGAAACAACAAATACAAAAAGATAAACAAGGAGAGAGTGAGTGGAGGGTAGAGAGGGAATGACAGATAAGTGGAGAGACGCCCCCCGCCCCCCAAAGGCAAACTTCCTGGGTGAGCGTTTTCCCGAGCATCACGTGTCCCTGTGAGTGTGCGGGTTATCCTGTGGCTAACAGGCCTCGGGCCTGTGAGTGGGAGCTGGCTTTCCATTTCAGGTTATTTATGGACTCCGGGCTCGAGGAATGCCAGAGGCCAAGCCGAGGTCACATGAGCAAACCACACATTCTGGTTTCTGAGAAAAGACAACTCTTCACCACCCCCATCTCCTTCACCCCACTGCCCAGGACTGAACTCCAGGGAGATGACGCTGCAGTAGGGCCGAGGAGCGGGGTAGCCTTTGGGGTCAAAAACCATTAATTAAAGGCAATTTCCCAAATGCAGGCATAATGGTGCCAGATTATACGTCTGCGTTTCCATCAATCCTGCCTTTTATTTCCACTGTCTCGGCCCTGACAGTGGGAATAACTCATATTTATCATCTGGCTTGTTAAAGAAAATCCTTCACGGAAACCTTGAGGCACCGAGGTGGGCATTGGAATAAGAGAGACCTGGGGTGAAGGTCACTCTGCTGCTCGCCAGCCAGATGACCGTGAAGGAGGGAAATCGTTTTACACGTTCTGGGCTTTGCTTTCCCCAGCTGTGGAATGGGTGGTCATTACGGCTCATCTCACAGGCCTGCGTGAGGACTGAGTGAGATGATTATGAGGCATATGATACACTCCGCCTGGGCTCCGGCATCCAGCAGGTGCTCAATGCCTGCGGAAGGCCTCTGGCCTCTGCTGGCTCGTGTCACTCACAGCCTAGACCCCCTCTGTCCAGTGTGGTAGCTGCAAGCCTCACGTAGCCTTCGAGCACTGGCGAAGTGGCCGGGACATATTCAGAAGTGCCGACGGTATAAAAAGCCCTGGAGTTTGAAGACTTGGCACAAAAAGAGTAAACCATCTCATTACTAACATTTACACTGATCCCGTATCGAAATGGTAATATTTTGGGTGTATCGGGTTAAATAAAGTGCATCACTGAAATTCATTTCACCTGTTTCTTCTTTTTCCTTTTCAGTGCGGCCACTAAAAAGTCGAAAATTATACACGTGGCCTACATTCTGTTTTTACGGGACAGAGTTGGTCTGGATGGAAGAGTTTGTTTGTTGGTTTGTTTTCTCATTTGATTTTTTCCCTCCCTTCAGCTGGGTTGGAGGCCAAGCACCCGATGTTCCTGTTTTTGGTTCTGTGGTTCTCAAGGTGTGATTCTGAGCCCAGAGCATCAGCTGCGCCCGGGAAGCTGTTCGAAGTGAAAATTCCAGGGGCCCAGCCCAGATTGAAACGACCTCGGGGGGCTGGGCCCAGCAATTTGAGTTTTAACAAGCGCCTCTCCCCCAGGGGATTCGGGCACGTGCCGGATGTGGACTTCTTTTTATTTATTCGGGC
Source organism: Cynopterus sphinx (assembly GCA_030015415.1). Classification (NCBI taxonomy): domain Eukaryota; kingdom Metazoa; phylum Chordata; class Mammalia; order Chiroptera; family Pteropodidae; genus Cynopterus; species Cynopterus sphinx. The sequence goes on from CM057387.1 coordinate 122,182,851, forward strand.
TGATATAAGTTGTGCTTTCTGTATATCGGAATATCCTTGACCATTATCTCTTAAAATATGATCTCCGTTCCCTTGCCTCTTTGCTTCCTTCCAGGATTGGACTGTCTGTCCTTTCCATCTGCCCTGGCTAGAGACACTCTTTAATGATGACCCCTGAAAACTCACCTGACATATCTGATCTAACGAAACGGTGTTGATCAATATCTCACTCCCACAGAACTTCCTGTGATGATGGAAATGTATAATGTACACCGTGCAAGATGAAAGCTGCCAGCCACAGGTGGCTGTGAACATTTAAAACGTGGCTGGTGCACCGGAGGAATTGAGTTTTAAATTGTATTTAATTTCGATTAATTCAGACGTGAGCTTTCATTGCTATACACGGCTGGTGGCTCTTGCGGTGGACCAGAAAACTCTAATTTCTCCCTCCTCGTGTTCAATAACTTACCTCTCTGCATTACATTCTGGGTAATTTCCTTGGACCTATTTTCCAGTTTTAAAATTTTCTCCTCAGCTATTTAGTCTGCTGTTTAACTCATCCTTTGATTTTTTTAAAAACACTACCAACTACATATATTTATGTTTATATTTACATTTATATTTACATTTACATTTATATTTATTATTATTTATTTCTAAAATTTCTATTTGGTCATTTTTAAAGTTTGCTTGGTCTTTTTAGATCATCTCTTGTTTGCTTATGTCTATGATTTCATCTTAAGTTTTTTTAAATATTGCAGACATATTATCTTGTATTTGGTATTGATAACTACTGTGCCTGCAAGGCCTTGGAGGGTCTAAATTTTCTGTTTGCTTCTGCCGACCCGAACGCATGCCAAACTCTTATCTTATGGGAATCTTTAGGATCTAAATAAACAGATGCTTTCCTCCAGAGGGGGTTTGCTGGCCCCTGCTGGGGAGGGGGCAGGTAGGAAGTAAGGACGACACCTGAGAGCAGGGACCACTTCATTGTCCCCTGGGAGAACGACCGGTTCTATTCCTTCTCTTTGTCACACCCCAAGGCTTCCTCCCCTGGTAAGGGTCCTGCTGTCAGCATCTGTCCCCAGGACAGACCCCCCCCGCACCCTGTCTTTGCATTTGGTTATCACTCCTGTTCTGGTGTCAGCCCACAGGTTTTTGGTTTTGGATGGGGAGGGGTGACTTGGGGAGTCCCCTTACTTTAGGTGAGGCCAGCAATGCATTAAAAAGTGTGTTCTATTCCAGATGTGGTGGTCTTGTCGAGGGAGGCCCTTCAGAGTCTGCCTCCCTCCACACCACCCCCAGCAGACACCCCTCCTGCCATGTGCACCCAGCGCTCGTCACGTTCTGCGGACACGGCCGGTACGTGGGTTTGTCCATCTGCTCTTCCACAGAGGCAGCCCCTAGGTCAGCGGTCAAGTCTGTCCACCTCCTTATTAGCCAGGCCTGGTTCCCGGGGATGCTCAGTGCCGTCAGCGGTGGCACACGCCCTCTGGCCCACACTCACGCGCTCACCCCTAATCCAGATCCATTCCCGCACCGCGCGTCCCACGGCTGAGAATTAATTGAGGGTTGAGTAGTTATTTGATTAGTGTCTGTGCCTCCCACCAGCCTGCAGACTTCACGGGGGCAGGGACTGGGCCTGAGTGCTGTGTAGGTCTCTCAGGTACCTAGCAAGGCCTAAGGCCTTGTTTAACAACCGGCTCTTGGATTTTAAAAAACTGTTTTGGTTTGTGGCATTTTTTGCCTGTCCATGGCCGATTTCAGTGAGGCCAGCCCACGGCTGTCTGGAACAGAAGGGGTGTGATAATTTTGGTTAAGAAAAGGCAGAAAGGGAGGGAAGGAGAGAGGGAGGGCGCAGGCTCACCTTCTGCCAACCCTGACTCCTTTGGGCCACATCAGGCTGCTTGTGGTTTTGTGGTTGCATCTAAATGGCAGGGCCTCGTGACCTTGGCACTGCCAAATGACATCTGGGCTGGATAATTCTCTGCCATGGGGACTGTCGTGGAGATGCTTCGCCGGAGTGCTCAGTCACAACTCCTACGAAACGTGTTCGAAAGACAGGCCTCGGCATGCAGGCCAACCGGCCCAGACGACACGGGTCAGACAGCATCAGGTCATCAGCTGTGTGGCTGCTGGGGCGACAGCGGGACCCCAGGCAGGCCCCGCCACGCACATACAACACCGCTGACGCCAGGGCCAAGCGGGCCCTTTGGAGGCCCTGAGCTGAAGAGCTGACGGCACTCCCATCCCCACGTGTCCCTCCACATACATTAAACCATAAAGTGCAGAAAGTCCCACAGAGCTCTGTGTTTACCATCGGTAATTCCTTTATGCTTAAAAAAAAGAAATCACATACTTTCCTTTCCCCTCGTTTTTGGCGCCACTGCCTCGCAAGGACCTAAGCTGTTGCTCTCGGTGACTGTCTCCTGGCCTGAAAGCCCCTCCCCCCCACTGCCCCCAACCTCAGAGGGCACCCTCCTTCCTGCCACCCCTCCTCCCGACACTGAGAATCTCCCCAGTTGTCAGGGAGTTGATTTCGTGGAGCTGGCAGGGCCCCCCCACCTGCTCCGCACTCCCCTCCCAGGTAGATGCTTGGCGAGCGTTTCCTAATTTTACAGATGAAGGAGGGAGATGCCCAGCAGAGCCTCGGGGAAGGCAAACACTGTTCTCCAGCGACAGCTACTGTATGATTTAAAACTGCATGCCCGAACGTTCCTTTGTCATTCTTGCTAAATGCTGAGGAGCACCCACATTTGGGAAGTCGTTCTTAGGGTCTCCCCTGCAAGAGAAGTCTCCCTGAGCATCCCCACACCTACTCCTCTTCCCCGGCCAACCTCTCCACCGTGGGGGAGCGAGAAGCTAGAGGGGATCTTTAAGCAGCGGCTGTGGCAGGAAAACAATTCTGCACACGCCCACGCAGAGATGTGCCAGTCTGCGGCGGCACGGCCACTGGAGGCAGAGCCGGGAGCGAGGGTTCGGTATGGGGTTTGGGCCCCAGCTGCAGCCTGGCTGCCTCCCACCTGCGTTTGCCATCTGGGCTCTTCCCTTCTCTGACCCGCCTAGCTCCCCTGTGGGCCTGCAGACACCTCAGGTTCCTCCTTCTGGCCCAGCTCAGCCTGCTTCCACACCCCGCGTGGACTGCGGTCACTGTGATGGCCGTCAGACCCTGCCCGTTTGCTCACTGGGACCTGGGGACAACCACCAAGTCAGACCCATGGGCCTCTGGCTCACGGCGAGGCGGTGCCTTCCCCGAGACCACACTGAAGCGTTGATGCAAACTGTCCAGCCTCCCACCTCCCTCCCAATGCCTCCGGCCACCTCAGGGACGTCTCCTGCACCAGTGGTGAGTGACTTCTTTTCGGCTCAGAGGCCAATCTCAGAACAGCAAAGAGGTTTAGGAGCAGATTTACTTAATTTCCTTCAAAACGAAGAGAGCCTTGGTGGGCCCCAGGGTGGGGCATTCTTACAAGAAAGGTCAAGGAGGAAACCGGCACTCGTCTTGGCTTGTGCAATCACAGTATGTGGTGGTGGCAGCAGCTGGGGCGACGGTCACCGTTCGCTCACGGCCACCAACGCCGGTCTTGAATCCGTTAGTATGCTTAGTGGAGCCTCCACACGGACCAAATGTCCTAGGAAGTTTACGCCAATTTGGTAAAATAAGCCTCCCCTCCCCTGTCACATGACACCCTTTCGTGACACCCTCCGCTGCCTCCCTCGAGGACAAGAATTTTGGACACGGGACCACTAAGACTTATTCTAATTTTATCAGCTTCATTCCTGTCTGCCTGGAACGTGGTGCAGTGCAATAGCCTGTTGGACTCCAATTCTTATCCCTGTTCTATCCCTGACTACGTCTCCTTGGGCTATTTATGTCACCTTTCTGAGCCTCAGTTTCCCCATCTGTAAGACTGAGACAATAGTACGCACTTCGTGTGATTTCGGTGAGGACAGTGTTAGGGTAATTTGTGTCCTCTTATTGCTTGTGTCTGTATCCTCAGGCCTGAGCCCTCGACTTAGCACATACGAAGTGGTCAGTCAGCGTTTGTCGAATGGCTTAACGAGTGTGGGTAAAGGTCCTACACGCGCCCGGCCCAGTAAGCACTCCACACATGTCAGCCAGTCTCATTGCACTCTTCTCTCCCGGCTTGGGCCACTCTTCTCTTTTCCCTAGAAGCCAGTCTTTGTCCTCAGCCCGCTGCCTGACACCCTCTTCGTATCCCTGGGCCTCCAGGTCCCTGCTGTCTCCACACTGATGACTGTTCACCCTCCTGGAATTCCTGGGAGAGTGTGCAGTCACCCTTTTGTCAGGCCCATCAGCACCTCACTTCCCACCCTCTCAAGTTTCGAGTCCCACGGAGCCTGGCCAAGTCCACGAGGAATGGTTGAATCACGTGGCTGGGCTGAGCCCTGCAGCCCTGGCTGTAGGGACCTCCTGGGGCCGGGTGGCCTCGGGATTCCTGGGCTGACTCCAGGGTTCCAGGGGCAGGTCCACGGCTGCCCCCCAGACACCCCGAGGCCTGAGAACACTGCTCTGGGTTCAGGACTGAGTGTGGTCCCCCTGCTGCCCGGCCGTCCAGGAGGGACTCTGGGGACGGAGGACATGTACCCAATTGAGATGGGTGCCTGTGGCCAGGCAGGCCCATGGGACTCTGATCGGGGGAAAGGCAAGGCCTGCCAGGGCCGGACGGGCTGACAGAGAGAATCAGACTGGAGGCCATGGGGCTGGTGGCCAAGACACAGACCAGGGCATGGAATTTACTTTCCCTAAAACGCCCCCCACCAAAAACGAGTTGCCCATCTTAAAGAATTAGGGCAGATGACATGACATTTTTGGCTTCTCTTGAAAAAAATAACAACAGGCATTCTGGAAAAATCCTGGAGCCCAGCACGGGCACTCCCCTTAGCTGCCCCGCGGCACCCACTGCACCCACTCGCCTGAGGCCTCTGGGTTTGCGACGGGTGACTGGTTTGCATGTGCCCCACACAGAGCTGGCTCATGGGAGTGACAGGAAGGAGGGTCCCGGCCATCGTCACCCACAGTGCTCTTTGCGGTGGGGTCGTGAGAACTGATCTAAAACAGCAGCGAGTGAAACTCATTCCCGCTGGTGTGGGGGCCTCAGAGACCCGTTCCACAGCTGGAAGAGTGGAACTAGGTGCCCATCAGCAGGGGACACAAGGCACAGCCGGGCCCCCCGGTCTGTATTCTATGTCCCCGACCCACTCTTCCTCTCGTGGGAGTCTCCTGCAGCCTGAGCGAGCAGCTGCGGTGTGCCTGGCACGTCTATGCATCATTGCAGCAGCCCTGGGACCCAGGCGATAATATCACCATTTTACAGAGGGGGAAACTGAGGTTCAAAGGGGCTAGCTTAGGGTCACACAGCTAAGTGATCAAACCCGAAGAGCGGGGTCCAAAGCCTGGGTCTTTCCTCGATACTCCTCCCTCTATTGCTTCTTTTTCTTTCTCTTCTCTCTAATTCTGCCGGGTTCAGGCTGCTGCCGCTAAAATGAGTTTGTGTTTCTTGCACATACAGGAAAAGACCAAGAAGCTTGGGGACGGTTCACACACCCGAGCCGCAGTCGGTTCGTAGATGGCCGTCAGGTTCCCTGTGGTGTGCAGAGAGCCTCCTCCCCACCACCACAGCTCTGGGCCCTGCAGTGACAGCTGTCAGAGGTGGCCTTCTCCCTCCCGGGCTCACGTACCCTTGACCACAGATGCCATGCCACCCCCAGAGACACCGGCCTCCTAACGAGGAAGGACGCTGGCACTGTGCGGGTCTGGAGCCAATCTGGATGTGACTCCAACCTCGCTGGCCCGTCCCAGGGAAGCAATTAGGCAGCTCAGAGCCGGTGGGGTGACAGGACAGGTGGGCCCAGAGGCCTTGTCAGGATGGGGTGCCCATTCCCCTCCCTGCCACAGGGCCTTGCGGCCATGGGCTCAGCCCCTCTGCCTGCACCTGGGACCTGGGACAGCAGCAAAATGAGTGAACACCCTGGGATCGGCAGTTCCCTGCCACCAGCTGGGGCCCTTCCGCCTTCTGCAGATGCTACACACCGACTCGGGTTCTTTCTGAGCAAAGGGGAGGCGCACATAGAGACAGACTCCACCTGGACTCATACCTGGCTCACCTCTCCGCATAAAGCACACAGAAACCCCCCATGAGCCACAGGGCCTTGGCATGCCTACGTGACATCAGGGATGTGGTACCTGATAAGAACCACTGACTTAGAACCTCCAAGCACAGAATAAAGCAGGCCGAGGAAGGCACCCATCCCAGCGTCTCTCAGAGGGTGCTCCGTGGAACTCGATAGAAAGGCGTAGCTCTGTGGTCAGTCGAGTTTGGGAAACACGAGGTGGAAAAGAGTGAAATGCTTTTCTTCACTGCAGAACTTGTCAGAGCCTTGAAAAGCCAATGGGACATCTTGCTCTCTGACTAAGGGTTGGACACTAACGGGATCTGTCATCTCTAAGGGTTGGACACATTACGCATTGTTTCCAAAACTCACTGACATGGGGATTTTTTTTTTTCCAGCTGAACCTTGCGGTCTGTGGCAGCCTGGGAACACTAGCCCAAGAATCAGGAGCCCCGGGCTGAGCACCAGCTCGGCCACCAACGCCCTGTGTGGCGTGGGCAAGCACCTTCCTGCAATAGGAGGGGCGTGGGGGAGAGGCCACTGAGCGCCCTCTCAGCACTCAAGCTCTTGGGTTACCAGGTAGCAAATACCATGACTGAGGTTCGAACCCAGAGCGTCTGTGCAGAATCCACACTCTTAACCTTGACCCTAGTCTGCCTGTGAAGCAGCATTATAAACTGTAGGGAGCTGTGACCGGGAGGGGCATTGCTCAACCGAGTCTCACTGTGGTTCATCAAGGGGACGTGCATGGCCTCCTGGGTCTCTGGACCTCGGCTTGCAGGCTTTCAGAAGCTGGGGGGGCCTGTGAGCAGCCCCCGCTTTCCTGTTCTGCCAGGATTGAACTCCCTCTCTCTGATGGGGAGAAGGGGTGAGTGGGGAAGTCTGGGGGTGCCCATGCAGAGTGACTTTTCCATAATGTAGGGGGCATGCAGGAGGCAGCCCCTGCCTCCTCCCATCCTGGAGGCCCTTGGGGGTGGGGGTGGGGTGCTGAGACATGACCTAACAGACACTGCAGACCCTTCGTTCAAATGAAATCACAGCATTGGGCTGGAGGGCAGCAGTTGTGACAGGGGAGGTGGCCTGGGGACTCGTAAGACTCCACAGGCCACGGGTGGGTTAACCGATGTCCTGATCTGTTTTTAGAGGGAGCCTGAGGCAGCGAGGGGGACCCATGTGCCCGAGGTCCCGCAGTGAGACTGGCCCAGCTGGGCACTGCGAGTCCAGAGCCAGGATGTACTGTGCTGAAGGCCACGGGCTTCTGGGGTGGCGAGGGCCGGGCCACCTCCAGAGTCCAGGAGCAGGGTCTGCACAGAGCCCTGCTGTGCCCCTCGGCAGTGGCTCCCCGCCAACGGACCCCCCAGATCATGACTTGGGCAGACTTGCTGCCAATTAAGGGTGCATCAGCCGGTGTCCATGGGCCACCATTGGCCGCAGGCCAAGGCCAGCAAGCTCCCCAGTGCTCAGCAGAGATCTTGGTCAGCCACGGGCCGGGCGGGGTCTGAGATGGTGGACATCACATCCAGAACTTGGGCTTCCCCCATTTCGACTCCCGCCCCTGCTACTTCCTAGCTCTGTCCTCTAAGAAGATTGGGGAACCTCTCTGTGACTCTGACTAACAGGGGTACCACCGCAGGTTTCCAGGGAGCAGCAGATGCTCACACCACGTCAGTCCCCTTTGTTCTGCTCAAGGGGCCCAGCGAGGCCCCTGGCCGCTGGCTGCCTTGGAGGCAGCCTGGGGTCTTGCTCGGTGTGGTTCCTCCCTCCCTGGGGGACCCTGGAGCTACCCCAGGAGGGTGGCCTCCACCTACCTTACGAAGGCACGTTGGGAAGCTTCCCAACGGCGCGTCTGTGCTAAAACCCGCAGGCGGGACGGGATGCTGCCCTCGGCCTTGCAGAAACTTGCAACTGAGCCCATGGGGGGAGCTTGCTCCCCCAGGCCTTCTGACTCGGTAGGTGGGAGAGGGAGCCTGGGAATCTGAGTCATTAAAACTCAAGGCTTGGTCAAGTTGGATGACCACTGAGCTACGTGTGGTTCTCAAACCCCTTTTGTTTTCTTCCCCTCGGGCTCGCTTTTTCTTTTCTATCATGGGACCCTCCTGATGGACTCTTGGTCCAGTGAGCAACGGATAAGAGCTTCTGGCTGAAGAGCGGAGCCCGGCCTTTTCATTTTTCCACCAGCTACGGCAAGCTCTTAAGGCAGCGGTCCCCATCCTTTTTGGCACCAGGGACCGGTGCTCCTGAGAGACTAACGCCTGATGATGTGAGGCGGAGCTGAGGCGGTGATGCTAGCGCTGGGGAGCGGCTGCAGATACAGGTGAAGCTTCGCTCACTCGCCCACTGCTCACCTCCTGCTGTGTGGCCTGGTTCTTAGCAGGCGACAGCCAGTACCGGTCAGTGACCTGGGGGTTGGGTGGGAATCCCTGTCTTAAGGGACCTCTGAGGAACCCCAAGCATGAACCACAATTTGCAAACTTCTGCTTATTCCCATTTCTTCCTCTCTGGGGCGGGGAGACCGAGCCCCCAAAGAGCTAGCCTGCGCAGGCCTTGGCTGGCGAGGCTTTCTCAATTCTCCAACGCTCCCTGTCGGCCAGCTGTCCCTGGGGGAGAGCGTGGGGGCCTGTGGCCGATGGAGACTGCGTAGCACAGTTACTGAGCGTGAACTTGGGAGCCGGACGGCTGGTGCCGAGTCCCAGTCCTGCCTCTTCCTGGTCGTGTGACCCTGGGCGAGAACGTCACCTCTCTGTGCCTCGGTTTATTCGTCGATTAACGGGGATGATAAATGTATTAATCTTGGGGGGTTGTTGGAAGGGGTATATGGGTGAGTAGCTGCATATCTGACTTTGAGGCAGGCCTCGTTGCCAGACCAGGCCAGCTCTGGGCTCTGACACACGTCTCCTTATACATGTGCCAACCCAGGGTGATCCCTGGGGGCTTCTGTCTCAAGAACCCAGCCCTGGGCAGCCGAATGGTTTTTCTCGGTCTAAACCCGCCTGTGCCAGGCACAGCAGAGAGTGTGTTTGCTGGACTTCAGAAAGACAGATGCTGTCTGCAGAAATGGTAGACTCGAGGGGCAAAGGCCTCACACCCTCCCTGTTCTAAGGCGGAGAAGCCTGGTTTCCTCCCAAAGCAACAACGGAACCGAAGCTGGACACAGCTGCAGGAACACCGAGTGCAACGGCCGCCACCGACCCCATGTCAGGCTGATGTCAGCTGTATGCCCTGATTCCCCCCCTGGGAACACATTTTGATCTATTCACCTTCCGGCTAGAGATGTTTGTCAAGTTGCTCACACTTTTCCTCTCCCTCTGGTTGAACTTAAATCCCCTCAAATGACAGGGAACACAAACTGGGTGGCCTGGGCCTTCCCGGACTCCCAAAGACATTCAGCTTTCATGTCTGAGCCTGTGAGGGGGGCAGGGGCGGTTGTTACACCGATTGCAAAGATGAGGACACTGAGGCTCAGGGGATAAACCACTTGCTTAAAGCAGGATGTAGGGCCAAGCTGAAGTGATTATGTGGGCCCGGCCCGGCCCACCAGGGCCTGCACGGTCCTCCAGACAGCGTGACATGCCATTTTCTGGCTTCTGTTCTTTTGGTGCCAATCACTGCGACTTACTGGTAACCCATTAAGAAAGCAGTCAGGGATTTCCAGAACCTGAAGCTCAGAAACACACACGAGCAGTCAGCCAGTGTTTTCCGGGACCGATTCAGGAACGTGGTTGCTGCACATAGCCTGGCCATGTCACAAGGCTCCCCCGGGCCCGTGCTAGGGGATCGAGGTCCTGCCACTTCAGGAGGAATAGGTTAAGGCGTTCAGCTGCTGCTATTCTTGCTTCTAAAAACCAGTCCCCTTAGGATCTGTTTCTCGCGGGTCCGGTTTGTTGGGGATCGTGGGCCTGGCCTCCTAGAGTACAGGGTTCCATATTTGCGTATTTTCCAGTAACCGGGCCTTAAGGCTCCAGGCAGCGGTGGCTTATGTTTGACTTATCCGTGCCTCATCTGCCTCCAGGTTCTGTAGCCTCGATTTGCCTGCACAGCGGCACTCCATTTTGCTATGACTTTGGTATTTAAACAACGTCTAACATACAGTCAAGATCAAACTCTTACGTTATTTTTAAGTTTCCAGGCCATTCTCTCATCGCATAAAATTACAAAACTATCCTATAAGATGAAATTAGCGATATGCATCCTCTTGGTTATTACCACCAGGTTCTTTTCCACCAGGACGTGGGAACAGGTATGGAAGGGAGAGGGCCACGGCACGCTTCGTCCCACTGAGGGGGGTTCGAGTTGAAAAGGCTCGAGCTGTTTCTTCAAAGCAGGTGGGCTGGGGGTGAGATGTTTGTGAAAATGCAGGTTTGGGGTGAGGGCCCATAGGTATTTCTAAATTCGTATTGTTGAAGGGCTGATGCCCCATATGTGGCAGCCCCACTGCACCTGGAGTCCCCGGAGCACAACAGCAGCTGCCCAGCACGGCTGGGGCTCTGGTGTGGGGCGGCTCCTGGGCCCTTGGTTCATCCCGTGGCAGGAGGAGACCTGGCATTTCGTGTTGGGGCAGAGCTATCCCTCAGCACGTGGCAGCTCCGGTTCAGCAGGGGTGGGGTGCACGGTACAGTAACTGACAGCCGAGCTCGGAATGGAGAGCCTGTGCCATGTGACAGCCCGTGTTCTGCTCTGCCCTCCCTGCCACCTCCTCTCTGGGATGGGATTTCTGGGACTTGGGGTAAAAGGCTGATGGGAATAGACTCAATCACAGAATCAAGGACATGCTAGGTTGTGCCGAAGGGAGGACTAGGGTCAGGTTCAAGTCGGGCCCCAGCACGAGAGATGTCCACCTGCTCGGTCCCCGCCCCTCACCACCTGGATGGTGCAGCGCTTCAGGGCACCAGAACCCCCGGGTCTGGAGCCCGGCTCTGCTGATTACTAGGCTCCTAGACCTTGGACGACGTACTTAGCCTCAGTTTTCCCGATAATGCAGGCTGTGGGAGGGGTAACCGAATTAATAGGTGTCAGGGGCACAGCATGGACTCAGGCCGATGGGAAGCGTTTAATAGATGTTAATTATTATTATTGTTATTAGGTTGCACCAGCTTGGTGGGAGAGCGCACAGAAGGGCCCCTGAGTACGGCCACGCGGGCTGTGCACTGCGCAACTCGGGGCACCCACACAGGGGTGCCTTACGGAGTAATGCAGGACACAGCCCCAGCAGCCGCACACTGGCCCTGGATCCCCAGGACCCCTCCTCCGGTTCCTAGCCGGTGCCACTTGAAGTTGGACCACTGGGGCAAGGTCTTAGGGGAGATTAACAAAGGCGGTAGGTAGTGTGGCTTCTGAGCAGAGTGACAAAGATCCGAATAAAGTGTGGCCTGGCCCTTGAGAAGGTCACAGGATTACAGGGGCGAGAGCTAGGATCTTGGCCAGGTCACTCCTATCTGGGACAACGATTCCCCACCTGTCCAGGGTGGGAGGTTGGGTCAGTTTGGGGGTGGCAAATAGGCTTTCTCCTTGTATGCCAACTCCGACTGACTGGCAGTGGCTCTGAGGCTCTGTAACTCAGAGGCCACTCTGGGCTGGGCAAGATGCATTAACTGATCAGTAATGTCTACACGAGGCCACAGAGAGGCGGGTAGCGGCATGGTTGGGCCACTTGCCCAGTGGTCCGGCTGCACCTTGGGATCACCAGAGGTTTAAGGACACTCTGATTTGAGGGCTCGGCCTGGCATCTGACCATTTTAGGGGACTCTACTGTGCGGCCAGGTTGAGAACTGCTGGGGTAGACACCCCTGGGTTCCTTGCGGTCCTGAGCTCTGTAACCTCTCGGCATGGTCTCTGTAGGACACAGCTTTGAGCCTTCGTCCAGCAGAAATGACAGGGGAGTTAGAAGACTGGTCCTCGGTCAGTCTCATTACTGCTGGAGAGGCTTGGTTTCTGGGCCGGGAGGCAGAGGGTGAGGGCACTGGCTGTAATGAGGGCCTGGGGTACCCAGTGGCCTCTTCTTGGGCGTGGGCTTTGCATCTGGGGGACCTCAGAAGGCTCAGAAAAGCCTGGCTCACTCTGGCTTCACCAGGGAAGCCCTGTGCCTCCCTCGACTTCTCCCTCAAGCTCCTTTCAGTCCCCAGGGAAGGTGGGAAGTTGGGACGCTGCAAGGCCCACTGGGGTCTGCAGGAAGTAACGTGCCCCAGACTCTCTAGAGGCCCCACCGCAGGGCCTTGGAAGGTGCGCTGGGGGGAGAAGGAAGCCGGTGAAAGCTGACCCGGGCACTGAGCCGGAGAACATGAGGCCAGGGTGCCAGGCTTGGAGCGGCTGCATTATGACCACGGGCAGCCCTGGATGCCGACAGTAAAGGGCGGCCGAGCGAGATGTTTCTGGGAGATCACTCCGGCCTCAGGCCCTCCACGGGCCCAGAATCCAGCCAGCTTTCCTCGGCCCCTCCCCCACCCCTCGGGACCCAGCCCTGGAGTTCCAAGGAGCAGGGCGCGGGGGCTTGGCCTCCCACCCGGAGCAAGATAGAAGCAATCAAATAACATAGCATTCGATAATATTTTAAAATAAGCTTTATTTAGATTTTTTTTTTAATATTTTGTATTTGCATCCATGCCTTCGAGAAACCTTTCCCACGGGAAAGGTTATTTTCATCTAATGTTACCCATAACTCATTCGCTATTTGACGTAGTTCTCTTAAATAAATCATCCTTAGCAACTCTTAGAATTATCTCCTAATTTACAAAAACTGAAATGAAAAGGAACTACTGAATCATTACCAGGAGTGGGTGGTTGCAATCTTATTTTCTCATAAGTAAAGGGAAAACAATAAAAATCAATCAAGAGAAAAAAAAACTCAAGGGGGAGGGGGAGGTGTGTTTTCTAAAATCTTTCTCTGTCAAGGAAGATGCCGGCTCCGGTCTCGGGGATAAACGGCTTAGCCAGAAAGAGCCGTTGGCAGGTGTGTGGCCGGCTCCTGCGCCTCCCCCGGCAGGTCAGAAGGACGGGGAGCAGCCGACTGGGGCTTTTCTGTTCATTTTTGAGACTTTGGACAAAATATCCCATTCGTTGTGAAAGAGACGCGTCAGCACTTTAAAATCTAGTTTCTTTTTAAGGGCGGAGAACGTTACTGTTAGCAGACAGCGTAGCTACTGTGTAGGGGGTGTGTGAACTGAGCTGTGTTAGTAGTTAAGGGGGAGCAAAGGCGGGGTTCACAGGCCGAAAGAAAAGGAAGAGCTAGTTTTAGGCCCTGGGAGGCCGCGGCTGTTGCCCCGTGTTCCCCAACACCCAGCGTTTAGTGAACGTGGTTCTCATGCTGGTGAGGCCTCGTGAGGACCAACACTGATCCTCAAGTAGACAGATGTCCCTGCCAGCCCTCCCTCCTGGGGTGAGTGGGTGGAGGACAGGGCCTGAGGGAGCCCCAGAGACTCTGCTAAGTGTGGCTGGAGGATCCGACCAGAATGGGGAGGGCAGAGGCTCTGGTGCCTGATGCTGTGTCCCCAATAGCCCTCCCCTTGAGGCGAGAGCCTCCCCCGATGAGACCTGCCTGGCCAATGTGCAGGATAAACCAAGGATGAGAAAGACACAGCCGCAGGGAGGCACATCGGCCACTCGGGACGCCCGAGGAACCGCTCGGGCTGAGGGTCCCTGGGGCCTTCCCTGGTATTCAGCCCCATGAAAAGACAGACCCAAGAGAGGTGACCCTTACAGTAGGCCTCTGCTCACTGAGGTCGGGCTCTGCATTTCAGATAAATAAATGCATCTAGAAAGGCCTGGAGAGAGCTATGGGTGGGAAGAAAGGGGGGGCGCACCTCCATGCAGGGAGAGAGAAGAGAGAACGGAAAAAAGCAAGCTTCGACATCCCATGGTCCCTGGGTTCCGGCCACCCTAACCTTGACCTCGCACAGTTTGGCAGCAGCGTGAGAGCAGAACAGACAAGTCAACAGACACACCCGCCTCCCGCCCGCCCCGTGGAAAAATATACATTCCGACATTTATGTAATAATTTAGATAGAATAAGTCTTCTGCATTTGTGCAAATAAATTAAGTGGAACAATGTTCTCGGTTTTCCGTAAAGAAAGCAACGGCAACGCAATTTACAAACGGGCGGGCCGTTCGAGAGAGCCCGTTCGACTTCAACACACCCGGCCCAGACCAGGCCCCGCGGCCGGGCTTCTGAGGCTTGGCGGAGAGAGGACCTGACCCTGACCACGACATGGTTGTTCTGTGGTTCAAGTGACTTGGGCGTGCCCCGAGAACAGGGTCTGGTCCCACACGTTCACAGCGGGGGGTCGGGGGTTGGGGAGAGGGGGACATCGGAAACAGACCACATCGTCGGGGCAGGGCTCCAGAAGTAGCAGTTCGGACGAGGGACATTTACAAGCACGGAGTGCACAATCGTCTTGTTATTTACAAATACACAGCAGTCCTTCAAGTTTTCAAGTTTCATAAAAAGGAGCAGGGGCAGGGGAAGGGTGTGTGTGTGTGTGTATGTGTGTATGTTTGTGGGAAAACGCCCCAACAAACCGAACACAAAGAGAAAAAAAAAAATAATAAAAGACATCGAAGGCAAACAGAAACGAAACAAACCTAGGTTAACAACACAACTGGGTCGCGCCGAGGACGACAGAGGGTTGACAGAGTCACACACGATTGCAGTATGTACATCAGTTACAGAGGTGGCGACGCACGGGGAAGGGTCACACGTGGCTCTGCGCCCGGCCGCGCCCAGCACCCGCGCCCACGCGCGCCCCGCACTCGCTCGCACACGCGCGCACACGCACGGCCACACGCAGACACGCCCGCGGGCAGCAGGCCCAGGGAGGCGGGCATCACCAGTCCGCGTCCTCCTCTATGTAATAATCAGGGGCGGTACCATCAAAGAGGCCGGGGTCGAGGGACTTCCGCTGCTTCCCTCTGGCGAAGACGCGGGAGATGGAGCCGAATCCCATCTTCTCTTTCTTCTTTTTCCGTTTTTGGTCTTCAAGATCCTCGAGTGACTGAGGAGTCAGGGCCGAGGGGCGGAGGTGGTGGCGGGGAGAAGAACAAAGCCAAACTGAGCTGGCCGCCGAGGCCGGTGGCGGGGAGGGGAGGGGACTGCCGGTGGGGGCGGGACGAGGGCCACCCGGGGATAGGAGCGCCGGGGTCTGCCCCGCACAGGGGAGGGAACCTCTCGGAGACAACAGCAGGGCCAGTCCCAGACTGCCGTGAGGATGCCACGCAGGCGAGAGTGAAAACGCGCAGAACAATGCCTGCCGCGTGTGAGCATCCGCAGCCGTTCGCCACCGCCGTTGTGCTCCTGTCATTTTAAACTAGTTGCCCGCTCCCTTCAAGTGCCTCTTGAGGCCTCGCAGGGGTGTGTCCAAGCACAAGGCCATGGCGGGCAGCAGCAGGAGGACAGGCTCCCCCCGAAGACGTCCCAGTGGCAAGGGGCCTGGCAAAGCCCAGAGGACGAGGAGGAGGCCTGAGCTTTGTCGGCCAGGAGCAAGGACCGTGGCCCTGAAGGCCCTGGACAGGAAGCAGGACTGGCCACGGCAGGGCGGGCGGGCCGGGGCTGGTTCTCGTCTTGATTCTGGGATAACTGGGGATCGGAGGGTGTTGTCTGCTGGGGAGCTCTGCAAACTGTCAAGTGCTCTATACGACATGGGGTGCCATTCTCCGTCAAAAAGGTAGGGGTTCGGCTAGACTAGTGGTTCCTAAAACACACTTCCTGAATTCAAGACCCACCCACACCTGGTGGTGGACCAGCATCTCCAGGGTGAGGGCCCGGGAATCTGCATTTTAAAAACTTCCCCGAGGGACCCTGACACGGATGAACAAACGGCTACGTAGACCAGCATGCGGGAACCCCAGGACGAGAAAGCTGATCTCAGAGAGCCCCCTCTGACCCTCAACTTCATGTTTCCCCGCTTCGCACGCTGACAGAATGTTAAAATGTTAAAAATGAATAAGTTTCCTGCCATGAGGGGCCCAAGGAGTTCATGGACTGGGTCACCAGCCTTGGGCTGCCAGGAGAAGACCCTGCCAGTGCAGCAGGATGGAGGATGTGTCAGCTGCACTTAGTAGGCTGACAGATCTGGGAGGGCCTGGAAGGGGTGACTCAGGTGCTGAACTTGGGTTCGGGCACCCGCCTGCATGTGACTCCCGTGGGGCCTTAACTCCTCTCTGCCTTGGGTGCCCAGGTGTGGAGCAGGGATGCCAAGGGCCCCGGGGGACACGGGATGAAGTCACTGTCAGGCGGGGTGAAGGCAGGGCCCAAGCACCCGCGAAGGCACACCTACCTGTACAATGGGGTTGTGCAGGTTCTTCTGGACCGGGCCGGGACTGTCGCCCTGTAGCCAAAGGAGAAGAGAAAGATGAAACAGCGGGGACACGTGACACATGAGAGCAGGGGTGAGCCAGGGGGCACGGGGCCTTCTGTGAAAGGAAGCCACCCCCTAGGGACTACCCTGCCTCCACAGCGGAGAACCCACCCCACCCGAGGCGGACACTCCCAGACGGCTCAGTGGGGAGGGCGTGGGGCTCATCAAGATGCTATCTGGATCCGGGGTCCTGGCCAGAGGGCCTGGGGTACGCTCCTGCCTGCCTTGGCTTCTTGGCCCCCAACACCCTCTGACCAGTAAATCAGTCACTCGAAGGCTTTTAAGTTCTTGTCCCCATCGCGTTAAAAGTGGTACTTTACAGAAACACAGTTTTATAGAAAAAAAGCAGTAAAATAAAGAATTCGGGACAGGAGGACTGGGGAGGATATGAGGCCCTCTCTTATTCCGTGGACGGGCAGCAGGCCTTCCTAGCCCGACTTACAGGAGGCACACAGGCTCCCGAGTCTAACGTCACGGACCGGATGAAAAGCAGAGCCCCAGCTCAAACCTGGGACAGTCTGTTCCCTCCGGGCCCTGCGCTCCCCCCTGTGGGTGGGAAAGCCCTTACTACATCCCGGACCCGGTCTGGCCTGGCTGGGGGCCAACAGATCGTTTCGATGACACAGAAAACATCACTAGGGAGACTCCCGGGGTTTGGTGTTTTCCAGAATTGCAGGCAAAGTGTCCAGGAAGAAACGAAGTATATATCTCACTTGAGTCCACGTCCATCACCTTTCTCCAGCCTCTCTGGGCTGAGTCCCCTCTGCTCTAAATTAGCGGCCAGAGGACGAGAGGATGGAGGGGTCCTTAGTCCAGACTGGGCCGCTCCTGCTGGTGCCAGGCCCAATGCCCGAGGACAGAGGGTTGGTTACCTGGAGCTCTTTTCAGGCTCTTCCTGGCTTACCTGTGTGCACATCTGTTGAGATATGGGATGAAGGTGGTTCAGGTAGGACAGGGATGGAACAAATGGTATTTAGTCTTTAGTCCCATCTCAGGCTTTGCAAACAGAACTGGTGGGCGGGCAGCTAAAGCAGGTTTACTCTGGACAGGGCCATCTCTGCCAGATGTACGGGGAAGAGGCGGCCAGTGCCCACTGAGAGGCTGCACCCGGACAACTGGCTTAGCAATCAAAGAACCAGTGGCAGCGGGGCCCTAAGGTGAGCTGGGAATAAATGTGTCGGACGCACCGCCTGCAGCAGTCGTGGGTACGTGCCAGGGCCAGGTTGGGCAAAAGGCTGGGCCAGTGCCCAAGGACATGCAGGAGGCCTTTAGAGAACGCTTTCTGCAGACTGGGTTTCCCTGCAGCATTTCGGCTCAGCCCCCTTGGGAAGGTTCCCTCTCTTGGGGCGTTGGGGCGTGCACGAGAGGGTGCCTGGCCTGTGCTGGCTGCAGGTTTAAGGTACCAGTGGCCCCTCGGAACCAGAGAACAGCTGTCGGGAGCCCCGCTAGTGGCCTCGGTCCTGTCAGTCACGACAGCCTTTGAGTTCTCTCCTTGGGACGAGAGAAGGAGACATTGCTTCCTTCTATGAAGGCCCCAGTTACTAAAGCCCCGAGTGGGGCCCAGGCCTGCGAGCGACCTCCTCCCTGTCCTGGTGCGGGCCGAATACAGCCCCGGCCAGCAACCCCGCTGCCCACCTCACCGGGCTGCGGAAACGTCATTTTAAGTTTATTCTCGGCCATTTCTAGAAATGCCTTTTCTTGTTATTGTAGATTAAAAAATGCAAGTGTCCATGATGATTACTTGTACCTAAAAAAGTTGCTGATTTAATTATAAATTGATTTTTTTTTTCAACCAGTACCATAATGCACCAGCTTATTATCAGTCCTAATGGCTTTTCAAGGTTATTCTCCCGAGTTTTCCAGGTAGATGATCGTCATCGGCAAGTAACAGTTTTGTCTTTCCTTCCCACTATATTCACCTCATTTCTCTTTTTATTACCTAACTCACTGGTTAATAAAAGTGACATCAACTGAGTTTTTGAGAAAGCTGCTCCATGAACTTGAAGACCGACCCTACTGCGTCTGTCTTCGGGACATGGTCGGGGAACCCTCTGTACTACCAATCCCATGAAGGGACAAACAAAAACGGAGAGTGGCCCCCACACCCTGACCCCGACCCCAGCATCTCATGTTAGAGCCTAGACACGGGTCTCAGACACAGGACCCACCTTTGTGCACTCCCTCCCTCCTTGGCAGCCTGTCTGTCTGCCCTACCAGCCATCAAGAGTTAGGTGACTCGTGACACGTGCCTCGCCATGGCTGGGGACCAATATGCAATCAAAAACCGTTTCATTAAATTAGCAAACTCAGAACAAACTCATGGATACACGGCAAAGCTCCTGGAAGCTCAAAAAAAAAAAAAAAAAAATCCGGCTCATTCCTGGCCCCAGGGTGGGGGGATGCAGGGTGCTGGTGAGGCCCCACCAGAGGGACCCCGGGCTGCACAGACCCCACGGCCGTCCCCGGCCCGCCTTCCTCAGGATTTTCCTTGCCCTCCCGGACTCAAGAAGCAAATGGGCCTCCTTCCTTTCTCTCCCCACATCCATCTCTTCTTGCAAAAGGAAAGAACAGACCGGGAAATGCCTTCGCCAGAGTGCTCCCTGGGTGGACGAGAGGAAACAGCGGGTTCGTCTTCACCCCTCCACCCGCCCCGGCGGCTTCCGGGCAGGGCCCAGGGCCCAGGCCCCGCTGCTGCTGGCCTTACGTTGCAGAGAGAGTGCGTCCGGTGGCGGGGGGAGTTGATGTCGCTCGGCGTGGATGACCGGTCGCCTTCCGCCGCGGATGCGTCGGAGATGACGGAGGGCTGCCGGGAGTGGCAGGGGCTCACCCTGACTGCTGGAAGGCAGGGACGGCGGGTGAGTGAGGGATGGGGAGAACGTCCTCGCCTTCACTGCCATGCACGATTCCACCTGATGCCCCCATCATACACCCGGGAACGCTGAGGCGCAGAGAGGACACTTGCTCAGCCCTCTGGCCCTCCATCCACAGCCCCACGTGTCGCCAAAGGGCAGCGGAGGGGAGAATCTCCCGGAGCCTCGGGATCCAGGTAGGCCCCCTCCTAAGCCGGGTGACGGACAGGACAAGGCAGGCGGGCCCAGGGCCCTCAGTGACTGTTTTCACAATGCTCCCACTCCTCACCGGGCACAGCTCCAGCTGCCCAGGCCGGAAGCCTCGCGGCCACCACCAGCCACGCCTCTAAACACAGCCCCGAATCCATCCTCTCCCGTCCACCCTCACCGCCACTGCCTGAGCCCAAGCCACCACTGCTTCTTGCCTGGAAGACCCGGGCAGCCTCCCAGCGGGCCGCCCTGCCTCCACCTTTCCCACTGGCCACCTGGGGCTGAGCGCGCACGCTCCTCCTGGCCTCCGACGCCCAGAAGGGAGACAGCCCTGCCCACCCCACCGGCCTCAGCTTGTGTCACAGCATGTGTCACCTCCCCCCGCCTCAGGCCTGTCCTGCTGTGCCCACTGGCACATTCTCAGCCTTCAGGTCTCAGCTTATCCCGAGAGAGGGCTTCCCCCAACTACTGGCTCTCCTCACTGCCTTTGTTTTTTCCATCAAAGCACCTGTTTTCTGTTGAGTTTCCTCCCTGAGCTAATCACGATCTGTAATCAGTCCGTGTGCCAGCCAGCCTAGGGGTGTGTGTGCTGTTTGTCCCCACACCTCCGATGTCAGCTCCGCAGAGGCAGGCACGCTTGGTGTCCTGTCCGTGTCGAACCCCAGAGCTCACAGTGCCTGGCACATAGTAGGTGCTCAATTGTTAGGCACCGAATGGAAGGCTCGGCTTGGAAGGCACACCCAGAAGCCCACCCGAGTCACCCAGCAGACTGCGGTCCTGTCTGCAGGTGCTGGCACTGGGTGGAGGCAGCAGGCACTTTGCTCCACAAGACTGACTGAGGGCCTACTATGTGCGGGCAGCATGTGAGCAGTAGGGCTGTATTACGGAGAAAGGCAGTGCTTGCTGCAGAAGGCCATGTGGGCCCAGCAAGGGACGGACTATGGAGTAAAATCCTGAGTTCCCAGTTTGGTGATGGCAGGACTCGGGGGCCGCTAAGGCCAGCTGTCTTCCCCCAACCTGCACCTGTCACAGAAAGGCAGCCTCTCACAGGAGGGACAGAAAACGGAGCCAGGTGGACTGCAGATGTGCAGCGGGGTCTGGGGCTTGTACCGTGGCCAGTGGGTGCAGATGCTTCCCAGAGGCCGGGCCCTTATTCCCCCAGTGCCTGGAGGTGACATTGATTTCTGGCCCTCTCATACGTCCTGTGCTTGCATGGAACTGTCAGTCGAGGACTTCCGCTTTCACCCCCGCCAAAGGAGGCCCATGTGACCCGGGCTGGAGAAGCTGCGAGGCACAGAGAGAAACCAGACAGACTCGGGTACTGTCTGAACCTCCACATCCAGCCTGAGGTCCGCCTCTTAGACTTTTCAGTTCCGTGAGCCCACGGCCTCTGCCCCACACCCCCCTGAGGAGCTACAGTGCGAATGAAGAGGCTGCCCTGGCCCCTGGGTCAGTGCCTCGGAAGCAGCCCCCGGGCTGGGCGGGGGCAGGACTCACCTTGCCGGTCTGCGGGGTGCGGGGGGTGTGAGTGGTAGAGCGTCTGCTGGCTCTGCCGGATGGCTGCGGTCAGCGGGAGGTCCGCCTGCACCACCCACTCCTGGTTGCCGTTGAGCACGGTCTCACCCGGCATGGCGAGTGAGTGCCGCTTGGGGACGTCCTTGGTCAGCGTGGCTAAGGACTGCTTGGCCTGGGGAGAGAGCCAGGAGACGGGGGGAGGATGACATAATCGAGGGGACCACGTGGCCTGCTGCTCGGCCATCACCCACCATCGTGGGAAACCCGTTAACTAACCCCCGGACCAGGGTGTCTCAGGCTCTGCTGATCGGTATAGGTCAAGGACCTGCCTGGCAAGCCTCACCCCAGGGCCCACTTTGGGTTACCCCTTACTTCCTGACAACCCAAAGAAAATCCAGCAATGTGGAGAGAAAGGGGGGCCAACCGCACACGTGTCACCCATCCTTTGGGCTCTCCAAGGACTAGCTGGAATTTGCAGGAGATTGTAGGAAAATGGTGTTTTGGCTCCCATCACCTTCATTCCTCCCCAATTCGACCTGTGACCTCCCCTTCGCAAGGTGCTACGCGATGCAGGCTGGGGACAGGGCAAACCCTCAACCTGGCTCTCGGGACTGATCACGTGATGAGGATGCGAGGGACACAAGGAAGCCTAGGGACAAGTGTGGGGCTGAATTAGGGCGGGTGGGATGGTCAGCTCTTCCTTTCTCTGTCTGGTGACTGATATCTCGCTTAGCTTTGGGTCATCTCCCCCCAGGATATGTGGGGTTTTATTAGAAGTCATTTCAAATTATCTTGGGAGAGAAAAAGGGCACATATTAGATACGTCTTAATGCACATTCTTTTCATCACGGTCAATTTCTACTTCCTAACTGGCTCTCCAGGCTCCCGCCAAGCAGAGAGGGGACAGACGGGACGGAAGGACTGGTCCGGGGGTCTCCCACTGAGATCGTGAATCTGATGCCCTAGAGGATCACGATAGGGGCAGAGCCATGTGCGGCTGGCTCTGCCTCTAGCATAAACACAGATAAAGTGAAAACCTCCTCTCATCGCTTCAGAAACGTCCATACCTTCCTCAAGGCCCGAGGTTCTCCCTGGCAGAGCAGTGGTTCTTGAGAAAGATTCTAGCCAATGGACGGACAGCCCCTGGCCTAAAGCCTCGCACACCCTCATCACAGAGACCAGCTGTGTCATTCCAGATCAGTCTCTGCCTCCTCTGAGCCTCAGCTTTCCCATCTGTACAATGAAAAGCCTGGGCCAAGTGATCTTTAGGGTTTTCTCCAGCTCAGAGACCCCGAGAGTCTATGAAATCACTCCCTTTCTACTGCCAGCTCCTGGGGAATATAAAACCTATTATATTTTATTTATGGGAAGAGGGTGTTAGCTCCACCCCCAAGCCAGGGAATAATCTCCTCCCTGGCTTAGAAAACCTTTCTGTGCTCAGAGCAATAGCCCTGGGTTTCGAGCAGGGAGTGTGGAATCATCTATTCTTGGCGGAGGAGAAACCAGAAGCTCAGAGAGGTCGAGTGGCTTCCCCAAGACTGCACAGCAGGTGCAACATCCAAGCTGGGCCCCAAGCCGGGGTGTCTGACTGTGAGCCCACATTCCTCCGGGACAGGAAAGCAACCAGCATCAGTGACGCAGGCTCTGACTCCACGAGGCAGAAGATGGGGCATGTCTGGCCACCACAAAAGTCCCTACCACTCGGCGTGGAGCGGGCACACCCAGTGAAGCGCCCGGTAAAACCCGGCAGAATAAAGGGAGGCCGGCCTCGGTTGTGTCGGGGCCGGTGGCCCAGGAGACCAGCTGTCAGCTCATCAGCACCAGAACCACAGAGCATTCCCTCTGCTGAAGGAGGGAGCGAGGCTGGGTGTGTCCTAGAGCTGCCGTACGCTTGCAGCAGGCCCAGGACCACCACCCCTCCCTCTCTGGACTATGTCTGCTTGCGGCGCACGTGTCCCCTGGCCCTCCATCCTGGCGCCACTCCCCTCGGGCCCCTGCCCCACGGCTCCATCCCTCCTGGCTGCCCAGAAGGTGGACTCGGGGGAGAAATGAGTACTCAGATGGGTCTGCCATCACGTGATAATGAACCCTCTGCTCTGCCCTCTGGCAAACATCCCCAGCCATCTGCATGGGAAGCACAGGGAGGTCCAAGCCGCCCCCCAAAATAAGCCGCCCTTTATGGCAGCACAGGAAGGGGCCTGGACGGGGTCACTCTCCTGCCACTCTGCCTCCTTCTCCCAGGTAGAGCCTCACCTCCGCGGGGCCTGGGAGTGGTACCTGCTAGCTCGGCAGGCAGCTCAGCCTCACTGCTACCTGATTACCCGCGGTCAGTCCTGCAGGACGGAGAGGTTTACCTGTGGGTTCTGAAGCCCAGGCACTGCTCCCAAACTGCCCACTATAGTGGAGACATGGAGTCTTGATTTAAAACCCGCACCTGCCCCGGGTGCTGCATTGGACCACCTCTCTGTGGCCACTTCACACGGCGTTTCCGACGAATCTCTCTTATGTTAAATGCGAGATGATGCTGGGAGCGACCCCTGAGCTCTGACACCTGACGCCCTGCTCTCCTCTCTGTGCCTCCGCCCCACGCTGAGCGCTCTGAACCCAGGCCCGAGCTCCTGGGGACCGGGGAGTTGCTCAAACACCTCCCCGTGACTGAAGTCAGACAGAACCAGGTTCCTACTCGGCATTTACTATTGAAACGCGATGGGACCTTGTAAGGTACTCCACCCCTCTGAGCCTTGGGGTCCTCAGACTGAGAGGGACCATGTCTATGTAAGCAGCGCCCCCTGGAGTTGTGCAACGAGGAGGCACAGATGGCGTGGACTTGATCCCAGCTCTGCCCCTTCCTAGCGGGCGTCCCAAGAGAAGCCCCTACATCCCTGTGCCTTCATGCCCTCACCTGTCTGATGGGGATAAACGGTTGCTATGGAGAGCACTTGCCTCGCGGTAAAAAATACTCCATAAATTAGGTGACGGCTTTTACGAAACAGTTTCTACTTCTGTTAGGAGGAATCAGACGGGGAATAGGTCGCAGGAAGGCTCAGGAGACTGTCTATCGTCATGTTCAGCAAGTAGATGCCAAGGGGACAGGGTTATTTATGTCTTCCCTAAGTCCCTAAGATCCCGGAGGCAGAAGGGGAGAGCAGGGCAGGACCCCGCCCTCACCCACCTTGTGGTCAGGCCGAGAAGGCCCCTAACTGCCCGGAGGGTCTGCTGATCTGGAAGGCAGCAGACTTCCATGTTAGAGGGAGCCAGGCCCCAAGGGATGCTGTGAGTGCTGCCAGCCACGACCTTCACCTGCTTTCCAGGGGATTCCTGCTTATCTAGGGGATGTATGTCCCTTTGGGCCAAAGAGGGGTGGGGTGGGGGGCAGGAACCTTCTGAAAGGAGGTTCCCACTCCAGTGAACTCTGGCTGCACAGACTTTGCGTTTGAACCAAACAGGTATCACGCCAATGACAAGGTGACTCGACTTCCCTCTCCCAGTGCTTTCGCAGACCTCGGGGCTGCCGGTGACAGCTGGAACCGATGAGGCAAACGCCGGGTCCACCTCCACACCACAGGTTCCACGGCAGAGTGGAAGCTACGAGGCCGGGGACTGGGGGGAGGTGGGGAACGGCGGGCTCGGACAGGCCCTGACCTCACGGGTGGTGGCCGGGGGGCCTAGATCAGGCCCGGAGCTGGCTGTGGGCAAGGGCCACCTGCTGTACAAGATGGCAGTGGTCCAGGGCCGGAAGGGGGTGCTCGTGTGGCTGGTGTCCTCGGAGAGAGGGCAGGAGCAGTGCCCACCCAGAGCACGGTTGTCAGAAGAGGAGCTGAGACTTGGGCCATCGCTGCTGTGCCTGACTCTCACCCGGGCCTGCGGTGGCTGTCTCTTTACAGATGAGGCCCAGGCAGGTTAAAAGTGACTTGCTAAAGGTCACCCAATGACCGACTAGTGGAATGGACACGACAGACCACCGCTCTTCGTCCTGGCGTGGCCTGAGGACAGGATGGACCTAGGCCTCGAACCCCGGTCAGCTCCGGCTAACGTTTACTGAGCATCCACGCGTGCCCGCCCCCATGAGCCATCACCTCACGTCACTACTGTCCCAGGACGGTCTCACAGACATGGAAACCGAGGTGCGGAAGGGTTAAGGCCCCTGTCAAAGGTCACGAAGCCAGAGCGTGGGATGCCAACTAGGAATGTGTTAGGACTGAACGGCCAGGGCGCAGACAGACGGCGACCAGGGGGTCCCTCGCTCAATTCTTGAGAAATGTCCTACTTGACGGAAGGCTGGCTTTTGTTGGGGGTGAATCTGCCCCAGGGAACGCTGGGGGAACAC
Source organism: Cynopterus sphinx (assembly GCA_030015415.1). NCBI lineage: Eukaryota > Metazoa > Chordata > Mammalia > Chiroptera > Pteropodidae > Cynopterus > Cynopterus sphinx. The sequence goes on from CM057387.1 coordinate 122,208,209, forward strand.
TGGGACATGCCCGGAGACTTTGGTTCTCATGACTGGGCGGTGCTCCTGGCCTCCTGGGGTGGCGGCCACATCTTACGCATCTTACAGTGCGCGGCACGGTCCCAGGGCAGACTTATTTGGCCCCGAATGTCAACGGTGCGGAGGGCAAAGACCCCTGTTTCCAGAGTCTCTGGTAAGTGTAGGAACCGATTCCTGATCGGGAGAAGCAGCGCTGACCGAAAACTAGGTCAGCATGAAGCCAGCCTGTGTGGGCAGCCTGAGGGATGCGCGATGGCTGGTCAGGGCCGTGTCTCCTTCGGGCCAGCACCTGGGCATCCTTTCCAAGGTTTGAAGGCGAAGGGTCACCTCCTGGAGGTCGGGGACTGGCCAGTCCTAAGCTCTGCCTCTCAGGTCGCTGGGTGAGCCCCCTGAAACCCCCCCCAGCCCGTTTCTGCACGTGTAAAACGGGCACGACAAGCACATGTGTCCCATCGGGGTGGCTGCTAGTGCTTCGGGCTCCTTTCTGGGGTAATGAACTTCTGGAAATAGCGGTGATGGTTCCACAACTTTGTGGAGATACTAAAAGCCACTGAACTGTGCATCTTCAGAGGGTGAACTGTATAATATGTGAATTATATCTCAATAAAATGTTAAAAATATATAGACATACAGCCCACAGGGCGGACCCGGCCGGGCCAACGTGGCCACGGAGGTGAAATCGCTCCGGGAGCAGCGGTGACGCCTGGTTTGGCCAGGAGTCATCAGGAATGTCCCCTCCCCAGGGGCGGCCACTGAGCTGACCGTTCAGTAGGAATCCTGCTTCCTCCGCGGCTGCCCTGGCTTGACCCTTCGCCTTCCTCCCACGCCTGTGGGCCCCCGACTTCCTCCAATGCACGCCCGTGCGCTCAGACTAGCCAGAGCTGCTTTCTGTGGCTTGCAACCCGAGGCTGTAAGGGGCACATGCGGGAAGGTGCCCTCCCTCTGGTCTCGCCCTGGCAGTCGGGGGAGCGGACGACACTGCCTGGAGCAGGCAGGCCTGAAGGCCTCCGGTGGTGACGTTCTGCAGATGGTGGGCAAGAGGGGACCTCAGTCAGGTAGATGCCCCAACAACAGCGGGGCTGTTACAGCTCTGAGGAAAGCCCCTTTCCTTCTCCTCCGAGCCCCCTTTTTATTTGCCACAACACATCCGCCACCCTGAGCTGCACACACACTCACCCTGACTACTCCCACTTAGCAGCAGGGTCTGCTGCCTGCCGGGAGGAGGAGGCCAGAACCTGAGCTTCACTGGCCCAAACGCAAACGGGCTACGCAGGCCGGGCATGGGGGAGTGGAGCAGGGCGATGTGGCTCCTGATGGACCCCGGAACCCCCGTGGATGCTCGAGGCCACTACGGCAAGGCCAGGAAGTCACATCTGTCCGCCCGCAGGGCAGACCTGGGAGAACAAGGGCCTTGCCTCGGCCTGCACCTCCTTCCCACGTCTGCAACTTGAAAGGCTTCTGCCTGGGCTGCGGGTGACAGCAGAGCCACCAGCAGCGCAGACCCCACTGGTGGGAAGCCCCAGCCTCCACCCAAGGAAAACCTGGCAGCTGTGACTACTTCTGGATCTCAGCACTAGGGGTCAGCATCGGACAGGAGACAGGAGGAACCCTCGAACCCAGCCCTGTCCCGCCCAGGACTGGGTGGCCTGCCGTCCTGAGGGAAATGAGGACAAAACCTCCACCTGGTCAGGTCACCACTCACCACGCGCGGGCTCCTCCCTTGCATCATTTCACTGAAATCGCACAAGACCCCAGGGGATAGATGCAATTATCCCTTTTAGACTTGACAATCAAACCGAGGTCCAGAGAGGCAGAGGGTCCTGCCTGAGGTCACATAGGTGGAAAGTGATGGGGGTGGATTCGAACCCAGAAATCACGTCCGTAACTACACCGTTGGCCCGCAGCCACGCTCCGCGGCAGCGCACTGAGCCACGAGGCCTCCCGGCCCCTGGGGGGTGTGTGTGGGGGGTCCCTGCGCAGTCTCCAACCCGGCGGGTGACACTGAGCCCCAGACCCGTTTCACAGGCCCTTTCAGCTCTGAGCTCCCTTGAGCTTCCCGCCACCTAGAGAGGCAGGCAAGGTGGCACAGAGACCCTCACCCCCACCCCACCCCGGTTCTCTGGGCGCTGAAGCCCAGAGCAGCTTCGTGAGCGGCCCCAGGTCACAAGGAGCAGGCAGAACAGAACCCCAGGGCTCTGGACCTCGGTGTTCCTGCCAGGCCCAGACCCGCCACCTGGGCTCTCGGTCCCACCTTTGGGCTGTGCACCTCCATGGAAAGCACAGCATTTGGAAGTATTTTGAAGGTTTGTTTTGGACTCAAAAACAGTAACCATTTTTCTTCCTGATGACCCAAGTTAGACATTTTCACTAGAGATGAAAATAGGGGGGATAAAGGGAAATAAGAGTCACTTGTCCTCACAGTACCCAAAGATAACCAGGTTAATTTTTTGGTGTATTTTCTCCCAAATATTTTCCTAAACAAATATATGTGTTTTAAATACATTATTATTATTTTTTTAAGTAGCCAGCGGAATGTGGAAGAGTCGATGGTCTCCCAGGACCCGCACACCCCAGGCCCCAGGGCAGGTGGGGGACAGGCTGCTGCAGGCTCAGGGGCTGATGTGGAGTGAAGATGCCTGATCTTCACAGACCCTACCCCTGCCCCCCACCCACTCTGGGGTCCTACCCTGCCCGACTCGACTTGACTCCACTCCAGGGATCTTGGATGAACCAGTCATCCCCGTCTCCCGGCATTGCGCTTCCAGAGGATGCAGCGGCCGCCCCGGGTGGGTGAAAGCGGGGTGGGGATGGGGGTCTCACCATGGCCAGCTCGGCCTCCAGCTCCTTCATCCGGTTGTCCTTGAGGTCCAGCTGGGAACGCAGCGCCGTGGCGTGGTCCGTGGCCTCCTTGGCTTGGCGCCGCAGCTCCCACTTCTCGCGCTCCAGAAGGTCCTTCTCCTTGGCCAGAGCTTTGACGGCATCCTCGCTCTCCTGCAGGGCGAGAGCGCCGAGGGTGTCACCACGGGATGGGCGGGAGTGCCAGGGGGTGTTACCACCGGGGGCAGGGGCCTCCTCCCAGCCAGAGATACCCCAGGGAGCCCCTGACCCCCGACACAGGGAGGCCCTACAGCACGCGGCTAGGAGCTCGGGCTCGGAGGGAGTCAAGCCCTGGGTTCGAATCCTGACTCTGCCACAAACCACCTGGGAGACTGGAACAGAGACAAACCATTCGAGGATGCTCGCGGCTCAAACATGTTTCGATAAATGAACGAGCATTGAAATGCACGTCGTGGGTTTCTCTGTACTTAAAACGGGGGATGGGGTCAATACTATTTTTTTCAAAGAATTATTATAAAGACTGGCTTCACGTGAGGAAAATGCTCCATGAGTCTGACCAATGTCAGGGTCACTAGAGGGTTTGGGCTCTGTTCTGGCCTTAGGCAACATGCATGTCACAGGAGGACAGGGACCGAGGAGACAGCTGCAGCCCATCGCCTTGGCTGCCGTGGTTCCTGCCGCACTCCTCAAGGTCATGGCCAATGACGAAACAGGATGAGCCCCTCGGCTAGCTGTTGTGTCTGAATGCAGCACAGGCCCCTGCCAGGCACCCAGGTCCCTGCTCCTGGCCGGTTGTCCTGCACGTGTTGTTTTCTGCATGACGCTGAGGGAAGGGCCCAGGGCTCCAGCTGTGCCCTTCTGGGGCAAGGCCAGCAGGCGAGGAGCAGACGGGGGGCCTGACCTCTGTTGGCAAGAGCCAAGTTTCAGAATAGCAGGTGTCCTTCCCCAAGAAGGGTTCCAGCAGGGGGCTCCGTCCACTTACCCAACAAACCAGTGTCACCAGAGCCACACTCTAGGTCTCCACGCGGCCTAGGACCAGAGACAGGCGGCCACCTGCCTCATTAACAACCCTGTCGCCGACGGCCTAACTTCCAGATGGCCAGGGACGAGGGAGACACCTGGGCCTCTCTGTGGCTGTCACAGAACAGAAGCTATGACATAGGTTCCAGGGAGAGAGAGTCTGGGTTGAATCCTGCCTTTGCAAGGATGAGCTGCTATGACTATCGTGCCTCAGTTTCCTTATCTGTACCCCATGGGGATCATAGCACACGCATGTTAGGGTGAGGACCGAACGAGATGATCGTGTCGAGAGCTCAGCACGGTGCCGGGCACACAGCAGGCACTCCCTGCACTCAGGTCCCTGCTCACAGGTCTTCTCCCAGCAGCCTCCCCTGACCACCCATCTCAGAGGCAGGCCTGGACTCTCTCCAACCTGATTCTCATTTTGGTCTCTGACGTGGATCACTCAGCCAGCATTCACGGATGCATTCGGCAGGCACAAACCAGACAAAACCCCGGGTCCCGTGGACCTTACAGTGGAGCAGCACCGTACCACGCACCCAGAGCAGGGACGTGCCACGCCCATCCACCGGCACACGCCCGGGCCCCAGGACAGCGGCCTGGCAAACAGCAGCCACATGGGCTGCAGAATAAACACACAAGCACATCGCAGCTGCCATGACTCCCGGCAAAGGCCACCGTATGGCAGCTCTGGCAACCCAGGTGCGGGGAGGGCATGCTTTCTGTCGCCAGCCTTTGGATCCTCAGTGGAGTCCAGAGGAGGTGGGGTGGGGGATGACTCCTTTGAGGACGTGCCACTGGTACCCGCGCTCGGGTCAGGATGCCTGGGGGTGAGACGCAGGTCTGTCCATCGCAAGTTGCGGGACAGAGGCCAAGTTAGTCAGCTCCCCCAAACCTCGACCACTTCCTCTGTGAGACAGCACAATACCGCACCTCAGGGCGATGGTCAGGAGGAACTGGCAATGCAAGATACAAGTGACAGGTGGAGCCATCACCAAGTCGCAGGTGAGCCATTCCACCACCGGTTACTGCTCTTTTCTCTTTGGAGCTGGGTTCAGAGGGGGTCAGGGCGACAGGTGACAGGCACAGTCCCCTGGGTCACACCATGGACAACTCAGCTCTTTCCAGCACCCACGTGGATGGGGAGCTCCTTCCCCTGGACTGAGCAATGAGCTGGGCCTCTGCCCCCAGCACCCAGCAGCAAGCCCAGAAAACGACAGGAAGGACCCAGAAAACGAAATATGAGGAACCGAACCACTGGATAAAGACCGTTCCTTAGAACGGGTTGGTGTGTGAGAGGCTGTTTACAAAACATCCCTGAATTAGGGGGAAGGCCCCCTAGGACCCTAGGACCGTTTCTGTCTCTACATCTTGCAGTCACTGGCTCTGCTGGGCATGGGCTGGGGGGAAGGCCCGTGGGAGCTTTCAGCCTTGGTGGAGACTGTGACGCCTCCACCCCCCATGACCACATGGCCTGGCAGCAGAGCAGGCTCTATGGCAACTGTCGCGAATATTCTGTACACAGGTCTAGTTCAGTGCTGAGGGTTTAGGTGAACTGTGACATTTAAACCTCATAACCACCCATGAGGTGGAATAACTCACTCGGCCCCATAGACAGAGGCAGGAAAGGAACTGAAAGGAGACCTACCTGCTGGGGGACAGAGGTGGCTGGGATCATGAGGGTAAGATCCGGCCCTACTGTGCGGGCCTTAGATGCCAATCTGGGAGCTGAGGTCCCTCTCGCCTGCTGGCACATGGGGCTCATTGGGACAGAGGAGGGAAGGGGGGCTGCAGGGGGACACAGGGAGGGCAGGATGAAGGTGGCCTGTTGGCCTGGTGGCCTGTCCAGCCCTTGGCCCCCAACCTGTCCGCCTGGCTTGCTGTGAGAACTTTCTCTGCTGGATTCACGGGGAGTCCCCAATGTCCCTCCAATCTGCACCCATGTGACGGGAACATGCACTTGGCACAGCTTCTTCTTTAGCTACTTATTCCCATTCCAGTTCCAGCACCTCATCAGCCACTTCCTCAGGAGCTACCTCAATGTCATCTAGGAGCTCCTCAATGTCATCCGTGTCCGTGCCCCGGTTCAAGTTGTTTGCCATCTCAGCCGCAGCCCTGGTGATTTCTGCAACCTCTTCATCTGTGGCAAATCCTCCAAAGTCATGGGCTGTGACGTCACCAGGCAATGGGAATTTTTCAGCTTATAATCTTATGGGACCACTGTCACATACGCAGCCTGTCGTTGACTGGACCGTTTGTGTGGCACACGATTCTAGCTCACGCTGGAACCTTAACACCCAATGCGATGCTGTTAGGAGGCGGGACCTTGGGGAGACGATGGTCGAGCGTGGAGCCCTCATGAGTGGGATCAGTGCCCTATAAAAGTGACCCCAGAGAGCTCCTTCGCCCCTTCCACCACGTGAGGACACGGTGAGAGGTCTGAGAGCTGGAAGAGGATCAAGAAAACCGGCAGTGGCAGTTCCTTTTCCTCCTCTGCTTCCGCAGATTTCCGATTTATTGCCACACCCTATCTGCAAGCGACAGGCCTGGGAGGCTGGGACCCTGGGGCTTGGGGCAGGCGCCCAGGGCAGACGAGAGCTCCAGAGCACGGTGGGAGAACTGCAACCAGAGGCTGCGGGTGGCCTGGCCCAGGGAGGACTCCTGGGGCCGTTTCCATCACGGAGAGAAGAGAGCTGTCTGTCTGGGAGGTGACGGGGAGGGTCGCTCGTGAAGACCAGAGTAGACTGTAGAGATGAAGCGTTTAAATTCGAATCCAGTCTCTGACACTTGGACTCTCAACTCACAGGCAACACGCACAAATGCACTCACGTACCTGGCCTGCCACCACCAACGGACTTACAACTCCCGTGGCCAACAAGGCTGAACGAACCTCCTGTCTCCATCTTCTCCCGAGTACATGCGGCCCTTGGTCACAGTCCTTGTCGTATGGTGTCATGTACCTGAGCAGTTTTCCACAGTTTTTCTGCCCTGCACACCAGAAGGTTACAGCTCTCTCCCCGCAGACGTGGCAGCTCACTAAGGCCTCCTTGGCTGGGGGGACCGACTCTTCTTTTCCTTAAGTTTTGGTACCTGCTTTGGCAGGTCCACACACACCAGAGAGACATCTGCTGAACTGAATTCCCCAGGCATCTGACCATAAACGCCTACTCATCCCACAGAGCGCAACTCATTTGTCACCTCCTCCGTGAAGCCTTCCAAGACCCTCTCCCTGGAGGCAGAATTCCCTGCTGTCTCCCCAGCTCTCTTCACGTGTTTATTGTGGCTTTACTAATAAGGGGTGCAGCTAGCATTCACTGAGCAATTACTATGCGCTAGGCACCATGCTCAGTGCTCTGCATTCGCTGTCGCATGCAGTCCCCGTCACCGCTCTACAAGGTCTGCACCATGATCACTGTTTAGCAGATGAGGAAACTGAGGCTCTGACAAGTAGAGAAGTGCTAGGACACACACACACACGCACGGGGAGGCAGCATCTGAACCCAGGACAGCCAGAATCCAGAGGCCACACTGTCACCGACTTGGCTCTCCTTTCCAGGCTTATTTGCCCAGAGGCCACAGGGTCCCCCAACTAGGAGCTGTGCTCAGGCTGGGTGGGCTGGATGCGTTGGAGGGCTCCCTGTGCGAACACAGGGTGATGTGAGCCGGCATCCGTGTTCTGGGATTTGGGGTCAGACTGTAAATGGGGAGGTGGGGTAGGGAGAGGCTGGTGTCTGTGCGGGGTTGGAGGGGGCTGACCTTGCGGTGCTGCTCGTAGTTGCGGATGAAGTCACGAAGCTGCTCCTCGCGGCTCTCCAGCGTGGCGTACAGCTGCTGCATCTGGCTCACCAGGTCGGTCTTCTCCCCCTTGAGGCGCTTGCGGTCGGCTTTCATGGCTGTGGGCAGAAGAGCGCATTAGTTTCCAAAGGCCTAGCTTTCTGCCAGCCCCAAATGCCGAGGAGGGACCCTATTCCTACCCCTTCAGCAGATGAGGAGGGGGGTTCATTCGGAAAGATGGCATTTCTCTCCCGAGCTCCCATGTCACTCAGTGACATTCCCAGGATTCGAACCCAGGCCCGCCTGGCTCCAGAGTCCCTATTCCCAACCTCTCAGTTTTAGTGATCCAACCAGGGGAGTAAGTCCATCATTAAACGAAGTCCCTGGTTAAATGTCTATCCCTGTCCTAAAGTGGCTAGGTCCCCAGTACAAAAAATCCAGAGGCCTGGTGATCCGGTGGCCCCCACGGCCCAGGAAGCTGACGGGTCCCTAACACTTGTCCCTGCTGAAATGAGCCCACCAGACCCCCCCAGCCCACCATCTGCCCCACTCCCGCCGCAGCGAAAAGCACTGGATTTAAATCACGAAGCAAAAGCGTGAGCAACGGAGGAAAAACGGGCAAATTAAACTTCACTGAAATTAAAGATGTCTGTGCTTCAAAGGACACCATCGAGAAAGGAGAAAGACAAGCCGGGGAATGGGAGACAATGTTTGCACATCGCAGATTTGATAAGGAGCTTCTATCTGGAATGTATAAAAGACTCTTACAGCTCAGTAGTAAAGAGGACAAATGACCCAATTTAAGAAATGGGCAAAGGATGCGGACAGGCGCCTCCAAAAAACGGCCATCGAGCACACGAAAAGGTGCCCGGCATCCCTGGTCGGCAGGGATGTGCAAATCAAAACCAGAGCGACAGATGGCTCCTCGCTTGCTACGATGGCGAAAATGAAAAAGAAGACGGCGGCAGGGGTCCACATGGAGGTGGAGAAACTGGAACCTTCGCACAGGCCTGGCGGGAACGCGAAACGGAGCTGGGAAGCAGCTGACAGACAGCTCAAGAGCTGAAACGTGGCTCCCCGCACGAGGCAGCAGTTCCACGCCCAGGCATGCACCCAAGGGAAGTAAAAATGTGCGTCCACACGAAAACGTACAGACAGATGCTTGTGGCAGCGCTAATCCCAGTGGCCAAAAGGTACAACCACCAAATGGACAGCAGCTGACGGATAGATCTAGAAAACGCAGCATCTCCACCTAATGGAGTATCATTTGACGGTAGAAAAAGGAATGATGCACGCGACGATGTGAATGAACCTCGAAGATGTGCTAGGACAAACAAGCCGGTCGCAAAAGGCCACGTGTTGTGTGACTCCATCTCGACGCAATGTCCAGAGCTGGGAACTCAGTGGAGACGGAAAGTCGACTGGTGGTTGCCTAGGGGTAGGGGCTGGGGACGGGGAAGTGGCCCTAAAGGGCTTGGAGTTTCCTTACGAGACGTGATGAAAGGTCCTCATAAGGCTGCGGTGATGGATGCACCACTCCGCAGACGTAATAAAAGCCATCGAATTACGCCCTGTGACGGGGTGAACTGCACGCCATGTGAATTCTCTCTCAATCAAGCTGCTAGGCGCACGGTGCCCATGCTCTGAGCAGCCTCCCGGGGCGGCCGCGTGACTTTTGCTCCCTGCAGACCCCCAGGCCACTGTTTCTGGCAGTTGGAGCGAAGCGGACAAGCCCAGGTTTACAGGAGGCTCCGGCAGTGGGGTGGGGGGTGGGGAACGAGGGGGGCCCTTCCAGACCCTACATTACGGTGTCTCTGCAGCAAGGCCCCCTGCACCTGCAGGAAGCTGAGGGCAGGGACGCGGGGCCGGCAACGGCTGGGCTACCCCATCCTGTCCTGGACGTCCAACTCTGCAAACAGCCTGACAACACGAGAACGTGTGGCCCAGGGCCCAGCAGAAGATGACATCCTGCCAGCCCTGTGGGGTGGCGTTGGCGCCCCCCCGCCCTTCCTTCTGTCCCGGGTACAGCAGGGCAGAGGCACGTCGTCTGGGGCCACATAGTCACGTGTGAGGAGCCATGCAGAGACCCACGCAGCGGGGTTCTGGGGTCCAGGGCGGCTCTTTAAACTCCAGCTTTGCGCTCCCTGCCTCCCAGAGGTGGACCTGAACTCTTCGCGGCCAGCTTGGCAGTGCAGCAACTTAGGTCACCGTGGCCGGAATTCCAGGCCTGCTGGGCTGGAACCTCAAAGGGCCGGGGCAGAAGAGCCCACGGAGGGGGGACTCATTTGCTTCTCTCCCCTGCCAGGCAGGGGGTGGCCCCACGGGGCCCTGGGTTGGGGGAAGGAGGGAGAGGGGGCAGAGCTGGGCTAGTATGGGGCCCTGCAGCCCAGCATAGTGTGGCCATGTCATCAGTGAACACCATTTTAAGAAAACCCAACACTTTAAGGTGGAATCTGGTCAGAAGGAATCTGATGGAAGGACGGCGGCCCAGCGGCCACTGAGGAAGCAGACATCCACCTGCCTTCTCCGCTTCCGTCCTGGCTGTGTTCCTGTGACAGGTGGGTGCGTGGGGGAGGGGGGCGGTGGAGGGGTAAACGCATCATCCCGTTGTACAGAAGAGGAACTAAAGCCACGGAGCCAGGAGCAGGTGGAGCCCGACTTAGTGTTAGGGACGTTTCAGACTGCTGGGGCCCGAGAATGGGAGGGAAGTGAGGCCCAGGGAGGTGGCTCCTAGGGAGGCCGCTGACCCCACCACGGTGACCACTGTGGCTTCCCAGGGGAGCCTAAGAGGGGCCCTTGACCCCAGCGGAGGGAAGCTGCGGCTGAGCAGGCCTCCTGGACTCCGTGGGGAGTCACACCTCTGCCCTTCGGCTGGGAATGAAACCCCCTTGGGCTGCCATTTGCTTCCTCTAGCCCCACCTGGATGAGAACCCAACTCCAGGCTTTGCTCTTGGCAACTGGAGCTCTGGGAGGGGTCCCCTCCTCCCAGGGCATTGCTGGGCCTCTCCTCACTTTGGCCAAATGGCCCTGGAGGGGGTGACGCTGCGGCCTCCTGCTGGCCTCCGCGGGTCCCCTCGCTGCTCCATCCTTGCACCTGCGGTGCATGTGCTGGAGAAGCCGCGTGTCGCTGTCTGTCCGGCAGTGCAGGGCTGCACACGTGCACACATCTGTGTGTTGGCGGGGGGCAGGGGGCTATGCCTTCCCCTCTGACCAGGGCTCCCTGAGGGCAAGGGCTGGACCTCTGCCTTCAGACTGGTAGCTCCTCCCTAGGAGCAGAGTGAGAGCTCCCCCCAAACGGTTCAGTCCAGCCCTGCACGTGCCAGGCGCCACGCCTGCCGCTGTGAGGGGAACGGGGACGAGTGAGACATGGCCCCTGCCTTTTGGGTGGTGGACGACCTGTTCGAGGGGACAAACCTGTTCATGCATGGCTGACACTGGTTTCCATTCACCCTCCTCCTTACCAGGAGAGCCCCAATTTTGCTCGTGTCCAGTTAAAACACTCAACGCCCCAAGCTCCCTTGCAGCTGGACGGGGCATGTGTCACAGTTGCAGCCACCAAGATGCACACAGAAGGCTACAAGGAAACCTGCTGTCTTCTTCACAGAAGAAGGCCGCAGCACACTCGCCTTTTGCCCTTCCATTTTCGTGCTGGAACAGGGATGTGACATCCCGAGGCACAGCAGCCACGTTGTGAGCACGAGGATGGAGACGCAAGCTGAAAACGGGGAGCAGAAAGACAGACAAGAGGAGCCTGGATGGCACCACCTAGGCCAGAATTCCTTAGAATGGGAGAAAAGAGGCCCCACTATGCGTGCAACTTTTCGCTCCGTGCAGCCCAGGGCATTCCAAACTGACACATCAAGCTGGGCCATGAGAAGTGCCATGAGGCCACCACCAAAGGCCTTACACCTCACGGCTCTTGCACACAGGCTCTCCTCTGGGGTGCCCGCTCTGCCCAGCTGGGCTGGATGCTGCCAGGCCGAGGACAGAACACATAACAGCTGAACGTCTGGGAATGGATGCCAAGCGAAGACCCCCCACAAACGAAGGGAAGGCGCCTGGAACCGTGGCGTGAACAAGAAGCTGCTGTGCAGTTGGCCGGCTGTCAGGGGCCACATGTCCACGACCCGCTCCGGGTACCCCACACAGAAGAGCAGGGCCCGGGAGCCTCTGGGGCCTCCTGCAGTGGCCAAGGGGGGGCGTGGGGGTGTGTGTCCCCATCGAGCCCGAATGCCCCCAAACACCTGCGTGCTACATTGCCCCCATGGGACTGGGGCTCCCTGAAGGGGGATGATGGCATTGTCACTCCTTAGGGAAACAAGGTTACCGGGAGAGATCCCAGAGAATTCAGGGAAAACACACACACACACACACACACACACTCTCTCTCTCTCTCTCTCTCTCTCTCTCTCTCTCTCTCTCGAATGCGTCCTTTCCCCCTCCCTCCGTCACAGGTTTGCTTTTATTTCTCCTTCAAAACCCTGTCCTGACGTTCTCCAAACCTTCCTCACACGAGCCGAAGCCTGCGAGGCACGACCGTCCCCTCTGCCTCGGCCCGAAGCCCCCCAGCACCCGGTTCACCGTCCCCGCCATGGGCTCTGCCCAGGCGTGTCCCATTCCAGCGGCCAGGCCAGTGGAACCACTGCCATGGTGACGGGCGATGGCATGCCGGGGGGGCCCCGCGGGGTCATGGGAGGAGGCATACCAGCTCCCTGGAATGTGGGTGGGAGGGAGGGTACATGGGGAGGGACTGATTTTTCTAACTCAGAGGAGGCCGCATGCATGAGGTGGGCGGGGGAACCGGGGGCCCAGCTGCGGCCCCACGGCGATGGCGCTTCCTTGGAGATGTCACTCTTCTGCTGCTGAGGGGGGCCTTCCCCGGCAGACCCGTAACCCAGATGTCGGGCAGCGTGGGGCGGCGCCAGCGCGTTGAAGTTCTGCCAAAATGACTCCTGGCAGGTGGGGACCAGAGAGAGAAGAAAGCTCTTTACACAGTGACCCCGCTATTCTCCCCTTGAGCAAAACAGGCCCTCATCTCCAAGGCCCAGGCGAGGAGGCCACAGCTGGCATGGGACAGGCGAGAACAGGACAGATGAACTCTCAGCTTCTGAGTCTGGGGCTGGGCCTGGGGAGCAGGGGTTTCACGGGGCTCCCTCCTCGCCCCCGCGACAGTGTACGCAGTGAGAACCTTGCTGGGGAGTGATGGGCCAGGTGCTTGGCTTTCCCCTCGCTGCGCCTCAGTTTCCCCTGGCACGAGGGTGCTGGATTCTGTGAGCTTCTTTTGGTTTCTGTGGTCCTAGGAGATTATTTCACCCCCACTACTACCACTGCCGTGTCCGTGGCTGTGACCAACACTGCACAGCGAGGCGGTCTGGGCGTCGGTCTGGGCTCAGAGTTCTGGATCCTGCCCCTGCTCTGAGACCTTGAGCGAGTCCCTCACATCCCTGGACCTCAGCTTCCTAGATATTAAAACGATTCCCACGCGCCAGGCGCTGTTCTCAGCCCCTTACGGGTTTGTGTCACTTAACTCTCACAACCACCTTATGAAGTCGTTGCACATTAGAGACGAGGAAGTGGGCAACCAGGGAGATTAAGGAACCTGGCCAAGCACCGAGTGGCAGCACCCCCCTGGCCCCGGCACCCACCCACCCTGCTACCCCGCTGCCCTGCTGCCTCCCGAATCATCAGCCCCAACCAACCCTGCACAGCCTGGTCGGCCTCAGCTGGTCGTCGGAGCCTGTGCTCAGAGTGGGCTGCACCTGCTTTGCGGAGGAGGAAAGGGAGGCTCCACGAGCTGCCTTGCTCACCGAGACCCACGTGGCCCCAGCAGTGGACCCAGGACTAGCACCCCTGACTGTGACCTTGACCTCTCACACTCCCTCTCTGCATAGATCCACAAAACCGGCGGATGGTCCGGTTACTGCCGCTACGAGACGCTGTTCCTGCAGCCGTTGTACAGCCCCAGGGCGCTTTCGGAGGGTTCCGGCGAGGAGGCTGGGCATTCTCGTGCACACCCCATGACTGCTCGGCGGCCGCTGGGAGGAGGGTGTGTGTGTGCGTGCGTGTGTGCAGCTCCTAGGGAATCTCCCCAGCCACCCCGTCTCGCTTGCAGGCTCCTCGGCCAGCCTCAGGTGGTCTCATTCCACATGGTCAGCTTTCCCACGAGTCTGAGTCCAGAAGACGGTGAGTCTGGTTCTGGATGGCCCAAGGCTACCAGCCCCTGGGGACCCCAGACAAACCTGGACGCACAGCGGGGGAGGGCCAGGCCTCAGCCTGTGGGCGACGACCCCGACACTGCCTGCAGCGGCGCCCTTTTCTGGCCAGTAGTCCTGACCCGTTCGGCCTTCAGCATCTACAGATTCTGGGAAAGGGGGGGTGGGCAGGTGGGAACCATTCCCCATGAAACCACCCAAAACGTTCTTCCTGCTCAACTGCCCTCTGCAGAGGGGCAAACCGAGGCCCAGAGAGGGAAGGAGGGTTCCGGCATCACGCAGTGAGTCGGCCCAGGTCTCTTGATTCTGAGGCCCAGCAGAGCTGGGTTAAAAGCACTGGCTTTGGAGTCTGCCTGCCAAAGTTTAATTAAGCCTCAGTGTCCTCCTCTGTAGAATGGGGACTTAAAGGTATCATCATTTCTGCCCTATGCGGAATAGACTGCCGCATCCCGAGTGAACGAGCCGGCGTAAACCTTAAGCATTTGGGGAGAAGAGAGCCTCAGAAACAGCCTCTCGTGCACAGAGCCTTGGGTTCCAGTCCGGGCCCTGGCTGTTCCCCACTGGAGGGCCTGAGACACTGCATGTAACTCCTCGGAGCAAGTTTCCCCAGCCCAGCCGTAAGGGCTGTATGCGACATCACCCGAGACCCGAATGCAGCAGGTGCTCATTAGATGTGATCATTCCTTCCCGTCTTCTTACTCCCCAGGGCTCCCAGGCCTGAGATCGGGCCCTAGGGGGCCTCAGAAAATGCAGACTGACTCAACCACCTGGCTGGAATCTGAGAAAAGGTCCTGGAGAGGAGGCCCAGGGCAGGGAGAAGGAAGGCATAGCCCAGGGAGGCAAGTTAAACGCCCACTAACGGCCCCGGGATGGGAGTACATGCTTAATTTTGTTTTTTTCCTGTTTGAAAGCTGAGCAAGGTGAGTTCAGAACAGGTTAGAGTTCCACTTACTTTACAAAGAGTAATTCTAAGCGGGCTCTTCCCCCATCAGGCGGCGCTCAGGTAAGAATGAAAAGCCAACCAAGCCCTTGGACAAGTGGCAGCCACCTGAGAATGCCCGCAGAGCCAGGCCTGGTGGGACGTGGCCGTGGCTGGGTGGCCCGGGGTCTGACCCAGGGCAGCTCTGCGCCTTCTGAATCGAAACTCCCTATTTCTTCTCACTCCAGGTGAAGCAGGTTGACCGGCTTGCATGCCCGTCGGGTGGCAGAACTGGCACTGGATCCCAGTTCTCTGTGTTCAGGCCCATGATCGCTTCTGAACCCCACAGCTCCTCTGCGTGCAGCCCAGAGAGTGAGACAGCATGACCGCCCCCACCTCCTGCCCGGGCTGGGAAAGGCAAACATCGGGAACACGGTTCCAGCTTTCCAGTCCTGTGGCCACACAGACATCAGACATGACTAATTAACCAGGCTCCGGCGGAACCTGGTCGACTGGGGGCGTCTGCCACGGCACGGGAGGCAAATGCCTCGGATGGGAAGGCAGATGCCATCACTGGCTGATTGGAGCTGGCGAGTGCGAGGACGGTTTGGGGAGCCCGCCCTGGGTGACAGTTACTATCGCGTCCCATAGAACCGAGCTCAACTCCATCGAACCCAAAGAGCAAGAGGCGATTCTCTCAACGGGTGGAAACCCAGTCCGTTCGCGTCAGCGAGCTGGTGGCTAACAGGCCCCAGTCTGAGCGTTTACAGGTGAGGAGGGCGCAGGGTTTCCCTCGGCTGGGGCAAAGGTAAGCGACGGGTGGCCGGGTTTCCTTTCCTGTGTTTATGTCCACCCCCAGCTAGAAACGTAAGCTCCTGGGGACAGCGACTGGCCTGCCTAGTTTACTGCTGTGTCCCCAGCTGCCGGCCCAGCGCCCGGTCCGCAGTAACTGCTCAGTAAACACTGACCGCTGACTTGGATGCATCAAGGTGGACAGGACAGCCTGGGCACCTGCTCCGTGGCCATCACTGAGCGGCGCCCACTATTTCCTGGGTCCCAGGGGCAGGGATAGTTCTGCTTTCCTGTGCCCGAGTCTCCCCTCGCCCCGCCTTGGTGGGACAGGACAGGCGAGCTTCTCTTGACCCCCCAGGACCCCGAGTGTCGGCCCTGGTGCTCTCAGAGCCAAACTACAAAATAGCTCAGTGCTTGCCAAACTGCCTCGGGCTCTGGGAACGGTGTCCACGGTCACTTCATGTTGCTCCCGCCATGTCCCAAGCAGGACACAAGGAGGCTCAAGTGGACCAGAGCTCCCGGTGACGCAGGGCACCAGGTGCTGAGGGCTGGGGATGGACCCTACACATCGCCTCCCACACAGCCGAGACCCAAGGTCCGGGAGCACAGTGACCTGTCCTCCCATGGGCTCCTCTGCCCTCAGCATGGCCACGGCCGTGCTGTGCCTGTGCCTGAAGAAGGCCACTCTTCAGCTCGGCTCCAACTCCGGGTAGTTGTTTCGAGCCGCCAGTGAGGCCGCCACCTTTGGAGGTCCAGGGGGCTACGGGGACGGAGTCCTTCCATCGTTACGAGAACCTGCTTGGAGGCCCAAGCTCCCTGCACTTGGCCCGTGCGTGCCTGTCATCACTGGTTCTCCCATGTCACACGAACATGCGGTTCTCTCATCTTTAATAGGGAAGCCACATGGATCCACTCCCCTCTCCATTTCCTGTTTTACTTCTTTTTAAAGCAAAATTGTATAAAAAGGTAACACCCTCTCAAGCCCCCCTTGCTCTCATCCCACCCTCTGACTCTTGTGCTTCTCAAGGTCACCGACACCTCCACACCATGACCCCACAGTCCTCCTCTAATGTGCTCCTTCGCTGCAGGTGACCCCTCCTGTCCCCCCTCTCCCGGCTTCTTCGCCCATCTCCCGCTGCTCTGTCCATCTCGTTGCTGATCTCTGCTCACGTCTGACCTAAGCATCCGAGGACTCGGTCCTGCCCCACCCTTTCTCGGCTGGGCTCGTCTAGTCTCCTAGCTTCAAATCCAGCCTCGTGCTGGTGCCCCCCGCCTGGCCTCAGAGCCGAAGCCTCCCGCACACCTCCCCGGGGTGTCTAATGGCATCTCCGACTTGACGCGTCCAGAGTCTCTGACCAGCCCGTGACAACCTGCTCCTCTCGCTCTCCCCAGACCCAGTTCATGGTGTCCTCAGCCTCCAGTTCGTCCGGCCCCAAACTCCAGAATCTTCCTTGATCCCCCACAGCCAGTTCATTGCTGAGTCACATCAGCTCTGCCTTCAACACGATACCAGAATCTGGTGGCTTCCTGCAGACCAGACCGGGCACCACCCCTGGTCTGTGTCACCACCGTCGGTGACCGCATCTGTGTCACGCTGTAGCCTCCTATCTGGTCTCCCAACCCTTCAGGCTCAGCAGGGGGTGACCCCTTAAAGTGCAAGTCAGATCCTGTCACTTCCCTGATCCTTTTCTGGGGCTCCCATCTCACTTGAGGGTGAGCACAAAGTCCTTACGATCGATCAGACGGATCATCCGTAAGGGCCATGTGATGCCATGCCCCCTGCCCCCCATGCCTCTCCCATCTCCTCCCCAACACCTGCCCCACCCACGTCTCACTGTTGCCACCTGGGTCCTCTGTCCTCGCTGTTCCTGGTCCCTGCAGATACCCTCGTCCTCAGGACCTTTATAGGGGCTGTCCCTCTGCCTGGAACACCCTCTGGTCCAGGGGCCCCACTTCCTCCCTCCCTCCTCCAGGTCTTTACTCAGATGTCACTTTCTCAGCAAAGCCTACCTCATTCTCTTCCTTTTCCTTCTTCTCTGAATCCACTAAATATTCTGTTTAATGAGGGGAACGGTCGTTTCAGCATCTCTGCCTTTCTGCTGAGGGTCCCTGGGCCTTCGCCCTCGTCAGATTCAGTGAAGCTTCTTTCTGGCTCCACGGTTCCTCGGCCGTGTGACCCTGGGTAAGTTCCTTAACCTCGCTGTGCTTCTTTCTCTCACATATAACGGTTTCTACCCCATTCTACCGTGGCAAGCATGAAATAAGAGCGAAAGCTCTTAACTGACCCTGGCGCTGACTACCTGGCTGTGGTTTACCTTCTAAGCCGTGGTCTAACAGTCAGTCCTGTCCCAGGGGGGACTGGGCACCCCGTAGGGGGAGTATGAGCAGAGGCTGCGAGTGGAATGCCATCTGGGAGCCTGGGCAGGGAGTGGTGGCAGGAGGGGGCGAACGGCCCTTATTAACCGTCTTGAGAGACCCTGCCTGAAGCACAGAGGCCCGGGGACCTCAAGGAAAAAGAGCTCTAGATGGGAGGGGTGGGGCCAGCCCCCAGGAGGGGAATAGACACCTGCAGACAGAGTAGAATGAGAGGTGCTGGGGGTGGGGGTGGGGGGGCCCTTCGCAGGCTGTTCAGAGTCCTGGTTGTGGGGGCCACAGTGTCACCTCTGCCCATCCCTCAGCTCTGGAACTGCTGCGAGCTCACCTAGAGGCCCTAAGGACGGTGACGGGGGTGGGGGAGCCAGGCCCCCACTTCCTGCTGAGGGAAATGAGAAGGCTGGCGAGGGAGGGGACGGTGTTTGTTTTCCAGCCTCCGAAGGCGAAGGCGAGTCCAGGAAAAGTCCTCCTTCCTCCAAATCACCACTAAAAATAGTGGCGGGGGATGGGCCGGAGCACGGACATTCCCTGGACTGGAGGGGTGGGGTGGTGGGGCGGGGAGATTTCTGGAAAAGAAGCGTCAGCCCCACGCCCCACACAATGAGGACTATTTTTAAAGTCTCATGTTGGTGCGTGAGGTCACTGTCGGGGAAGACGATGCTCAGAGGAGGAGTCGGAAGGGAGGCAGACATCAGGGTGCAGCCGCTGTGCTGTGTGGCCTCGGGGACTCGCACGTGGGTGTCATGCCCTCACGATGGTCTGTCAGGCCCTCTGGAGCCTTCAGGAAGCTGCCCTGAGCACCCAGTGATTTGGGGCCTGGTTTTCGACAGAGACTCAGCAGGGCTGCTCAGGGTTAGACGCAGGTGGCAAGCTGGTGGCAAAGGTCAGCCCTGGTGGCGATGGTCAGCCCCTCCCAGGCAAGTTCAGGGCAGCTGTAGAGAGGGGAGAACACGAGTGTGGACCCTGGAGCTACGCGTCTGGGCTCAAACCCCAGCTTTGCCATGCACCAGAGCTGGGACCTGCAGCGTGATCCTCTCCCAGTTTTCTGCATCTGGACGAGGGGATGAACGTGGTTCTGACCTAGCGTCTGTCCCACCAGCACCCACTGGTGAGTTTACCACGGGGCCGGCCGGCACTGGGAGAACACAGCGGCTCTCCCTGTGGCAGCTCCAAACCAGAAACCACCTGGACCCCTTCGGCAGAGGAGCCTCGCCCATCGTGGTCCATTCTCACGGCAGGCGACGCGATCTGAGGAGGAGGGACCTACAACCACGCACGACGGGGATGAACCAAAGGCCAAGGAAGCCAGACACAAAAGTGTCAAAACCGTACGACGCCCTTTAAGGCAAAACTAATCTACGTGGTAAGAGGTCCGGAAGGGGCTGTCCACGGAGGGGGACAGCAACAGGAAGGGGACACACAGGAGGGCTTTCGGGAAGCTGACGACCTTCCACTTCTGGATGGGTGTTCGGTTTGTGGCAATTCCCCGAGCCGTGCACTTGACACCCGCACTTCTCTCTCTCTGTGTGTGTGTGTGTGTGTGTGTGTGTGTGTGTGTGTGCGTGCTACATGTTAATAAAAAGTGTAACGGAGACAGTGTTCCCTTCACCGGACCGGTTTTATGCACGAGGACACTCGCAACAGTGTCCAGCGCAGGGGGAGTGCTCGGTGAATGTCCGCCCTTATCCTCTGGGGGGTAGGAGGCCCCCCTGCCGCTAAGGGACACCTCAGGTGATGGCAGTTCCCGGTGTGGCCAAGGAGAGTGGCCGCCTTGCTGGAATCCTGCAGGACTCCTGGGCTGGGGAGGGAACAGAAACTCAGGGTCGGTCCAGGGATCAAAGTCCAGCTTTGTCCGACAGCAGCAAAGACAGCAGCTGCCGTGTGCGACTGAGGAGGGACTGAAAGGGGAAGGTGCCCACAGAGGTGTGCAGAGCTGCTCGTGGAACGAAAGTCATGGGGATTCCCAGCCTCGGTGATGGCGACGGTGACGGGGACAATGGTGATGGTGATGGTTATGATGATGGTGATGGCAACGATGGCAACAGCGACAATGGTGATGGTGACGGGGACAATGGTGATGGTGGTGATGGTGATGGTAACAGCGGTCACCCTTCACTGAGTGTTCTGTGCGGGTCAGGTATTGTTCTACGTCTTGTAAGTCTTCACTAAATTTCCCCTCACAGCCATCCTGTGAGGAAGTTACCACCATGAACCCCGGTTTACAAATGAGGAAACTGAGGCAAAGACAGGTGAGGCTGACCCAGCTGGCCTATGGTGGAGTCAGGACTCAGCCCAGCTGCTCTGGCTCCGAGCTGTGCTCCCCACCGCGTCCATGTGGACAGTGCCTGGAACAGCACGGCTGGGATGGATGCCGGCCTTGGCCACGGGGCGGAGTGGGGCCTGGAGGCCCCATCCCATGAGGTCTTCCGACTCCCTGCATGCCCCAGCCTTCCTGGAGGACCAGGCGGGTCACCCCACGGACCCGGGACATCTGCTGGGAAAACACGGTCACAGTTCAGGTGGGACTTGCAGCAGGATGTCTAGGATTTGGGTCCTGCTCGGCCTCCCACCAGCTGTGTGCCTTCAGGAACCCACGGGACCTCTCAGAGACGCAGGGTCCTCCTCCGTGGAACGGGTACCATAAAATCCTGCCCACCTCACAGAAGGGGCAGTGCCCGAAGACGCGCCTTACAATCCATACAGGGCTTCACGGGGTGAAGACGGCTGCTGGGATGAGGGGTCGGCTGTCAGGGGGCCGCAGGGGCCCACCCGTGCCGTCTGGGTGGATAAGTCTGCCTACTCCCGGCAGAAGGTGGTAACCAGGGGCCGTGGCCACTGATCTGGGCCACATTCTCAGATCAGCTTTCGCAGTCCCCAAACTCCCATCCCGATCGTCGTTCCCCTGAATCCTGGGAGACCTTCTGGCCCTGCTTCCTAATCCGGCAGAGGAAGAAAGGGTGTTTTATCTAATCCCCTCCTTAAAGCCTCAGCAGCAATCATTCTTCTTTTTAATTTTTGTTATTTTGTCTTTGATTTCCCCCTCTCCTGGGAGGACAGGGACTGCAGCTACCAGAGGCGTAGCGGGGAGGAATCACAGAAACCAGTCTCCTTGTCTTCTCCAGTCGGTGGCCCCTGCTCTTGGGGGGCAGCTGGAAACTGGAAACTCCGGCCACCCCTCCCCCCAGCCCTTCCCCGGCAAATGGCAGGTTCTGGCTGCCACCCAGGTAGCTGCCAGGGCCCCAAGCTACCTGACACCACATCTTTAATGGACGGGGCCCGTGAGTTTTATGGCAAGCCTGGCAGTCTACTGTAATTAAGACCTCTATAAAATATTCAGAATGCCATGCCCAGATACGTTAATGATTATATATTTAAATGCTAATGAGTGTGATTAGATGAGAGATCAGCCAAGCCTGTCACTAGCTACATATACATTCCGGACCGATCAACTCTTGAACTTGTGAAACTATACGTGTGAGCAGACGCATGCACTCAGGCCTCGCAGGTGGACTTTGATTTGTGTTACTGAAAAAAAGCTCAAGGGGAAAAGGGAATTAGCAGGCTGGGGGACAGAAAGATGGGTGGATCAGAGGGGAGGTGTGAAAACCGAAGGACGGAGTTTCTGTGAAAATTCGTGCTCCACGGACGGAAAGAACTGAGTACTCTCAGGGGCAGCTGGTGTCAGCTCTGTGCACTGCAGCCCCACAGTGGGCTTATGCGAATGGTTTCCGGGGGTGACACTGGGGTCTTCCCCAGAATACTTAGAGTTTTATTAAATCAGAGGAAACTGATGAGATCACAGTATCTGCAAAAGTTGCTTTAAACCACCACGGTCGTTCTGGAGGTCAAGAACCAGAGGGGCAGGTGGGGCTGTGAAGGAATAAACAGGGAAGCCCCGGGAGCTGTGGTTTGGGCTGCGTGGTCTCGGAAGGCCTCGGGGAGACCTGAAGGATGAAGAGGCCAACCATGCCGAGAGAGCGCGTGGGGAAGAAGGTTCTGGCAGGACGAACAGGAAATGCAATGGCCCTGAGGCATTTTCCAGGGTGAAGGGCTGAAGGCGAAACTGGGAGCTGCCCCAGCCAGGTCAGCCGGCCTTGTGCTGAGGCGTCTGGTGTTTCTCTGAAGGGTGGTGGCAGGCCACGCGTACCCTCTGCTGTAGCGTCCCTAATAAATTAGGTGCCACAAACCACGCCAATAGTTTGTCAGCCTTGCAGGGACCCTGGAGAGAGGCTCAATCACACCAGCTCACGGAGGGTCACCCCGACCACACTCCAAGCAAGGACGGGCGCTAGGCCTGCAAAGCATCGGGAAGCCACGTTTCTCCTTGACAAGTGATGCGCGGCCCTGGACATTCACTACACATCAGCCTCTCGTGAGTTTGGCTCACGTGAGTCACCAATGGGAGAAATCTGACTTTCTGGGGCTGAAGAACAGCAGGGAGGACGGTAACGAGGAAGTGCCGCCCCCTCCCCAGCCATCACGGCCCATCCTAACTCACATCAGCCTAACCAACAAGGAGTAAGTCACACAGTGCTCACGTGAGTCGGCCGCACTCTAAACACTCGACGTACTGTTAATCCCTACAGGAACCCTGCAGAGGAGTTGCCATCGTCATCAACTGTTTTTACAGACGAGAAAGCTGGTCGGCAGAGGTTAAACCATGCGCCAACGTCGCGCCACCGACAAGAACCAGCCTTCGGGGGCTTACTTCTCACCACCCAAGCGGAACCAGGAGGCTAAGGCAGGGGGGCGGGTCACAATCGGACTTCCCATCTGTCCCTTGAGAATGGCCAGAAGCTTTCTTCTAAGTAAGGGGCACGTGCCGAGACCTTTCCAAGGAGAACAGTTTTCCTGACAGTGACAATGCCCTCCATGGCCCTCCACGGGAGCCAGCAAGGGCCCTCCTGCACCAGAAGCCCGGGGGCTGATGTCTGAGGGTGTCCCCCAGCATGCTGCAAGTCCCCTGCCTTGAAGTTCATCTGGCAGAGCTCGAATGGGTGGCCTGAGACTTGGCCAGGAAAAGGTGTGACACTGTGACAGAGCTGTACGAAAGGCCGCGGCAGCAACAGTGACGGCCACACCTTGCTGTGGGGCGCTGTGTTTTACAAAAACCTAGTCCTTTCTAGAAGCGCCCTGTGAGGTGGGTGGGCTGGAACCCATAGTCCTGCTTCACAGGTGTGAGAACCCACAGTCCTGCTTCACAGGTGTGGAAACTGGCTCAGAAAGCTGGTCACTCACCCACAAACGAACCAGAGACCGGGCTGGGGTCGCATCACAGACTCCTGACAAGGCACACCTAGGCAGATTCTCTCCCCCGAGGATCCCTTGGGTGTGGCTGATGCTGGGGGCATCTGGGTAGAGGGAGCCTGAAGGGTTCAGACTTAGCAGAAGGACTGGGGTGTGATTTCAGCCCTTTTCTTGGACTCCAGAGTGAATCTCACTCCTGCTCAGCCTGTGGATTGGGGCCAGAGCGCTCCCCAGGAATGAGCTCCAGCTCCCTGACAGCTTCTCAGCAGTCGGGCACCCTCCCGCCTCTCCCAGGAGGTGCTGCTGTGTCGGGCTGTGAGACACAGAGCAGGGGAAACAGACCGATGGGCAAGGGAGGTGAGGTGCCACCTGTCCTCCAGCCCCCTGTCCCTGCCAGCGATGGAAGAGCCCTGGGTTTAACTGGGTCTATTTAGGAGAAATTTCCTAACACCGAGGACAGACACAGGTGCCTCTGGAAGGCTCTTAGAATAGGACCCTCTGCTGCTCCCAGCGGGCGGCTGAGCCGGCCTCCTAGTTCAAGTCCTGGCCCCTTTCCTTGCTAGCTGGGGGACTTTGGGTGGGTCTCTCGAATTTCTTTGTGCCTCTATTGCTCGTCTGTCAAATGGGGATGGTGACAGCACCTACCTCACAGTTACTCAGAGAATCGAAGGAGGTGACACACACAAAGTGCCCGGAACAGTACTCGGGACTTGCTGCCGGTATTATAGTGGTGGCCGAGGACAGATCTTAGGGAGACAGGGGATGGTGTTGGTCATGCTGGGGTGAAGGGAAAGGCTCTCCGAAGCTCCCCGCTGCTCTTGTATTGCTCACACCGAGGAAGTGAGTTGCAAGTGCTGGATCATGTCCACCCCCACCTTCCCACGGCTGCCTCCCCTGCCGGACCTACAGATGCTAAGTGGTCCCTCTCCTGCAGCCCAGCCCATGTGTGACCTGTGTCAGCCTCGCAGAAGATACAGAATTCCTGCTTCTGAGGAATTTTACAGCCAGATCAGCGGGAGGGTCTAAAAACAAATGATGAGAGTCACGTTTACTTCCTTTGCTCATTCATTCATTCATTCATTCAGGCAAACTTTAAGCCTGGCACCACACTAGCACAGAAAAGACACCTCAAGTGCTGAGTAACAATGCAAGGCAGCGAGGAGACGATAAAAGCCTCGGGCATATGAGCCCTGGGGAGGAGAAGTGGTGTCAGACATGGATCCTGGGCTGCACGAATCTCTGGAAAGGCCTTCGGAGAGAGGCAGCACTGGGGCCTTGCCCACATTCCTGATGGTCGGGCAGCAGTGCAACCAACCACCTCCTGAAGCTGCCTGTCCTGGGGGTGGTACCCTGCGCCCACAGAGCCAGGCCCTCGCCAGACCTCAGGGTAATCGGTAAGCAAGGTGGCAGAGACCATTCGCTCTCACTGGGAGTCCCTAGTTCTCGAGGTACATGAGCTTCTAAGGACTTCTAAGGGCTTTTGTGCACAGCATCTAAGCTCTTGCACTAACTGGCTAAACAGGGCAGGCCCCAATCTCGGGGGCTCAGTCTTCTTATCAGTACAGGGGGAACGAGCCTCCTATTTCTCCAAAGACTGAGTCGGGTGTGTGTGTGAGTGGGGGGGGTGATGCTTATTCACTAACACGCTAACATCCAAAGGCATTCGGTGAATGCCCGTTTTGGGTATCTGGGTTTTCTAAAGTTGGGCCCTTTAAGCTCCAAACTCTTAACAGATGTATTACTCAGACCATTTCCCAACGCTCTCACGGTGATGAAAGTGAAGGAGCTAACACATGATTGTGAAAACTGGCAAATAAAGGGAAGAACGTCGAGCCTTTATCCCGCCTTTCCTGTACAAACTATAGGTGGGTGATGGACAGTAGATGACGGGGAGTCTGGAGAGAAGGGCTCCAGCTACGACATGAAGGAGCGACGGATGCGCATAGCACCATGCTGCCACCCACGGTGAGCGCCAAGATTCAGGCACTGCACCTGCAGGGCTGCCACCGGCACGAAAGGGACAACCAGAGGACACGAGCCTTCGGAAGGGAGGACCCGGCATTTCCTACAAAGGAGTCTTGGGAAACAAATAAGTAAATGATCAAGCTTGTGGATGAGCTAGCGATTCACAGGACACCCAAAGGACAGAGGAACGTGTTAAGTGACAGCACGGGGACGTGATGACCAAGCTCTAGATCCTGGGAATCTAGACAAACAACGTGGTTTCTTTGACCAAGAGTTACCAAGAATTAAAAAAAAAAAATGAGGAGGAACCTTTAAATTAAAAGACATCTGAACTAATCACACTGTGTGCATCTAGGATTCTGATTTCAACAAAAAAGTTTAAAAGATAAGTTTATGAGTCAACTGGAAATTTGAATCGCGACTGAATATCTAATTTTTTAAAATTGTGATGATAGTTTGAAGCCTTTTATAGTGACATGCTAAAGTATTTATAGATGACGCAAGGCGTCTGTGATTTGCTTCACAATCACATGGAGGGAGGGAGTGGATAAGGTTGGGACAAAATCGGGCACAGGGAGGTGGTATTGGGGCCAGGTCACGGCTAAAGGTGGTTTGTTCCACTACTCTCCTGACTTTGGTATGTAACTGAAATTTTCCATAATAATAATAATAATAATAATAATAAATAATAATAATAATAAAATGCCACCCAGGCTTAGCAGGAGGGGACAGTTTACACCTCTGCCGAACAGTCCAGACTCTGGTGCTTTATAAAGGTGGCTCCTTCTGCGGTCTTTTCCTCTGTCCTCCTTCGCTAGGTGGCTGATGGCCGTCCCACCCGCAGGAGTGCTCAGAGCAGCCTCTCCCAGCACGTCGCCTCTCAACTCCTGCGAGCTTCCCAAGGGCCCTTCCCGTTGTGTGCAAAGCACATGTCTTTCCAGCCAGAGCAAGAGGTGCCATCTGGGCAGAGGTACCAGGGGCTGTGACTCTGGTTCTGCCTGCTCCTAGGCAGGCTTCCTTTCCTCTGGGAGGGTGAAGACGGCCTCATGGCTGGGTTCTCGGGGAGCGCGATGATGTCACAGTGCTACCCCTCGCTCACTGCCATCAGGATATGGGTGTGGGAGGGAGAAGCAACTGGTGCCGATGTCAACAGGCACAGTCCCTTCCCCACATCCTCCTGGGCTCCAGCCCTGGGTCTGGTTTAAACGTTGTCCCCGTCTCTGCAGACATGGCAGAGGACGGGCAGCTGCCCGTGTTTCTTGGTGGCCTTGAGTCCCTGGGTGGGGCTGGTCAAGCTGTTGGGCAAGGGGGCTGCCGACTTACTGCAGGGGCCTGCAGGCTGCTGTGAAAAACTGCCAACTCAGCTTGTAGGATTGATTTACCTCTGCAAAGGGAAAAGCGTTTGACCTCTTAAGGAAACAAAAGTGAAGAATTTCCTGGCCAATTGTCTGGGGGGGAATAACAGGAACTGAGCTAGTAACAGCCCAAACAAACAGCCCTAGCGATGAAGAGAGGCCGTTGGGACATGACCAGAAGGGAGCCGGACCTCAGCATTGCTTCTCCATGTCCCCAACCACCACTGCTGCAACTCTGCCATCCCCACCTAGAGCGCCTGGGCCCCCGGGGACCACTGAGGACCTGGGCTGACTCTCACGATAATAGCAGCGTCTTACATACGCCTTGAACTTGGAAGGCAGATGGGGCAAGGTAAAAAGAGCCTTAGACTTAGAGCCAGATACCAAGGCTGGAGGCCTTGTGACACCCAGGGCAGGTAACATAACCTCTGATCTTCGATCCCGGTTACTCCATGGGGTGATTTTAAGGCTCACAGGCAATGGCCTCTGTGAGGTGCTGTGCAAACACGGTGTGGCGTGACCACTCCTCGTCCTACATCTCACACATCTTCACCCAGCTTGGTGAGCACCAGTGTTCCCACCGTATGGATGGGCAAAGGCAGGCCCCGATGGGTTAAATGACTCGCCTTTGGTCACACAGCTAGTGAGAGCCCAGGCCGCCTCCTCTGGGCTTGTCTGAGACCCGCATACTCCTGGTACCTACTGCAGCCCGTGCCACCTCAGGCCACTCATCGGCTTGGGAAAGAAAGCCCTTTCCTTCTTGAGGTTGGCAGCCCGGGGTCCAGAATCCCAGCCAGGTCCCGGGCACTGAGATGGGGAAGTCTGGATGGGTGAGGTCTGGCCCAGTTGCTGGGCTTACGGTAACGAGCTTAGAGCTAAATAAATCTCCAGGGAAAGCCGCTATCCGCTTCCGTGGGCCACGGCTGAAGACAAACAAAGCTTCCAGATCCTCATCAAGCCTCATGGGCAAAACAGTTATTTTATTAACAAGGCGAGGAGGGGCGAGGCGATTCCTCTGCTCTGGAAGTCTGAGGGAGGCCCCCCACCAGCCAGCCCTGCTCACACCTCAGCACCCAGATCCCACCCATCCTGCGCTACAAGGGGGCACCAAGACTTCTGCACACAGGAGACGCCCTGAACAGATAAACCACAGAAAAAAAACAACGCAAATGGAAGCCGAGGAGTTAGCTAGCAGGAATGTGGGGATGTGAGGAGCGAGCTCTGTTCCCGAAGTCACCCACTCTGTGCGGCCTGTTAAGCACCTGTTGTGAGGGCAGGCAGGGAGGTAGGGCGGGGAGGCCTCCTGCCACCCAACTAGTCACCTTGAGTCCCACGAGAGCTCTTCCTGGGCCCAGCCAGGACCTCTCTCCTCCCTGGGAGTCCAGACACAGGCAGCCCGGGCAGCAGCCATGCCCCACGGACCTGGCCCCAAAGCACGCCCTGCCCTCCCTACCGCCTGGCCGAGTGCTCTGCTCTCATCTGCAATGGGGGACCATAGAGTCTAGGCCTTGTGGGGTTGCCAGCTCTTAAAAACCCTGCTGGATTTAGAGTGCCAGGTCCGGGTTCAAATCCTGACTCTGCAGCTCACCAGTGGCCGTTTTTATTTTATTTTATTTATTTTCCCATAGTCAACGGGGATAATTATACTAACCAGAGCAGTACGTGCATTCTGCACACATCAACTCATTTAATCCTCAGCCATCCCTGGAGGCAGGTGCGACTGGCTCTTCCCATGTCACAGGTGTGGAACCCGGAGCAGTGTGCAGTGATGCTGAGAAGCATGCCTGAGGGCCAGCTGGGACAGGGACAGGAGTCCAGGCCCGCACCCCAGCGCTCTGCTTCCTGAGGCCTGCCCAGTGTCCCAGCATAACCCTCAGGGCTGTGACCGACCGGCATGTCTGTTGGCTCCTCACGGGGCGTGGCCTCTAGAGGCACTGAGCAAAGGTAACTGTCCTTACACTACGAGTGACATCATTCTGCCTCTGGCAGGTTCTAGGACTGTAATGCCTGGCATGTCCTACTCTTCCTCCCTGCGTTTACCTCTTAGCATACCAGTCACCATACTGCATGTTTCACTTATTTATCTTGTTATTGGCTCCTCTGCACTCATCTCTGTGAGGTTTTGGTGTTTTATTAACTTCCATATCATCAGAGCCTAGAATAGCGCCTTGCACATAGTAGGTGCTCAATAAATATCTGTGGGCTCAATGAGCGAAGGATGGTCCCTGCCCTCGCTCTTTAGCCAAGCCGCCAGATTCCGCTGACACCGGGGCAGTCAGCCTGTGGGACGCATGAAATAGGACAAAGGCCTGACCCACCGTCGGGACCTGCCAGCCCAGATCTTTCTGGCTCACATCCAGTCCAATCCAGTCAGAACTTAGCAAGCAGCGACTGTGTCCAAGGCACCTGCTTGGTCACCACCCTCTGTAGGTGAGGGAGGGCTCCAGCCTGGAAAGCCTGGGCCAACCGCCCCAGTCTTAATCCCGCCCCCCCCCACTAGTAAGCTCTTTTGTTTAAACAAATTGCCGCAGGCGAGTGTCTTGTGTACCCTGAAGTGCCTGCCTTTTGTTTTTTTAGAGTTCACTGGGACCCTCGGGCTGGCCCATGCTGGGTGTTTGGCAGAGAGCACTGCAGCACCCCAAGTCTCAGGGCAGTGGAACCCGTCTCTGAGCACAGTTCCGACCTCGAGCCCTCCAGCCACCCCGAGAGCTGACTGCCTGGATCTGCCTGCCAGAACCCAGCATGTGGTGAAGCACAGGGAAATGAAACATGCAAGCGCCACGTCTGTCCCAGGGCAGAAGGGCCAGGACAGTGGGACACTCCTGGCTGCGTGGTACAAACACCAGTCTTCTACAGGTTACAGTTCACACTCAGCAGGGAATGGGAAGGGGTGGGCCCGTCTCTGGCGGATCAGGGACCCAGGGACAGTGAAACCCAGTCAGGGTGGAAGCAGGGGACACGGCGTGGACAGACAGCACCTGCCCCTGTGACTGGACTGTAAACAGTGGCCCAGAACCCACAGAGGCAAATCTGTAGGACAGACTATGTTTTCCCCCCATTAAAGCCAATAACGACTTTAAACCACGTTAGTGCGCCTGTGAACCACACAGCGAGTCTTTGTGCCCAAGAGCCTCCGTGCTCTGGGATGAGGGTGCCTTGCATCCCCAAGCTGGGCTTGGCTTACATGTTTTCCCCCTCAATGTATAAGACTGTGAGGTCTCCAGGGAGGGAACTCAAAAGCATCATCAACGTTAATAACCACGATAACGAAAACTGGATCTGGGAGCACCTCGTCCATGCCTCCAACGATCGCACTTCATGTCCCAGACACGCTGTGTCGTTCCTCACAGCCACTCTGGCTGGTAGGTACTATTATCCTGCCCATTTCACAGGTGAGGAAACTGAGGCACACGATCTCAGTAACCCAGGGGCTGCAAAGGGCAATGCTGACCTCAGGCTGAGCTCCCCCAGAGACTGACTTCAGAGAGACACGGTCTCATCTTCTTGAAGACGAAACAAAAACTACCAAGCGCCGGCCATACACCTGGCCCTGTGCCAGGGACTCCCACATTTTGGCTTTTCTAATTCTCAGAACAACTCCCAGTAAACTTATCGTCCCCATTTACCAGGTGAGGAAACTAAAGTTCTGAGAGGTCAAGTCACTCGTCCAAGGCCGCAACAGTCAGAAAGTGGCAGCGCGGAGCCGAGCCCCATGCCTGGGGGCTCTGGGTCTGTCTTCTTCCCATTAAATGTTAATGTCTGCGCACTGCCCCGGCCCTTCTCGGCCCTTCCCACGGGGCCTGTCCTCAGATCTAGGAAGCTGGCGGGCATAAGAGGTACCGATGTTTCGGGGGCCACCAAGGAAGGAAAGACAGTGCGGATTACACTCTGACGCATCACTTGGGAGGCGCACCCTGACTTCAGACCTGCTAAAACGTGAAAAGCATGAGAGTTAGAATCGGCGAAATATGGACCTTCTCATTTGATCCTTATGACAGCCTTGTGAAATCACCCTCACTGTGCGGATGAGGAGACTGAGGCTCAGCGTGGCTCAGGGATTAGCTCGGGATCACACAGCTCATAGAGGCCAGGGACTGGGATGACTGGCCCCATGGCTGTCCCCCTTGCTGAGCTGTCTCGGATCCAGGTACGGGATTGGGATGACGGCCCCATGTCTGTCCCCTTGCTGAGCTGTCTTGGATCCAGGTACGGGATTGGGATGACGGCCCCATGTCTGTCCCCTTGCTGAGCTGTCTTGGATCCAGGTACACCTTCCACAGTGCCTGGGATGCGAGAGCCTCAGAGGAAGTGTCCTGGAAAGGAGGAAGAAGGGATGAAGCTGGGCTTGCCCCATTCCCCCCCAGCAGGGCCAGACGCCTAGGCTCGCCACCCAGGAGCCGACGCCACCAGACAGGATGAAAGCCAGAACAAGAAAGAGGTGGCTCCGGGCGTGGACCGGGTGGGGCGGGGGAACTGCAGGTGACACCTGGGCACAGGGAGTAAACACCCGCTTCTATGTAACGGAGCCGGGGCAGCGGGCAGGTGTGTTTTGTGTAACACAAACCGTGGGAACATGATCTGACTGCTGAGCCGAGAGGCCAGGGAAGGCCAACGCTGTGACACGCAGGCCACAGCCACGACAAAGGACATTCCCCCTCCCTCCCCCCACTGATTTCCACAGCCCCTCTTTTATGCTCGAACTTGTCTATAGAGGACACTAAAACCTAAAACACCATCCTTTAGGTGGTCCTCGCTGGCCTAAGACCACGAGGCAGAACGGATTTTCCGTTTTGTTGGCTGACTCCTACGGCACTTTTTAAAGAACAGTGTCACTGCGGCCCGGCTGACACAGAACGGACAGTACACGTTATTTACAGCGCATAATTAGCTGTGTCTCGACTCATGTACGGACCTAGGATACCACCGCCACGGTCAAAACGGTGAATACACTCGTGGCTCTCCAAATTCAGAATGGGTTTTGACCCCGGCCCCAAACAGCAAGCACCTC
Source organism: Cynopterus sphinx (assembly GCA_030015415.1). Taxonomy (NCBI): domain Eukaryota; kingdom Metazoa; phylum Chordata; class Mammalia; order Chiroptera; family Pteropodidae; genus Cynopterus; species Cynopterus sphinx. The sequence continues at coordinate 122,239,730 of CM057387.1, forward strand.
TGCCAGTCTGGAAAACCGAAGTGGAAACAGCCAACAGGCACTGAGCACTCAGTGATATTCAGGGTCTGTGCAGTGCACTTCGCAGGCCTGTCCCAGTAACCCTGGCCCCACCCAGAGTCATCCTCGGGGGGGGGGGGGATGCTGTGGGTCTCGCAAGTGCCAGGTCACCCTGTTCGAATCCCAGCTCTGCCCCTTCTGTGGGTGAGGCTTGGGTACCGTCCCTTATGTCTCTGTGCCCCTCCCTCACCCTAGAGTCACGAGAGCACCCACCTCACGAGTTTTATGGTGAGGACTCCAAGGGTTAACAGCCTCCTGCAGAACCCAGGACAGTGCTGGCACACGGCTGGAGCTCCACGTTGTTAGATGAAGATGACGACAATGGGACATTGATACTGACCGGCCGACAGCGTCAGCAGGTCATGGGCACGGATGTCTCTCTGCAACTCAGCAGAACCCACTCCGATTCCCTTCTGACATTCTGCATCCTCACGAATACGACAGGCGCATCTCGGCCGGGGCAGGGAACATCTGAGACCCATTTCTGGGCCTTGCTCCCCTCACACCTCTGCAGAAGAGCCCTCCCCTAGATGTGTCATCTTTGAGGCCTGGAGGCCTCAGCCAGGAGTGGGGACAGCCCCCACCCCAACAGTCAGGATTTCAGCTTTTTTAGGACCGAGTGGGACAGCACTGGAAGACACCACTTCCCACCCTACGTCACCTGCAGTGGGACACAGAGCCACCCACAGGGTCCTTCCTAGTGGAGACTGACATCTGCGTCTAACAGAGGTCGACCCTGGAGGCTGGGAGCCCGACAGCTGCAGAAAGAGGCGCGTGGCGGAGCGCAGGGTGGAGAGAAATCGGTGCAGCTGACCAAACAAGAGCTTGGCTCCGTCCACCCAGAGGCACTGTGGGCCAGGCTCGGGGCCCTGGGGTCATTGCCTCCCCTCTCACAGGTGAAGAGACTGAGGCCCAGAGGCCCCAGCAACTTTCCCGAACTTCGCCAACAACTTCCTCGAGCATGCGAAGCTGGAATCTGAATCTAGGTTTTCCTAACATCAGTGTAGACACACAGCCACCGAGCCAACTCCCTGCCCCCTTCTCTGCAGAGAAGCGAACGACAGACAGGACAAAATGGTGTTTTCGTAATCACTATGGGCCAGGGGCCTGGTCATTTGCAAAAATTCTTCCCGATAATTCCAGGAAGAATGAACTTGTTCGGAGATGTATTACTGGAGGGGGCACAGGTGTCGGGGGCTCCCATGGGTGCCCTTGCAGCCCCGGCCTGCAGGGAGGCGGGCTGTGTATTAGCTGCCCGGGGCTGCCCTAACTCATGACCACACACTTCGTGGCTTCAAACAACACGAACTGATTCATGTTCGGGAAGTCTGAAGTCCGAAACAGGATTCCTGGGCCCAAGTCCAAGTGTCAGCGGGGCAGAGCTCCCTGCGGGGCTCCGGGCGAGAATCCGTGTCCTTGCCTCTTCCGGCTGCTAGAGGCGGCCCGCATGCCTTGGCCTGTGGCCCCTTCCTCCCTCTCAGAGCCAGTAAGTAGTGTGGCACCTGCCAACCTCTCTCCGACTCTGACCTCTGCGTCTCTCATCACGTCTCCTTCCCTCTCTCTGGCCCTCCTGCTTCCTTCTTACGAGAACCCTTGTGGGCTTAACCCACACAGTCCAGGACTCTCCCGCCCTAGGATCCTTAATGAATCACACCTGTAAAGCTCCTTTTGCCATCCGAGGTGACACATTCACAGGTTTCTGGGGTTAGTTAGAATGTGGACGTCTTTTTGGGGGGCCACCATTCACAGCTCCCCACCGCCGCTGGGATTGTTGGAACTCTCCCCACCAGCACCCCCAGGGCCTAGCCCAGCAGGCAGGAAGGAGTCGAGAGGGACGAGGCAGACCAAGGGTGTCCTGCATCCGACAGAAAGGCCCGAGGGCAGCAGAGCGTGGGGGTGAGGCAGCCCGGCCTGGCTGCAGCTGGGGCTACGTCCACAGGCTCATTCCTCGAAGAGCAGAATTACTTTTAAGTTCTAAAAATACCACCCCTTGCTGAACAAACACCGGGGATCTTGTGGAATAATGCAACATGAAAGGCCCGGCAAGGGGCTCCCGGAGATTCTGATCTGCAAGCGATGGAGGCTCCAACTCCCTCCACCCGGAGCAGCCAAAGCCATTTCCGAAGTCCTCCTGGAACTCGAGGCCAAGGTCAGGCTCTGGACCGGGGCCAGCGCCTGGGGCCGAAGGCACGGGCTGGGAGGAAACTCCGAGGAAAGGGAATAAACAAACACTTGAGGGGCGCCTTGGCGGAGGGGCCTTCACGAGCTCGCCTCCAGAGAGACCTGCCAAGGGGCGTGTTCGTGTCCCTCGTCCGAAGGGTAAAATGGAATTTCAGGGACGTGAAGTGACTTGACTCAAGTCACATAGCAGTAAGACCTGGGATTTCAGCCAGGTCCCTCCGACTCTAAATCCAGTGTCCTTTCCGCTTCGCCCAGACTATGTCCGGGCTTAACAGATGAACCTGACAAACACTGGCTGACGGTTGCTCCCGGCGGGACAGCCTAGTGGGCTGAGAATGCAAGCCCAGTGGCCTGGGTTTGGATTCAGACTCTGAGGGTGTTCATCTCTCTGTGCCTCAGTTTCCTCATCTGTAAAGTGGAGCCAACACAAGCACGTGCCTCACGTTGTGAGGATTTAATGTGTTGATTCAGGTAGCGTGTTTGGGCTGGACCGGTGCCACCTCCCAAAGAGGCACCGACCCTCCGGAGTCTCTGCCCACCACAGCCCTGTCCTCTGGGGGGCTCTCTCTGGCCCTTTTCCCAGTAAAACTTAGCAACTGTCCTGACTTATCTTTGGGCTCATACAGAGTGAGGGAGGAGAGGGCCCAGGCATCCATCCCACAGATAATCCCAGAGCGCACATGGGCCAAACGCTAGAACATCTTTCAGCTGTGAAACTACAAAAATCATCAGTGGATCAGCCCACAGGCAGCTGGGGAATGCCCGACCTCTCGCTCTGCCCTGAGTTGGCCGAGAAGCCCCCGGGGCAGCTCCAGTCCTAGGGGAGCAAGGACAGGGAACATGTGTCAGAGTGCATCCCAGCCCAACCTCGTTCCTGAGCACAAGCCTCATTCCTTCCACACCAAACGCACTTGCAGTCAGGCTGGATGATAACCGACTGCACGCTCAGCCTGTCTAGGGCAACGTCCCAACCGCCTTACATGCAGGGTCTCATTAACGAGCTCCCGAGCTGGAAAGCATCACACCTGTTTCACAGACGGGGAAGCTGGAGCTGAGAGGGGTTAAGTGACGTGCCCAAAGCCACACGGCACCAAAGTGGCCGAGCTGGGACTTGCGAAGCCGGCCTGATGCCTTTGCTCCGTGAGGCCCCGCTGGACCCCAGGTGCCCAGGGTTCTGGTCAGCCCACAAGGCTCCGGGCCCCGCTGCCGACACCCAGCCCGGGTCTGGTCCCACATTCTCAGGGGGCTGATCCAAACGAGCATGCGTCCAGCCACCCACTCGTTCTTTTAGCTTTCGAAGTCACAAGGTCCTAACCACATGCCGGCAAAGCCAGCAGGCACGGGCCCCTGCCTTCCTGCAGCTGACAGCGGATAACGAAGAGCCCAAACACAGGAAACGGTCAGAAGCTGAAATGTGCTGTGCAGGACAAGGGGCCTTTGAGGCTGGCACTGGGAATAACTGAGGGTGCGGGGCACAGGGCAGGTGAGCTCTGATGACCTGTCTGGACAGGTGACATTAAGCTGAGAATGTGAAGGAGAAGGGACTGGGGGATGCTGGGAAAGAACATTCCAGGCTGAGAGATCAGCAGAGTGCAGAGCTGCCCTCCACCCCTAATGAATGGTCTAAAAGGCATTTGAGGATCAGGACAGACAGTGTGACTGAGCTCCCTCAGGGAGGTGAGGTCAGCCTGCGGGCTGGCGCCCCACACGCAAGGCCCTGGGGCACCGAGAGGGGTGAGGCTCCCAGGTCCCCAAGCTTCCCATCATGCCTTCTTCCGAAAGCGGCATGCCTTTGGGAGGCTCGGCCCTTCCTCCTGGGACTGAAAGAGGCAGAGGGGAGGCAAGCTGGCCTGGGCAGCAAGCTGGCTCGGCGCGAGCTCACAGACCCGGCTGCTAGGTGGCCCCTGGAGCGACATCCCCCTGGCTGATGCGCATGCCCCTGTGAAGCTTGTCGCTATAAGACTTCTCCCCACCCGCAGGTGGCGTGGTCAGGGGTCTCCAACTCTCTCTGAACCTCAGAAGCGAGGGCAGGAGGGGACCGGGGAGCTTTCTCAACATCTCGTTCGTGCACTTGGGAGCACCTGCTGCAGGCCAGGCCCTGAGCTGGGTCCCGACTCAGCACAAGCCCAGTGGGGTAAAACCCAGACACCAGACGAGGGACCGGGCAGCAGAAAGGAAGGTGTGAGTCACTGTCCTTGCTGGTCTGGGCAGAGCGAGGTGCATGAGGGAGTAAGAGAGAGGGATGGAGCTCAGGAAGGGAGAAGAGGCAGGAAGCGGCTTCAGGGGAAAGCGGGAAGAAAGCCTGCCCAGTGCGCGTGTGTCAAAGGCGCTAGACAGGGGTGAAACCCAGAGGGTGAGCCAGTTCTGCTGTCGGAGAGAGACTGGAAGCTGACAGGTGTCCTTAGGCCAGCCACACGGGCTGTGAGCATCTGCAGGAGCCGGGCGGAGGGGCGGGGTGGGGTGCGGTTGTGCCGTCTTTCAAAGGGGCAGCTCTAGCCCGGGGTGCCCGGGGTGGCTGGACCTGCTCTTTTTCCAAAATTAGGTAAAAATCCACACTGCAAACAGCTCCTGACTTTTAGATGATGGCGACACAATCAAAAATTAAACAAGCAGCGCACAGGCTCCTGAGAACATAGGTGTGAGTTCAGTCTGAGATGAACAAGGGTAAACCAAAATACGTGACTGCACCCGAGGTGCCCAAAGGTGCTTGGGCCAGGCAGGAGAGGAGGAGCAAGGTGGGGGTGGAGCCCGTGTGGAGACAAGAGGCCCAGTGCACCCCCGCTCCATGCCCTGCGCAGCTGGGGCGGCTGTGTGTGCTGGCTCCTGCCTCTCTCTGACTGCGAAGGTATGGGACAGAGGCGCAGGCCTGGGACATTGTGCTCTGGGCTCCTGACCTAATGGAACTGGGGTGGGGAGCATTAGATGTCAGCCTGGCTCTGCAGAAAACCCCGTGGACAAGTCCCATGAACAACTCGGGTGGGCTTCCTGGGCTGTCCAACGGGACAGATGGGGCCTGGCCCGGGTCACACCCCACCACAGGAGGGCACCTGCAGCACTGCATGCGGCTCAGGTCTCACTTTAGAGACATGCCGTCCCTCTCTTCCAGCCCCTTCCTTTTGGCCCAGGCAGCTGTCCTTCATGTGCCACCTTCTATGGTCAAGTGTGCAAGACCCACGTTCCCACTCTCCCTAACCACCCAGCATCCTCCCGCCGCCCAGGGAAAACTGCCCGTGCTGCTAAGCGTGCCTGCTGGCCTTGGTGGCCCATGGCCACCTTCTCCACGCTGGCTCTGAAGCGTGGCTCACTGGGCGAGAAGGGACCTAGAGTGAGGGTGTTACTTTAGCCCTGGGGGTCGCACGTGTCCAGGGTAGCTGGCTGGAGTCACACCAGTCAGTCCCCTCAGCCCCCTTACCAGACAGCTCCTATGATCATCCCCACTTTGCAGATGAATTGGTTGATTCTCAGAGGGGCTGGCCCAAGGTCCTACCCACATGACGCACCAGAGCCAGGTTTTGAACCCAGGGCCCACGATCCCAGCCCCGCACAGCACTGTCTCCATCGATGCTGAGAGAAGACCCAATGACAAGGGACGCGTGGCAACCCACATCCTGAGACACGAGCAAAACCAAGATTGTGCAACCGCATCTTCCCAGGAACAAAAGGGAATGTTCCCAGGTGACCGGGTCATGGTGAGATGCTAAGCTTGCCCGTCCGAGCCTGGCTGGGACCCGCTGTCCCGGGCAGGGAACGGCACCTGGAACTGGGCCTCAGTCAACACCTGGGATCTCAGTCAACACCTGGGAAGGTGCCGGTGGACAGCGTGGCAGGAGGGAGGGCTGCACCTGCCAGCCAGGTTGCGTGTGGGGACGGCCAGGCGAGGGGAGCTGGTCTTGCACAAAGTGGTACCCGTGAGCCCAGGGCTGGGGACTGGTGTGCCTAGGGCCGGGGACCGGCAAGCCCCCCGAGAACAGTGGCCTGCAGCCAGTCTTCCCTAGCACCCCCTCCCTTCTCCCCACAGCCAGACACGGCCCAGCTAGGCATCCGACCCCACCCAGGCCACGCGGGGCCCTTGTGATATGCACCATCGTCATGTGACTGAGCTCTGCTCCCCAAACCGTAGCAATCAGAAGAGGGATAACCACGTGATCCACGCAGCCCCACACCTGACAGCAGCTGAGCGTCGCGTGCTGTGGCCTCAGTGCAGCTGCCCGTGCTCATTACGCTTCCCTCCCGCAGGCAGGGCTGGCAGGGAGGGCTGCCTGGCGCCCGCCTTCCTTAAGTGAGGCCCAGCTCTGAGGACAGACAGAGCTGCGTGGGGACGGGAACCAAGAACCCGTGGGAACTCTGCTTCTCCTCGGGAACGGGGTCCCCAAAAGGAAGGGGCTCACTCTCCCCCAACGAGGCATGGAGGAAGCCCTGGAGGAGGAGAAAACTATGGGGGTGATGGTGCAGGACCTCCAGGCAAAGGGTTTGAGGCCAAAAACAAAAAGGGTCCTGCCCGGAGCTTCTGCGTCCTCTGCAGGGAGAACCACCTGCCTTCTCCCCCTTTCTGCCCTGGCCCAGGCCTCACTGCTCACAGCTGGCTTCACCGCCACTTCGCAGCCTCAGGCTTCCTGAACCCCGGTCTGATGCCATCACTCCCTGCCAGCGCCTTCAGGCTGGAGGGGGCATGGCTGTGCACCAGGTGCCCGAACCCCACCCCTGGGAGCTGTCCTCTTCTCTCTCCACATCTAACCTGCCCGCAAGTCCTGGGGACTCTCCGACCTGTCCTGCTGGAGGATGGCGACGGCGCCCCATGACCCCCCCTGCTCAGTGCACTGCCAACGCAGCAGCTAAGGGGCTGCTTCAACACGCAAACCAGATCGAGTCGCTTCCACGCTTAAAACCAGCGCACCCTGCCACCCGCATGACAAAACCACACTCCGCAGAGCCCCACGTGAAACTGCACGTCACCTCGTCCTTCCCCTCCCTCCCCATCCTTCTCCGTCCAGCTACGGTGGCTTCTTCTGCCCCCTTGCCTGGCAAGTGTCCCCCCAACCCGGGCTCACGGCTGCCTCCTTCCCATCGGTCTTGGGTTAAAGGTCCCTTCTCCAAGAGGCCTTCTCCTAATAATTAGAGCTCCCCGCTAATTACTATGCTGAGCGAGTGCAGGCCAGGGGCCATCTCTCATTTCAGTCCCTTACGACAGGTGCTACTATCTTATCTTCCCCTTGTCTGGCCACTAATTTATAACCTGCTTCCCCTCTAAGCTGTTGGGCTGGGAGGAGGCAGCAGAGCATGTTCTGCTCTCCCCAGACCTAGCCCTGGGTCTGGCGCATGGCCAGGGGTCAGTGGATATTTCTGGAACGAATGACTGTGCTTCAGATACCTCTGGCAGAGTGCAAAGTGGCAGCGGCCACTGCTCGCAGAGCACCTACTAATTACTTAGCTGGGTGAGCACAGGCAAAGCCCTTGGGCCCCAATGTCCCCCACGCCAGCCTCTGGGAAGGTGGCCGGCCAGTGCCCCACCAGAGTCCTCACGCCCCCAGTGCCCAGCCGATCCCTTTACTGAGATTCGGAGTTGAGCTTTACTTTCCTGAAGTGACATTAAGTCAACTGGGTATCCCCTTGAGGTCCTGAGGCCCCCATTCAAGGAGGAACAGGGGCACCATGGTAGAGCCCCACCCTGGCTGCAGGAAGAGGCCCCATGCGCTCAGCGGGCACCGAGGAGGCCAGCAGAACTGCTTAGCACTGCCAACCAACGCAGCTGCAGGCCAGCACGTCCTGGGGTTTGCCGCTTCACTATTAAAATATTCACAGAGAGAAGTGACAGCATCGTGCACGCGTTTCCTCACGGCAGACGAAGCCTAACACCTGTTCCCCGGGCTTGGCCAGTGCAGGGTGCATCCTGGTGCAGGGGGGTCAAACACAGGGCTGTGCGGCTGCCCCAGCCCCTGAAAACAGCACCCGGCTGTGGGCTCCACGTCCTCAACGGCCTGCTACTCACGGTTTCACTCGGCGTCACCACCACCAATGCGACCATCTCATCGAACACGGTCCCCAGTGGTCCCCATAACTGCATCTGTGGCTTCTCCACCCTCTCATCCACGTCCCAGGATCATGTGTTGCAATGAACTAAAGAGGCTCCCAATCTGGCTTCACACTAGAAGGTTCCCTTGGCCTTCGGTGGATATTTTGTGACACTGCCCCAAGCCCAACTAATCCTCAGGTGACACTGAGTCCTCACCGCATCCTATGGGAGGCCCATAGCGGCAGTCTGTCCGTGCTTGGGGATTTTCTAACTAATCCTACACTTATTAACGAGCATTTGCCTTCTTTCCCTCTTTCTAACAGTCTGTCTCCCTCACTTTTATTCTTTGGGCTGTTCAAATCGTCCCACCTCCGCCAGCAGAAGCCTCTTCCGGCCAGTGCCCGCCTGGGTCTTTCTAAGCCGTCTGTCCTCGCAGGCATCGCTGCTCTCTAAATCGACAAGGTGTCCTCGTCACACTCTGCTACTTTCCATTGCCCCACGCCTGGATTTGGGCCCAGGAAGTCTATTCGGTCTCTGATTTCCAGAACTCTGAGAGAATAAATCTGTGTTATTTTAAGCAACGGACTGGCCCAGGAGGGAATCTCGTACTCACAGTGTATATTTACTCATTTGCTCTGTTCCACGGTAACAAAACGGTTCCAGAATCGTTACACTAGGAACACCGTCAACAAATCTACCATGTAAATGCCACGATTGGCTTCCTGTTCTTCCGTTCTGCCTTCGAATGTGTTTTACAGGCTGCAGAGCACCTGGTTTTGTACCTGTGAGGCGTTATCCTCAGGGTAAATCCTGGGAGTGGGACTGTGGGGTCGGAGGGTAAATGCGGCTGTGACTCTGCAGCGGTACCTCAATTTCCCTCCCCGTGTTCCCACACACTGTGTCAGAGTGCTGCCTCCCACACGCATGCCAAGAGGGCGTGATCGTGTGAGTTTGGATTTTGGCTACTCTGAGAGGTGAGCGATGATGTCTCTGGGTGGCCTTAACTTGCATTTCCAATAACTTTCTTAATCTGCTGCGTCCAGTGCCAGCCCTGGGACCTAGTCTGGGACTCCCGAAAGTGCTCGTATGGGCATCCCCACGGGGTGCAGCGGGGTACAGAGCCCCACCGTGCCCACGCGCCCTAGCACGAATGAACCGGTGGTGCCCGGGGTAGAGGAAGAAGTGCTTTGCACGTCGGAAGAAACCTCAGAAGCGAGCCCTTTTCATTTCGGGAGTACAAAGGTTCCCTGCTGCTTTCAGCAGGCAGAAGCAACGTTCTGGCCTTTTGCTCTGATGATCAAAGACCAGCGGCTGGTCTGCTGCCACGGGGCCAGGAGCGCTCTCGACAGCGCTCTGAGCAGGAGGCCAAGGGCGCCTGTGCAGGCTGGCGTCACTAATTGGGACTTCTTTTCCCTGAGTCAGCACCTGCACCTGCCACGCTAGGAAGATGTCTTTAGAAAGTCCGGTGGTGGAGACACACTAGGGCATTGTGCCTTCAGACCTCCCTGCCATGACACGGTCACCGGCTCCTGGCTGGCCCCTGTGCCTGGCACCTCTTCAAGGTCTGAGGGTGCTGAGGACAGTAGCCCCAGCTCACAGGGGACGAGTGAGGAGGCCTTGTCCACCCCTCCCAAGCCCACGCCTGCCTCCCTCCACCTAACAGCTGCATTTTAAGGACCCAGAGAAACTGTAGGTGTCAGCGGACAGGTGTTTGGTCTTTATGGTCTAACAGCAGAGTAGGAAGTCAGAAGGGATCCAAGCGCTGATCCTGGCTCTACCTCCAACCGTGTGTCCCCAGCCAAGTTCCTTCCACCCCTGAGCCTCAGTTACCTCATTTTGCAAAGCTGGGATGGTAATAGGACCCATTTTAGAGGCCAGCTGTGAGGATCAAATGGAATCATGTATGCAGAGAACTCTGCACACAGTAGGTGTTTAACAAACGTTAACTTTCTTCGGGGGACAGCCCCATTCTAGACTTCAGCTGGCTGACTGAGACCCTCACAAATGCTTCACTTCTCACTTTCTCCAGGTGAGACAGGTGCCCTGTATGGGAGTGATGCACGTCTAGGTGAGGGAGTCAGGATGTAGGTGGAGAGACGTTACTTCTCCTGTCCCACTGGGCCCCATGGCCACCTCATGGCCATCTGTGTATACCACGAGCAGCCAACCCCCACACCTTTGCTTATGCCATCCCTTGACCTGACACTTGTCCTTCTACTTGGATCCTGTGTGTTGGTCAAGGGCTATAGATCCTGTCTGTATGGGATAGTCCCAGTTTGCTCCTATTGCCCCAGCACTTTAAAAAAAATTATTTTTAATTTTTCAGTTACAACTGACATACAATATTATATTAGTTTCAGGTTTGCAGCGTAGTCGTTAGACATTTGGATATAAGTCCAGTCCCCATCAGGCACTACACATGGTTATTATGTTACTGACCATATTCCCTATGCTGTACTTTACATCCCCGTGACTGTTTCGTAACTGCCAGTTTGTACTTCTTCATCCCTTCCCCGTTTTCCTGCAGCCCCTAACCCCCTCCTCCTATCTGGCAACCATCAAAATGTTCTCCGTATCTAGACGCTTGTTTCCATTTTGTTTGTTTTTATGACTCCACATACAAGTGAAATCACATGGCATTTGTCTTTCTCTGACTTATTTCACTTAGCGTGATACCTTCTAGGTCCATCCATGTTGTTGCAGATGGCAAGACTTCACTATTTTTTATGGCTGAGTAATATTCCGTTGTACATATGTGCCACCTCTCCTTTAGCCATTCATCCACTGACGGACACTTAGGCTGCTTCCTATCTTGGCCACTGTAAATAACACTGCAGTGAGCATAAGGATGCACATGTCTTTTCCCATCAGTGGGGTTTTTTTGTTTCTTCGGATAAGTTCCCAGAAGTAGAATTACTGAGTCCTTCTCTGTCTCTCAATATAGCCTTTAATGTCATTTTGTATGGTATAAATATTGCTACTTATCCCAGCTTTTTTTTTTTTTTTTATCTGGGCCCAATGGCTCTAAGAGACCTCAGAAGACCCTCGTTCCCAAATGATACCCATTGACCTTTGCAGCCCTTGAACTCCAGAGAAGCCGCCCACCCATGAGCTCTAGAAGGTCTAGAATTGTTCTGATTCAGTCCTTGCCTACAGAGCATGGTGTCCCCACAAAGGAAGGTCTTTAGTAAGAACCAACCTCAGCTGGGAGCAGGAGGAAGCAAAAAGCCTAGGGGAGACAGACTGCCTGGAACATGAAGTCCACCCTCGAGTGCTGACATGCTCCTCACAGCAGGTGCGAGGCTTACCTGACACTCAGCCCTGGCCGGGAGAACAGTCCAGAGGTCTGGGGCTGGCGGGGCAGTGCAGCGCTGGCCCTGAAAGTCCTGGCGAACTCTTAGCTTCTGAGGAGGTTCTCTACAGCCAAGCTCCTCTGGGAGTTTCAGCCAGAAAATGGCCCTGTGTTGGCAGGACTGGCTGGAGCCCCTTGGTTCCTGACTCCCCTGGGTGCCACCCAGGGCCTCCCAGCCCATTGTGGCCATGAAGGAAGTGAGTTTACCCCAATCTGCAAGAAAAGAGAGGGCTGTACCCTTCCTTTTCCTCCAATGATGCCATTGCCTGACCCACACCCTGGTAGGCAGAGTCTCCAAGCGACTGAGGAGCACAACGCGTTCCCCTGGCCCTTCTGCCAAAAGACTGGTCAGCGCTCAGGATGGCCCCGACGGGTCACGCAACCAGAGTCAGGCTGGGGGATGCTGCCCATGCACGAGGCCCTTCTGTAACCTTCAGCAGACCATGGACACGTACGTGTGGGGTATGGGCCTCCCATCGATCTTCACCTATTTCTGGATCACCTACTGGGTGCCGGCCCCATGGGCCCTGCACATGTCTCATCTCTGTTCACTCCTTCTTCCCCCAGCCTTGCTTACGCCTCAGGCACAAGAATGGGACAATCACAGAGACGCGGACACAAGACACTTCAGATCCTGACCTCAAGGCGCCCCTAGACTTAAAACAGCCAACAGCCACCTCCCCGAGGAAGTGACCGTCCTAAAGGCTCCAGGTTGCATTCCATCTCATGCCTTCACCTCAGGCCCATTTTTGAGCGCCCTGCCATGTGGTTAGGCCAGTACTGAGCACTGGGTGGGAGGGAGAAGCATTAATAGCCTCAGGAAGGCCAACGTTTGTCTCGCTGCATCCAGCTGGGCCGGTCTCCAGGGCAGGTAAGAAGCAAAACTCAGCCTTCCTGGGGCTTGGTACAGGGGGCGGGGATACTAACCAGCCCCAGGCCACCCCCTCCTTTGGCCTGAGCCCAAGGGTTCCTGATAAACACACCTTTCCTTGGGCACCATACTCTGCAGGCAGGATCTTAATCAGAATGATTCTCCTAGAGCCTCATGGTCCAGATCCTGTGGGTGAGCAATGTCTCTGGAGTTCAGGTGCTGCAAAGATTGGTGGGCAGGCTCTGCTGGGTTGGGGAGGTCCCACGGTTTCTCTCTAGGCTGGGGTGGGAGTGGCAGGCCCCGCGGCAGGCAGAGGCCCAGCCGGTGTGACCTGGTGATGATACCACTTCTGCAGTCAGCTGGCAGCGTGAGGCTGCTGTCTGGCTGTCTCAGCGTCTGGGTTGTTCAACCCTGCTCCCTCCCACAAAGATGTTTTCCCCTTGTATTCCGAGCACGTGCCTCCTGGTTCTAAGAACGCTTGGCCCAACCCTCCCATTTTCCAGATGAGGGCTGCAGAGGTTGAGGCAGCGGTGATGGAGAGCCCACTTCGACGTGCCCCCTGCCTCCGATTCATAGGCCCAGCCTGTCCCCGATCACATCACAAATGACTCAGCATTAAGTGGTTGTTTAACCACTTCAGCAAACAGCAGCAGGCCCCCTGGGGGGCTGCGCAGTGTCTGGCTAAACGACGCACGTCCTAGAGCCAGGCACACCGTCCTGGGTTCAAACTCTACCTCCCAACAGGTCACTTCTCTGTCCCTCAACCTTCTCTGAAAACCAGGGAGGATAATGAGATAGTTCATGGGGTTTATAGCCCTTGTCTTCCTGGCCCGTAGAAATATTCAATAAATACATATGAATCGTGTTAATTATATATACATTAAATATAAATGTTGTTTTTAAAAACATGATGGAGCCATGAATTTTAACTCCGATCTTTCCCCTGCCATTACCTGGACCCGAGATGAAATCAGGACTCTCCTTTCTAAGGTGGTCTGAGTGTTTTTCTCAGTGCCCCCAAACGCCTCTCTTCCTTTTGTGTCCCTACGCCAGGCTCAGGCACGAAGGCCTGTCCAGCTCGCCGGGTTGTCAGCAGCTTCTGTCTCAGTCGCTGGCCGGTCCATATGGTCAGAGCTATTTAAAGAGCTGGGCTGGAAGCCCAGGCTACAGCGTATGTAGCTTCAGACCCCGCTGGTCTTTGCTTATTCCTGGAATGTGAGCCCAGGAGACCTGGGTGCTGGGGCCCCTACAGGACACGGCTCTGCCCCAGACTCTGTGCACGTGGGGCTGGGCCCTCTGTGACCTGCTGAGGTCGGCATGCAGGCCAGGAGGCAAAGCTGGGGGCTTCCAGGTGATGTGGACTGTGGGGTACTAAAACGTTCCCTGCCCCAAAACACCCCAACCCCCGCATCTTTTTAAAACAGCTTCACTAAGAAATGACACACAATAAACTGCCCGTATTTAACGTGTCCCACTTGGTATGATCTCACACATGTACACACCTGTAAAGCCATCACCCCAAGAGTTCCCTTCCCCTCTTTGAAAGCCATGCTCCTGCCCCTTCCCTACCTGCAGGTAACCACTGACCTTCCGACCCTAGAGTCTCACGTCCATGGAATCGCACAGGAAATACTTTTACTTTCTGGAATAACTGTTCTGAGGTCCACAAAGTTGCATGTATCAGAAGTTTGCTACTTCATTGCTGAAGGATTCCAGGAAGGATGGACCAGTTTGTTTACCCATCATCTGCTGATGGACGTGTGGGCTGCTTCTGGCTTTCAGTTCCTACGAATAAAGCCGCTCTGACCATTTGAGTCTGTATTTCCTAGGTGAGGGAACTCCTAGGAGCGGAATGGCCGGGCCCTATGTCATCCCATTGTACAATTTCTGTGTCCCCATAGCACCTACAACCTTCTAATGCATACGACTGGCTTTTTACTATGTTCATTGTTTATTTTTGGCCGTCTCCCTCCCCTCTGTGGCAGATGGTATTTTACGAAGATGACTACAATACATCTCCTATACCACATGCTTTTTATAGTAGAGTGTCTGGCTGGCCTTGTGGCTGGCCTGTGTCACCAACAGAATGTGGTGGAAGCGACAGTAAATGATATCTGAAACCAAGAGCCTTGCGGCTTGCACTCTGCTTTCTTGGAACCTTCTCTGTGGGAGCCCTGAGCCTCCATGTAGAAGGTCGGATGACCATGCTGGAGGGGCCTCAACTGGGTGCTTGGGTCCCAACAGAGCCCAGACATGCCATCAAGGCAGCAGAAGTGTAAGGGACAGAGGAACGCCCCTGTCCCCCACAGCGCATGGAAGTGAAGAATCGCCCGGCTGGGCCCCGCAGAGTCCCTGCCACACAAAACCATGAGCTGGGAGAAAAACGGTGGGTATTTAACGCCACTAAGATCCGGGGGCAGTTCGTTACGCAGCAGTAGTAACTGGCACACCCTTCTCGAATGTAAGATCCACAAGGAATGGGTCTTCTGTTGGTTTCTCTCACAGATATTCCCCAAGGGCCCAGAACAACGTCTGGCAAATAGCAGGCCCTCAACCAAGTGTCTGTTAAATGAGTAAGTGGGTGGGATTCCAGGTGAGATTGTATCGACACTGAAGAGATTTCTGCTGACCAAAAACAAACACGGGTGCGGGAGTAAGAGGCCTGTCAGGCAGGGGACTTCGGACCCAAACACTGGGACCCGCCTGCTATATGGAGTTTTAGGTCCCTCAGTGGTAAAGTCAGGCTACCCCCACCCAGGGATAACGTGAAGGTGAGGTGTCTGAGGGCTCTCAGCACAGGGCTGGCCCTAGGGGGTCCCCGAGGAGGCTTGCTAAACCTGAGGGCAACTGTGTCACCCCCACTCCCTGCCTCCACGTGTCACTCCAGACTGCAAAGCCCTGCTTCCTTCGTTGCTGACCAGACATCATCAGGGACAGACCTCCCAGGAAGGAAGCTCAGTCCCCAGGTCCCTGCTTCAGGCTAGGACTGCATCTCCTGAGGAGCCACCCAAGGCTGAGGAGAGTCACAATCAAGGCCCCCATGAGACATGACCCCCTTCCACAGCCCCCTGGGGTCAGTCCTCACTCCAGCCGAGCATGGCCACCCTGGAGCGAGGGCATCCCATGCCACCTGAAAGGCCAGCTCTGAAGAGGATCCTGACCCCAGCTCACACCAAAGTTCTCCTTTTAGGATGGAGGCCAGCGCGACTTTTGTTTTCCTGCCATGAGTTCAGGGCCATGTCCTGACCCTGTCACGATGACATGGGCACAGAGACCAGCAGTGACAGAGGCCGTGGCTCCAGACTTTAGCAGGAGGGTCTTGGACAGTGTCTTGAAAGCAGCGTGAGAGCCTGGCTTCCCTCACATTGAGTCCTGTTCTCCGCCTTTCAGCTGGATCGGTCACTGACCCTTCCTGGGAAGGGAGTGGGCATCAATTATAAGCAGAAGCCTGAGGTCTGCAGCCCTAGCGTGTACCTTCAGTATGGCCATCGGCAGTCGAGAGCTCTGGGCCGGCCTCTGCTCACTGAACTGCGGAGGGAAGGTGAGAGGCAGGAGGACAAGCTCCTGGCTCCCTGACCGAGACCAGCCTTGGAGCCCTTCTTCCCTGGAAAAGCTTCCAGACCAAAGCCTGGGGAGGAATCCACCGATCCTGGTGCCTCAGGGGCTGCTGAGGGACACCCAGGCATGCTTATCTGCTCCTTTTCCTCCTCCCTCCCCCCTATTTCACTCCCTTCCTCCCGAGGGCTACGACTACTCCCAAGACCCGCAGAATCAAAGAAGCATCTGCCACGTAGTCTGCCGAGGACAGAGGTTTCGAAACCGACTCACTGGGGAACGAGTCTTGGCTTAGCAACCTATCATCCAGGAGACCTGAGAACAATCCTTACCCGCTCTCATCCCCATTTTGTAGATGGGGAAAAGGAGGCTAATAAATACTAGCCATGTCACAGGGGTTGTTGGGAGGATCAACGCAGGCATGCACCCGAGTGGCCAGCTCCATCCAAGGGCTAAATAAACGTCAGCTGAGATGATTCTGCTCAAAAGAGGCTCAGTGTGTTCACACCCCAGTCATCCCAACTACGAAATGGGCCTAGGAGGGTTTTTTTCCTGAATCAGGAGGAGAGGTCAGGCTCTGGCCCATGCTTCCAGACCCTGTGGGTGAGTCCTAAGGGCTTCTGTGTGTTTTCAAACGTACTGGTCTTTCAGGTTTTCTCAAGGTAAATGGCAAATTTCCATAATTAGAACATTAGCACATAAACGAATTTCCCGAGAATAAGACTCAAAGTGCTGAAGGAGACACCACCCCAGTAGGGCACCTGCTTGCCTGAGAGGATGTGGAGGGGATTCTGGCCTGGTTGGGTGGTGAAGGGTGATACAGGGAGTTGGAGGAGGGGACTGGTTTGGCTGCCTTTCCAATGCTTAGAGTCAAGAAAACAATGTGAAAAACCCCAAATGAGGCCAAGGAGAGAGGACATTAGTCACCCAGGTACAAAAACCTAGATACTGGGAAACTGGATACACGGGGACTCTGCAATTTTTCTGCAAATCTCAAACTACTATCGAAGAAAACATTTATTATAATTATTTTTTAAAGTACACGTGCACTGGAGCATGGGCCCCTTCTGGGAATCCAGCCGCCCTGTCAAGCAGCTAACCTGCTGGAGACATGTGGCACCTGACAGCCGCAAAGAGCAGAGGAGATTCTGGACACTTCTGCCACCTGACCAGACGTTACTTCAACTGGATCTAATTTAGAACCTAAGAAGCTTTCAAGGGGGGTTTGTTAACTATTAAACAGTCAACAGTGTAGTATGAAGATGTTCTATCTGTGAAGTTAAAACTCTCTAGGAGCTTCTACTGAATTCTGAGATTTGCCAGCTAAGAGTTCCACTCACAGCCGTGGGTCAGAGGGGCTGGCTTTGGGTGGGCCCCCTGCAGCATCCCCGGGGCCATCAGGCTAGCTTTGGGGGCCTAAGGTTTTATGTGTAGGACTTACTGAAGAAGAGCACAGAAATTCAACCCAGCAGGAGGGAATGAGACAAAGAGTGAAGTGCAGATGTGGGAAGGGAAACGGGAAACATTAAGCTGCTTTTCAAACCCACACATCGCTGCAGAGACAAGGATCTATGTGTAAGAAAACAGGTGGGCAGAGCCATCCCAGCAGCGATGACACATCGTTCTATTCGACAGCCACTTGGGCCACCTACTACCTCACTGTCTGCAGGCCTGGTTACATTTGTAAAGGCAGCCAGGCCACGGCCGAACCTGCTAGGAATGTAAAGGACACTGGTGTCCCCTCCTGCATAAGGCCTAAGACATTCTCTGCACTTTAGCACTCTTCACGGCAGGAGTGTTTGTGGCACAGATTCTCATCCACAGGCTTGGTTGGCCATTAAAAGGATATCAGTCAACCAACCTGCACTGAGTGTGACATGGGTTCCAAGTGTGTCTTTGGGTTCTGGGCAAGGCCTGAGTCCAGTTTGCCTTGGAATTCTCTAAGCCATAGGCACGGGGAAGTCTTCAGGGGACATTTGTTGAATGAGCAAATTAGAGAAGGCTTGGTTCCAAGGAACAGAGGGCAGGTGACTCATGAGACAGGTGACAGGCCTCAATAGGCCTAATTCCTTCCGCTAAAGAGAGTTAGCTTGGGCATCATCTCTTTCCCCCCACACTCAAGGAACGTCTGCTTCGTTCGGATAACAGGGCCAGCTCTGTGCTGGTGGCTGTGCCCTGCAGGAGCCTGACAAATGGCAAGCCCTATAGGAAACAGATGTGCCTCCCTGTGTGCCAAGTCCTGAGGACTTGGTCTGTGATGTACAGGGAGGAGAGGCCCGTCTCAGTTTCCTGCTGTAACAAATGACCACAAATTTAGTGGCTCAAAACAACACAAATGTATAACTCCTATAGTTCTGGAGGTCAGAGTCTGAAATGGGTCTCACTGTGCTGAAATTGAGATGTGGGCAGGGTTCCAGTTCCTTCTGGAAGCTCTAGGGAGGGAATTTGCTCTCTTGCCTTTTCTAGCTTCTAGAGGTGCCCCCATTCCTTGACTTGTGCCCCTTTCTTTTTCTTTAAAGCCAGCAATGGGGGGTCGAGTCCTCATGCTGAATCTGACCTCTGTCCTGCAGTCATATCACTTTCTCTGTCTCTGACTTTTCTGCCTCCTCTTTCACTCTGAAGGACCCTTGTGATTGTATTGCGCCCAACAGATAGTCCCCCCAAGTGGGGGACATCACATCTTATTAGCAACCTCAATTCCCCTTTGCCATGTAAACTGCCATATCCACATGTTCTAGGAATTAGAATGTAGACATCTTGGGGATAAAAGAGAATGACTTTGCCAACCACAGTCCTTGAACAATCAGGCAGGGAAGGTCTAGGAAGGTTTCTGAAGAAAGCAGAGACTGAACCAGGACTCGGAAGAAGAGTGACTGTCAAGAGGCAGAGGGAGAAGGATGAGCCAGCCAATGCACAGACTGAGAGGAGAGAAAGGGGATGATCCACAGGCACATCTAGGAACCACGTGCACATAGAACATAGGCGTGTCCATAGGCTAAGAGAGAGATGAGGCTATAAAGGCAAGGAGTGGGTGGGAAAGGGAATTGGGGACATGGGGACATCCCACTTCTTACTGCCTCCATCTACTCAGAACTTCCATGGTCCTTGAACTGAAGCTTGTGGCCTTTGAGGTTCATCAGGATCATCTCCCACCTATTGCAAACCCTTCACATGGGGTATCCCTCCCCCAGCTCCCCATACATGGGCTGGTTTTCCTGTCTTTGCTCAAGCTGTTTCCCCTGCAGTAATACCCTCCGTGTCCCTGCCGGCATCGCCTGAGGGCTCCAGAGCCACCCTGCTGAAGTCTGAACCAGGCCCTCACCAGGTACTGCTGTGTAATCCTGGCACCTTCACAGCCTGCCTCACAGGCTTGTTGTGAGGACCAAGTGCACCAAAGTTCTGCAGCGTGCGGCATACAAAAATACTCAAAAACGTCACCACCATCACCACCACCAATAACATTTCAGGGAGTCCAAAAAGGAAAAAAGTAATAATAAAGCAGCTATTACTACTGTCATAATAATACTCGGATTGCTATTTGTCTTTTTACCATGTTAGTATTCACACCATTGGTACAGAAGTAATGCTGGGTGAGATGCTGACGTCTTAGTAGTGGCACCAAACAGTATAAGTGGTCGTTCTATTCTGCCCACTATGCACTCGTAGTTGGGGAAAAAAAATGTTTTATGTAAGAATATCATTGAAACAATAAAAAACTGTTAATTTTATTAAAACTTGGTCCCCAAATGCATGTCTTTTAATCAAACGGAAAGTATATTTAAAGCTCTTTTGCTGCACACCCAAGAGCGATGGCGCCTCCAGGAGATACAGTTGCATGGCTGTTTGGGTTGCTAGCTAAACGAGCCACTTTTTCACAGAATACCATTTGTACTTGAAGGAATGACTGACGTACAAACTATGGTGTCTGGCAAATTACTGAACTAAGTTACCAAGTGGAGTAAAGTGAGACTGTTACTTGTAGGAAAACAATTGACAGTATTTGTTGCTAGTGATAAAACTGAAGCTTTTGCGCAAAAATTAGAATTTTGGCAAACACGACCTGCCACTATGACTTTAGCAGCTTCTCAATACTTGACTTTTTCAATGAGATTAATGGTCATGTTAATAGATGTGACTTTTTGATATGGGGTAATGAAATACGTCCATATTCGGAAGATCTGCACCACTCAGTGAACCCAAATTTCCCAAATGATCAATGCTAGATGTTAAAAAAAGCACATGTGGGCCCAAAATCCATTCAAAGTGCACATTAGACCCATGGCTTTGTCCATATCAACATATCAGATCCCACAATGAGCAAACCTCTAAGAAACTACCATTTTGTGGGTTCTGGTGTAGCATCAAAGAAAAACATCCACAATTATCTAATACGGCAATTAGTAACAATATACTCCCTTTTCCAACTGCGTATCTGTGTGATGCCCGATTTTCAACTGAAACAAGAAATCATAGAACTTGACAGAAGGAACAGAAACGAGCATTTGGCAATCTTTTATGAAGTCAGACATTAAAGTTTTTGCAAAAACGTAAAACAATGCTGCTGCTGTTCTCATGTAAATCTTTTTGTTTTGGAAAAAATAGTTATATTTCATTAAAAAGTTTTACTTTTGTTAACATGGGATGGGGTTTATTTTTGTTATTTTAAAATAAATTATTGAAGATTTAGACACGTTTTCAGTTTTAACTTCTAGAATAGTAAATACCGATAGATCTAAACCATATAAATAAAAGCTCTTTGAGGTCTTCAGTTTTGTAAGGGTGGGTCAGAGACCAGAAAGTTTGAGAAATACTGTCCTAAGGAGATAAACAGATTTACAAACACAGATCTTTAGTGCAGTGTTGTATAATGGCAAACACAAAAAGAAAAAAGTGGAAACCACTTAAATGTCCAATAATAGGGAAATGGCTAAATAAATTATGGTGCTTCCATTTGGTAGAACATTCTGCAGTCATTAAAAATTATGTTTTCCAAGAGTATTTACTCTTGTGGGAAAATGCTCAACACACTTGACATGCCATTAAGTGATTTTAAAAGGAAAGAAGCGAATTTTCATGATCTTTGCTTCTGAAATGCCTTGATTCTTGAAGTAATCAGTAAAACTGAGGGGGGCTTGGGGAAATCGACAGACACCCCAGAGAGGTCCCAAAGAGACTCGGGTATGATCTCATGTGCACACAAGTACATGCAGGATAACTCATTCTTTCTTAAATGATCATTCAGGGCCTCTGCCTTTAGACTCGCAGCGAAACCCAGATCCTAAACCAAACATTCCTGGACTGATCCCCACAGAAACAAAGGAAGCTTCTAAACCTTACCATCCTGAAACTAGATTCATTTCATTGCTTTGATCTTGGATCCACGAGCTCCTGTTTTGGGTGTCTGCTTGACTTTCTAATCCCTCACATGCTGGAAAATTCTGCTCTCATCCAACTCCAAACCAAATATGGGGGGTGGGGTAGGTAGGTGGGGACCTAGCTGGAGTGGAAGTCTTTGGGGGCTTTACGTGTTCCTGCTGCAGAAACACTGGTTTTTAACAAGGGTCGCCCAGTGTCTGCCGCTGACTTGGCTTGTGCATTTATCCTTATTCTCCTCGTTATGGGTCTATAAATCCCTTTTTGTGCCCCAGCCTACTTCTGCCCACATCTGTCTGCAATTTACTCACCACGTGCTGTGGCTGGGGTGGAACCATCGGATTTCTGACTTTGCAGGATGCCAGGCAGGACGTTCAGAGGCTGAAGGTGCCCACTTCCCTGCTTTTCAGGAACTCGGCTACCTTGAGCTTGGATGGGCTCGAAGGCTCTAAGGTCTGGGTCCCCTCTAATGGGAATCAGGAGACCTAGCAGACCCAGTGAGGTCCACCAAGGCCCCTCTCATCTGATATTCACTGAATAATTGCACTAATGGTACGAGGCACTGGGCCAAGCACTGGATATCTCATTTTATCCTCACAAAAACCCTCTGAAGTAGCTACTACTATTAGCCCCAATTGTAAGAAAAACAGAAATTATTATTGCTACCCTTGCCAAGGGAACTACGTTTCAGAGAGGTTGAGGAATTCACTCAAGGTCACAGCTAGTAAGTGGTCCAAGCCCAGAGCTGACATCAGAGTCTGCAGGCCCCATTACTAGCTACAATGGCGTCCCATCTGTGAAAGGGGGTTACCGCCTCCGAGCAGGACCGAGGTAAATGGTAGACGCTGTCACACCTGGGTAAGGAATCACCCTCAAAGACGACTTCCTAGACTTCTTGGGGTGATGGAGAGTGGGGTGCAGGACAGACAGCCTGCCTGGCCAGAGTGCGAGAGTTCTGCTGCCCACGTCTCACCCCTGGTCTGGTCAGGGGAACACGCTAGGACAGAGACCCCAAGGTAGAAACGACATTTCCTAGTGCTCCCCGCATCCAGGCACGGCCTTGTGACCAAG
This sequence comes from Cynopterus sphinx, assembly GCA_030015415.1. NCBI lineage: Eukaryota > Metazoa > Chordata > Mammalia > Chiroptera > Pteropodidae > Cynopterus > Cynopterus sphinx. The sequence goes on from CM057387.1 coordinate 122,262,200, forward strand.
CCCCTGTAAAGCGAATCCCTGGCCTTCCATTTCGACTTCCATTTCGACTCCTGGGTCTCTCATAGGCCGAGGGTGCAGACATCCACCAGGCCAAGATGCAAGCCAGGAAGGAGGGTTAGGGAAGAGAGAGATAAACGGGTTCTTTCAGCCCCTCTGCTTTGGGGTCTGTGAAACTGACCTAATTAATCAAAAATTAATTTTTGAAGCTGCGGCTTCAAAGAGAGTATTTACTGTTCTAGTAAATAGTCAGTGGAAAATAGGTGGCTGAGTTTTACTGCCTTTTTATCCCCCAGGAGAGAAGCAAGAGAATCAAGACAGACTTGTCTTTTCCCTCCCCAAGGCTTCCCACTGGAGTTTCACGAGCACCGTGGAGATGGCCTCCAGCCTTTCTGACATGACCTTTTGAGATCCCTGCCCAACCCCACAGAGCATGGGCAGGGGGCTTCTAGGAAGATGAGTTGTAGCCGCTGGTGTCCCAAGTGGTTCGGTCCATAGTCCATCTCGGCAAGAAACGACTTGGCACCTAGGCCGTGTTCTCTCCCAACTCCTCCCTCGGCCCAGGGCTGGACACTGCCCTGGTCTGAGGGGCACTCCTCTGGACCAAGCTCCCTGAGAAGGGGCCCGAGCCCTCCATGGAGAGCCCTCCCCGGCGAGCGTGAGTGAGGTATGGGGACAGATGTGTCCTCTAGCAGGGAACCCAGCACCCATACACTGTCCAGTGACAGTGGTGGTGAAAGACCCCGATGGTGCTGGGAGAAAGACCTGGCTACTGGTCAGCATCCTGGTTCAGCATAGATGCCCACCCACCTGCCACGCATGCCTTGTAGAGAGCCGCCCCTGACCAGCCCTGGTGGAGGACATGTGGCGGTCACCCGGGAGGAGGAAATGACAAAGGAGCTCAACCCTGCAAGAGGCAGCCTTCCACTCACAAAGGGACAGGGCGGCCGCGGTTAGGGGTCTGGGAGCCGGGAGGTCCCTGTGTCCACAGCGGCCCCCCGGCAGAGGCCAGACCCTGGTCCCCTGGCCCCAGACGAGGGAAGGGAGGAGACCTCCGGTGACCCGTCACTCACCCTGCAAGGCTTCTTTGGCTCTGGCTAGCTCCTGCTCCTTCTGGGCCAGCTGGACCCTGAGCTCGGTGGCTGAGAGGACCTCGGAGGACTTGCCGCCCTGGGACTCCTCCAAGTCCTTCGTCAGCATCTCCTTCATCTGCCGGAGAAGGTGGACTTCCTCCTGGAGCCGAGACACTTCTTCCCGCAGGAGCACTAGGGAGGGGAGAGGGGCACAGGGTTAGAGCAAGGGGACACTGGCTCAGGCTCGCTCGCTTTTTCTGGGGACCGTTCGAGGGTGCTTCGGCTTCTATTTGCTCTGCCTTTGGGAGCTTTTTCTAAATAAATGTGTGTTAAAAGAAAACCCCCAAACCCACCACCGATTCCAAAGGGGCCCCGATCTGGTCCTGGGTCCCCCCCGAGCCTTCAGAGCGTGCCTGGTGGGACCCCACAGCCCACCATGTTCTCTAGGGCCCCAGTGCTGCTGTCACTGCACCAGCAGCATCCACTCCAATGGCCAACGGTCTTCCTACCTCCAGCAGGAAGAGCAGGAGTGAGAATGAAGAGCTGGTGGGGTTCAGCATTCCAAGCCCGGGCCAGCAACATGCCCACGTCAGCCCTCTATGCGCGACCCCATTTACTCCTACCAACACCTCCTGCGGCAGGGACTGTCCTGAGCCCCATCTCACAGATTGGGAAGTCGAGGCTGGGAGAGAGGAAGCAGCTCCCCGAGGTCCTGAGGTTAGTAGGCAGCAGAGCCTGAGCTCCCAGTCTGACCCCAGAAAACAGCCCCGAAGAGGCACAGTGAACACGTCTCACGAACACAGAGCCTTCGGGAGCCCGACAGAAATGGGACGTCCACGTTCACACCTGAACGTGCAGGAAAATCGGTTCTGATGAGCAGCAACGACGGCGACACCACGGGCAGAGATTTAGGCGACACTTAAACCCAACTGTCCACACACGGGTGCCCTGGGATGAGGCCAAGGAGCACGCAGCATCCTTCAGGCCCTGGGGAGCCCCGGGAAGGTTCCCAGAGGGTGCACCTTTGTCCCACAGGAGTCCGAGAGGCAGCTCAGTCCTGCAGGCTGATGGACACACCCACACCCAGGGCTGCTCGCCTGAGCAACAACGGACAGCAAGCTGCAGAAGGAGCTAGAAGCAGGGGGTAAAGCGGCCTCATCGGGCTGTGTGCACATCTGCAAAACTAATCCCTAAGAGAGTACGGACTCGGGTCCAGGATGCTCATCGCACGGATTAGAGATTCTGAAACAGTCATTGTATGCAGCAGGTCCCAGGGGCCTAGCTCCCGCTACAGCGCTGGACTCGCCTCGCATGCTGTCCCTCTGCCCCACCCTCCTGTCGCACAGTCCCTCTCTCGGCAACACGCCAGCTGCAAGGCCTCTGCCCCTGCACTGCCCTCCGCCTGCAACACGCTTTGCCCTTTCTTCCTGTGGCCGCCTCTTCATGGTGACACAGGCCACGCCACCTCCTCGGCGGGCCTTCTCTCACTGTGCCGTCTCACACTGCCATGGGAGTTGGCATGCAGTCCTCACTGTAAGGGTCACATCAGGGCATGGCTGTGACCACGGGTCTCTGGTCTGGCTCCCCCACCGACGAGGCACGTGGTCATGAGCAAGGCCCTTGCCCCTGAGCCTGACAGCCCATCTGTGAAATGGGTCTAATGCTCACTGGGTTGTGTGGCTCCAAGGAGACACAAGAGGTGGCCCACAGGATGTACTTGGTGTCCCCAGGAAGTGCTCGATATTGATAAAGTGGCAGCGGTCACTTCCCTAGGCGTCTGTGCTCCTGGGACCCCAGCATGGCCCAGCCTGGTCTGGGGCTGGGGGCAGGCCAAGGAGGAGCAGAGCTGAGGCCTTGAGACCGGATGTGGTGGTTTGGACTCCGGCCCAGCCCTCCTGTCCTGAGGCTGCCTGGGTCCCGCTGCCCTGTGTGGGAGGGAGGCCTCCCCACCCTCCCAGCGCCTCCTTAACCCACCTCCAGTCTCCCCACGGAAGCCTGAGGACCCCCTGGAATGCAGAGCACACCACCTTTCCCCTCCCTGGCTGCCCATCCTGCTGGCTGTTTCTGTCCCTGTGGCCCTGACACCTGTCTCAGGCCACCAGGGTCTTTTCAGCTCTGGAAGGTCCCCAGCATCACGGTCAGCGTCACGGCCCCCAAAAGAGCTGCCTTTCATCTCCAGTTTCTTCCTGTCAGTCCGTCTCAGCCCCACTGTCACCTTAAGACACCTGAGCGGCCCCGGCCTGCTGTACAATTTGGGCAGCACGTTGGACAACCTGCACAAAACCCTTTATCACTGTGCTCACCCACGTCCTCACAGCCAGCATGTCCGGTGGGCACAGCTCTGAGGATGGGCCTGGTCATACTGCTCCATCTTATTGACTACAGGGCCTCAAGTGCCCCAGGGTGTGACGACACACGACAGGTGAATGACTCCCTCATCCATGCATCCACCCAATAAGGGTTTATAGGCATCTGCCACATGCCAGACGCTGCTCCAGGTACTGGGGACTCCCAGGTGAATGTCACAGGCAGATTCCCCCCTCAGGCTGGCACTCCCAGACCCCACCGTGAACACAGGCGGAAGTACCCCAAGTCTACACCCCAGGGAGGCGGGCCACCTGCAAGGGAGTGCCTGGCTGCTCTGATATTGATCAAGGGCAAGCTGGTAACTGTCCAAGTCCCCGAGCAAAACTGCAACATCAGTTTGCTCTTGGGGCCCCTCCCTTGCCCTCGCTGGAGGCCGCCTATGCTGCAGGCCCGGTACAGGGTGTCCAAAAAGGCGTGGGGAACACCCTAGGCCGCAAGAAGCCTCCAGGGAGTAGAAGGAGCACACACAAGACCACCCCCCTCTGTGCCCCAGCCCTGACTCGCCATCTCCAGCACTGCTCAGGACTCTGGAACTTTCATTCCTTCACCCCGACAGAGACAGAAGGTTTGTGTCTTCTCATGTACCGAGACCTAATCCCCAATGTGTCTGGAGGTGGGGCCTGTGCGGGTTGATCAGGCCATGAGGTTGGGGCCCTCAGGAACGGGATCAGTGCCCTTACAGCAGAGACCCCGGAGAGATCCCTTGTCCCACCGGTCCCTCCCACCACGTGATGGCAGAAAGACAGCCATCTATGAACCAGGGGGAGGCCCTCGCCAGCCAGACCCCGAATCTGGCAACACCTTGACCTCGGCCTCCGGAACGTTACGCAGCGCATTCCTGTGGCTGAGAAGCATCCCGTCTACGGTGTTTCAGTTACAGCAGCCCAAACAGGCTAAGGCACTCTCCTTCATCACTACTCCCCAGTCGCCCATCCTGCCAGAGTCTGCTTCCACGCGACTGTCACCAAAACTCTATTTCGCAATACGGAGTGAGTGACTGCTAACGTATCTGTGCACGCAGAAGGCAGGTTTGTTTTGTTTTCTCTTCATTTGTTTTTTAAGCGTGACTTCTAGGCTGCTCAGATTGCCCCAAGGAAGCCACAGAAGCTGTTGACTGCGTTTACGCAGACCACAGAGGATTCCAGGAGTCCTGGTCGGGGCCTCTGTCACGCTCTCGTGCAAGCCAGCCCCGTCACTTCTCTGGGTTGGTCTCAGTTGTCACGTACACTGCGTGGGGATAATGCTTTGCTGGATGGAGCAACTAAAAGAAAGCAAAGCCAAACAAAAACCCCCCAGATGCACGATTAAATCTGAATTTCAGGTAAACAACAAATAATTTAGTATGTCCTAAACATCACGTACATACTTACACTAAAAATGTACTCATTGTTTCTCTAAAATTCCCATTTAACTGAGCGTGCTGTTTTATCCAGCAACCGTACTCCCAGCCCATGGGGATTCTGGCACAATGAACGGGGCAATCCCCAGGAGTGGGGCTCTGCTGGAGCACCCCAGGGGTAAGGCGGTGAAGGCACAGCTCTCTCTTCATCCCTGCACTGGAAGGAGGGAATAGTGCCTTTCGCCTGGGCTACCAGTGGCAAAGGCAGATTTCTCCTGAGCTCACCATTCCAACAGGTGTACCTGACATGTAGGCCCCACCTCTCAAGTCAGGCCCTAAATAAGCCAGAGGGTGGGACACTGGGTGAGGCGCTTGCAGAAGCCAAGTCTCAGGAGACCAGGCTGGAAAGACAACTTCATGGAAAGAGAGAGGCTTGTGTAAGCTTACTGACTGCACCTGTCCTAGCTGGGTGTGTAAACCCAGATCTCACACACCCTGGGCCTTTGCAGGGGCAGAGATGCATGACAGCACCGGGACTGCAGTCACAGGGAGCCTCACAAGACTGTAGCCTGTTTTTGGGTTCCAGGACAGTGAGCGGGCACTTTCCCCTTCCTGGGCCTAAGCTGCCTCACCTGTAAAATGGGGGCGATGGGAAGAAACGAGACACGTGTAATACACTTAAATGAGTTTAGTGCTGCAAGCATCATGGGTGCCCAGCATACCCACAACCCCCCTTTCCCACTGCATTCGAGGGGGTGACCACAATCCTCAGAAACAGTGAAGAAGCTGGCATGGGAAGCCCTGCAGTTCTGCGGCAGGGGTGCTGCTCCCTTGCCGTGGGACACTGGGCAAGTCCCTGTCCCTCTTTGGGCCTTTATGTTAACAGTGCCCTTAGAGGGACCCACTCTTTATAAATCCAGATGATGCTAACGATTATGCATTTCCCCCCTTGGCAAGAACAGGGTCTCTGCTCCAGCTGACAACTGTGCTGCTCAGTAAGGAAGCCACTAAAAGTCACAAGTGGCTATTCTAAGTGTAAATTTATTAAAACGACTAACTTGGTTCCTCTGTGGCACTAGCCACACTTCCAGGGCACAGAAGGACCACGCCCGTGGTTGCCTGGAGTTGTGGTCAGTGCTGGTCTAGAGGGTGGAGGCGGAGAAGGGAGGAGGTGGTGTTTGCTAAGCACCTGGTGCTGCAGGGGACAGCAGAAGCCCTTTGACAAAGGCGGGAGGGAGGGCTGATGGAGGAGCTGCCGTTTCTGCCCTGGCCCAAGGACAGAAAAAGGAAAGACCAGTTGTGTACCTTTCTGCAGATGCTGGGCAACCACAGTGCTCTCGTACCTGGGGCAGGATGGCGGGTGGTGCTGAAAGGGCCGAGTGACAAAAAAGCCACAGACCTGGCAGAGCTCCCTAGGCTGCGGACTCCGGAAGTGTTGCTGTGGCGACAGCGACTCTTGCCCCAGGGGAAGCCGCCAGTTACCAGTGGGGCTGCCCTGGGGGTTACCTTACATGCAGGTAGGCCAGCAGTGGAAGCCCCCAGGGGCCTCTTCCGCAGGGCAAGGTGTGGTGTACCCACCCAGAGGTGACAAAGGGAGTGTGGGAAGACCCTGCCCTTCCCTGAACATCTCTTCTGTTTGCAAGAATGAGAACCTAGCGCTTACAAATGCCATGTGTCAGCCTGCCTTGCAACTGAGCTTGTCCATGTGACCCAGTCCTGGCTGGTGAGGTGTAGGACAAAGTCCCCAAGGAGTACTGCCATTTCAGAAAAAAGGGCTTTCCCCCTTCCCTGCTTTCTGCCTAGAAAGTGGGCTTGGGCTGGAGCTTCAGCAGCCACTTTGTAACAAGGAGGCAATATGCACAGAGCGAAAAATACTCCTCAGAGGGAGAATAGAGCCTGGGGCCTGGTCAGCACGGCTCAGAATGAAGACTTGGAGCAGCATCGGCCAGGCAGGGCTGCCTGGCATGAGAGTCTTTGCTTTCTCTGCTGATTTTCTAGCTCAGCAGAACAAACCGCAGCAGCCTTTGCGGTCTGTGCGGCTCAGCTGTGGAATCCAGCGAGAGGGAGGAGGAGGAGGAAGTGGGGACTGCAGAGGAATCAATGTGGCCCAGGAGGGAGGTGACTGCTCCTGGCCCTGGGAAAGAGCCCGGTTTGTGACAGGCCTTTTCCAGGCTAAAGTTGTGTGAGCTTACACAGGCAGGAGAGGAAGAAGAGAGGGAAGAAAGTTACTTTCTGAGACTGTAGGGCACAAGGCAATGGGGGACCAAAAGAGCTCTAAGGTCTTCCGATGAGTCGCAGGTTTATAAGCCCGCCTCCCCAAGCCAAGATCTCAATAATAATAATAATTTTATAACTACAGTGTAATCATTCCATAAGGTATACAAGTACCTATTATACACTATACCTGAAACTATAAAAACACACACACACACAACACACACATAATTAGAGCAGGTCACAATAACAACTGCTCCTTTACTAACACTTTTTGAGAACCTACTGTGTGCTCCAGGCTCTGTCATGTTTTACACGTCAACTAGTTTAATCCTCACAATAACCCCATGAAGCTGGTCCTAGTACCATCACCCCGTTTTACAGAAGGGGAAGTTGAGGCACAGTCAGGTGACTTGACCAAGGTCACACAGAGTAAGGCGCAGAGCTAGTGTCTGCGATGGGCAGTCTCGCTCCAGCACCGTCTTAGCTCCTGCACTGTACAATTTGCAGGAGGGGGTGACACAGAGGGAGCCCCGGGTCTCAGCGGGCTCTTTGGTAGATGGCGATGGAGGCGGGCATGCCCCCCAGTGCGGTATGAGCTTGTTCTTGTTTCCCACAGTGGGGATGAGTCCCAGAGAGCCAGCTTCTCCCTGCACGGTGCTCCAGGCCCTCCACCAGGGGCCAGTCCCCAGGCCGTTCCAGGAGGAGGATGTGGCCGCCGAGCCAGCCTGTCTGATCCACCTAGGCAGGGGCTCTGCTCTGCTCACCCCAGACATGCAGGGCCTAGTCCAGAGGTGGGTTCTCGGCAGGCATGCGAGGACACTGCCGAGGCAGAGGTGGGACAGGCAGGCCTGGGGTCAGCCAGCCTGGGCTCAGTCCTACCCCACCCATCACTTCCCAGCTATCTGACCTTTAGACAAGTGACCTCTGAGCATATCTGAAAATGGACCCAAAACCAGTCTCCCAGGCCAGCGGCAGACATTAAAAGAAGCAATCTAAGTGGAAACATGACAGAAGTTTCTAGATGAGGGTCAAGTGCAGCTCGTCGTGATCATTATTACAGAAAAGGGCAAACCTGCCCGATATTCCAAGGGAATGCCCTGGCCTTGATAACCGCAGAGCCCAGACCCTGGGCCTCCCAACCCTGGAGGGGGGATTAAATGGCAGAGGAGGCTGAGTCACCCTGTCTGAAGAGTAACCGCAGATGAAAGAGCTTGGGGGGCTCTGAGTAGAGGCCAGGCTGTGTGAGGTCAGTGAGTCCAGAAGGGAGTGACGGTCCCTGCCTGCCCATCATGGGTCGACACCTTGATAAACAGCCGACGGCACTGCCATTTCCTGAGCACCGACTGTGCGGGTTGCCAGGCACCGGATTACAGGCTTCATCTCAGTGCACCCTCACAGCATCCATGCAAGGCTGGGGTGACCCCGTCGTAGGCTCAGTGATACCGGCGGGTGTGAGATCAAGCCCAGCTGCCATGGACAGACAGGTCCAACAGCACCTGGTAGGCTGCGATCCTTCCAAAGACCCCTAACACCGGGGGCGTCTAGGTTTAGGACACATCTGGTCTAGATGGGGGGTCTCCGTACACCGAGATGATGCTTGTTCTAAAAATTAAGCATATGATTGCCCTTGGAGGGTTGAAAAATTCAGAACGAGGTACAGTGATTCGTACAGGCTACACCGCTGTGTGAGATGGGGTCCCAGGCCCCAAGTCAAAGCAGTGACCCCCAAAGCAGGGAAAGAAAGCTTTGTGCTCCCTCTTCAGGAGCCCTCAGACCCTCCTGGACCGGTACCACTGTTTGCATCCTTTCCCCAGCCTGGAAGGCCTGAGGTCACAGAGCTTCGGCTTCTTGGCTAAGCTGACCCAACATCTGAGCGGGGCTGGCAGTGTAAGATTTGGAAAGGCCAGGGCAGCAGGGAGCAGCAGCAATGTGGCCCTCCATTCCAGCCCCAGCCCCGGCCCTTGCCCCGGCTCGGAAGGGTCCTCAAAGCTCTGTTAAGTGACTGGAGCTGCCACGGGCAAATTCAGCCAGGTTGGTCTGGAATGTAATGGTGTATCTGTGGAGAGAGAAATCTGGGAAGCTTACTTAGCCTAGGAACAGCAGGCTCGGGGGCAGGCTTCCACTGGCCACCCTGGCCGCTGGCATGGGGTGGGGCAAGCCCTGGCCTCACTTCCTTCTGCTTGGTAGCCCCCTCAGGCCTGGCTCAGGTGCCCCCTCCTGCCTATCCCTGTGTGAGGAGCTGGAATCAGCCCTCTTGGACCACCTCTGCCCCTATTCACTGTGCATGTTCTCCTATCCCTACCCCAGTTCCCACTCCACGTGAAAAATGACCCATTAGGCCATAAACAGGCCCGTGTCTCTGGGCCTTTGTTATATGGCCTTGAAGCAACATAGCACTCACCCAATACAAGGATCTCAAATAACGACCAGCCACTCCTCACCAGACTGATCCCAAGGCCGCTCCCAGGCTTGGGAGAGCCGCCGGGTAACTCTTACTGCAGGCAGGGTGGGGGTGGGCATCGCAGGTACCGGGTGATACAGCCTTTGTCTTTTTCTCATATTTCACCATAATTATCTTTTCCTTTGGGTGTTGTTTAATCCGTCTCTCTTGCAGAGTTGTTCTAACATAACTGCTGGCGCCAAACCCATCCTGGACCTGACTGCCAGGCGAATCCTCTTCCATGATCTCAGGGGGCCCACAGTTCCCACGGGAGGGCTGTACCCACCCAGCTCCATGACCCTGGAAGCCAAGTCTCTCTAGGCATCTGCATCCGTTCCTCATCCCTTACTAAGCACCGACTCAGCAACAATCGTGTGCCAGGCACCAGCAGTGGAGACAAGCCTCCTGCCTCGGAAGGGGGATGGCCACAGGTTCAAACGCAGACACTTCCCGGGGAAGCTGAGGCACTGCAAAGCTCCAGCACGCAGCTCCCTAATTCTCCAACAGAACTAAACCCGAGGATCATTGCTGTGGAATAGTCCCTGCGGGTAGCCTGGCCTGACCCCTGTGACATGCCAGTTTGTCACCCGAGGTCCTCCTGTGTCCACTGATCTTCAAGTCCAGGAAGGACAGACTCTGGCAGCCTTTCTCGGCCTGTGGCTTCCTGCTGCCACAGCGCTGACGGCCAGTAGGAACCCCACAATCCTCTGTAAAAATCACTCAACAGGTGATTCTAGCTCCAAGGGGAATGTGAACCTCCAAATATACCACATGGTTGGAAGTGGGAGAGGCAGGCACTCTCCTGTCACCGGGGTGGCCGAGTCCCTGATGGGCAGCAGCAGCAATGACAGCTCGGTCCCAATGCCTAACGCCCAGGCCTCCCTGGTGGCCCCGAGGAGCCCACTCCGACTTGCTTGCTGCACAGGAGGGACGAGAGAGGAAACGGCTGGCTTCTCTCCAGGGCCTGGCCAGCTGCCTCCTCTGGCCTCCACTGGACACTTTCCACTGGGACACAGAAGCAGCGAGCTGGGGCCACTTCACTGTCAGGCGGGCTGATGGCGGCTGTCCTGGTGCAAGGAGGAACCTTATCACTCTGGTCAGGCTGACCCTCACAGCCACTGCTCATCCCTCCTTTTCAGAGATCCTCATGATCCCCCTCTGGATGGGGCAGCAGGTGTTTCTGTCCAGCTGACATCTATGCCTCCTGGCTTTTTGACATAGCATCTCCCTTTTCCGTTGGGGAGCCACCCACGCAACGCCAGGGGTTCAGGGGTGGAGATGGACCCAGTCTGGCCAACCAGAGCACTGACCTACCCTGGCTTCTATGACTGGTTCAGGAGGGGGGCACGTGACAGTTCAGAGTCAGTGTCTAGACCAGGTGGTGTTCTCCTTAACGATGGCCATGAGGATGGAGCCTGGAGATGCGGATCAGACCACTCCTGGAGCCAAGACCTACCCCTGGACACGCGCCAATACATTCTTAAGCCCGTTGGAGTTGTGCTTTCTATCTCTTGCAACTAAAAAAGAATCCTGATGCATGGCTCCTGTCAGGGACCGTTTCTGGGCACCCAGCATCCCCACAGACTTAAAGGCCATCTGCTGTGTGCTACAAGCACTCTACGCTGCCGCTCTCCTTCAGAAACTGGACGAGCAAAAATGGCCCCTGCGATGGACCTCCACAAAAACAGTGAGCTCCCACTTCCCTGTATGTTTCCCTTTTAGCTCCTCTCTCACTGCAGTGACCAGTCCCCCTGGCTGGACATCCTGGAAGGCACAGGCTTTCAAGTTCTGCCCAAGGCCATTTCCAGACTTCTTCGGCCCAAATCAGCCTTTGTCCTTTTCTCCCACCTAAAGGGGTCTGCAAATACCAACCCCACAGCCACGGGGCACCTCCCTTTGCCTCAGGGTTCCAGCTCTGATCTGAGTGTTGACTATGTGCCTGGCACGGAGCCCTGGCCCATCAAATTCTGTCGCCACGCCTGTGGGGAGCTGTGCTAGCCTCCTCTCTGTTTTGCACATCAGAGACACAGGCCAGGACAGGTGTACTGGCTAGTTCAAGGTCACAGAGCTGGTTCTGGTGGCACACCCAGATCCCAGCTGAGAAATCTGTTTGACTGCAAAGCTCACATTCTTAACCCCTTAACTCTAAAAACACCATGCTGTGCATGTTTTTTGAACTAAACACCAGGACAGAGAGCCTGACAAATGGGCACAGAGATGGAACTGGGCCTTTCTTTGAACTTTTAGTAAAAATGGCCGAGTCCCCCATCGTTGCTCTTGCAACTAGCTTCTCCTTTCCCCAATGCCTCGCTCCTAAAGACTGTGTCCAGGAGAGAGGGGGCAGCCACTGGGGGGTCAGTGACTGCTTCCCTCTCACCCTCACCACACATGACTATTACCTCTCGTCCCTCCTCTTTTCCACCATCAAGGAAAAAAATATTACCAAAACACAAAGAGGAAAATAAAGGAGAAGGCTGGGCATTGGTTCTACCCACCAACCCGAGACACAGTCCATGCAAGCAGTGAACACAAAACTCGGCGCTAACCGGGAGGAACCCACTTGACTGACGTCTTGCCACTGCAGGGGAGAGCCCAGCCCTCGTTTCTTTCCCACCCCTGAGTCTGAGTCAGCAGCAAAATACCCGTGTCTCAGTTTCCTTCTCCACCCATCGCCAGAAAGCACAGGGTGGACGGAAGCTGCCTGCCCCACTTGTCAAGAGAGCGGTTCTCCTGGGCCCAGTCCTGGTGGGAGAGCTACCTCCTTAAAGAGCCTGGGGGAAGAAAGACATCTATCCCCGTTTTATATAAACAGCCAAACTGAGGCCCAAACGAAGGTGTTTGGAACTCAGAACCCTGACTGCTCGGCCATGGGCTACTACGACCTGGAGGCCAAACTGGAAACATGCTTTGGCAGGAACATTCTGCTCAGCCTGTCTCAGACACCAACTCAGGGGTTAAACGCACTGAAATGTGTCAGGCCGGCCGCAGGCCCCTGCAGATGTAAACAATTAGGCAGAGAACAGAAGTGGGCGATCAGAGGCCAGTTGATGGCTGTCCTAAACCTCGCCATCGCGCCGGGGCCGGGAGTCTGAAATTCTCACGTTTTCAGATCTCTATCACGAACAGATCTGAGATTTCAGAAGAATTTAAACCAAGTCCAAATAAATGGCAGACCTGAACTCCTGGTCTCAAATGTGGCTCCAGAGTGTGAACCAGGAATGGGCGATTCCTGCTGTGGTAGGACCTCTAAGTCCCGCCACTTCCTCACCTATAAAAGGTGACACCACTGGTTAAGACTAGCAGACCTGGAACAGGCTACCTGGGTCAGATCCTGGCTCTGTCTTTCCTTTTTGGGGGAGCTGAGATGACAGTATCCGTGTCCCAGGGCTGCTGCGACCTTCTGTGATAATAAAGAGATGTGGAACCGCATAAGCACCTCTGCAAACACTGGCACCAGCTCTGATGCCACCACAGAGGATGCCTGGCCCCATGGAGGGTGTCTTGGGCGCCAGCCGCCCAAGGCCCTCCTGCTGGTCACTCGCTGGGAGGTGCCCGAGGCCGTGAAGCCTGCAGGGCAGCTCAGCGATCCACATAACTCACTCCTGATTATGCTCTAGCCCAACTGAGCAGCTGCTCCAGAAAGAAGTAAAATATGCTTTGCATACTTGAAATGTTTCACTTATGAACACTGGCAGGGTTGCCTCTCTAAACTGTTTAGCAATAAAGTCAGTAAGGAGAGCACTGTTCCAGGCTCTCACCGCTGGAGCCCGGGTGGGGAGCCTGCCAGGGGTGGGGAGGGAGGGAGGGCGGGCAGGCTGGCCGCCAGTGCGGAGCCCGCTGGGGCTTCCAGGAGGCGCCATCTGGGATTTTTCAGAGGGGCACTGGGATCACATCCTGGTGTCCTGATGTGAAACTAGATCCTCCCTTTGGAAGCCAAGCCCCGAGCCAGCGGGGGCAGAGGGGAGGGCCCTTCCGGCCTGGGACGTTTTCCCACACTCCAAGGGCGCCCCGGTTTCCAGCCAATCGAGTTAATTGAAAAATTACTTTGGGCTGAGAAAGAGCAAGCCTGGGCCACAGGAAACCCTACGAGGTCTCCAGCCTGATGGGATTTCAACCACCTGCAGCTGGAGGGCCTGGAGCCATGCCTGCCATTCCTAGGACAGGGGATGCTCTGTGTGCTGGGCACACGACCTGTGCAGCCCCGTGCGGCCCCCAGCCACGCCAGAAAGTGAGATGCCTGCTTTATAGGGGAGGAAACTACAGAACAAAAACTAAGGGAGTCCCCAGGGGCCACACCTCGGCAGTCACGGGCCACAGTCACCCAGGCTGCCTAGCACCGCCTGCAATATTTCATCCCAGGACGCTGTTCTGCCATGTGCCACTGGGCCCCCCAATCCCAAATCCTAACAATGTACCTCAAAAGGAAGCACAGGACTACACCAGCTGGCAAGGCTGGCTGGAGGCCCTCTGCCCAGCTGGGGACAAGATACCATTTTCATGTGCAGAAGGCTACGCTTTGAGCTGATATTGTTAAGCTAAATATAGTAGTGTTTTATAATTTTTTTTTCCTTCAAGTGCTCTCACTTTTATTATGTTTACTATCTCAACCCTCTGGGGAGGATGACAGTGGTGGGTTTTATTGTCTCCATTAAAGGCAGTCAACCCAAGGCCCAAGGAATCGCCCTCTGGTAAGTCGCCCAGGGAGTCTGGGCCCATTTCCCACCTGTCTTTCCCCAGCCCCTTCCCATCCACCCCAGCAGACTTGTGGGTACAACACCGCCTCCTGGGCTGTTCCTTCCACTCCTGTCCTCTAGGCCCCCAGTCTGTACAAAGGGCCAAGGGCACCCAGAGATCCAGAGTGGTCTGTCCTGTCTCCAGAGGCCTCTGCAGCCACGGATTCTGAGACTTCCAAGTAGGCGACCAATGGGGGCCCCCACAGCCCTGTCTCCCTCCCATCAGGCTACAAACGTCAAGACTAAACATGAACAAACCGATTAGAAAAATACCCTTATTTCACTTGGGGAGTTTCAGCAGTGTGGTCTCTAAACCAAACGTGTAATTAAGACACAGAAAAATGCGGGGATTTTTATGGAGGGGGAGGAGCAGTGAGGAGGGCAAACTCAAGTCCCTAAGGTACTGCCCTGTCTGTGGACAGAACTTCCCCCCAACAGGAAAACTCGACTCTGGCATGAGCTGCACACCTGACTTCTGGCTCTGACAAATACTTGCTGTACACCTTGACCGAGAAGCAGTGCGGTCCACGTGGCCGCAAACATCGCAGGGGCGACGGGGGCTGGATTTGAGTCCCAGCCACTTAGTAAGCTCTCTGTGCCTCAGTTCCACTGTCTTGTGCGCCTGAGACCAGCCCCTGCCTGGCTGCCTTGGCCCTGGATCCCCAGGGGCTTCTCCTGATTGGAACCCCCAGGTAGAATATTTGTGGCTGAGAGGTGTCCAGAGTGGGGCTCCTGGTAGCTGGTTGCCAAGGAAGTGGTCACCGTGACCCTGACCTGGAAGCTCCCTCTATTTTGCCGCCTGCCCCTCCTCACTTCCTCCAGTTTATGGACTGAAAAATGGAAGAGATGAAACTTGAATTCCTGCTTTGAGCTGCCGCCGACGCCCCAGCAAACGCTCCCCCTGTCTGTCTGGCCCACTCCACCAACATTTCACAAAGGTCAAATGCTCATTCCACTCCGCATGCTGCCTCTTGGGAGAGCAGAGGAGAAAACTATTCGAAAAATGTAAATTGAAAAAACCCCATGGCTCTCTACCCTCCACCCCCACCACGCACACTCGCATGCACACTCACACACGCGTGCATGGCTCACCCGCAGCTAGACAGAACGCACAACCATGCCCCAGCACCTCGGTCTTAAAAGCAAGTAGGAGGACAAAGCAGTGATGCGGAATTTTCAGCAATGGTGACCCACCCCCACCCAGCCTGTTTTCCTTGGAAGGATACAAACGGTCCTGCGAACCAGACAAGGAAATATCTCTTGTGCAGGACAGCGTCCTTCCGGGGCTTTCTAATCACCTCCTTGCAGGAGTCATGTGTCATATGCCCCAGCCCTGAGCAGAGCCCTGACCCAGGAGCTGAGACCAAGTGGTGCCTGTTGAGCTAAATTCAGCCCAGGACAGAAACTCAGGGCAAAGGGTGCCTTAGATCAGGCCACAGCCCCCTCTGGGACTGCACTCTCCTGGCCACTGGTACTTCTGAGACCAAACACGCTTTTCCCTGAAGCCTCTCACTTCTATCATCCCCCCGCCCCCACCCCCATGCCACGTACAACCAGGAGAAAATGACCCCAACAAAAGAGTAGCAGGTTCTGAGTTGGGCTGCTGCAGCATCCACACGTCCAGCTTGAATTCAGGAATGGGAAGGGTTCAGAGCAGGCCAAAGGCTTGCTGTTGGTTTCTGTATTTTATTCTCCTAAACTGGCCTCCTCTTGCCTTAACTCTCCTCAGCTGAACTTCTAGATCTTTCCTTTCTCCTCTCCTCGCTCCACAAACTTCAAACCTGGAGCATCGGGCCTTAGGCCGAGACCTCTTTTCTGACACATCCGAAATACTATGGATTACTCGCGGCTGCTTGAAGGGGAAGGAGAGTAGCTATGAGAAGAGATATATGTTACAGGGGCACAGAGGACTGGAGGGCGGGTGATTTGAAACAAAACACCCCCCCCACCCCCACACACAGTTGGTCGATGCTTAAAAACAGCTTCTGTGGTTGGGCAAAGCAGCAGAAAATGAGCCGACTGAAGATGTGTCCTCACTAGGAGCAGGTGTTTGCCTTGTAACTCGACTTGGAACAAGAAAAGGCCCTGTGTCCTGTGGGCTTGCTGCCATGTCCCTCTGGAACTGCTGGCTGATCACCAGCCAGGCCAGTGAGGTCACCCCATCTCCCGCGGTGGATGGCACATAGCTGTAGACATTCCAGGCATCAAAAATGAGAAGAACAAAAATATAATGCAAGTTCGGGTTATTCTTCAGCTATGAGGACCTGGACAGTGCAGCTCAAACCCACGAGGCCAGAGGACAAGGGGATAGCAGGGGAAGACCACAGGCAGGGCCAAAGACTTTTCAAAGCTCCTCCAGCAATCATGAAGAGGAGGCCAGGGTAAGCGAGCTGCCCAGGAAACCATTCTTGCTCCTGATCTCTGAAGAGAACAATAAATTTCCTAAATTTCTCTGCATGCACACCTGCAAAAGCTAATTTGGTGGAAGCAGGTGGGGGATGGAATCCAGACCCCCAACCAAGGATGGCCAGCCCTGGAAGGTAGGCGGCTGACTCAAGTTAAACATTTCCAGCCAGAGAAATGCATGTCCTTTCCCAACTGGTTGGCATGTAATGCATTGTTTTCCCCCCACCTCCTCTTTCTGTAATCTCTTGGTTGCATGCAAATGTTTTCAGGACTCTCTTGCCAAGGGGCCAGTGCTGTTTAATATTTGGCCAAGGATGCTGCTTATGGACTTGAAAGGACTATCTGAGCTTGTCAGTGAATGTCTTTGGGTTCCTTTTGGCTAAGAGCTGTCAGCACAGGGGAGGGTGCTGCAGGGCGGGCTGCAGAAAAGAGGAATGGGGTCCTGATTCCACAGCCTTAGCCTGGCCCAGGAGTTTCCAGCTCCTTCTCTCCCTGCCTGCTCCCTGGGGGGAGGCTCCTGATGAATCCTCTTTGAGGAAAGACATCTGGAGAAACAAAGCTGGTGCAGGGAGGTGTGTGCACCACTGTAGCGGACTTCTCATCGCAGAGGAGTTGTCAAGTCCAGGAAGCAGATTTAGTGTGTGAGCTCCCCAAATGGTACGACACAGGCCAACAGGTGGACACTACAGTGAGATCGATTTTTGGCTCAATTTAAACGTGAGTGAATACTTAAAACAATCAAAATGTGTAGGGGTTACCAGGGAGGAAGTGAGTTCCAATTCCTGAAGGTATTCACGCTTGGGAGGAAGACCTGTCCTGGACATTATGAGTCAATTTGTCTTCCTCGTCCCAAATTCACTAAGTTTACTACTTTCCCACAGTCCTTAAAAAGCAGCAGCTCCATCCATACACCAGGTACCCTGCCCACCCTTGCAGATGCAGCTGACTGGACCTGGTCCAGGGCTTCCAAACCACTGGTTGGGCAATGACCAATCAGAGTCTGTCTCCCAGGCATTTAGGAGATTGAAAAGCTACATGCACGGCCAGGGTGCCACCGGCAGAGGAGGCAGCTAGGGAGAATCCTTGGGCAGAAACAGAATGAAGGTGGGATGGGGAGACAGGGTAAAGCCCCAGGCTCCCAGCATCGGTGTCCACACCCCATGTGGCTGACCTTGGGACTTCTTGAGGTTGACTGTTGTGTCCTTAAAACCAGCCCTCCTTCGACTGGAGCTTTCCTGGCTAGGAATGCTGTAACAGGAGGCAGGACCCTCCCTGGGGGACGGCCAGGCTGAACAAAGGGTCAGCCCATGTCACAGAACCAGGCATTCTGAGGCTGTGAAGGCCATCAAGCCCTAAGACTTCCCCAAGGCCACACGCTGCCTCTGACTCCGGGGTTCATGCACAGCCTGTGCCCATCACATGGTGCTCAGCACACTGTCTGGACCCTAACCATTAGCCACAAAGAACAAAGCTCAGTCAAGGCCGAGACTCAGCACCCCAAGAGGCAGAAAACTGCCTGGTGGACACACACCCTCAAGCACACCCTGCCCACCCCACGGGAAGGCACCTCCTGTACTGCCAACGCCAAAGTGGACCTCGTGCTTAATACACATCATTTTATCATATGCAGCCTGTTTAAGATGCCTTACTGACAAAGCAGCAGTTCCATGAATTGAGCACCTACTGTATACCACTTCCTACTGGGTGGGTTCAGTCATTTCCATTTTATAGGATGAGGAATCTGAGGCTCGGGAATTAAGCAGCATGGCCGACAGCCCTGGTGTGGGCTTCCCTCACCTCATGTGTCTGACATACTGCTGCCAGACACCTGTCTGATAGGAGAGCAGAGCCCTAGCAGACGCTACCCCCCAAAACTTCTCCCCAACAAGACCTTACCTTGCTCCAAGCACTTTACCTCCTACTGATCATTAACCTAGAGTTTTCCAACTTGGGCATCTCTCTGGTGAGCCTCTTACCACTCCAGCACCCTGTTCGTGTAAAATTCATACAAGCGATGTCTGAGCACCGTGCTAAGCACTGTGCATAAATCATCTCATTTAATCTCCACAAAACCCCTACTAGACAGGGACAGCACCCCAGTTTACAGATGAAGAAACTGCAGCTCAAAGGGACTAAGTAGCTCAGAACAATTTGCACGCCTGGGTCTATGGCCCTGAGTACCTGGTACACAGTCTCCCATGTCCCCGCAATGAGAGTCCTGGGTTTGGGTACTTGTCTCAGTGTTGCTGCTCACAGGCTGATACCAAGTGAAACAGGGAGGCAGACCTATGCCCAAAGCAACCCCAGGTACAGAGGCAAGCCGACTGTGCCCCGTTGCTGAATTCTTACCTTCCGGGGCTGCACATTCCCTGCCCTACTGGGAGAAGGCAGGATCTGCCGGGCATGGGCCCAGGGCACCTCCAGGGAACCAACCAGTGATTTCCAGGGTGATGGCCAAGCTCCAGATGCAGCCGGAAAATCTGACTCCTGACGGGAAGGTTGAGAGAAGCCAGATGCCGTCTGGAGTGACCAAAGCACCAGCTGCTGCCGCTGACCTCGGGGCGCCTAGCAATTATCAGGGATGCAGCAAGAGGCTGGCGATGGGTACATCACAGGATGCTTTTAGGCTGGCCCACGTGGGAGCAGGCACACTGGGGTGGGGGTGCTCAAATCAACCCGACCTGAGCCCCACACTCAGGAAGGCGATAAGCAGATCCAGGGGTCTTCCGACAAGCCATCTGGGACAGGTGTGAAAAAAGAAGCATAAACAGAGAGATGGGAAAGAGAAAGGAAGGCTCCTAATTACTTAGGACCAGGAGACTGCGGAGGACCTAGGAGGTGGCAACTGTTTAGCTGGTGCTTGAATAAAGAGAAGGGAAAGGCGGGCAATTAATAGAAAACTGAGCTCCTCCACAGGGATCTGGAACAGGACCTGGCCCATACACAGGAGGTGCTCAAAAAAATCTACAAAACATGATTACCTGACAGGGTTGACATCTGAGGTTTGCCTCTGAACCCTATAGCACCTAGCCAGGGGCACTACCTCACACTTGCTGAAAGGGTCCAGCATCACATTCTGTTGGGGACAGCTCCTGCGTCTGTGTCCCAGCTTTGGCTCCTTTGGGAGATACCCTGCTTTCAGCCTATGGGGGCTCACAACCCCCACCTTTTCCAGGGAAGGGCACATGACCCGGACCTGGCCAATGAATGCAACCCATGCTATTGGACCAAGTGACTGGCTCGGAGCTGTCATATGATTAAAGTTAAGGCAATGAGAGTCAGTTCTGGGATTTCTGCTGGAAATGCTGGGAATAAAGAACTCTCTCTCTACACTGGAATCCTAGAAAGGGAAATGTTGCTAACACTTATTAGGAGGCATTTGCCACCAGAAAGGTAGGAAAGTGATATGTGCAAACAATACAAAGTTGGTTTTTCCATTAATAAACAGTTATTGAGCACTAAACACAGACCTCTCTGAACCTCAGATGCCACCCTGAGTGACGGTGACTATACATACCTTCCTACCTCACGGTGAGCACTGAATCCTTTTATGACCTCACTTATCTTTAATATGTTAAGGCCAAGACCAGGAGAAAACCTACAGCCCTGGGAGAGAACCTGCTGTCAGGGACACCTGTGCAGAATTCACTCACACCTGAGCCTCTGGATGGGGCTGGCAGAGCTACCCCAAGACTCTCCCATTGTACGAGGGCCCAGCCCAGGGAGCAGCCGCAAGGACCTCCCCACCAGGGCTGGGACCTATACAGAGGGATGTGCCTGACACGTTTGGGACATGGTCCCTTTGTTATTGATCCCTCACTTCAGACTGCCAAGCCACAAGTGGTGCTGCAGAGCTGACTGTGGAGGGCACAGGAGAAGGGCAATTGGCTCCAGCGGGACACTTTGGTTGAATCTTGCCTCTTTTACTTCCTGGCTTTGTGGCCTTTATGGTCTGGAGCAAGTTTCTTCACTGACCTGTGCCTAAAACACTTCATCTCTAAAGCAGGGTAATTAAGGTACCGCATATATTTGGGTTGTTAATGAAGGCAACCCTGCAAAGCGGGGTCCTGAGATCGGGTTCCCCTGCATGATTTTCACCTGAGTGCACACAAGTGACATCGGACCTTAGAGGGACTATTTAAGGAGATGTGGGGGACAGAGAAGCCAGAGTCCCTCTATGTGCACAGCTTCTTGTAACACTGGTTCGTCCACCTGGCAAACAGCAAGTCTCTGAAACGGACCCAGCGAACAGGAGGTGGAGCAGCACCCCAGAAAGCAGGCTCATTGCCAGTGGACAGGACCCACAAGTCAGCCCAGGAAGCAGGAAGGCGAACGGGCTTGGGGACAGCGAGAAGGTGGGGCTCTGCCCAGAGGTCATCAGGGCCGGCTGCAGACGGAGAGGCCCAGTCACCTTGGAGAGGTGGCCACACAGGTGAAGTTCCTGGTGTTACCCCAAGAGCCCAGCAGAAAGAGAGGGGGAGTAGCTGCTGCTCATTTCAGACACTCCTGTGGCTGCTCAAACGCACCATCAAAGCTCCTCAAACCCAGTCCTACTAGCGACAGTGTCCACTTAGCTAGATTTCTAATTAGCTACAGGGCCCAGCTAATTAGAAGGTTAATTTGCTGCAGTGCCCAGCTCACTGGAACTTGGGCGCAGGTCTGAGGACAAAGCAGCAACCACGAAAGCGCTCCTTCAACCCAAGGTGCAGGGAAGTTGCGTGGCCAAGCACAACCGCCGGTGCAGGGTGCTGGGGTTCTGAGCTCGGACCCCAAAACCAGAGAAGCCAGCACCACAGAGGAAGTCGTCCGGGCTCCATCCACCCTGCTGACCAGGGTGGAGCAGCAGAGGGGCATTCTGGGAAATTCTCACTGACAAGGGAAACACAAAAAGAGCTTCTGGGGTCTCATTCTCTGAAAACATCCTTGACTTTAAGCACGATGAGGGGAGGGAGGGCTGTGCTTTGGGGAGGGCTGTGTTTTGACACTACCTCTGACACTTTGGAAAGATTCTGGTCCAGGCAATCACGTGACAGTCATGCGGAGTAAAGGAACAAAGGACTTGGGGCGCTCTACCACGCTCGATGACGCCAGAGACCGAAATGCAAACTGTCCACTTGTCACATAGAGAAGCAGTGACAAGGGCAGGTGTAAAAATCCAATGGCTTCACTACCTCACATCGTCAGACCTGGCGGCCAGAGGCGATGGCACCTGCTCAGTGAGGTAAGTGACCTTAGTGCATTGGCCACCAGCCTAAGCGCGACAGCTAAGGGCCAAAGCAGGGTGGATGCTCTCCTGGCGAGGCAGCCTTCCTCTCCCTCGCCAGCCCTGAACTTCTAGAACTTAGAGCATCCGGCTTAGAGGATCGCCTCATTTCCTCCCCTACCCCCAGATGTCATGCTCCCTTGGGAAGGTTCCACCATCAGCGTCAACCTCTGTGCCCCTCTCTGCTCCTCAGTAGCTGAGGATTTGCTGGGCTGAGAGAAGCTGCCAGGCTCAGGTGGCTCCCTCTTGTAAGCTCCTCCTTTAAACCTACTGGCGAGGTGTGTGCGTTTTTGCATTTTCAGCTTGTTTTCTGCTGTATGGCCTGAGAATGGAGGACGAGGGAGCCCCCAGGGAAGCTCCAGAGTCACACTCTCGACCCCTGCCTCTATCTCTGGGCAGACTGAAATCCCAGCAGGGAACTGGGGTCTATTTACCGACCCCTAAGGACCCCAACAATCTCTGGTGGGGCTGCAGGTGTCTCCGGGTGCTGCCCTGTCTGCTAAGTGAGGCCAACAGATTGTCCAGACAGGATTTCTCCTGAGGTCCTGAGGGGGAGGGACGTGTAAGCGCCCTCTGGGCCCCGGCAGAGGTTACCGGTAGGGGTCAGGAAGAATGCCCAGGGGAACCTGAGAAGTGCTCATGCAGGATGTGGTCTCGGCTGCACTGTGTTCCAGATGACATGCCGGCCTCATAGGGACTAAGCACAAGGGGAGGGAGGGAAGGAACAAGAAGGGCTTTGCAGAAGGGTTGGGGCCCAGGACAGGGCAGAACCTGGACTTAGCACAAGCTGAACAGATGATACTGGTAGGGAGGAGGAGGCGAGGGGTGGGAATGAACTGGTTGGGACACGGGACAGTGAGACCTCGAACCTCTCAAGGGCGTCAGAAGAAAGGCTGTTGATCATTCATGGTTCCCAGTACCTAACCCAGACCACAGCAGGCACTCAACACCTGCCAGGAGGATGAACCAGGAGCTTTGTCGGATCTGGGCAGGGGTTGAGGGAGGACATCCTCCTTATCCAAGTTAAGGGATCAGGAGAGGAGAACCCCTCCAGAAGGTAAGCGCCAGGTGGGCAGGGATGGTGTGGCTCAGCTGGTCGGCGCTGGCACCCAGTGGGGCCTGATGAACATTTACCCGAGTCATTAAGCGAACAAACGGGCAGACAGGATTTAAAAAAGATGTGCCCAGCTGGACTCTGCGTTGTGGGTCAGGCGGACCATCGAAGCCCAAGAGGTATGGATGAGCTGGGAGTCAGAGCAGGGCCAGTCGCTGGTCCGTGAAGTTAGAAGGGGTCCAGGGCCAGGTAGGTGACACTTTAGCTGCTGGGAGGTTGGGAGTGCCCTTGACAAGGCCAGAACAGCTGAGTGTGGCCGACACAGTGGAATGGCACTAGGGGACACTGACAGGGTGACCAACCGTCCTGGTTTGCCCAGGACGGATGGATTCCCAGGATGTCAGACTTTCAGTGCTAAAACCAGGAAAGCTGCGGACGCACCAGGACGAGTTGGACACCCAAGGCACAGGTCTGCCCTCACCAGCTTCCCAGAGGGAACAAGGTCACCGATGGTACCAACCACATCTGTGAGGCGCCTCAGAGTGTGCAAAGCCCTTGCAAACCCATCGGCTCACGTAAAGCAACCACAAATCCGTGAGCGAGGTGGGGCTGGCACCATGGACCTCAATTCATGCAAACAGGGAAACTGAGGTTCGGAGGTGAGTGACCTGCACAGGGAAAGTCCCACAGGGATTGAGCAGCACAGCCAGGTCTGGTGCTCTGACCTCCACCTCCCCTGCCTTCTGTACACACTGGGGAGACAGGGGGTAGAGCACAGCTGTGGGCTGTGCTGACTTCTTTCAGGCTGATGGACGCCAGGGCAAGCAGTGGAGGCCCAGTCCCCAAGGAGGGCTTGGGGACCCCAGGGGAATGGAGCCATCTGGTCCTCTGCTCGTCTGAGATTCTGGCATGGGGTGAGCAGACGGCCACCACCTGGGATGCTGGATGAGAGGGTGGGGGCAGGGGTGCCCGCTGGCCACTGCTCTGCTCGCTTCTTCTATAACATCCCTATTATGGCCACCCCTGGGGTCAGGCCGGAATCCCCAAAGACCCTTGTGAAAGGCACGTGATCAGCTCACAACACCCCGAGCAGTCCCTGGGCATGAAAGGGACTTAGCAGCTGATAAGAGAACAGACCAGGGTACAGGAAGAGGGGAGGGGAGAGGGAGAAGACATAAAAGATTTGGGGAAAAAATTTAACTAGAAGTTGCTTCCTAGGACAGTCTTGCTCAGTGACTGGTTCTGAGCTGCAGCACCACTGTATCACCGTGGGGAAGAGGCTTGTTAAGACACAGACTACTGGGCCCGCCCCCGGTTTCTGATTCTGCAGGTCTGGGGCGGGCTGAGAATTTGCATCGTGATCAAGTTCCCAGTGAGGCTGATGCTACTGGTGGGGGGCTGGTGCCAAGTCTAAAGAATTTGGATGCATCCTGGGTCAGGGTGTGGTCTCCTCCGCTCCATCAGCATCCAGCCCAGGGCCTGGCTCCTTCAAGGAAGAAGGAATGTTGGTTGGATGAAAGGCTGGTGGTGGCCTGGGGCGCAGAGTGGGCATCTGAGCAAAGACAAAGCTGCACTCAGGGTTCTTTCTCACCACTGCACATCTTGTGAGTGCACAAGACAGAGATGCATGTGCCTCTTTCCAACAGATTCTGAGCACTTGCTTGTCTAGGAAAGGGGTGGGGGGAGAGATTGGATTAGAGGAGGCAACAGTGGGATTTAACCAGGATGTCCGTACACCTACTGTCTACTTCGGCACACCTGGGGGAGGGAAAAGGGTGCTGCTGAGGATGTCAGGATGCAGGGGGTGAACCGCAGCTCATGGCCTCCCTTGCTTCTTACTCTAAAATCAACCCAATCTCAGAAAGGCAAAAGGCTGGCATTCTCAAAGTCTGGTCCGTGGAACCTCTGTACCAAAACTCTCCCAGGGCTCCTGATAGAAATACAGATTCCCAGGCCCCCTGCTAGACCTACGGAATCAGAATTGAGAGGTGAAGCTTGAGACTCTGCATACTGACAAGCACCCCAGACCGCTGTGATCCCCAAAGTCTTAGGCCCTATCCAGTGGGTCAGAGGGAGTGAGACAGGAGGGTGAAGAAAGAAAACTTGCTGCTTGGCCGAGATGCCCGTGTGCTTTAGTTTTCACACTGACCCTGGACACCACCCCGCAGGATGGCAGTTTGGTTCCTTCCTCGCCCTGGACCTCAGTTTCTTCCCTGCGTAGTGGGAGTGAGCTGACCCCATCCGGGCTAAGGTTTCCCTCTCGGACTCTTAGGTTCCCAAATGGCCAGGGTTGGACCTCCCATCAGAGTCCAGCCGGCCTCTTGGGCTCTGGCTAGGGGAGAGGGCTGGGACTGGAAGCCAGCGTGCCAAAGATGCCAGGGAGAGTGTCCCATGACTCCCAGTGTCACGGCCTCTGCCTGGTATCCAGGTGGCCCCTGGGGAATCATCAGCTGATGACAGACACTGCAGTGAGAAGCCATGGTCCTGGGGCAGGCGGCAGGGCAGCCTGGAAGGGCTGCCTACTGCAACCTGTGTAACCTCTTAAGCCTCCCCCATGTCACCTGCGAGGTGGGGACAATGCCAGGTATCTCACAGGGGTCAGGTCAGATCGACAGGATCACAAGTGACGAAGCACTCAGCCCCTGCTGGCCCTCCATCGACGGTTCTTCATCACTGATAGGACCTCACCTAATGGAAATACCCTTCCCCGCCTGGGCACAGAGGACTTCGATGTTAGCAGTGCACTGGTGAGGCTGGGCCAGGAGGTGAGGGGAAAAAGCACCCAGGAGGTGGCAGCTGACATTTCTACTCCTCTCCAAGCCCCCAGGGACAGCTTTCTGAAGCTTCTGTGCAATTAAAGGTACGGAACACACTCACTGCCTGTGATACAGTTACAGCCCAAACTATTGGGGAGCCCGGGGCCTGCCTGCAAATCTGGCAGCCACAAAAGCCGCGGCCGCTGGCACCTGCAGACCAGCCGCCAGGTGGTGGGCGGTCCCCCAAACAGTCCACGAAGCTTGTCATGAGAACCGAGGGGGACTCGGCTCCCCTTCTCTTCAGCCCAGGCCTAGCATCACCCAGTCCCAGGCCAGGGCTCCAAGCAGACTCACCTACCTGTCATACCCGTCTGGCCCTTGCTTTCTTCCAAATCTGGGG
Organism: Cynopterus sphinx; assembly: GCA_030015415.1. Taxonomy (NCBI): domain Eukaryota; kingdom Metazoa; phylum Chordata; class Mammalia; order Chiroptera; family Pteropodidae; genus Cynopterus; species Cynopterus sphinx. Next base: position 122,288,245 of record CM057387.1, read on the forward strand.
CTGCTGGGGCACCTGTGGGGCTAATGCCATTTGGCGAGGGATCTGAGGAATTGCCACAAGCAGCATCTTCTAACTGGCCTCTCTTGAAGGCATCCAAGCAGCAGACAAGAGAAAAGCCGAAGTCCCCACCTTCACGGCGGCTGCCATAAGGAGCACAGAGGGGGTGGCCCTTGTTCGCAGGAGGCCACCCTGACTTTTCCCCACCCTGACAAGCGCTCATCTGACACGCTCAATACGAAATGCATTTATGGGGAGTCAGTTCATAAAAAAATAACTACACACACGGGCATGTACCTGGTAACCATGGCTCGCCACCCTCTCTGGAGTGTTTATAACCCTAGTGACTCACCACAAACACGGGATCCCCACGGCGATTGCTTTTGCCAGATTTAATGATACGTCGGGCGTGTTTATCTGCTAAAAATCTGTGTACACGCCAATATACCTGATTTTCCACTTTTGTCAGCTGGCCATGTTATGGATGAGAGAGGCTAACGCCAGGATCGCGTTTGCTATTTTCCATCAGCCATGCACTCAGGGGTTCTTGAGATGATTAAAAAGGAACTAAATTCCTCCTTCTCCAGAATGGCTGGCGGGTCCTAGCAAATCATCCAGTTAACTCAACTGGAATATTACTACGAACGTAAAGAGTGCATACTGACATTTATGGAAATTTCCTGATGACTCAGAATACCAAATAAATAGCTGGCTGTCCTACACAATCACCTGTCTCATCAAAGCCCAGTATTTCAAACTTCAAAAATGTAAAAACTTTACACACACATTCGAGTCATGTATACTAGGGATAAATGGGAATAAATGGGAGTTCCTCCCCAATCCATGGCAGAGGCAGCACTGGGCTCCATAGGACAGTTCCTGCAGGTTCCTGTCAATAGCTCTGAGGTGGATAGTATAATCCCATTTTATAGATGGGCGAACTGAGGCCAGGGATGTTAAACAGCTTGCTTGGGAACACATAGCTAGTAAGCAGCAGGCCTGGTGAATTCTAATCAGGGTGTCTGAGTGCAAAGCTGGTGCTCTGTGCCCACTTCAGTGTGTCACCCAACCTGGCAGAAGCAAGGCTCAGCGCATCTCACACAGGGTGGAGGGTGCTGGGCCACAGAAGACCTCCTGTGGGAAACTAATCCGAATTTTTTTCAAGAGCAGTGACTTTCACCCCGGATTGTCTAGGGCAGCCAAGCCCCCGGTCATCTCTTCCCACCTAAAGAAGCTCACACTAAACCCTGAAGTCCCGCAGTGCAATTCCTAAGAGCACCCCAATTCCAAGTGGAGATCTAATCTCGCCTCTAACCAGCAGAAACCCTTTTCAGAAGGGATAAGGCAAAGCTGAACTCACAGCCGAAACTGCTACAGGCACAGAGATAAGCAAATGCTTGAGTTGCTTAAAACAAGGAATGTCAAGGAGAGGACAAACCTTATTTTTAAAGATAAAAATTTAAAGGAAAAACAGAGGGGAAACTTAAGGTAGGTCTTCAGACCAGTATGAGGTCTTCCTACACTGTGGGTGAGGTCTGCAAGTCCTGCCTGGGATAACTACGAGCCTGCAATCTTGGGCAAGTTATGAAATTTCTCTGAGCACCAGTTCCTTGGGGCTGGGATTAGCAATCACACCTTCCCCTGGGGTTGCTGGTGGACAGATAAGACAAAGCTTGGCTTTGGTTAGCTCCATGCCTGGCCCTCGGGAGGGCCAGCACTGGGAGCTAACACACAGAAAAACAGGGGCCTGGCCCCCTCCACCTTGCCCTTTAAGTGTGTGGGGGGAAGAGGAGATAAGAACTCTGAAGGACTAGGAAAAAAGGTAGAGGGTCAAAGTGGCTCCAGGGTCCTGTGGCATTTTAAGCTGGGTGTTAAGAGAAGAGCCGAACCAGGCAGTGGCATCTGAACTGGGCCTGGAAGTCCAGGTGGGCTTCAGATGTGGACAGATAAAGTGCCCAGTCTACAAAGATACTAATTTACCAAGGGCTTTGAAACAATGACTTGGTTCCTTTAGCTGATCAGCAACACCTTAGGGACTCAGCGCCCAGGCACCTCGCTTCATTCTCCAGCTCACACTCTGTCTGGCCACCCACCTAAACACTGCATCAGGTGCACCCGCTCCCATCGCGTGAACTCTTCACCTGGCCTTATTTTTCTGCATGGCACTTACCAGCCCCTGACACGTCCTGGGTGTACCTGCCCACTAGAAATCTCCTCTCACGGAATATAAGCTCCATGGAAACAAGGGCTGTGGTTGTCTCGTTCGCTGCTGTATCCCTGGCAGCTATAACACTGCCTGGCAGGGAGAGATGCTTAAGAAATAGAACTGAATGGACAGACAACCGAGGATGGAACGATTCACATTCTTAGCCCAAGAACCCTCGGGGAGCAACTGGTTCACTCTGCTGGGGCCCTGGAATGATATCCCCCTCAGAGGGAGTTACTCCCATAGCACCAGGAGGGAAACTGAGTCACTAAGCATCTTGGCAGAGCCAGATACAGATGAAACAGGCATCTAATTTCTATGTCTCCTGCTCTGTCTGGTCCCTAGTCTGTGCACGAATTACGGTAACCTCCCCTGGAAGTGGTCCCACCCCAGAGACCAGAGCTGTCACCAGCACAGGGGCCTGTCACCCTGCTGATCTCAGGACACCCCCCATGAGCGATATCGACATGTCTGGGACTCCATCCTGCCAAACAAGCGTCCTCTGTCCCTTTCCCCGCACGGGACTCTGTCATCCAACAGGATACTTAGCTCCCTACTTGGAGCATCACATTCAGCTGGGAACCAAGGTGCCCGAGATCCTGGGGCAAGTCACCTCACCGCCTGGCTGGAATGCTGACTTGATCAGGGAGTGCGGTTCCTGGTTCTAAGCCAGGAGAGCTCCCATTTCTCAACCAAGGAAATTCCCTTGGAACAGCCAGTGGCTTGAGAACCCACGTCCATGACAGGCTGTCCTCAATGCTGGACGCCACGGGAGTTCTCAGAAACTGCACTTGGTCTTTAAGAACCAGAGTCCAAAAGGTGAAGGGGTGATGGAGTAGAGACAACTCAAAACTTTCCAGTTTAGCTGCTGGTTTGACCCTGCTTCAGGCAAGCGATGCCATCAGTACATTGGGAAAGATCTGCACTGCCTCTGCCCTAAGGGGAGACTGCGGGGGCCTCAGGAATAACAACCTCCCCCAGACCTCAGATAGGTGTTCTCAGCTACACCATGTCATTAGGATATTGTTATTATCAATGCACACGGAATCTATATAGACACAAAGTAAACAGATGTATCTCCACCCAGCCTAGTCTACATGTTTACACAATAACCACCTCCACCTTCACAACAGGCAGCCTTGGGCCACTCAAGTATTCCACAGACAAAAGTCATCTTGACACAGTTCAGGAAGGTGGCGATGGAGCAGACAGCACGACATCCTAATGAGAGACTGAGTCAATGGGGGCGCTAACCCGCGACCTGCAAGTGGGGCTAATCACTGAAACTCATTGAGCATCAACTATGAACTAGGCAAGGTACTTCCCAGACACCAGCTTTCGAATGATCCAAAGATTAGCTGACACTATTATCTCCATAAACTGAGTCTCAAAAAGATCAAACTTGTCCAAACTCTCTCATTTGCTTATTCGCTGCATCTGTGCTCTGTGTCACACCACGCTGTCTTGGACTCTTAACTGTTCCATGCAGCTGGGGAAGATGCGGGGCTGTCTCCAGCTGGCCTGGCCCCAAGGCCAAGGGTCCAGGGACTCAAGCTCATTCCAGAGCTCGGCGTCGCTCTGCTAGGCCCTTGGTGACCCAAGACCTCAGTTGCTCCAGGACACCAGCAGTTCAGCTAATCAGAGCCAGCTGGTTGGCAGTCCCAGGTCCTGTGGCTAGAACTGCGACTGGCCAGGATTTCACCTCCTGGGGAGACCAACACAGGCAGCCTGGGAAAAGGGGGTCTCGCTGTTTTATTTTTTTTTTCTTGTAAGAAAAAAAAAAGTTATTAGGTAAATAAGCCTGGTGCTTCCCAGCTGCTAAGCTTGCTGCCTGGAAGAGGCATTCTGGTGTCAACTGAGAGACAAAACTTAAAATTCCAGCACCAAGATTTAGGGCCGTGGGACTTGGGGTAAGTGATTAACCTTCGGCCTTTTCTGCCCTCACCTTAGGGAGATAATGGAGCCTCACTCCCAGGGCTCTGATAAGATTTAAGGAGCCACTACATGTAAATGACTGGAACACAAAAGGTGTTCAAGAACTAACAAATGACCGCGCTGTCCTCCCTCCCGCCCCCACCGCCCCATTTTTCCTTGGGACAAGTATTCAAACTTCCAACTGCTAAGGACAGACCCTTCTCAGAAGCCCTTCTTTGTCTTCTATGTAAATTTCTCCCTATCCCGGAGTCAGGAGTACCCAGGGGTTCCTGGGCCTCGCCCCCCCCACACACAACCGAACCTGCGCGCGCGGGGCGGGGCGGGGCTCCTGGCGGGCCAGCTGAGAACCGAACCGCACGGGACGGGCGCACCCACTCGGCGTCCTTTAGCACTAAAGCCCGGTCCTCCGCTGGGGGCGGACGGGCCCACGAACGACACGCAGCGGGACCACGGCGTCCGTCTGTCCCGCCGCAGTTCCTCCTCCTGCATCCGTCGTGCAAGTGGACGAGGAACGCTTGGCTCCCCGCGGAACCGGGGTCGCCTCCTCCCCGCGAAGGGCAGCGCTCGCCCGGCCCTCGACGGGGCTACCGGAGGGGCTACAGGTGCGGTCCCGGGGGGGGGACGCGGGCCCCGCCAAACTCGGACGGAGCGGGCCGGCGGGCCCCTTTCTCACGCTCCCGGAGCAGGCGCGGGTCCAGCCCAGAGCTGGGTCTCCAGGACCCTGGAGCCCCCCACCCCCCGCGCCCCAGCAAGCGTGGCCTTGAGGCCTTGACCCCCTTCTGCAGCCCTCTCTGGGGGGGTGCAGGGCGGGAAAGCCTGGGGGCCCGAGACCCCCGCCCCCACACGGGGAGCAAACTCCGCGCCCCGCGCCCCGGGCTCGGCGCGGACTTGGCCCCCCGCGCGGCGCCGCGGGGCCCCCGGCGGCCCCCAGCCCGGCCCCACGCCCAGGCCCGCGGCGCGCACCTACCCGGCTGGCCGCGGTCGCCGTCCTCCCGGGCGGGGGGCGCCGCGGCGCGGGGGGGCCCCGGCTCGCCCTGCGCCGCCCGCGGCCGGACGCGCCCCCCGGCGCCCGCGTCGGCCGCCCGCATGCCGCGTGCCGCGGGGTGCTGCCCGGGGGGGCGCCCCGCCCGCGGGCGCGCGTCTCACAGCCCCGCGGGCCCCCGCCGCATCGGGGCGCAGCCGGGCTCCGCGGCGGCCCGGCGGGCGGGCGCCGGGCGGTGGGCGCCGCTGCGCGCGAGGACTCCGGCCGCCGCGCCGCTCACGTGGGGGCGACTCGCGGCCCGCGCGCCGCCGCCCGCTCCTTCCGGGCGCCAGGCCCCGCCCCCGCCTCGCCCCGCCCACGGCCCCGCCCCCGACGCCCGCCCCAGGCCACGCCCACTCCCTTCCCGGCCCGCCCCCACACCGCCATGGCCACGCCCCTCCGTGGTGCCCACAGGGCACGCCCACAGCCACGCCTCTCTCCCAGCCCCGCCTCTCCGCGCGCCCCGCCCGGCCACGCCCACGCTCAAATGCCACGCCCCGCCCACTTCCCCCGGTCCCGCCCCCTCCCGGCGCCCCTCCCACACCCCCTCCCCGGCCCCTCCGCGGCGCCCAGACTCGCCCCGACGCCTCGCCCCATGTGTGCCCGGCCCTGGCCACTCGCGGCGTGACCAGCATGCCTATTCCCGGGGAAGCGGAGGATGAGAAAGACGACGAGAGCCACAGAGGTCGGAACCGACGGGCCCGGACCACCAGGTCCTTGGAAAGCCCCGAGTGAGGGCGTCCAGGGGGGCGGCCGCTTGGCACCCCAGGTAGCGTGTCTCCCTCCACTCTGCTGACCCCCGGTGTGGGAGAGCCGGGCTGAAGCACTGACGTCCTGGACAGACTGGCCGGGAGAGGGCAGAAAGAGCGGGCAGGCGAGGCGGGGAGGGCCACGCCCCCGTCCTGTGTGACCCCTCATTCCTTAAGCGAATATACAGCTGAGGGCCTGCGCTGTACCCGCCGAGACGAGAACAGAGTCGTGGGTATAGACAGCGCCGTCCCCATGAGGAGGCTGTGATCTGGTGAGAAGGCAGGCCCTGTGCCTCACTTCCTCAAGCCTCAGTTTCCCCGTTGGGGCAACAGCAATTCCCACCCCACACGTCAGCACCCCTTACGAACTCCCTTCTGTGGCAGGTGAGGTGATTCCCAGGGGAGGCCGGGGCCTGGACCTCCCGAGTGGGGAGTGGGCTAGTTACTAGGCCAGCCAAGCCCCTGTAGGAGGTGGTACCTGGGAAGGTCTACAAACCTGAACCCTCCCACTGGAGTGGGTGCTCCCAGGGGCTGGCAGTTTTCACTTGCTGTCAAGTGCGTTTGCACCTCTGAGCCCCCTTTGATCTGGAGATTACGATGCTCTTCAGAAGGGCTAATTACCTCCCTGCAACCCCAGGAGGCAGGTCTGGCTCCCCACCACCCCCACTGTAGACACAGCAAGCAGAGGCTACACAGCCAGGTAAGGAGTCACACGCTCTCCATGCCATCCTCAGTCTCCCCTTCCAGGTGGCATGCACCCCACCCTTCCCAGGCAGGGCTCAGTAAGCTCTGGCTCCCACTGGCCCGGGCCAGAACTCTGGGAATTTCTAGGTCACTGGCATGTGGCTTTCCAACAAGCTGTGGGAACCGAATTACTTTCCTCACCAGGTCTCTAAAACTTTTCACTTTGTCACTTTCTGTCTGTGGGTGAGGATCCCCGCCTGTCAGCAAGCTCTGTGGCCTGGCCACCATCCATCATGCCTTCTTGGCTCCCCCCACTGCCCATCTTCCTCACCCTCTCAATGACTGGGAAACTGGCCCAACTGTGGAGGTCCACTGGGCTGCCTCAGATTCCCTTCCCCTGTCTAACTGGAACCCCGAGTGGGGGGCTGACCACTATGCCAAATGCTGATGGTGCTCCCAGCCGGGGAAGAAAACTATCCATGGAGTTAAACATCCACCCCACTCTGGAGGAAGGAAACCGACCCCACAGCAAGTGAGAGGAGACGCTGGGAACCCCACCCCTCCACCCCCCGGTCCCACGCCTTTGCTGGGATAACAGGCAGAACAGAATAAATCAAAGATCACTCTGAACCCTGGTGGGTGGGAAGCTGAAATTGCCCTTGCATTCTGGAGACATCTGGTCCAGGAGTCTGTTTCCATGCTTTTGGGGACCCAGCTGGGGACATGAATGACAGAGGTGGGCTATGCAGGGACCGCTGTGGTTTGCTTCATAATAGCATTTAGGTTGTGTTCTTTTGACTCGGATTCCCTTTGCATATTAAACGCGTAGGAATGTCCTTTGCTTCTACAAAGCAACATGTTCTTTGTCATATTTCTTGGTCAACCTCCTGTTTTCTTACTTTTAATAGAGTCATGCACTTTCCTTTTAACTCCATGACAAGAAAACAGCAGCAGAGGCACGAATACATAGCATGTCACTTGGATTCTGGGTCAGGGAGATTTCAGGGAGAGGTGGGGACTGTGGCAAACCAGAGGCCACCAGCCCCCGTAGAGGAGGTAGTATAGATTGTCATCGTGTAGGAATGCAGCTCTAGTGTTATGGGAGGCTGTATTTTATTTTTTAGAGCTACGAGGAATATGAATTTTTATGAGGAATCTAAGTATGAACTGTTGGCAACTCTTTAAAACTGAAGAAAGAAGAGAGGGAAAAGGAGAGGAAGAAAGAACAATAAAGTCGATACATCTAGAAGTTTCTACCTAGCCCGTGGGCTGACACAGGGAGTGCTCATTTCACTGCCACCCTCTTTGGTCCCCTCTGCAACCTTTCAGAAGTTCTGCATATGCTTTCTACTTGCATTTCAACAATCCAAGCCCACAGCCCTGGTGAATTTCCGCCACTCTCCTCACTCAGCCAAGTTTGGCCTGGCCGTGTATTGTACCCCCATACTCAGGACCAGGACATCACGAGGCAGTCGAGCCCACCTTCCCAGCTTTCTGGGGATTCTGAGACTGTCCAGGCCCCCGCCAGTCAGCTTTGGCTTCTTGGTCTCTCTGCTCGCAACTCTGCTCGCAGGGAAAACTCTGGCAGCAGCAGCAGCCTGCAGCTTTCCAGAAATTCATCTGCCTTGGGTGGGAGGTATTTCTTCATTGAGGTATGTTTCTGATTATGAGGATACCCTGGGCCCAGGAGATGTTTGCTGCTCAGTTCTACAACAGGAGATCTGAAGATCCGAGAAGTGACAACTCATTTTCTGCCCCAAGCAGCTTGGCAGGCCCCCCAGGAAGGATAACTTGGGGTGGGTTTTACTGGAGACCCCAAGCCCAGGCCAGCTACTGAGCATGCAACCTGCGCAGGAGGGCCCTGAGCTTGGGTTAAAGTGCTGCAGTCATTTCCTTGAAATTCTTAATTATTTTTTTAAGTAGGGGCTTCGCGTGTTCATTTTGCACTGGGACCTGCAAATGATGTAGCTGGTCCTATTCCCAGATGATTTTCCAGAGTCTCTGGGGGATGCTGGGAATCAGTGTTGGAGACAGCTGGGCCTGGGATTTGGCTTATTCTCTCCTTCCCCGAGCCTCTGCAAGACAGCAGGAAGGAGGGATTTGGGGGTGGGGAAAGGCGGCAGGAATCATCCCCATCCAGTCCTCTGGACATCTCCGTAAAGAACAGAGGGGATTGAGGGCAGAGGGGAAATGGGCCAAGCAGCCAGAGGGTGGGGAGGCTGCTCTGGTTCTAAGCTCTGAGGCCAGACAATGTCCCCATGACCCTGACCTCAGGCCAACAGGGTACCAGCAAAGAAAACACAAAGGAGGCTGGGCACAGGGACACAAGGGGTCAGCGCGATTCTCATTCACCGTGCCCCCTTGTTCCTAGGGGAACTTCCTTTAGATACTAGGACAAAATGACAAGAAACAGTTGGCTTAAGGAACAAAAACAAGAAACATCACATCACAGGACCCCACCATATTTGGTTGAATATTTGAGCACAATGGAATATTTTTCAGGTATTTTGTTTTCCTTGGTTGCAGCTTCAGCATCTGTAGGAGTTTTACTGAGATCTTCCAGCCAGCATTACTGTACGCTCTCCAAACACCTGGAGCAAAGACAAGGTAGAGACTCTGGATTCCTAGCAATATGAAGTTTTGTGGGTAACACCCTCATGAACTCCTGGAAACAGTTTTGGGGGGGTCTGGAGACCCCAATGGCAATGCCAGGTCCCCCCAAGCTCGTGTATGACCATGGAAGAGGGCTTTTTTGTCCACACATCTGGGCATCCTCAGCAGGAAAAGGAAGATGAAAGGCTGGGTGAGCGGATGTGAGGAGAACTTTCCCAGCTCTGCCTGCTGTGGTCGAGTCGGGCGTTTTAATCCTTCTCATGGTTGTTGTGTAGGTTATGTTTGTGTGTGTTGCTAGTAGTGACAGCAAGTGTGTTAGTTACCAATTGCTGCGTATCAAATCACCCCCCAAACACTGGGGCTTCAAACAACCAGCATTTATTCATCTCTCAGTGTCTGCGGGTCAGGAATCCAGGGTGGCTGATTAGGCTGCGGCCATCGTGTTGGCCAGGGCTGCCGTCAACTCAAGGCTTGGATTAGGGAGGAGTGACCGCCAAGTTCACTCATGTGGCTCTCGCAAGATTCAGTTCCTCGTGGGGTGTTGCTCTGAGACCGCAGCTCCTCGCTGGCTGTTGGCCAGAGGCCATCCTCGGTTCTGTGCCATAGAGCTATAGATCTACTCCCAAAGTGGCTTCTTGCTTCTGCTAGAAGGCTCCAGGGAAGAGCGAGAGGGGGTGTGCATGACATAGAAGCCACTGTCTCCTTGTCACCTAACTTTGAAATGACATCCATCACCATTTCCCAGTTCTGTCCCTTAGAAGTGAGTCACTAGGTCACACCCACACTTGGTAGGGGAAGATTACAAGAAGGTGTGACTACCAGGAGGCAGGGGTTATTGAGGGCCACCCTAGAGGCTATGTGCCCCAGGAGGCTGGGGACATATTCTCTGGAGGCAGAGGGACCAGGACTCAAATCCTGGCTCTGACACTACTAGGGTATGATGCTGGACAAATGATTTCACCCCTGGAAGCCTCAGACCCTTCACCTATGAAATGGAGATGATCATGGCTACCACCTCATAGCGTTGTGGGCGGAGGTTTCAATGACAAGAGCCACCTGTAGAACTCTGAATGATGCCTGGCGCAAAGTAAACCCTAAAAAATGGGCTTGAGGGACATTTCTGGAAGAGGCCCAAGTGACAATGCCATTGCTTCTAAGCCGGACGAGCACTGCCTGCTATCTCCATGGACATCTGCAGCCTTCGATCCATTCCTGGCCACTTCAAAGTTCTTGGAAGCCCTTTGGCAGATCCTGGGATGCCTTTGTGGTGGAGGCCACCAGCGGGGATGGTGCTGATCTTCCCTTGGCCATCCCAACGGGACTCTGGGGCACAGGTGCAACGGGCAGGATTAGACTGGAGTTTTCCTTCAAACCCACTTATACCTTTGCCCTGGGGAAACAGGATTTTATCCAAGGTCCATCCTGCCATCTGTCCTGGTGAGGCCTTCCTGGCTGGAGACTTTTGTGTGCCTGTCACAGGCTCATCGGCACTCTTCGATGATCTTTCTGGAGCCCAAATGCCCTGGCAAAGATCCCAATCCCCTCTGGGGGCTTCCAGAGGACTCACCCTGGAGCCACAGGGCTTACCCCGGAGCCAGGCATTGAAGCTTCTTACACAGAGTGCAGCTGGCCTCATGCCCTGCCTGTCACACTGTCCTGGGTCCCAAGTTAGACTCTCAGCTGCAACAAAAGGACAAAAAGTCCTTCCTTAGTCAGGGCTGCATCTCTCCTACCTCCTCCAAGTCCCTTTATGGGAAGTTCACATCGAGCAGGGAGGTTTCTACAGAAAGTTAAAGTGTTGCAGCCTATTCAGAATGAAACAGTAACAGCAAAAATACTACAATTTATCACAATAATACTGGCAAACATTTGCATAGCCAGCCCTTACTGTATTGATCTACATATTCATTTAATCCTCCCAACAATCCTGAAAGGTACATGTACTGTTATTACCACCCTATTTTACAGAGAAAAAGCAGACACAGAGTAGTCAAGTCATTTACCCAGAGGCACCTGGCCAGAGAGTGATGCAGGCGGGACTCACGCTTATGTAGTCCGGCTGCAGAGTCCATGCTAATAACCATGATGCTACCTTGGCAGTGGGTGTCACTGACACTCATCTTGCTTCAGGGACTGTCCTTTCTAGCTCATTCAACCCTCCAAACCACCCTATCCCCACATCCCACATTAGAAAACTGAGGTTTAGGGACTTACCTAAGATAACGTGGTTGATACTCATGGGGTTGGGAGTCTGACCCTTAGAAGGGAGGGGTGTCCTCTCGGGCAACCCTTCCCACATCACAGTTACAGAATGGAATAGCCTACCCTGCTTATACTATTTCCTAAAGATGGGACTCAGGGAACCCTCCGCGGCTGGGCGGGATGGGTCCTTGCTGCCCCCGATGGCCACTTCGCCTTGCCCAACGGGGGCCCTTGAACCCTGGGTTGGTGGCTTCTGGGAATGGGACCTCTACACCCACCATCGCCGTATTGAGACCCTGTCATTCCACTTCCTATGTGTGATTCAATAGACACAGAGGGCCATGGGCTAGTGACTGTCAAAGATACGAATAACAGTTACTGTTTATGGAGCCCTTCCAGCTCCGTGCCAGGCACTCTGCTAGGTAAATGTCACCACTTAATTTACTAACGCGCAGAGGTAGAAGCATCATTGTTAAGAGTTATTAGTAATATCGGACGAAGCACTTTACATATGTTGCTTAGTTTAATTCCTGTACAATCATTATCCTCACTTTATCAGTGAGGAAACCAAGGAGTAGAGAGGTTTAGTAGGTTGCCTGACGTCACATGGCAGTACACAGTAGAGCCAGGATTCAGACGCAGGCAGTTCTGTCTCCAGAGCCTATCCTCCTAATTAGTATGCCATTATTGTTTATTATTATAACAATTATTATAATCATGATGTTGCAGTTGAAGAAACTGAGGATTATAGAGGCGAAAATATTTGCCTAGGATCAAGCAGCTGGGAAGTTTGGATTCAGTACTTCAACCATGTCAGTCCTCATTCATTCATTCATTCATTCACTCTACAAATACTGATTGGGCGCCAACCATGTGCCAGGCACTGTACTGGGCTTCGGAGGCAAACCACTGTGCAGCGGAGTGCAGCCTGCCATGGGCACCTGAGGTGTGCCAGCATGTAACACAAAGAGGGCCTGAGGCAGGCCCCCGGGGAATACTGGCACTTTCTGCAAGGAAGAAAGTATTTCCAGCCCTTCTCCGTGCCTCATGGCTGGTCCTGCCCCCTCCATACCCTCCCACCACAACCAGGAAGGGCCTTGATTCCTAGCTCCCCTCTCTGTCAGCTCCATCTCCACTGCCAGTACCTGCGGGATGGCTCATCTAGAGACATGAAACATAAAACTGATTAGACTCGGGAGAGGCTGCCGTGAGGGTCTACAGCATGGGTTTCTACACTTTTGTGTCTGCAACTGCCCTTTACTTACTAGTAAAGTTGGGCCACGTTCTTGGAGCCTCAGTTTCCCCACCTGTGAAATGGGGGTAAAAACATTTGCTTATCTCCCCAAGGAACGAGAGAGACCATAGGTGGGGAAACCCACGTGACTGCAGAGGACCAGACAGACAGATAGTGGGGCTTTGGGGCCTGTTCAGTAACGGAGCCCCTTGCTCCTTTGCTCGTTCATTTTCATTTGGTCTGTCTGCACTCGGCATCTGCCACGAGTCCACTCCTGTCCTTGGAGAGAGGCAGCAGGACCCCAGCATATGTAGTGTGCTCACCGTCCACCTGGATGTTAAGATGAGGAAGGAGGACAGATATAAGCCTTTGATTATACTCTTCATGCCATAGATACCTTATCAGTGGGGAGCCTCCACCACCCACCTCCCCAAAGAGACAAAAAGATCCTAAAGACCATGCCAGTGAACAGCTTCAAGATGCTTGCATGCAGAGTGAGTGCTGAGGCCCAGAGACGCTGGTCTGGCTTGTCCTTTTAAGGCTTCAAGTGCCCATTTCTCCTAGAGCAACTCAACTCCCACATCGGCTACAAGCAAGTTGGAACCGTGGGCTATGAACCCTGTGCGAAGGCCTGAGCCTTTCATGTAAGGATGTCTGAGCTACCTGCAAATAGTAATTAGGCATCTCAATACCGAGGCAGGGTTTAGTCATTCAAAGACAAAGCTGACTTCTCCTTCCGAGAAAAATAAGAGTCCAGAGAGGCTCAGACACTTGCCCTGGGGCACGCAGCAAACCAGAGGCCCAGGCAGACTGACTTCACTAAGCCCTAGAGCAGTGGTTCTCAAAGCCTGGCACCTGCCCCAGCTGCCTCAGCATCATCCGGGGCATTTATGAGAAATGCAAATTCTCTGCCCCACCCCCAGACTCCTGAGTCAGAAATTCAGGAGGTGGGTCTGACAGTCTGTTGTAACACCCCTCCAGGTAGCCCAGCTGCTGACAAAGTTGAGGGCCACCTCCGCGCCCAACGGAAGGGCTACTAGGTCTTCATGCCCTCCTGACTGGGAGGAATGAGGCAGTGGCGCGTAGCAAGGTCACTTTCTCAGTGGCCATGGTGTCATAGTTACATAACCACCCCTCCTCCACCCCGATGGCTTTCTGTACCCAGAGTCCAAACTCTGGGGCCCTCCCTTGTCTGGAGGCCTCCTGCCTAGGCTCCAGGTGGCCTGTCTGCACACGCCCACGCTGCTTTCCTATAATTACAGGCTTTACCTGCCTGCCCGCCGGCCCACCAGAACCGGGCATGTCAGCCAGAGGGACTCAGGCTTCTCCAGTTCCGGAGGCAGAGCCCAGAGGGCCTCCATCGGCACCACACAAACAGATGAGGGGGTTCTATGGCTGCAGCCACCCCCTCTCCCGTGGCCCCCAACAAAGCAGGTCCGGGACTGACTTGGCCCCCAGCTGCCCCAGTGTGGGCCGAGGCTAAGGAGGAAGGCAGACGACTCTACACAGAGGAAGTAACCTGAGGCCCTGGTGTCCGGGTTCTCAGGGCAGAAGTCTGCAGTGGCCCCTAGTCCCAAAGGGACTAATTAGAATTCGTTCTAAAGTTTTCTTCCCCCAGAACTGTCCTTTAAATATCTTTGTAACTGGATTCGGGAGGCAGACTTGTCAAACGTAGGAAGGACTGGCACCTTCGCCCCGAAGTTTCTCATTGAAATAAACAAGCAAAAAGCTGTTTTGCTAAATGTGAAAGGAGCTCATTCTTGTCTTTAAAGACTTGAACTTTGAGAGTGGGCTGCTTCTCTCAAATCAGGGGCCCAGTGGAGGGACACTCAGGGATGCCTGGAATGCAGGACAGCCTCAGGAGCTGCCGGGTGGACCTAATCCTGCTCGCCTCCCCTTTCTGGTAAATTCAAGGCAGGGATGGGCCTTAAACTGACATCTGCCTGCAGTGCCAGGCACACGGCAAGCACACGCTTGAATGTGAGGATCGAGGGAAAGGTCCCAAGTTCTGGCCCAGGGCGTCCCAGCTGCCCTGCATTCAACTTAACCAGCCCCTTCCCATCTCTCCTAAGAAAAGTGTCCCATGTTTAATAACAGCAGTTACTGTTAACTGTGGGTGCCGGGCTATGAAGGCGCCCTGGTGGCGTCATCTCATTGAACCACTCAGCTGCCCTGTGTGAGAGGGGCACTGTTTTTAGACCCATTTTAAGCAGAGCAAACAGGGGAGAAGAAGGAGCAGAGGCTGCAAACGGGTGGCCCTGGAACCGAGTGCGGTTTGTGACTGTGTTTTCTTTTCCTAGCACTCCACTGACCAACGTCTAAAAAACTGGTCACCAACATTTTAAAATGAGGATAATTGATACCAAAACATTGAGATATTTTATTTTGGAAAACATCAGGAGGTCTGGTAATAGTGAACCCCCATTCCATCCCACGTGGTAACAGCGTGCCCCCTCTCCCAACCCCCGTGATCCCCACTGTTCCCTATGGTCTTACGCCTGCCCCCCTCACTCAGGCAAATGACCTGCTTGCGTGCTCCAGGCACCGAATTCACCACCACAGGTCTTAGGCCACAGTTAGTGACAGGAAAAGTCAGTGTTTGTCCTGGGTCCATCTGTCCATCTGTCTGTCTGTCTTGAACATCTCACCAGTGCCCACTCCCAGGAGATCCCAATGCGTTGGGTCAGAATGAACACTGGACGAGGAGTAAGGAGATGTGGGTGCTTGTTCTGTCTGCTGAGTGACCTTGGGCTGACCCTTTCTCCTCCCTGAGTCTCAGTTTCCCTATCTATATAATCAGGAAGCAGATAAAAAGATATTCCAGATGCTTCTGCTCCTATCAGCCTAACCAAGGCTCCTCATAGCCACAGAACCTGCTGGGAAACCAACCTAGGGGCTGTAGACAGGCCAGGTGTGGGCTTGCTCACCTGAGCACCTCCTGGAAGGGGGACGGTCTCACTTATCCCAGAGCTTTGCCATCAGGACCTAAGGGGCCAACAGGCTGACCCTTCCCAGTATAAAGAAGGTAGGCTCAACCCTTGAAGCAGCCCCAGCCCCCATGACCTAACTGCACAGAGCAGAAAACCACCAGGGACCACCCAGACTCCCCACTCCTGACTTGCAGGATGCCTGAGCTGCGAGGCAGAGCCAGCTTGTCCATGCCCGGCTCAGTCTGAGGACAAGGATGCCTGCTGAGCACTGGGCAAGTGTACTTGGGGGCTCTGTGCTACCACGAGGAAACGCTCATTCAAGTGCCAGGAGCAGAGAGCATGCATGCAACCTCCTTCCTCTCCCTTCATCCTACAAACATTTGACAGAGAAGGAAACCGAAGCCCAGAGAGAGGGAGTGATTGCTCAAGGTCACACAGCAAATCGATGCTAGAGCTGGCACGAGCCCAGGCTTCTCGACCTCCTTCCTGGGGCACTTCCCATATTCTCTCTCCCCTGGGAATTTTAACCTCTTGGAACTAGGCCTCTGAAGGGTGTTGGAGTGACCCGCCTGGGTCAGAGGCCTAGCACGGGGTTTGTGCATGGAGTCTAAGACATAAATGACTGCAGAGAGAACGGGGACCCGCGGGCTCCGGGGGGCCCCGAGGTGCCCGAAGCTTCTATGACAGAACCTCGGTCTACAGGAAAGGTTGCAAAACCGGCAGCCAGCTGCCCGCATTTGGCTCACAGACATATTTTGTTTTTCCCACCATGTTCTCAAAATCTTCACAAGAGTTGCCAACATTTAAGAATCAGGAGATTTCCCATCAAAGACAGGATCCGGCTTCTCTTGAAGAATCTCAAGGTCTGGCAAACGGTGGACCACATTTCTACCCAGTAATGCCGTGCAGGAGCTAGGCCAGCTCCTTCTCATTCGCCAGGCCACCTTTCCTGGTCTATGCAAGCTCCCTGAACACAGGATGGAGGTCTCGGCCTCCCCTCTGTAGCTTCTTGTGCTGAAGTCACCCCCTCTCTCATCCTGGTCATCTGGGGGTGGTGGTGGTGGAGAATGCTGGCTGTCAGTGGTTCTTAACTTTGGGGCAATTTGGCCACAACTGGAGGCATTTTTGGCCGTCACAGCTAGGGAGGGGGTTTCTTACTGGCATCCTGTGGGCAGAGGCCAAGGATGCTGCTAAACATCCTATAATGCCCAAGGCAGCCCCCTCGACAAAGAAGGATCCAGCCCCAAATGTCAGCAGTGCTGAGGCTGAGAAACCCTGAGCTCAGTCAAGAGACACTAAGAGCCCGAGGCCAGGGACAGGATCCTGAGGGGGAGGGTCATGCATGCCAGGAAAGGCCGGGGCCAGCCCTGCAGACCATGTCCTTTTCCGTAATTGCCACGGGACTGGAGCACTCACTTGATGGCATCAAGGGGAAAGCAGATATCATGGCAGCCCCTCGTGATTCGAGGTACGTAACGAATGTTAGAAGTGGGTAGAGCGAGGATGGGGGTGCCATAGGAATGCCGGGGAGGGGCTCCTCCAGTCAGAGGCTCAAGCAGAGCTGTTACCTGGCCCTTGCTTTGAAAGATGCAATCCGGGTGGACAGAGTTGAGGGAGCAGAGAGCGTTCTGGGCAGAGGAAAGAATCTGCACAAAGGTGTGGGGGCAGTAACAGACCCAGAGGCACCTTTGAAGTGAGATACTTACTGTTAGGTGGGAGGGAGCTGGGGTGAGGGGAGGCAAGGGGATGATGACGGGGTTGGAGATTGTGGGCAGAGTGTAAGGGGTCTCCAGTCAAGCTAAGTGGCAGAGAGAGGGCAGCTCACGGGGGATCCTCGTGGAGGCGGTGCAGTATAATGGTCGGTGTGACTTTGGAGAAGTTGCTTGAGTTCTCAGCACCTCAGTGTCCTCCCTCAACTGTTCAATGGGGATAATAAGGGTAATAGCAATTGTCACATGTAAAGCTTGCCACGTGTCAAGGCCCTGAACTCTATGTGAGGTATTTTATCCTGACAGCAACCTTCCAAAGGCCACCCTGTCGTTTCCACTCTGTAGAAGAGGGAACTTTGACAAATAGGGAAGGAAATTGACTGTAACTTTTCCCAGGATATTGCTAATAAGTAATGAAGGTGGGATCTGAACCCTGGCAGTCAGGCTCCGCTGTACGTGCTCTTTGCCGCTCTGCTCTTCTGCCTCTCTAGAACCTTCTCAATGAGTTGTCCTTTTAAGAGTAAATAAAACAAAGCAGGGAAGGTGCCCAGCACAATGCGGGCACAGAATTGGTGCCGAAGTGGTGACATACTACAGGGTCCCCGTCCGGATCGGTGGAGCAAAGTCCACCTCACAGCGCTAATGAAAACAAGGCCCCGGAGCTGTTCTGGGGTGGGCACACTGGGGGACCGGTATCGATCCGATCTGGTAGGGGCCGGGCCGCATGGCAGGAGGTGTGTGGCGGGCCAGCGAGGGAAGTTTCATCTGTGTCTGCAGCCGCTCCCCAGCGCCAGCATCACCACCTCGGCTCCGCCTCATCATCAGGCCCCAGATTCTCGTAGGAGCACCGGTCCCTGGTGCCAGAAAGGTTGGGGACCACTGAGGTAGAGGAATGGTGCCTCCGCTCAGGTGAGAAACACCTGAGCCAGGTTTCTGGAGCTTCATTTCCCACCTGCAGCTCTTGAGCCCCCCACATACCGACCCCCCACTCACGCTCTTTCACATCTCCATGACTGCTCTCTCTGTCCCCCCTGCCTGGAATGTCCTCCCTTCCATCTCCAACCCCCTTCCAACCCAGCAGAGGACAGACATTTCTTTCTGGAAGCGGCTCAGGACGTGCCTAGTCGAGTCATTGGGCCCAGAGCCATGGTCCCACAGAGCACCTTGGCCTTCACCACGCACGTGTGTCTCCTGGGGGTCCTGCCAAAACACAGATTCCAGGGTGCGGCTCCCAGCCAGTCACATGAGCACCAGATGCCCTACAGACTACTGCGTGGCCAGCGGTTTTTAGATGCTGTGTTCTGAGCACACGTAAGGCGGGTGAGGCCAAGCTAGGAGGTTCGGCAAGTCAGATGTATTAAATGCATTTTCAACTTTATATTTTCAACTCGTGATGGCTTTATCGGGACTTAAATCGAGGATGATCTGTGTAAGCACGCCCCTGTGGACATTTTCATTTTATGAGACAGAAAGCAACCCGGCCGGACTACACAATGGACTCTGGACTCTCGCTCAGCATGAGGCTGCTTCTCCCAGGTCCCCCCAGCCAGGCCACGGGTCACCTCTTTCCTTTTTGTTCTCAGCTTTACAGAGATATAATTAACATACACATCATGTAAAGCTAGGGGGGAACACGGTGATGATCGGATACAGGCATATATTGTGAAATGCTCACCACAATGAGGTTGGTTAGCACCTCCGTCGCGTCGCATAATCACCACGTTGTTGTTGTTATGGTGCCAATGTTTACGCTCTCCTGTCATCACAGCAACTTCCAAGTATGTCATAGGACCTTGGTAACTGTAGTTAGCTGTACATTAGATGCCCAGAACTTATTTCTCGTATAACTAGAAGTTTATACCCTTTCACCAACATCACATTTTCTCTATCCCTCGGCCCTGGTCACCACCGTTCTAGTTTCTGTTATTGGGAGTTTGACGTATTTTTTTAGATCCCACATATGACTGATGCTATAGGGCATTTATCTTTTTCTGTCTGGCTTATTTCACTTAGCATACCAGCCTCCAGGTTCATCCATATTGTTGCAAATGGGAGGATTTCCTTGTTTTTTATTTTTTTTCATGGCTGAATAGTATTCTATTATATATAATATGTTCCATTATATATTTTATATATCGAATACACAGATTTTCTTGATCCATTCATCTGCTGATAGACACGTATGTGGTTTCCATGTCTTGGCTTTGGTGAATAACGTTGCAATGAACCCCGGGTTTTTCTTTCTCTTGGATAAATACCCAGGAGTGGGCTTGCTGGATCAGATCGTAGTTCTATTTTTAATTTTTTGAGGAACTGCCATACTGTTTTCCATAGCGGCTGCACCCATTTTACATTCCCATCAACAGGGCACAGGAGGTCCCTTTTCTCTCCATCCTCACCAAAGCCTGTTATTTCCTTTATTTTGATAACAGCCATTCTGATAGGTGGTACGAGGTGGTATCTCCTCGTGGTTTTGATTTGCATCTCCCTGATGGGTAGTGATGTCGAGCACCTTTGTGTGTACTTGTTCCTCACTTTTCCTTCAGAAAACAATCTCTATTTCTTCCGTCCATTTTTAAATTGGCTTGCTTATTTATTTTTGCTATTGCGTTGTGTAAGTTCCTCATATATTTTGAATATTAACCCCTTATCAGATCCACGATTTGCAAATATTTTCTGCCATTCCCTAGGCTGCCTTTTCATTTTGTCAATTGTTTCTCTTGCTGTGCAAGAGCTTTTCAGTTGGATGTGGCACCACTCCACTTATTGATTCTGCTTTTGTTACTTGTGTTTTTGGCATCATATCCAAAATATCGTCACTGAGACCAGTGTCAGGGAGCTTTTTCCCTAGGTTTTCTTCCACAAGTTTTATAGTTTCAGGTCATACGCTTAAGTCCCTAATTCAATTTGAGTTAATTTCAGTGTATGATGTAGGACAAGCATCCAATTTCATTCATTCTTCTTTTTTTTTTTAATGCAAATATCCAGTTTTCCCAACACCATTTACCAAAGAGGCTATCCTTTCCTCATTGAGTATATTTTTGGCTCCCTCGTCCAGTATTAGCTGGCCATAGATGTGCAAGTTTATTTCTGGGCATTCAATTTTGTTCCTTTGGTCTATACGTCTGTTTGCATTCACATCTCACTTCTGAGGCTAACTCTCTCTATTACCAGGTATGTTCCTAGTCATGCTCCTGCCCTGCCACAGACAACCAAGTCAAGGAATGAAATAAATTTTGGCATCCACTTAAGCAAAGCAATTAGGAAAGTCAGCCTGCTCAGGAAAGAGAAAGAAATATTCAGTATACTTTGAGGGGAATCATATCCAGGGTTAAATTGTCCACTGTTTACATCCAAGTTAGTGGGCAGTTAGTGGCAAGCTGAATCCCTGCGGTGTGTTATTTTCTTGTTAAAAATCTGCATGAAGTATTTGGTCCATTATCATTAATGTTTTGTTAGTAGAACCTTGGAGGATGGGCTTGGGTGGGCTTGGGGGACCCTCCTTCAATGCACACCCTTGTGACTCGGTCCAACTTTGCAGGTGGCAGCAAGACAATCCAGCAGGAGTTTTTCTATGCAAAGCGCATACCCTGCCCTACAGACAACAAACAGCTGGCGTCGGGGGCCAGTGGCACCTGCAGGAAGAACCACGTGCCCGGGGTGGGTGGGAAGCAACTCTGTTTGCATCTGGAGAGACCCGAGAAGCGGCTTCTCCAGCCGGTATCTGACATGCAGCCCACGGGCCCGTCTTTGCTGCTGCCTGGAGTGTGTGCAGACGTCTGGAGCCTGTCAGCTGACGTCCACGTGGCACAGCAGGTGTCCCTTGCTTGGTACTGGGTTGCAAAGCTGCACTCACAGCCAGAACTCAGCACTGCAGCGACCATTATGAACATGCACTGGGTTTATATACGCATTTATCTCCTCAGTCTACAATCAAAACCCTATAAGATGGGGTGATTCCTGTGTCCATCTTACGAATGAGGAAAAGTGAGGCGTACGGGGTGGAGGGGGAAAGTGAGTTCCACAAGGCCACGCACGTAGGAAGTGACCACGCTGAGGCCACTGCTGACTCCAGACTGGGCCCTCAACAATTCTGCTGCTTTGCCAGTCCAATTAGCCAGTCACCCAACTAACCAGCCCGTCGACCCGCCGACCGCCCACTAGCATGCACGTTCACTGGACGCCTACTGGGTGCCGGGCCCTGCAAACGAGGAGAGATAAGACAGAACTGCCCTAGCTGGATGACCTGCAGCAGACGGCCTACACCTGGGGCTTTGGTTTCTTGTTCTGTAAAATGAAACAGTAATGCTGCCTCCCTCCTTGGGTTAAGTGAGTGAATACAGGTAACGCACTTACAATGGCCCCAGAGTAAGCACCCAATGAATCTAAGCTATTAACGTTAGATGAATGGGATGGTGATTTTTTTTTAAATCACATTTTGTTTCTAGGATGTTTTAAAATTGATTTTCAGACAAAGCCACCATTTTGTACCCGGGGTGGTGGCGAGCATGGCACACTGGTCTCTCAGCCCGGCAGGCAGGCAGATCCCTGTCATTAGCCACAGAGAGACAACAAAGCAGGTCTCAGCCTCCCATTTTCATCCCCTCTCTGCCCATATGGTGAACCCACTGGGGAGAAGGAGACCTGACCTCTGACCCCAGAGTACACAAGGCAAAGCCTGCCACCTGCGGGCGAAGCCTGCACCTGCGGGCAAAGGAGGAGCCCCCTCCCCCAGGCAGAGAGAAGGGGTGCGGGCCTTTCTGAAGGGCTGGGATGAAATCCGCACCTGGGGCTGATGCCCTACCAGCCCCAGGGCCACCAAACAACAACACCTGTCTCCACAGCCTCTTTCCTTGAAAAATACAGTTGGGATGCAGCGTTTGAGAGAACAAGCATGGAGATGCTGTCAGTATTTCCTCCCCTTTTCCTTGCCTTTCCTACACCTGGCATCCTAAGTCAGTAACCAGAGCCATCGCAGTGTGAAAAAGAGGAGGGGGAGGAGGAGCAAATGACAAATAATTGATCATTGATGTGTCTGTGAGGACAACTGCCTCCATCCTGTAAGCCAATAACATCATCAACGACAGAACAATTTCTGCTCTGAGGGTCTGCCTGTCCACACCCTTCATTCTCTGTCGGTGGGCCTGTTGGCTTCCCCGCGCCCCCACACTGAGTGGTTTTGTACGAGAACTTTTTGCTGTATTCACCTGGGCTTAATGATGGATGCTCTCTTCCAGAATGCCTGTAAAGCTGGTGAAATAGCCTGTATCCTTGTGGCCCTAGCTGCATATTAGGAGCCCCTTAGAAATAAAATGGGAGATAAAAAAGTTGTAATTCTCAGCACCATGGAGTTTCCAGCCTATAAAGAATTATGTGCATCGAAGCGTATCCTCGGTCCTTGTTTGCTCCCAGCATCCCTGCTCAGGCAGCGAGCTGAAGCGCACACACACACACTGTTAGCGCAGGCTTCTCAGGTGCCGCGGACTTCGCTGGGTGCCCGTGTCCCTCACCTGCCTGGGATCAGCTGGACTCTGTGTGTGCACATTACATCTGCCTGTGTAAGTTGTCTTTCATCAGCTTTCCCAGTGGAAAGTGCCACTGCTGGAGACGCCCAGTCCAAACAAAGAAGGGCTTCACGGGTGTTAGGGCCAGAACCAAACACTCAGGATGTCACTCCAGCACCTTCAATTATGTTGGCGTCTGACTCTTCGGGATCTGGGACGCAGAGGCTGAACCCTCACCACCCCAAAGGGAGGCAGCTACGGGAACACAGATTTAATTGTCTGTTGAACCTTGAACTTGAATCCTGGGCTGTGAGGGAGCTTCTCCCACCGTGGCTGTTCTTGGGCTGTGACTTGGATGGGCCCACCCCACTATTGGCTTCACCTCCAAATGTATCTTAAATGCAACAGCTTCCCACCACCCCATTTGCTGCCATTCTGGGCTGAGCCACCATCGTCTCTCTCTGAGACCATTGCCATAGCCTCCTAGTGGCCCCGCTGCCACTACCTTACTCCCTTTCTATCCAGTCTCCACCCGAAAGCCAGACTTATAACCAGTCAGACCACGTGACACCCTTTGCTTAGACCTCTCCACTGACTTCCTCTTGCTCTTTGGGTAAACTCTGAACTCTGACCCTGCCCACCACCCCCAGCTCCATCCTTTCCCACTTTTGGCTTCATTCATTCATCTCCACTGGCCTCCTTGGTATCTCGTGACGAAGCCACGCCATGTTCCACCTCAGGGCCTTGACACAGGCTGCACTTTGGGCCTAGCGTGCTCTTGCCCTATCCTGCCTGTGCCCAGGTCCTTCTCCCCAGTCGGGTCTCAGTCAGATGCCAGCTCTCTAGAGGGGCCGTCCCCTGGAGCAGCCTCTCCCCCCCAGTCGTCCCCAACTGATCACTATGCTTTCTTTTTGTCATAACAGGTATGCGTCTCTGAGATCACTGGTTACAGGCTGGCTGGTGGTCTTTCTCCACCACACAGTCAGCGTCTTGAGGACAGGGGCCATCTGCGTCTTGTCACCACTGTATCCCGACCCTTGGGACAGTGCCCGGCACAGAGTAGATGCTCAATTGTTTGCTGAACATATCAACTTGTGGATCGTTTCTGCAACATACCCACGTGGGGTACCAGATCGAGCCTCGGAATCACAGTGACCTAGGAAAGACATCTTTCCTGGACTAACTATGCCAGCCACTTGCTCCTTCCAGTGACTCTCCATTTCTAGACAACGGAAGAAGCCACACAGCCTTCGTCTTGGTAGTAGCTGCACCCACTTGCTGGGCCCATCCTGTGAGCCAGACCCAGGTACCTAAGCTCTTTACAGGCATGCAACCCTCCCGACGACACTGTGGGGTACTTACTACTCTTGTACCCATTTTGCAGCTGGTGAAACAGAGGCACTGGAGCTGTCACCCCAGCCCCATGAGCATCTGGAAAGTACAAGATCTCTTCTGGGGTGGGGTGGGGGAGCTCAAATCAGGGTTCGGGTTGGGGTGATGATGGCTTCCTAAGAAACAGTTCTGAGTTGGGAGCAGAACATAAACCCTGGAGTCTCCTCTCGGCAGCCACTACACCCTCTCAAACCCTGAGCTCTGATTCGGGGTGGGGAAGGCGCAGCCATGGGGTGAGCACACAGCAGAGTGTCCCAGGTCACTGAACTCTGCCTCTCCAGCCATCCCAGGCTGTCCAGGAGAACTTGGCCCCAGCCCCATGGACCTGCCTTGAAAGCTGGCACAGGGCCGGAGCAGGGGAGGGAGAATGTGGGAAGAAAGACATTACTCTGAGGATGGAGGGGGTGGGCAGGAAGGCAGGATTACTGGCTGGCTTTTGTTGGCAGAGTGGAGAGGGCGGCAGGAGCCTGTCACTCTGAATGCTCGGGGCGGAAATCCAGGGTCACAAAGGGAGAGTGAAATGAGGACAGCATTTCTTCATGGGGCTGCTCACATCCCCTGAGGGTCAGAGGTGGTTGTGGAGTCTTGGGTACCCTACAGGAGTGCAGAGGGAGAGGAGGAGAGGGGAGTGGGGAGGGGAACACCTGGAGAGGGGAGACTCAGACCCTGGCTTCACAATCTGGGCCAAAACACTGCACTTCTCTCTCCATTCTTGGGGGACACCGATCCCTTCGATATGTATAGAAAGTCGTGTATGTAGTATGGAGTCACAGGTGCCAAGCGTCTAACCGAGGCGCAACACATCACAGGTGCTCGGTAACCATTCCCATTCATGTCCCCATTCCCACATTTGGAAAAGGAGACTGAGCCTGGGACCACAAATGGCTTCTTTTTTGTCTTAGCCCAGACAAAAGTTCTTGGCCTTCAGCTACTGGCGGCGTCTACCCTCAAACGCATGTGGAGGCTTTGCCCACTATCAGGTAAGAGGCTGGCAAATACTCACAGGCATGCCAGGGTTACCAGGGCGGAGAGGGGGACACATCGCCAGGCGTGGCCACAGCCCAAAGTTCCCAGGTGCTTTGACCCTTGGCTGACAACCTGCCTCCTGGTCCCACCTCTGAACCTGACCAAGGGGAACACTCTCTGGCCTTGTCGTTGGGATGCTGAGCCCCTCATCCAGCACATGTGCTCAGGTGCCCCCTCAGCTGACTCCAGCCTCCCACAGGTGGGAGACCTGGGCCTCTAAGAGGGAAAGTGACAAGCCCTAAACGACACAGCCACCTCGTGAAGACCTGGGGCTAGAACCACGTAAGGAGCTGGGCTCATGACACCGTCTGCGGCGGGGAGCAAGTGGTTCAAGCCCCAAATCCGAACACATTGTCAGGTGAAGTCTTTTGGTACAACTCCTGGGACCCAGAGGTAGTCTGGGAGATGTAATCGGGATGCTGAAGCACTGGAAATTCTGGGACATTGTGACGGTTTTTAGGGAGAAGGATACAGGGTCATTCATCTAACTAACAGCTATAGAGTAGCCACGACGTGCCGTGCACTGGACGCTGGAGATGCAAGGACCCACCCTCGCCGAATCTTCAAATTGGGATCGTTCTGCCCACCGTGTCCTGTGGCCGGCCTCTCGCATCATTGCTTTCCCCCTGCACCAGGACTTACTGGTACCAGCCCTCTGCCCGGTCTCGCACACCCGTGCCCGTGCTCCAGCTGTTCCCTGCGAGCCTGAGGTTCTGACTTTGGCCTGAAACCTCTTGCTCCTTCTCCCGTGTCACCCAGGCACCCCCTGCTCTCTCTCGTCCTGCTCTGACTTCCTGACGCCATCCAGTTTCCAGCGTCCTGTCCCCAACCCCAGCCTGCGGACCAGATGCCGACCCCGGATGCTTTGCTTTGGCCTCCGGATCCTGGAGTGTGTCGTGCTCCATCCACACAGCCACTCTTGAGAAAGGACCCCTGTCCTGCCCCCGTTATGACTATCGGCAAATCTGCAGCTGGTGCCGACTCTGGCTTCTGACTCTCGTTCTGAGCAGGGAAACTCCCGTGCTCCAGTTCGATGGCTTCGTTTGAGCCTCCCCTTTGCAGGACCACGCCCCATTTTCCGTTCTCTAGCAGGTATCACGGCCTGTTTTTGCTTCCAGAGATGGAGCAAGAACGGCGTAATGGGATGCGTGTGGGTGGACGGACCCTCGGGAAAGGAACTGAGACGTCAGCTCATCTGGGTAATGGATTATTGCTTCTACCTGTGCTCACCTGAGGTGCTTCCTCGCTCACAGGCCCCATTCACTGAGCCCTGCGTTAAGTGATTAACGCACACAGTCTCCCTTAGTTCTCTCTCAGCAGCCCTGTGCCATAAGCGAGATTGTTATCTCCAAACTGGATAGTGTGGGTGTCTCCTCAATACCTGCGAATCCCCCCAAGGTACAGCTGCCACGCGGTTTGCACAGCCGGACCCTGGCCAGTTCCAGGGCTGAGGCCCAGTTAGTTTAAGCAAACAGTTGTCAAGGTGCGTTCCGCAGACTGCTGGGGTCCCTGTGATTCTTCCAGGGGGTCCAGAGGGCCCCCATCCCCAACTGCAAATCTGCATGAGGCTGGATTTTCTTCCTACACTGCAATCCGAAGGACACAGGGTGACAGCCTGGGCACAGACGCAGGTGTGAGAACCCTGCTCCCACCCACCGGTGCAGCCAGACTTGGAAAAGGTTGGCAAAAGGATAAAACAATGCCATCCATCTCACTACCATTTTTTTTGGCTTTGGGAAGCATGGTTCTCATGCAGAAGACATGTTATTTATGTTAACATGTATAATGGGTTTACTGTTATTTTAAAAATGAATAAATATTTAACCTTTTTCAGTTTTAATTTCTAAAATGGCCAAACGTCGATAACTACGGTCCACACAAAAGCTTATTGAAGTGCTGTCTAAGTTTTTAAAAGTAAACCACAGGAATCCTGGGAACAAAAGTCTGAACACTGCTGGTTTAAGCCAATCTCGTACAATCTCATAACCCTCACTAGTGAACTGGCTCAGGGGTGCGGGCCTGGGCCGATCAACCTGGAGCTTTCCCTAGGTGACAGCTATTTGCTGGAGAATGGCCATGGGACTCAGTATGGACCAATGAGATGGGCGGGATGGTTTGCCAGAGATGCTGAGAAAGTCCTTCCCGACTCTCTGGCTTAACAGGGACAACACTTTCTCCTTCTCCGAGGTGCCTGTGACCAGAGGTGATGGCAGAACGTCAGCAGCTGTCTTACCTCTCCCCTGAGGATGGAGCCGACACCCAGAGGAGGGCAGAGCTGAGAAAGGTAACAGCTACAGATCAAGTTGACCTACTTCTTCAGGTGCAGTGCCGCACAGAACTCAGTAAACATCTTCATTTTTTATGGAGTTGGATATTAAGTACTTATAGATGGAAGCATTTGAACTGCCATACCCTATTTTACCTATGAGGAAACTGAGGCCCACCAAGGTTTAGTAAGTAGAAGAGCCACAATCCAAACCCAGGTCCTTCGTGTGCCAAAGCTTCCTTTTCCCCACCAGGCGACATCACTTTCAAGAAAGTTAAGTTCTCGCCTCTCCCTGTCTACAATCCAGATAACAAGAAAAGGTCATCAGGCAGAGCCTTAGGAAGCTGGGCAGTCTCTCCTACTCAGGAGTGTCTTCTGAAGACCCCTCCTTGGCCCCAGAAATGACGAGCTCCCTACCCCACCTATGGGAGTTAAGAGGCGATGCTTGGATTTGCTCGGTACTCCCTGAGCACATCTCCCACCACCACGGTTCAACTCCCCACTCACCCGATGAGGCCTAACGACCACCCCAGTTAGAGCTACTGGTCACAAGCAACAGGAACCAGTTCTGGCCGATTTGTGCACATCTGTCTGGCCAGTTCACATAGCCCTTGGAGGGTGGGAGGGCCAAGCTGGGAGAGTGTGAAACCAGAATGAATGCCCCCAGGCAAGCCACTGAGTCAGTCCTATGACCTGGCCACATCGTTGGACGTGGACACTCTATCTCGCTTGCTGTCACCACTGATGAGGGGACCATGAGTGCTGCCACCACAGCCTTGGGAAACGGAATCTGAATTTGCACTTCATGCCTCCTCTTTGGGCACTGGCTTTGCGTTCTAAGGGTGAGATGGTCGCGAGTGATTGGTGAAAACCAGGTCCATTCCTTAGCGGCAAGGGATGCTGAGAAAACAAGTAGCTGCATTTCCAACTTGACGGAGGGAAGCAGGTCTGTCTTAAAGCAACTGGGGCTCCTTCAAGCACAGAAAGGAGGTTTGCACAGGAAGGAGATTTGCATTCCATGGGGCCTGAAAGAGGGACAGATGTCCACTGTAGAAAGGTACTGAGCACGCTGGAGAGGTGCTTTGGGGCTCCCAACCAGTGGGTCTGGTAGGTCAAAGCTCCTTAGTGCCCAGGAACAAGTTTTTCTCAAGAACAAATACATGGCAAGGGACATGGGCTGCTGGTCCTAAAGCACAGCAGAGGCCGGGTCCTCCCAGTGCATAGGTGGACCCTCAACAATAACTGGAACTAGCATGGGCTCAGGGGCCAGAGCGTGGCCTCACCACCTGGCTCCATCATTTAGGAGGGCTGTGCCTTAGCCAAGAGATTTAACCTCTCTGTGCCTCAGTTTCTATTGCAGAGTTGATACCCATTGGAGAGTTGCTGTGACAGTCAGAAGTTCAGATAGGTCGAGCGCTTACTTGGCATCTGATTCGTTAACTGGGACTTGCCATGAAACAGCTGAGGGAGCTGCCACGTGTGAGCACCCTCTGACCTGTCTGAATCTCCTCTGCCACCCTCCCTGGATACCCTTCTTCTCTCTCATTGCACGGAATCTGTTTCTACGACAGGGGAGCAGAGAGAAGCCCCATGTCTGCTAGAAAGCATCCCTGACCACCCCAAATCCCAGTGGTCGCACTTCTTTAATTCTGACTCACTCATTTATTCAGTCACCCAACCGTTTCTTCCTCCTTATCATTACCCAGCCCACCCAACCCTCTGCTAAGCTCCATGCACGCTGGCGTCCTTACTCATCCTTAGAGAAGCCACGTTCTTCCTCACTTGTACTTGCTGTCCCTTGTCTGGGAAGACCGTTCCTCCAGATCGTTGCCTGGCCAGCTTTTTCTTGTCATTCCAGTCTCAGCTAAAATGTCACCTCCTTTGAGAAGCCCTTCTGAGAGCTTAAACCCTTTGCTCACTCTTATTGTCTGGCCTCAGCGCTCTGAGCTGACCTAACTATGGTTCCAGGGCTGGCTAGTGAGGGGGCAGTGCGCTGGCAGTGGTCCAGCCTAGGGACCCAGGGTGGGTTGGATCGGGGAAAGGACAGAGCCTTCCGAGTCTGGGCATCAACATCCTTTGCAGAACTTATCACGGGGTCACTACATGATGAAAGGGTTGAAAAGATTTGGGACACGAGGCCTACATGGAACTTCCAGAAGCCCCCCGAGAGCCCCAGTCCTGCCCTTCAGGCAGATGAGCCCTGCTTGGGTTATATGTCAGCTGATGACAGGGCATGGCATGGCCCTTCGTGGCTGTCACTCCCTACTCCCAGAGCCCTGGTGATCCTGGGGGAAGGCTGCTGAGAGATGGCCCGTGGGGGCTTGGGCAGCTGACACAGCGCAGATCAGTGTTAATGAGAGGGCCTGCTGATCTGGCCGCTTTGCTAATTAGGCCGCGACAGCTCCAGACCCCACCAAGGAAAGCTCGTTGCTTATGTTAATCAAGGCAGGCTCTACTTCCTGCTGGCAGAGCGGCCCAGATCCTGGGGCGTGTGCCCAGCATGCAAGGCATGATGGGGAGAAGGCCGGGGGAGGGCTTTGGGGTATGTGTGTGTGTGTGGCGGGGACAACCAATGTTGGGAAAGCCAAAGACAGCCCCAGGCCTGCACCCTAGATTCTGGGGCTGCCCAGTGCCCCAGAATAGGGAGCAAGAAGCATGGATGATGGGAGGGGTCACCAGTGAGGCAGTGAAGGGAAGAAGGGAAGAGAGAAATGTCAGTGGGGCCAGTGACGGACGGCCTACTCCTGAAGCTGGGGAGACGGAGCATGGGGCTCTTTCCAAAACTCAGTCTGGAGTGACCTGGCAGAGCAGGCTGCATCATGACAGTTTTGGGCCTAGACCTCGTCCCCACAATACCTAATGGGTAAGTTCTCCTGGGGTGGAGAGCCGCCGAATGGCAAGGCTGGCTGAGAAGCAAACCTACCTCCCCGCCAGCAGAGGGATCGACCGCGCTCTGCAGCTCACGCTACAGACTCGGGATATTCCAGGTCAATTTCTTCATGACCGATGTGACAGCAAAGGATCTCAGGCCCTGGAGAAATCTTATGGACATTCACTCACGCTCATTCATTCATTCATTCATTCATTCAATCAGGACCTGCTGTGTGCCTAATTCTGGCCACTGGGAATACAGAGAAGAATGACGCCCTTCCAGTCTTCAAGAAGCTTAGACTCTAGCAAGGACCACAAACCAGCAACCAAGTGACAATGGAATTACATCTGCCTCAGACCGGATGCCAGGAAGCTCCAGGAGATGACACTTGGGCCGAGTTAGGAAGGATGCGAAACGTTAAGTAAAGGCTAACACTGACAGAGCAAGACCCGTGTGCCACGCAATGCTCCTCGCTCTGGACATCACTGCCACACGGTCCTCCCAGGGAGTGGGGACTGTGACAACGTCCCCCATTTCACAGATGAGCAGACAGAGGCATGAAGAGAGTGAGAACCTTTCCTGGCATCGCACAGTCAGCCAGAGGGGAGTCAGGGAGGCGAGTGGGTCGGATGCCCAAGCAGGAGGGAGGATTCCTGAGGAGGAGGAAGAGCACACCAAAAGCACTGAGGGAGGAGGGTGCCCAGAAGTAGCCAGAGCAGAGGCCGGGCTCTGGGGAGGGAGGGTGAGGCGACAGGGTGGCAGGACGTTTGCAGTGTGATCCAGGCTGCCGACGCTTTGAGTGGCAGCACCCTGGGCTCTGGCGGGCCAGAGAAATGCCAACGGGGAACAGTTAGCTTGGAACCCGCAGCCAGGGGGCCGTGACCGCTGCGCAATTATCCCCTTCATTAACTATTTAGCACCTCCCTTTGTAGCCGGGTCTGGTGCTGGGCTCCGGCGGCCGCATCAATATTTCAGATGCGTCTCCTTTTCAGCTAAAAACGAGCCTGTCGTTGGCACAACTTTTGAGACACCTTGGTAAGCAAGACTGTCTTCTCCTAAGCTGGGGTGAGAGTTTTACGTTCGGAGGAAACTTCCCAAACGACACAGGCGTAAAGGGGACAGATCCGTTCTGCCCACTTTCAGCGCTGACCCTCTCCGGCTTTCAAGTAGTGGCCTCGTAGGCCGGGCCTCATGAAAAGCTCCGTGCACAGCGCTGTCCCCTCTGTAGGGAAAGTGGCTGTGGGTAGAAGTGACAGCAGGATGGGCAGGAGAGGGGTGGTTGGTTCCAGTTAGTGCGCATGGGGGGAGGGAGGGTGGAGGTCTTCGCAAGTGCTCTTCCTCCCTCCCATCCTTCGGCACACAGTGAGGGCTTTGCTTCCAGGGGAGGCCTCCAACTCATTCCCCCACCAGATCAAAGGGCCTCTATTTCTCTTGTGTAGCTCTAGTTTTTTTTAAAAAAATGATTATTTGCTCCTTGTGGCTTCCACCTATAGATGGTCAGCCTCATGAAGAAGAGAACAGGTTTAATTTTGCTCATTATTATATCCTAGTAGCATTGGGCACATAGTAGGTGCTGCTAAATATTTGTGGAAAGGAATATAAATGAGAAGTAATCTTCAGAGATAAATGATGAATGATTCCTCCCTCCTTTCCTCCCTTTCTTCCCTCCATCCTTCCTTTCTTCCTTTTTTCCCTTTTTTTCTGGAAACTTCTCCTGTGTAGGTGCTGGGGATACAAGATGAGTCAGGCGATTTGGCCTCAGCCCTGGCCATCAGGAGGCCCCTACTGCCCGATGGCGGAAGCTTCCTGGGCTTATCGGCCCACGTCTGAGGACGATGACCAGATCTAACCCTCAGCATGGACAAGGATGGTGGGCGACGGTGCAGGGCCAGAGGTAATTAATTCAAAGCCTGTTCTGGAGACACATTCTGGGGTTTCCCTGTAACCTTCTTGCACCTTCTTTTCTACCCTGTCCCTTTCAGACCCTGTAGGTGGGCTCCTGTGGGTTGTCAAGAAGAGGGCCAGATGCTGGGGATGGCGTGGGGGAAACTAGCTTCAAACAATTGTGTGTGTGTGGGGGAGAGAGAGAGAGAGAGAGAGAGCTCTTCTCTCCCATAATGAAGGCACAGGGAGGGCATCTAGGGACCCAGGTCATCAGAGCTGGCCTCGAGGCAGGCCCCTGGGGGCAGGGACTGAACTCTCTTGTGGCAGAAGCATTTTCCCCCTGGAATTCCAGGAGAATTTAGTGCTCGCGGCAGGTGCTGGGCCGGGCTCCTGGGAGACCACTAGACTCCATTTAGGTCGGGAACGAGGACGCAGATGACAGCACGGCCACCACCACCACCACCAGGGCTCTGCCCGCCGCCTTGAGTGGGCGCCCACTTCTGGGTGTCTGCATGGCCCACAGACCCTTTAGAAGGACGGAAGCCGGAGGCCGAAGGCAGCAGGCGGGGAGGGTGGAGTGCCAACTGTCCTCACGTCTCCCGATAACTCTGGTCACAGCAACGGGCAGGGCCAGATCCGGGAGAAGGAGACTTGGTAACACCTCGCCCAGTCAGACCCCGACCACGGCGGTCCCCGGATGCTGCTTTCTGCCCCACCCCCCGCTAGAAAGTGACTTTAGAGACCATTTTCTCATTTTAAAAGAAATAGCTCCTCATCGCATAAAAGTCAAACAAGTCGGGAAAGTAAAAAGAAAAAAAGTCTAAGTCGCCTGTAACATCCCAAAACCCTTGCTAACATTTTTTTTGTTTTGTTTTGTTTTTCCTCCTAGACAATCATATAATGATAACATAGAATTTTCCAGAAATCAGGTAGCATTACAGAGTGTCTTGAAAATAAAATAAAAAGAATTTAACGGTGTGCCATGGGTGTTTTCCCAGGTAAGTACACAGAACTTTAAACTGGTGGTGTTAGTCCAGCACAGGCATCCGAAGCACTAAGAAGCCTGATAAAATTCAGATTCCTGCCTCCCATCTGGGGACCCCTCAGGGGACCTGCCATGGGGTCTGGAAGTCTCTGATTGACAAAGCTCCCAAGAAGACCCTGACTCACAGAATCCTGACCTACAGGACGTCTAAAACGAACCAACAAGCAAGCAAACAAAGAAACAAACACAACAGAACCATCCCCGTATCCTTTAGAAGAGGGACAGAGGGAAAAGATTTCAATCTGATATCAGGAATGTTTAAAATTTCAGCTTTTATAGCGACTGAGGATATAGACGTTTTCCTGGCCGTCTTCACCACGAACAAAGTCCAACTCTGGGCTCCTTGGTGGCGTGGGGGCAAGGTTATAGCCACAGGGGCGATTCAGAGCCAAGGAGGGATGGGAGGATGTTTTCCAGGGACTGGGTCATGTTTCTATCTATGTAGGGAGAAAAAGAAAAAAAAAATATTCAGCTTTTAGGGGGTGCCCTGGGTTTGGCAAGTTTCGTTTCTTCGTCCTACACTTTCTCTGGTGCCAATAAGGTCCCAGCCGTGGGGACTGTGGGCTTCAACGACATTTGCAAGGGCGACTTCTCCATCAGGAAAATGGGCTTCATACATGACTGAGTGATTTTTCCTTTGGGATGATACAGAAAGGATGTTTTTTGCTCAATCTCCCATGAACAAGACTCTTCAGTTGCCCAGATCGGCCTGTTTCCGGCACGTTGCATCCCCGCTGACCAAGCTTAGCTCGCGTACCCGAGCCCCACGGCTGCTGAGCAGCAAAAGGAAAGGTGATTGTTTGGCAAGTTCTAAGAAGCCCCTCGGGGTTCCCACTCCAGGGTTTGGCTCTCACCTACCAGGAACCTTTCGCTGATGCTGGCACCCGCGATAGCCAGAGAGTCAGCATTTTGTCAGGTTAAGACAGAGGTTAACCAACTTTTTTATTCATTTTTTTGGTCAAGAGCCAGATACTGAATATTTGGGGCTCTGCAGGCCGGCCATTCAGGATCCGTCCCAACCACTGAGCTCTGCGGGTCGCATGGCGAAAGCGGCTTTAGACAGTCGTGTATGAATGGGGATGGCTGTGTCCCAGGAGAACCTTACGTATGGACGCTGAAGTTTGAAGTTCACAGACATTTCACTTGTCCTGAAATATTATACTCCTTTTGATTTCCTCCAACCATTTAAAAATGAAAAAAATGTTCTTTATTGGTGGGCGGCTAGATTTGGCCCACGGGCTGCAGTTTGCCAGCGTCTGATATTAGAGAAATCTGGATGTGATTTACGGAAGGCGGGTGGGGAGGGACAGGTAGGCTTTTCCAGAATCAGAGCTACCTCCTGGGGGAGTCTGTCCAGGGTGACAGAGAGTGTCAGGTCATTCTGGACAAACACCAGGCCTGTGAGCTGTCTCAGTGGATTCCCCCTACAAAGTGGACCCTGAAACAGGGGTGTGGGTGCGAGGAGTTTATGTGGGATGTGGTCACGGGAAGCATGTGAGGGAGTGGTGAAGCAGGACAGGGAGGCTAGGCGAGTGAGTGGGTCGATCCTCTGGGACCCTCTGAGAGACCGTGTAGGACATACCCAGAATTGTTTCCGCAGAAGGACGAAGAAGCTGGAGTGTGTATTGTCCAATTCCTGGGCTCCATGGCCTGAGGCCATTCCTGAGGCAGTAATTCCTTGTCCCTTAGGGCCTGTTCCAGTGGCCACAGGATGTCCTCAGGCAGAGAGACACAGGAAGCCACCAGCATGAATGGGAACCATCCACAGATAACCTCCGGGGAGGACCGTGATGGTACAGGCAGGACAGGGACACCATCTGCTCTTTGGGGGGCGGCTCATTGAGCGATCGTGCATGATTCTATTGTCCTAGCAGATTGGCGACCCCACTGACTCCGTCAGACAGACCCCACAATGCTTTCGTATGTTTCTGCCTCAGGCCTGACCTGATTCCAGTAACCCAGTCCCCTCCACATTCCCCAGTCTGCCCCCTCCGCTTCCCTCAGACCCGGGGACTCATCTTACGCATCACACCTGGTCCCACTGCCTCACGGAGGAGGCACAACTTCTCTCCCCCAAGAGCTGGAGACCCTCTGAGGCTCCTCTGCAGTGTCCGTTCTGGCCCCAGGGCTCTGTGCCTGTAGGCTGTCCCTCTGTCACACTCACCCACGCCCAGGGGACAAACCCAGCCCAGCCTTTGCTCATTTAAGTCCTTGTGGCCAATTCTTCATTCAACAATTAATCCACCATCGCTTAATAATGTAATATCTCCTGCCTTTTTTCCAGCACCGACTACACGTCTAGCCTCGCGCTGGATTTCTCTCCATGTCACCCATATCCCTTCCAGCCATCGTGGGAGGCGGCTTTTATCATCCCCCTTTAGCAGGCAGGATTAGGCGGGGCCCGAGATCATGAGGTTAAAAGATACTAGAGCCGGGGTTCGAACACACATCTGTTTCCGAAGCCCACGGTCTTTCTTTCAAAAATGAATTCTTGTGCCACGTTCAATAGAGAGACCTCATGTAGGTGGTTGCCAGGAACTGGGGGAAAAGGCACAGGGAAAACAGTGTTTTTGGGGTAGAAAATTTCCATTTTACAAGACGAAAGAGCAGCAGAGATGGAGGGTGGCGCATATGCGCTGTACCACTGCACTGTACACTCAGAAGTGGTTGTGTTGTGTAAATTTTCTTTTACCACGGTAAAAACATTTGAAAAATACATGGAAGCTCCACGAAAGTTAGGAATCCTAATAACGAAATAAACGCCCGTCAATCGACATCATCGGATGGTCACCTACTTGCCCCTCGTTCTAAAGCCTTGCCTCTCCCATCGGAGGCTGCTGCTACTATTTGAGGTTCTGAGGTTTCTGAATTTCTTCTTTTTAAAATCTCTCATTTAATCACTATATATGATTGTCTAGTTCCACTCTTTTTGAGCTTTTAAGAAACGGTATTGTCATGTGCGTATTCTTTGGTGACTTGTTTTTCCTCACTCGACATTGCATTTCTGAGGTTCATCCGTACTGGGAGGGTAGCTAGGGCGCATCCATCTCACTACTTTGTACTATTCTATTGAGGAAATATGCCAGAATTTGTGATTTTCTTTTTCTTTCCTCGTTTGTTTGCTTTTGTCATTCTAAACTCTAAGCCACTCGTGGTAGACCGTATGGATTTTCAGAAATATTCACTGCTTCTCTCTTGGAGAGGATAACACCTGCCCCCGAATGAGGGCAGGTTTGGCTCAGTGACTTATTCTGGTTGAACAGAATTTGGTGTGTGTCACCTCTAGGCAGAAGGTTTTCGAGTCGGCACATGATTCTCCTCGTTCTCTTCCCCGCCATCGTCTTGGATGGAGGCCGTTCCATCAGCCTGGGTCCTGGGTTAGAGGTGACCCACAGCCGAGCCACTGTGAGCTGCCTTGGACACGTAGCGTGAACGAGAAATAAACCTTTGTTGTGGAAAGCGACGGAGATTTTGGTGTTACTTGTTACTGCGGCATAACGGATCCGATCCTAACTGATACCTCATGCTCTTTCCACCGCAACGCCACGATTGCCAGTGTAGGGGTCAGAGGGAGTAACCGTTTTCCTAGGAGGCTGACCTAATCAGCAATCTAGAACACGACAGGTTAAACAGGGTTAACACCATCGCCCTCCAGCGTGTGTATCGAGAGTGATTCATTCACTAGCAACTAGAAAGTGCTTTGAAGATAATTAGCGTTTGGGGGACTGACGGGCACCTCCTACCCGACTTCTGGGGTCCCCCCGCTTCCTCTCTCCTTCCCACAGGCCTTTGAAGTGAACTCTGATGCACAGAGGGTGCGGGAGGGAGTGAGGGCCAGTCTGGAGACTCTCCGGCCTTGGGGTCTGAGTTCTGGAAATGCCAGCTGACAACACTGGAGGAAAAAGTGCCAGCGGGGGCGGGGGGAAGGTGCTCCGGCCAGGAGCCTCAACAGAGAGGGGAGAGGCAAGTCTGGGCAGAGGCCTTTGTGCCTGGAGCCTTACCAGGTGCTGCTCTGGCCAGGTGAGTTCACCGGGACCTCACAATGGTGCTCTCTGTGCTGGAAGATGACAGCAACGTCCCCAAGGATCAGTTCACATCCCTTTCTCGTTCAAGACAGATGCCGCTGTGTTGCCTGTCCTGTCCTCAATTAGCATCCAGCGAGGCTGTCAGGAAAGAGGCTCATGGGGCGCCCTTTTCACTCCCTGTCACTTTGGTCCTTGTTTCTTTTTCTTGTCCCGTCAGTCCCAGTGCTCTGGTGGTCTCCCTAACTATCCCCACCCAGACAGGGAACGGACTCAGGCCCACACGTACATGCAGCACGACGAAACCATAATGAGAGCGCGCGAGAGCAGGCACAGGACACTAATCCATCTTAATGATAAAGATCATTATGGAGACAAAGAAGGAAGGGAAACGACACTTTTCATTCTAATTAGGCCCGAAAGCTCATTGCTGGGAGCAGGCCAGGAAAGCGATCGGGTAGCCGCACCCTGAAAAATGCCTCCTCCGGGCTCCCTCGGAGCACGACAGCATGAGAAACACCACCGGGCCCGATGGTTCCCAAACTGGGGTTCCTCACAGTACTCCCGGAGGAGGAGAACTGCAGGGGGGGCTGTGGGTTTGTTTCAAGAATTTTAAAAAAAATGCTTAATGGAAATTATTATTTTACTCTTGATAACCTAGCACAGGAGACAGAGTGTCAAGTTTGTTTAGGGCTGGAATTCCATCAGCTCAGTGGTAACTTGCTCCCTTATACCGTAAGGATTTGTGGGATTGCAGGGGTGGCCCATGGGGCATCTGGGATCACGGTGTCCCTACTGGAAGGAGGCACAGATTCCTCACCGGGGGGAGGAGGGGCAGTGCTCCCGGACAGCAAGCCATGTCCTTGCTTCACTGCACGAGGGGAACAGAATAAAGTATTATTTAATCAGTTTAGGAGAAAAGCAAATCTTTTAAAACATAGGGTTCATGAGGAGTAGAAAAATAAGTGTGATCTTCGGGCACCGGGGGAAGTGGAGAGAAAGCGGGGAAAAGAGAGCGGGAGAGAATTGGGTCATTGATCGATCATTTCTTAGTGCCGAGCGCTATGCTGATCGCAATACACAGTCTCACTTAATCCCACGACCATGCCTGGGGAGGGGCGGTGGTGCGGGTTCACGGGTTCACGACTTAGCAAGCATTCAGGCGCGCCGGCGAGGAACCAGGTATTGCTCTCAGCGCTGGCAATGAAGCAAACAAAGACCCTGCCCTGGCTGAGCTTTTAACAATCAGGTAAACACAGACACACATGTGTTTAAAGTATATGTACACGCCACCGCACACACATGCACACAGATGCATTTAGACAGACATGTGTATGTGTACAGGGCTGTGTGTGTGTGTGTCTGTCCTCAGTCGAGGGTGATTTGTGCCCCTTAGAGGACACTTGGGAACGTGGAGACTACGGATCGTCATGACCAGGCTGAGGTGTTGCTGGCATCTAGTGGGTAGAGGCCAGGGATGCTGCTAAACATCCTCCAATGCACAGGACAGACAGCCTCCCCCCGAAGATTTGCCTGGCCCCAAATGTCACGTTTCTGAAGCTGAGGAACCCTACACACACACACACACACACACACACACACACACACACACACGGGCACACACACACGTGCACACACGCACGCACGTGTACATGTATTTCAGGGAGTGAGGAGTGTTATGGAGATTGGCTGAGGGAGGGTAGGTCTTGAGAGAGGATCCTTGAGTATTTACTATGGCCAAACGCTGAGTTCTGAGAACAGAGCAGTGAAGAGACAGGACATCTGCAACATTTTAGCGCAGGAGACGAACGATCATGTGCCTAACTAGGTGGTTGCCTTTTCGATGACGAAAGAAAATGCGGAGCCTCTGGAGGGCCTGACTGAGATTACGGGAATCAGAAAATCCTTCTCTGGGGAAGAGGGGGTATTTCAGGGGGACTCCAAGAGATGGCAGGAGTCAACCAGATGGAGCCAAGGGGGAAGGGCATTCTCGGCGATGAGCTCAGCAGGTGCAGGGGTCGGGCCAGAAGGAGCTGGGACTCTGGAGATCCTGGAAGGCAGCCAGAGTGGCTGGGAGGAGTGGGCGATGGGCGGCTCGGAGAGGGCCCCCCTCCCCCAGGCCGGACTCCTGGGTTAACGCAAGCAAGAAAGTGGCAATTATCTCCTCATTTCAGGTTAATGAAGGAGAACTTGGAAGTAATGTTATTTTTGTTGATTCTTGATTTCTTGTTAAAACGTTTTCGGAGGAGCCTGGATGCTGATAGACAATAGCTCCCTCCCGGGCATTTTCCCGTGGACGGTCATGGCCTCCTCTGCCTGGCTGGCACCCTCAGTGAGCACAGCTCTCACTGCGTGTTAAACGGTGCCAGGTCTCAGCCGGTGGCGAGGGGCCACTCGGCCTGGCCCCACGGTCACGCTCACTCTCCCGCAGCTCAGAGAACCACAATTCCCGCTCACCCGTGAAAAACGGTTCAGGGAAAAGCAGGAGGGCGAGCCAGCCTCTGGCCGCACACAGTGCGGTCTCCCGATCAGCAGCATTGTCCTCCCCTGGAACTCGCCAGAAAGTCAGGCCCCACTTCAGAGCTGGCAAATCCGATTTTGCGTTTGACCAAGAGCCTCCAGTGATTGTGATGCGCGTCAAGTTGAGATTCCTCCTCTCAATGACCTTCAAAGCCGCACTCAGCTCTGGGCTTCCATGACTCCAGTGACAAACAGCCCCAATTTGGAGAACTCGACAGTATATATATTCTAAGCAAAGCCATGCAGCCCACACTCCTGTTACCCGCGTAGTAGTGAATGCTAATTTTGTTCTCTAGCTCAGAGGCTCAGTGGAAAGGCATGTTCTGGAGTGGGATGCGCTTTGGGTTTTGTTTGTTAGTTACAGGCTGGGAACCCTGGGCAAGGGATCCCACCTTTTTCGGGCTCAGTGTCTTCACCTGCGAAACGGGGAAGAATCACCTCTGCCTCCCAGGGTCTGTGTGGGCACGCAAGAAGAGGTATTCCGGTGTAAAATGCCTGCTCCCAGTTCCTTCTTGCCAGAAAACAACAGATTGAGGCTGGCGGCACCCTAAGGGGTCAAAGAGGGCTTCCTTATTGTAAACAGTAGGGGCAGGGGATGTTTACGAATGACGTAAAGAAAGCGAGTAATCTCCAAGGAGGCTGTATGTCAATAAGAGGTCGGCTAATCTCAGGACCATGGCTCCGAGTTCAAGCAGGACCCCTGACTGTCCCTGTTCGGAAATGGTTTTCTCCTTCTTATCTGGGATGCTCGTCTGTGTGCATGTGAGGGGGTGAGCAAACTGGTGGGGCTGGGGGGCGCCGAATCTCTCGAACTTGTACCCGGTACTGTGTGCCTGTACATCCTTAGCTATGCCAGAGTCTACCCTGGGAGTGAAAGATGGGGGGGCAGGCGAAGGTGCCCACTCCTCGTCTCAAAGTCTCACCTTGGGAAAGGGCTCAGCTTGGGGGATGATGCTCCAAGCACCGCCATGCCCTGTGCTCATTTTCCAGGGGGAGGGGACGTCGCTTCTATCAGTCACGAGGGGACCTGTGTCTCCTGACAGAGCAGTTATGGACCTCTGCTGGAGTTACCCAGGATGGTGAGAAAGGAGCTTTGGAGCGAAATGTCTGGGTTTGAATTCCAGCTCCCCGCTTAGGCCCTTTGACAAATCTCTTCACTGTCCGTGCCTCAGTTTCCTCATCTGTAGAAGGGTGAAAACAATACCTGGCTCGCAGGGTTGTTCTGGGACAAATGAAACCATCCATCTAAAGTTCTCACAGCAGCCTCTGGACGTTAGTGGGTGCACGGCGAATGCCAATTAATTTTTTA
Source organism: Cynopterus sphinx (assembly GCA_030015415.1). NCBI lineage: Eukaryota > Metazoa > Chordata > Mammalia > Chiroptera > Pteropodidae > Cynopterus > Cynopterus sphinx. Next base: position 122,329,365 of record CM057387.1, read on the forward strand.
AAATGTTCTATAATTGCTCGTATTTTGGCAATCATTCTAACTCGCCCTCCCGAGTGCAGGGAGCTGAAGGGAGGTCTTTGGAAGAGCAAGGTTTTGATGGATGGCGCTCCGAGGAGTTGAACTCTCACTGGTGCTTTATCATCCCCCTAACCCTTCGGAGTCGATGCTTCGCTTTGCACCGACTCATTTATTCCTAGAGCTGCAGCTCTGGACGGGTGCACGTCTTAGGTCTATAATCAAAGCCCTCGTTTTTCAAAACTGTGCGTCCAAGCTGGAGCAAGGCGCGTTCTGGGCCTCGCTTCACATTTGACAGTCCCCGAACAGGCCGGTCTTCTTACCACCGACAAGAAAACCACGGTTTCAAGAGATTCAACGACTTGGCCCAGGTGAGAAGCTAGACCATGGAAGAGGCGCTTTAATTCAGATTCAGAACGGTCTCAGCAAGCCACCCTTCGGAGATTTCAAATGGGCTTTTTTTGTTGTTTCTTTTTTTCCCCTAGAAGAACTGGACGTTTTGCTAAATATGCTCTAGCCAGGACTGTTCAAAATGACCTTTGGAGTCACAGTAAAATTTGAGGTTCGGCCCTAATGACTCAACAGGTATTTAGAGAGCGACTGCTCCAAGAACAGCTCAAAGCAGACCCCGAGAGACATGCAGGGGGAGCAGATACGAGACCTCGGCATGGAGGAGCTTATAATAAGTCTAGGGAAAGGGAGGAAGCTGCCTCCACCACCACCACCACCACCAGCAGCAGCTACACTTGCAAAAACCAAATCTCATTTAAACAACCATACAGGGAAGATCCCATTATCATCTCCAGTATGATGATGAAGAAACAGGTTCAGAGGGAACAAGAAAGAGGGTAAATGCCTTCTGTGAGGTCTTCTGGCCCTCACATGGTGGGGGCAGGAACTCAGACCCAGGAGATCTGACTCCAGAGCCTGAACCTGAACCCACCGTGCAGCCCCTGAAATCAGTATGGACTAGGAGGTTGTTCACTCCTAAGGGCAGGGACTGCTCTGCTTCGCTCAGTGCCATATACCCAGGGGCTTAGGACATGCCTAGCGGGAATCAGCACTCAACAACCACTGTGGGTGAAGGAATAAGTGAACCATACAGCACTGGCGGCACAAAGCTGGTCTCCGGCCCCCCAGTCTTTGTATCCCGAGGACCTCAGACGCTTTCCACATCCTCAAGAAGAGGCTCCGTCTCCCTGGGCCAGAGTTTCACATGCCAGAGGTATCTGTTTCTGCACCGACCAGTCGTGGCGAAGCCGGGAAGGTCTGCTGGGAAGCGATCTGACCAGTCACTCTGCTGGCTTTACTGGTATAACTGGAAACACCCTGCTTATCACAGGAGAATTTACTCTCGGGAACATTGGGTTTAACCTGGCCATGAGTGAGTCCAAAAATACGGCACGGCTGGCAGTCGGCCTGGTGGTGCGGTTTCCACACAAGCCCAGAGCGCCTCACAGAGGCCAGGGCCACGCAGGCCCGCTGTCCTGTAATTTTGCTTTCCCCACTCTCGCCCGGGAGTTACTCGAGAGCAGGGTTTTGTCTTTATTTTGTCAACGCCCAACATCAACCTAGAGCCCAGTATGTCCCACCTCCCTGAGTCTGGACTGGCTTGTGACTGCTCTGACGGGGAGAGTAGAGAAGTGATGCCGCGTGACAAGGTGAGGTGGTAAAAGGCCTGCAGCTTCTAGTTGGTTCTCTTGCAAAGCTCTTTCTCGGAATCCGGCCACGGTCTAAGGCGCCCAGGTGACGTGGGGAGACCACATGCTCCGATGGGCAGTCCTAGCTGAGCCCAGCCCTTGAGTCGAACCAGCCCGTTTCTTTAGATGAGTGAAGACGCAGTCTCGGAGGTGGGCTCTGGGGCCCACCAGGCCCAATTCACAGCCATCTCAGCCACCCCCAGTGGAGGCCCAGACGTCCTAGGGCAGAAACTACATACCCCAACCCTGTTCAATTCCCTGACCCACAAAACTCCTGAGCACAATGAGATTATTAGTGTTTCACGTCACTGATTTGAGACGGTCTGTGTTGTAGCCATGGGAACCAGCACAGCTCCAGAGGGCCTGCGTTCAAATCCTAGCCCCACAACCATCACACACATTTCCTAAGGGCGAGTCACCGAGGCCCTGTAGACCTCAGCTTTCTCATCTACAGAATGTGTCCCCACAGCGACCCTGTCTTTGGAGGATTGCTGCAAGCACTGGGTGGGAAAACGTCCCTGAAGCATTTAGCCCGTGTCTGGTATAGCTGCCACTGCGGCATCATCACCCTCAGCTCAGAATTTTGGCCCATGACCAGTCTGTCATGTTCTCTATCCTTTAGGCATCTCGCTTTTGTCATGTCACTCCCCACTTTCCTCACGCCGGGAATCCCCAGGCGCACATGACAGACCCTCACCCTAAAGCCGGTTCAGACACATCCGCTGCGTGGCTGCCTGCGGTGATCGGATGTCGCAGGAGAAGCCCAGCGCCGCTGCCGCTTGCCTTGAGATCCCTGGCCATGGGATCTACTCTTCTGAGCCTTTCCCTCCTTCACGACAAGAGGTGAGTACGGAGCTGTGAAGATCCACGAGAGAAAGCACGCAGAGGACTTCACGTGGCGGCTTGCACTCGGGACCCAGTCCACGTGGTCACGATCTCTGTGACGAGCCTGGTTGTGTCCCAGACACGTCCACTCCGTGGGGGAGAGCCTACATCTGTGCACACAGCCGCCTGCATCAGGTTGTACCCTGATCGTCCATCCTGGAGCCCACCTGGTCTTCATGGGGGTGGTCCTTGAGCCAGTTCTGTGGTGGGATTTTTCCGAGTGAAGCTTCGAGTCCGTGTGAACCAACGCGGCCACGTCCAGAATGATCGTGCCCGTTAGACATCCAGGCTGTTTCTGACCCCGAAGCAGAGGAGGCCTTGTCTGATGCAGATGGACTGCGATCCCGGCAGATCCCACCTGGCAGGCTTCCTCGGGAAAGCCGCCAAAGCGACGTTTATGATGTGGATAGCATCTCAGAGTTCTTTACGCTGGCATGTAGGCCTGAACTGTTTACAAGCAAGGATATGAATAGTCCCACTTGACTTCTCAGTCATAACATAGATGTACCGTTGTTGATAAAAGATTATGGATTATTTTCTACGTGTTAGGAACGACGCTCCGTGCTTTACATACATTCACTCGTTTCGTTCCAACAACGAACCTGCAGGAATGGGGCATTTATTATTTGTTACGTGGATGAGAAATTTGAGGCTCTAAGAACCGATGACCTGCTTGGGGTCACCAGCCAAGTATTAACCCAGTTGGGGTCTGAACTTAGACCTGACTCCATAGGGGTCCTTCCTCCTCTCTGGGAGTACCCGTGGGGATTGCAAGGGAGGGGACGAAGCTTTTCATTTTCTTAGCTAAGTTGAATCGCAAGATTACCTTTTGAGAAAACAGGACAAGGTCCCTCAGAAACACGGAGCCAGGGCGAAGAGGCCAGTCAGGGGAGATGAGGTCGTTTCAGGTGCCAGGAACTGGGTCAGTATCAACATGAATTCACCCACAAGTTCATTAACATTCAGCTGATGCTCAGTGGGAAGTGGGAGGGAAAGGTGTCCCCCAGGACCTGGGCAACCATGGTGGCCAGAAGGAACCTCGGCCAGGAAGAAGGCTCAGAACATCTTGTCTGGAGGACTCTGCCTCGGTACAGCCAAGGCTTGAATAGCTTTTTCCTGCTGGTGGAACGTGGCTGGATTTCACCATGGAAACTGGAGTTGCTCTGGGGAAGCCTATGGCTACCCATCTTCTGGGCCGAGCCATTCATTCGACAGATGGGGAAACCGAGGCCCTGGGAGGAGAGTCCCAGATTAAACAGTTCATCGGAGAAATCCTTCTAGAGCAGTGGTTCTCAAGCCGGGAGTGGGTCCGCAGGGGACGTGCGGCAATGTCTGGAGACATTTTTATTTGTCACGACTGGGGACAACCTCCAGGGGGTAGAGGCTGGGGATGTTGTTAACATCCTACAGTGCACAGGACGGCCCCCACGACAGATGACTATCCAGCCCCCAAACATCAACAGTGCCGAGGGTGAGGAGCCCTGCTTGCAGGGTCCTGTGAGTCCAGGTCTACGGGGTGCTAAAGGCCTTGAAGTGAAGGCAGCTGGGGTCAGGATGCACCAGAAATTGTCTTTCCATTGTAGAGAGAAGAGGATGGGACTGCGCGTTAATGATTTGTCCTCCGTCACACAGGGCCTGGCATAGAGCAGATGCTAACATGTTCGCTGAACCAGTTAAAGAATTTGTAGGATATCCATGATGACTGTGAACATCAGATCATTTGTCTCTTAAGTGCCAAGTGCTGTGCTAGCAGATTGAGTCTGTCAACTCATTTGGCCCCCGACGGCCTCATGCAGTAGGTGGTGCTCTTATCCCCATGTTGCTGGTGAGGAAACCGAGATACAAGAGGAGAAATAACCTCGTCCTAGAAATAACTTCGACCTGGAGAGTAAGCGGAGGAGCCAGGGTTTGAACCCACGCTGTAGAGGCCTTCAGAGCCTTTCCTCTGCACGTGGACCTGTGGTGGACCTGTGTCGCGTGTCTCTCCATGCTCCGCCTTTGGGAGAACCACCCTTTCCTCATCTCATGGGCTGGGCTAGGCGGAGCTGACTCATCTGCTTACCTTTCAGTCCGGAGGTAGGCCCATGACAAGCCTGTGATGTATGTCCTCTACCCTTTAGGCCATCGGGACGGGGTCAGGGATGGGCATGTGACTACAAGTGGGCCAGTCAGAGTTCTCTCCGGGACTTCTTCTGGAGCTCCCCGAAAACATGCTTCCCGTTCCTTGGAGAGCCCTGGATATATATATGGACGATGCTGGAGGCCATCTTCACAGCACGTGGAGGAAGCCTTCCCAGGCAGGAGCGAATGGGGCCAATACACAAAGGGAGGCAGAGCCACGAGACTGGTGGTGACCAGAGAGCATAGAGAATTGAGGAGACACTGCTTACGCTCCCAGATCCAGCCATGCCGGAAGGATCTCCTTGCTATTTTAAAGGACCTGGGCCCTGGCTGTTGAACGTTTTTGTTTTGGCTTCAGACAACTTGGGTTAAGCTTCTCTCGTCTGAAAAACGTCTGATACTGCAAGCTGGTTTCAACTAGTCCCCAAAACCTCTTTGTTTTCTTTAATTCTCACTTCAGCGTGAAGGGCTTTGTGGAATCCTACGTGGTGTTGCCACCGATTACTCACTGATCCTCACGAGCACATTACTTTCTGTGCGATCCTTATCATCTGGGTGGGCAGACTAAGGCATACAGAGAGGCTAGGAAATGGGCTCAGGGTCACAGAGCTAGTCGTGGCAGAACAAGACGTGAACCCGGGCAGTCGAGCTCCACACCCCCCAACACTGAATCAATACACGACACCACCATGTCTGCTTCCCCTGCAAAGACCTGCAGCGAAGAGATGGTCACAAGCCCTGGCTCCTCCCTGCACACCCAAGGTGTGTCCTCCCGGCTCTCTGTCCTTTGCTTTGCTGCCAAGAACACGGTCCATCACCTGCCTAGAGCTCCCGCCCCAGCTTGCATGATAGCGAGCCCACAGCGGCCACGATCGCTGATGCCGTCCTGGCCGCATTTGCGCATGTCATAAACACAGCTGCCGCGAGACTGAAAATCGGACGGGGGACAACAGAGGCCGCGACTGTGCCGATCAGATCGGGGACAGGGCCCCGATGACGCTGACGATTCTCCTCGTCTGTTGTTTCTGCCTTCGCAGCAAGCCTCCCAGATGCCCTGATGAGCTGAGATCCCGTCATGTGACGGTTACGGTCCCACTCCGCTCGTCTTGGTTTTCTTCTCCTTCTCCTCCTCTGCCCATCAGCTGCTTTTAATCTTCCCGTTCACAGTGGCGTGGTTCTGTCACATCACAGGGCACCTTGCAGGGCTGGAAGCAGGGGATGTCGACTCTGAATGTTTGTGGGCAACGGCCCTGATGTGCAGTGGCTGCCAATCCCCTTGGTGTAACTACTCTCATCGGCATTAATTGTCAATTTTAAGCTCCCAACGTGAGGCTCATTCCTGACATTCCTGACAAGTTAACCCTTGCGTCTCATGAGCCTGGATCAGCTGACTCCAGCACACCCTGGGTAGACAGCCTGGGATCCGAGCCTCATGCCTCCCGAGTGACCCGATTTTCATTATTAGGGGAAGGCAGAGACTGCTTCATGGAAAACAGGCCTTTGAAAAAAGCCTAAGGGTGATGCCAGAGGATCTACCCTCCATCCTTGACCGATGAATGGTTAATGGCCAAATAAACCCATGAAAAGATAAATCACGCTTGACGTGGAATCTCTAACTCCCCAACTGCAACTCAGAAGCCTATCTGAAACCTTTTCTCGCTCGGCTTTAAGTGGAGAAGAATCGCCCAGGATGCCCGCTTGCACAGGTGGTTGGCTCTGCAACTCTGCTCTCCCCAAAAGGCAGCGGTGTTTGGCAAAGCAAAAACAGTTTAGCAAATGCGAGGACAAAACCGAGTAAACGCGGAATCCCAGCGCTGTTTTATTTTCTCTCTCTCTCTCTCATTTTCTTCCCTTTCCCTTCTCAAGCCTCAACAAGAGGAAGCATTCAACTGCGAGCATTATGGGCGATGAAAAGAATAATCCAACCAGACGATGCCAAGATTCTAATCTCACAGCGGAGCAGGGGTCACAGCAACATCTCTGGCCTGGATCCGTGAAGCTGGGAGAATGCTGAAGGGGACTGCTCAGGACAGGTTTGGTTCTGGCATCCAGGGTGTCAGGCAACATTTGCTTAAGAGCTGTTACGGGTGAAGGATGCCGCAATCAGCTGCACTAGTTAAGTTAACCTTCCGTCCGTCCGTCCATCCACCCACCCACCCACCCACCCTTCCTTCCTTCCTTCCTTCCATCCATCCATCCATCCATCCATCCATCCATCCATCCACCCACCCACCCACCCACCCTTCCTTCCTTCCTTCCATCCATCCATCCATCCATCCATCCATCCATCCATCCATCCATCCATCCACCCACCCACCCGGCAATGCACACCAGCATTCCTCTGAACAATCCCAGGTCACCAATGCCCTTCGCGATGTCAAACCCAACGGCCGGTTTCCAGCCCTACCTCATGTAACCTCTCAGCTGCAATGACGGTTCATCACTCTTTCTTTCCTGACACAACTGAGTTCTAGCGCTTCACCGCTTTTCTTGCGACCTCACCTCCCTTTCCCCTCCTCCTCTCAGTCCCATAAGCCTCTCAATGTAACCCCATTCTGATGCCCAGAGCGAGCATGAGTCTCAGCACTGAAGCTTTTGCAGTTGGTACACGAATGAAGTCGTAGAAGTCATAATGCTACACGGCACCGGGAGACGCACACACGTGCTGTTCGGGTAGGTGGCTCACATTCACTGCAGGTGATATCTCTGGCTCGGACTAGGGGAGGAAAGGGAAGATGCCTAGAAATCTTCTTCCTTACTCCCCTGGGACAGACCCTCATAATCACGGCACGGCATGCTCTATTGAAACGCTCATTTGTGACTGATTCCACTGCTGTAAAATGTCCGACCCGAGCTATGAGTACAGTCTCCCCCATTGCCCTTCCTACCCCAGGAGAGAGCGGGTCCGTCAGCCACCCCCCACCCCCCTCAGAGGGATTTGCGTGTCAAAGGAAAGCAGAGCTTCCCTGAAGGCGCACATCCCTGCTGGCCTTGGTTGTGCAGACAGGAAGCCCAAGGAGGGAATTAGGCCGGGGGAGAGAGGAAGAGGTGATGCCTCCGGAGGTGGTGATGTGGACCATTCCAGAAGGGAGGAGATTGGATGATTCCCCAAGCCTTGGAAGGAGAGGTCCACGGGACTGCCGATCGCGGGGACCTGTGTCAGGTCCTGCCAGCACAGTGAGGAGGTAGCGGGACTGGAGAGGGGAATGGCCACAGGTAGGCACGACAGAGGGGAGTGGCTCTGGACCCTGGACACGCCCGGGCTCAGGAGGCAGCGCTGTCTACTCCCAGGGGGTCAGATGAGCTGGGACCAAAAGTAGGTCAACAGAGACCACAGTGGATGGAAGACGGCAGACGCCCCTTCCTCATTCTCCAGGCGTCAGGTAAACCTCCTGGATGGCCACGTGGCCCCGGGCAGGTGTGGGGGGCGGACCCAGCCCTATGATGAGTCCTAATTTCTGACCACTCTGGGGGAGCTGGGCCTGGTCGGATTTCTTGCACACTCGGCTGTGGAGTGAGGCTCGCACAGGTGGTAATGAAAACAGCGTGACCTCAAGGACGACACCCTCGTAGCAACTCCCCTGGGCTGAGAGTGGCCCCATGACAATCACTGCGCCAGACTCGAACCTCCCCCCCATGCTTTATCTCGTTAGACGTCATAAAACTCACGAGGGAGTCACCAAAATTAGCCTCGTTTAATGGATGAGGACGCTGAGGACCAGGGACGTGAAGCCGTGTGAACAGTCACACAGCGAGCAAGGAGCAGAGCCGGGGCTTGAGCCTCAGGCTGTCTTCACTGCAAGCCCGTGCTCTTTTGTATTTCAGTGGAAAAACCTGCATTTTCCCAGAGCTGAGCCCACAGACCACACACTCAATGACTGCCCGGTGGGTCCCCGAGGGTCAAAGCCGAGGGGTCCAAGGCCAAGCCCAACCCTGGGTACATTCTGGGGTTTTCCGCAGAGATGAGACCCTGAGTCCTCATCCCAGTGGGGAAAACAAATCTGAACTTGTGCTTTTTCTCGCCTCTCCCTCTCTCTTCTTCCCTGCATACCTTGAGACTCAGGGCAAAGTGATGGGGAAGGGTGTTGGGGGCGGCGCAGGCAGGAAATGGCCGAGGGCGGGGGCCTGGCATAGCCCGGCAGCCACCACATGGAGCGAAGCACTTAATGCTGGATTTTTCCAGCAGGTCTGCTCACTCATTGAACCCGCTCCTCACAGGCTCTGCAGAAAGAAGGCGCCTCCCCTGGAAGGCCGTGATTTGCCAAGGTGAAGGAGAACAGACGTGAGCGTTCAAACATCACCCCTGCCCGTGGCGTTGGGATATCGATTAGCAGGAGGCGGAGACACAGGCCCCCTCTCAATCCCTCGCATCTTCTCAAAATCAATATTTCTCTCCTTAGAGTGGGGGGTGGGGTGGGCGGGGGGAGAAGACCCTTCCAACACGAGGCAGCAACCATCTGGGGGCTGTGATGCTCACCGAGGCCCTGCCCCCACCGTGTGTTCTGTTTCCCTGAAAATGCCATCACAGGTGAAGATCTGGAAACTACAGAACTCGTCTAAAGATGTTATCAAGCCCCAGCCGCACGTCCTAGTGACTCACCAAATGACCAGGCTCCGGCAGCAGCCTGCAATTAGAGCCGCCCTGGGCAGGAAGGACGTGCTCAGCTCAGGCAGCCTGGGAGCTGGGGTTCCAGGGCTGGTCCAGACCCGGGCCCCCGGAATCGTGCTCGCACGGGGAAGGCCACCAAAGGTCGCACGCTCACTCTGAGAGGTGAGAGAAAAGCATCAGAGGCTGGAAAAACTTCAGACCATCCAAAATGCAAGTGGACGTTCAAAGAAACGAAAGGAAAGGGTCAGGAAAGGGGGTGGGGATTGGGTGTGGGTGGCAGGGGATGAGGTGGGGGCGCTGCTGGAATACTTTGATCACAGGCTGCGCCTGGAACAGGAACCAGCGGCCACATGTTGTCGGGATCGCCGTCCCCACTTAGGAGAACATCCTGAGATGCCAGCGGGGACCGGCTTCCTGCTCAGCGTTTCGTTGATGCTGACAATACCACGGGGCCCTCAAGATGGAGTGGGGGATGTGGGAGAACAAGAAAGAAAAAGGAAGCGGACCAGATGCCCCCGTATTCCATTTTCACTCCTTGGCTGCATTTCTGGAAGGGCGAGACCCATATAGCAGAGGAGCCTGCTGGACCCGCCAAACTCAGGTCCGCCCAGACGCCCTGAGTCTGCATTGCTCCAGGCTGCAGTGCTCAGGCGTCCACGCCGAGCGGTGCCCAGCGGCACGTGGGTAAGATTTTGGCCTCTGGGGTCTGTCCTGGGTTCAGACCTGAATTTGAATCCCAGGTCTCTCCTGCGTGACCTTGGGTGAGTCGCTTCCATTCCCGAGCCTTGGTTTCCTGCTCTCTAACATGGCTCCATCGCGGGGAAAATGTCAGGATAGCTCCGGTGCCCTGTAAGTGCCCAGCGGACGCAGCGGCAGGTAGTGATGGCAGCGAAGCCAGCCGCTTCTGGGGGTCAGGACAGTCCCCCTCCGGCGGCCGTGGAGCCAGCTCTGGCTCAGTTCATGCAGAGTCGCCCTTGTTTGCTCCTGTCCTTCCTATGCAGAGACCGTGTCTCCGTCTCCCCTCTGCCTGCCTGACCACAGTCCAGAGCCTTCTACACGTGGCCTGCTCAGCCAGGGACAGGTGAGGGCACAGAGCCAGGCACGAGGCTCCTGCACCAGGGCCATGCTGGCTGGTCGGCCTGCTGCCCGCCCCATGCCTCCACGCTCCGGGGGTCTCCAAAGCCACGGAGGGAAGCGGACACAGAAAGCCAGAGTCCCAGTGAAGGCGCCGCCGTCGTCACCAACAACACAAACCACAGCACCTAACGTCCCTTTGAGTGACAGCGATGTGTGATGTCATTTCATCCCTGTGATGCCCCTGTGAAACGAATTCTTCACAGAGCAGGGACCAGCCACAGCAAGGGAAAGGAGGTGGACGGATGGCCGCCCCCTGATCCAGCAGCCACTCTGCCATCAGCGCGGTGGCTGGAGTCGTCCTCGGGGAGCCAGACGCTCCAGGCTTTCTATGTTGGTCTCCTGGCCGAAGTCAAGAGCAGCTTTGCTTTTCTGTTTCCCCCTCAGCCCACTCACAGCCTGGGTGCGGGACAAATCACGCTCTTGCTGATCTCACAAAATAACACATTTTCAAGGCAGAAGAGGAAGGGAGGGAAGCGAACAGCTGGTTCAAGGCAGATTTCCGCCCTCCACTGATCGGGGCCCCAACCTGGCGGGCTCCCCTGCCCACAGGGGCCCTGGCTGGGCCACGGAGGAGGAGACCCGGGAAAATCGAGCCTGAACTTGAACTTGGGATTCAGGAACAGGGCGTGGCAAGGAAAAATTCACCACCACGGGGGCAAGGGTGAGTGGCCGTCCTCACTCAGCTTCTGGCTCCCATTCTGTCTGTTCAAGCCCAAGTTTATCTCCTCGCAATCATGAAACTCTCCGGGGCACCAGTCCCGAGAGTTCTCCACAGACTAGCATCTCTGTGCCAGCTCGGAGCCTCTGGGTAGGTGTCCAGAGACTCAAAGACCCAGGCCTAAGGTCTTAGAAGGCCTAAAAGGACCTTCTAACTTCTCTGGGTTTAGCGATTTTAGGATTAAGCATTTTCTCCTGTTTGTCAATGCAGTGCCAGGCTCCAGGGACAAGGAGATGATGGCATGAGCATAGATCTTACCCCCAAGGGCCTTGGAGGACCGAGGCGGGGACTCTCGCCAAATCCCATGAGGCTCTAACCAAATCCTACGGAGCTCAGAGCACCTGCTTTCTGTTTAAATAAGGCAATTCTTTAAACCATCACCGATGAGCAAAGAGCTTGCAAAAGAGAAGTACAGGAGGTCCGGAGCACTCATTGCAGGGACCTCACCCCGTAGAGGGGACGCGTGCCGTTCACAGGGATTGAATGGGACCGCACAGTACCTCAGGTGGCAGTCAGGGGTGATGGCTGCTGTCTTGTCTCCCATAGCAGAGGTGGTGGCAGAGGCCGAGAGGAGCTCACGGCACAGCCGGCAGGTCCCAGCATGTCGCTTAATTCAACTACTATTAGACACAATCCCCCCCGAGCTCCTACTGAACGCCACGAACGATGCCAGGTGCCGGGGACAAGCCGGCAGGCAAGACTCACGATAAGGCGCCTTCACCAAGTCGAAGGTCCAGTGGCGAGGACACACAGCTCTGTGACAGAGTGGTGAGTGTCAGGGAGGGGTCCGGGGGTGTCGAACAGAGGCAGCCCCCCTAGTCTGGAGAACCCAAGAAAGCATCTCATCCAACCTGAGATCTTAAGCAGGGGCTGGACGGGGGACGTGGGGCTGGGACAGGAAGAGAACCTGGGGGACGAGATGCTGGGAGGGAGTCCCAGGCGGAAGGAACAACACGCGCGGGGCGTGGGGTTGGGAGAGAGCTGGGCAAGCTCGAGAAAACGAGAGAAGGGCGCTGCGTGGGTCTCCTGGGGCTGCCCTAACGAAGTGCCACACACGGGTGGCTCCAAGCACAGACGCTCCTTCTCTCACAGTTCAAGGTGTCGGCAGGGCCTCCCATCTCCAGAGACTCTGGGGGATGACCCTTCCTTGCCTCTTCCAGCTTTCAGGAGTCGCTGGCAATCCTTGGCGCTCCCGGGTTTACGGACACAGCACTCCAATCTCCGCCTCTGTGGCCCCATGGCCTCCCTTCCTGTGTGTCCGCACATGCTCTTCTTGCAAGGACACCAGATTGTGGATTAGGGCCCATCCGAATCCAGGACGACCCCCCTTTAATTTGACTAGCTACACCCATAAAGGTTTTCTTTCTGAATAAAGTCACGCTCGGAGGTTCCAGGCCGACATGCATTTCTAGGGGACACTAGTCAACCTAATACCGTCCAGAGTGCAAGGAAGAGGGTGGCCTGCATGGGACTGTGCATTCAGAAGGAGGGGACCCGCTGCCTCTCTCTGGTTTGGGGTTCCTTGGCAATAAGACCAGTGTTTGCTGGTTGCAACTTCAAGGCTCCGGCGGTGGGGGAAAGGCCACCTCGGCAGCAGATGGCAGAGGTGGGGAGGGGGAGGCCAGCAGAAGCCAGGGTGCAAAGATCTTGTTTTAAAATACACCCAATCGAGACGATCTGTCATCCTCGCTAAGCAGATGCGCCGTAGATGCTATTAACAGCACACACGAACTTCAGGAGACAGGTCCCAATAAGCAATTCTAATTATCACCTTCATTAGCTACTCCAGTCCCAGGGCGATCTATTTCCATCCTGGGAAGGCACGACATCCACCCTCATCTGGAAAAGTCTGCTTTTCTCCAGATGTGGCATTTGGTGTGGGAACAGGTATCCTGACCTTGGGGAGGGGACGGAGGTAGACGGTTCCCCCACCACCCGGCGTCTTTGCATGGGATGCTGACTAGTTAGTGTCCCGTTGGCCACATCACTCCATTTGGGAGAGGGAAAGGAAGGGATCCCGCTGAAGAAACGGCCCCTGGGGTCTGCCGTTGAATCTGGCCAGCAGTACGTCTTGGTGAGCCACAGCACGGGCTAACACCGAGAGCCGTTTACACTGGATGTCCCCATGGCTGGGCCTTCTCCGTGTAGCAACTCCCTTGCATCTCAGACATGGCCTTGCGGGTTGGGTGTTACATGATCTCACTCACACATGGGACGGTGGAGGTCCAGAGAGGGGAAGGGACCGTAAGGACGTGTGCCTCCTCGGCAGTCTGAATTCAGAGCCCATCCTCAAAGTGGGGCACGTGCCATCGGCCCCAAATGCCTGTGCTTCTCCTTCTGCTCGTGAACTCCTATTCATACGTCAAGGACCAGCTCGAACGGACCCTTTGTTTTCCTTAACTTTCTCATGAAACGAACTCCTCAGCGGAGTGAACTATTCCTTCTCTTGGTGTGGATCACGGACTGCATTACGGTCCCCTACAAATCTGTCTCTGTCTTTGCCAGGTGAGATCCCCAAGGTTAGGAACCGAGCCCAGTTCATCTCGGATCCCCCAAATCTGGAGTTCAAGAAAACTCTTTGGAAATTAAATGGAAAATTTGAGCTTCGTATCTCTGTCTGAGTGGGAAACAGGCAAGGGCCAAGCCTCCGGGGCCCTGTTCTCCACTTCTGCTCACAACTGTCTTTGAGACACAGAGCGACCTGTTTTCTGGAACATTCCAGGTGAGGAAATTTTTGCTGTTGTCGGTAGGGAGCCTCCCTGATGTGACTCATCTCTCTCTGTCCCTGGGATGGAGGTTCGGAAGGCACGGCCGGCAAAAATCAATCCCAAGCAATTAAACCCTCTAGAACAGGAGCTGGATTGATTGGAAGTGCACTGGACTGGGAAGCCCTCGTGGGTCCTGGCCCCGTGGCATCCCAGAGAGCCAGGCGCCTCCTCCCGGCATCAGCATCCCAACACAGGAGCCCTGAATCTTCTCCTTGCAGAAGGCCTTCTGCAGACAGATGACCGAAAGGTTAGTTATTCGCTTCCTCTTCTGGGTCCCCCGTCGCTGGGTTCATACATTTATGACAGCAATTATCGAGCCGTATTTCCCCCCCGAGTTCTATTTTAATGATGATTTCGGAATCGGTGTTATTCACACTCGATCGTTAGACCCTGGAGAGGAGGGACCGTTTTCTTGTTCTTCTTACGCCTTCTTCCTTGAGGTGTCCAGCAAACTCTGGAGACACTGGTGGCAGTCAGGACTTTCAGTGACAAATGACATGATCCAACAACCCAAACTAGTTTAAATAAGAGGAAAATTACTGGCTCACGTTAACTGGGGAGTCCAAGGGTAGTTCTGCATTCAGGTAGGAATTGGTCAAGGAGCTCAAATGATACCACTGGCTCCTATGTCTCTCTGTCAGCATTTCTTGGCTTTCCTCCCCTGTGTTGCTTTGGTTCCCTGCTCAGATTGGCTCTCTCCTCCTGGTGACGAGATGGCTGCCAGTAGCCCTAGCCTCACCTCTTCCCTTGCTCAAGGTCAGTGGGTAAGCATGTGTCTCTTACCCAAAGGTCTCAGTAAAAGCCTCGCTGTTGTCTCTCCAGTTCTGATGGGGTCAAGTGCTTATCCTTGAACCAATCTGTGTGGCTTGGGGCTGTAATGCGTGGGGCTGGAGTGACCACCACCTGCCCTAAATGGATTAACACACTGGGGAGGGGTGACTCCCTGGAAGAAAATCAGAGGAATGGGTGATCAGCGGACAGAACACAGCAAAGGCCCACATTAGCACCGGAGGAAGAAATCAGATCCAATGTTAGAATTCCTTCAGGCTCAGCTAAAATAATTCTGCACTGTTACCCCTTTCCAGCTCCTTCTACGTCTCTGGGGCAGAGATTCTGTTTTCCATTTCTCCTTTTCATTCCTTCTGACAGGAAGGGCTTCGTAAACCACATGCAGTAAGGACAAGAGGGCTGAGCCAAGGCACAAAACAACCCTCGTGGCGACTTGAATCTGATAAGAAGTAATTGTTTTCGTGACCAAACCCCGCGCCAAAACGCAGACAGATGCTTCATTAACTCGATTCAGCTTCCTCCAATAATTTAATTTAGGTCTGTCGAGCAAAGACTTTATATTTTCAGTGGATAAACTTTGCTTCCCTTAGATGTGTTCTGAAGACACAATTAACAAACTCAATTTATTTAGCGCATGCGTGTGCCGAGTACCAAGTACGTGTCTGCTCACGTGTGTAAGTGTATCTGTGTGGGCACCAAGCAGAAATGTCCACAGAATATTTACATACTCAGCCACAGAGGAAATCTCGATAAATCCTGGAAGAGAGTCCACAGGCCTCCCTCCCTGACCACACACAATGCCGGGAAGAAGAGGAAACATTAAGAAAGGCACCTCTGGCTCCATTTGCACTGTTCCTAGAGAAGCAATATAGGGTCTCCGGGCCCAGGGGTCAGAGGCTCTGCTCTCCTTTGAGACGGCTGCTGAGTATGCCGTGAGGTTCCCCATAACCTGCCCTGGCTGTACAGGAGTCTCACAACCTCCATGGCGAGGCTGGCCCCACCGCCACATCCTAATCGCTTTCTCTTATTGCCCTTTGATGGCCGACAGAAGAGATCTAAGGAGATGTAGTGGGAACAAAAGGAGAAATAGTAGGAGTGCTTTAGATACCCAGAAAAGCCTAGAAGGACAACATAGTCTCCCGCCTTCTTACACTAGCTGGAGCGACTGATGAAGGCTATGATAGAGAAAAGACAGTGACAGATAAGAGCTTTGGATATCAGGTTATCGGGAGGGCCCTAACACCCAGGACGTACTAATTAGACTCAGAGTAGGTGAGTGATCATCAGATTTGGGATCAGATCAGGGTAAAATGAAATAGTGAATGAAAGGAGTTCACAAGGAAGGTGATCTATACCTCTCCTCCACATCTCAGAAAGGATTTAGGGTAGAATTTCAATACAGTCGTGCAGATAGCGATTCTGACCTTGGACTTTAGGATAAAAAAATAATTTCGTTCAATTCCGGGCTCTGCTACGTCCGGCCGTGTGACCTTGGGCAAGTCATCTACCTCTGCTCTCTCATCTGTGAAACGGGAGCCCTAATAGTTCCTGCACCTTGCAGGCTTGTTGGAGGACAAAACAGGCCAAAGCACGAAGAGCGCTGGGGATGGAGTCTGCATTGAGCGGCCTGGCTATTTGCCTCTGGACGTCCCGGTGACCACAGCAAAGAGGCGAGCACACGAGCAGCTATAAGATCCAGCATCCACAAGCTAAAATTGCACCCGTTGCTTAGAATTACCGTTCTTATTCCATTGACCTGAGAAGATGTTATCTTCCAGATCTACGCAGGCTGCACATGACGAGCGGGGGACAGTGGCTGCAATGACATCTTTCCGGTGGATTTACTGGTGAGTGAGTTCCAGAGGCTAGTCCGTTAGGGCCTCTCCGCGCAGGCCAAGGGAATGAGAATGCAAATGGAGCTACTTAGGTACCTTTGTCTGAATCTGTATCCTTTTTAAGTGTCTTCAGTTCCAGTTCATATTGTGATAGTTGTTTCCATGGAGATCTGTTTTTCAGGGAGAAGCAGCACTGAATTGCAAACGTGCCCACGAACGTTCACGGCATCTTTATTCACACTGGCCGGACGTGGAAACAACCGTGTTTCCATCGACCAATGAAGGGATGAGCGGAATGCGCCACATCCTTAGCACGCAATGTGATTCTCATAAAAAGAGGAACGAAGTCGTGACACACGCTGTCACATGGACAAACCTTGAAAACATTATGCGGAGTGAAAGAAGCCCGTCACCAAAGACCCGTATTCTATGATTCTGTTTATGTGAAATTTCCAGAATAGGCAAGTTTATGCAGAAAATACAGCCGCGGTTGCCAAGGGCTGTGCCCTTAACACGTGTGGACTGTGTGGGATGCGAATTGTATCTCAATAAAACTGTGACTCGAAGGAAAAAAAAAAGTGGCCACGTTTGCCATCAGCCACACTTAAGGGACTCGGAAGTGACACGGCTGCGATGGTCTTCCTCAGATGAAGAGCAAAATAGCCTAAAGGGAAATCAAGGGACAAAACATTTCAAGAGAGTTCATCGGGAGAAAGTCCCCCAGTGCTGGTGAATCTGTGGACACGGTCAACAGTGCAGAGAGTTGGGCCCTGTACCATCGAAGGGCACCCCCTCCAAGGTACGTCCGGCCCCAGTTTTGAGTCCTGCCATCCCGGTTGTGTGGCCGTAGCTCTGTCTGTCTGCGGGCTTGCGATCAGAACAGCTTCCCTGGGTCTGTGCCGTCGTTTCTAAAGATGCATTCCCCCAGCGCTCACCCAGCTGACATTCAACCACGGCGACGTGAACAGTGAGCTAGAGGCCAGACGCCGCGCTCAGTGCTTGACACACATTATTTCATTTTATCCTCCCAATGCCTTCTGAAGAGGGTGTTGTCATGTTTACAAAGGAGATGATGTCTCTCCGAGAAGCCATGCGACAAGTGCTAGGTCTGGACCCCAGACCGACTGGACTCCAGAACCTGGGCTCTTTACCTTCTTCGTCCATTCTTGGCACCCTTCCTCTCTCCCCCGACATCTAGCCCAGATCCCTCCTGGTGTATTTAATCTCCTTTCCCCCTGTTCCCAGTACAAATCGGTGTTCTCTGCAGAAAGCCCCGCATGTGGCTGAGGATAATTTCCAAAGCATCTCTTGGCTTTCTCTGCTTAATTAAGCAACTCGGAGTCACCCGCCTCCCAAAGAGAAGCATCCAGTGATGACGGGAGAGGAGGAATCTGAGTTCCTATTGAATTGCAAAATCTCTGACTGCGCCCGCAAGAGCCTGACAACAAATATATGCTCAGATTTAGCTTGGAAGAATGGGCACGATGGCTATTGTCGTTAGGAGAATAATCTCAGATTTAAGAAACATCGGAAAAGTGCAGCTTCCTCAGAGAGCAGCATCTGTATCGGCGGGAAATGGACGTGCCCTTTGCATTTATGTAGAGCACGGGAGCGTGTGTGTGTGGAGGGTGATTCACGCACACCCGTGGCCCTGGGGCATCCCCTCCCTCAACGTCTAGGGCCATTATCTTCCGAGGAGGCGTGTATCTGCCTCTGATTTTATAGCCAGGCCCTGGCAACAACGACTGCATAACTTAAACCCAAGCCCCCAAGGATGAAAGTCATATCATCACCCGCCTGCCATCTCCCAAAGGCGCGTTCCAATGACTACGGAGCTCCTTTTAGTAACATAAGTAGCAAACGCACCATCCTCTGGGTGGCTTATTGAAAAATCAATCCCTCACCCGAACGGCTCCGACAGCGGCAGTGGAAGGAGGCAGCGGCCGCTCCCTCCATCCACGGGAGGAACATCTTCCTCTTCCCTTTCCAGGGGAAGCTTCTGCTCCGGTTGCAGGGGCAACCTGGTGGCTCCGCACGGTGGCAACACCTCAGCGTGGCTTTGAATTTCAACCCGGCCATTCGCCAGTAAGTTCCTCCCAGGCTGTGTCGTATGCCCACGTGTACGGCGCCGTCAGGCCTCTGCTAGGTGGCGCGAAGTGCCCCCCACCCAGGGGCTCCTCCGATGTGGCCTAGTCCCCTCCCCAGCTGTAGGACGGCCACCACCACTGTGTTCCAGGGTGATGCCAAGGCCAGAAAAGACCCTGTGATGTCTGGCCTGTGCCATGGGCACTGGCCTGGCACGTGATCGTGCCAGGGATCCATCTCAGTGCAAGACTGCCCTGGGTTCACGTGTCACACAGGAGACGAGAAGCCCTGGGCGCTGAGGGTGGAGGTGTTGGGCAGAGCTGGGGGAGGTGTTGGGCAGAGCTGGGGGCTGCCGACAAAAAATCTGAAAAGGCAGCCACGTAGCCAGCACCACGGCAAGGTATAACTTCATTTAGAAACCCTCCTTCCTTATCAGCAGGGCTGGGAGAGAATGAGATTGCTCCGAACAACAGGCGACAGACGAAATAACCGGTGCAGCGGGGAGAAGGCTACTAAGGCAGGGGACTCCGGAGGCGAAGCGTTCTATCCGCAAAGTCGTCAGCGGTTGAGCGGGCTGGAAACAGGATGGAATGGCCCTCGAGCCACATTCCTTAGACCCCTGACCGCAGGGCTAAATTAAAGATGACAGCCACCTTCCTACCACCTACCTTCTCGGCACTTCGTGTCTGCTGGGCTCCCGGAATAATGGCATCTGTGTGTCTTTCCAAGCGGCCCCCATGGCCGGGTGAGTGTCAGCCCCCGACACCATCTAGTTCTCACCTCCTGAGAACGCTGGGGGAGCTCAGAGATGCCCGGGTGACTGGGGAATACGCCTCCCCCGCCCTGAGGTGGCCTCGCGGTTTGCAGGAGAGCAGCTCCCCTTTCCTCCGGGGTCCAGCAGAGGCGACTCAAACACTACAGGGGAGACCCCGACATACGGAGTCTCCGCCCACACCGTGGCACGAAGGCCTAGTCCACATCCTCACCCCGCCCCCTCCCATCAGGCTGTCTCCATTCTTCCTCTGATCTTTGCTCCTCGGCCAAAGGTGGCCCAGGGCCACGGGTCCCCATCTGCTGTGGTGCCTCATTCCCAGCGGGAGGCTCTTGAAGCAGGTGGAGACCTTCTGCACTGGCACCGATATGGGCCCCAAGCTACCCTGAGCAGCCTGCTTCTGGGTCAGCGGCAGGATTAGACAGAGAGAGGCCAGGAGACATGGCTGAAGCCCAGGGCTGTCACCAAGTCGGAGTCAACTACTCACTAGGCGAGGACCTATATCGCTTCGCTTATGCTGTTCCATCGGCCTGGAACACCCTTGCCCTGCGGAGAGGCAGGGCTGTGTGCGGACGAGCGCCGGCCTGCCTGGGTGGGTTCACATCCCCCCTCTACCGCCTGCAGATGAGCTGAGCCTCAGATGTCCCATCTGAGAAATGGGGCTGAAGACGAGGGTTCCGTGAGTCAGTGTGCACACGGTGTTTGGATCAACTCTTGGCACCTAGTCGGTACCATCTGGCAGGTTCGTGTTTGTTCTCCAGGTCTTACCTGTCTCCTCCTGTTGGGCGAGGTGGCCTAGGTGGCCCCTGCCCTGTGCACCTTCTCATCATAGTAATTACTACATCATGTAGTGATCACTCTCCTGACGCCCCCCTGCTAAAATCCAGGTCCCCAGGGAAGAGACAAATTCTTGGTCACCTTGGAATCTTCTGGATCCAAGCATGAGAGACGGGTGCTTCAGAAGAGCTTGCTAAGTGAATGAGGGAGGCACCACGTGAATTCGCATCTCAGCTCTGCCCATCCCCTAGCTCGGGGATGTTAGGCAATTCATCTTCCTCGGCGGCTCCCAGGGCCCTCACCTGGAAGACCGATGTAAAGTCGGGCTCCGTGTTTCTCAAACTTCAGCGAGCGCAGGAATCACGTGGGGATCAGGGGAAAATGCAGATCTGAGGTCAGCAAGGTCAGGGAAGGGCCCAGGATGCTGCGTTTCTAACAAACTCCCGGTGATGCCAACGCTGCTGAACCAGAAACCTCTCTCTGAGTACCAAGAGGCTAAGCTCACCCGTGTGAGGATACCTGGAGTCTGGCACCAGGGACACTCAGTAAAAGGTAACCCTCATGATCTTATCACAGGGGCAGGGAAAGGGAAAAGGAACGTTGCTGATCACCAGCGTTTCAGTCCATGCCCCTGGGCCTCCGGGCCCCGTTTCAAAGGCGCTTCTCCGAGGCTCGCATTTGTCATCTCCTGCCAGTGGCATGAACTCTGGGCAAATGTACCCAACGAGACCATCTGGCCCCTTGGAAATACGCCCAGAACCGCTGATCCTGGCATGGGCAGAGGCTGGAAACGCTGACCAGGCCTAGGCATGAGGGCACCTTGCATGGGGGCCAGGCAGGAGACGCTGCGGCTTGAAGGTGGGAAGGGGACCGGGACATTTTGATGGGGGAAAATCACAGAGCTGCTGCCCACGCCGCCCACCAAGCCGGCCCTTGGCTCTCACTCCTGCCCATCTGCGGGCCCTCTGGCAACGTCCGATCACCACATGGCTGCCTCAGGCGGCTGGACTCCCCGTTCGAGAAAAGCTGGGCTGCAGCCTGGGAAGGGGCCGTGTCCACACCCCCTGGCCTTTAGTCTGGCTCCCAGGGCTGTCTGGACACTTCTTCCACCCCGAGGCCCCAGGAAAGCCAAATCCTCAAACACGGACGCCTGGAGCTCTCCAGATGTTGGCCCAGGTGGACTGACTCAAGGTGGAGGGAGACAGGGAGACCCCCAAGACACAGCCCCACAGGAAGGTACGCCCCCAGGATGCGGTCCCATGGGAAGAGCTAACGTTTCTTGAGCCTGTATGTATGACAGGCACCATTGTCCCTGCTTAGTACGCATCAGCGTGTGGAGACAGGCCTGCCACCCCACTTTCTAGCTGAGAATACTGGGGCCCAGCAAGGATAAGTCAATGCCCAAGTGGTAGGAAGAGGAGCCAGGATTCAAGCCTCAGAAAGGGAACCCCAAAGGCCTAGCCCCAGCTCCAGAGGGCAGAGTCAGGGGACGACTGGCAACAGGAGTAAGTGGGGCCACCACTCGCCACCGAGGAAGAGAGCCCCTAGCTGTGGGTGTGCACCCCCGGCCTGGTACACAGTGGCTCTAAGGACATTACCCATCAGCTGGCGTCCTGGGCAGTGGTCCCCGGGGCGAGTCTAGCCCTGTGTGATAAGGTGCCAGGGCAGCACCCGCCCAGAGGCGGCTCCATCACGGTGTGCTGAGAAGGGGGGCTTCTCTCCAACGCAGCTGCAGAGACATCCCCAGGAGGAAGAGCTGAGGTGGGGACCGGAAGCCGACTGACATCAAGGACTGACACATCCAGCAGCAGAAGGGCCACCTTGACTGAGGCACCGTCGTCCAGCTCGGGGGACACACGCGAGGGCTGCTCGGAGCCTGGCACGGGGCAGGGCCCCGGGGCACAGAGCCGAGAAAGACCGAGATGCCGCCCTAAGTGCTGAGAAGTGGACCCTCGGCACCCCACCCCGGTGGGGACACAGGTTTCCTTCTGAGGTCTGAGCCGGGAAACCAACACACAACATCCAGGGCCCGGGACTCAGGTTACTCAGGGAGGGAGGTACGCGCTGCCGAGGGATCGTCTGGTGGTCGGGGTGGCTGGGCCACCTTCCCGGACAGGTGACAGCCCCATCCCCCACCACCTCTACGGGACTTCCCGAGTGACACCTCCGCAGGGTGACAGCCGTGCGAGCGAACGTTTTCTGACTGCCTGATCTGTGCCACGTGGCGTGCTATGCGCTGTAGCCGCAAAGACGAGCCAGAAAGACACAGCCCCTGTCCCCAAGCAGTTCACGACAGCGACTCTGCACGAGGCCACGGCAGTGGTGGTGGGTGGGGCGGCCCACGCAGAGGCAGGCGGCCTGGGGTCCGATTCCTGCTGTCCCGTCTAGCCCTTTGGGCAAGCCACTCAGACACTCCCGACGACGCCTGGTTTTTGCCATCTGCAGAGAAGGGCGGGTTTCTGTAGCGTCTGCCCCTTGGGTTGGCGTGAGGATTCAAGGAGACACAGTGTGCGTGTCATGGTCTCCTCACATGTGGTTGGCCAGTCAGGGAGGGGGGGTCACGTACGTCTAGGGTGACCTTCCCCCAGCGCTGCAGTGATGCTCAGAAGCAACCAGAGCCAGGCTTTCCCCAAACTTACAGAGAGAAAGGCTTGGCTTTCTTAACAACAACGAAAACAGGAGAAAACCTACCCAAATGCTTTGCTGTCTTGTCAACCGCGGCCGATTGCGAGGCTTCGAGAACGGCGCATGGCCCACTCCCCTCGGCTGCCTTGGGGGAGCTTTGAGGGGGACGAGAAAGCTGGGAGATGCTTCCCCCTGTGTGGAGCCAACGGCCGAGTGACGAAGGCGACAGCTGGATCCGATTTTTGATTTCGATGGAAACGGTCTCCATCAGGAGCGAATGCCCTCCCGGGATCAACATCTCAAAAGGGAACGCACCAGCCTGTAAGTGTGTCCTTGAGGGGGGCAGAGAAATGACTCCCAGGGAAGCTGGGGACAGACTCGACTGCGCTCGTCTTCTCACACGAACTTTGATCACTTCTGAGAGTGACCCAGCAACAGGGTCCCCAGGTTTGGGGGGGCCCATCCCCCGACCATCACTGTCCCCAAGAGCCCCGCTGCTTCCAGGGCGGGGTTGCGTAGACTGCGGGGTTTCCAGGAACACACTGTGACGTGACAGAAGAAATACCTGTGTCACGAGCATAGCACAGGCCGGGTACACAGTAAGCGCTCCATAAACGGGGCTGCCGTCATCAGTGTTATCGCTGTCACTGTGGAAGGGGATGAGAATTAGTGATACAAGGGGAGACACACACTCGAATGGGGGCTCTGACCTGTGTGGCCCGTGGCCCCGAGCTCTGGGTACCGCTCCTTGCAATTCAGCAAGCCCCGCACGACTCCCGCCGGCCACTCGAACCGCGTGAGACCCGGCCCTGGGACAGGCTGATGGCGTTTAATGAATAATTCTTCGCTCCGAGAGCCGTCCAGCAGGGCAGCTCGGCCGCCCCAGATGCAGCTCGCTAGTCTGTAAAATGAGGGCAGGGACTGGCTGGTCCCCGGGCCACCCGACTTCGATTCCTAGTGGCTTCCCCTGACCCAGCCTCAGCTCCCTGGAGCCACAGCATCAGGCCCGCTGAGCTGGCCCTTGTCGATGTCCTCGGGCCTCTCGCTGCCTTTCAAGCTCTCACCAGCTCTGGGGACACACCACACGAGTCTGCCTCTGTGCAGCCCACGACGACGACATGAAAGCCCAGCGTTCCTGCCGCCCACGACGAAGTGCCAGGCCAGTGAGATGATGGGGCGCACGTGGCACGAATGCGATGCTTCAATTGCTCGCGCGGAGAGCTGCCTGATGGCACTGTCATCCCCACTGAAAGTCAACATCCTATAGCTTCGGGCTTTAGGCGTGGACGTCCATGCTCCCCCCTCAGCGTCCCGCGTGCCACATTCCAAAACCAAGGCCCTGTGCGCCCCGACGTGCCGCCTTACGGAGAGAGCGCCACCACTTGCCTCGGCACGGAGGCGTCTTGGGTTAGCACGAGCTGTTGCCACCCACATTCCTGACTCCCCCACTTGCCAGCGCGCACCCATCCTGTCCTTGCAACACCTCCGCGGGAGGCACGGCGGTGGGTACACGCTCCCCATGACGGCGAGCGCGCCGAAGCTCAAAGCGAACCTCTGGTGGACATAGAATCGGGTCTCCTTGTTCTGGCAATTTCTCCCCTCCTCCCCTCCCCCCCGGGTCACCCTGAAGTTTCTGAGCTTGGTGCCATCATCTTGGGAGGAAGGAGAAGACGATCTGAGAAAGGCAGTAGAAAAGAGAGAGAAGACAGGAGAGAGGAGAGCTGGGAGGGCAGAGGACAGGGGCAGGGGTGAGGGAAGGGAGAAGCAGGAAGGGAAAGAGGAGGGAACACACCCTCGCTGGATGGCTGCCCCCTGCCCCTTCCCCCAGTCTGTACTTGTCTCCCACTTCTAGGTGGCATTCGTTTATTCATCCCAGGACAATATAGGGAGCACCTACTCTGCACTAGGCGCTGTCCTAGGACTGGGACCCTACAATGGGTGGAGCAGATAAAGTCCCCCGCCTCAGGGGGAGCTGACATTCTGATGCGCGAACACACACAGGGGCAAGGTTCCCCCAGAGCTTTCTCACTCTGGTGCCCACACGTGCAGACGTGCCTACTCCACCGCGAACCCAAGGCTCAGACTGGAACATGCAAACGAGCAGACCCTCCCAGGCCCGAGGCCCCTCTCTGGTGACCAGCCAACAACCGACGGCAACAATGAAACCTTGACGGTGGTCGAGGTCTAGATCTGGGGCTCTAGATCTAGGTGGTCGAGGTCTAGATCTAGGCTCTAGATCTTGCAGAGCCAGGCAAATGAGGCCACGTCTGTCCTCCGCAGGCCTCGGCTGGAGCCGGCAAGCTGGCCCCTGAGCACTGACTGACGGTGGCAACTTCAGAAGCCCTGGGCGGCCCAGGCCCGGGCGGCTGGCACTGTGGCGTCTGAGAGACCAGCGTGAAGCGAGAGGCATAACCTCGACAGCTCAAACTCTGGAACTGCATCAGCTTTTAACCAGATTGCCACCGATCTTTTATGTGTATTGTGCTAGACACGCGACCGAAAACAGCCACGATTTGTCCCTCAATAAACAAAGGCAGTCAAAGGAGCCCACTGTGCATTCCCCGAGGCCACTTCTCAGGGTGATGTAGAGCAGGTGATAAAACCCCGCAGAGGGGGCAGGCCTGCAGGTTCCTGCGGCGGCGGAGCCTGGCAAGGTCTGAGATGAGGACTCTCTCGTGCTCCTCGTCATGTCTGCGAAGCTCCCCACCTCTCCGCTGACGCCCTCCGCTGACGCCCTCCTCATAACCCTGTAGGGCTCGGCTTCAACTTTACCTCCTCCTACCGCCCACCAAAAATAGGTCCCTTATGATGATTCTTTTTCTTGTTTTCTTCTTGAATCCCCCAATCTCACCACATCCACTGCCTTGAGTGCGGCACACACCTCTGCACACGATGGGCATAGATGCAAACAGGATAGCCATTCTGGGGGGATCTGAGACACTTCATGGCTCTACGGCAAGTATGGTTTTAATAAACGTCAACATGATCACTGATTGAAAGTAAGAAGTGGGACCCAAACATATTGGGAGGATTGGGGAGGGAGGGGTGAGTGACTGGGGCCTGCGAATACTAGATTTTCATCCCATCACAGGACATCAAGGGATAACGGCTAAAACGAATAAGCCCAGAAACAGCAATATACAAACTGTTTCAAAGTGTGGCGATGAGGAGGCACAAGAAACAGCCAGAAGTGTGGGAAAGAGCTGGCTCTGGGAGCCAGAATCAGGGGAGGGAGAGTGGGCAGAGGATTGGCATTTTTCATTATAAGCCTTTTAGTACTCTTTGATTTTTTAATTATGTGCATGCATTACTTTAGTAAAAGTAAAAATTAAAAAAAAAATAAGAAAAGCGCCAAGGAAAAAAAAGTCCCATTGTGAATTGGACTGCTCCTCTGATCCTTCTGTGTAACATACCCCCCCAAATGATAGTACGGCATCAAAGCAAACAGATTTCCCACGGAAATGAGCAGCGCAAGAATAATGTAAACAGATGTCAATTCCATTCAGCACAAGAATGGCTTTTAGCTATTACCTTCTGGGGGAAATATTGCACTTAATGATGCAGGGCAAAGAGAAATTCCCAGAGCTGCCACCTCACTCAGTAGGAGAGAAGGGCCCCGCCGATGTCCGGCTGTAGGCAGGACCCTCACGTCCCCCTGTGCTGCCTTGGTTTCCGCACTGAGATCTGCTTACCCCCATGTGTCCATCATTGTTCCTGAAGTGAGAGACGATACCCGACAGACAGATCCACGGGAGAGAAAAGAGACAACACAGACCGGGCCACTCATCCATGCGTCCAACAAGAGATGAGCAAGCGCTGACGCTGTGTCAAGCCCAGTTTAAAGCGCTGGGTATGAAACAGGGACCAAAACAGATGAAAACCCCCCTTTCCTCTCAGCACTTGTCTTCTAGCTGGGGGTGAGGCAGAGAATGAAAAGGATAAATCAGCAAAAGATACCATAAGTGAGACGGCGTTAAGTACTACAGAGAAAGACAGGGCGGCGAGGGAGGGAGGCGGGAGGGGCAGGTGTCCTTAGGGAGAGACTCATGAGAAGGGGACATCTCAGCAAGCCCGAGGGAGGTCAGAGAGCCAGGCCTGCGGCTGTCTGGGGGTAAAGCAAGAGTGAGTGCTAAAGCCTGGCAGCTGGAGCACTTCTGGCCTGGGTTGAGGACTGGTTAGCAGTTTGGAGTGGGGAGAACAGGATGGAGAGGGGAGGGTGAGGACAGAGGTGAGAGAGGTAACGGTCTGGCCCAATCTATCCCCCAATGCGTCCATCAGTCAGTGGGGTGCTGCTCAATATCCAAAAACTGGCTTAAAAAAGAGCCCTGATCTGTACGTTTGTTGATTTCTGTGGAGACGTCACTGAATGCGGAGTTGGGCAGGGATGGGCACATCCAGCTCTTGCGCCCAGCACCCTGTTGCCTGCGCATGGCCTGCGTTCGACCTTTTAAAACTATAGTAATTTTTAAAAAGAACAAAGCACATCCTTTTTGTAGTTTGAGCCTTGTACGTTGGCTCTCGACCTAGTTTGGGCCCCATTTTTAAGTGAATTACCCGTGAAAGTCTGCACAGTGCCACTTCCTTGCCAAGCGTACTGCACCTCGGGCTTTCATACTCATTCCTGACATTTAGAACGTTCTTCCCTTGATCTTTGTACGATGGGTTCATTCTCAGCTTTCAGATCTCGGTTCAAATGTCCCTTCCTGAGAGCCCTTCTGGTCTCCCCCGGCCCCTTCACCAATTACTCTCTTCATGTGACTCCTTTTAACTTCAAAGCCCTCATCACTGTCTGAATTACCTACCTACCTACCTACCTACCCTATCTACCTTATCATTTATCTATCTATCCCTATCTATCTATCTCTATCTATCTATCTATCTATCTATCTATCTATCTATCATCTATCTATCTATCTATCTATCAATCAATTAATCATCTCTCTAATCATCTATCTTCTCCTAGTATACACAGGTGACCATGGTCTTTGCTCTCTGGCATCCTGGCATTGCTTTATACATTCCACATACAATAAGGGCACTTAAATAAATGAGCCCCTGGCATGGATTTTATGGATTTTCTCCATCAAGGACAGTGACATGCATGGTGGGCAAGAGGCAAGTTAGCAAGAGGACGCCTCCCGGCTAAATGACCAGGCAGGTGTGCCTCTTTCCACCTGGCTGAGGGCTGGACTTTGCGGCTTGAGAGCAGTCTACAATTGCATGGCAACCTCTACTGAACACAGTTCAGAAAACCACACGTAGAGCCCCTCTGTCACCCACCATAAATGGCGAGAGTGCTGTCAGTAGGCAGTTTACAGCTGAATCTCCTCTTGGCATCAGGAAAGCCTTCATCCTCGAGTTCGTGTTTAAAAGACATTTCCTGCGCTTGCTAAATGCTTCTCCTCCCTTGCCCCTGTATTCCCACAGACACGGGTTCTGGAGAGGTGGACGATGGGGCCCAAATGTTTAAGAAAGGAGAGGGAAAAGGCTGGAATGAGGGGACCCGCCAGCAATGCTGTGTGGGGTGAGATCCCCCACCCCGGACTCCCCAGAGCCCGGCCACCTAATCATTTCAGCGGCTGTAATTTAGAGAAGGGACATAACTGACCTGCACAGAGGAGTGTACTTCTATCTGCAATCGCCGTGCAAGTCCTCTCCCAGATTCAATTACGAATCAAAAGAGATTCTGAGTCGGAAGCAGCCCCAGAGAAGCATATAATGTGAGAGAAAGTCAGCTTTCCGTGATGCCAGGTGGTGAGGAGGGTCTGAAAAAATAAAGGGCCGGGGGGCGGGTTTGGAGGCGCAGCTTGGCATCTGGCTGGCGCTCCTGAAGGCACGGATGAGGTCCTGGCCCAGGGCAGGAGGCGGGACAGAGACCATTTGGCTCTTCCGCCCTCGGAATTACTGCAACGCAGAGAAAACGAACAAATGCAGCCAGGCTGGCTTCCCTTTCTTGCCTGCTCTGCGACCATGTGAGAGAGAAGGCAGCCCTGATACGCCCTGAGACCCAGGGCTCTCTCGACTTCATCCCTTCATGGCACAAACCGAGCGCTTACTCTGTGCGGGCCATCGCAGATACAGGGTCGCGTGAGAGAAGGATAGCCTTCGTCCTGGAAGGCATCACAGGCTAGTTAGGGGCAGCGAAAGCAGCAAGGGCAACAGAAACCACGGACGGGGAAACAGAAACACAATCGGACAAATGACATTAGATCTCTGCACCGGACGCTGTCAGAATGGGCAAGCCGGGAAGGATGTCTCAGTGAGACCTCAGCGGGGTCTTGATGGACGAATAGGAGTTTTCCTGCGAATGCCAATAGTCATCCTAACACATTTGTTAAGGACTTGCTTTGCTCAAGAGAGTTTGCTGGGTACATTTCAGCTACTGTTGTACTTTAAAACGAGGCCTGGCCTTTACTGAATGTTTACTCTCTGCCAGACACTGTTGTAACCATGTATTACCCTCATTTAAGCTTCGTGATGACTCAGTGAGCCTCCTTCTCCCCAGCAAGTAGACACTGAGGCCGGGGGAGGTGGGGGAACTTGCCCAAAGTCTCCCAGCCAGCGAAGGGGCTTTGAACCCAGGCAGACCACTCCAGGGAGCCTGGGCCCAACCACTACCCTAGAAAGCCTTTCACAAGAACTCCTCTTCCATGCATTTGAGGAATAATTCTGAGAAAACGCTAAGCGTTAGCACCCGAGGTGGTAGAACGGGGCACGTTTGGGGTGCACATGTGCAGCCTGACAGTCTCCCCGCATGGGTTGAGCCGAATCCTGGACTTCCCACAATGCCTCTGGTAGGAGCTGATTGTGCAGGGTGTGGACAGCTTGTCCACCTCTCCTTTCCTCCGAGCTGGGTGGACAAACTGCAAACCCTGAGCGGGTGTAGGAATCAGAAAAGCTAACCCTGCTCATGAGGAAGGAACGGGAGCAGAGCCTGGGTATGAACACTGTGGAACCTACTAGAACAGGATCTTGTGAAGTCGAACGCGAGAGGCGAGTTATCAGCCTTCTGGGTAACTGGCCAGCAAGCAGGGTGCGGTTCTTCCCAGACGAGACAGACTTTCCAGTTCACCATCCGCCCCTCAACCCAGCAACATCGCTCCTAGGTGGTCCCGAAGCCATGGAGACGAACACTCAAAGCGGCTCTGTTCACAACTACCTCCCGCCCCGCCCCGACTCCGACAGGCCACAGCGGTCCATCACGCGGCCGGTCGTGGGTAGATGGTTAAATAAACCGTCTTACACTCCCACGAAGTAACAGATGACAGTGAGAGTGGATGAGTCACAGCGATGACACGACATGGGTGCATTTCAGCAAGAGGAAGTCGAGGGCAGAGAGCGAGGCCTAAGAGCCGACCGAAATCACAATGTTTTTATAAAATAAAGAACTAAATAATGATTATTTAAAGAGCTACAGACACGTGGGAAGGCTTTAAGAAACAACCAAAGAAATGACAAAGGCAAAATCTGATCAAGTCTAAACCTGTGTGTGATTCGATCATACGAGCTTCTGAGAGAGACGAAATTCAGGACCGTGGTGATCTGGGGCAGGGGACAGGAAGGGGAGAGACCCCCGGACAGTCTCGGCAGGGTCGGTCCCTTCCTAGTTCTTCAAGGGAGGTGATGAGTCTGTGGGTGTCATTTTCAAAAAATTATGCTGAATACATTTCAAATTGGTTAATGGGGTCTTTAAAATGTATTAAATAGGATATAATGAAAAATTTAAAAAGAGGTTCTGCCTGGGGATACACATATGAGACCCCTTGGTCCCCACAGGGAGGACTCTGGTTAGGGGGAGGTGGAGGCGAGGGGAGGGCCAGGACGCCTGGCTTGTCGCACCTCAGGGATGCTCAGGGGACACAGGAGATACAGAGACCAGATGGTGATCAGAAAGAGGAAGCAGGTCTTGACCATGAATGGGTCCCACCCTCAGGAGAAAGGACGAAGGAAGCCAGAGCTTCGTTCAAGGCTAATGATGCTCCAGAGTTGGGGAGAGGAGCAGGAGCGCCCAGAGCCTTGCATCTCCCCAGCTCCTTGGTGCTGCGACCTGGTGCCACTTGCAACAAAATCCTCAGAACCTAAAGGGGCAGGGTGCTCAGGGCCTTGGAGAGGTGGGCAGGCAGGGCTGTCTGTGCGGTGAGGGACGGTGAAGTGGTGGCTTGGGGCCTGGTGGCCCGTACCCGTGGCCTAGTCCTAAGCTAACGTAACACAGCTGTCCCTCTGGCCTCTCTGTCCGTCACTCGCTCACTGCAGGCCTTAGCCCCGGCCCTGTCTCTTAGGAGCCAGCTGCCTGCAGATGCTCCCCACACCAGAAGCCTTACTGCAGGCCTCCCACGTCGGGGAGCGGCCCCCTCGGCCTGTGGCTGTCCAGCAGCCTCGCGGCTAGGAGCCTAGTCAGAGTCCCCTTTCTCTGCCCCCAGCCTGGGGTCACCAGTCAGTGAAGTCACGTTTTGGCCTCCAGCTGCTGACTTGTTTGCAGTCACATCTGGTTATCGACCAGCAGGGACACTGAAGTGTCATCTATCGGGTTCCTAGACGCCAATACCAAAGACGAAGGTGACACAGGGGAGCTGCCTTGCATGTCAGGGGAAGAGCCCTGGCCAAGGGCAGGGGGCGGCTTGAGGCAGGAGATGGGGTTGGCGGGGCAAAGGAGTCCGTGGCACCCGCTTTCGCTTCTGATGAAGGGCAGCTCGTGGCAAACAACGTGTTGACACACAGGTCTGGGGTCCAACCCCAGCTCTGCCGCTTATGATTTCATCTCAGGGCCTCAGTTTCCCCCTGCCCCACCTGCCCCCCAAAATGGGGTTAATCACACCACTTTATAGGGGCTGGGTGGGGAGTGAATGACGTAATGTGTGTGATGCATGTGGCTCCAGGCCTGGTTGACCCCAGGGCTCAAATCAGGGTCAAAGTGAGACACTCAGGTTACCCCCGCCAGCCCCTGGCTCCGTCTGCTGGGCGCTTTCGAGACGGCAGAAGGCGTCTGGGCTGGAGCTGCCCTTCTTTTTGGATTTGCTTGGCAGGACCCATAAAACTTTACAGGGAATTTTCATTTTTTCTTTAATCTAGAGCCAACCGTAGATGCCCTCGTCCCTCCTATTTGAGCCTTTACGGTGACCTGCGCGACTACAGGGCAGGGCAGCTACAAGGACAGGTGGATAATTCTATCATCACACTTGAGAGGAACAGGAGCTCCCTCCGGGAGGGGTCAGAACCCCAGCCCTGCTGGTGGGGTGGGCATTTTGAATGAATTAATGTCATACGGTCACCTGCTCATGACAAACTGTTTTAAAGTTTGCGAAAACAGTGTTAACCGACCACGGAAACACACAGCACCACCAGGGAACCTTCTTTTCTATAGGGTGGCCCAGCGGAAGGGTCTTCTTCAGCAGCAAATCACTTAAAATGGAAGAGCGCCCCACACGAGCACTCCCAAATCCACCCATCCACAATCAGCCACTACTACATCATTATGTAATAATAATAATAATAATAATAATAATAATAATAATAATAATAATAAAACAGAAATTCTACGAGGCTCTACGTTTCCACCAGATTTCTGACTGCCTTTTCCCCACCCCTGTATTTCCAGGGCCTGGCAGGAGGCACTCAATACATTCTGCTGAACTAATAACAATAAACTTTAAATGATGACTTTTATTGCATTTGCATGGTTTTCGAGACGCTTTCATCCACAGTGGCGCACTCTTATACATAATGTATGTCACAGACAAACAGCGGGGAAAGAGGGGGGCAGCCAGCGCTACCTGGAAGGACAGGTCCCCTCGAGGGGAAACGAGGGGAGCCCAGGCTAGGAACTCAATGCGGCCATCCCCAGCTGCTTGCTGAGTGCATAGCCCAGCACGGCCTTGAAGTGGGAACTCACTCTAGGACCTCGTAGCGAGGGTCCTGGGGAGGGAGAACAGAGAGTTTTCTTCCTCCCACACGTCTACGCATGGAGAAGACCCAATTAACCCCTCATCCAGTCGGTATAGAGAAGGGAACTGCCTCATAGTCACCCAGCACGTATGCACGGTGACCAGGGGCTGGTAGGGGGTGGAGGGTGAACACCCCAGCTCCGTTGTCCCTCAACTGGGACCCCTGAGGTGTGTGTTCCACCCTGTTTCCCAGAGATCGCCAGAAGGATGACCCCAGTTGCCCACAGTGGTAATGACTCGACAAAGTACCCCATGTTGGCCTCTTCTTCTCCCATCCCTTCCTCTGCCTCACTCCCCGTCTCCCGACAGTGCTCCCAGGAACCCCCACATAAGAGGCACGTGCTCGCATGTGTGTCTCACTGTCTGCTCCTGGGACACCCTGGTATGAGACAGCGGCAGAGCGCACACGTGCCGTCCTGCTTGCCCTTTCTTCTGGAAACCCTTGCCACTCCCATCGTGCGCTCTGGTCGGTCGGGGCTGCCTCCACCCCGGGACTCAGTCATCCCACCGGCTCCACTGAGTGTCCAGGCCAAGGGTTGGCCAACTTTTTCTGTGACGGGCCAGAAGGGAAATATGGGCGACCCGATGAGCTTCAGAGTCCTCCCCAGCTAGTCAACCCCCTACAGTCGCATGAAGGCAGCCACAGACAGTGAGTACCCAGGGACGAACGAGCGTGGCGTGTGCCAGTAAACCTTTCAGGGACCTGGACATTAGAATTTCGTAATTTCCACATGTCATGCTTTACTGCTCTTCTTTCGATTTTTTTCCCAACCATTTAAAGGCGTCAAAAGCATCCTTTGTGTGGGGGCCATGCCAAAGCAGGTGGGGAGGACGGGTCCCTGACCGAAGCTGACGCCTGTCGGCCGCAGGTCACCTACTGGACAATCGGGAAAGGCTCCACTCCCCATTGAAGGTGCTCGGCTGTGAGAATGTGTCTTGGAAATTCCAGGGGCTATCGCGGGGGAGATTCTGTTTATGAATGATGTCTGTACACGGGACAGCAGTTCCCAGAGATGGGGAGAAGACAGGAGGAGAAAGAATCGAGTCCTGATGACACCTTTTAAGGCCCAGGATGCGGCCAGGCCTGAAGCCAGACACTTAGATTTTTACTTTCAAGAGCTATTTTATTCACTTATTCACTTATTTTACCTTGTGCCTGTCTAGTGAGTTGGGTCCCTGTCCCTGGCAACCCACATATCATAGTGAGGATCTCGGAGGAAGACTCCCAGGGAAGGTCATACAGGAGGTTGCCTCGAAGGACAGGGAGGGGTGGCTTGCGCCTCAGCTTGTCACTTCTCTGTCTCAGTTTCCCATTCAGTGGGCAACACGCTCTGTTAACTCAGAGTCCGGACAGGGATCTATTCACATCTTTGTAAAACCTCAGAGGTAGGCTCAATATTTCCTGTCAGGCCGAGAGGGCTAACAAGCGGCGTGGCGCGTTGGACGGAGTAAATCAATGGCGGTGCGCTGGCGAGGCTGCTGGGAAACCGCTGGAGAGAGGGCAACACACAGCGCCCACGTCCCGGCTTTATGTAGCATGTGGGGACTTCAGCATTTTTATAAAATTAAAGACAGAATTGGCCAATGATGCTGTGCCAGGGTGGGGAAGGGGAGGATGAAGGATTAAAGGGGTCCCATCCCCTCAGGGGACCATAGCAGCAGCAGCTGCAGAGGGAACTGGAGTCCAGAATCATCCAGAGCCTGGGAAGCACGTCCGGCCTGGGTGGCAGAGGCCTGAGGGTCCATATGGGGGAGCTCACGTGAGTCATGAGGTCTGAGTCATCAGGATGGGCAGCAGGAAGGGACAGGGCAGGACAGGAGCCCGGGAAACACAGGTGTGGTCTAGACAGTGACAGGATGAGAATGAGGCCGGAGGGGCCACCCGGCGTGTGGTCTGCCCGAGCACAACAGCATCTCAACTTCTTCCCTCTCTCTCTGCTCACTCTGCAGGCTCCCGGGGTGCGGGGCATCTGACTCAGGTCTGCCCAGTGAGGCCCAGCACCCCTCAGCCTCGGTGATCCGCTCAGGGATGGCCACGACTCCCAGGATGGGCCAAAGAGAGCTCCCCCTCCCTAGAACCTTGCTGGAAGGGTTGCTCTGTCCTCTGGGCTCCGAGATGCACAGAACATAAGTCTGGGGCTTCTGGTGGCCACCTGCTAGGATTCAGGGAGAGCCTCGCTGAGAATGACGATAACACAAAGGAAGAAAGAACCAGAAAGACAGACAGAGTCATGATGATATCATTCCAGCCTCTGGATCCAGCCGTGCCTGATGCCAACCAACTACCCCTGGGCTTCTTCATAATATGTATCAATAATCACCCTCCCCATCTCTTTAAAATTAAACCATTCTCACCCTCCCCAACCCAACTAAAAGGTCTAATATGGCCACGAGGAAGGCTCATGAGTTGGCCACTCACTAGTGGGGGCTGGTGGCTAAGGCCTGTCCCTCACTAGCAAGGGCTGGGGCCGATAGGCCCTTTAAGACAGAGTCTAAACTCAGATTGGCTCCCAAGGCCCCGGGGTTTGTTGTCTTCCCAGGATTACTCTCTGTGTTCTGGCTTCGCTGGCCTCCTCTCATCTGCACAAAGGGCTCGTGCCTGCACCGAGACACAAGCTGTTCCCTCTGTCTGCAGCACTTACCTCTCGTTTGTCGGGCCCCTCCTGCATACGACACCAC
This sequence comes from Cynopterus sphinx, assembly GCA_030015415.1. NCBI lineage: Eukaryota > Metazoa > Chordata > Mammalia > Chiroptera > Pteropodidae > Cynopterus > Cynopterus sphinx. Next base: position 122,364,821 of record CM057387.1, read on the forward strand.
CCCCCACCAAGCACGCGCTTGTGCATGTGCACACACGCACACACACACACCCACATGCACACACACACATGCACACACACACATACTCACACGCGCACACACACTCCATACAGGCCAGGTTGGCCAACTCAACCCTTTGGTATTCCCGGCTTAGATGCACTTTCCCCGGAAAGTTTTCTGTGATGCCCTCCATCCCTGCTACTGGATCGCATGTAATTCTGTACTTTCCCTCCTATCCTAGCGCAATCTTGGGCATCTACGAGGCACTGATGAAGTAGGTGTGGACTGAATGAATGGACCGTGAACCACAAAGTCGTAGCTGTCCCACAGCTCTATCATTACGCCACTATTCATAGCTGTCATGTCTCAAAGGGACCTGGGGCACAGTCTCCCTGAGTATCTGTCGCAGACACCGTGAGTTGGCTACCCAATTTCTAGGCTCTCCTTTCCTGCTACAAGAACCCTCGGCCCCAGAGGAAGGGTTGGGGTGGCCATGTGACCCTGTCCTGGTCAGTGAGATGAGAGCAGACGCTACCTCAGGGCTCTCCCGATTAAAAAAAAAAAGTCAAATGTTGCCGTCACCATCTCTTCTGTCTTTCTCCTGCCTTAAATGTGACCGTGGTGCTCGGAGCATCAGCAGCCATCTTGTGACCACCAAGCGACAAATCCCCAACCTCCGGATGGCAACTCCAAAAAGGTGGAAGGAGACCGGGCTCAGATACTGCTCTCGAGATGCTGCGTCAGTTCATCCTACCAGTCTCTGGATCTCTTATTCGGTGGAAACAGAAACAAACCCCACCGTTCACGCTGCTCCCAGTCGGGGGTTCTTCATCTGAAAGCATCCGTAGCAGACGCAGCATCCCCCTCTCGGGGGCAGGTACTGAGGACTGCACCCCGACTTCCAGTTGGCCACCTTGGCTGCTCCAGAGTTCAGGACTCTCTTACTCTGTGGAGATGAAGGATGAATCCCAGCGCTCGTACGCTCCCCTGCTCGGGCCAGGAAGAAACTAATTACCCAGTGATTGTAGTAATTATTCCATCCAATTGATCAGTAATCACTGTAATTTCTAAATATGGTTTTCCATTAATAATTTGCGATGTATTTGTTGTTTATACGCAAATAAAACGGGCTGATAATAAGACTATTGAGATGGAATCCCCGGGGGCCTTGGTGTTTACGCGGGGCACTGGTACATGTTTTAACCGTGATACATGCGTTTTTCTCTCTCTTTCGGAAGAGAAAGCCTTCGCCCATAGGAAGTGCGATTACCACCATTCTGGCCTGAGAGGCCCCTGAACTGTGACTCCGCAGGCTATTCCAGGGGTGGCAAGGCCCGTGCAGGGCTTGATTGTGTATGTCTGCCGCGGGCAGGGGAGGGCATTTGTCGCTCTGGCTTAAGCCCTGGTTTCTGTATCAGATATTACCCCTATCCTCAGACAAGAAGGGGGTACAGCCGACTTTTGTGCAAACGGAGGAGGAATAAAAGGAACTTTAAGCTGTTTGTAGTGTTTCCCATGACAACGTGTGAAACTCAAGGTGGGGCCTTCTGTTCCCCATCTTTAAAAGGGTCACAGGTTTATAAATCCCATCAACATTTCATCCATCTGCTTCCCAAACTTCCATGGTCAGACCATTGCTTTACCCAGAAAAAGGAAGCCCACTGGCAGGGACCGTTGCAGACATTCTGTGAAGGACCCATGGGGGTGGCTCTTCGCTGGCCTCTGGAGTTTGTTTCTAAAGATTTCATCTGTGGGACTCACTCTGTTCCCCAAGAACACTCCTCTTGACTCCCAAAGCCGTCGCCCGAGCACTTTGGTCATCTGCCAGGCCCGGCATGAAGGGTGAAGCAAACAAAATGCTGCATCCAGATGCTCAGAACTCATTCTGGATTTTTCTCAAACAGTCGCTAACTCAGATGGACCCCCGAGGCTGCATCGGGGAAGGTTACTTTTGACAACAAATGCCTCAGGACTGAGCCCACGCATCCTTGTCCTTTTTCTGGGTGACAACTAAAGCCCAGGAGTACAGGGCCACGCAGGCACATGTTATTTAGCCGGTATAAAACCTCCATGAATTCCCGCAGCACAAGACAAACACCGACACCGAGACGCGGGGGGCTGGGCCGACCCTAAATCCCGTGGCAGCTGAGCCAGGATGTGAGCCCCATCTGGTCTGGTCCCAAGTCTTGATTCTTTCCTCTGCACCAGCTCGTCCTCCATAAAACTGGGTGTGGGTGATCAGAACAAAGCCACCCGAACTGTACCTAACCCAGCTTCCCAACCAGGCGACTGATGGTCAAACAAACAAAACCGGGGTCATTGTTCGACAGGCGCATGTTGGCGATGCAGGCGGGCCAGGCTCTAGAGAAACTGGGATAAAACAAAACATGCACCAGGGGAGCTTGTAGTCTCACTGGGGAAAGAGGTGCAGAGGCCGACGACGGAGCCACTGGTGTGGGAGAGGTGGGGCCAAGGCGGGTACCCGGACTCAGAGAGCACGAAGGAGGAGGGGATGCTCCTGGAGAATTGACACCTCATGCTCAGGGAGCAGCAAGGGAGCTCCACAGAACCTTCCAGAAATTGCATCGCAGCTCTCAAGAGAGTGTTGGTGAAGGTGGTGCAGCCACGTGACTTGCAGGAGCAGACGCCTCACCCATGTTTGACAGAAACCCTTTTTCCCCTGTACAAAAATCCTCTAAGATACACCCCCAATGGCCAGCCTCGGAGCATCTGACGATGGGACGAGTTCCTGGCCGGCACGCCCAGCATCGGATGCCGGGACATCACCCCTTCTCTTGGTCTCTTCCCTCTTTTGCAATCTGGGATGGGGGTGGGACAGTCAAAGGAGGCAGCCTGGGATGGGAAGTGTGTGGCTGCCACACGCATTCCCACGTGGCTCCCAAAAGTCGGGGGATCTGGAAGCCAGCTTCGCATCCGCTATTCGAGGACTTGAGACCGAGCCCAGGTTCAGCCTCTTCCTTCCCCCCGTGCAGCTCTGGGTGAGATATTTAACTGCTGGGGGTGTCGTGACCATCCATCCAGGCTGCCATCTATTCAGAACACGGTCACTGAGTATGTGCCCTGTATACGCCTTGGGCTAAATGCTGGACACACTCGGTGTCCTCTGGGGGCACAGGCCCTAGAGACAGGGAGCTAAACAGACAGTGATCGCCGGGGCCTGGTAGTAGGAGGTGGGACCGGTGAGCCATTTCTGAGGGGTCAAGGACATGCAGGATGAGGTCCACAGGGCGGATGGACACCGTTTGATCAGGAGAAGAGCGGACATGACAGCTTTGGGATTAAGCGACAGGCTTCAGAGACAGAGGATGCTCTTGGGAAGCTGATATAAGAGAGACGCCCAGAAAGCATCCTCCCTGTCTCGGATGAGACGTGGCTCTGTCTTCACGTGAGAGCCATCTTGAGACCAGGAAGGGAGAGAGCTAGTGACAAAGCCAGCTATGAGGCTGGCGGAGTGGAAAGACAGGGGAAGCCAGATGCCCGAACACACTGCAGAACCTCTAAGTGAACCTACTGGGGCCCCCCGACTTGAGGACTTCTTGATAGAGGGGGAAAGACATTTTTCTTCTCGTGTGAGCTACTTGAGTCAGAGCTTTCTATTACGTGCAAGGACACTGGAACGAACGCTCGGGGACACAGGACATGGGGCCCCAGAGGGAGGGTTCTTTTTCATCGCTCCTCGGGTTCCCATCCTGCTCGGGGCCTGAATGCTCACCTTCTCTTTGGATTCTGGGAAATTCCAGGGTCTTCCCAAGAAATGCCCCGTTGTTGCTTAAGCCACACAGAGGCAGTTTCTCTTACTTAAAACCCCGAGTCCGGCAGAGGCATCTTTTATCCCCTTTCTCTCTCGTAGACCGGCCTCTGTGATTTCACATCCTCGCAACGCTCCGACCCACATTTCTGGGCCGATGGCCCTGAAATCGGTGTCTCCACTACAGTTCTGTTCCGATGGCCTCATGGAACTTTCTGCCTGAATGTTCCACCGGCACCTCCACCGCCAGGGGTCATAGGTGAAGCTCCCCACCAGTGTCATCTGGCTGCGATGAGAGGACTAGGGATTGAAGGATGGAGACGGGCGGGAGCAAGAGTGTTGAATCTGAGCACTCCAGGAGAAAATCATTATTTGGAAAAACAAACAGGCTAGTTTGCTTTAGTGGCAGCCAATTGTTTGAACAAACTAAACTGCAGACGGGGAGATGGTCAATAGTTCCTGATGGAAGAGGCAGCACGAGACGGTGACAAACAAGCACTTGTTTTCAAGGGCCTTTGTACGACAGGAGGGATCCGCCACTTGGAGCGACCATCACTCCCTCCATGTTCCCGCCTGCGAAATGAGATTCAACCGGGTGACCGTATTAGTTTTCTAGGACTGTCGTCGCAAAGCAGCAGACTGGGTGGCTTAGCCCGTGAAATTTATTTTCTCACAGTTCTGGAGGCTGGAAGTGTAAGAGCGAGGTGTCAGCAGAGCTGGTGTCCCGTGAGGCCTCTCTCCTCGGCTCGCAGAGGGTCAGCTCTTCCCTGTGTCCTCATTTGGTCTTCCCTCTGTGTGTCCGTGTCCTCATCTCATGTTCGTAAAAGGACACCAGTCATATTGGAGCAGGACCCACTCTAATGACCTTATTTTAACCTCAATTGCTTCTTTAAAAGCCCTGTCTTCCAATAAATTCTGAGGTACGAGGGCCTAGAAATTTAATGTATGGATTTCCTGGGGGGAGGACACAACCAAGCCCACAACGACGACTTCTGAGGATCTTTTCAAGCTCATGAGTCCATCGCCACCCAGTGCTTTTCCTTTCAGACTCTACTGATTTGGCCAGGGGAGCTTCCATTTGACCGGCATCGAGTTTCAGAGTCAGGGCCACGTTGCCTTGCTTTTATTCCCCACCTGCTCATCTGAATCCTTACTGTCCACCACGGAATGGACCACCGTCCTGTTGCATCCGAAGTCTCCATCCTTGGTTTCATGATGGCGCCAAAGCCCTCACTCATCCGGTGCCCATCTTGCCTCTTGTCTCTTCCCTCTGTCCGTCTTGAGCATGTCCCTCCCCTGCATGGGACCTCCAGGGGCTCCTCACTGTCGCCCGAGGCCCACCCCAGTCTGAACCCCACTGCTACTCCATTCAGGCCAAACTGTCGTGGTTCCCTGGACCAAACCTGCACCTTCTTACCTCCGTCCTTTGCTCAAGCTTAGATCCCTCCCTCACCGGGACCCTAATCTTCCTTCTAAACGTTTATCCTCCACGATCCAGTTCAAAGACCACAGAGCCCACTTAGCCTGGCATTGCCAGCTTATCACAGGTGAGAGTGTGAAACCCAACCTGATGTTCTGTACAGTTCATCCTGCATGTTCCGGCTTAATTCAGGCAGCCGTGCGTGCAGCCCAGGGCCTGGGTGGGCAGCTGTGAGGACAAACTCAGCTGTGGCACTGATGGGGGCCAGTGGAACACACCCCATTCGCCATGGCTGCTTCCAGGCTGCCAGGCAGACACGGGCTCTCGGGATCCCCAGACGATGTGGCACTTGGCAATGACAGGTGGTTTCAAGGACAGAGGCAATGACTGAGCTAAGTAACTCTCGAAAGCTCTCAAAGGAGGAAACGGTTAGGTGTAGTGGGCTAAAAGGATCAGCCAGCGTTACCCCAACGGCATTTCCTGGCTCAGCAGCATCAGCATCCCCTATGAGCTTGTCGGGATGCAAATGCACGGGCCCCATCACCTCCTATCGGATCTGAATCTCTGGGGACGGGAGCCCAGGAAACTGTTCTTGCACGTTTTCCAGGTGATTTCCTGGGGCATATTCAAAGTGAAGAATCACTGGATTAGGTAATGAGGCCCTAGCAGAGGTGGAGAGGAGGAGGCTGGACCACAGGAGGAGGCTCGGGAGTCCATGGGAAGGAGTCTGGGTCATCTTACATGTTGTAGGAAGTTATTGGAGAGTTTTTCAGTCAGCGTTCTTCAGAGAAACAGAGCGAATAGAAGATATTTAGTGATTCGTTTTAAGGAATTGGTTCACACGATTGTGGGCAAGTCTGAAATTTGAAGGGCGGGCTGGAAACGCAGGAAAAATTTCTATGTCACAGTCTTCCTTGGGAAAATAACAGTTTTTGTTCTTAAGGCCTTCAACTGATTGGATAAGGCCCACCCCCCTATTGAGGGTAATCTCCTTTACTTACAGCCCACTGCTTGCAGCAACAAAATACCTTCACAGCCACATGCAGACTAGCGTTTTGCTGAACGACTGGGTGCCAGAGTGTAGCCCAGATGACACATAAATTCCACCATCAGAGGGGCTTAGTTTCAGCTCTTCATGAGGCCCAGGGATGTGGCTTTTTCTGGGTTCCGTCAGGCCCCCTTACAGTGAACTCTCAATGATCGGAGGTAAGCGTATCAAAGTACCTTATGCGATGACATCGCTAGGTGCTTGCAAGGTTCTTGTCTTTGGCTAGAGGCCTACGCCCTGAGGGCAGAAGACATGTCTACTTTTCTTGGGCCTCCTTGGTACTGGAGAGCCTCCATCCCCTCCTCCACCCTTCTCAAAGCTCCAGGAGGCTGGCCTGTATGGAACGTGTCAGTGGCCCACCCTGACCTCTGGCCTCCAGCTGCGTTTGGCCATCGGGAGACCCCAGGAGGAGCCTGGAGGGCGAGAAGAGAGGGGCTCCCTCACTGTTGTCTGGAGTTAGAGACATGCCTTGAACTCAAAGCTGCAGCTCCTCCGGACTGACCCCCCACTTCATACAGGCACAGTCCCCACTTTACTGCTCCCTGCCCCTTGCCCAGTGAGACCTAAAGGCGTTATGTCTCCCTGCTCTGGCATCCCAAAGTGCTGCACTGTCTGTCCCTTGCTGCACTCATGCTGAAGCCTTGCAAGCTGCCCTTTCATTGAATTTGCCATGAACTGAATGCCTGTGTTCTCCCCAGATCCGCCAGTTGAAGCCCTGACCCTCAAGGCGATGATACTAGGAGGTGGGGCCTTTGGAAGCTGATGAGAGCATGAGGGTGGAGCCCTCATACGTGGAATCAGTGCCCTTCACGAGAAGAGACACAGAGAGAGGATCCCTTTCTCTTCCATGTGAGGACACTGCACACCAGGAAGGACCTGTCACCGGACGCTGAATCTCCTGGCACTCAGATCATGGGACTTTCCAGCCTTCAGAGCTGGGAGGAATAAACATCTGCCGTGTCAGCCACTGGTCTATGACAGTTTCTCACAGCAGCTTGAACTAAGATGGAACTCTCCAAATCCCCCGGTCTGAGTGGGCATCTGTTTGGGCCACCTGACCCATATACCCTGGCATCACACATAGGACTGGCCCCCTCATGACTGAACAATGTCTACTGACTAAATAAAAAGAGGTGGAAAGGCTTAGAATCTTCCAGTAGGTTTAGGAGCAACAAAACCCCAGCGTTTTCAGCAAAGGGGTCAAGTTTTAACTCCAAAACATATTGCTTAAAAACTTCACCAAGCTGTACGAGGGTGGAGGTTCTGGGGGTGGGGAAGAGAGATGAGCAACCCTGGGTAAGGAAGGAGTTAAGTTTCTGATGCGGGAAGGGCCAGCATAGCCCACTCTGCAAATTTCTGCCAAAATATTTTAAATGAAACAGCTGTGTGTGAGCAAAACTGCTGAGAACTGTTCCAGCTCCAAGCATGAATCTGAATCACTCATGTTCCGTATTTGATGGGCTGTGTAATTGCTCTAAACCCTATTATCTTCCCTAGCAGTTGTTGAAGTGTCATTAGGACACCTCAAATGAAAGGCTAAATTCTCCTATATACACAGTTTTAATAATTACAGCCGTTTTTTTTTTTTTTCCTGTTTCAAAATGCAAAGCTCCTCTCAGAAGGGGTGGTGCCGGCATGCGGGATTGCGTCAGAGACTTCTGAAGCCAGCCTGGGATGCTGACATGTTTTTATAATTTTCTCTGGATTTTTCTCACCAATTAATCTTTTATGGTTTTGTATTTTCTACCCGATGCGGGAGATAAGAGTGCCAGGCATGCCAACTAATGGGATTAGCAACCATTTGCAAACATGACTGAGCACCTACTATGTGCCTGTCTCTGCTTTAGGCCCCGAGGACATTAAGGATGGGCCAACCTAAGAAGGAGGCCCTTAGTCGTCTCTGTGCCACATCACACTGTAGTTTATTTTGTGCCTCATTCTGCTCGAGAGGGAGGGGCTTCTAAAGGCAGAGTTGTGTCTTGGTCATTTTTGTATTCAGAGTAGGCAGCCCAGCTCGATGAGCGTTTGTTGAATGACCGAGTGACTGTTTACGAAGTGCACGGAATGGGTCAGGGACTTCTCTGGTGCAGGGATGTGGCCATGAACAGGATGGATGCAGTCCTTAGAGCACACAGTAGGGGCACAGAGGCAAGGCATACCCTGAACGAGTACATGATCCGCACGATGAATGTCACCAAAGAGAACGAACTGGATATTCAGTCAAAGTTAGAGCACAGGGAATCAGCCCTCCTCATTCAGAGCATTGAGAGAAGTGTTCTGAAGGTGCAGAAGCAGCATCCACTGGGAGGCAGGTCAGCATGGTCTGCAGGTCCAGCCTGGCCATTGGATAGCTGTTGGGGCTTGGGCAGGTCACCTCTCTAAGTCTCAGTTTCTCATCTAGAAAACAGGAATACTACTACCTCACTCCCGAGGCACCGGTGACAGGCAGAAACCTCAGTTTTCTATTGACCTCTACCCTCTGGCGTTACACAAGACCAGTGACTTACTTCTAACTAATAGAATATGGTCAGGGTGATGGGATGTCACATCCAGGTTATAATCCATCCATCCATCCATCCATCCATCCATCCATCCATCCATCCATCCATCCACATACCTACCTATCCAATCTACCCATGTAAGTATCTATCTAGCTATCTCTGACTGTATAGATAAATATGTATATCTGTTTCCACACACACACACGCACACACACGCATCTGCCTATCCATCTATGACTCTGTCTTGCTGTGCGCCTAGACAGAGCCTCCTTGCCGGCTTCATGAAGTCAGCAGCCACACTGAAGAGGCCCATGAAGCAGGGAACTGCAGAAAGCCTCTAGGACCTGAGGGCCACCTCGAGCCAAAAGCCAGCCAAGGGCCAGGCCCTTACTCACACAGCCACGGGAAATGAGCAGACGACAGCCTGGGGGAGCTCAGAAGCAGGTTCTCCCGGGGTGAGACCTGCACGTGAGAACGCAGCCCGGCCGCCACTTTGTGGCCTGGTGACACCCTGGGTAGAGCACCCAACTCAGCCGTGCCTGGATTCCTGACCCCCAGGAACTCTGAGACATTAAATGGTGCTGCTTAAGCCCGTTACGCTTGTGGTAATTAGCTCTGCAGCAATAGGCAACTAACAGGTGGCGGCACGTCGTAGGCGCTTCGACAGTTGGAGGTGAAGGAAAGCAGAGGAGGAGGGCAGATTATCACTCTCTGACCTCCTCTTGCCCCCGCTGATGGACGTGGGCATCCTGAGAGGCCCCAGGACTCTGGCGACGTCAGCTTTGCTAAGCCGCCTGTGTTTGGAAGGAGACACACCACACAAGGGAACTTCTAGAAGGGCAGGTACCGTGCGCACTCTGGGTGACACACCTCGGCACTGGCAGCGGAGAAGAGGCGCCAGAGAAACAATGAGACCCTTGTTATCTGCCCAGAAACTGGGGACAACCAGACCGACAATAACAGACATGGCCCGAGGTGGTGACGGACGTGGAGCCTCCACCAGACGACGATGCGGTGGCCCTGGGCGGCAGAGCACAGGGGCCGCCAGGTTCGCGGGCACGGAAAGGGAGCGGGGACCTGGTGTGTGTCCACACTCAGCTGATCTGACTTCAGCACCTCTTTTGAAAGGGCTCGGATTCCTCCGATGTTCGGGAGATGACTCACTCTGCCCCTCCCATGAAACTCTACCGTGCCCCAATCTGCCACGATTCACGCGGAACTCTCTGAGCCTCTAGCTCCCTGGCACAATGGAGGAAACGAGACCCACCTGAGAAGGGGGTTGGAGGCTCATTAACATAATTATCCAGAATAGGCCCCAACAGGTTCCACCGAGCCGGGGCTGGCCAAGGGCTTAAATACAGCCTTTTGTGTAACTCCTTGGACACCCTGGGAGGCGGGGGCTCTGGGTAACCCATGCTCACAGGTGAGGTACCTGAGGCTTAGAAAGGTCAGATAACTACAGTGTCGGCATGTGAAGTGCTCGGGTAACGCCCAGCACCCAGAGGGGCAAATTCCTGGCTCTGCTTCCACTGACCCCATTACATGCGATCGTGGCGTTACCTTCATCACTTTACCATCTTCCCACAACCTACTTAGACCCCTATTCTGTGAACTTGTCACTGCACAGGGAGTAACAGGTCACACCTCCATCAGCTCCTGCCCCATTGGTTAAGAGTGTAAGCAGGATCCCAAACGCTCAGGCTCTACTCAGAAAAGGCCCACGGGCAGGTGTGAGGCCCACTCAGCCGTTCCCATCTCACCCCTAATGTCTCTGTCACTGCCCGCTGGGCTGGACCCCTGCTTGGGGGGCATTTCAGGTGTAAGAGGCTCCAGGAGCCCCAGGAACCCTCAGGGCACCCCATGGGCCCAGGGGCAGGAGTGCTAGCAATGGGGCATGCAGTCCCCACCCCTTGGGGCCCCTTGGGTGCCTCACAACCCGGTGGCTTTGTTCCAAGAAGTCCAGGTGGGGACGACAAGGCTTCCGAGGTCCCGGAATGTCAATTCTGCCACATTCCATTGGCCATTAAAGTCATCAAGGCTAACCCGATTTTAAGGGGAGGGGAAGTTAAATTCCACCTCTCAATGGGAGGAGCAGCAAAGAACACGCAGTCCTCTTTCACCCACCACACCCATTTGGCAGACGGGGAGACAGAGGTTTCACAGCCATTTAACACTTTCCCACGGTGGACAGCTAGCTGGTGGGTAGCCGAGACCCAGATCCGAACCCAGCTCTGGACACAACCTCTTTCTACGCTACCGACAAGGTCATGATACGACTAAGGGCTCGTTGGTTTGGCTCCCAGGAGGTGTCTTCAGAAACAGGCACAGAAAGACCATCAAGGTAAGACCCCGTCTGAATTTCTTAAGACCACTGAGTTTTCACCAGGCATTGAGTCGCTCGGTCAAAGGTTTCCGATTCTCAGATGCAGCCTGATTTCTGAGATAAAAATAGAAACGACCGATGTCTTAGGATCGATGGAATTGAGAAAAACAGCTTGCCTTCCCACACGAAAAGGATGCTGCGAAGGACAGAACTGAAGGTTAAGACTTTCTAAACACACCGAAGCCAGGCTTGAATGATGAATGCGATCTGGACCACAAATACTCTCTGGATTTGTCCACGTCTTCCCTCTCTCTGTCAAGCATTCATGTCCTCCCACGCCTCCCCGGAAGACCAGATGGGTGCCCTGAGCACAGGAGTGCCGTGTCCAGCTGCTCGGGCTGTGCACCGCACCAGGAGATCAGCTGAGGGGTGAAAGGCCTACACACGCAGCCTGTGCTCCCGACCCTACACCTCGTACCCCGGAGTGGGGCTGAGTCCGTCTGGAGTCGGGGGGCCGTTTCCTGATTTGGGTTAGTCATGGAGACCTAACCCGCCAGAGGAGACTAATATCGGGGCCAACTCCAAACCGAGACTAACCCATTATCCTGGAGAGAGGCTGAGCAATTCAAGGGAAAGGGGAAGAAAGAGAAAGTGATAGTTCTTGATCTCCCTTCTCACGTCTCAAGCAGTTCTGCTCTGCCCCCAGATTTGTATCCTCTGCTGGTTGTTGGGGCCCAGAGAGGGCAACTCATGATCTGTCCCTGGGGTATTTACACGCCCTTTAAAGGTCTCGCCCCTCTTGGGGTCGCATTCTGATTCTTCCATCTCCTTGCTGCATGACCTTGGGCCACGTCTGTGACATCTCAGGACCTGTCCCCTCCCCTGTGCAACAGGGGGTCGGCACGTCAGGCATTTCGTGAAATCTAAGACGCTGTCGTGGACGACGTGCACCATTATTTCAGATGTCGCCAAGAAACTAAAGCTGCCCGTTAAATTGACATGTTTTCGATTCTAAGACGCAGCCTGATTCCTGAGATAAAAATAGGAACAAAGTATGGCTCGGAATCGATGGCATTTCGTGAAACAGCTTGCCTTCCCCCTACACAGAAAAGGAGGCCGCGAGGGGCCGGACTAAATGGGGTGCAAAAAAACAGGCTTTGAAAACCCCAAAGTGCTAAAAATATTAATTCTTCTAAGACAGATGAACGTCCAAATGACTTCATCTCGAAGACTAACGCACCGCTCCCTCCTCCCCCAGCCCCGTGTCATGGTTTGAATGTTCTCACTGAGCATTTCAGAGAGCTGCGCGTACAGCCTCCGAGTCCCTTTCCCTACGTTTACAACATTCCCACCCTCTTATGATTTATTTGTGGAGCATCAACTTGCAAGTTTTCCCTTGAACGGGATTCAAGATTTGGGGCTTGATTTATAGTTAGAATTGACTAACATTTGGAAACAATGAACTGTGTTGTCTAAACACATAAATACCACGAGAGAAAGCTGAAGTGCTAATTACCGTAAGAGGGAGGGGGTGGGGGAGGAAAAGCATCACGACATCCCGTTCTTAGAACTGCGCTGGGGGCTGGGGGCGGGGAGGGCTCCACAGGGCCACAGTCCCTGTGCTGTTTGGAGGGAGGAAATGGCTGAGAGGTTTGGATCATGGTTTTCCCCCGCCTGGAAAGGAAAAAAAGAAAAAACGTTGGGAGGCCTCCGAGTTGCGGTTGATTCATAATTCTTCCAGTCGGAGAAGATGTCAGCTCTCAGGGGCCTTGGGCATCCTGTGTCCTCAGCGGGACACTCTGGCCTTGGCCACTCCGCCAGGCCCCAGGACACAAGCTCTGATTTCTTGGCCCTGCTGGGCCGGCAGATCGGGGTCGGAAATGACACATCCAACTCCACAAGGCCATTTGCTCCCGGCTCAGAGTGCTGGAAGCAGCCCCTCCAAGCTGCATCCCAGGGTCCTGATGGAGGCAGCCTGGCGTCCCCGAACAAGCCACACCTTGGAAGCACACAGATCTGAGTTTAGAACCTGCCTCCATCCTTTGCCAGCGGTTTTACCAGACTCTTCCGTACCTCAGTTTCCCTATTTGTAAGGCTAAATGAGCTTACAAAGGAGCAGTGTCCATCCAAGCATCTGGAAAGGATGGATGCTCATTAGCTGGTTCCTATTCGGAAGCCCCGATGGACCCCTCTGACTCATGCTCTGACGATATTTGCGCTGTGTTGGGGATACTGCGGTGAGGACGACAGAGCTGGTCCTTGCTCCCACAGAGTCCAGGGCTGGGAGCAGATAATGAGCCAATCAACAAACAAAATACATTTAATCGGTGACAAAGGCTACAGAGAAGGTAAAGTGGAGAGAGGCCCGACGTGGGGTGCTGTGGTGCTATCTTAGGAAGGGCCATGGGGAAAGGCCAGGCTGGCTGAGGAAACTCAGGCCCCCGGCCCATGATTCTCCAGCCCAGTGGTTCTCAATCGAAGGTGATTCTGACCCCCAGGGGACATTTGGCAATGCCTAGCGACATTATTATTACATCGTCATCATCATCATCATCATCACCATCAACATTATCGGCTGTGGGCAGTTACTGGCATCTCGTGGGTAGAGAGGCCAGGGATGCTGCTGAATATCCTACAGCGCACAGGACAGCGACCAACCCCCACCCCACGTTAAAACCCAAACGTCAACAGAGCTGAGGCTGAGCAACCCGGAGCTAACTAGTACCCCGTGTTAACTTTTTCATGACACTTAACAGCGCTGACGACTGCAGAGTCCTTCTGAAGAAGAGACCTAGCTAACCAATAGACCCACCACCATCATGGCCTGTCACAGGCGACGGCACAGAGAGAGAGAGAGAGCCACCCAGTCACCGTCCTCTCCCACGGTGTGGAGGCATGCAGCAGGGCCCGGCTCTGCAGAGCACTGCGGAGGCTGCCTTCGCGTCCTACCCCTCCTGGCCTAGGTTATCCCACTAAAGCTTATTTTGCTAACTACAGATTAAAAAAAAAAAAAAAAAAAGAGAATCAAACACAATGAGAACCTGGGGCTGGCTATAGCCAGCTTTAGGGAAAATGGATTCGGGAATCCTTCGAGATCCGTGCACCTGGAATCCAGTAACGGACAGTGTCGTGGTCCAAAACTTACACATGGTTAAAGGAAAAGGAGCAGGGGGTCATGCTGCCTCCAACGGGCACTCTGCCTGGCAGGAAGTGACAGCTGGCCGGCTGATGGTCACATGGGGGGAGAAGGAAGAATTCTGAAAGCACAGGGCTCTGGGGCCATTTGGACCCGCTGGGGACCTCTCTATTACACAGCCCAGAACTGAGAACCGAAGCCTGGGCTGCACTGTTCCTGCCTCCCCACCATACCCCTCCCCTTATTCCGTGGCACCAGAACTCTGGTTTTAGTTCGGAGATAACGTGCTCAGCCCTAGAGTCGTCTGCCAGTGATCGGCCTAGAAATGGGCGCGTGAGCCTGGTCAATAAGATGTTAGGGCAAGTCAGCTGGGGCGCTGCTGGGAGAGTTTCCTCCCTGATAAAGCAGAGAGCCACACGACCAGTAAGCCCTTATTTAAACCACAACTCCTTCCCTCTTGTTTGAGAAATGGGCTCGTGAGGAAGGATGGGATGCTTGGCACTGTGGCAGCCATTCTGTGCCCACGAGGGGAGGTCTCCCCCACCACGCTGAGGTGGAGGGAAGAAAACACAGAATCTGAATCTCCCGTGACATTGCTGAGCCCCAAACCAGTTCTGCAAACTGAAGACTTTGTTATGCAAGAAATAAAATGCATTTACTGTTTAAGCCTCTATTAGCCGGTTTTCCATTACTGCTGGTCCAAAGCATCCCAAATAATATGGTTTTTTATTTTTTTGGCAATAATACCTCTTAGAAACCTCTTCAATCTGAAATGATGTCCTCTACCCCTGAGGGTTTCATAAAGTACAAAATCACTCCATTTAATCACACCAGAGTCCTAGGGTCTAGGACACATACCACCTCCGCGTTCACACAGTGACTTGGTGCTCATCATTTCCAATCAAAAAACCCACAGAGTCTCAATATTGGAAAATGGCACTTGGAGCCCATTTCCTCCAAAATATTCCCTGTTGTCCCTTGTCTCTGCCCCAAACCTAGTTAGGCTGGGTCTAGCTGTCTGCTGAGTACAGGATAAAAGACTGGGTGCTCGTCACCAGCCCCTCCTCTTTCCTTCCTTTGGGGGGGCTGAGCCGCCTACAGAAGGTTTACACTCCGCTCTGCTCTTCCACAGACTTGGGGGCTGAAGGGCAGAATGTGCCCTTGGGGGAGTGGGGCCCGCTCCAGGCCAGGGCTACCTGTGTCTGGCTGGGGAAATAGGTCTCATCTGGGGTCCCATTTGCCTGCTGACATAGGACACATTCTCCACTATTAGCTTTATCAGAGATGAAGATGATGTTTTGGTCCAGCGTCCTGTGACAACGGTCAGTTCAGAGAACAGACTCTATACTGGCTATTTTACACCCGAGGTTATTTGTTACAGGATAGTCAGTGAGTAAGGGAACCGTAGGGAGAGCTGAAGAAACAGCTTTTAGGAACAAAACGTCATGGGCCACCAAGGCCTCTTCCATGGCCCAGGTGCTGGCAGCCCCAGGCCCTATCCTTGGACAGTCAGGAAGCTGCTTCTCCTGAAGCCCCACTGTGCCTTCCAGGGCCAGCACCAGCAGAAGGGCCCTGCTGTGCCCCACCTCTCAGGGTCCACACTGCACAGAGACCTCTGCTGAAGTGACTGTAGAGAAAGCAAGTGCCTCAGGAACATGCTCGCTAGCAGGAGTGTCAACGCAGCAGGAGTGAGCCTCTGCCTCACGCCGACCTTCCAAACCCCACATGAATTCATCTTCTAGGCCAGACCCGAATCACAAGCAGAACTCTAGCCGCAAGGGAGTCCCGACACCGAGCCCCGGCTTTCCTGCCTCTGCAGGGGACGCAGGCCCATGAGGACGAGGGCGATACAGTAGACGAGCCTGTGTCCTCCAGAGCCATCCGCACAGTGGCTGCGGATACAAACGCTAAATCGGACTACCTGGGTTCAAACCCAGTTCTGCCACGTGTCGGCTCAGGGGCCTGGAGCATGCCATGTGACTCAGCATGCCTCAGTTTCTTCATTCACCAAATGGAGATCATGACAGGACCCACATACCTTACATGGCTGTGATGAAGACGACATATTCCCTCTGTTCGAACGCTTCCTGCTGCTACCAGGAAACTGGAAGCAGAATCGATTCAAACAGAGAGGAAGACCTGGACGTGTGAAACACAGAACTGTAGCTGGCACCTTATTAAGTACCATCGAAGTGTTTGCTTTTATGCCTTCAAAACTCAGTCCCTCTCGGGCTACTCCCCGATAGTACTTTAAGATTAGACAGGGATGGTAGTGGTTAGGATGGGGGTGTGTGTGTGAGGTTTCGTACAGACCAACAAGTAAATAGGTTCAGATTCCTTAATGATAGCACCGTCAAGAGGGCCCTGTGTGTTTCTGAATGGGCGCTGAGGACAATGAATAATATGAAAGGTGGTGCCTGGCTCCCAGGGTTTCTCCTGCCAATCAGACTCCGACGGCCACCCAGCCGGGAAGGCCCGAAAGAGAAGGTGTCCACATGGGGCGACCCCTCAAGCATAATTCAGTGTCCTGTCAGGAAGCTGGCCTGACAGCTGATGAAAACGAGATATAATTAAACGTCAGCGAAAATGAACATGGCAGGGCATCGGCGGATACGCTAACTGGTCGCCAAGATCCCCTCCCACGGGGTGCCAGTCATGCCTAGCTGCCCCTCTGCGGTGATGTGACCGAAAGGAATTGGCATCGGATGCTGAGGCAAAAGGAGCAGAGGCGTCGGAGCACGTGCGAGGATTGTGGTCACGCCACGAGGGGCCACATCATGGCCCATGTGGCGTTCCTCCCGCTGTCCGAGGCCTGTCGGAGGAGTGGCCTTGGCAGAAGGACCATCAGAGGCCATGCCCTCACGCCTGTGTTCTGGTCCGGCTTCCAGAACTGAAATCCTGAGATGAGAGATAATTCGTCGGTTCCTCCCAAGAATGATTCTTCCAGAAACGACAGCTACCATTCTCCGAGGCCTTACTACGCACCGCGGCTGTGCTGAGGTGGTTAACGGCCTTCCCTTGCTGGTGGCAAATACGGCTCATTGTATCCCAGTCTCCGTTCCCCTCCGTGTGCAGTTGCAGAACGTTCCCTCTACCCCCTGCCCCGGAACCCCCAACTCACACCCATCCAGCTGGGTGCCTAGGAGCTCAGAGGCTCCGCTTATTCCAGCTGCCTTTGCAGCTCAGTTTGGTCACGTGGCACCTTATGGTCAATGGGAGGTGGCCAGTAGAGGTTCATAATCTCGCAGACCTCATCTCTTTAAAGAATCTGCCTCCACTTCTCCTTCCCCCACCTTGCGGGCTGCAAAGAGGATGGAGAGTCACTTTCGGCCAAGGGGCAAGGCCCCAACGTGTAACAGAGCGATGAGACAGCAGGAGCCTGGGCCTCCGGACAGCCTCGCAGGGCAGAGCTACCCTGGGCCACCCTCCTCTCCACTTCTGCCAGAATGAAAAACGTACCCAGAGCTTGCTTACTGCCTCTCGGGGTTTTTGTTACAGCACCCTGGCCCGTACCCTGACACATACATCTTCGACGTTCACAGTGTCCTTGCAGGATAGGTCCGATTTTCTCCCCATTTGATCGAGGAGGACTCCAAGCTTCAGCGAGGTTAAATGGCTTGCCCTCGGTCACAGCAGCACCCAATGACAGAGCTGGGACCTGGTTCCAGATCTGGCTGTGACCCAAGCATCCACCCTCGTCTACTGCTCAGAGCTCAGGTCTCCCTCGGCAGACTCTGTGCTGATGGCTCTTTCTCTAAGTCTGTGCGTTTCGAGAAGTTGGGACAAATAACCAGTTGTGATCCCCACCAAGAGGAAGGAAGGAAAGAGGTCTCCTCTTCCTCTGAAAAGCTGAGCGCAGGGGACTGGGAGGGTCAGGGCATGACAAACAGGGGCAGTGAGCTGACATCTGTTATTTTTGCCTCCGTCACCCCCTTCTGGGAACAGCACCCAGACTCTGTGTGGGGGACCTCCCCTCTATTCTCAGTTTATGTGGTTCAGGCTGGCTGACCCCCCTGGGCCCGAGTCAGGCCAACAGACCCTCTGTCCTTGGCATTGGAGTTTAGTGAGGAGACACAAACTCTTTGAGGGTCACAGCAGTAGACCCTGACAAGGCTGCCCTGGGGTCCCTGTCATGCGGAATTCTGGGCCGCCCTGAGTCTTGACCCTTCCCAGACTTGCTCACAGCTCAGCCTTTGATTCGGGGAGCAGCGACACACCCTCCTAATGGACTCCTCCTCTGCTTACCTTTTTCCTAGGCTGCTCCCTCTTCCTTGCAAAGACCCTGCCTGATCATTAGAGCTGCTCCAAGCCGAGGACAGAAGGGAATGGCACAGACCATGTCCAGAGGTGATGTCGAAGATTCCACCCCAACCGTCTGTCAGCCCTGCAGCTGTGAGACCAGCATCAGTAGGTCTGGAGCAGGCAGGCCCAGACACAGGACAGGGGAGCAGGCAAGAGGCTGGAGAGAGGATAAAGAACCAGGACGAGCAGGGGTGGCGGGTGGTTACCTTGCTGGGTTCTGGGGTACAGGTGGGTTCAGATAAAATGTTCCATGTTAACT
The DNA here is from genome assembly GCA_030015415.1 of Cynopterus sphinx. Lineage (NCBI taxonomy): Eukaryota > Metazoa > Chordata > Mammalia > Chiroptera > Pteropodidae > Cynopterus > Cynopterus sphinx. The sequence goes on from CM057387.1 coordinate 122,383,579, forward strand.
GGGGAACAGGCTCTGCCTTGGGGCTCCGTACATCCTGGTACATGGATGAGGCTACAGAAGGCAGGGAGGCCACCAAACTCTCCCTGCTGGCCATGCCCAATGGACCTAGAGCAGGGAGCAGTGAAGTGAGGCCTGGCACCCCCTCTCCAGGCCCAGTGAGAACAGCGCACGGGAGGTGCAGTCACAAAGCACTGGAGCAAGTCTCCCCCCCGACAGAGCTGGATTTACGGGGCCCACTTGTGGCCCTGCCTCATTTTGGATGCAGACCTAGCTGGGGCTCCATTCGCTGAGGACAGCCCGAGTCACGGGGACCTGGGGCTGAGCCTGTGCGGCAGCGGGAGGCCATGCTGACCTGGGGCCCTCCCAGCTCTGCCGGCCTTGCGCCACCGGGGACCAGAATAACAGCTTCAACATCTGGCTCCCTGGCCCTGCTTGCAGGGGCCTATGATGCATGGACTTTCTGATCCTGGGTATCAGGGCCACTGAGCACATGGGGACTAGAGGGACAGTCAGGTCTGACACTGCCAGAGGGTGGGATGGCTCATCAGTCATGGTGACAGCAAGGAAGAATCAGTGGGTCTGAATCCTCCCCCAGCTCAGTGACCGGGGACAACCTGCTACCCTTCTCTGAGCCTCAGTTTCTGCCTCTATAAAATGGGGACAAAATTCTGCTCTTCAGCACGCTGTGTGGATGAAGGGAGGTCTTCAGCGCAGTGTCTGCTGCATAATCATCCCCCAAGACATGGTTAACTATGACACAGCGGTGGGCGACACAAAACGTCTCACTTTCACACACATAATCGAAGTTTGTCTCCTTGACCACACTGGGAGGAGGGCAGGCCAAGGTTCCCACGTTAAGGATGAGGGAACCAGGCCTCGAGAGGTCAGGTGGCTTTCCTGAGTCTCCAAGTGGGCTGAGGACAGCGTCACCGGTGCTCATGCCTGGTTTACTTGTCATTTCTCTGCCAACGAGAGCCCTGCCCTCCAGAGAGGATAACGATGAGGATACCAGACACCATTACTGGTGCACCATCGCTGGGTGCCAGGCCCCTCGTCCTCTTCATGCTCTCATTTACCCCTGAAAGGGACGCCAACTGGAAAAACAGGATCAGTGTCTATGAAGAAGTCTCCACTCCCGGGGTCGAACTGTGCATGCCAATGGCGGTGCGGGGAGCAGGCTTCTCGGCCTCGGCGCCGTTGACATTTGGGGCCAGACACTCCGTGGAACTGTCATGAGGGAGGATTCCACGACATAATCCTTAGTTCGGTTCCTAAGTCAACACTCGACAGATGCTCTCGTTATTTATTTGTTAAATACTAAGATGCCCACGAGGTGCCAGAGACCCTCTCAGGTGCTCAACGGGCACTGATTCAATTACTCTTCCTTGCGCATCAGGAAGGAGGGACTGTTATGAGGAAACCGAGGCACAGAGAGGTTGAGAAAGTCACCTGAGTCACACGGCTTAGGGCGGTGCCGGAAGCAGTTCTCAGACCCATGAGTGTAGCCTCTGTCTGTGCTCTGCTGCCTGTCGCGTGGTGTTGGATCGATCACCTGCTTCAGGTTGGCCCAGCGGTAAGGCACCAAAGCCACTGGGAAAAGGAGCAGAAACCCTGCTGCTATCTCTATTTACGTGGCTTCCACTCTTAGCAGAGAGCTCCTGTCTCATGAAATCCTTCACGGATTGCAAAGGAAACAATGAAGTCGCGCAGCATCCGAACAACTTTTTTAAAAGTCCATCAGTGAATCTTTCTCTCTCCCTGCCGAAATCCAACGGCCCCGAGAGGCCGACTTCACTTTCTCTTTCAGGGTTCGATGAGCAGAGATGCAGTAAGAAATCAAGAGCTCATCATTGAAAACCTGACCTTGGGAAGAGGGGCTGCTTGTTACTGCAGAATACCCTGTCCTCTCCTGCCCGCTACACCCTCTGTTCGACTTTCCGTCTGTGAGCCTTACAGCATGTGTTCAGAGGAGATGTACAATGGACACCTGTTGGCTTGAGACGAACCCCGTCGGGCAGACGTTGAAATGGCTAATTTCATTTCTTCTGCCCCAAACGGCTTCATCGGAGACATCCGTGGGAATGACTGTTTTGCTTCCATGTTAGCCAACGTTTAAAGCTTTCATTAGCTCTGATAAATTATTCAGAAGGCAGTAACGCCCGAAACCCCTTGAGAATATTGACGTGGCCGAGCCGTAAATGAATAGAAAGATACCTCCAGGTCTGAAGCTCACTTTCGTTTAATTTTTAGAATACCCAGTCGGGTTGTTAAAAGGACCAGAAACGGGCCTGGCTGGAGCCAGCTCTGCAAAGAGGGGGTGTTGTTATTATCTGTCTCCCAGACACTTAACGTGATCAGATCAAGACAATGTCAAGTGAACGGAACACCTCACGTGTGGTAGTGGGGGCAGGCTATTATTAACAGTCGGATCTGACTTTCGTACGGAAGCCGCTTAAAAATGTTTTATTTTTGGAAAGTAGGCCTGTACTAGATAAAAAAAAAATTTAATGTACAATTTAGTTTAATTTCTGGAATCTTACATAATATTTTGCAGGAAGCCTTAGAGACTCTAATCAGAGTTCCTTTCCTCACTTCATTTTCATATCTTCATGCAACTAATAAAACCGTGTTCGATAACAGATGTCCCCAAAGGCCATGTCGAAGTTCGAAGCATCTGACATGTTTCTTCTGCTGAATTATGGAGACATCGTCAGAATATCTGTGAATCTGGAGAACTAGCGCCGCGGGAGCTCAAGCTGGGGTATAATTGCCTCTGAAAGACTTGTGTGTTGGGAGTGAGGTGACAGCGCCAGACAGGGAGACAGCAGAAACCTAGGGCGACCCAGAATCCCAACCCAGAAATACCCCCAGACTTGACCCAGAATGGCAGATCTCAAAGGTTTCATGATCTCGAAACCAAGAACCACCCGGGACTCGGCAGGTCCACTCCCCTGTATCTACTGAGAGAAGTGAAACTTAGGTCCACCCAGGCTCTGGCGCATGAGACCTCATGGCCACTTCGCTCACAGTCACCCCAAAGCAGAAACAACCCAGACGTCTGTCAGCTGATGTACGATGAACAGCACGTGCTCTGTCCGGACGATGCGATGTTTTTTCAGCTGAAAAAAGGAGTGAAGCCCGGACACGTGCTATCACATGGCTGAACCTTGAAAACACACACCAAGTAAAAGGAACCAGACCCAGAAGACGACATGTTGTGTGACGCCATTCACATGAGGTGTTGGGAATAGACTAATCCATGGAGATGGAGAACAGATTAGTGTTTGCCAGGGGCCGGGGCGGGTGTGGAGGGCAGGGGAGATGGGGAGTGACTGCTAATGGGTAGGGTTTCCTGTGGGGTGAGGAAAATGTCCTGGAATTAGAGAATAGTGATGGTTGCCCGGCCTTGTGACCACATGGACATGGAGGCTTGGAGAGGTGACTCGCCTGCGATCCGATAACTAGTCAGAGGTGGAGCTGGGGTTTCAACTTAGGCCTGACTCTAGGGTTGACGCTTTCTGCCTTGAAGCCAAAGAACCTCTGCTGCAAAGCAAAACAGACGAGGCTTAGGTGATGGGCTCGGTGCCCATTTTTCTTGGTCTGATGTACCATCACCTCCGCACTCCGTCTTCGCTCAGACTGTTACCATCCTTGGTTCCAACCCTCCCGCGTCGATCCCTTCTTGTGGACTCCCGACTCCGGGGTCCTGGGATCCCACTGCACTGGTCTCATTAGCTCTTCTTGGACAAACATAGTTACATCAACAGTGGCAACACCGCTCCCCGTCTACCTTCAGGCGCATTACCCAAGTGGCCGTGTCAAATGATTCGTCCGCATGGCTCAATTCGCGGCTTTTATTTTTTATATTATTTATTTAAAAAATTTACTTGTTTAAATTAGTTTCAGGTATATAGGACATGGGTTAGACATCTATATGGTTCATAAAACGATCCCCTCCAGGCTGTGGAGGGGTGTCTGAAGGCCCATGCACAAGCCAGGATTGAGGCATTTGATGCTTATGGGGTGATAACCAGAGGCTTATCCACGGGATGGCAAAGTATGGGGGCCCAGAAGAGACCAGACAGGGAACAGAGGCTGGAAACTAGGTGATCTGAGACTTCCCATTGGAGAGAGAAAACGTGCAGATGGGAACAGAGACGGGGCACCAATGGAGAAGGGGACAGATGTCCTCCCACGAGGAGCTCACCACTAGTGGAAGGTGAAAAACAAAAAACCCCATAAAATATAGGTAGGAAGAAAATGAAGCAGGATGTGGGGATAAAGGATGGCTGTGGCAATGACGATTTCCTACCCGGACAAGACTTTCTGAAAGTGACATCCAAGCAGAGACCTGAGTGATGGGGGAAGGAGTAGAGAAGCAAAGAGTATGTGCAAAGGCCCTGGGGGAGGAGAATGCTTGAGATGTCACAGGGATAGCAAGGAGGCCAGAGGCTGGCGCAGAATGGGAAAAGGGGCGCGTGACAGGAGGTGAGGGCACAGGATTAGAAGGGAACCAGGTCCCACGGAGCAGCGGGAGGTAGAGAAGTTGGGCCGGTTTAGGTGACATTTCAGAGGTTCTGACGGTTGCTAGAGAACATGCGCCGTGAGCATGCCATGAAGCCTGAATTTGAAAATAACTAAGAGCAAATCTGTGAACCGAACAATAGAAGATGCTTTTGAATCGGTCCCCACGTGCCAGGTGAGCACCTACTCTGTGCCTTGCATACGGCAGAAGAGCCTGCAGCCGGCTCGTGCCCCTCCCTGGCCTGCAGGAGGACCCTGGGTTCCTGCTCTCCAGGCGGTCCGTTTGCACGCCCCTCGCAGTGTCATCCGTGCTCGCCGGCACGGCTTCTCCCATCCTATGGCCTGTGGGGCCGGCGCTGCCACACCCAGCGGTGCGCTGAAGCCGGATCCCCCAGCTCCTGAGAGCTGACTGTGTGCATCTCTCCCCAGCTCTGCCACCAGGATGTCAAGTGAGTAGCTTAACACGCACGCCATAGAACTAGTGAACGTCACAACCAGCCTGCCCCTCCCTCACTCCTAAGCACTTGGCAGCACACCACGGGCTGCACCCCTACGGCACAGGAGGCAGCGGAGCCTCAGGAGGGCTGAGGCCCATGGCCCTGGAACGGCTCCCAGTTCAGAGACCTGCTGCCCTTTGACACTTGTAGGTGATGATGGACAATTCCAGCAGTGGCCACACCATTTTACTGAGATTTCGTTTTGGATGCCACAGGAGTTTTTTGGGATTTCCACATCCCTTTCGGTTCCGATTGTGTCTGTTTTCAATGAAAGCCAGACACCCCTGGTGGGTTTTCTGTGAAGCGGGTGAGCCCCTCGCTGGCCCCTGAAGGCCACCATCACAACAGGGCACCTAGAAAACCCTGACGAGGGTGTCAGAGGAGTCACCTCCACACCAGGCTGTGTCCTTAGGAGCTGGGAGAGGAGAGCGGGGGAGGCAGAGGCTCAAGGTGAGATTCAGCAAATGCTGCTTATGTAACTGCTGGTGAACAAAAGGTCAGGCCCCGTGATATTACTTTTGATGACACCAAGAAAACCCAATCCAGCTTTTAATTTCCTCAGGTGGAGGCTGTGAGCTGTGTGAGCTCCCAGGGCACTGACCCGGGGGGTGGGCAGCCTGTGAGGGGGAGGCTTGTTTGCCAAAGAGAGACCTCCCAGAGGGCACCCTTCATGGCTGCCCAGGGGGGCCCTTCTGCCCCAAGCTGTCACCGGCTTCACATATAAACTCAGCCCTGTCCTGACCTGTGCTGAGACACAGAGGGTGAGGAAGGCGTCAAGCAGCAAAAATAGGAGCAAGTATTTATTAAGCCTTTATCATGTGCCGCGTACTTTACCATACTCATGCATGCTCACCCACACCCTCCGACTAGACACTCCCGCTATCCTTCTCCCATGCTAAGTACTCCCTTTGAGGTCACACAGCTAACAGGGGGTGGAGCCGGGGTTCGAACCCAGCTAGTCTGGCTCGAGAGGCCCCAAGCCCTCTCCCCTAACCTGCACGGAGCAGGGGCGGCAGGGGTTGGCCGCGAAGCACTAGGAAGTCCCCTGCATGTGGCATGACATTTCCTCAGAGGTAACTGGGCTCCTTTAAACCCCTCCCAGCTCCGTCCAACAAAGCCAGAAACCCCTGGTGGGTTTGCCATGACGCAGGTCCCCCCCAGGCCACCCCCAGAGACACCATCGCCGAGGCCCGATGTGCTGCCCTCATCGCTTCTTGCTGAGGCCGCCTCCACCTCACTGCAGTGGGCATCCATGGCCCTCACTCTCCCGCAGGAGACCATCGCTAGCTCCGCCTCCTTCTTCCCTTCCCCACTGTCAAAGCACAGTTGCAGCCACCACGTCCCACAGGCCTGTCGCCAAATGCCCCCCACCCTGCCTCCATGCCTTTGCACGTGCCATGCCCTGTGCTAGTCAAGGTCCGTGGCACGAGCTCTGGTCCCAGGCGATACTATCCTAACAGACCACGCGGGAGAAAGGCTCCCAACAGATGAACGGCGACGGGACAGGGTTTAAAGAGGGTTTAATCGCTTCTCAGGATTCAGATGCAGCTCGAGGCCGTTTCGAGTGCTGGGTTCTCTGCTAAGAGCCCCACGAGTGAGAAAGGACATGGAGAAGGAATAGGAGGAGACCCAAGAAGCAGAGGGAGCGAGACAGATGCAATACGGGCCTGCCCTCCCCCCCACACCTGCGGTCCTGCCAGCTCTGGGAGACCCGGTCGGGGACGATGTGGACGGTGACATCAATGCTTTCGAAACAAAAGAACCATCACATCCTAAAAGGTGACAGTGGCCCTGCACTTTTTAGAGCGCCGTAAATGTTTTGGGTCCAAGAGCAGGGACAGTTGCATGACCCCATGAATATACAAAAAACCACGGAATTGTGCACTTTAAAATGGGAGTTTTGTGATGTGTGAATTATATCACAACGACAGCCACAAAAAGTAGGAAAAGCCCCTTTATTCTGTATTCCATTGTGGGTCAAGATGTAGCAACTCAGTTGTAGGAGAATCTATTCCACAAAGAATGGAGACAAATAAATATAACAAAAAACCCTTCGAGAAACGGTAGGCAGGAGGTGTCTTCTATTGGGACCTGCGCGTATTTTCGCCGGGGGATACACTTCAGTCACACAGACATGTTTGCTGTGCACCAGACACTGTCTAGGCTGTAGGGACTAAGAAAAGAAAAGAAAAAAGCAGAGACCAGGGCCGCAGGCCTCAGAGAAAGAATGGGAAATAAGACGAGAAAACAAGTAATGCAGGCAGGAGGTGGCACAGGCCCTGGGCAGTGAGAGGCCCCAGAGGCTTGGTCCTGAGGAGCCTCCAAGGAGGGCAAAGTCCCATCAGGTCTCAGGGACCCGGGAATGAAAGAAACATGGAGAATGCGGCATTTGAGATGGACTTTGCGGTGTGGGGAGGGTCCTGACAGGTGGAAATGCTTCGAGAAGGTGGTCCAGGTGGAGGGACCGGCAGGAGCAAAGGCTCAGCAGCTGGAAAACGCGAGTTGTCTTTAATTTGCCTGTGAAGGGGCGTGGGTGCAGGGCAGCGGAGGGAGGTGGGTGCAGGCCCAGGGTGGGCCGGGTCTGTGTCAGGTCCTCGCCAGAGAGTGACTCCCTCTGGTGTGTCCTTCCCTGCCCGGGAGGCGGCTCTGGTTATAAAGAGCGGGGCAGGCGAGGCTTGCTTTGGGGACCCCTCCCCACAATCCCACCCACCACGATCCCAGCAGGGTCCTGTCCTCAAGGCCCTCAGCTCTGGTGGGCACGCGCCTTGGAAGATGCTCAGTGAACATTCGATGAGAGGACGAACGAATGAACAAGCGAACGAATGAATGAACGCTCCTGACACGTGAAGACCCTCATCTCCAGATCAAAGCTCACCTGCCCAGTGACCCATGCCTTCCGGCCTCCGCTAGTCCCGTGTCCCCGGCAGGGCCCTTTGAGAAGTTAACGGTGACGCTCCCACGGGGGATGACAGCATCTGCAAGTCAGTTCTCTGCAGGAAATCTTAACCCGGGGGCTTCTGATGGGGGCACCTCAGGCACAGGACATGCTGGGCAGAGGACATGTCTGCACGCTCAGACCTCTGCGCCACCCTTCCTGGGCTCCACCTGCCCATGTGCCTGAGCACCTTCAAGGTGATGCAGCTGAAGAAGGACCACAGCCCTCTCTGGCTGGGCCGGGGGGCGCCGGCAGCAGCAGGCTTGGGGTGGCCAGGGCCCCCACACCGCCTGCTTCACCGTCGGGGCCTGGTGTGCTCGGCTTCTCCACCTTTTATTCATGCGGGCAGGGGACCGCACCTCACGCCTCATCACTCTAAGGGCCTGAAGCAGGGAAGAGAAATCCTCATGAGCATCCATCTTCTTAGACAGGGACCGTTCCTGAAGGTTCTGTGAGCCGCCACCCCAGGAATTCAATTTACCCATCCCGGCTTCCCCCGAGCGCCCCTCAGCATCCTGCGGTTAATCACAGGTCAGCGGAGCTAAAGATTTCTCTTCTGTGCCCCACTCCCGTTAGGTCCGAACCATCTTTTCCACGGGCCACATCCTTGTCTTTCAGGTGTGCTCCTGGAGGGAGGAACCTAACCCAGCAGATGAGCTCATGAGGTGGGGGGCCTAAGAGCCACTGCGGGCCCATCTCTAGCTCATGGGGCTGGGGTGGGGGGTGGGACAGTGACACAGAGGCAGACAGGCTCCTGGGCATGTGAGCTCTGCAGCTGCGCAGGGCCCCACAGTGTTTGCTTTACCGCCCCGCTGTTGCCGTCCTGCAATCCTTAATACTTTCTAAAGCAAGGATCCCGTCTTTGTTCTGCACATTCCTGCAAATTATAGAGTGGGCCCTGCGCAGAAACCCGGCTCGGCTTTCTACTGGGGCCGCGTGGCCCTAAGTCTGGCTGATTTTTTTAAAAAAGTGAATCGTTGATAATGATGCTTCTACTGAATTAATTCCCCTCGTGGTCTTCCACCGCCACGGGCCTGGGCAGGCCCGGCCATCTCTTCCCTGGGCTACTGCAGATTCCTGGCAGCCCTTCCCGCCTCCCTACAGCCTCGGCCCACTCTGAGCCACCCGGAATGAGGCCAGACAGCAGGGCTATTGTGGGGCACAACTGCAGAGGCACCGGTCACCTAGAATTCATAGGGAACACCCCCAGGAGTCCCCCCGGGGTTGTGCAAGGCAGAGGCCCTACAGAGCAGCTGTTTTATCACAGGAGGGCCAACAACAATCACTCTACGTTCCAGATAGCGTGCTAAGAAGCACTTTATGTGTATTTGCTCAAAGCCTGAGTCCTTACAACGATCCCAGGAGCAGGTGTGAGAGCCAATGGGGAAAGACGACGACATCCCAGAGACACGACGCCTGGTTCGAAGGCCAGCTTGGTTACGACTGCATCTGGGCTTTGGGCGAGTCATTCAACCTCACTGTGCCTTGGCTTTCTATTCTTAATATGGGAACAATAAGAAAAATACCTACCTCATAGGGTAAATCTAAGGATTAAAAGAATCAATATCGATAAAGTGCTTAAAATACCCTTAGCACAGGCTAAGTACAATGCACGTGTTGATACACGGATGGGCTACTATTGAACACATCCAAGGTCACGTGGGTGGAAAGTACCCCAAACAGGACTCGAGCCCAGAGAATCAGCCCCCTGGGCCATGCCGCCTCCCAGGAAGGGGACCAAGGCGTGCCATGTGGAAAGACATCGCAAAACATGCCCAAGTCAGTTAAACCCAAATACGCTGGAGTCGAGAGCCAGAAATTAATAAGCAGGAGGACAGGATTCAACATGTTGACTCTCTTTCCTAAAAGCATGCTGCTCGTTAGCTCGGAATTAGGACATGTCGAAGCCCTCCTATCGCACTTTGCTGTTTACTAGAACATCCGCCGTGCAGGGTTCCTGCAGAGGGGTAACTCCACCGTCACCCCCTGAGCTGTCAGTGCCACATTCTTCTCCTGGGCGTCTCAGGGGAGCCCCGAGGAGAGTGCCAGGCTCATGTGAGAACTACAGGGTCTGCACACTGTTCCGGCGCCGCCGTGTACAAAGGGATTTTTTTTTTTCTTTATCCTGATTGAGTGAGTCAGGCAAAGGAGTGAGCGAGCACGTTTTAGAGACGGGCATCGGGTTATTTAGATGCTGGGCAGGGGCCTTGCTCTGTGGAAGGCAGATGGAAATGCAAGGCGCTTCCACGGGCTCCTTATTGGAGCTTCATTTTCTTGCCATCCATTCGGGGTGCCCAATCACATGCCCGGCTGGGCCCAGTGTGGGGTTTCAGCTCTCTGTGCTCGCAGAGGACGTGTGATTGAGGGAGGGAGGGCTCCCAATTACCTCTGATCTCAGTGAAGAATGGATCGCGCCAACGCCATGAGCAGAAAGCATGCTGCCGCTTCCCAAACTACGGACGTCCTTGAAGCCAATGACAGTCCTACCCAGCTCAGGAAATATTAACTCTAGCGTTACCAGCGGGAGGAGGCACAGGAACCAGAATGGTCGGTCGTGATCGGCCAGTGCTGTAGGTGCCACAGACAGACGTGCCATCAGATTTAAAAAGTAGCCCGTTTAAGATGGAGTTGAGAAGCCATGCTCATTTGCCTAAAAAACTGGTTTAATAAGAAGCATGGTCATCCCAATCATGATAAGAATTCTCTTTTCTATATACCAGGCATTTTGCTAAATGCATTATGCACGGGGTGCTATTTAACCCTTACGTGGATCCTGCCAGATCGCTATTTTGCAGGTGGGGAAACACGCTCAGAGAGAGAAGTTGAGGAGCTCGTCACAGTGACACCGAGTGGCAGGAGTGAGGTTTCAGTCCAGATCTAGCTGGCTCTGACGCCTGTCTCCTGTCTCTTCCCACTGCCCTGGGCGATTATTATTTTTCCTGCATCCAGCGAGGCATGAGGAACATCGGCACCACCAGACTCATCACAGCAACAACAGTGGAAGCCGTGGCAATTTTACGTTCATCTTCAGTTTAGAGGTGAGGAGACTGAGGCCTAGAAAGGGTAAACAACTTGACCCGGGCCACACAGACAGAAGGCGACTGTCAGGTCGGTAGTGGGGCAAATGGAGGAAACGTGAGAAGATGTTGGTCAAGGTCACTGGGTACAGGGAAGGACATGAGGGTCCCACTGAGGAGGCGTGGCAACTTCCTATAACGCCAGACGAACAGACCTATCCTGGGATGTCCATTCTGCCCACCTGACGGCCATATTTGTTCTCTTAGGTACCACCCTCAGGTCATAGCTGATTGGATCCCGGATAAACATCTGACCCAAGCCATCCGATGAGATTCTTTCTCTCAAGAACTTGAACTCAGAGACACTGACCCTGGTGCCTGACAAGTGCTGACTTTGGTCAAGGGCAAGGCAAGGTCAAAAGAGTCTTGCTATGGAGGGCCACAGGGTTGCCCTGCTTCCCAATGTTCCTGGGGCTTGCCTGTCCACTTTTTGTGGATTCCACGACACACACCCACATTCCTCTACAAAGGCGGGATTTGCACACACATTGAATTCCCTTTTCCTCTTAATTTGGCTCGCACAAGTTCCTGTTACTCGGAGCCAAATAAAATCTTAGCCAGCAACCACCGCCGCTTGCTAAGCACCTTCCGGAAGCCGGACTAATGTTTGCATCTTAACCTCCCAACATACTTCCATGATCTCATTTTACAGATTTAAAAGAAATAGCCAAGTTGGGCTTGAGATCAAGATGTATCAGACTTCTAGAACTGTGTGTTTCCGGTTGCCTGGACAGACTCTCATCGGGCCCGGGGATATCACTCCAGCACAGCTCCTGCATTTATCCCTGCCGGTCCCAGATCTGTCCTTTCATTCGTGGCTTTCTCTGGTGCAGGAGCAGCAGCCTGAGTGGCTCCCCAGAACCCCTATGTGGTGGTCAGGGTCAAGGGTCAACGTGGCTGGTCCACGGCCTCCAGTTACGCGATCGAACGAACACTCACGTGGTGGCGGTGTGAGGGCGTTTTATAGATGCGATTATAGTTCCTGATCACTTGACTTTAAGTAGAAGAGATGTTTAGACCCGGATAATCTGGGTGGGCCTGATTTGAGCGGCCCGAAAGGCTCTAAGAGCAGAGTCCAGGCTTCCCTGGTGAAAAGGAAATTCTTCAGCGGCAGCAGCTTCACCCTGTGCTGGAGAATTCCAGGCTTCCTGATGGCCCTACTTTGTAATGAATGCATGTCTTATGATAAGTCTCTAAACGTATCCTCCTACTAGTTGTTTCTCTAACCGAACCCTAACCAGCCCACCCTCTGAATCCTTCACCATGCAACGCGCTAGAAAACCCCTACCCCTCAGCCAGGACTCAGCTCAGGCTCACCTCCTACATGAAGCCTTCCCTGACTTCTTTGGACAAGCCACGGTGTTTTCCCCTTTATGCTCAGGCTGACAGCAGTGGGATCATTTCTTAGCATGTTCCTGTCTCCTTGGCTTGGCCAATCTGGCTCTGAGAATAGAGACTGTGTTTTTTCATCTCCCGTCTCCAGGGTCTAGCTCAGAACCTGGCACACAGTAAAATTTCTATTCAAGACATGCATGGATGCAGACACCCAAGCCTAGGGACCTGGTTTTGCAGAAGGGATGTTCTGGAGCCGAAGGTGTGACCACACCTGAAGGGTCACCTTGGAAAGGCCGGCTGCATCTTATCAGTTTTCTGCACATGAGCCTGTCCTCGGCAGTGGTTGGGTGAGATTTCCCTGGCTTCTCCGCCTGGCTTGGGCCTCCGTTATCAGGATGAATTCCTGCATGACCTTTCAGATGAAAACGCAATGTTCTGATCTCTTCCCAGACAGGTATTAGGTTCTGGAAATGGCATTTGGCAGGGCCTATGCTGAGTCGCAAGCTCCAGGTATCAGCCTCGTCACCCTCTGACGCGTCACAGCCGAGCTAAGCTGGGGCTGCACAGAGCATTTCGAGGTGGGCGGCTAAGGGCAGCAGGTGTCTCCTTTTCATGCTGGCTCCAGGGGCCATCCCTCCTGAGTCCTGTGAGAAGCCATCGCTAGGGGAAACGAGGCCTGAGTCTTTGGTGTTGCCTCTCTCTGCTGGGACAGCCAGAGGGAAGAGGGTTATTGCAAAGAAAGTTTAGCAGGGCTGCCAGGAGGAGCGAGTCCTTCTGAAGATGCTACCAGGCCTTCTGCCGCCATCTGAAAGGAAAACATTCACAACAGGCTTCGGGGGCAGCGGGGGTCCCTCCATTCTGGGAAACCACCAGTGGCCTTAATCAGGACATCACCTGAGAGTCCCTAAATTTGGACTCTTTTGATTAAAGGAGAAACCTAATTAGATCATTGTTTCCATGGAAACCTGAGTGTATCTATTATTGCTTTTATAAGCCTCTTCAATTATTCAAACGAGGGAACACACTTTGACCTGGTCCAAGTTTTCAGGGGAGGCGCATCCCAGCGAGGAGCTAAGAACCTTGAATGAGCAGCCGCTCACTCGTAGGTACACGCGTTTGAGGGTGGAAGTCTCATTCCCGGCCTTGGTCCCCAAATGCTGGTTCTAACAGTGATTTCGATGCTGACCACAGCAAACGCGGGCAGCGCATTCTCCGCACGTGCCAAGCACTGGGTAACCCTTCACAACAGGTCGCGAGGCCTGTTCGGAGGCCTGTTTTACAGGTGGGGACACTGAGGCTCAGGGGGGTGACGGACTTGCCCAGAACAGAGCTGGAAGAGATGGAGTCGCGACTGGAAGGCACACAGCATCGCTCGGGGAGCTCAGCCCACGTGTGAACGCTCCATCACTGAAGGCTTTTTACTCCTGGAGATTGACTTCATAATAATTTAAAAAATAACCATAGCTTCTCCTTATTGAGAGCATGTGTGTGCATGTGCTAGGGACTGTGCTCAGGACACACGACATGTGTGGGGGCGGGGCTGTTATTATTCCTAGTCTCCAAATGAGGAAACTGAGGCTCAAAGAGATCGTCACTTGCCCTTTTGTTGGAACGAAAGGTACAAACTGCTTATTACTAGGGGGAGCTGAATAGCCTTGTCATTAGCATCCAGCCCCGGATTTCTCTGGAGGCTGAGAAACCCGCCTCCTGTGGGCACCCTCGTTTTGGACACCTCGGCGGGCGTGCCATTCGGAACCATGCCAGGCTGCAGCTGTTCCACCTGCACGCAGATCCTGCGTTGGTAAAGAGCGCTTAGGCACAGATGCTCATAGCTGTCAAGATTCCCTTCAGAAGCTGACCCCGTGCTCAGAAAAGTGCAATGATTTGTCTGAAAAGCTGGTGGTCGAAAAGCAGTTTGTAAAATGGGGCTAAGACTTTTTAGCACTTGAAACTGTGGTTTTGTGACTTTTAATGTTGCTGTTTATTCCCAGGACCTTCAGCGCCTCCACCCGCTCCACCAAGCATCCTCCGTGGTCCTGGAACTCCCGCTGCAGGCCGACAAGCTGGCTTTTCCAGAACGCCGGACCCTCCGAGCTTCTCCCGTCTCCATTTCTAAGTCGAGACGAAGAACACTTTTGAACTCTGAAATTCTATTGGTTTCTACCCAGTCCATAGTAAGACTCGATCCATTCCTGCTTGGTGATCATTCTTCGTTGTCCCTAAACTGTCAGAGGGGATACCATGCCCAACGATCACCCTTGGGTGCCCACTGTGTGCCAGGCGCTGTGCTAGATACGAGATTTTTTAAATTTCCCTTCGCTTACGTATCCTTAGTCCCTAGCACAGTGCTTTCTTTTCATTGCACATGCCGATGTACCAAGAACGAGCTAAGAAACTCATTGATAGTCTCTCGCTTAATTCTCACACCAGCCCTATGAGGCAGGTTCTGATTCCTTCCTCCATTTGACAGATGAGAAAGGTGAGGCTCCAAGTTCAGTAACTTGCCAAGGTCACGTCAGATGTGAGTGAGTGAGTGAATGGGAGGACATAGGTTCATCCACTCACTCAACACATGGTTTCGGAGCAAAGAAAGGAATAAATGGACCCACAAACTAGCTCTTCCACGTGCTCCAGAAAGGAAGAGAGGCACCGTCAACCTCCAAAGAGAAGAGAGATCTGCAGGTTAGAGATATGTTTAAAATAAAATAAAATAAATAAAATAAAATAATAAAATAAAATAAAATAAAATAAAAGAATAAAATAAAATAAAGTAAAATAAAATAAAGAAAAATAAAATAAATAAAATTAAACAGGTATTGTGAGAGAAGTGATGCTGGGAGGGACAGCATGGCCAGGGTTAGGCCTCTCTGAAACGTGACATCTGAGCAGAGGCCTGAAAAATGAGATAGACGTCAAAACCATGCACAGAAGAAAGGCTGGGCCAAGGCTTTGAGGCAGAGGCAATGTCGAGTTCAAAGCCCTACAGAGGAAGCAGGTTTGGTTCAAAAATCCTATTGGGCTCTTATGCCCCAGAGCCTTTCTGTATTCTAAAGCTCTGTCTTTGGACATCTACAACCCTGTGGATGATATCTATTTCGTGAGTTTGTTGGGAGGAATTAATGAGATAAAGCTTGTCAAGCACTTGGCAGTGAGGCTAACACAGCCTGACTGTTACCTGTTTTTGGCACGCTTGGCATTAACCCCAGGCACACTGCAATTAGCATCAGCAGAGGAAGGGAGGTCATTTCTATCCGTCCACTAGCATTGCAATCTCCCTTACAGATTTAAGTAAAACTTCTCGCCTCAGGTTTGCCTGTCACTTCACTTTGGGAGAGGTCCCGGGGTAAATTGGTTGCCAAAAAAAAAAAAAAAAAGTGGAACGGATTCTCTATTGAATGATGAGTTGTTTAGAACGCACAGCGCCTTAATCCCAGGAAAAACACAACCCAACCAGACCCTTCCCAGGTGTTGTTCAGAGAAGAGAGGTTGTCAAAAGGAAATTAACAAACTGCACAGCAGATAATCAATAGTAATCAGCCCAGAAAATCAAAAAGAAAGCAATTGCCCTGTAGACCTACATCTTGTTTCCTCAATATTTCTTCGAGGGGTCAGGGGCCGATGTCAATCCATTACGGTTCTTAAATTCCGAGGTAAAGATATTCACGAGCTTCCCAGCAAGGGGCCAGCCCTGCTTGTCATTCAAGATGGCAGCAGGTGCAAAGGCCGGGCAGCTGTGGGAGAGCTCTCAGGAAGCTTCCGATTCTGCCTCGCAGTGAAGGACACGAGCGGGGAGCCCCAAAGGCGAGGCAGCGGGGCCCACCCCGACTCTTAGCAGCAGGACATGCAACGTGCATGGATGGCCTGAGTTCTTTGGGAAACAAGCCCAGGGGGGTTGTATTTCTGATGAGCACAAGGCTATTTCTCATCCGACACGTTTTGAGATGTGGCCCTGTGCAGAGGGGGCGGTCATCTTCTCTGAGCGCGGATCTGAGAGGTCCCTGTCCCTGGTTTCGGCCAGGAGAACGAGGGAAGCGACACTGGGGAACTCCCGAGCTGGGGTCTGGGGAGAGCTGCTGCTGCAACACTCACTCTTGGGATTTGCCACCATGACCAAGTAGCCCACACAGGTCATGTGATGAGAGGTACATGGAGAAGGGGGCTCCCAGGTGTCCCCTCTCAGGTGCCACACGTGAGTGAAGCCGCCTTGGGCATTCTGGCCCAGCTGTCGTCTGAACGCAGCCTCGTGGGAGACCCCTGCCAAGCCCCCGTGGGGCAGAGCTGCCCGGTCCAGCCCTGCCGCAATCCCTGACCCACGAAAGTGTGAGCAAATACAATGGTTGCCGTTTCCAGCTGCTCGGTTTTGGGATCGTTTGCACGGGGCGAAAGAGAATGGAAACACTGGTAACCAACACGATGATGTCCGTGTGTGTGTGAGCCCTGGGGGGAGTCTGAGGACCTCGTGGGGAGGAGAAGTTGTGACAAAAAGGGACAGTATTGCCTCTTTATTTAGTTTTGAGCTTCTGCCTTCAGTGGTGCATTTCAGACTTTTTCTCTTCAAGCTTCTCTGGGCTCAGGACGGCCTGGATGTGAAGGGAGCAGCGTGTAGTTGGGTGGAATCGAACGGTCTCTCACAAGAGCTCAAGCACAGGTCTCCGAGGGAACCTGGCAGTGATGCTGCAGAGCAGAGACACGCGTCCCCAAGTTCCCGATCCCCCGTTCTGGGGAGGCTGGCTCTGCGGGCCCACAACACAGACTTCCCGGCCCTACGGAGTTCACATTGCATGGGTGGGGAGCGGGAGGAGATCCAGATAAGACAGATAGGCTCCCTGCAGCTCTGGAAAAGTGCTCCGAGGATAAAAGAGGGTCGGTCATGTGACAGCAGTGCCCGGGAGGGGGTTATGTGACAGCAGCACCTGGAAGGGGCGCTCCGGCCAAGGAGCAGGGACATCCCCTCTGGGCTATTTGCACTACGACCTGAGTGAGGGATGAAGAGGCAGAGTGATGAGGAGGGCTGGGGGGAGAGGGTCCCCAGAAGGAAGAGCAATTGCAACGTTTTGGAACACGCTCGGCCGGTTTGAGGGGCAGAAAGACAGACCTAGAAGAAGCACCTAGAGGGAGAGTTGAGGGGTGGAAGGCCGGAGAGAAAGGAACGGCCAGATCACGTGGGAGTCAGCTGGACTTGACCTCTATCCTGGAAGCAACGGGAGCCTTTGGAGGGGGAGCTATGACCTTGGGGAGTTTATTCTCGTGGAGTCTGTGGTCGGCTAGGCCTGAGTTCAAATCCCAGGGCGCTATCTCACCAGCTACATGACCCGGGGCACCTCGCAGAGCCTCTGTTTCTCCATCAAATGAAAGGAAATGCATGTCTGTTTCAGAGGCCTTACGAGATTAAATGAGATATTGTCATATGCTTAGCAGGACGCCTGACGTGGAGTCGACACAGGATCGACAGGAGCGGTTAGATCTCCTGGGCAGCAACCTGTCGGGTAAGCAGTACAAGAAGGACAACCAAGCAGACCTGGTCTGTGGCCCTGAAGCAGAACACTGGGTCGGGGTGACTTGGGGCAACGACAGCAGATCCTGAGGAGTGGGGTCTGGGTCGCTCGCTGTCATTGGACGCATGGGTCTCTGCCACCCGTGGGAAGTAAGAGGCATCTCCACCTGCATCGCTATTCCTTTGCTCGGTTCCTAAATGCTGGGAACCGAAGGCTGGGAGAGGCCGGTGGCCAGCACACAGCGCAAGGTGGCCCAGGGGCTCCCCGGGAAAAATGCCTGGGTGTCCCCGGCTATAGGGAAAGGGCCAGCAAAGCCTTCAAGTATAAAGACTTGGCCCAGTAGCAGCTTCAGAAGGACCTTGGTAGGAGAATTTTCTCCGTGGTCTTGGTCTCAGGATACTCGAGCTGCTTCTGGGTATTCATGGGCATAACGGACTCGTCCTGCTCACTTTTGCCCCTCGCAACGAGGCTACAGGCTGAGAGCAGCCCCCCTAGCAGGTGTCAGGAGCATCGGGCCTGTGGTTTCTGTCCTCGTCTGCCTCTTGGCGCCACCTTCTTCTCTGGCCTCTCTTTGCCCATCGCATGAGCTTTGTGTCTTGAGCACAGTTTTTCAGGTTCTGCCTTCGCTTTCATTCGTACTGCACAGCGTGGACGCCAAGGCCTTGCTGACCTGGATTGTCACCGTGAGCCCTAAGCCGGATGCCCGTGGGCATGCTACCTAACTTTCCTCAGTGTGTTCACCTGCCATCGGAGGAGAACAGCATCCATGTCCTTGGAGGACCACCATGAGGCCGAAGCAAGGGCGTGCCCATGCAACCCTTAGCGTGGGGCCACCTGCAAGGGAGTCACCAAGACGAGCTGTCATCAAAGCCACTTCTGGGATAGCGAAATGAAGACATACACTGCATGAGGACTCGGATGCTGGAGGAAACGGAACATTGTAGAAGAAACAGCTCTTTGGTCCTCGCTCTACACGTCTCTGTGGTGGGTCACACCTGCCTGCTACCGTTGGCGGTTGCTGAGGGTCGAACAGGCTGATACACAAATCAAGGGCTGCTTCCTCTGAGGGAGCACTGGATACCGTGGCCACCCCAGGGTGTCCGCGAAGCAGGGTATGCCTGGTGTGGTGGGACACAGCGGCTCTCTTGAGGTCCGCTTCCCCTGGGGATGGAAGCTGCCCGAGGCCAGCCCCACATCTGCTTTGGACCAATGGGGCTGCCAATAAATACTGTCGAAAGGGAGGGAGGGCGAGAGGGCGGGTGGAACCAGGTCACCCTCCAGACGTATAAGGACAGCTGGGGACTGGGGAGGAGGAAAGTCAGGCTGAAGCAATAAAGGACACGGTGTCTTGCTTGTGCTGGGTCTCCAGAAACTCTGGTTGACTTAATGCGACCTCGACGACGGTGGCACCCAGGTGGACAGCAAGGGAAAGATGCCCACGCTGGCAGGCGCCCCAGGTGCAGGGCCCTGGAAGCGAGGACCACTTTCTCATCATTGGTGCTGACAGCGTTTCCCTTTCCTGTCTCCTTTGAGCTTCCTTCAGCGACGAGAGGCTGCAAAGATGGAGTTTGGTTTGGTTTTGTGTGTGGCAGGGAGGAGCCCGGGGCTGGGCCGGCTGCAGAGGGGGCTGTGCTAATTCGAGAACACAACCAGGAGGCCCGGCGCCAACGGAGGCCCGTCAGCCGCTCTGTGAGGCTGAGTTATGCCGACGGGAATCGGGCTGCGCAGAGGCACCAGCTGTGGCGACTCCCAGGCTCCGGAGAAGGGGGACAGGAAGGAAGACAAGTCGTAGCAGGAGGAACCTTAACTCGTCCCTGTCTCCCCAGGACCCTGCAAAGGCAGTGGCCTTTTCCCATGTCCCAGATGAGGAAACTGAGGCGCGAGGAGGCCAGATCATCTTGACCCCCAGTGATGGAGCTGGGATGGGTATCTTTCTCCCTCGAGGCTGGGGAGGGAGGTGACGTTTTAAGTTTTATTTCACCCTCTGGACAGGAGGACTCGTGCAGAAAAACGTGGAATGCAGGATGAAAAGGGAAATACAAGAAGGTCCCGAGAAAGTCTGACGTAGGCCTTCGGAACCAGGTCATGGTCTTGCTTCCCCCGCCGCGTTGAACGTGTTTGCCGTATTAGAAAGAGCGATGACTCCTTCCTCCCTTTCCTCTCTGACATCTGAGATGCTGTCGGCTTTCGCGGCACCTTTGTTTCCAAGACCAGATGATTCTAGGTTCTTGGTCGCACTTGCCCTCCAAGCATTCTTTTAAAGGAATTTGGGGGCGGTATTGCTGTCCCTTTATCAATTCTTTTAAAAAAGTCTTCCTCGGGGGTCTTCCTCCGAGGGGCCTGCTCTGACCATCAAGCCGAGTTACACGCACCCCTACCCTCACGATCCCATAGCTCGGTCCCAAACCCAGCGCCCCTCACCATCTACCTGCCCCATGCATGGTTAGTGATGGGCGGGTCAGTAAGCGACCGCCGGAACCTCAGTGCTGGTGCACAGTGGGTGGTTAATCCACATCCGCTGAGTGCGTGGACAGATGAGGTCCAGCTCTGATTTCATTCATTCACTCAAACACGAATAAAGAACCTCTCACTGGTGAGCCGTGATGCTGAGGACCTGGAAAGGTGACAATCTGCCCACGACAGTTCCCAAATGTCAGTCATCTGGTTCGACAAATCGGGGTGGGGGGGATGATACTGATGATCTCACCCAAGCAAAACCCAAGGGCCCCTAGCGAGCCGCGTTTGCCAGGGTGGGTGGAGGACTCTTGCTAACAGGGTCGACTCAAAGTGACACTTCAGTCCCCCTGGGCTGTCCCCTGCTAGGGAGGCTGCTCATTTTGAATGGGAGACATTGGGAGATTGTGCCTATCCCAGTGCTCCGGCTTCCCTTGTACAACCAAACCGTGGGGCCACTCTGGGCCTGCACTTCCACAGGCCTGCAGCCAGCTGGAGCCGAGCGGGAATTCCTTCTTGCCGACGGGGGCGAGCTCTTTGCTTCTATTCATTACACCCAACCAACTTCACTGGTCTCTGCTGACCGCCGGGAGCTTTGGCGCTGGCATTTCATGCTGCTCTAGGGTGACCGACGGGTCCATAAGCAACAGAGATCACCCTTGAAGATCTCACAGGGAACACCCAAAGTGTGCCCCTCACTCCAAGTGGGTCACTGCCCCCCACAAAAAAAAAAGGCAGGGTGAGGAGACCACGGAGAGTGGAGACGATTTGAGATTCTGTTTGTTCGACTCCCACATTTTGCATTTTATTGCAGAGAGCCGATCGCAGGCAGCTCCTTCATTACTGACAGCCTCGATTCAAGTGCGAGTTCTGAGGACTGAAATCCTCTAAATGCCTCTGTTCCCACACACACGAAATAGGGCAATTTTACCTTCCTTCGCCACGGTGCAGAACGGTTACGAAAATTAGACCGATCTTGCACACACGGCGCTGGGCTCCCGAGAACTGTGGCGCGAATGCTGGTCTCAGCCAGATCTGCACAAATTCGTCAATAAATAATTATGTCTCCAAATAGGAGGATGTGGCGAAACCTCACACCCCGCTCTTTTCTCCATCGTTACTCTTTCTTTTTTTTTTTCTGATTAGAATAGAAATCTATGGCGCTTTACAAAGTGCTCAGGGAAGTTCACACTGTACTGAGAGTGGATCTTGAACTTCCTAATTACTTTTTGGCCTCTGATCACTGAGAAATAGTTAAATGTCAACAGTGATCTATAGTGCACTAGGACCAAAGCAAGACCAAGGCACAGAGCTGATCCCTCTCTGCTTGAACCTGGCCCTTAGGTTGAATAAAAGGCTTGGAAAGGAAAATTGAACTTTATAGGCACCTGGGCAATATTCTCTGGAATGAAAGTGACATTTATGTCCCCCTGGGCTATCACTCCAGCGCCGCCTTCCAACATCCTGGCAGTTCAATTACCATCCTAGCGTCCAGGAAGGCCGGCTTTCCGATGAGCCCTGCCCACTGCTCCAGGCCACAAGGACCCAACTAGCAAAGGCCTGGGGATAGCGCCCCCATCCAGAACTGGCCCATCCCCGAAAGCAGGTGTCTGGCTGCTCTGAGATGCTCTGCCAAGCTGGTTTTCCCAGGAAGGACTTGCCTCCCGGTCCAGCCCTTTGACCTGTACGTTAGGTGGCCCTGTACTGAGTCAAAATCCTAGGTGAAAGCTGGAGTTCTGGCAACAGGGAAAGCACCCAGTCCCCCAGCTTTGCCCATCGGCTAAATTAAATCTCTGGGGAATAAAGGTTTCTTATTCTGTGGGAAACGAGAAACGAAAGTTATCTCTTCTCGGCTTCCCTGGGTTTCAGCCTCACAGATAGAGCTGCCAGTCATGTCGGTTCCTTGGCTGTGGCTTTTATAGCAGAGTCCCTCCCACTCAGAGCCCGCAGCTCAGGTGGCAAACAGAACAGACTCAGATAAGTTGGTGGGAATTTTCCAACTGCAGAGAGATAAGAAGGCTGCCGTTGCTAGGCCAATCACTCACGCGGCCCTGGCCCTCAGCATCCGCACTAGCCGTGCCTCCACCACGTTTCACTATTAACTGACCTCAGTCACCAGGGTCCTCACAATGGAAAGGAAAAGAAAACACAGAAGGTGCACCCACTCCACGCTGCCCAGGCTCCGGGCCGCCTGCTCATGCAAGATTTGGCATCGAGGCAGATCCTTGGGGAACTCCTGACCCTTCCCCTCGCCGGTAGGTGTCGTCCCTCCAGCCCCTATTCTCCTCCAGACCTCGTGTGTTTCCCCGTCACAGCAGCATCAGGTAAGGTTTACGGAGTGCGTCCTACGCGAGCACAAGGCTGGCCAGGCACTGACAGCTTTCACCTCGTCTCACCCTCAGCGATTCTACGAGGAACCATAGGGGTCCCTCTTCACTTTACAGACGAGGAGACCAAGGTTCAGAGTGGCTAACAGCAACGGCACGTCACCCACTGGGCTCCAGGGCCTCCCCCTGGAGGGTATCTGCACTTGTGGATGCCTCTGGAAGGTGACCTCCAGCAGGGAGAGGACTGGCCCTCAGCATCTTTGTCTTCCCAGATAACTGTCTGGGACAGACCGGGTCCCCAGTAAATGTGCCGATATGGACCAGGGAAGGATGCACCTTCTTAGAGCTCCCTCTTCCAGCTGTTGGAGGCCTCTCCCTGCGACCCCAGGGCACTAGGCAATATGCTTTTATCATAGAGTCCACAATATACTAGGATGGCTTCTCCCTTTGCTTTTTCTTGGTTCATATTTCCCTGAGCTTCTGAGCTTCTCAAAGCCCTTTCCTTGTCTCTTCATCTTCTGTCTTGAGTGCCTGGTACTGGGGGAGAGAGGGGACAGCAAAATGTCTCATCTCACAGGGAGTGGTTTCCTGGGGGCTCTCTGGGCAGTTTTGTGAGACCTCAGATGGTTTAAGGAGGAGGGACCCCATCAGAGAGCCCCAATCAGTAGTTGCCATGGATACTGGTAGGGCCCCCTGTTGCGCGCCTCCAGGAACCCCATTCCCATTCCATTTATCCTGACAATGATGCCCCCTAGAATTAGGCAGTGTCGTGGCCCTGAATCCCAGGGAATGTGGGGAGGGGCTCGGTGAGCTCAGTGTAAGTGGGGAATCCGCTCTGCTCCCTCTGTGGGCTCCGGTCCAGCCCCTTGAAATCCGGCCATCTTTCCGCCAATGCTGGATGCCTCCAGGGTCCAGGGCTGGGAGAGCTCACACAGCCAGGACAGGGTCTAGAGAATCATCGTTCTTGGTCGCAGGCCTGCAGGAGTGGGAGGTGGCAGAGCCAGCGCCTCGGCCCAAGAAGACCCTCATTCGAGCAGGACAGGGATCTGTTTACTGGCCGGGAGAAAGCCTGACCCGCACAGAAGGATGAGAATATTCACGGCCCATCGTAATCGCGCGTGTGTGCGTGTGTGTCGCCGTTTTAAATAGGAGGAAGAGAGGCCTGACTGAGACAGTCTTTGAGCCGACACTGAAGGAGGAAGGATTCAGCTTCAGGGCATCTGGAGGGAGAGTGTTCCAGCCTCCACAGCGGCCCATGGCCTCAGACGGGCTGCTCCCCATAGAGTGGGTTCCTACATGGAAATCGTCCCTTGGTCCTTCTTGAGATGTGCTCCACTGCATGGGACAAGCAAGTATCTTAATTTTAAATGGTATCAATGTCTACCCCCTCCCTTTTAGGCACAGGGTCATAACTAGAGCTAAGAAACCACCGGCGCATCAGCTCACACCATGTTAAAGGACTGGCCCGGTTGTCCATTCGGACTTGTTCATTTGGCCAACTCCTGCCTCGAGTAATTACAGACAATTAAGGCATAGCCCAGAGCTCATTGCGAGTGAAACCTCTGCATTTAAGTCCAAGGGGAGCTCTGATTCAACACGCTGGCCCTGTCCCTCATACGGTTTAACAAGGCCCTGTCCAACGCTGACCAGGGACTAGCTTTAACTCCAGGGCACTGGCCGGTCAAGAATCTGGGTGAGTGGGATCCTGCAGGACAGAGGTCCCCAACGCCCTGGGCCATGGACCGGTCCCGGTCCCTGGCCTATTAGGAACCGGGGTGCCCAGCAGGAGGTGAGCAGCGGTGAGTGAGCGAAAGCCTCCTAAGACCGAGACACGACATCACATGGGGAGGTACGGGGGGAGAAAGTCGGTCGGAAATGCACATACCGCCAAGTTCTGTAAAGCTGTTTCACGAAGCACCACCTGATTAGTGGTTAAAAGTTTATGAAAGACGAGTTGCAAATAACTAAATAGGGCACTCACTGTCTTAACCTTCCCAGTAACCCCAAGAGTCATTCTCATCCTCATCAACG
The DNA here is from genome assembly GCA_030015415.1 of Cynopterus sphinx. NCBI lineage: Eukaryota > Metazoa > Chordata > Mammalia > Chiroptera > Pteropodidae > Cynopterus > Cynopterus sphinx. The sequence goes on from CM057387.1 coordinate 122,408,254, forward strand.
CGGAATAAAACCCAAGTTCCCAGCGCCAGGGCTGGGGCCTGTCTCCATCCGGCTCACGGAGACCTTGCCTAGCTGTCCCTAGATGAGAACCTCCGTCTGAACGTGTTTCCTCCCCTCTTGTCCTGCTGTCACCATGGAAGGCAGGTCCCATCGCCTCCCACCGGGAGCTCTAGGATAACCATCTACTTGGGTTCCCCGTCACGAGTGCTTTTCCCACATGCCATCCTCCTCATGGCCACCATGGCGCACCAGCCAGGTGTCTCCCCAGGGGAAAACTCTTCCACGCTGGCCAGGAGAACGCTTCTGATCCTCGGCATGACATTCGAGGCCCTCCGCCATCTGATACCGGCCACGTCTGGGACCACATCTCGAAGCCCCCTTGGTCCTCTCCCAATTCTCACTGTTCGGGAACCACTAAGTAATAAAAGGACCGGCCACCACTTTGGGGATCGCTATCACCATGGAGAAGCACAGCTTGCTTCTCTGAAGGGCATCATGGGCTTTGCCATTTAACCCGTCGGTTGCCTTAGCACCAGAGAACCCTGGAGAGAAGAGGCTGGTTTTGCGACAGGATGAAGTCACACAGGGGATGTACGAGATGGCGCGACCAGGTGCAGCATCATTTCTGCTTCCTTTCCGGAGATGAGAAATAAAACAAGAATCTCCGTCATCCAGGTGTTAAGCAACTTCTTAATCCCTCTTTAATTAACTGAGTAATCTAGTGCCACATCCAGAGAATGCCTTTCTCTTGTTTTTCACCCTGAATACGGAGATGTGCAGTCCTAGGCTCGGGAGTGAGAAAAGAAAAGCCAGGATTTGCTCAGGCAAATCCTCCAGTGAGATGTTCCACTTAATGAGATAACTGACAGGGAAAGAGGAAGAGAGAAGATTATTTGGGGTTTTGCAGGTTTGCCTTACAGCCAAGATAATCACCAAAATTCTGATCTTCTCAAAGACGCTTCTTCAAGTGGACGAAGAGGGAGCATGTCCCAGAGACTGTTTAACCCACAAACACTCATCGAGCACCTACTAGGTGCCAGGCCCTGTGTGACGGGCTGAAGATGCTCCAGGAAACAATCAGATATTGTTGAAGCCAGCCTTCCGGAGGGACAGACAGACCCCAAACAGGTGACTGGGGGCATAAACTAATCACCGAGGTGCCACGGAACAGTGGGAGTGGAAGGGGTAGACCTACTCGGACATGGAGGCGTGTGACATTTGAGCCAGACACGCAGAAGGAGGGTCCCAGGCCCAGAGGGCACAAGTGCCCGAGGCAGGGCCATGCTGGATTCTCTGGGAGGCCCGGGTGGCAGGGACAAACGAAGAGGAGGAGAGTGGGTCAGGACTAGGCCGGTGGCTGGAGAGGGAGGTAGAGTCCCCATCCTTCAGCTGTCTTGTAGACAACGGGTCTGCAAGCCACCGCCCGTAGGCCGAATCGGGCCCACTTTCCGTTTTTATGACTAAAGTTTGAGTGGACGCAGCTACATCTATCTGTTGACCGCTTGTCTGAAGCTGCTTTGGAGCTACACGGCAGAGTCAGGGAGTTGCAACAGAGACCATGTGGCCCACAAAGACTTCACTCTCTACGGTCTGGCCTTTTATGGAACAAGCTTGCCAAGCCCCGTTGTAGGTCGTGGTAGGAAGTTTGCATTTCGAGTAGCGGCTAGACGGTTTTACCCCTGCGACTGTTTGTTACCCATCTGGCTGCCACATGGAGGAAGATTGGGATGGGGCAGAAGAGGCCAGGAAGGGTGGTGAGGTGGCCTCTGTTTTTCCGTCCCACTCACGTCACAGGCCGACCACGTGCGGGCTGGGCCGGCGTGTGCCAAGCTGCGACAGTCATTGTGCAAAGTGCCCTGGAGACCTTGATCCTTCAGGACAACATTAAAGGAGGTTGTGCCTTTCCGGCACTTAGCTCCACGCCTGGCACACCAAAGGGCAGAGTCGAATAGTTGGTAAAAAAAAAACATTGGCAAGAAGCATCCGTCTGCTCGCTGAGGCTGGGATTCTGAGGAGCAGGTCCTGAGTCAAGGCACAAGTGATGTTTGAAAGTCATCTCCCAGTGGGGGCGCGGAGGGAATGCCCGAGGGAGCCTCAGCCTGGAGCGGTGGGCTCTGGAGAGTAAGTTACGCCTCGGAGTGCGTCCTGAGGGGAGCAAGAGAGCAGGGTTTCCCTACCCCCGCCATCGGTCAGGCATTGGCTCAGGGCTGCCCAGACACACGTCAACTCCCAGGCACTTCCAAGGCCGAAGGCAAAGTAGCTCCAGGGGCCAAGGGAAATTTCTGGAAGCGGAGTCTCAGGTGCAGGGGGCAGGAAGCCAAAGCACACGGAAGGGGGTGGGGGTGGGGCCCTACGAGAGCTTCAGGGGATGTACAGGGACCTGGGAGGAGTGTGGTCTGCTACCCACACCCACTGCCCAGATGAGGAGACCGAGGCTCGTGGACTGAGGCTCTCGGACCTGCTCTCCAATGGCAATCAGGATTTCGGTCTCTGTCTGACTCCGAACCCCAAACTCTGCTCTCTTTCCTAGCAAACCCCACCTTCCTTCCTCCCTCCATGGCCACGACAAATTAAAACCCTCTGATGCTTCCTACCGCGTGAAAGGATCCTGAGGGTACGCTGGCCGTCCTCGCCGGCAGATTGTCTTTTAATGCCCATAATTGCTTAATCAAAAACAAATGATGGTCGTAAAAACCGGGAACGTTCACTGTCCTCTGATTAGTCAGGGAAGGTTATCAAAATACCACAGTTGGGGTAAATAGAACTTCTTTTATGGAGCCTCTCAACGGCAGACTGTAAAACAGTCCCCTCTAGGAGGGGGTGGAAATCGAGAGTTTCCTCTTCCAGGGGTAATAAATCAAACAACACGCCGTGGACAGTGGAAATAGCTTCCTCTCACCCTGCACTCAGCCACGGCCCGATGCTCTCGCACTGACAAGCTCCAGCCTGGCCGCATCCATTACCAAAATGGGAAATGTCAGGCCCGGGCAGGTGATGCTGCCACGCGAACTCCCGCGACCACCGCTGCTGCCCTACACATGCCCCCTCCCCCGGGCTTTTTATTTAAAATCTAATAAGATTCAGGCCATTTCTGGATTCAAACGACCCCACTTCAGACAAGCTGCTTTCCAGAAAAATAAGAGTAACCAGTGCAGGACGTGGTTTCATAGTGTAGCAGTCGGCAGGTCTGCTTTGCATGCAGAAGGTCCTGGGTTTGCGCCCCAGTAGGGCCATGGTCCATGGTCTACGGCCACGTCACCCTGAACAAGCCCGATGTCTGATCTCAGAAGCTAAGCAGGGTCGGGCCTGGTTAGTACTTAGATGGGAGACCCCCTAGGAAGACCAGGTGCTATAGGCGTAAATAAAAAAAAACTAAGATAACGCACTCAGTGCAAAGCCACCCCTTTTCATCACCTGAAAGGCAAAGCAGATCCCCAAAGTGCCAATCCCTCCAGAGGTTCTAATGCCCTCACTGCTTCCAACCCCACCCCAGGAGTGGAGGCACGAGAACTGCGAGCGGAGAGACGGACACAGCAAAGCCTTTTGTAATTCTGCCAGCAGAGGGGGAAGGGATAGGCCTGTCATGTTGCAGGCATTTTTGCTCAAGTGTCCTTTTCCCTTTTCATCTGTGCCTTCAAGTTTCAGGTTGTTCTGCTGCAAGAGGGAGAAATCGTCTTTTTAAATAGAAGGCAAATCACGGTGACGAGAGATTATGGAAGCGATTGGGCCAGACAAGCTAAAACATGATTCTTACTTCATACTCAGGGTGGAGAGGGTGCTCCCCAGAGGTGCCATCAGAAGAGACCCCTGGGGCCACAGGAGAAATTCTGATCCTTCCAGTACGACACCAGAGTGACACGGACCTGTTACAGCATTCCATCTCAGTCAAAAGGTCCCCCCAGACGCGAAAGTTTGCTTCCTGGACTCTCCTCCCTGTACTCAAACTCCTGTCTGTAGTGTGATCTCTGTATAGCTCTTCACTGCGTACTTTCCATACATTTTATCTGTTTTCCCCACAAAACTCCCCAAGGAGGTGGCTATTGTCACCATTTTACCAACGAAGAAACTGAAACTCCGAGAGGTGGGCAAATTTGGAAGCAGAAGAAGGAGGCGAGGGGACCCTTACGGCCTAAGTCATCCCGAGCGGCGCCACTGTCCTTGACATCCTTCCTCTGTGGACCCGCGAGCTTCTGCACAGGAATTCTAGAGTGAGTTGCAAGCTCTTTGCCAATCCAGGAGGTGAGACGATTTCTCCCTCTTGCAACAGAAACTTGAAGGCGCAGATGAAAAGGGAAAAGGACACTTGAGCAAAAATGCCTGCAACATGACAGGCCTATCCCTTCCCCCTCTGCTGGCAGAATTACAGAAGGCTTTGTTCTTTCTGTCTTTTGTTTTTTATGAAATTGAACTGTGGCCAAGCCAGTTATGATAAAGAGATTAATTGTTCTTCTTTCAGCAAACTCCTTAGTCAGAAGATATTCAGAACCCACGCCTGCCCTGCACGGCATTCTCCGTGCACGGATCCGGGAGGTAACCTGGGGCTGACGCGGTTTCATGGCAGACTCTGGGGGTGTCCCAGGCCGCCTCGTGAAAGGACCTGGGCCCCAGGACATAGGCTCTGTTCCCCCGTCGACTTTTACTGTAGCGTATTTTAATGGAAAATAATGGATATGGGGAGGGGTCCTGGTCTGACATTGGAAGGGTCATTCCAAAACCTCACCCCCAAGGGTACCGAATTAACGATCACACTGACCCGAACCCCTGCCGTCTGGCCAAAGGCGAGGCCATAGGAGAAGGGAGTTGGTTTTCTGTAACTCTGTGTCCTTGCTTCCCCCAGAGTGAGGACTAACCCAGGCAGAAGCCCGAGGGCTGGCCTAGGGTGGAGGGTGAATACGATGCCCAAGGGCGAGGAAGAGTCTCCCACGGGCTCTTTTGAGAGCCCGACATCCTCTCACAGGCTCCAAAGCCGGGGAGACCTGGGTCTGAAACCTGCCTCTGACCCGGGGGAGCCGATCCTCATCGCTGAACTCCACTTTCCAAGCACTTGGTATGGGCTTTTATGAGCGCTTGGTATGGGCCTGCGTGAGGACGAGTGGCGGAGCCTCCGTGCAGGTGGCGGAGTACCCCAGTGTGGCGGCAGAAACGGCAGACGTGGACTTCTCAGCTTTGGAGCTGGAGTCTGAGATAGGAGCGCCAGCATGGCCAGGGGCTGCTGAGGGCTGTCTTCCTAGTTCCTCACATGGCGGGGGGCGGGGAGAGAACAGGTGCACTCAGGCCTCTTCATCCTCCTATAGGGGCACCGATTCCACCCATGACCTCATCCAAAGCCAACGACCTCCCAAAGGCTCCACCTGCAAATCCCATCACCTTGAGATCACGGCCTTCCACACATGAACTCGGGGGGCGGGGATGCAAACGTTTGGTCCACAGCATGAGATACTAACGAAAGCAAGAGGCACAGATCCGGGGAGGGGTAGAGTGGACATGGTCCCCAAGTTCCGGCGGAGTCCTTGGTGTAATTTCAGAGAGAGGTCAGCTGTGCAGCCGGCTTCCTCTGCAGCCAGTGGGGTGTCTGGAAGCCTTCGAGGCCTGCGCTCCAGCCAAGAGACAGCTTTGTGCGCCTGCTAATTCTCCAGGTTCCTTCTAAGTGGGCAAAGTCCCCAGAACATTCACCCCACTTGGCCAGGGCTTCCCGCCCTGCTCTTAATTGGAAGCTAAATGCGACTCAAGTGATCATTAAAGCACCATTCTAAGGGGGACCCCGTGGAGCGTGGGCACGGAGGGCATCCTGGCCAGGAAGGGGCTGCCCTCCACGGAAGGCCCCTGCAAAGTCGCAAATGAGCAGCGAACCTCAGCAATTATGCAAATGCGAGTCTGCATCTCATTTCCTCCTCTGCAACTGGTGGGAATCTGCGCTGAGACCTGCCGCCCTCCCCCTTAATGAATGCTAGTTCCTTTGGGGGAATCATATTCCCAGCAGTGCTTTTTTCCTCCCTTCCTTCCTTTAAAAAAATACAAATAATGCACAAGTTCACTTAAAAAAAAAAAAAAAATATATATATATATATATATATAATTTTTTTCCTATTTTTAAAGAAAGCTTTCCAAATTTTCTCTTGCCTGGGAGTGAGGATTGTATTCGATATCCAAACCCTCCAGGTGGAGGGGTGGGAGGGTGCGGGGTGTGTGTGAAAGGGAAGTTGGGGACAAGCAGAGCAAGGGCATTTTGCAAGCCCTTTTTTTTTTTTTTAAAGGTGAGGCAACCCTTGGTCGACCTCACAGATTGCAAGGACCTTGTCAGTTTACAATCCCTTATTTTTATATTTTTGATGCCTACAGCACCTGGTCTTCCTAGGTGGTCTCCCATCCAGGTACTAACCAGGCCCGACCCTGCTTAGCTTCCGAGATCAGACGTTTCGGGCTTGTTCAGGGTGGCATGGCCGCAGACGGCAAGCCTTCATGATGTAATCTGCATAAGGTCACAGCGCTGGGGGCTGGGACAATAGGATTTGACAGGGTACTTTCCAGGCTCCGAAGCCTCTTCTCTGTCCCCCGAACTCACGTTTCCCGCGCTTTGCATGAGGATGTTTCCCACACACCATGAAGTGTGAACCTCAGCTGCAGACTTTGTACTTCGCCGACATGAACTTATATAAAAAATCTGGATTCATGGATTGGAATTTGTAGACCTGGTTAAGTCACAAGATTTAGGAGGTGCTTTATATCTGATTACACCCAGGGCGATCCCTCCGCTGGCCTCCTCACTGTATCCCACATAAATCATCGTCCTTCCCCCATCTACGTCCACGCCCAGGGGTCTGGCCCTGCATCCTGTCCATCCCAACCCGCCCTGGCTCTTAGGCCAAAATCAGGGACCAAGAGCTCTACCCAGTGGCTGGAGCCCACATGGACCTTCTCTGAAACCCCAAGGTCTGTGTGAATTTATCACAGGCTTGTTCCAGGAGGGCCCTGGTCCTGGACAAGGGAGCCCCAGTCACACCAGTTCCGGGACATCCTCTGCCCCTTCACTCGTTCCTGTCCGGCTGGTAAGCTTGGGAGAAGGAAAAGGGCCTGCCCAGGGGATGCAGGCTATGCATTCTGGTCTGTTCTCTGCCAGAGAGATAAGGACTGGGAAAGATTTAGCTCCTGTGGGTACAGAGTTGGGGGCCTTTGGTCCTTCAGCCCTGCCTGCCACCGGGGCGGAGAACTGGCCACAACCCAAGTCTTGTTTCCGGCCAGCTCTGCCAGTAACCGTGTGATTTCCATTTGTCCTTCTCCCGCGGCTTTAACTCTCAGTCGAAACCAAACTGGGGATGGAAAGTTAAGGGTCCTCTCCAAATAGAACCTCACAAAAGCCATCTCGTGTCATTTGTCATCGTCTCATAAGCGTAAACACAGTCTCTCTGCAGAAACAGGAGGCGCTCAATACATGCGTACGGAGTGGGTGCATAGACTCTGGAAGGCGTGCCTGCCTCCTGGATCTCCCCTGGTGGCCTCCAACCACGGATGCTTTCCGTCATCCCTCGGCAGCTGACCTCCACCAAGGTTTGCTGCCCGCTGAGCTGTGGCCACTGTACAAACTGAAAGTTGGGGACACGTTGGTACCCCTAACGTGTTCTCCTAGGCGACATCCTCCATCATGCGCTCTGTGATAAAAGGGTCCCCTGTGAGCCATCTCTCTAACTCTGAGTTGTCCAAATGCCCAGTTAGGTGACAACAACCCTCTGATGAGGGTGTGTCCCCAAAGGTGGCCATCGCTTACCTTATTAGATTTGGGGATGCAGTGGCATAGAGAGGGAAGAGAGTGGGCCTGGTGATGGAGAGAGCCCGTTTTGGCTCTGCTCCTCACCTAGACAAGTCCATTCCCCTTCTGGGCCCGATTCCTTACGAAAGGAAAGAGCTTCACTCAGTGGACCAAGGGGGGAGCATATTGACGTCATCTCACAAACCCATTGCACTGGCTCGGCAGTGGCTGCCGTGGCAGTGTAGCAAGTCTGGGATCCTCAGGAAGAAAGTTGCTGTGATCAACTAGTGACATCTGCTACGGAAACAAGGTGCAGGGTCGTTCAGGGCGTCAAGCATTTGCCGACCCGGGGCCCGACGACATCAGGATGCGTGGATTTGGGGCCGAACTGCTGTGGAGCCCAGTAGTTAAGAGCACGGACTCTCACTCCTGAATGCCAGATTCAAGTCCCCTCCCTGGACGTTGACCTTGGGCAAATCTCACACCTCGTCTGTGTCTCAGTGTCCTCGGCTACAAAACGCAGGCAGCGAGAGTACCCAGGTTACAGGGAGGATCTGAGGATTCAATGAGATAATCCGAGGTGTGGGAACAGCGCCCAGCACTGAGTAAGTGCTACACACGCAGCAGCTGTAAGTTAGACGGCGATGCGACTAAAAGGTCAACGACAGCGACTGTCAAAGCTAACTGCTGTGCCCCAAACGGTGCAAGTGAAAAAGGTCAGTTTCAGGACGGCACGCAACAATACATTACACTCGTACATACACATGATATCCACATGGACACGTAGCATCCACACGAGAAGGCCTCGGGAGGTCCAGGGAGATGTGCGTCAAATGCATGTTACCCGAGAGGGGAGGTCGAGAGTCAGGGTTAACTTACACTGAGCACGCGTTTCCCCCAGGCCACAGAGCTGTTTTTTAAAAAAGCCAAACCAACACGTAAACACGCAAAGTTTCACATCTCTCCACAGGGGGTCTGGACCACACTATAAGTGACCTCCCCGCATGACATGTCAGCCCCTTCCCCGGCCCCGACAGCTGTGGTCAGGCCTGGGTCGCTTGTAGCTGGAACAAAACCGGTACCTCAGGGGTCAAGCTGGGCCTGGCCATTAACACCCACAGAACGCGTCGCTCCTTTCTAGGAATAGTCTCATGACGTGGGAACCCTCCCGACAAAATCTCTGAAATGGTGTGTTTTCCGAGGTGCCGGCGCCCTGCTCGCCACCTGAGTGAGCAGCGTGGGCTCAACGACAAGCCACCTTGGGGATGCGAGAGCAGGTTCCTCACTGTAAGGGTAATTAACAAGCCTTTGAATTAATCATTTCTTCCCAGGCCTTGGGCTCCTCAAGGCTGTGCGGAGGGAATGGAAGACAAATGGGTTTTTGAAGAGTTTTTTTAAAAAAAGAAATCTTGTCATACGTCGACATCAAAGATGAAACTGTTTTTCAAATAGAAAGCTCCAGAGCATCCCAGATGATGAGTTTGGAATGAAGAAAGATGCCAGGCCAGGAACTCTTCCAGGTACGTGGGGGTGCTCTGGGACGGGTGGGATGTTCGGCCTCCGGTGCTGGAAATGCAGGGGCCGTGCCGGCTTTTCTTGGGCGACGCCCTGAGCTCCTGGGAACGGGACAGAGGAGTGCACGCCTGTGGCTCCATAGCCCACGTGAGAACTGTCGTGAAATTGTTCAGTGCATTTTCCAGGATCTCGTTTCAGGAAAACTTTTATTATGGAATAAACGCATACGCAAGTTTGCAGAAATAGTACAGAGCGGTCCCCTGCACCCATAATAAAGCGTCTCCCACCAGGGGCATCTTCCTAACCCTAGTGCAATATCAAAACCGAGAACGTGACACTGGCACGTGTCTGATTTCTCTGTCTCTCTCTTTTGGTAGCAGGGTATGTCTTTGTTCCATGACATTTTATCACATGTATGTCCCTCAGAACAGGCCAGGGACAGCACCTTGCAGAGCAGGCGGGAAATAGAGAAGCTGGAGAACGTCTGTTAGCTCTCACCCTGAACAGGGCTGGTGGCCTCCGTGGGAACGCACGGGTCCTGGGCACCAAGGCAGAAGGACCTAGAAAAACCAACCTATGGAGCAATAGTCCCTGTGCCCCCTGGAAACCGGAGTGTCCCCTCCCTTGCAGCCTGCTCCCTACACTAACCACGGAAGAGTCCAAAGAGCAAGGCTGTACCTAGGGCATCTGCCACCGCCCCTTATGGCTAATTCCTTGATCCGTGTCCACCTCCTTGGGCCAAGCCGAAGCCCTCTCCTGGAGGAGGTGTAAGAGCGACTGAAGAGCATCTGGCCGAGTGAGGACGTCCAGTGGCTAAAACCGATGAGACGGTTTTTTAAGAAATCGCAGCACGTCTGCCCATGTTTACAGCGGGGACGGGGCAGAGCGGACGTGTAACAGGATCAGGACGTCCACCTGGAACATCCAATAGGTTTCTACTCAGTAGCCAACTGCCATGGATGGCCATTTGCTGCTTGCAGTGCGGGGTGAGAAGGACTCTGAAGGGAGGCTGGTCTCTGGGGCCAGAGGCGCTGGGGTCCGTTAGCAAACGTCTGCCACAGGGAGTGATGGCCCACGGACCGTGTTTATTTATCATCCTTGATGTGAAGAGCAGGAAACTGAGGCCAGGAGATCGGAGTGACTTGCCTGGGGTCAAACAGGAAATTGGAGACAGACGGAAAACAGATCACGGCTTTTTGTTGACACAGAGTTCAAGAGATGATGATGGTGACGCTTGCCAAGCTGTCTGCTCAGAAGCTGTGGCTCAACCCACCTGAGCTTGGATATCGTCCTGATCCTTCGAGCTAAGGATAAACACTGGCCTGTCCAGGGGCACTGGAGGTTGGCATCAGCGATCCTGGTAGTGACACCACGGCTTAGGCTTGTTGGGCAATGACCACACGCAAAGCCTGCGACAAGAGCTGTACACGTCCTGGGTCCCTGGACCTACGCGATGACCTTCGAAACAGGAACTGGTATTCGCCCACTTTCCAGAAGAAGAGATTGCGGCTGAGAGACACCAATGTCAACAGAGCCGGTGGAAGTTAACAGACGCGAACATCTGCCCCCCAAAGAGGTCAACTTGTCCTAAGTAACAAAACTGGTAAGCCGTTGGGCGCAGGTCTGGGGACTCCCAACCACGGGCCGTGTGACGTCCACTCTATTTACTGCTTTCCCCAGCGCGGGGCTCGTGCCTGGCTGAGGTCCTCCCCATTGCTATGAACCCGTCAGAAAAAATGAGAAAAGTGGTGCTTTCTTGTCCATCTTTCCTCGAAGGCTCATTTAGATCGACTTTTTTTAAAAGATGATTTTCTGGGAGAAAACCCAGTGGAATCTGAATAAGTCTACCTTTCTGGGTGGAAAGAACTGGGAGGAACTGGATCAGTGCCTGTCCGAGTCACGGGGAAGAGGGACTGAAAGATGGACCTGTTTTCTGAGCCAGCACTTGGTGACCAAAAGCTTTCTCAAAGGCACCTCTGTGATGACCCCGCTGCCATTTTACCCAAGAGAGTAAAGAAAAAAATGCAATTTTGGAAGGTCAGAAACATAAGAAAACTGAAATCCTATAGGCCAGCGCTCCAAACCAACGAAGTTGTTGTTTGAGCGAATATAAACCCAATATCACTTCATGCCCATTGGGGTGGCTATTACTTAAACAAGCGAAAAGTAACAAGTGTCGGGGAGGATATGGAGAAAATCAGAACCCCATACGCTGCCAGGGGGCATGTAAGATGGGGAGGCTGCCGTGGAAAAAGGTTTGGCAGTTCCTCCAGAGATTAAACATAGAATTAGCGTATGGGCCAGCAATTCCACTTCTCAGCATGGACCCCAAATAACCGACAGCAGGGACGGAAACAGGTGCTAGCTCACCCATGTTCATAACAGATTTCTTGCACCAGCCCAAAGGCGGGCACGACTCAAATGTCCCCCAACACAGGAATGGACAAACGCTATGTAGTGGACAGTGTTCCTTTTTAAGAGGCAAGGAAACCCTGACACGCACCACAACATGGACGAAGCGTGGGGACATCCCACGAAGTGAAACGAGCCAGTCTCAAAAGGACAAATATCCTACGGTTCCACTTCTACGAGGCACTCAGAGCAGGCGGAATCCTAAAGACAGAAAGTAGAAGAGAGGCTGCCAGGGGCCGATGGGAAGCAGGAATGGGGAGTCAGTGCTCAGTGGGGCAGAGTTTCTCACTGGGAAAATGAGAAAGTTCGGGACGTGGATAATGTCAGTGGTTGCGCGACACCGTGAATGTGTTTAAAGCCACTAAACTGTGCGCTTAAAGCGGTTAAAAGGGTAAATTGAATGTCTTGTATCTCTCCACACACACATACCCCCTAAAAAGAAACCAGCAGCAGAGGCGACACCTTTAAAAGACTGCTTTGACCTCTGGTGCTGAGAAAGCCTTAAACGCACCCCACTTTCCGCTGAATAAAACCCACACAGCTCCTTCCACTCTCAAGGACCTGCGTGAGCCGCCTTCCTCCTGCCTCCCAGCTCTGCCCTCCTGCTTCCATTTCGGCTTCCCACCTCCAGCTTCTCCCTGGAATGCCACCCCTACTCCCACCTGTGCTGTCAATGTCCTCCTGATGCTGTCAGTGCCGCCTCCTCTGAGAAGCCTGCCTGGATCATCTCATCTGCAGGAGAGCCTAAGCCCTCCGGGACCTCCTAAAGCACGTGGCCCGCTGCGTGGAGTTTGCAGTTATTTGTCTGCACCTGGCACCTTCCTCAAGATGCTGGAAGCAGAGGTGACGTCCTGCAATTTTAATCTCCCATAATCCTTGCTAGAGGGCCTGGCATCTTCTCAGCCCCTCGGGGACACGTTCGATAAGTGAACGCATGACTCTGCAGTCCTCTCCGCGCCAGAAATCCCACCTGCACATTGGAGAGGATTACTGACTTGGTGTGCGAATCGAGAGAAAAGTCACCTCTCCAAGATACTGATCTCAACCACAGATGTCCACAGGCGTGGGGTTGCTAGGTCACAATTTCTAACTTTGTAAGGCCCCTCCATCCTGTTTCCCATAATGGCTGAACCCACTGACGTTCCCACCAACATTCCAGTTTCTCCACATTCTTGCCAACACGTTTTCTTTCGTTTTCTAAATATCAGCCATTCTAACAGGAGTGAGGTGAGAGCTCACGGGCGTTTTGATTCGCATTTTCCTGGTGACGAGCGAGTGATGCTGAGCATCTTTTCATGTACCGATTGGCCATGGGGATGTCTTCTTTGGAAAAATGTCTGTTCTGGCCCTTTGCTCATTTTTAATTGTATTACTGGCTTTTTTTTTTTTTTTTTTTTTTAGCTCAAAGAGACATTTGCACGCCCATGTTTATTACAACATGATTCACAATAGCCAAGACCTGGATGCAGGAGATGCGGTATGTCTACATACAAGGGAACGCTATTCAGTCATGAGAAAGAAGAAAATCCTGTCACTTGTGACAACATAGATGAATCTGGAGGGCATTATGGTAAGTGGAATAAGCCAGAGAAAGACAAATTCTACGTGGTATCGCTTATATGTGGATAAAAAAAAGCCAATTTCATAGAAACAGAGATTAGGATGGCAGTCGTCACAGGCTGGGAGGAGGAGACGGGGTGACGGAAGTCAGTTCTAAGGAGAATGAGTGGTGAGGCCCTAATGTACAGCTCAGTGACTAAAGGTAATGATACAGGATAGCACGGCGATTACAGTGTTGTACCGGGTGTGTGTTTTCAGTTGCTTAGAGTAGATCTTAAGCGTTCTAACCACACACACGCACACGCACATGCACACGCACACGCACACACGCGGAGCTAACTACATGAGGGGACGCACGTGCTGATTATCCTGATCTCGGTGGTCATGCCACAGCGTGTATCAACTCATCACGCTGCACACTTTAAAAGCATATGATCATATTTCTCAGTTATTCCTCAATAAAGTTAAAAAAATTTTTTTAAAAAAGAGAGAAAAATCACCGACCCTCATTCACCTTGACCCTGGAGATCATGCGCCAATAACGAGCCCGGAGGCCGCTGTACTCACAGCTGCACACAGGCCCACTGGGGACTCTGGGTGCGGTTTTGAACTGGGATAACTTAGCTCCCGGTAAGTGCAAACGGCATCCTCAAACCAGACCAGCTAAGAGTTCAGGATACATCAATCATTTTACACAAACTGATGAGACTCTCCCTTCAGAGCCACCTTCTGCCTTATTTCATTTCTGCCGGGTCATCATCACCTCCACGAGGACAGAGACCACCGACTTCCTGGGGGGCGTCACTCACGTGCCCGGCGCCCAGGGCTCTGCGCAGAGCAGGCTCTGGAAGAGCCCCTTGTGATGGATAGAAATGGTCCTCCCTCAGCAGTCGGGCACGGTGCCCAACGGGACGACAGCGGCACAGCCGAGTAAATCGTGTCTAAGTGATGCTCCGATGGGTGCATGGTCGACCTTGTTGTCAGCGGTATCAGTCCTGATGCCGACGAAGACCTCCCTGCCTGCTCTTTACTCCGTGGCCCCGCTGTTTCCTCCCATCTAACCCCATAACGTTGGAGAAATGAACCCAATCCGAGTTCACGGCCCCGAGGAGCAGAGGATCCCCAGTGCCGGCGCGCTTTGCCAACCCCAAGCAGTCGCTCGACGGGGAGATTAAAAAGCCTCCTTTCGGTTTTATGATGACTATTAGTAACCGTTAATTAGTGTGCTGCAGGAACGCAGCCACTTGCCCCCGTTCTCGGAGTGCTAATTGCTCTTGGCTTTGCTACCGGGAATTGAAAAAAGCCCCACTATTGTTTTGAGAGATTCCTTATTTACCTTACTGCGCCATCATTCCTCACAACTATCCATTCCGAGCTGCTCATCGTTTAGAAACAGTCGTGGAGAAGGTTTGCCTTTGCTAAGGGAAACACGGTTTGTCTCTCTCGGCGATCTGGGCCCATCTGGCCCGCCAGGGCTCGGCTGCCTCAGCTCTGCCTAGGTTTTAGGCCAAAGCTTTTGGTGAGGGCAGAAGGCAACCTGATGGTCTCATCGAGACCCTTCATCAGCGTTGTTTCCTGAGACTCAGACTACGTGGTTAGTCTGGTGCCGTACCGTGGGCGGGAGAGCATCGAGGCTGGATGGGATTCTGGAGCCAGACCGCCCTTGGCACATCCATGATGTTAGAAGTCAGGACTGCGCTGACCTTGGGGACAGGTGTGGCTGGGAGAGGTCGTAGGGGCCTCCCTCCGGGTGCTGGTGATGTTCTGCTCGCATAGGTGTGTCCACTGTGCAACGCCTTCTAGTTATCCACTTGTAGACTGACCTCTTTGGGTCTCTGTTTACTTACCTGTAAAATGCGGCCAACGGTTCCTACTTCTAGGGTTGTAATCAACACTAAATGAGATAACACTGAACATGGTGCTCGCCGGTGCACAGAAACCACGTAAAGCCATTACAAATACCATTGTTAGTATTAATGCATGGAAAGGGCCAGGTCAATGCCACCTGGACCTAAGGCACCGCTGAGGGCTATGGTCAGGGCCGTGATGACGCCCATGATGGCAGCTCCATCCTTACAACTATGAAATCGGAGAGCCTCCATGCTCAGGCGTGTTCTAGATGAAGAAACCGAGGCCCAGAGAGCAGGTGTGATTTGCCTGTGGTCACACAGTAGGGCTCAAGTGTTGCCCCATAAACCACACGATGACCTCCTCTCCCTTTCAAGCAAGCTCCTGGGATCTGCTCCAATCACGCGACACCACTCGTGGGGGTGGGGAGGAGGGGAGGTGGCAAGGCCCTGAGGGAAACGCTCAGGTCACCTCACTTGCTTCTCTTGATGATTGTGTAGGAGCGCTTTGGGGGTGTCCAGCTTGCATTTTCCACCCCTACTGGTACCAGCACCTTAATTTTGCTTCAGGGACCCACCCTGACCCCATTCTCAGTCCCTGTAGTTGGGTTAAGACTGACCGATCGCTCTTCATCCCAAGGATGGGCACCTGACTCAGGCCAGGGGATCAGCATATTCCACCCTCTTGGCCATAAGGGACTTGGGATCAACCCCAGGACTCACGCTGGAGCTACCGAGAAAGTGGCTCCCTCTTCCCACTGCCAGTGCCGAAATGGTTCAAGGAAGCCGGAGCAGCAGAGGGTACGGAGGGTCCCAGAAGAGCCTGCCCAAAGCCAACGACAGCACAAAGGACAGTGGAAGTGGGAGCTGAGCGGAGAGACAGGCTTCGGCCCTCTGTCAGGCCTTCTTGGCGCCTGTGACCAGCCCGACTCCTCCGGTCTGGGAGCTCATGAAGGTCTCGCAGTGCTTGATTTTGGTTCAGCGAGCTCAGAAAGCATCCGGGCTGCTGTGAAAGGGGCCTCACCACCGCGATGACCCGTCATTGTACCTGCCAGTGGAGGCCACACAGGTCTGTCTGACCCCGACCCCAGCCGCAGTCTATTCTGAGTCACCGCCGGAGACCAACCGCTCTTGCCCAAGCACAGTGCAGTTCAGCTTGCTCTTCCCCTCCCCATGTTTCAAATCCAGCAAAGCGGAGCTGACAAAGGAGGCCCCTCTCACGTGTGCATTCTCTGAGTGAGCGTGGGGACATCTGTTCCACCAGGCTCGGTGCTGCGTGCGTTTGCAAAGAGGGGTAAACCCTTCTACGGTCGGGGCGGGCGGGCAGGCAGGACACACACTGAATACCAGGGAGGCTCGGGGCACGAGGCCGGCTTTTTGTCGTCTCTGCACCCCTGGCTCCTGCCACCGTGGCTGCGTGCAGGAGGGGCTCCGCAAATAGTTTTTGAACTGTGCTCAATGGCGGAGATAAAAGTGACAACGCAGGAGCGTTCACGCCTCCCCGCATGGGGCGCTTCAAAGAAATGTCATTCGAGCTGACACGTGGTGGAGTTCTGAGAGGTAGAGATGGGGAAGGTTCCTCAGGGAGATCAAAGCAAGTGGGAGCAATCTCAAGGCTTCGTGTTCCACGACGGGAACAAAGGAACATGAAATTGGTGATTGGCTGCTGGATCGATTGGCTCATTGTGTTTTTTTTTTCATTCATTTGTTCTTTCATTCGTTCAGCCACGTATATACGAACGCACTAGCTAATTCCACAAATATTTACCTTCCTACAAGGAAAATCCTAAAAAAATAAAAAATCACAGTCCATAGGCGACACTGAGCTAGGTAACAGGAAGGCAATATTCGCGTTCTGGCTCAAAAAGTAAGATTTAAATAAATTTTAGGGTCCCTCACCAGTTTCTCATAAAACACGGCATCACACTAAAGTTTTATCAAGGTTTTTTTGTTTAATTTACCTCGGAAGCGTTTCTGTCTCAAAGCGCTGTTCTGGAAAGCCAATCTTTGAGTAAAGAACGGGGACCTGTTGGCCACGAAGACGATCAGGTCCTGAAACCCTTTGGCTCCCTCTCCGTGGCCGTCTAGCAAGTAGCTCAGCATCATCGAAGCGGAACAAGGACACACACCTTCAGGAACTGCCACCCCCTCGCTCAGCCAGCCTGCCTTCACCCTGGAGACTGCTGCCCTGGGACCCCGCTGACCCGGTGGGAGGCTCTGCTGCACACTCCCTCTAGGAGACCCAGGAGGAGGAGCCAGAACCGTCAGAACCAACCCCAGAAAACACTGCACGTCCCTGGGTCTTTAACACGCCCATGGATTTTCCCAGGCTGAGGTCATGCCCGTGACTGGTGCTGCCAGCCAGTCCCTCTCCTGGGACTGACCCATTAATGTGCATTAGGCATCGTGCTGTGTGCCGGGGAGGCGAAGGTGAGCAAGGCAGGATCCACGTCCTGGGGCAGCTCGCAAGAAAGAGAGGCAGTTCCATCCATCCATCGATCCATCCGTCCGTTCGTCCATTCGTTCATTCGTTCATTCATTCATTCATTCAAAAGACGAAGCACCAATTATAAGTGGGCCCTGGACACAGCATGAGCAGACAAACCACCCGCTCCAGCACCTTGGAGCAAGTGCTTGGCCAGCACCCAGGACCTCCTCAGGAGCATGAAGAAGGAAATGAGGGACAGTTCTGCCCAGATGCTTAGGGGTGCGCACCCCTCAGAGGATTCCCCCACACTAAGGTCACCCACAGAGCTTTCCCTTATTCCCTGGCTGTGAACACAGGGCAGGACCTCCATGCCCACGGGCACCATGGAGGGGAAGTGCTGGTCGTTCCCTAGGAAATGACAAAACTGGATCCCCTAGTGCTGGTATCCCCAGGTTTCGTTATCCAGAGTCGGATAACGGTGGACTCTCTCATTCTTTCTGGGGCTGGCAGGGAGGAGAGCTAAGGGAGTTCTAGGCAAAGGAAGGAGAAATAACAGGATGGCAGTGGGAACAACCTGGCGTGTGGCTCAGAATCATGGCCTAAGGTGGGAGCAGCGCAGTCAGGGCGGGAGGTCCGTGGGGCCCAGGTGACTCAGGGCTTTAGAGGAGGAGAGTGCCACGTCCAGATGAATTTTTTTGTTTTTTTTTTTCAGACAAAGCGTAGGATGGCATCGGGGTGGGTAGGACTCTTCTCTGGCAATTGTAATAATTCAGAGGAGAGAAGCAAACACGTGCAATTGTGGAGAGAAGGCCAGGAGGAGAAAGGACTGGGGGACAGGTTCCGATGTCAGAGGACACGACAGACTCCGCTCCCTCTCTCTGGCAATGCCTTGGGCGGCAGTTCATGGGCCTCTTGCTTGGGAATAGGGTCCATGTGCCCGGGACTCAGCGCCCCCTCACAGCACAGGATCTTCGGTGCGATTCCCATCACCCCGTGGCTTAGTTCCCTGAGAGGCGAGGATTTCTGCAGCCACAGCTCCCCGGGGAGGGACGGATTTGCCTCCCGGGGCAGCTGGGTATTCACCACAGCCCTGAGCAATCAGCTTGGTCCCGACTGACAAAAGCCCAGCTTTGCAGGGCAGATGGTCTCCTCACTGCAGCTGTGTCTAGATCACATCCTTTCAGACATGGTTTCTTTTTCCATATTCACCGCACAGCGAACCGCCCTGTGAACTAAGACCCCACCTCCCTGTCCCTTGACCAGGAACGTCAGAATGTGATCCTCCCTCTCTCCCGCCTCCACTGCCAAGGCCAGCACCCAGCAAGGCCAGGCCATGGGAACAAGTGGACAGAGGACAGCCATTCACATATTTTCCCACTTTGCACAATCCTGACCTTAAAATTTGGCTCAACGATTGAAACCATCTCTTACTTAGATCTGTGTTTCTGACAGAGGGAGCAGTGACAGCCCAGGTGGACCTGCGCTTGAACCCAGATTCCACCTTCTACTTCCTCCGGCAATGCGCTTCACCTCCTGGGGCTCGACTTCCTTCTCTGTAAAATGCAGATCACAGTCCTCGACCTCAAGAGGATGCTTTTATGAATGGAATCCGTGTGTAGGCCTCTTTGAGGGGAGAATGAGATCTCATGCGGAAAGCTCACAGTTTCTGGGGCTTCAGGAAACGCTCTGAAAGTCACCTGCCCCCACCCCGTCCCTTCCTCCTCTTCTCCTCAGGCTCGTCAGAGGCACATAAAGTCTCAGCTCAGTCCTTGCCAGCAGTCACGAAGCCAGGGGGAAGCCTCTGTGCCTCTCTGAGTGAACGGCCACAGGTTTATGATTTATTTGTTGATTAATTGGATGCTTGGAGGCAATTCCATTGCAATTACCTTATTGGCAGGGCAAGATGTACAAGGGATGCCAGCATCGATACATTAAGACTGAGTGTGCCGGGGTGGCAGCCCGGGCTCACGGCGCTGCTGTGTCCTCTGTTCCGTGGCCCATGGGCAGCTCAGAAAGCCACCCCTGGGGAAGGGAAGGTTCCCGCACACCACGGGCAAGTGGGGCTGACATCGAGGGGGTGGCTTTGGGACCCCCCCAGCTCAGCACCGTCTCAGCTGGGGTCTTCAAACAGAAACACACTGGGGCCAGCTGAAGTAAAAGTCACCATTTACCACACCAAACTGGGGCCCCAGGGAGAAAGGCTAGTCCCTGCCACTCAGGTGCCAGGTATCAGAAATCACGCCGGAACTAAGGGTGGCAGGTAGGATTCTAAGATGGACCCCAAGATCCCCACCCCTGGTGTGCACAACTCGTACAACACCCTCCCCCTGAGTGTAGGAAGAACCTGTGAATGGGATGGGGTTTCACGCCCATGACTGGGGTACAATCAGCCGACTTCGAGTTAATTAAAAAAGAGAGAATCCGGGTGGGCCTGACCTAATCAGGAGAGGCCGCAAATGGGCCTGAGCCCTCCCTAGGAGTTTGGAAGCTTGAGAATACCTAGAGAGGGGGGCATGTGGAAAGCAACTGCAAGCAGCATCCAGGAGCTGAGAGCAGCCCCCCCCCCCTGCAAACAGCTGTGAAGAGAACGGGGGCCTCAGCCTTAGGGCCACAAAGAACAGAATTCTGCCAATGACTACAGAGGGCCTGGAGTTCCAGAAAGGAACACAGCCCCGTTTCAGCCTTATGAGACCCTGATCAGAGAACCCGGTGTGGCTGTGCCCAGACTTCTGACCTACAGCAGCTGTGAGATGAGTGTCTGTCATCATAAGTCACGGTTTGGGGTAACGTGTTCCGCAGGGACAGAGGACAAGCACACAAGGCAACCGCACAGCTACTCCCCTGACCCTTCTCCCCTTCGGGCCCTGTGGCTTCTGCGTCCGCTTCTCCCTGCACATTTGCTTCTTTGTTCTTTTCCTAAGACCAGATCTCTTCTCTCAGCACCCTGTGGACGAGGTCTGCCCACGTCTCCCAGATAGATCCACCCATGCGAAAAGTATCTGCGGAGTGACAGCTATGTGCCGAGGCTTGTTCTCGGTTCCAGACACAAGCCTTGTATGAAACCCAATTCCAAAACCCAAGAGGGAGTCTGCTTGGCTCGGCTTGATTCCTCCCACAATGACCGGAGTGGCAGGGTCATGTCAAGCCAAGCGTGGCTGCCATGGCCTCACCTGGGGATGGTACAACAGCTCTGAAAGGTCGGTAAATAACCTAAGGGCCAAGGATCGGCAAACATTTTCTATAAAGGGCCAGATAGTAAACACTTTAGACTTTGAGGCCATGTAGTATCTGTCTAATTCCTTGACTCTGCCTCTGTAGAGCGAAAGCAGCCTTAAATGACATATAGACATCCGAGCGTGGCTGTGTCCCAATGAATCGTATTCACCCAAACAGGCAGGGGGCTGTCGTCTGACCTTCGTTCTCGGGTTATGGTAAAAGGGACGCCCTTTCCAGAGTCCCTGGTTTCTGAGGAACGGGTTGTAGGTGGCCGCTTTGTAAGCCCTGGGCCGCCTGTATGAGTTTTCCACTCCTGCCACAGTGAATCCCCATAACCTTGGAGGCCGAGAGCAACACAAACTTATTTCCACTCCCGCCTCTTCCCTGTTAGAAAGTCTCTTGCGATTACATCCAACGGAATAATCGACGATAATCTGCCCCCCTCAAGATCCTTAATCGTATCTGCAAGTCCTTTTTACCTGGTAAGGTGACATGTCCAGAGGTTTCGGGGATTGGGACGTGGACATTGTGGGGAGGGGGCACTGATCTGTCTATACCACTGGGCCAACTGCGGTGTTACAACCGCCTAAGTGTTCTCCTTTCTTCTGCCTTTGCTGCTAGACAGAGCCTTGGATAGTCTGATGAAATCCCATGACCCCTCTGCTCAACGCCTCCAAGGATTTCTTACCCCCTTCAGAGTCCAAGTCCTCACAATGGCCTATCAACGGGTCAACAGGTAATAATTTTGAGGGTAAAATGGGGAAGCATTCACCATTATGGTGGTGTTTTGGCAAACAGGACGTGCCATCGCCCTGCCAGGCACCCATTCTCTCTCCCACCACATGTCCTATCGTGTTGCCTCCTGATCGGTCCTTGCATGATGGGGTGCCCTGAGGTCCCTGGGTCTCAGAGATCCGCACAGCTCCCCTTGCATCCTTCCCGTCTCTGGTTAAACGTCACTGTCTCTCTGCAAGACTGTCCCAGATCTCCTAATTTGCAGTTGCGACCTTTGCTCCCATCATCCTCCCTGCCTTTCTGTTGCACTGACCACCTCCTCACCCGGCCTTAAATGTGTCCACTGCACCCATGTCCTTATTTATCTTCTGTATCGTTGGTCTCTTCCACATGCAAGTGAGCTCTTTGAGGGCAGGGATTTTGGTCTGTCTCGTTATCTACATCCTCAGCGCTCAACAGCAGGCATGCACTTGGTGTTCAAGAAGCAGTTACTGAATGAATGCATGAATGCATGAAATAAGTGGGGCTCTGGCTACGTCTCCTCAAACTCTGTAGCCTGAATCCACCCTGGAAAAAATCTACTTGGCCCGTGGGAGTGTACAGCTCCTTCTCCCTTGACCATCCTGAGATGAATAACTGCCTCCTCTGGACTTTTATGGAAAGGAACACGCCTGAGCCAGTGGTTCCCGAAGTGTGGTCAGGGGACAACCTGTACCAAACCATCCGAGGAGTCTGTTAAAGATACAGATCTCTGAGTCCTGCCCCAGCCCCAATAGGCCCGGAGCCCACGAAGCTATACGGGCTCGGGGTGTCAGCTGGTCATTCACATCCGCAGGTCGCACTTTCGCCTGCTCTCCCCCCACTTTTATTCTTCAGAGGTGACTCACTGACCCGCAGTGGCTCCATGTTTCCCCCCAGTGCTTTCTTCTTCTTCTTCTTCTAAGGCCACAGGCTGAAAAGGTCGCCTACTTCAGGCTCGAGCTCCGGGCTTACAAATCACAACGTCCCTGGGACAGTAAGTGGTTATTTCACAGCGAGCCCCTTTTACAACGTATCAAACCCAGAGGGAGAGAAGGAGCTTGCCCTTGAAATTGTCAGCGTTTCTTCTTTTTTGGTGCAAAAGTGGCTATTACCTGGTGTGCGGCTTTGGAAGCCCAGAACAGGTGGTGGGGATAATGGGAAGCGTCTGATAAGCAGCTTGCGCGTCTCCTGCTGCTTCTCCCTGCAGCAGCTTTCTGATGTTTGGGTATTTGGATCTGCACCTGGGGACTGCCACAGAAAAATGCCTCTGTCGATGGGCTGGGGTCTGGCACGTGATCTCGGAGCCCAGCTGCCTGGCGGGTCCAGGCCCAAACACCCGCGTTGGGTGAAAACCAAGGCAGGACTGACCAGGAGGAGGAGGAAAGCCTTCTCTCTCCTGCATTCCCTTCAAAAACCAAGGCCTCTGTGAAAGCAACGGCAGGACCTGTTCCACGTCGTAAGAGGAGCCAAGATGTGCGTCTGCACACAGCCTACCTATTATCTGTTTGATGTTCCAGGCCTCTGGAACGTTCTGTCCCGCGTGGGAACTGGGGGGAAGCCCACTGCACTGCAGGGAATGGTGGACAGAAAAGGGGGAGGAGCCAGTGGCGCATCTAACCTCAGACGAGGAGATGCTCTGGACACACACCCCGGACGGACGGGTTGCCCTGGGAACCTCACATGACACACAAGAGCAGCTACCATCGGAGGGCTTGCCACGAGCCAGGCATGTCCTCAGCACGTCACCTGCCCCACTGCATGTAACACAATTAGACTTTTGGGGTTCAGAGTGTGGCCCCTGGACCAGCCACATCAGCATCACCTGGGAGTCCATCAGAAGCGCAGCATCTCAGACAAATGTCCGGATCAGCCGAATCCTAATCTGTGGTTTCACCAGACTCTGGAGTGGGGCCAGGGTGCCTGTGAAGCACTGATTTAGGTGCAATTTCACCCTCGTTTTAAGGGTGAGGGAGTGAAGGGAGTTCCGAGTGTTTAGTGAGGGGTGAAGTTATGCCCTGAACTCAGAGATTCTGACCACAATTCTAATGTGCCCCCCTCAAGGAGGGACCCCGTGAGTTGAGCCTGCAGAGGGCAGATGACCGGATGATGGGCATTCTGGCAGGAGCTGCACATGGCCCTCCACGTGCAGGGAGCAGAGAGCCATCCGGATGGGCTGTGGCTTGGGCTGCAAAGTGGCAAGAGGAAGGGTTCGCCATCTGGAGAGGTGAGCAGGGCCCAGACCCCTAGAGAGGCCACTAACCAGACCTCCGATGGCTCAGGCTACGTTTTCTCCTGAGGCCCCACCTTGACCATCAAACGCCTCTGGGAGAACATGGGGCCCTGAACCCTTGGAGAAGCGTTCCTTACGTTGAACCTTCCAGAACTCCTGAGCACTGCTGCAAGAAGGCCGTCTGGACATCTCGCAAGGAGCACCCTCCCGACCCCAGGGCTCCAGGTCCGTGGTGCTGGCTGCATTCCCGCGGTCCAACTTGCGCCTGCATTTCGTGAACTTCAAACTCGGGGTTGTGCATCCAAATCAAACACCATTTTCTCTTCGTCAGCTCAGTTGTCTGGGACGTGCCTCGTCTTGCTTGCAACTTAACTCCGGGCGCCCGGCTGCCAGGAACATGCACGAGCCCCTCTGCAGCCACACGTATGGCTTAATGACTCGCGTCCGGTGCAGCGGGGTGGAAAGTCCCTTTGTCAGAAGCTCTGGAAGCTGAAATCAGAGCCGATGGCTTTGCAGCTGCGGATCCCGGGAGACGCTTTCAAGGGCAAGAGTTAAACACGCAGCCTCTCGGTTAGACACGCAGCCTCTCGTCTTCTGAGAAGGAAGTTTCTAGAAACTGAACCACCTGCCTGCGCGGTTAGGCCAAGCTCCACCTTTGAAGAGAGGGGTCAACCGCTCCTCCCTCGGATGTCATGCAGCCCCTGACCACAGGGCAGGAAAAGCAGGTTTGCCTCTGTTTCTGTGCTCATTCATAAAACACGCACCGGGAAAACGAGTTTGCAAAGGACCCTGAAGCCACCAGGTGTGCCTCTGGGCAGAAGCTGCCGAATGTTCTCAGTTCATGGCCTCTCTCTCTCTCTCTCTCTCTCTCTCTCTCTCTCTCTCTCTCTCTCTCTCTCTCTCTCGGAGCCTGAGCAATGTTGAATGTTGTCATGGTACCTGCAGGCCAAAAGGCTAAATGGTTTGTTTAGGAAGTAGGTAGTGAAGGTCACAAACGTGAAAAGTGTTCGTTCTAGCAACTCACTAGCCAGGTGAAAAAATACATACACATCCATCGGAAGCAAAAAACATAAGTTTTATTTTGTTCTTGAATGATCACAAGTTCACAGGTATGGACTGTGTGCACCTGCTGGGCACCGCACGACCTCTCCGACCTTGAACTCAGCTTGGACTCCACCACCCTCCTTTCCCGTTCCCCGCTGACTGCGCTGGTATTTGCGTTTGCTCAAAGGAACTGCCAAAACCCCGGCTTCTTCACAAAGAGAGGACGTCATCAAGAGGAATGTAATGGGATCTAACGGTGAAACAGTCAACGACCTTGAGTTGGTAGTTCACTCAGTGTCTGGTGGGTGTCGCTATGTTTTCTCTGAACATGAAAAGTACGCCACAGCACCCCAGGGACTTTATCGCAGCACCCTTGGGCGCCTTGGTGACGATTTAGAGACCTGGGCCGCGGAGCCTGTCACTCAGTGAGCACTCGCCATGCTGTGAACCTCCCCGTGACGTAAGATTTTTTAGCATCATCCTGTTTACCAATGACAAAAGTGATACTCGGCAAGGTGAAGGGACTTGCCCAAGATCACCAGGCAGAGCTGAGACTCACTCGGGCCAAGCGGGGCCAGAGCCCACGCTCCTCACCTCCCCACTCCAGCACAGACCGAAGACCTGGGTTCAAGTCCAGGCTCTGCTGCTCACCAGCTGTGTGTCCTTTCACATATTTTCAGTCTCTCCGGTCCTTGAGTCCTTATCTGCTGTTTGCGCACCTTGGGCAGCTCTTTTGCAAATAGACATTCTTTATGATGAGGGATAAAGGATCTCTAGGGGAAATTGAGCTCTAACTCAGAAGCAAAACCTCCTTGGAAGGGAAAGGGAGGGTAGGAGGAGAAAAGAGAAGAGAAAATAAGAATGGTCCAAGGGCAGGTCCTGGAGCAAGACTTTTAGGACCACGAAGAAGTCACCGAGCTTTGGACTGGGCACCCTCCACCGTTAACCTTGACCCTTAGCCTGCAGCTAACAACACTGATGATGATGTATTTTAAAGAACCAAGTTCAAAATGGATGGGAAAATGGATGCTGCTTGATTAGGGCTTTTAGTCATAATTGCTCAAAAATAATAATACAAACATCCACCAGCCTCTTTAATTACTCGGCAGTGCTGCTTTTCTTTTCATTAGGCATTTCCATTTGCTCACGATGGCATTCTAAAGTGTTTACCAATGCTAACGATGCAGCTCTCCAGAGCCCCGTTTTATCAAGAGGGCTGTAAGTGAAATTGTTAAGAAACAAATTTCTTATGCAACAATGCATTTCGAAGGAAAGCGGACCAAGCAATTCCCAGGGCCCTCTCCCCACCTAATAGGGTTGTCACGTTCGGGGGGCCTTGGAATCCACCAGGCATGAGCATCTGGTTCCCTGCTGTACCTGAGTTGGCATCAGAGTCTGCCATGGAGAAGAGACTGCCATCTCGGACTGGCATGAAGATGGGGTTATAGCTCCGGGTCTGCCACTTATTAGCAAATCCCGAGGGATGGTTCTCTTTGGGGTCTGAGAAAGCATCAGTGCCTCTGGACCCTAATTCTCAAAGAAGAGGTCTGAGCAGTTGCATGGAAAAAGTCTCAGGACCTCCCCTTCTGGATGCTTTCGATGAGGACAAAGTTTCAGAGAACCTGGTCACGAGAGGTGGTGTGAGGTGGTGGTCAGGAGCGTGTACTCGACTTCGGCCAGGTTTGCGTCCTACTTCTGCCCTTCCCAGCTGTGTGATCTTAGGCAGGTCGTGGGAAACTTTCTCTGCCTGTTTCCCCATTGGTAAAGTGGGATTATAAAGGGTTGGGATGAGAATTGAACCAGTTAGAACACGGGAAAGATGCGTAATAAGAACTCAATACGTCAAAGAACAAATGCAAGTCTTCAGGATAAAGTGATGGCTTAGGAGAGGGGCTGGCAAACGTTTTCAATAAGGGACAGATAGGAGAGCCACGGAGTCTCTCTGGGTCACTGTGGGGATGAAGAAAGCTCAGTCTCTCCCCCATCTCTCTGCTGCCCCGTGTGGCCTTTAAAAGCCCTAGGCATGTCCACATGACAGTGCTGGGGTTCATGTCGGGGAGCCACTCTCCATCTGTCACCTAGAGGCTATGTAAGACATGGACTTCCCAATCTTTTCCTACAGGAATCTGAGTAAGTGACCTTTGGAAGGCACTAAAATTGTCCATAGTTAATCTAAAAGACTATTGAATGGTTAAATGTGGGCCAAACACGCATGTTCATTCATGTAATCCTCCCCAGGGACCTTCTGAGAGAAGGACTATTGCCATGCCCGAATTGTAGATGAGGACGCTGAGGTTTAGAGAGGTTAAGGCGTTTGTTCTGGGTCACAAATCTGTGAGTGCCACAGGCAGGATTCGAACCTGTGACTCTCTAAGCCCCTACTCTGGGTCCTGAAGTGTCAGGTAGGCTGCCATACTCGGTTATGGGCTCAAGACCTCTGCGTAGGCAATATTACTGCATGGGAAGAGGCTTCGCACACAGGAGGCCAAGCGTTTCGGAGTTTGGTGGTGATGGGGCCTGGCTGCGTTAGAATCTTCTGGGGGCAGCTTACTAAAATGCAGGTTCCTGGAACCCCTCCTTGGTCAGCACCTCTGGGGGGTGGATCCCAGGAATCTGAATTTTAGCAAGCACCCAGACGATCCCGAGAATCGCCACGTCCATCAGCTTCTCCCAACGTAGTTCATAAATATTCCATCCAAATAATTCACCAGGAGAGGCCACGAGCCCTGGGAAGCACTTTTTTGGGGGGAGGTGGGGGAGGGCAGGAGGAGAAACACTCGTCAATGTGCAAATAGTGACTCACAGCACAGCATCTAAAACCAGGGGCCCGGGTCTGCACCACGGGTGCCACCACTTACGAGCTGGGTGACCCTGGACAGCTGATTTCAGCAACTTGTACCTCACAGGGTTGCTTAGGATTCAATGAGTTCCTCCTCGAGGTCCGAGGTTCTTGAACCTGAGCATGCATCAAGGTCACCTGGAGGCCATGCAACAGCACCGATGCCAGGGGCACCCCGAGAGTTTCGGATTCGTCGGGTCTGGGTGGGGCCTGAGACCCTGCATTTCCCACGAGTTCCCAGGGGATGCTGCAGTTCCCTTTGAGAACTACCGATGTAGGGAGATAAGTAGTTACAGCAGCACCTCACCTGTAGGCTATCGTTTTATCGTAATTTAATGTAGGGGGCATGGTTATCTTTGTGGGCTCGCGGCTTCTTTTTCTCTCTCTCTCTCTCACACTTTTCTAATGAGTATTTATAACTAGGTAAGTCATGATTCGGGATCCCAGGGCCAGCTGGGCTCAGCATGTCACCAGGTCCCCTCCACCAGCCTGGGAGAAGGAAGGAGGACAGCAGAGTGGTAGGGGGAGCCAGTCTGATCTTCCTGGGAACGTGACTCCTGGCCTGCGGTCATCTGGGCTGACACCCGGCCATTTGGCCAATGGTTCCTGGTCTGGACATTCTTGATTTGGGTCTCGATGTGTCCCGCCGTGGTGCAGACGCCTAACACACCCCAAAGCAGCTCACCACCTTGTCCCAGGCTTACCCCTCCTAACTGCTGGGGTGCAGCCCAGCTGCCACTCACTGGACACACGCTCACAGGAAGGGCCACTGAGGACAGTGCCCACCAGCCGACGGCTCAGGTAACGTGATGCTAGAGGGTTCTGGGGCGGCGCACACACCTGCTGAGCCGCTGGGAACACACCTCCCACGGGACACTTCCTCCCGGCAGGAAGCAGGGACTCCGCGGTGACGACAGCCTCCACCGCCGGCACGGACCCCACGTGTGCTCTGGTTCTCCCGGCTGTTTCCCAGGGCGTCCATCTGCTTCGCCCCGGCACCAGCTGTCCGTGCCCAGCTGGGAGCCGCTTTCTCGGCAAGGCCCAGGTGTCTCCGCAGTAAGAGCTTGTCACAGGCTGTCCAAGAACCCCATGAGTGGCCTTCCCCAGTGAGCCAGGCCATCAGAAGCGTCATTCACAGAGCCGGCGGCAGGCAAGGTGACACTGGCAGAACTGAAGTAAAGGGACAGTACTTAGTGCAACCTAGATGCTCCATGCAAATGCGCCCATCGGCTTTGAACCTGTCCTATTCCCTCCCTCAACGAGCAGACGATACCTAAGACCTCACTGCTCAGAGTGGTCCAGGACCACCCACATTAGCATCGCCGGAGACTTAGAAATGCAGGTTATTGGCCACCCCAGACCTGCTGAATCAGAATCTGCATTTTTACAAGATTCCCCAGGGCGTCTGTAGGCCCATTTCAGCTTAAAAAAGGCTGAGCTAAGGGGTACACTGGGGAAGGCAGCCCTAAAAAGTTGGGACTTGAATCTTGGCTCCTCAACTTGGTAACTGGGTGATTAATGTGACTGATCCCCTTCTGCTCTCTGAGCCCCCGTCTTGTCTGAAAAGTGGGAACGATGGAACACAACGGGTACGAGGCTTCATTCCGTCCTGTACCAAATACCTGAGTGCCCGCTACGTGCCGGGAACTGGGAGAGGCACTGCAGGTATGAGAGAAAGGAAAGAAAAGACGAGTCCCCGCCCTCAAGGAACTTAGGTTCACTTGGGGGAAATGGTGAAGAATCACACACACAAATGCCAGGTCAATGCCACAAAGGAAGAGTGCAGAGTGACATCAAAAGCCTGAGGGATGGGGGCCCTGGTAAGGTGATGGCCACAGTGACACATAACGAAGAGGAGGTGATGGAGAGGAGGCGGAAGGATGTTCCAGACTGGTGAATACATTTGACATGAAGGCCCCTGACACACAGTAGGTGCGCAGCAAGGAAGGGGTTAATTATCTATAGCTGTATATTTATTTATTTATTTTTTCAACCATCTCCTATGTGCCTTGTACTAATAGGGACTCAATAACCACGTTTGAATTAGCTTTTCTGTGTCCTCAGGCTTCTTGGTCCTTTTCTCACTCCTCACTCCTGAGATGCTGGGGAATTGGGGCGACGGCACCGACTTCTTCCAAACTTGACAGGGGAAGCGAAAATGGATGAAGCAAAGGAAGGACAGAAAGGAGTTTGCGGAGTAATTGCAAAAACCAGCCAGACCACGGAAGAATCATAAACAGAAAGCCCCACGCTCCTGCTGCCGCCCATCGAAGCTAAAGGGACAAGGGCAGAGGGGAGAGAGTCCAAGGCCTGCCTCAGAAGCCAATCAGTTTCAGTCTTTTCCAGAACATGTCAGTGCTGCAGACAAACGGGGACGGCAAGCAGAAGTAACGGCTCGAGCAATCCATTCGTGGGAGTGTCATCCAGGCACAACACGGGCAAGAAGGAACCAGAAAGGCAATTGGTTTACTTTTTTAGATTAATCGTGAGCAGTCAGTAACATGACTCATTTGGGTACCCGGCGGCGGCTAAGCTATCCTGAGTAATCTACTTAGGTTGGTAATTATTGTTTGCATTCACGGAATTAAGGCCACACAAAGGTGGTTTAGAGAGAGCCCCCCAGAGCTGGGGGGCCGTAATCTCAGCGTCCCCACGGCGTGTCTGGGCCCTAACGTGAGGCAGCGGTACGTGGCGACTGTGCAAATGGAATCAGAAAAGAATATATTTTCCATCCCTTGCTTTATGGCTCATTCAAGTGCCAATTCCAAAGAATTCACTTTTTCCCAGTTTTTTTTTTTTTTAAGTTCAAAACCTGGTTGGGGGATTTTAAAAGAGCCTTTGAAAAAGTAAATAAAATATCCTCACCACCCAAGAAATGATGAACCAAGAAGTTAATCACTGTTCATTTCTTGCTCTCGGTGCTTTCTTTGTAGTTTTTGGTTTAAGAAGAAAAAAATCTCTTTTTTTTTTCTTTTTTGTAAAAAGGAAGCACACAACTTTGTAAAGAAACGAAGGAAGGTAGACAATGGCAAAGACAAAGGTGCACAGGTTACCCCAATTCTACCGTACCCAGTGGACAGAGGTGGGCAGAAACTTCGAGGGCAGGGGTTCTGTCTGTTTACATCCCATCTAGATTCCCAGTGCCTAGTACAGTGCCTGGCACATAGGGGTGGCACGTAGGACGTACCCCATACAGCTGCAGCAGGACTGGCTGAGCAGGCTGGGTCAGACACAGCGACATTACAGACAAACCACTGTTGTGGATGGAGCACACGCCACACTTGGCCCGTCGTTTTGATTCCCTATCTCCCTAGCCCCTGAGGCTCACCCCTGGTGACACACGGGTCCCAGTGGGAAAAGCAGAGATGGGTGCAGGGGAATGAGAAAGCTGAGATGGTCAGAGACAGACCGAGGGCCATTGGTGAGATGCCTTTTGTACCAGGCGGCGGTCCGCATGTCTTGGGACTTCTAAGTCTTCCCCTGACACGACACGCAGACATATGATCATATGTGTAAAGCTCACTGGCCGTGAACTGCTGCGGCCCTCTGAGGCCACAGGCCACGGTCAGCAAGGGCTGGTCCTCCTGCCTGCTGCCCGCGGAGAACACTGATACCGTGGCACACCTGCGACCCTTGGTGGCCGCCTGTCACAGCTGGAAGGCTCAGATGAATGCATTTTAAGGCAGGGCTCAGGTTGAGGTGTAAGAGGGTCACTCTGGGTATAAGAGGGTCACTCTGGGGACAGTGTGGGGGCAGACGGCAGGCAAGGGAACCTGAAGGCCGATATCGGAATCTTATTGCAGTCGCTGGGCCGCAGAGGACGCAGCTCACCGTGACGGCTGGTCGGTGGGGTCAGGAGGGGAAGACAGAGCTGTTTAAACGATGCCTGGGATTTGCTTCAGCCTCACACAGGAGCAGGGGGCCTGGCCAAGGGGATCCAGGTTTGGGTGGGGGTAGGACTGGCCAAGGGGTGATAGTCGTTGGGGCTGGGTGACGGGTATCTTCCCCGCATGTTCCAAGTTCTCAGTAAAGGTTAAAGAGACAGAGAGAGACAACGTCAAAGACCAAGGAAAATGATGTGTCTCTCTAGGTATTTGTTTTCTTTTTTTTCCATTAAAAAAAGCCATGATCATTGGGAAGAGAACTTCAGCCACCCGGACGTGTAGGCCGTGAAGATTATTTGTCATCACGTCCTCTGCACAGACAAATCTACCCGAACACCTCCTGGCAACTGTTCTTCCACGAATTGTGTTTCTATCCGGAGAAATAACTTCTGAAGGTAACACTTTTTCATGTTTATTCCAAACAAAACAAAATGAAACAAGGTTTCTACGAATGAACATTTCTTCTGGTCCAACCAAATAGACCTGGACCACAAACGCTGGTCTCCTTCTGGGCTTTACACTGAGCGATTATGGTAATTAGATAGAACATTAGAACCACTTAGTGATCTGAGGATGCTGCAATGTTTGAGATTTGCGAGGCACCTGATTTCTTTGAATAATAATAGTGCTGGCGGCAAATACGTAATTTTATTTTACAAAAACGGATCGCCCCCTAGACAAAGGCATGGCCACTTGCTTATTTTAAACTTAACTCTGTTCCCTGGTCACCTCTCTGTGTCCCTGTAAATCAATCTGCAGCATTTTTAACAACCTCACACCATTCCAGAATACGTACACGACTATTTATTTATCTATCCAGTACGACCTGCTGATAGAGTGATAGACAAATAGGATTTCAATTTAATCTCACGATACAGCACGCCGCGGTAGGCAGTTTCCTACACAGATCTCTGCACAGCCTGCTTAGTAAAACCCCAGAAATGTGTTAAAAACCTGAACGGACACCACCAAGGTGCCTTTCGGAAAAGACTGTACCTATCTGCACCCCGGCTGTCGGGATAGAAACGTCGTCTTTATGGTGAATACCCAATCACAACTTGACTTTGGTGATGGACAAGGCTGCATTCAGGGTTCACGGCCGCACGAAGCTTTGTGCTTCTCCACTGGAGGCACCTACAAAACCACAGCCCAGCCCTGGCCTCCTAGGAAAACTAAACAGCGCCCTGTGCAGGAAGAAGCACCTGCCTCTGGGTAGGTGACACAAATAAAGGCAGGGGCCAACCCGGAATGGCGAAGGTCACCCGACGGCAAACAGGTCTTGAGGTCTCCAAAGTTGTTTGCCCAGGAAGCAGCAAAACCAACGCTCTCTGAAGTGACGACGAGGCAGCACGAGGAAATGGAAGAGATTCCTGATGCCAGCGATGGGCCGTCTATGGAAACGATAAGGAGAGCAAAGAGGGGAAATGGCAGAGGAGGTGGCACGGAGAGTTAAGCCAAGACAAATGGTGCAAGGACGCGAGGCCGAAAAGGTCGGCGAAGGAAGATGGTTTTGTCGGAGCGGATGGGCAGAAGCAATTTACCGACTGTGCAGGCAGGTGCCCCAACGTAGATTTGTTTCTGGCCTGAGGACGAGGCTGGTTCCAGAAGGAGACGAGAACCTTTAGGAGCGAGAGAGGAAAACGTGGAAAGGAATCAGAGTTCCCGCGACATTGGACACATCGGGGCTTGGGAGGCGTTTGGGATCTGGACAGCTCAGACTGAGATAATGAGGCCACCAAGATTTGTCCCCTGACTGAAGAGGATCAGGGGAGCAAGAAAGAAGGGGCATGCACAGCTTTCTTCCCTTCTGCTGCAGGAGGCAGGCACTGAGGGCACAGAAAGTGCCATCTTCCGGTGGACCCTCTTGTCAAGTCAAGAGACGGCACAGGAACCGGAATCCAGACCCTCACTAGCTGGGTGGCTCGAAACATGCCCCTCAGACCCCTGAGCTTTAGGTCATTTCATCTACCCATGGCAGGGAGGGTGGCCTCCCCCTCCTGCTCGTCCCCTCGTCCACTATGGTCCCTCTGACTTGCTCGTTGCTTCTCAAACGTGTCGCGGGGCCTTTGCCCGGCTGTTGTCCCTGCCTGGAATGCCCCTTCCTTGCACGGCTCCCTCCCCTCCTGCTAACCTTTGCTCATGTGTCACCTTCTCGAAGAAGCCCACCCTGGCCACTCCCTGCTGCCGTCTTCATTCCCTGCTTTTTCTCCGTAATGTTTGTCACGCCTTCCAGCAGACCACCCAGTAAAACCTGCGTATTTATTTTATTGTCTGAATTCTCCCCCTGGAATCCAAGCCCCACAGGGCTGGGGCCTTTGCCTGCCATCTTCTCTGCCACATCCCCAGCATCTGGCGCAGAGTGTGCACTCCACATGTCATTTATTGACTGAGATAATGGATCTTTAAATTAAAAAATAATAATAAAACTCCCTACCTCCTCTTTCTAAGCTCTGGCCACCAAGCCCTCCTCACAGGCACACCCAGGAATCCTCTACCCTCCCCTCTCCAAGGACCCAGGATTCCTCTCAGTCTTCAGATCAAGGTAGAAAGGAAGGAGGTTCGGTGACTTAGGGGTTCAATTAAACCCTGCATCTGTCACCTCCTTTGTTGCTTTCGAGTGCGGGGATCTGGAAGCCGATGGCACCACCACACAAGGTAAGGTCCTGCACTTCTGGTTTGTGCTCAACTCCCGCAGCTTGGAAACAAGTGGCAGGAGAGACCAAATATTCAACAGGCAGCTGAGAGGCAGCGTCGCAAGCCAACTGCGTGTTAGGGATACGTGAAAAGGAAAAAAAAAAATCACATGTGATCCGGAGAACATTATTCTTGCGAAAGTTCAAATTTAGAAAAATTGTCAGCAATTCTCCTCGTTTGATTACAAATAAAATAAAATAAAATAAAATAAAATAAAATAAAATAAATCGTGATCTACTGAAACCTTCCATAACAAGTCCCCCAAGGATATTTTCCCAGGTTTGGGGGAAATTTGGTCTATGTTATTTGAAAAGCAGACACCTAAGGGGGCCAACACGGAACGCTGCCTCTGCCCACTACTGTCTGAACACACGGCAAGTGGGGGCGGGTACACCTGGTGGCGGCCTAAACCCGGGGATGTGGCAACGTGGGGGAAACATGCAACATTTCCCCTATGAAGAAACAGAGTCGACCACTGGGAATGGTGATGTGAAGAGCCGGAAGAGAAGAACGTAAAACACCCTGAAAAGGCGACCAGATACGCAGCCGACTCCATGGGGTATTTGCTTTTCTGAGCTTTTTGGAGACGGCCTCTGGCGTCGTTGCCTCAGTCACCACAAGTGATGGACTCCCCACCCCAATGGCGGCAGCCCCTGACCTGGGGGGGCCTGTCTGTTCTCGTATTCTGAACCAAGGAGCAGGCTGAGAGCCGTAGGCAGAGTGACCGCGGCCAGATACGTCTTCCGGAGCAGCGGTCCCCAACCTTTAAGGCACCAGGGACCGGTGCTCCTATGAGAATCTGACGGGTGGTATGCACTGCGCAAGAGCATCCACTCTGAGGTCAAAGGGCGGGTTGGAGCCCTTGCAGGGCCAAGTGCAGCTGGGAGGCTGGGACCACCTGTCACCCTGGGCCTCAGTTCCGCCTCCACGTCAACGCCCTAGCTGACGCTGTGATGGCCACTGGAGTGAGTTCAAGAGCATCCCCCACCCCACCCCGAAATTCACGTCCGACCAGAACCCTAGAACCTTATTTGGAATAAAGATCTTTGCAGATAGAATTAAGGTAAAATAGAGACGAGATCATGCTGCATTGGGGTGGGGTCTAAAGACAATGACCTCGGAAGGGACAGAAGAGCAGATGGAGGGACACAGGGGAGAAGGCCACGTGAGTGTGGAGTGATGCTGCCACCAGCCAAGGAACACCAGGAGCCACCATCATGTGGAAAAGGCAAGAAGTCTCATTCCCCAGAGCCTTCAGGGAGGGCTGCTGACTCCTTGACTTTGGGCTTCTGGCCTCCAGAACTGGGAGGGAATAAATTTCTGTGGTTTCGGGCCACCCGGTTTGCGGCAGCTTATCACAGCAGGCCTAGGAAGCGAATACGGCCACTGAAAAATGCCCGTGACCTCGTGCAGCATGGGGTCTGACGTACATGTAGCAGGTGCTGTTTTTACCTCCCCCACTGAGACTGTCACCTGCAAACAGCACTTCTGTTTCGAAGAAGATTCGTGCCCAAACTCACCTGCTGCCGACTCAGGGGGGTCCTCTGCCGAGACTCCGAGTGTCCAGACGGCTCTCAGCCACCCAGCAGCCAGGCCCCGCGGCCTCCCATTGCCTCGTGGTAAGCCCACGGCTCCCCCATCACCCACGCTGCCTGCCTCTCCTGCCTCACCTCCCCCTCGCACACTGGTGGCTGCCACATGCACCTCGCGGGGCCCGGGTGGCTTTATGTGATGTCCCACTTCAAGGCCTCATGCACGCTGACCCTGGGGACAGGCACACTCTCCCCGTCCCCCCACCCAGACACTGCCTTGGCCCGTTCCCACGCATCTCCTCTGTCTCAGCTGCAATGACATTCCCTTCTGGGAGTTCCATGGCCCTGACTGGTACCCAAGACCTTTTAAAAAGCGTTTTCTTTGTGGCTCTCCTCCTGCCTCTCACAAAATTATCTGTTTTTTAAGACTCTCTCCAGCTAGAATTATGGTCCACGGGGATGGAGACGTGTCCTTCTTGCTCATCGCCACATCCCTAGCATTTCGTATGGTAAAGGGCTCGTGCTGGCGTAAATGCTTGTTGAACGAACGAACAAATGAACGAATGAATGAATGAATGAATGAAGAGAGGAATGAGAGAAACTTGGGCTCCAAGCCTCTGTCTACCTCCAGTGACCGGAGGGGGAAGAGCGGCCATGAGAAAACGATGCTGCAAGGCGGTGTGTCTGGGCGGGAGGACGCCAGATACATCCCAGCCGCTGGGGAGGGAGCATGCGTGTCTGCACAGGGGATCAAGGCAAGTGCCTCTCCCTCCCCGGGTGCGGGGCCTTCTATCTGGGAATAGAAAACGGGGGACGGAGGGGCAGGCAGTCCAGAGGGAAGGCGCAGAGAAGAGCAAGTGCGAAGCGCCTGAGGGAACTGCAGTGAGACATTTCTTCCTTGGTGGCCGGATCTCTTCTCCTCTCTTCTTGGGTGGGGGCGGGGAGCCGGCAGGAAGCTGTGGCTTGTGCAGTGACTTGAACAAAACCCTGTAAGACAGGCCTGCGGCGGGTAGAACCACCCTCTGGGCCCGAAGCGGCTCTCCACTCTGTCCCTTGCTGGACCAGGGGCCGAGGGGCGGGTGTGGGTGGCCTGGGAGGCAGCAGAGACCGGGAAAGGAAGGCTGCAGGCAGCACGGAGTGCCAGCCTACGGGCCCGGTGACCGAGGCCGGGACAGCGGGCTCTGCCGATGAGAACACCTGCTCAGAGACGCGCTGCCGCAGAATGAACCCGGCGGCTGAATCCCGGAGGCTGCAGACAGGGAGGTGAGTGTGCAGGTCCGAGGGGAGGATTATCGGGGCCTGAGTCTGCGTGGCAGTGGGAATGGGAAGGAGCAGAGAGATGTGAAAATAGATTGGAAAGGGAGAAAAAAGTCAGCTCCACTGATTGCCTGTCCTCGAGTGCGGG
Source organism: Cynopterus sphinx (assembly GCA_030015415.1). Taxonomy (NCBI): domain Eukaryota; kingdom Metazoa; phylum Chordata; class Mammalia; order Chiroptera; family Pteropodidae; genus Cynopterus; species Cynopterus sphinx. The sequence continues at coordinate 122,445,360 of CM057387.1, forward strand.
AGAGGCCCGAGCTGGAGGTGACTTGAAAGGATTTGCTCTTAGGCGACAGGGACTTAGAGGCGACGCTGCACTGCCCCGAGGAGGCACATCTGGAGAAATCCGTGCTCTCGTTAATTTAAACTTGTCACGGCCATGGCTTCCACACCGGCTCTGGGAACACAGCATACCGGCGGGGAAGTTAAGAGACCCCTAGCAGTGTACACGCACGCACACACGCTCATGTACACACAGTGCGCACACACAATGCTTGCACACGCATGCCCACAGTGTCTGCACGCACACCCAGTGTTCGTGCACGCACATGCACACGTGCACACAATGTCTGTATGTGCAGTGTTTGTGCATGCACGTGCACATGATATTTGCATGCACACCCAGTGTTCGTGCACACGCATGCACACAGTGTCTGCACACACATGCACACGTGCACACAATGTCTGCATGTGCAGTGTTTGTGCACGCACATGCACATGATATTTGCATGCACACCCAGTGTTCGTGCACACGCACATGCACACACACACATGCACATTTGCCCTGGGCTCCAGGAACAGGAGTGGGCACGGACATGTGGGAAGCCAGCGTCCCACTTCAGTAAACCCCAGGGCCTGCTCTTCCAACACTCCTGGTAGAGAACTCCGCACTTTTCAGTGATTCAAGGGAGATGTCACTCGCTTTTGTTGGCCGACCACAGCTTGATTAAAGACCTGCAGTTGAGCCCCTTTCATCCCGGGCTTAGAACACACCCCAGCATCCAGCTAAAGGGTACGGATGGCTTCTGTGCGCTGGAACAGGGATCCGGGACCTCGTCACCCACCATGGCCTCGGTCTCCGTGACGGCGAGTCACGCTTTTTAAACGAGATAAAGCTTCCCTCTTCAGAAAGGCCTTTTCAATACTGACTGAACCCAAAGGGGAGAGAAGATGAAGCTGCAGCACTGTCAGCTCAATCACAAAAGCGGTTCCGACGACGCATTCGCTGCAGAGCCTGGCAGAGTGAAGGGAAAAGGTCCACCTGAATGAGGCCCTACACGGCGATAGGGTCCTGGGAGGAAAACGTGCTCTCGAGATGGGAAACGTCCATCACGGATTCATCTGCCAACCCCTGAACACCAAGCCGCACACGCAGCAGCCTCGGTTATCCGCGCCGGGGGTCAGACGAAGCCCCATCCGAGGCAAACACATGCGCCGCGCGCTTCCGACAGCTGTGCCCTGCAGAAGGCAGCAGCGTCACCCACAGGCTGTGTCACTCTCGGACGCCAAGGGTCGCCTCGTCTTGTGATCTTGCCCAACCCCCCTTCAAAAGGCAGAGCCAAAGAGCACGTCCCCCGCGTCAGAGCGGGAGCTCTCAGCAGGCTGGGGACGGGGTCCCCTAGACACGTTCGGGGCACGTCGTAAATGCCTAGGATTATATTCCCGATGGTCCGTGTTTTATCTCCGAATCCCTCGTTACCAGCAGTCGCCGGCATTTGGGAGCGGCTCGAGAAGCACGGCGGAAAGGAAACATGAATCAGTGAAGTGATTCATGCATTCACACCGAGAGGTGGCCAGAGGAATCGTTTTCTCAGATTCACACCCCAAACCCCGTCCCAGTTTCCAGCGCCTCCTGCCAGAGCAGCACGCTTGTCGCTAGCAGCCCTGCTGGCTCTCAGATTTACATCTACGCGTCTTCCTTCCAGAAAGCACACAAAGCGGCAATCTGGGCAATGCACCAAAACTGCACCAAAGGCACCCAAACTGCACACGCCCCCCAAAGCTGCATTTTGTAATAAAACATCACAAACAAAAACCTACTCACTAAAGAAGGGAAAAACGATCATTCGTCTGGCAAAGGTCGTGACGTCCTGTGCATCGCCAGGCAGGTGTGGCCGGCGCAGTGCGGGCCACACGCGGGGACAAAGCCAGCGGCTCCGAGAGGCCCCCTCTTCTGAGTTTAATGAAGGCCGGGTGGGGGCAATGTACGGGGCTCCCATTGGTGTGGGGTCAGTTTCTTGTGTCCTTTAGGTTTTGGTTCTGGCCCCGATAAGCTGAGTGGCCGTGGGCATTCACTCAAACTCTGAGCCTCAGTTTCCACACCCCTACATTGGGGATTGGATAAGGATCGGGCAGCCTTCTAGAAAGGCTCACAAGATTCCCGCCCCCTCCCCAGTGTACACAAATCGACCTCTGCCCTTGAGCGTATTTTCGATTCGTGGCTGGGAATCCGCAGGTACAGAGGGCTGACTGCACGCTTGGCCTTACAGCATTTTATAAGGGACTTGAGCATCCGTGGACTTTGGTACCCGAGGGGCATCCTGGACGCAATCCCCTGTGGATACCAAGGGATGACTGGACAGTTGCTGCTTTGTGGTGGGCGGGGGAGGAAGCCTGGTGGGAGCAGGCCGTGGGGTTAGCAGCAGCACGTTAAAGGGAGAAAGGACGGGACCGGGAGATGGGTGGCCGGGTTCGGTGCTCAGCAGTGTCACCTGGCTGTGGGCAAGCCACGGAACCTCTGTGAGTCTCAGCTTTTTCCTGGCCGTCCTATCTGGCTGGGGGGTCCTGGAAGCAGAAGTCCCTGCAGGCACTTTGCCAACTGTGCAACACCGCACACAGGTCAGATATTGAGAAGGGCAGGAGGGTGGAAAGAAAAGAAGGTGGTGGGGGGAGGGCGCGTCTGTGGGCAAAGCAGAGGCAGTGACAATGGGCAGGGGCTGGAAGAGGGTTTTGGGGGAGCTGCTGGGGTCGTCGTGTGAGGACCTGGGGACGTGGGTCGGCCCGCGGCGCAGTGTGTAGGGTCTGCTCTGAGATGCTGAGAGACTTAAGGGGAGGACAGCGCTTGGCACGTTGTGGACGTTTAATAGATGTTTTAGGAATTAAACTGAAAAGGACCCAGAAAGACAATCGCCAACTGACATGGCCACGCAAGCAAAACACTCCTGGTCGCCCGAATCCTCTGCTTTCCTCGTCCTTTGAACTCTGCATCTTGATCTGAGAAGCAGGTGGTCACAGTCTCGTGCTAAAAGGCCCTAGAGGCAAAGCATCTGAGCCTCATCTGAGCCTGTTTGCAGCTCAGAGTGTCACTGGATATCGAAGTGGGAGGGACAGAGAGGACCACCTCCCTCCAACCCACTCTTACAGGTAAGGAACCCGAGGGCCAGAGAAGCCCTGGCACTGTGTCACCCACTGTCCCAGATGCCACCCAATGACTGTTCCATCGATAACGGGATAATGGAGGAGACGCCCCCAGCAGGCCCCACTACCTCCCCATTCACGCCTTCTCCACCCTGGATTCCATGATGTCCCTTTCCAGAGGCACCCGAGACCTCCGTTCACCCAGCAACTGCTTCGTACCAAACACTTGGGGGCCAGGTCTGTGCAGGACGAGCCCCCTTGGGTGGTGGAGAAGCGTCCAGTGTCCTGGTGAAGAGCCCGGCTTTGCGGCCCCCTGCACGGCTGACTCCCAGCTCCCCTTAGCTGTGCAGCCAGCACCCGGTCGCTTCTGTGCCCCAGTTTCTGCACCCGCAAAATGGGGTTAATAGCGAAACCCAAGTCAGGAATAAATGACGAGATGCAGGCAACGTGCTAACACAGGGCTGGCGGGTCCCGGATGCTCACTGTCCACACCTCCCTCTTCCTCGTGGGAAGATCACGGAGCAGGCACGGCACCCTCGCCTGGGACCAGCGGCTGTTCTCCCTCAAGGACACCCACGACCTCCAAGAGCAGCTCATGGGAGGACAGAAGCTGCCAGAAGGGAGGGGAGAGCGCACACACTAGTGGACCGCAGACTCGTGTGCCACCCCAGGCCTCGCAGTGGCCACGCGCCTTAACCACGCTGCGCAGGAGGGGAGAGGTTCTAGGTGGCCGCGCCGAGAGGCTGGTCTTTAGCCATGTCCCTTCCTTTCCCTTGACTTTCTGTAAAATGGCCTCTGCAGACCTGCACAGAGCCGACTACCCTGCTGACTGGGAACGAGGTCACTTCAACCTGCTTCGCCTGCCCTGGAGAACGTATTGCCAGACGCCTCTTGAGAAGGAATTTGCCCACCGAGTGCCCACGCAGAGGGCAGTGTCACGACCCACCTCGGAGCTGAGCCACATGGTGGGAACGACATGGGACTGGTGTGAGGGCGAGTGGCCGGGGGCCCGGACCTGGACCCGAACCACGGGCCACCTCCACCGGCCAGTCTCTGGGGGCAAGACCGGGTTACACAGATCGGAAACGAAGAAAGAAGTAAAAGTGGATGGAACCGCGCTTGCTCCACAGGATGAGTGCCAGGATTCACCAAATTAAGGCGGGAGTTCTCGACCCCAGTGCGGTCGGCATTTGGGTCCTGGTCATCCTTTGCTGCGGGCGGCTCTCCTGTCCACTGCAGTGTGTTTAGCAACATCCTTATCATCTCCCCAGCAGATGCCAGGGGCACCCCCGGCCCCCATCAGGTGCAACAACCGAAAAAGTCCTCAGTCTTTGCCGAATGCCTCCTGGGGGACCAAATCGCTCCATGTTGAGAGGCCCTAGTTAGTAGGGGATAACCACAGCCCCGTAAGTGACAGGGACGAGCCCTGAAATAATGGTGCTGCCAGGTGTGGGGGTCCGGGAGGACCCCGAGTGACCTTCCATGAAACAAAGTGCATGGCTCTCAGCAGGTCCCAGGGTCCCTCGGAGCCCGATGATTGCAAAATGCTGTTTTCCGGGCCTGGATTTGCCTCTGGTCAAACAGGGCGAGAGCCCCGCTCCTAGCTGCTTTTCAGAAATGAACAACTTTTCCGATGAGAACGGTGCCGTTTCGGCATTGTCGGCATCAACCTGAACGGACACAGCACCTCGGTGGCCTGTAACCCAGGCCAGAAACAGAGACGAGGGCTGTTGAAACGTGCGGGTCAGCCTCGTGACAGCCCCTCCTCCCTGACCCCCGCCGTGGGCTCACCCAGTGAGCCACCGCGTCCCGCAGGCCTTCTCCGAAACGGCGTGAGAACACTCTCTGCCTCCTCCGCCAGGAGCCGGAGCAAGGCCATCGGCATCTCGGGCACAGATGCCTCCCAGAGCCTCCTGCCAGGTCTCCCCACCCCATCCCCGCCCCTCCAATCTCCTCTCTATAAACCCTCCAGTGGCTTATGTTAGCTTTTCGGTTAAACCTCCAGCCGGGGCCTGGCTCTGCGCCCTTTCTCACCTCCTTCGTGTTCTTCTTCCCCTTGTTCATGGAGCTTTGGCCTCTGGCTTCTCTGCGTCTTGCATTCTCCGCATCAAGCTCCTTCCAGACTCCGAATGCTGCTCCCCGGGCCCCACGCCTCTCCTGTATGAGCTACCTGCCGCCGTGTAACGAGTCATTCCAAGCTTCCTGGCTTCGAGCGACCTTGATGATCTCACGGTTTGTGTGTCGGGGATCTCGTCCCTCTCAGGGTCTCCCACAGGGTGCGAGGTCTCGGCTGCAGGCATCTCAAGGCTCGGGAGAGGGGGGAAGGGGCTGCTTCCGAGTTCCTTCACGCGGTTGCCATGGTTGCTGGCCGGCCTCGGCTCACAACTGGTGGGCTGAGCGCCCCAGATCCTCGCTGACTGTCACTCAGAGACCCTCCCGCCCTGTTCCTTGCCCTATGGGCCTCTCCGTCGCTCGCATAGTGGCAGGTCGCTTCACCAGAGTGAGCAAGTGAGAGGGTGCCAGCAGGACAGCAGTGGCAGCCCTTTGCAACCTAATCCTGAAGTGACATCCCACCACCTTTGCCACGTTCTACTGGCTACAAGGAAGTCACGGTTCCCGTCCACACCCAGGGGGAGGGGCCTGCACAAGAGTGTGATGAACACCAGGAGGTGGGGACAGCGGAGAACCCCTTTAGAAGCTGCCTGCGACAATCCCTCCCCCCACAGAAATCAACTCTGACCCCAAGAGCAAAATGCGGCCCCTCTATTACGTATTTATCCCTCCGATGCTTATTTATTAAATGCCGACGGTGTGCCAGGCGCCGTTTCCAGCCTTGCCTTCATGGAGCATTCCGTCCACTGGGAAGACAAATGATGAACCAGTAAACATAACACACGCCCGCTGGGGACGGCTGCCGCGGGGGAAACGGAGCAGGTTAAAGGAGACAGAGAGGGCTGGGGCAACCACGCTAGGACACTCCTCTTCAGAGCCCTGAAAAGGTGATGATCAACCCCTGCTGCTACCAGGGGAAGGGGCTTCCTGGCAGGTGGAACAGCCAGAGCCAAGGCCCTGAGGCTGAACCAGCGTGGGGGGTGCAGGGAATAGCCAATGGGGCCAGTGTGGTAGGCCCCGGCACAGTGGGCGAGGGGTAGGAAGGGGAGGAGGTGACAGCCTTGTGGGCCATGGTAGGACTGTGACCTCTTCTCTGAGTGACGTGGGAGCCTCGGGGGGTTCCGAGCAGAGCAGAGACATGATCTGATTCAGGTATCCCTCTAGGTGGCGAGAGTAGAAGCAGGGAGACCAGTTGAGAGATAACTGCAGAACCCAGGAGAGAGGGGGTGGTGGTGGCTGGGACCGGGGCAGTGGCCGGGGGGACGGGGAGAAGTGAGTAAATCCTGAACGTGCGAAACCGGGCCTGCTCTTCGGTGGCACCCGCTGCAGTTGCAAATAAGTAGCTGACGGTGCAGCGTGTCGTCGTTTACTGTCTGTTTCCCTCCTGAATGTTAATTCTGCGAGGGCAGAGGCTGTGTCTGGCGTGCCTCTGGAGCCCGGGACGTGGTAGGAATTGATGTAGGGGGATTGTAACCGAGCACGACACGTGCTCTCCGACAGAGTAGGTCTGTGCGTGCTGCACACAGCTGGAGAGAGACGAGAAGTCCAGAAACTTCCACGGGATCAAACCCTCATTTCCAGCTCTTATTCGCTGGGCGAGCGTCTTGACCCCTCCAAGGCCTGTTTTCCTGTCTGTAGGCTACGCAGCGGAAAACCTGCTGACTTTCGGTCTCATTTGCCTCCACTCTTAGATGCGAATGGCCAGAACAGCAGGGTTTGTCTCACCCCTCACTCTGCCTGCTCTGCACTATTGTGTCCTAGAGGCGGTGGCCTCTCAGACACTGGCGGGGGTGAAGGTGACCAACTTCCCGTAGGAAAGACCAGCCCCTAACTCTCTCTGCTGAGCTGATCGAACGGCTTGCCTTGCTGGACCGTCTGGTACAGCTCTGGCTCCCCTAAGGAACACGGGGTCCTTCTCAGGAGGCACTTCAGCCCCCCTGGGAGGTTCTTCTGTGGCACAGGCAACCTTTTCAGAGCTGGCTCATCGGACTTTATAGTCTAAGTTGTTCCCATTCCTGAGTCAGGAATTCAATGTCTACGGTGATTTCCTCATATCGTCTCTCATAGATGCCACTGGAATGTGGGAGCAACGGAACCGAGAAGACAAACATTTTGCACTTCGTGAATTTGGCCTTTCATTCCAGAATTCAGGACCAGGATGTGGGCTCTGGAGGGGGGCCCACGCGGGTTCGAATCCCAGTCCTCCGTTCACTGGCCTCTACTGGAGAAGGTGGCACGGTCCCTGCGCCAGTGATTCCTGATGCGTGCGGTGAGAGCAGAGATGGCACCTCACCCACGCAGGCCGTGGTGAGGACACTAGGAGAAGAGGCAGGTAGGTCCCCCGCCACTGCGCCTGACGCAAGCTAAGCACACAAAACCAAAGCAAAAACCAGAAAAGCACCCCTGCCCTCATCGTCTTCAGCGTCGCCATTGCCATCACCGAGCTAGTCACTCGCCAGGTCCTACGTGCCTCCTAGGAGCCAAGCTGGGGACTCCAGATCCAGGGGCAATGCGACGTGGTCCTGGCCTTGGACACACTCCAGGGCTCGTTTATATGAATGCTCAAAAATTATCTCTAAACTCAAGAACCTGGCGAGGGCAAACAAAACGATTTTTAGAAAAAAAACAAACAAAAAATCCAAGTAGCAATCTATAGACAGCCAATACCGCGGGACATGCACACCCCCAAGAAACCTCCTTGAAACGACCACACTGGCAGCCACCAGCCGAATTCTCCTCGGGCGTAAGAAGGCACCTACCACAGGGCGAGAACCAGCGCTCCGGGTTTGGGTGCAGCTGCTCCGGGTTTGGGTGCAGCTGCTCCGGATCTGCAGCTGGAGGCCCCGTGCGCCCGTGTGTGAGCGCAGCGGCAGGTTTTCCTCCACCCAGGGGCGCCCTCTGCTCCACTGACCGGGTCTGTCAAATGTGGCTCTGAGCAGGGGCCGTGTGAAAACCCTCTGGGGCCAACTGTATACAGTTCTTAACCAGACACTTGGCACACTGAGGAAGAACAGACGAGGTTATTTAGAGAAACATCTCAACGCCCCGCTGTGGTAATTACAGGAAGAGAGTGCGCTGTGCTTGGAGGGAATCAACAGAAACCCAGGAGCCCTGGGCAAGGTCCTCCTCCGAGGCTGTGGAATGGAACCGGCAAAGCAGGATGTCCCTCGTCCCCGCCAACTGCCTCCGAGTTCTCCTCACGGGAATCTCAGAGTCAAAAGTCCTAATTCTAACCGCGCTGTGGCCATCCGTGCGGCCTGGGGTTCTCGGGGTGAACACCGGGTCTTCTCATCCATGGAAAGGCACAGCCTGGCCTTTGGGGGTGAAGAGGCTTCAAAGAGAGCAAATGGGGGCTTTCGGGATGAAAACTGCTGAAACACCCACAACCGAGGAGGAGAAGATTGCAAAAGCCCGAGCTGGTGAGGGACAAGCAAAGGGGACCGTGGCCGGGTCTGGAGATTCCCACACTCATGGGTCCGGGGTTCCGAAAGGAACACTCAGCACCTGGTTTAATTTCATTAACCCTTGGCAGGGGGACCTGTGCTGTAGGTTTTGGGAAAGACGGGCCTGTGCTTTATATTCCCAGCACCGCCAGTGCCTCTTGTGGTGCTTGGTGGGTGCCTCGTGCGGTGCTCGGTGCTTGGTGGGTGCCTCGTGTGGAGCTCGGTGGGTGCCTCACGCGGTGCTTGGTGGGTGCCTCATGTGGTGCTTGGTGCTTGGTGGGTGCCTCGTGTGGAGCTCGGTGGGTGCCTCGTGCGGTGCTCGGTGCTTAGTGGGTGCCTCGTGCGGTGCTCGGTGGATGGCACTCGTAAAGACTGGGTGGACTGCGCTCGATTAAAGAGGAATGCAGAAGCATAAATCCAGGGACATACAACCTTTATGGATTTCAAACAACCGCTCAAAACACGGACGGCGTTGGTGTAAACGGATCCGAGACATATGGCCTAGGTTTCTTGATCACTGACAGGACAAACAAATACAAGAGACCAGGGGGGGTTTGGGACAAAAACCGTCGTTTGCAAAAGCACCCAAAATGGTGGTCGACGACTCTAAAGGAACCCTCAGGCTCTTCAACTGCATTATAGGGTGAGCGGGGGAGTTAGTTTTAGAAAGGAAAGGAAATAAAGGCTTCCAAGGAAGACCCACACCACCATCAATGCGGAGAATTCCAGAAAAAGGACCTGCTAAGACCAGGAAGCCAATCATCATAATACCCCGACACAGTTCTCGGGGTGGGCAGGGCGTTCCAGGCCTGGAGAAGGCATCTTGCTGCCCCCGTGGGTACTGTGACATTCACCTTCCGGCCTGGCACCAGAGGTCATTATCTTGGCCCCTTCTGTGCCCTCATCGCCCCCCGATGCAAAGTCCTCACGTGGTCTCATGAAGCCAGGTTAACCCCAGGGAGCTCGGCCCTGGCTCCCCATTCTACGTGACCGACGTCTCTATCGCAGACCGCCTCCTCAGTTGTCACAAGAACACATTTTACACACCGATCGCAGCTTGGAGACGCCCAGGCAGAGGTGCTTGCGTGCCGACCTGAACCATTTGGGGGGAGGCGGGGAGGGGGTGGGCTCGGCTTGAGAACACACACGTGCAACCTGTGGCTTCGGACCCGGCTGAGAGGGAAGAACGTGGTACTGAAGAGGGGCCGGGAGTGAGGGCTTCGTCCGGGCCGGGGTCTGCCGGCTCTGTGTTACCACTCACCCCAGGCTGTGCGCCGTTCTTCCCATGCTGGGGGAACGAGGGGAGGGGATGGGAGATAAACAGGCAACCGAGCACAGATCTCAATGAGGGGAACAGCCCAAAGCACCTTCCTTCATCAATCAGGCAATAGGCAACAGATGGCACATTCAGACGAGGATAAAGTGATTAATAAAGGGTGTCGGGGAACGCTTGGGGCTGAAAAGTGCCCCGCCCCCACTCGTATGCTGAAACATCCCAAACCCCAGCACCTCAGAATGTGACTGTATTGGAGATTAGGTCTTTACAGACGCGATGAAGCTGGAATCAGGCCATTAGGGTGGGGCCATGACCCATAGGACTGGTGTCCTTGTGAGGGAGACCCCCCGGGACGCTGGGACAGAGGGATGACCAGTGACGAGGAAGCAATACAGCGGCCTCCGCAGACTCACCCACAGCACATCCCAACCCCAGCCCTGAGATACACAAAATGGGGGTCTGGATGGGGTTTCCCGGGGAGTCTATGAAGTTCCCCTGCGATGCTGCGCAAACTTCTGTGCGTTTTTATCTCGTTTGGTGGCGGGGGGACTGATCAATACCACCTTTTGGCACTTTCCCCTTAACCTTTGGGGAGTCGCGAACCCAGAAAGCCTCCTGAGGATGGAACGACAGCTGCCTACCCTCTCCACGGAAAAAAAAATCCCCATACACAATCCTGCAGACGACTTCAGAGCATCCTGAAAACCTGTTCGCTCCCCGGATCTTCTAAGTTCAGTCCCCCTAGAGGTGGCTTTGCTTCCCCAACTTCCTCAGTTGCCCTGACCTCAGAGCCTGGTAAAAACACCAGATTTGGAATCCGAAGAGAAATGCCACGTGAACAAAGACCCCTCCCTCCCTCGGCCTGGTACCCCGAGGGCTGAATAAGCGGACGGCAGACCCATCTGCTCAAACGAGAAAATCGACCTGAGGCAAGGAGGTGCTGCAGCTTGAGGAGCGGGCTGAGGGGCCCCAGGCTAGCGAGGATGGGGAGACACACGCGGGCCCCGCCCCGGACCATGGGGACACAGCCCTGTGCACCTACGTGAGGCGGAGGGGAAGCCTGGACGTAATGGGGAGATGGTGAGAGGGGCCTAGGGCCTCTTGACGTCCTCTCGTCTGAGCGAGGATCCTGATGGAGAGTGCCGGGAGGACACGAATCTGCTTTTTAAAGATGATCCTACATGTTGTTAATCACATACCTGTGCCCAGAGGGCGCGGGGGCACGTCTCTCCAACAAATACATACGCAGCCTTCACTGAAACCTTCTCCCTCTACTTCATTCTAACGAGACTCCTCTCTGAAGCCCCCTCGCGTGGCCAGCCCCTCTGAGCACGACGAGCAGGGACAGGGGACGAGAACTGCCAAGAAGACGCACGCATCATGGATCTGGATCCACTCGATCCACTTCTTAGGGCAGCTGACTCCTCGCTCAGACCTCGAATTGTCGCTCTCACTCCCTTCCTTCCGGTTCTTTCCGGGCCCAGCGACCAGGACTGTTCCGACAGGCCATAAGCAGGTGCCCGGCAGGCCCGCCGGCCACGGCCTTATCTGGGTTCTTGCTGCCCCATGAGTCACACCATTGCTTTTTTAGACGGGAGCCAGACACACGCTCAGCTTCCGTCCCAGTGACATCTGCGAGTGGAGGGTGGGTGTGGGGACACATCTGTCACATCGATATAAATATATATTTTTTCAGTGGAAATATCCGATCCTCTTAAGGAACACACACGCGCCTACCTCAGACAGCGGGAGTGGAGGAAATAAACTGGGGGTCGGGGGGGACAGTCTGACTGTGTCGCCAGTTGGGTGAGAACACGTTTTCAAGGACGCCTGAGCGGGTCCTTGCAGGGACCACGCTCAGCGTGTGTCTGTTGAAGTGGACCCAGGAAGCGCCGGGGGAGGGCAAACGCCCCTTCCTGGGAAAAGTGAGCCTTCAAGGCACGGGGCCCAAGAGTGTTCTGGATCCTCCCCGAGTCCCGCCTGCAGGCCTCTAGGTCGTCCTCGCCTTTGAGTTCACCACCGGGGACAGCTCGCCCCAGGTCAGCGGCTGTCCTCTACGGTCCCTCACGATTTCGTGGTCCTGGACCTTCTGGCGGGGAGCTCCCCGCGGGTTTGGGTGTCACGACCGCCTGTCCCGTGGAGGGACGTCACAGCGGCATTTGCTGGGGCCTTCCTTCTTCCTTGCCCTGGCCAGAGGATGGAAGAGCAGCTCTAAGTGGGACCTGTCTTCTGCAGCTCTTGTCCTCTCACCTGGCAGGCCTTTATGTCCTTGCTCCCGGTCAATCCAAATATTCTTACCTGTTATTTTTTTTTTAATCTCAAGGAGGACTAATGGGGAGACTCATGGGCCCGTTTCCTATTTACTGTCAGGACTGGGGTTTGCCTACTCCAGATGTTTGGACATTTTTTCTCATTTAACTCAGCAAACTTGGCCTGTTTGTTGTTCCGCCAGGCCCCGTGCTTCCTCCTGGGAGCAGGGACACAAAACAGGCCGGTCTCACAGAGGTGGCGGAGGCAGACGCACCTAAAGGCAGACACAGCTCATGCCGAAGCCCTCCCAAGCTCCAAGCAGGGAACACGGGTCCCTTTGTGGAAAAGGTGGCACCTGATGGGGCCCTACGAGGTGAGCTTGCTGAAGTCCCATCTGAGCGGGACAGGGGACTATTCCATACGCCATGGGACAGCCTCGACGCAGCAAGCCCCGGCCCGAAGGGCACGTCCGCAGCAGCCGTGCAGCTCACAGCCTCAGCCAGATGGGATGACGAAGGTCTCAGCAGATGTCTGGGTTCACACACGACATCAGCAGCAGATGTCTGGCCTCCGCCCCCACCCCAGCCTCAACCCCTGGGCACTTTAAATGCCTCCCCCGCCCCCGAAGTGACTGCCAGCCCATTTCCACTGTTCAGCCTAAGTGGGGCTTGAAGCTGAAGCTGAAGCTGAATGTGCTACAGGAAAACCTTCAAAAGCTGCACAAGGAATGGAACTGACTTTACGGACTGAGAATCGGGCCTGTCCCGTTGGGATTGGGGGCCACGGCGTGAACAGTCCTGGGGCAGGATCCTGCAGAAGCAGGAACACAGGCGAATCTCAAGAACCGGGCTGAGGCTGGCCAGTCTCGCCTCGTGCTCCAGAGAAGGGGGCTGGGATTTTCCGGCCACTCTACCTCCAGTGACCCCCCGTCCTTGCTATTCCTTCCGATGGCCCCGTGCCCTGGGAAGCAGCCTCTCCGCTGGGTGGGTCCCTCATGGAGAACCACAGAAGAATGGGGTGTGAAATGAGATGGAAGACAAGGCAGGTGGAACAGAGGGCACTGCCATGGGGCAGCGTCATGGGACTCCAGGACCCCGGTCTCCATACGGGAGCACCTGGCATTTCAGAGTTTAGAAGGGGCTTCCCTTCCTCGAAAGAGCTTTGTCTCTGGGCCGCCGCACACCAGTGCTCCTTCGGTGGGTGGAGTGTTGGATGGATCGTTAAATTTGGGGGTGGGAGGACTGGAAAGGGGGGTGTGATCCGTGAAGCCGCCGTGTTAGGGAGGAGGTGCTGCCCCTGAGTGATGCGTCCGACGGCGACGAGAAAACCATGGGAGAGAAGAAAATAAACCAGGGAGAACAGAGGCCTCCGACGTGTGGTATTTACTCTCCGAGAGAACAAAGACGATCAAAAGTAAAAAGGGAAACGGGTTATGTTTCCGGATATGGCAAGGCTGTGTGCAGTTATGAAAAGGGGGTGATTATGTCCTCACGTATGTCCCAACGCATGCTTTGCCCCTTCCCTGCTTCTCTGAATGGGGGGAGGGGTGCGGGGTGATGAATTCTGGGATTATCACCTGGGACCAGGATCACGCGCTCTAGGACGCCCTGACGGCGGCGGCTGCATTTCCCTGGGTTCTGTCCATCATCTCCTAGCCTCCTCCTTTCTCCGCTGCTGGTTTTGGGGACCCGGCTTCCTCTGGCTGACCTCATGCATGCTTAAGCAGCGGTTCTCCAAGTATGGCCCCTGCCCGGGCCAGCAGGCTCAGCCTCACCTGGGAGCTTGTGAGAGATGCGGATTCACAGCCCCACCCCAGACCCGAGTCAAAAACCTCCTGGGGCGGGACCCAGCCATCTGGGTTCTGCCAAACCCTCCGGATGATTCTGCAGCGGGCTCGAGCTCGAGAACCACGGGCCTGGGGTGTAGGTGTTGCTGCTGTTAAGGAGCAAAACCACCCAAGAGGATGCTGCGGGCGGGGATCTCCCCTTTGCTGCCTAAACGCCTCACCTACCTGCTCCTTTCATGGCATCCTGCCGCCGGCCCCTTAGCGTGGTGTGTAGGCCCCTCCTCAGCTGGGCTCGGCCATGCCACCCTCTGCTGACTTCGTTGAGCTCAGCAGTATTAACCCGCTTGCACGGCACGGTTTCCCACCATCTCTCCGGGCTCAGGCTGTCTCCTCTGTCTGGGACGCCTGTATCCTCTCCCTACTGACCCCGCTGGCTCCCTAGACAAGCCTTTGGGCACCTGGTATACTAACCCCCTGCTCATGACTGTGACCTCTGCAGAGATCATGTTGCTTGGTTCACGTTCTCCCTACTTTCACGAGCACAGAGCTCGGCACATTGCTCGGCGACGCTTCCAGAACAAACACAGGGCTCAGATAACTGCTCCCGGGACGAAGGAGATGAACGCACGAAGAGTCAGACCCTCCCGAGGTCTCAGGTTTGCGTGGCAGGAAGCTAGCTCAGCATGGGTGGCCATTTGAAAATTCTGTTCATGCAAAATTAATTGAGTAGCTAAAGGAAAACTGAATTATGTATGACCTGTTGTCGAGTAACACGACTCTGGGAAGGTTTTTTCCCTGCATCCAGCCAAACAAGCAAGATTTATAAAGAGATTTTTGGGATCACACCCCTTGTCGAGGCATACGTAGGCAAGCTAACTGGGGGACAGTGACAGCACACCTAAAAGCGACGGCGGCCTGTGGGGGGGCGGGTGAGTGGTGCACAAGGCTGGGGCAGAGGCCGGGGAGGAGGCGGCATCCGCGGCTGCCTGGGCCCCTTGCCCCCTGCATTCCTCTCCCACAGCTCCTCCTGGGCAGAGGGCAGCCTCCAGTGGGGGAGGGTCCTTCCTGCTGCCAGTCCCAGATGCTGTGCTCTGCCCCTCGGTAACTCACTGGACAAACATCGAGCCGCATGGTCACACGAGCCGTGTCCATCCGCAAGGCCGGCCGGGGCTGTCCCCAGGACCACTCAAAGCTCCACGTCTTCCTCCTGTGTCCACGTGGGGGTGCAAATCGGTCACTCACTTAGGTGGTTGCTCGATGAAGGACAAGCAACACGATATGTTCGCTGTGGCAGAAAGCGCTAGAAAGATGTACAAGGCGTACTCCTTGCCTGCAAGGGACTTCTCATCCAGGGACAAGGAGACAGGGATCCAGCGAAACCCCAACCTGGCAGACGGCGAACACCCCCACAGGGTGTTCTGGGAGGGGTATGTCCTACAGACAGACCAGGCGGGAATCGCTTCTAACCCTCGGCGTTAACGTCCCACCATAACAGAGCCTCGACAACCTATCTCCAAACCCTGCGCCCCTGACACGTCCCAGTCCCCCTGGCTGACGTCCACCCCCCTTCTAGATGCTTGGTCAGGAGGGCACAGGCCTCGTCTGCCCTGTTCCTCCCTGCATCTGTGGCACCTCGCACGGCGCAAGGGGAGGTGTTGAACAGGTGTTTGATGAGTGAATAAACCAATGAATCAACATTGGGGAGCTGGGGCGACCAGAACAGGGCGGGCGGAGGCGTGCAGATCGTCACCGCTGGAATTCTGGAGGCTCCAGCTCGCCTGTCCACCTCCTTCCCCCTTTTTTCTCCTGTTTCCCAGATATGCCTTTTCTCCTCTCTCTTCTCAACATTCCAACGAAAGGCCAGCAGCCCACTGACCCCTCGCCCGGGGGCTGACAGATGGGCGAGCCGCGGCAGCTGGGAGCTGCCCGAGTTCATCCCAGAGCTGTTGAGGGGGAGAAGGCCAGCCCGCAGGCCGAAGCCCACTGCCATCTGAAAGGCGCAGAGCCGGGCAGCACTTCGCAGCTTCAGCACAGCAGGGCTGCTCCCTGCCTTCGGAGGGAGACCACTCAACAGTGGCTGCACAGCTCCGCGGGACCGAAATACGACGCTCTTCAAAGGGAATGTCAAAAGGGTTGACAGCCCATCCCTTCCCGGCGTGGTGCTACCGCCGCGCGACTGCCCTGGGTTAAAATCTCGCTCTGCCCTCATGCTACGTTTGCAGTCTTCCCCATGAAGTGCGGGCCACCCCCGGCACGGCACGGGCCAGGCCTCTGGGGCCCCTCGGCACGTCAGTACAGTTGTCCTGCGGGGCCTTTACATGGGGGCCACCCCCACCCAGTGCCTGGATGGCACGCTGAACCTGGAAAGAAACATTCGGTCTCTCTCCTAGAAGATACGTCTGGACTTGTCCCCCAAATACCCACGAGGAAACAGGTCGCCTCAGAACATCGAGTGGCCATTCTGAACTCTGCGGGACACCCACCGACACGCTGGGCAGAAACTGCACAAACACACGCCCCGCAAACACAAACGGACTTACGCGGGGAGAGGGAAGGTCGAGGTCAGGGTGATCGAACAAGCTGGTGAAACCAAAGGAAATCCTAGTTTCTCTGCCAGCGGTTGCTAGGCCCCGGGTTCGGACAGGCCGTCCCGCGCGAATCCACTGTGCTGGCCCAGCTCAAGTTCAAACGACACAAGACAACAAGTCTGGCAGCCAGAGATGGAAGAGTTCCTCTCGCTCACTTGGAATGCAGTGAGTGCTCCCTTCGCGTCGTCGATGAGCTCTTGGGGACCGCGACGTGGACCGATTTTGCCACAGGCTCAGGGCTGTAAACGAGAGTTAAGTTCCCAGAGCATGTTACCGTGGGTGAGTTAACCTAGGGGAGCGTGGGCTTCGTCACACGTCACTTCGCTTGAAGTCGCGGTTTCCAGAAACCCACGAGCGATGTCAAGTGAGGACGTACTGCACTCCTTTTCCAGGCGGGACCCGGGGATGATGGTCCTCCACGGGGTCCACTGAACGGCAGCGGGCCATCCTGACTTTGAGTACGAGAGCAGAGCGCCTTCCTCCATAATTAATGATTCATAAATGATTCTGATTTCCTTCCCTTAGCATCCCATTACCAGGAGAAACAACTGCCTCCCTCACCCTCACTCCGGAGGTATTTATCCCCCCAACTGGACCGAGGGATGGCCGGGGAGACTTGTGGATGTTTACGGGGATGCAAAGTGAGGCTCTGATGGGCATACACGCTGTGAAACGATTACCACGATCAAGCTAATGGCCACGTCCTCCCCCTCGGTAACCCTGTCGTGTGCGTGCGTGTGTAGTGAGAACACCCGACAGCTACTCTCTTAGGAAATTTCCAGCGCACACAGTACCGTGTTACTAACTGTGGTCGCCATGCTGTACGTTAGGTCTCCAGAACTTACTCCATCTTGTAGTTAAAAGTTCAGACCTTGCGATCAGCATCCCCGCTTCGGCCCCACCCTTCTACCCTCCGCTACCGTGCGCTGGACACACGGTGCTGGTCTTTCTCCGCCTGGCTTATTGCACTTGGCATCTCATCCGCCGGGCTCATCCACGGTCTTGCGAGCGGCAGGATTTCTTTATCTTTTAAGGCCGGATAATAAGCCATGACACAGATCCCATGTTCTTTAGACATTCATCTGTCTCCAGGTGCTTGGGTTGCTGCTATGTCTCGGTTACTGTGACTATGGCTGCAATAACCACGGGAGAGCAAATATCAAGATACTGATTTTATTCCCGTTGGATGCACACCCAGAAGTGGGACTGCTAGAACATAGGATAGTTCTGTTTTTTATTTTTTTAAAATAAACTTATTTAATTAGTTTCAAGCATCCACTCCACTGGTTAGACATCCATATTGTTCATAAAACGATGCCCCCAATCGCTCCCTCCCTCCCCAGGCCCCATACCTGGCCATCATATGAATGCTCACTGCAGTCCCTGTGCCGTGCCCCTCACCCCCGTGACCATCTACCAACTCCTAATTTGTACTTCTTTAACCCTTCACCCCATTCTCTCAGCCCCTCAATTCCCATCTCCTCTGTTACCAAAGTGGCCACTATATTTGTGAGTCTGTTTTTGATTAGTTTGTTCTTTTTGTTCCTTAGATGCCACATATAAGTGAAATCATATGGTATTTATTTCTCGGTCTGACTTATTTCACTCAGCATAATAGCCTCTAGGTCCATCCATGTTGTTGCAAATGGTAGGATTTCAGTTTTTTTAATGGCTGAGTAATATTCCATTGTGTATATGAACCATAATTTCTTTATCTTTATCACTATTTTTAATTTCCTGAGGCACCTCTATACTGTTTTGCATAGTGGCGGCACCAACAGTGCACAACGGGTCCCTCGCCAGCACTTGTCATCTTTCGGCTCTTTAATAAGTCATCCTAATAAGTGTGAGGTGACATCTCATTATGGTTTAGATTTGCGTTTTCCTGGTGATTAGTGTTGTTGAGCATCTTTTCATGAACCTCTTGGCCATTTACATGTTTTCTTTGGGGAAAAAAAAAAGTCTATTCAAGTCCTTTGCCCATTTTTACGATCAGGTTACTGGGGATTTTATTTTATTTTTTGCTATTAAGTTGCACGAGTTCCTTATATAGTTTGGATGTTAACCCTTTACGACATGTCTGGTTTATAAACATTTTTTTCTCCTATTCCCTAGGTTGCTTTTTCATTGTGTTGACTGTTTCCTTCAGTGTGCAGGAACTTTTTACTTTGACGAAGTCCCACTTATTTATTTTTGCTTTTCTTGTTTGTGCTTTGGGTGTCAGATCAAAAAAAAAAAAAAATTATGGCCAAAATCAATGTTAAGATTTCCCCCTACGCTTTCTTCGAGGAGTTGTTCCATCACAGTAGCACACGGGAAGGAGATAAAAAGCCAGTAGATAGCTCTTTTGTCCTAGTGGACAAAATCCAACAGCCAAGAACACTTCTGAGGACCATCGCTCTTTTGGAGTGGAGACATGATCACCCCTCTTTAACCTCACAAATCAACGTGGAGCTTTTGGGCACCAAAGTCAAAGTCAAGGGTAGTTACTTAGTGCCCTAAGCAGAGACACATCCCCATTTGCTTTAAAAATGACCCTTGATAAGACCAAAACGGGTCAAATAGATATCAAGGTCTGGTTAAGGAACGGACAGATATAATACACTGGGACGAGGCCTACGACCTACTCAGGCGGTCTGGATCACGTGCTTGCTTCCCACCTGGCACATCTCACGGTGGGCCTGCCACGAAGAGAATAAACAGTCCCGCTTAAAGATGAAGACGGCAGACCCCATACGGGATCACAGTCGATATCATACACACTGCTTATAAACTGCTTGAACTTGTCAGTGCCTTGTGAGCATATTTAATGAATTCGCCACCTATTTCTGAGACATCTAAACACATATTTACACACAAAGTGCAAAATCAGGAGATTTTTCCCCCTCACGTGATATTTCCTGAGCCATCCATCAACAGTCAAAACCCCCCACAGCTCTGAAAAATGTAACATTGGTTTAAACGCCTCAGTCAGCCCTTGTTCTGTCCGTCATCTCTAGTCACGGCTAAAAATTATCTATTTGCCTTAAGTTAACACATCATTATCCCTATACACCTGAGATATAAATGTGAATTTTATATTAGCTATTCAAATATGCATTTGTTTTCTAAATGGCCTTCCCCGGCAAACGACTCTGCAGAAGTCGAGAGAATAATAATGGGTCAGGAGTGAGGAGTAACAACCAGGTATTCTAACATCTCTGTAAACCGTCACGTACACCCCACACGTGGGAGAATGTAATTATACAAAAATGAGATAAACCACCGTGGGGCCTCTGGAGTCGGCCTTCTAGAATGAGTTATGGATGTGCGAGTCCTGTCTAAGGCGATGTTATTAAGGAGTTTAGGCCTGGCACACAACAGCCGTCTGAGTCCAAGCAAACGGTCCCTCTGAGAAAGGCTTTGGGTTGATTTCGGAAGCCGCACTCTGTTTTGGTGAATGGCTTTGGCCGAAAGTGCGACTTTCCTCTCGTTGATTGAAAAGAACTAAAAAAGGAGAAAGAGCATGAAGGTCTGCAGGGGCTGCTGTCACCCCAAGTCAGAGCCACTGGAGCCGTGAATGGCTCGCGGGGACAAGGAGAGAGCCTGTCCCGATGTCCCTTTTCAGACTGGCCTTGGAGAATTCCCAGCTGGGCCTCCGGCGTGAATACATAAACGCGGCGCATCCTTCTCCCCGACATCTACGGCAGCTCCCCTCCCCGTCCCCCTTAAATCCCAGGGCTTCCACGTACACATCTCGGATGGCTGTCTCCGGTTCATTGTCATGTGAGACTGCACCAAGTGTGTGTTTTTATAGGGCCTTGTCTTTTACGAGCACTCGAGAAAGCGAGACGAGAAAAAACACAACCCAGCAGCCGCACAGATGCATAATTCATGACGGCGGCTGAAACTGCGAGTGGGACCGGCCTCCTGGATGAAACGTGCAGCCCATCTTCATCTGTTCGTGGAGGGCGGCCATGTATGGGGCTGTAGGAAGTGACGGTGTCAACGCGGCAGGTCGCTTTGGCCAGGAAGGGAGGTCTCTGCCACCGCAGAGCAGGGTCTCCTGAATCCCGTCCAGCTTTGAAAATGGACTTTGTCAGCGTGCAGCCAGCATCCCCCATCCAGCGAGCCTGTTTCCTAGAGAGAAGCCTGCAGGCTCCCTGACACCCTGGGGAATGACGTTCTTTTGCTTCGTGACACACACACCTGGCTCTGCATGGAGCATCTGTCTCACACTGGCTGGTCTGAGTGGGTCCCCTGCTGTCTGAGGGTCTCGCCATGCCCTCTGCCCCCTGGACAAGTTGAATGATGCTAATGGGAGCTTTGGCACATCCCCACCGGGGTCTAACCAGCCCCGAAGGACCAAGTGGGCTTTTCCAGCTCTGCGGCTCCTTGCCATCTGCTGATGCGGGCTGGGATGACTGATGCTCCGGGCTCTGGGGTGCTGGGAGGACCCTGCACCTGCTTCTTTTTGCTTTGGGCCCCTTCGGGTTTTCAGTGGGAAAACAACAGCCGGTTCTTCCAGCGGGGTCAGCGGGGTCCTGCCGGGGAGTAATCCAGGCAGGGCTGTTACATTCCATCTATCGACCGTGGCAAATCCCCAGCCTCCTCTAAGGCAAGCGCTCCGATGGCAAATGTCTGCTGGGCTAGAAAGTGTCTCCACGCTGTCAACATCTTCCAGCAGCTTGGTCCGAGCCTCGTCTGACAGGGGAGCTCGAGGAAGAGCCTCTTCTACAGTCAGGTGTGGATGGGAGAAAGGATCTCACTCCCTGTGGTGGCTGCTACTTGCGTACGAGTCACTTACCAGAAAAGGTCCTAAACCTCTTCCCCCTCAAATTCCCCCCCAAAAAACCAAATCTCAGTGAAAATAAGGAAGGCTACTTTAAATATGGGTTGCCCCACTGTAAGTTGATCAATTTTCCGCCCAGAGGAAAGCAAAAACCGCCTTAGGGGAGTTACGCGCCAGCCATTCCCACGTTGCGATGGGTCTCCAGGCACCTCTTACCAGACTGGTTCTCTGGGGGTGAGTTCTGTTCTCGAGCCACCTCTGCAGGGAGTTCCATATAACACGGGAGGAGAAACCCAGGCGGCCCGGAGGCTGCTAATAGCTTGGTTAATAAGCTTTACTTCAGGGGAAGCGCTTCCCATAAATAGAATCCCAGATCGAACCTCATCTCAGGCGCTCAGGACTAACATGGAAGCCTCGGGCCCTGCAGCCCCCTGGGCCGAGGCTCTCAGTGACGTTTATTCCTGTTCCTGGCAGAGTCCCAGGTCCACGGGTCTCTGCGAAGCTGAGGCCAACGCCAGAGCCTTTCCTCCGGGCCCACCCCTATGTCTCGATACCCCACAACGCAGAGGGAGACGGCCTGGAATTGCTGCTGGGTCTTCTTGGCCAGAAGGAGAAGGAAGGGTGAGGCTGACTTTGCTATGATTGTCCAGGTTTCCAATCTGTTAAGAAGCAGTGCCTCTCTGAGCCTCAGGTTTTCCCCACAGATAATCAATAAACTAAGAATTCTCCCACTCTGTGGGGTTAGGAGACTTGAATACACACACACACACGCACACGCACACAAAGCACACTCACAATTCATCAGCTATGACTCCGGCTTGAGCTTTTAAAGGAAGAAGCAACAACCTTTTCGAATTTTGTGGCTCCTCCCCGCCGACCACAGCTGTCCTGACCGTATCTCATCGAGCAGCATTTTTTAAACAGAATTTATTCCTATGAAGTCTTTAGTTTCATTCAATAGCTGTACGCTTTGCACAAACAGCCTTGAGAATAGCCACAAGAGACTCTCAGCAAGCAGACGACTTGAGCCCCGGGAGCAGAGGTGCCCGGGTGTGGTGGTGAGTGGACCGCTGGCCACCAGCATTCAGAGGCCGCGGGCCTCCGCGGAAGACGCCGTCGGTCACTTCGGCCGCTTCCCCTTGCTCAGCCTCAGGTCCGGCTGCCACCGCCAGCATTTCTTCACCTGGGGGCCTTCTCTTACTGCTGGAGCTCACTCTGCCACCCATAACCAGGCCAGAAGTGCCAGAGAACGAGGGGCCTCTCGCACCAACAACAGATGGGAAGTGGGTCTAAATCCCCCAGCTCCCTCGCCTGGAGGGACAGGGGACTCTGAGGTGCACTCTGCAGGGGGTCCCTGAGTTTCTCCAGCGGGATGAAGCTCCAGTCTCCCACGTGGGGACTGGAGACTCACCCTGTCCCCGCTGCCTGCCCTCTTACATCTCACTCTCCCGAAGCCCTACTGCTTGCCGTCCTGGGAACGGCTCAGATAAACCACGTGCTCTCGAATCCCTGGCTCAGCTTGCTTCCTGGGGAACCCAAGCAAAGACCGTCTTAGATGTTAAGTTTTACTCTGAGAATAGAGAACCCAGGACAATGTGGCACTTTAGACACCTGAAAGTCACTGTGGATGTGTCCCCCTCTGCGGCAGGCCAACACAGGGATGGAAATCTACCCCAAAACAGGGAGGCTGAACGGAGAGGGGTCAGCGCTCCTCTGGGGGCCGAGAAAACCTAGTGGTGGTGTCTGGAGTTGGCTCTCGTGGCTGAGAAGCATCCTCGGGTGGAGAATGGGTGAGAGACCTTCTCACCATGTCTCTGCATTCACATAAGTCATGCCTTGACCTACACATCTTCTTTGGGAAAGGCCATGACTGTCACGAATGAGTGACAGGGTTTCAACGGAGGCCTTTATCCTTTCTTTGCACTTCTGAAGCAACCCAGCGTCCAGGCTATTAAGTTCTGCCTGTTTTTCCGTGGTTCGTTCCCACCACTGAGGCCCTTGACAGCTTCCAGCTCCTGGGAAGGTGCTGGGGGGTCAGAGACCAAATGGCTTTCGGCTCCTATTTCCCAACGACCCCGCCTTCAGCGGGGGCTTCCTCTCGTCTCCGATAGGAAACTTGCAGTACGTCACCCGTGACAAATGGCACTTTAAAACAGCCAGGTGAAACATAAACAAACAGATCTGCTGTTCAGATTCTGGAAAGAACAGTTCTGGAATAGGAAACGGAGAGGGTTTTAATGGGCTTACTGGGAAACCAGCTCCAATGAGAGAGAGGACAGGTGCTGCTGTTGGTGGCAGGTGACCGCAGACACCTCTCATGTGTCCCCATCTTTTATAATAAAAACAACGGTGAAATCTGCCTTGTGTTGAGTTGTCTGCTTTTTGAGATTCCGTGAATCCAGAATTCCATGAGCACTGATACAGCCAAACACGTCCTGAGTAAGGGAAGAATTTACGCAGTTTCTGCACTGTATGTTCTTTTTAAAACTCTTCTGTATTCAATGAAAAATGTCTGTAATTGCATGTTCCTTTTAAAACTCTTATTAAATAAAATTTTTTCTACATTAAAAAATAGAAGAAAAAAACGCGTCCTATACACAGGACGGAATAGCATTCAACCTTATAAAAAGGAAGGAAATTCTGACACACGTTCAACATGGATGGACCGGGAAGACACTAAGGTAAGCGAAATGAGCCAGATGCGAAAGGATAAAACTGTATGACTGCTCTTACATGAGGTACCCAGAGTACTCGATTGATAGAGACAGAGAGTAGAGAGGTGGATCGATCGCAGGGTCTGGGGGAGGGGAAGCTGGTGTTTCATGGGGGCAGAGGTTCAGCTTAAGAAGATGAAAAAATTCTGCAGACGGATGGCGGCGGTGGTTGCAGAAAAACGTGAATTTACTTCATGCCACTGGGCATCTAAGAACGGTTAAAATCATAAACGTTATGTTAGGGCTATTTTACCACCTGCAAAAAAATATTAAAAATAAAAAATTAACACCTGCGAATGCCACTGTCAAGCTGAAACCGAGTCATGGGATTCTGGAGTCGAAAGGGGTGGGAGCCAGGAGTTGGTCACTTCGCAGTTTCTGAAAGGTCGTCCTGGGCCATCCCAGCCACGTGAGGAATGAACACACGATTCCACGAAGACTCGTACACAAACGTCCCCGTTCAGAATGGCCCCCGGCTGGAAATGATCCAGATGCCTATGGATAGGAGAACGGATAAACGAATTGCGGCATGTCCTCACTCTTTGGTACTCCTCAGTCACGGAGTGAAGGAACTATTTTTTAAAAAACACAATGACTTGGATGAATCTCCGAACTATTTTGCTGAGCAAAAGCAGCCGGAATAAAAGCGAACGTGCGGTGGGGTGTGTTTCTATGACGTTCTAGATGAGGCAGAACTCATCTACACGGACGGAGCTCAGACGCGTGATTACATGGTGGGGGGAGAGGGCAGGGTGGGGAAGGGGCTCAAAAGAGCTCGCTAGGGTGATGGCAGTATCTGGTGTCTTGAAAGGGATGTGAATTACATGAGTGTGTGTATTTGTCAAAACTCGTGGAACTGTACGCATGGATCTCCGCGTTACATCGTATGCAAATTATATCTCCATTCTTTAAAAAGGTAACTTAAAAAAGAGTCGCTCAGCCTGTTTATCAAAAATGCCATCCCCCAGAGACTAGGGTTCAGAAGACCTGGAGTGAGGGCCCAGCATCTGGCTTAACACCCCCTCAGCTGAGTCGCATGGTCACCTGGGTTCCAGCCAGCCCGCCCCCTCCTGCCATGCTGGTCTCCAGGTGGGAAGTGCCTTCCCCCAGCCCCTTCTCCCTGCATTCTTCACCCCCGAAGGAGGCAGATGGTGCCTCCTTGATCCCGGGCTCACAAGTCACTTCTCAGATGTGCTCATCACGAGCAGAGCAAGTCCTTTCTCATGCGGAGGCCAGGAAGGTCCCCCCACCCCAGGAGTGCAGACTGTGGGGCCTGACCACCCGGTTCAAATCCCAACTCCTCTCTGGCCAGCAGAATCCCCATCACCCTGGGCAAGTTCTTCTGCCTCTGTAAAGTGGGGATGCTGATGTTCCTAGCAACTACCTTGGAGGGGACATGTGAAGATGTAAGAATACGAAAATATTAAGACTGTATTAATTGTGTTTTTATTTTCCATATTTTATAACGCTTTGCTATCTTGGGGGCCTTCGGATACAAGGAAAGACTGCCCCTTCCGGGGTTAGCAAGAGAGAGCAAACAACTTGCCTGTGCTCATGCCTTTAAGAAGCTCTCCAGCCGATTCAGAGCCCCTACCCCCAATCGCCTTCATAATCTAACTTTCAGACAAGTCAATACTCCCTGCCCTAAATCACCCAGGGCCAGGTATTAGACCAGGGGGGACCCATCTGTATAGCCTAGAGCTCGACAAAATTATTCAAACTACTAAATCCTAAACTTACTCAGCGTACTTATCCAGCCTCACCCATCCTTTCCCAAGAAAAAAACAACAAACAGCCCATCCTTTCCCCTTACACCCTTCTGCCTCCTGACCAACAGAGTAACCTCCCCGTGTGGCCCTTTGTGGTGTAACGTGGCCCCCTTCTCCCAGAAATCGTAAGTCACAAGCTGTCTTTACCATGGTAATTATCTCTTGATCTCTTGGCATGAAATCGAAACAGCAGGTCGATTTTAACACGAGCACGAGAAGAGTGCGTGGCACATAGTAGGCCTGCATAACGTAGCGTCTCTGCATTACTGGGATCCTTTGGCTCTCTTTCACAGCACTTCCACAATAGGCTTAGGGGATTTTAAAATAATATCTGTCCCCCCAAACTCTTGCGCTCCTAGAAGGAAGCCCAGTGCCCACTTTTCTATTCACTGATCTTTCCTCAGGATCGAGACATGGGCCAGGCAAAGAGCAAAGACTGAATGAATGAACAAGGACCCTCCGGGTTTGCAATTAGGCCCCTCCTTTAATAGACAGAGAAATCTAAGCCAGGGAGAAGCGACTTGCCAAATCACACAGCCCGCTTGGGCAGGAGCTAAAGTCAAGGCCCTTGACTCTCAGGGGCCCTTCTCCCACAGCAGGCAGTCACCCCAAATCTGGGGTCCGACCTTGTAAGCCAAGGAGAGCAGCACAGACGCCCGGACAGTCCATTTCTGCACATGCCAGAGCTGTGTGGACACCCGGGAAGTTCTAGGATGTCACCTTGCCGGGCTGCTGCCTTTTACTCTCCCCAATGACACTGTTTTCAGTCATTACCCAGTTTCCGGTCACCACTCAGCAGCTTTTTGACATATTAGTACAGACGTTGAGTTATTTTGGGCTTAGCAGGCCATGTCCTCAGTCGTCCCTCTTCCCAGATAGGAACTGGCTCAGGAGATCCCCATCAGTGATTCCTGGGCCCAGAAGTGGCCTCCTCTCCCCATGATGATCCTCAGCCCTTCCTGAGGGCATGCTGGAGTAGCTTCCCCTGGTTTGGGGGAGGTGGGTGCCTGTCATCACCAAGGCCTGGGAATGAGTCCCCGGGGAGCCTTAGGGTCTGTCGTCGACTCTTAGAATTCTTGGATTCTACTCCTGACCTTCCAGGCCAAAGACACTGACTGCTAGTCTCATGGGTGAGAAATTCACGAGCCGGTCCATTGCGGCAGCTTGAAAGTTTCAATTAGGTTGACCCTGGAGATGCCCCTGCCTTTCCAGTGGAAGTCTTAGGTCTTGTCATTTAGTTTCAACGAACCATTTTAAGTTAAATAATGGCCAAGTCTCCAAAAATAAAACAACCTATTACCTTCGGAAGTCCCTGAAACTAAGAGAGAGCAGCATGGGATAAAGGAAAGGGTCTAGTCTTCGGGGTTATGCGGGCCCGAGCTTGGGTCCTACCTGGCCTCTCAGCAGCCCTGTGAACATGGTTGTGTCACTCAATTTCTCCGATTCTCAGTCTTCTTTACAAAATGAAGACGATAAGATCTGTTACGCGACGCAAGGCATGCAGTGTAACAGTGCCAAGCACACAGTAGGCACTGAAACGTGCTGGAATGTGAAGATGCTTACAGGTATGCATCCTTATGGCCCTTTTCCCGTACAGCGCGTGTGTGCATGTTGTGTTTGCTACTGAGGTGTAATTCTCATGCTGTAGAATTTGCCCTTTAAAGTGCATGGCTCAGCAGTTTTTAGCAGATTCACAAAGCTGTGCCACCATCACCGCTACAGCCTTCCAGGGCGTTTCCATCAGCCCCACAGAAACGCTGTACCTGTTGGCGGTCACTGCCCATGCTCCCCTCCCCTGCTGACCACTGTATTTCCTGGCTCTGTGGATTCGCCTATTCCGGGTATTTCACACAAATGGACTTGCAAAATTTGGCCTTTTGCATCTGCCTTTTCCCACTTAGCATGTTTACAATGTCCGTCCACGTCACAGCATGTACCACACCGCCATTCCTTTTTATTACCAAATAACATTCCATGGGATGGATATGCCACCTTCGTTTCATCCATTGTCAACCGGTGGACACTGGGTTGTCTCGTTTTGGGGCACCATCGTTATTTTAGTTGATCCTCACAACCTTCCCTATGGGAGGACAGAGCCGGTACAATCTTGTCCACCACAGAGAGGGGAACTGAGGCTCAGGGAGGTGAAGGGAGTTCCCTGAGGTCACCTAGCTGGCTAGACGCATGCCAGACCCCAGGGCCAGTCCTCCGGACCTCCAGCTCAGCTGACGTTTCATAGTGAGACAAGAAGGACCAGGGTTTTGTGTTCACGGAGGGCCTCCAAACAGCACACCAGGGATCATTTCGACTTGGCCTCATGGGCAGAGGAACGAGCCTAATTAAAGATCATCCTGCTTTGTAGGCCCAGCAGGAGAGTCAGCAGCCGATTCAGTGGATCGGTGCCAGCATCCAAGGGGGCAAAACAGCTCCTTCTCACTAACTGGAAAACCCAGGTACGGTCCAATCCATCCCGGGGCCCGCACCTGGGGGTTCTCAAGTTGCACGTCACCCTCCCTCTGCCATTCCCGACAAGTCAGGTCAGATTCTCCTTTGCCTCCTTACATTCTTTACCCCATTTTAATTCTCTTGTGCTTAGACCTGTGGGGCTGGCGGTACACATGGCAGAGAGCAAAGCCAACAGGAAAGCCGCCGGCAATCGGAGCCAAAGAAAATGGAAATAACCCACGTGGGGAGGAGTGGGGGGGGTCTCTATCCTATCAAAGGCGGGGCCAGGAGTGTCTCTGAAAACGGAAAAGTCCCAGCAAGCCCCCATCTTCACACGCAGCAAACGATCACTGAGCCCGTACTTTCATTCGACACTCATTCACCAGAACATTGACGCCGCGCTGACTGTGTGTCAGGCCTGGAAGCATCAGGAGACAAGTTCAGAAGACGACGAACAGGGCTCAGTTCTGAGATCTGAATTCTCGTAACTGAGACAGAGAATAGGTCTGCAAACTAAAGAGAAAAAGAAGCAACTGAGGAAGGAAATGAGAGTGGGGGTGACAGGAGTCAGGCCGCCCCACTTCACCGGGTGCCCCCTGGTCTGGGCACCGAGGGTACACGCATGGAAGACCCAGGTCTGTCTTCCCAGTGGGTGGATCAATAACGAACAGTCAAAGCTCAGAGAAAAGATTTACAGAAAACACCCCAAAGGCCTGGTGGCCCACCCTCGGCCTCTCCGGTCATCTCCTACCAGATGTCTGGGGGCCACCCCTCGGGCCTCCTCCTGCTGCTGGCCAACTGTGACACACTCTGAGGAGGTGACTTCTGGGGCTCCCGCCCAGCGGCCCCTCCAAGGTCTTGCAGAATGAATGCAGAAGGGCCTGGTGACAGCCTGTGTGGCCTTTGCTCCTGGCAGCCATGACATCCCCGGTGAAGGAACAAACCAGCTGTCCCAAAGGGCTACACAAAATAAGTCTAGTCAAGGCACTCAGTCCAAATAACTGACACCCCAGGACTGACCCCAATGCCAGCACGAGGCACTCGGGAACGTGAGAGCCTTGATGAGACTATCTCTCTGGGGACATCGGCAGACAAAGTGATTTCCTAATGGATTTTGTTTATAAACCAAACCTCTGTCTACTTCCAGGCGAGGGGCTGCTCACGCCTCCACAGAAACACACACAGCAGCATCCCGAAGTCGGCCGAGAACCAGTGGCCGAGGCATTCACCTCAGTCCTCTCTGCGCAAGCTCAGAACTGCCTGACCCACCCTGGTGAAGGGCAAGGCCCAGGGCTGCATGAGTAAAATCTACCTGGGGAAGGTAACTTCTGTCCCCAGGGGCAGAGAGTATCAAAGGAGAGGAGGGGTGTGAGCCACTAAGTGCCGCCTGCATCCCAGAGTCCAGGGTGAGCTTCGCTCTCAGCAATGAGTCCACTGAACGTAGAACCCATACACGACTGGCCGATGCTCCTTTTGGGGCCCACGGCTGCATGTAAGAGAATGCATTTTACAATAAATGGATTTGGCATAAAACAGGGTTTACTTTCAGCTCCACTGTCCACCTTCAGCGCCTCCTAACACAACGCGGAACACGTGATACATCCTATCGCTTCTTGTCCACAAGGTCAGGAGGCTGGGTTACACTGCAGGTTGCAGACCTTCCATGCGCACAAGAGCGGCCTAAGAAGCCTCTTGAACACATCCCTGGTGACCACCCGACGGGGCCTGGAGATCTGCATTCTAACCAAGGTCCCCTGGTGCATCAGGTGCGAGAGGACCGCGTTTTAGAAACCCTGGACTCGACGACCCATAAGGGCCTTTTATGAAGATTCTGAACAAGAAAGGTGTTAAGGTTTCTCCGCCCGTAAAGAGGAAGATAGAGGAGGAGGTGGGGAGCATCCTCTCCTGTGTGAGGATGTCGACCTGGAGCAATTCCCCGTGCGTTTCCACTTACAGACACGCTGGCATCTCCCGGCCTCCATTTCTCTGGCCGGCACCCGTGAGGCAGTGTGAGGAACAGCATCCCGCACGCCTCCCCTCCCGGCTGCTTCCCCTACCATGACACGGGCCCTGCTCATCTGCAGAGGCCCTTCCCCCTCAACATTCCGGATTTCACCTATTCTTGAAACAAACTGCTCTCACGTCATGCGCGCTTTTGTTCAACCCGTCATCAGTTCCTATTTCGAAAGAATCAAGTCATCACAAGCCTGCGACGGCTGCTCTGGGAAGGAAGCGCAAGGGTGGGCACCTGGTCGCCCTGAAAGCATTGCCCAGGTGTCGAGGGGTTTGCCGTGGCCCCTGAGGTCCAGCACTGGCCAGCCCCTTGCAGAACTCGCATCCAGCCAAGGCCTGGCCGCTGCCACTTAGCTCACCGCTGCCTCTGATGGGAAGTAAGGGGGCACTGAAGAGCCTATGACGGGCTCCCTCTCTTGTACCTTGAAACCTCTAGCTCAGTGATGGAAAAAGGCAAGGGAAGGCCTTACCTGGGCTGCTGGGCATCTGCTCTTTCTCCGGGTCACACTGACCTTTGAGCACCTTTTCTACATTTTGACAGTCCCCACCTCAGTAGCCCATCTCTTTCCAAATGAGAAAAGAGAAACGTCTTTCCCAACCTCCTCTGCATGTCACCTGGGCTCCAATGAGCAGACCGTGTCCAAGCCCAAGGTGAAGCTCATGGCTGGTAGGAAAGGGCCCTGGGCAGATCTCGGGCAAGGACGTGGTTGCTCCATCCAGTTCCCAGAGACGGCCGTGACCGTAGCTTAGAGGTGGCACTTGCTGCCAGGCATCAGGGCAGCACTGGGATCTCCACAAAGCGGCTCTTCGACGAGGTCCAGGCACAACACCTGTTATGCCTCTGCTGCGTAGCTGCCCCTCGGTCACCGACATCCTGGAGGGTCTGTGAGCCCCCCCCTCCCTGATTGCCTTTGACAAATTCTTCGTCTGTTCAAATTCGCCAGAGAGCAATTTTGTCATCTGTACTGAACACATGGGTGGTATAATGGGGACAGCCAGGGAGGGGAGAACTAATTATCGGGGTGGGATCTACGATGACTGAGCTTTCAAAAAATCCTCAGCCTCGGAGCCAATCGAGACAGCGCCAGACGGGGATGGAAGGGACCTGTCGAAAGGCAGGGCTCAGGCCGACACCACATCCAAGGGCTCTTCCTTCTCTCGAGGCGACAGTGGCCTGTCCACATTCCAGCTGCAGATACTGGGCGCTGGAGGGAAACCCTGACTACTTCTTCTTAACCCATCACTCCGTGTGGAGGGAATGAACCTCAAAAAGTGAACCATGAAGTGAAGGCTCTGGCACGGGGTGGGCTTTTGTTCCGGAACCAGCCGGGGGAATGCAAATGGACTCCGAGCTGTTCTCCTCAATGTGGTCTTGACCTCTCTGACGTCACACACATCAGACACGTTCTGCCAGCCCGGGCTTCAGAAACAACCCCGTGGGGATGACTTCCCTCGCCCCCAAAGAGAAAAAGGACAAGATTCTCAGAGGCAAGGATGCTCATTTCTCTAGGCTGCAGAAGCGCTCAGCTAATGAAAGGCCAACAACAACTAGAAAGTGTTTTTGTGATGTTCTCCTCTCTGAAGAGAGCTACACAAAGGGGCGCAGAGGACTGTACGAATGGAGCTCCTTTGAGCTCAGGCTCCTCTGCCTGCTCCTTGGCAGTCGCCGACACACACACGCGAAGGGTCAGATGGTCCAAGAGTCAGAAAATACAGGGCAAGAACTTTCTGGATGGAAATGAGGTTTAAAAAAAAAAAAGGCAGTGAATGAAAAGGAGCTATAGACATTTATTTTCATTTTTTACTTTTCTCTCTGTTACACAGAGATTCCTTTGTAAGCATCATGAAATTAGGATGCTTCAAACCATACTAAATAAAATAAAATAAAATAAAAATAAATAAAAACAAAACAAACACAAAAAGAACAACGATGGGCTCTTTGCCCATTGGGGAAAACTCTCCTGCCCTGCTCCGAATGTCTGCGAATTCTCGAAACTAGAAGGTGGGTTTATCTCAGAGCCTGACCATGAACCAATCAAGAGTGTGTGCCCAGGAGGCCACAGTACTGCAAAACTTTAATATATGTTCTAAGAACAGGCGGATGAAAGAAAGATGAAATAAATGGCTTGTCATTCCCCTAGCCTGCAGCCCAGCACCGATTTCCTGTCTGTTTCCCCAAAGACCTGACATCCACTCATTCACTGAATAGCTATTTTTCGAGCACCTACTATGTGCCAAGCACTGTTCTGGGTGCTGTGGCTAAGGACGCGAACTCTGACCTTCGGGAGTGTGTGTTCCAGGAGGGGACACAGACACACGTGATACGTCAGATAGTGGAACATGCTGTGGAGAAAGAACAACATAGAGAAGAGGACGAAGGGAAGCAGCAGGTTGAAACTGCATGAATTGCACACCAGCCCTACTGTCCCCGAAAGCAACCTAATGTTAAATCATGGGCTTAATTTTACATGTTCCCCCTTCCAGGACCATCCTGGCCCACTGATCCGTGGTCAGCCAACTTCCCAACGCTCCGTCTATCCGGGACTTACCAGCACTGCTGATATTCGGGGCTGGGTTTTTCTTTATTGTGGGGCTTTCCCGTGCTCTGTGGGATGTTGAGCAGCATCCCTGGGCTCTATCCACTAGGTGCCAGTAGTCGCCATGACTCCCAGCTGTGACAACCAAGCTTGTCTCCAGACATTGCCCATGAGAACCACCGGCCCACCCCTTGCTAGTCAAAGGATTCCCTGGATCAGCAGCATGAGCATCCCCTGGGGACTCGTTAGAAATGCAGATTCCCTGCTACGCCCATCGGCATCAGCATCTTAACAAGATCCTTAGGTGACTCATTTGCACATTAACTATTTGAGCAGTGGTGGTCTGCACCCCTCATCTGACCCTTACAGCAGAGTCACCCCCTTCAGCGATCCGTTTGAACGGGGCTTTCGGGGGATTCTGAGACTCGCTCAGGTTTGAGACTCGCTCCACCTTAGACTAAGGAGTGACAATCACCATTGTCTTCAGGGGCTGGGCTTGCGTGGAGGGGGCTAATCAAGATGAAATGTCTTGGGAGGACCTGCCATTCACTGGAAAGTCTAAGTTCTTACTCATTTGAATAGAAAAAGAAAAACAAACGTGTTTGCCAAACAAAACACCTCTGCAGACCGGATCGGGTAGGGGCCACCACTTTTCCATCCTGCAAGAGATGGCGCCTTACATGGCTCTTCTCTAAGAACCTGGATGACTCCTCAAGTTAGCACTAATCTCACAGAGGACAAGGCTCTACGCCCTGGTAGTCGGTGACAGGCTCACTACCCAGGAAAAGTTGCTGGGCTGGTGATTAATTCTCGTTGCACCGAACTATTTCAAAACAAACCAATGCGTGAAGGACTTCAGCTACGTGGGCTTAGAATGTGGAAGGCCAGGCTCCCAGGGCCTCAGTTCTATTATTTGAAAATCCAAAGGGTTAGAGTTGAGCACAGTTTCTCAGCCTTAGCACCGTGGACATTGGGGCCAGGAAGGTCTTTAGTACGGGGGGACTGTCTTGTTCCTGGCAGGGTGTTTAGCAGCATCCCTGACCCCTACTCACTTGACGCTATTAGCACCTCGACCAGTTATGACAACCGAACATGTTTCCAGACACTGCTCAGTGTCCTCCAGGGGGTAAACTGCCTCTGGACCAGACACACTGGATTACAGGCCTCAAAATCAGCCTCGATGTTTAAGTCAAGCTCCCACTCCTCCCAGGGTGACCCCAGCCAAGGATGGAGCAAGGAGGCAGTGCAGGACTCTGCCTGCCACCCAAAGCACATAAGCCGTCTGCTCTGGCGTTCCCTCTGGGCTGCCCGAGCTGTGTCGGGTCCCCGCCGAGGCCTCCCCTGCCTCGCCCTCTTCCCCTCCTTGCCCTCCACATGTGCTGTTCCCCCCCAAAACCTTCTGCACTCCCAACTCCATTCACACATCTGCTTCCAACACGTTCAACTCAGTCAGCATCACCCTGGGTGTGGCGGCCAGCAGTTCGGAGCCTGATCTGCCCGCACCTGGCATCCATTCGAAATGCCTGAGGAATCAGGAACCACCGAGGAGTGTAACCGGACTGATGGTGCTAACCGAATCCCCCCAGTGGAGCAGGGACAGGCGGTGGATACAGCCCGGACTGGGCTCCTTGCCTTCAACAAGAGTCTCCACCCTTCCCATAAGTCTCTCTCCATGTCCCATCACTCCCAAGCGATAGGAAAAACTCCAGGGAAACAATGGGTTAAAAGATGTTTAGGAAGAACACACATCTCTGAAAAGCTCCCTCTGCCCGAGGCCATGATAAATGGTCTCCGTCGGAGAGGCTGTCCAGGGTCTCCAGTGCCTTCTACTCTCTATGCCGCTCCGGGAAGAGAGAATTCCGAACCCCACCTCCTCCTGAACACAAAACAGATTACAGTTATGACTGATGGCAAGTGGCGTGAGCCGCCGCGGCTTCATGCCATTAGCATGCACCTATTCTTCTTTTTTTCCCCCCAAACATATGAGCTCTGAGATGCATGCCGCAGAAGGGGAATCCCATTCACAGCCTGGATTCCTGCGACAGGCACTCACCTTGCCTGGGCATGGGTAAGCCGCCGCTGACAGGTTTCCAAAGACACATGAACGTCCCGCAGAAAGGAAAGGCGGCATTCCTCCTGCCGTACAGAGAGAGTGGAGAGGGAGGGGGGCGAAACAGGAAGGAGACCGTGCTCCTTACCCAGGTGTGCTGGCGGGAGGTGGGGGCGGATAAAAGGGAGAGAAAATGGTCCACATTCTGGAGCCCACAGGGTCATCCAGAGGCAGAGAGGGATGGATCTAAGCTCAGGGTGGGAGACCTGTCGGAGGTCGCTTTGTGACTTTAGGCCTCAGCCTCCCCCTCTGAGATACGGGGCCCAAAACCCTTCTCCTGCCGCTTCACACGGGTCCCCGTGAGGTCACGCGAGGACATGAGGGTGCGTGTGTGCTGAGCATCGAGAATGCACGTGAGACGAAAGGAGGAGAGTCTACACCCGCGCAAAAGACTGGCCCTCGTGACTCTTGGCGGGGACTCCTCGGATCAGTTGAGGGTGGCTTCTGAATCTGAGCCATGAACGACTCGAGTGGCCTGAGGTCAGCTGCCCTACAGCAGCCCCCATCACCCTTGCTGTGTGCACAGCCATCAGCTCCCGTGTGTCCCCTGTGCCCCTGTCCTGCTGATTCAGGGAAGAGGAGAAAAAGGGCACCAAGGGGGCCGTGGTCAGGGTGGCCTGGGAGCCGACGGGGTCTCCTCCAATCACACATTGGATCCTCAAAGCCCTTCAGGATTTCTGAAGGGAAATCAAACAGCGAGAACCTATTTCCCTTAAAAACACCGAGAACAGGAGGCAGGGCTGCAAACAGTAAAGACATTGTACCTAGTGAGCTCGAAGAGAGGGTCCACCCCGTGTGGGACAGGGGACGGCCACCGAGCCACTGATGGACTCACCCGGGGACAAGCGAGGAGCTTCTGAAGCAGGACGTGGGGCTCCCGGCGCAGTGAAGGGGGTGTAGGTGCAAGTTTTTATTTAAGATCCTTCTATTTGGAAGAAAAAAAAATTACATACAAAGTTCTGAGCTTCCAGAACCTCCGACTTCCTCCTTGTTGACTGACGAATCGATTTCGAGGTGCAGGAAATTCTCTCTGGAGCCACACAATCCTAGAGTTTTCCAGCAACGTCACCATTGGTATTCTTTCTCCGTTATCTTCACTATGGGAGCCGACTCGGTCACATCACAGTTCACTCCACCTTGGAGCTTAAAGGACTTTGGTTTTCAAAAGGAAGACGAGAAAGATGGATTTGAAGGTGTTAAGCGTCGGGAGTCGGGATTCTGTTCTGATTTGGCTCCAAGGCACAATTTGCTCGCTAGGAGATGTGCTAGAACAGCATCTAATCTGAAAATGAAATCCGTTTTCATTTTCTTTTTCTTTTTTTTGAGAGCTCATCTACATACGCCAGGGGAAGCTAGACTGCAGAAGGCACTTATCCGGATCAACTTGAGGACGCTGTGGTTTGAAGGTTTTCAGCGGGAACCTTCTCGTGCAGGAGGCATCGTGGCTCCCAGGGGGACGCCCCTTCCCAGTGTCCGTTTGTTCCAGAATTGCAGGCTGGAGGAGAATCTGCCTGGGGTTAGAGATGTTTGGTTGGGAAAGCACAATTTAGTCGGCGTGCCTGTGTGGTGGATTAATGCAGACCCTCAGATGCACAGTCAGAGGGACGTGGTTCAGAGAATAGCACAGCCCATGCTCCCACGTTTTCTAAAACAGCCATGTCCTCCCTCCACTGCTGTGTGCTCTGGCGGCTGGAGGCAGCAACCTGATCGTGGGCTGACTGTGTCTCCCCCCCACATACACACCCACCTTCTCGTCTCCTCGTCAGGCTGATTCCAACCCTTTGGAAGGACCAGATCTCCCAGGAAAGCCACCGACCAGAGCCCTGAGGATGCTCACTGACTGTGCGAGCCCCAGAGAAAGCAAGGGCTCCCAGGGCCTCTTTTTCTCACCCGTCTGTCACGTGGCTGTTGGGGCTGGCGAGGCAGTTAACAGCCATCGTGGGTGAAACTGTGTCCCTCCAGATTCATGTCCACCTGGAACCTCGGAAAGTGAAACTTATTTGGATAAAAGGTCTTTGTAGAGGTAATTAGTTAGGAATTTAGTGATGGAATTTCTTAAATTCCGGGTGTGCCTTAAATCCAGTGACTTTCGACCTTATAAGAAGAGGGGAGGACCCAGAGACACTCCGGGGAGGAGGTGGCCATGGGAAGGACAAACAGATGTCCGTTGGACACAGAGACGGGAGTGATGCTGCCACAAGCCAAGGAGCATCTGGAGTCACCAGGAGCCGAAGAGGCAGGGAAGGGTCCTCCCGTGGAGCCTTCGGAGGCCTGTGGCCCTGCTCACACCT
Organism: Cynopterus sphinx; assembly: GCA_030015415.1. Taxonomy (NCBI): domain Eukaryota; kingdom Metazoa; phylum Chordata; class Mammalia; order Chiroptera; family Pteropodidae; genus Cynopterus; species Cynopterus sphinx. The sequence continues at coordinate 122,482,575 of CM057387.1, forward strand.
CGATTTTGAACGTCTGGCTTCCAGAACTGGGAGAGTAAATTTCGGTTGTTTGAAGCCCCCTCGCTTGTGGCCATCTGCATGGCAACCCCAGGAAACTAACACACTCCCTTAATCACGTGCCACCCCCCCACCTCTGAATCTCTAGGTGTCTCTCTTCCTGCACACCTTTTCTTTCCTTCCTGGAGCCTCCACGTTGCCAAAGGAAGATGAAACCTTTGGACCCCAGGAGTGGAGAGTGAGGAGCTGACTTTTACCCAAACGAGATGGCTGTGGGCTTTACCGGGACCACTAGAACACGAAGAGCTGTCTACGATGGAGACAATCGATGAGGATTCAGCACTTGACGATGGGCCGGCGCCACGCCGACCGCTCCATGGACCTTTTCTAGTCGGATCTCTGGGAGGTAGGGGTGATTGTCACCTTTGCTTCCACGTTAGAAAACCATGCCCCAGAGGATAAGTTCCTCGAGTGAGCGTAACTGGCTTCGATTCCAGGCCTGCAGAGCCACCCTTCTGCCCCCAGCCTGCCTCCCCACCCCACTACCTCTCCCCCGCAACCCCAACGAGCACCCAAGGGTTGACTCTCACGACATTAGGCTTCTCTACAACAGATACAAACGTACAGCACTTAAATAATTGATTTTGTGAGGAAATGAAACCAATGCATAACTGATTCATCAATCACTCTATCAGCAGAGTCGATAAATGTCGTCCTTTCGATGCCAAACTGCTCCATGGGATGAAAAGGCTGCACAGCAAACGGTGATAACACGTTTCCAATGCCCTATATATATATATACTGTTTATATATAACCTTTACAAAGGCAGCCACCGGACATTTTTGGAGACTGCTGGAGGGTAACAAAGCAAGATGATGACTCAGTCCGCTCAGATCTCCTGTTCATTGGAAGACTCTGTTCTCCTTTTCACAGGGGACACTGCTGGTGTGAAGCAGGATGGGACTGGTCACAGCCTCTAGCTACTGCATCGACATGGACAGGACCACCTTTGTGGGGCAGGGGCGGGAACAGAGACACATGGGCAGCTCCAAACGCCTTCCTAAGAGCACAGAGCCTGTCCTGTTCCTGCTGGAGGGGATTCTTTGTTGTTCCCAAACACTGGGCATCAGAATCAGGGAGCTTAATGAAGACACAGCTTCCCGGGCCCCACTGCCCGTGGCGATCTGCCCCGTGTTTGTCACAGGGAGTGACTTATATAACAAGCTGACCTGAGGATTCTGATGCATAAACTGGGGAAGAACCACTGATTTTCTTCATAAAGCCGAAGACTAGTCAAATCGATGCTGAGACAGTTGCCCCTGGCAACCACCATTCCACTTTCTGTCTTTGTGAATTGGACTCTAAGAACTCTGAGTGCCTCATGTGAGGGGAATGATGCAGTATTTGACTTTTTTGGGGGGTAACTGGCTTATTTTACTCAGCCTAAGCTTCTCAGGGCTCATCGACGTTGTAGCATCTGTCAGCTTCCTTTTGGAGGCCACGTTCCATTCCGTCGCATATACAGACCACATGGGTTATCCACTCAGCCATCCATGGACGCTTGGGTTGATCCCACCTTTTAGCTGTTGTGAATGACACTGGTGTGAACGGTGCTGGGCAAACACCTCGTTGAGGCTGTGCTTTCAATTGTTTTGGGGTTTATACTGAGCTCATTTAATAGTTCTATTTGTATTTATTTTAGAGAAACCACCACACTGTTTTCCACAGTGACTGTACCATTCGACCATCCCATGAACATTGCACAAGGGTTCTAATTTCGCCTCATCCTCACCAAATCCAATATTTCCTAGTTTTGTTTTTTGTTTGTTTGTTTGTTTGTTTGTTTGTTTTTTAGTCATATCCATCCTGATGCACGTAACTCACTTTCCTTTAAGGATATAAAACATGTTGGCATCTTTTTTATTTCACAGTGAATACCAAACTCTACTCAAAAATATTTATTGGCAAAACAGCCCTGAACACTGGCTCTGCAGTGGGCTGGGTAAAGAGGGGAGGTGACAACCTGCATTAAGTAGGTCTGTGCTTGGCTCCTAATTCTCCCATGTCTTGTCTGGGTGGCCTGACAGTCCAGTTCTCATCCTCTCTCAGACTCAGAGTCTGAGAAATAGAAATAAGGCCTAACACATACTTAAACACACACACACACACACACACACACGTGTGTATTTACATACATGCACTAATGGGTGGAAAGCACCCAGCTTACTACCTGGCACATAGGAGGTGCTCAATAAATAGTATTATTCTTAGGAAAATAAAAACTTAAAAAGAAAGGAAGAGATGATTCCCGTGAACCACCTATCCCTCCTCCCAACATATTGGCACTTTACACACTCACACACCGGCACACTCACATACACACGCCACCCGATAAAAGAAAGATACCAAGGAAGACCGGCACTGGCCAGAGATACAAAAATAATCACATAAAGAAAAACAAAACTTTTTAAGAAACTCTTCAAGAAAAACACTCTTTAAGAGCTAAAATTTTCATGCTTTTGAGGGAAGAGCTGCTACGAATGGCGCCTGGGCCCTGGCGTGTGAAAGGGCCATCGTCTTCCCCAGGTTTAAGGTTCAGTCCTGATGACCATGTAACGGGGCTGACCCAGACGTGCACAGACAGGAGTGACGAGCTTCTAGACCTGCTCCCTGAGGCTGACCAGCAAGCCAACCCCTGGCCTGTGGTTTCCCCATCCCATTGACCCGGTGTTGCAGATGGTCCCAGAAGTCTCATTTGATATATTATTTATTATTATTATTATTATAACTATAATAATAATTATAATAATTATTATAATAACCCTTGGTTGACCTCACAGATTGACAAGGACCTTGTCAGCTTACAATCTCTTATTCTTTATTTATTTAAAAAATCTTTTTACGCCTACAGCACCTGGTCTTCCTAGGTGGTCTCCCATCCGAGCACCAACCAGGCCCGACCTTGACTAGTTTCCGAGATCGGGCTTGTTCAGGTGGCATGGCCGTAGACCAGAAGTCTCATTTGAACTTGGGCCCACAAGAGACCTAGGAAGAGGCCAATGACCCCCAAGAAAACAGCTGCTGTCTAGGCTGGCACAGGCTCCTGGTTAAGCTGGCTTGTGGGGGGAAGGGAGAATAAAGCTGATTCGGCTCACCTCTCACCTGGGAGCCTTCTCCTCTCTCCTTCCCGACCCAGGGCACACACAGACACTTCATAAAGCCATGCAAGGTAGGTGGGATTACAGACCCACTTTACAGAGGCAGAAACTGAGGCTCACAGGGGTAAAGAACACTCCTCAGGACCACTTCATATGGTCCCCAAAGCCCAAAATACTTACTATCTGGACCTTTATGGAAAAAGCTGGCCAGCCTTTGCTCTTAACCATAGCAACATTCACTTGGTCAAAGGCCCACGGACTGAGGAGACAACCCATGACAAGGTGGGGGTGGCTAGAGGAGGCAGGGATGGCTAGAAGGACCTTCTGCACGGAGTCATCAGAGACTAGGCCCACCCTCACAGCCTTTATTCACAGTCTCCGACCTCTAGCCTTCAGAATCATCCCTTCCCATTGGCTCAAGAACCTCTCTGTTGCTCAGTGCCTCAGTTTCCCCATCCACAGCAGCAGCCTCTCCCTTACAGAACTTTCATGACATTTAAGATCTATTACACAGAAGGCCCGGGAGAGGACTCAGTACTCAATGAACACATATTTCCTTCTTTCCTTGGGCCTCTAACCCCCAGGCCGTGGACCTGTTAGGAACCAGGCCGCACAACAGAAGGTGAGGGGCAATCTGGGTGAGCGAAGCTTCATCTGTATCTGTAGCCGCTCCCCAGCGCCAGCATCACCACCTCAGCTCCACCTCAGATCATCGGGCATTAGATTCTCACAGAAGCCCCGGTCCCTAGTGCCACGAAGGCTGGAGGCCACTCCTCTAACCAGGGACGTTATTCTATGACTTCCGACGTCCCTGCAAAAGTACAGTGCCGCGGAGGATGCACCTGCCACCTGCCTGCTGTTCAATGAGACCGTTAGGTGGAGGTACAGAGAGGCCCTCACTTTCTGGAAAAATAAAAGGGCAAAAGCCGCGTGTAGGAGCATCTCACCTGCACAACCACCGACTGTGCCTCGTTGGCAAGCGTTTCAACGAAGACTACAGCTGCCTGGCAATTTGGGTTGCGAGACAGGGGTGAAGATTCCTATTAAATAAAAGTTTTCCAACAGATTGGAGTCTCGTGCATCTAAGTGCCCAAGTGCCCAATTTGTAGCTCTTTTGTGGATGAAAACAGCCGGCCTCTGCCACTGGCCAACCTGGTCTATGTCCCGGCTGTGTCACTCATCATCTGGGTGACTTTGCAGAAGCCACAGGCCCCCTACTAAGCGTCGAAGTCGAAACGAGAAATCGCACGGTGGATGTTCAGCTTATTGCCTTTTATGAAGGAGCAGACGGGAAATGTTATCATTTGTCTTTTCGTTAAGGCCCCGAACGTCTCCCGGTGGCAGGGGCCGCTGGAGAACGAGGCATCCGTGTCCGGACCAGGGGCGGGCAGTTGGCAGGGGCTCAGCAGAGCGCCGGCTTCTGCATCTATCTTTCCCTTTCCTTCTCAGCCCCATTCAAGCAGTGCTAATCGCATTATCAAGATTATCTCCCGGGAGTCACAGAGCTGAGGCCCTGGGACTCAGGTTTAATTCCGTTTTAATAACAGGTTCTTAAACACATTTGAAAACAAAATTATGATGCCCTTTCATCCCTTCAGTTAGGAAAGAAAAGAAAAAGCCTTCCTAATGTACAGTAATGTGCTGGGGTTTTTGTTGTTTATTGTTTTGATATTTGGATTTTCTTTCTTTCTTTTTTTTTTTAAGAATGCCCCCTGTTTTGGAGAATGTTGGGGGCTGGGATTCAGGTTTTCTTTTTTCATTTAGAAATGATTTCCCTGGCAACAAAGGAAAGAGCCGATTTTCCCAGATGCCAGGACCTGCCTTATTTGAAAACTGCCTTGTTATGGGGCCAACCGGGACTCTGCTTTCTCAAAGCAGCAAACTCATTTTAAGATGGTACGGCCAGTTCGGGGAGGCTTGGAATGTTTCATTCACCTTGTGTTTACAGAAAAACATAAAATTCCACTTTCCCAGGTAAGACCGAGGAAATTCTAGAAATTTCCATTGATTATAAAGGATACAACATATCCTTGATGCAAGAACGGAAAAGGAACTCATTGGGCTTAAGGTGAGCAGAGCGGAGGTAACTATGACTTTCGCTCCCTTATATTTATTCTAAATTTTATTTTATCATTTGTTTCAAGGATGCAGTACACTGGTTGGTAGTTTATGAAACGATCCCCCTGACTGCTCTTTCTCTCCTCTGGCTCTTCGTCTAGCCATTACACTACTGCCGACTGCATCCCCTGTGCCGTGCTCCCCATCCCCGTGACCATCTACCACCTACTAATCTGCACTCCTTTATCCCTTTACCCCTTTTTCCCAGACTCCCCACCCCCTCCCCTCTGCCGTCATCAGATTGTCCTCTATATGTGTGAGTCTGTTTTTCATTAGTTCGTTCTTTTTGTTCCTTAAAGTGAAATTATATGGTATTTGTCTGACTTATTTCGCTTAGCATAGTAACCCCTAGGTCCATCCATGTCATTTCTTTTTAATGGCTGAGTAATATTCCATTGTATACATGAACTGTAACTTCTTTATCCAATCGTCTGTCGATGGGCATTTAGGTTGCTTCCGTATCTTGGCTATTGTAAACAGTGCTGCCATGAACACAGGGATGCACGGATCTTTACAAATTAATTTTGATTTTCTTTGGATAAATACCCAGAAGTGCAATTGCTGGGTCAAAAGGTACATCCATTTTTAAGTTTTTGAGGAATCTCCAGACTGTTTTCCATAGTGGCTTACCTTTCAACACTTTCCCCTATTAACAGAGCTAATAATAATAATAATAATAATAATAATAATAATAATAATAATAATAATAAAATAATAATAATAATAATAATAATAATAATGTCCTAGATTTCATCAAGGTTAAACGGCGACCTCTACAACTACTTCAAATTCCACCATTATTAATACATTCTTGTGGCTAGATTCTGCCTTTTCCTGGCAGCCTCCTTTAAAATATAATTATTGTCAAAGCAGGTAAAAGTAGAAGCTCTGGCCAGTCTCTAAACATTCCTATGTGAATTAGGATAACTCCAGTATTGCCTGGAGGATTACCTGGAGAGCTCTGAAAAACAGCACGCAGGGGACATACCTGGCAGAGATGGCACTGGGGGTTTGCTGGAGGGGAATGTGGGGTGAGGAGAGGAGCAATGGGGGCACAGAGAACTCACCAGTGGACCCTGGCCTAAGTGACATTTTGTGAACATCCTTCTACTGCAGAGATTCTAAACCTGTTCAAGAGATGGCTTAGGGGGCCAAAGTCCCTGACTGGTCTTCAAAATGTCATTGTATGCGTATTGTTTTCTAAGCTTTTATCAGGTTCTCAAGCGACGCTGACCTAGAAAGGTCACAACAGGGAAACTGAGGCCTGGCGTTGGTTAAGTAGTAAAGAATGTTGATAAAAACACCAGCTCACATTTATTTAGTGCTTACTACATGCCAGGCACTATTTATATATTTTCTCAGGTCTCAGAATCAGGAGCTTCGCTGAGGCACAGAGAATCTGAAAAACACCCACAGCTGCAGAGCTAAGAGGGGGCGGCTCCCTCTCCAGGCCTCTCCAGATTTTGTATGCACCTTGACCCCACTCGTGACCACTGCTCCCGAAACTCCTCCTTCTGGTCCCCAAAGTGTGTTCCCCACTCAGTTTCACACAGACCTCAAAAATCCTCCAGGTGTAATTGCTTGGCCTAAGGATGCTGGTTTTTCATCCTCACGATCAGGGTAAATAAAGGGAAAGCACATCCTGGCACTGGGTGACAACACGCGCCCCACACGCTGGCCTCTGGCTGTCACAAGACTCTGCCAGGGTCTGAGGACGCAGTGCTTGAGACCTGTTCCTGAGAAAGGTTCTTTACCTGGGATCAAAAGAGAACCAGCCCATAGCTGTCACGTGTGGACCTGACGAACCCCAACCTTCAGGAGTGCGCGTGGTGGGGAGACGCTTCCTAAACTTCGGGTCCTCAGTGCAGCGTGGGTGACCCCTGCCACCTCTGCTGGACAGGCAGAGTGGAACAGCCCACTCTGGTCTCAGCATCCATGTCCCCTGGAAACCTGTGAGAAATGCAAATTCTTGGGCCCCCATCCACACCTACTGGATCAGAAGCTCTGGGTGGGCCCCAGCCATCTGCATTTTAACAAGTCCCCAGGGCGGCTGGTACCCATCAAGGATACCCAGGCCTTGAAGCGGGTGACCACGATGACAGCCTGAGGACCTGAGGACTCTGAGCCTCAGCTTTTCTCCCCTCTAGGCGGGCAATAACACTCTGCTTTGCATTGTTTCGAGGATGCAGTGAGACACACAGATGACCTACGTGGTCTGTAATGACTAAATCTTGGGTGACAACTGTTGGTGTTACTATTCTGAGATCTTCCGAGCTCTGCCTGTCCTGAGTTTCCAGCCACCATGATACTCTGAGAGCTGGGCTGACCAACTGGCCAGATCCCCTGGGACTTCCTGAGCTCAAACTAAGAAAGTCCCAGGCAAACCAGGGTGAACGGGTCGCTCCACCCTGAGCACGCAGCTCCCTCCCAGCTTGAAGAACCCCCTGGAGTTGCTCCCTGTCCCTGGGTCCTAACCAGATGGAAGCACGTGAAGCTCGATTATTTAGAACCGAACAGAAATATAAGAGGCTTTCCCTTTCTGAAGAAGGATTCTGTATCAGAGCCACCGAAATGCCACAGTTCCTCCATCGGCAGAGAAGCCTGTCGTCCTCATCTATATCTGTCCCAGAAGTTAAGCCTGCTTATAATGAAGCATTATCCACGCATTCGCCAGAGAAGGCAGTTCAGACGTCCGGTGATTTAAACCACCCCTGTTAAGCCCAGACAAACAAAAACCTTTAAAGAGGGATTTCGCTAATTCACTCTAATGACTGGGAGGCCCAACCAAATATGCTATATTATCAAAGGAGCGAGAAAAATTATTTAAAAACGAAGGAGCTGGTGGGCATATAAATTTAGTTTATCGAACCAGCAAAGTCCATGCACAGCAAGTTACGATTTAGCTCAGTGTCAGGAGTGCTTGGCTATGGTCTGCTGGTGGATCGATCAGCCCTGAGTAGAGAACCTGGAAAAAGATGGCCAGGCCTCCCTAAATCTCCCTGGCCTCCCCAAGCTCGGCTTCCTCCACTGCAGGGCAGAACCAAGTGCAGGAGAGGAGTCGGGAATCTTTGCTAGAGCCCAGATGAGTGGTTCTCAGCGTGTGGCCCCCGAGGGCCAGCGTCAGCAAAAGCACCTGGGAACCCCTGCGAAGGAGGCGAATCCTCAGACACCCCCGGACCGTGGAGTCAGAAACTGGTGAGGCTGAGGGGTGCTCTGCAGGCCCTTTTAACAGGCCCTCTAAGTGGTTCTCAGGCTCGAGTTTGAGAACCACCTGCCTGGGTCAATGAAGGGCTTGACCTCCCTGGAGCTAACGGCTGCCGCTTTCGTCGCAGAGTCTATCGAAGACCCAGGTGTGCGTCGCTGCTGTGGACACACAGGCAGTGCTGGAGTCCCCACGGTGGAGGGACTGTTCTTTCTGCCCTTTCCCAACAGGTGGGCGGGCCAGCGTGTGCGCAGGTGTGCAGCAGAGAACCCGGCTGCGGGCATGCTTGGCCTCTCAAAGCGCTGCTGCAAACGTTCACCAAAGATGTGACTTGGGCTTCCTGTTTTAAGGTCAAACTCCGCAGGCCTCCGAAGCAGCACAGAGCCACAAAAGGACCTCTGTCCAGGGGAGGAGGGCCCAGGTGCCCGTCCTGGGGAGGTCAGGAGGATTGAGAGAGGCTCTTTCTGGGTTTTCTACCTGGGGCCACACCTAAGAACTCACGGCGTTGAGTTAAAGTGTAACTTGCTGGGCAAGTCCTTCTCTGGAAACATTTTGGTTGGCGCCAGTGGGGGTGCAGGCAGTGCTCCTGGCATTTTTGGGGAGCGATCAGGAATGCAGCTCACCAGCCAACGGTGGAGAGCCCCAACCACAAAGAATGACCCAGCTCCACATGTCAGTCGTGCTAAGGCTGACGTTAGGACACGCCAGACGACCTGGTAATCACGCTTGACCAATATTTACCGAGCACCTACTGTCTCTCAGGTACCGTACTGGGTGTCACAAGCCTTCACTCATTCATCCCTGAGAACCAACGTCAAAACTCTGGGAGACGCAGCCCGTACCGTTTGGCCTGAGAAGTGCTTTTGTTTTTAAAACTAATAGAGAATCCGTTGCTAGTCTTTAAAACTTGGGAGATTTCATAGAAAGTCGAGTTTCTCACTTTTTTTGAAAAATCGTAGGGATCGGGCCACAATTCTTAGAGACGACTGATAGGACCGCTGCCTATTTTAGTTGCTCTGAGCTTTGCCACAGCCCCCAACACGCCGCAGGGAGCTACAGCTCCTGCCATTTGTCACTGCTCTGTTACCTCACCTGGCCCCTACCTGCAGGTGTATGAACTTGTTTTCTTTGTTTCAGAGGCTTCAGCGCATTCAGGTTTCCAACCTTCACCCCCACAATGTTATGTCCCAAACCTGTATCTGCAACCCTCTCCTCTCCCTTCCCCCCATTCCAAATCCTATTGGACCTCTCCAGAGAAAAAGATCCTCAGAGACCCATAAAGAGACTCATTGCTGAGCCATCCTCCAGGGAAGGAAGGACGGAAACACCTATGACCTCACCAGGAGCATCAGCAAAATTTCCCTGTTCATCTATCAATTCCTCTTCCAGTACTATCAATTTCATAGGGCCAGATATCCAGTTTCTCATCTCTGAGTCAGCAGAATTCCTCAACCTTGGCCTTATATTTGGGTCAGATAATTCTCTGTTGCTGGGGGCTGTCCTGTGTCTTATGGATGTTTAGCAGTATCCTTTGTTCTACTCATTAGACGCCAGTAACACTCCCACAGTCCCAGTAGTGACAACCAAAAATACCTCCAGACACTATCCCAGGAGGGCAAAATTGCCCACACCTGAAAATCGCTAAGTTGGTGTATGGCCTGGTCCAAGAGAGCAATGAAATGTTCTCTGGAAGGATGGATGGAAGGATGGAAGGATGGATGGATGGATGGATGGATGGATGGATGGATGGATGGATGGATGGAAGGATGGAAGGATGGAAGGATGGAAGGATGGATGGATGGATGGATGGATGGAAGGATGGAAGGATGGAAGGATGGAAGGATGGAAGGATGGATGGATGGATGGATGGATGGATGGATGGATGGATGGAAGGATGGAAGGATGGAAGGATGGAAGGATGGATGGATGGATGGATGGATGGATGGATGGATGGATGGATGATGGATGGATGAATGGAGTGGGTGAATGGGTGCACCAACAAATAAATAGATGACACCAAGATTAAAGATCATGGGATGGCAGAAGGCAGAAAAATCCAAACCACAGCCAATTAAAAAGTAACAAAGAGTGAAGATAATACGATGACCCCAAAACGGTCATTTTAAACAAGAGCACATTGGATAAAAACCCCACCCAACTTTTCAAGGATGCTGCTAGTTATTTCAAGTGAAGACCACTTGTCACAGGTTTGTAACTGGGTCATCATCACACAGCTGGGGTGAGCCTTTGCACACGGAAAGATACGGCTTCCTAAACAGAACATGTCTTCTGCTACGTAGCTTATTTTATTTTGGGGTTTTCATTCCTGAAGTTGGTCCTGATTTCAAAATGTCCTGTTCTAGAGGAATTAATTTAAAGCAAACAAAGGCAAAGTCTGAGAAACTACAGAGAGCTGGGTGACTTTCCTCTTGGGGGGACTGTTTCCATCTAGAAAGCATTTGATGGGATCACCAGCGTCATTCAAACTTCTCTTTTACGTAAAGAAACTGAAAAGGTAAGTAGCGGGCTCTAGATTCAGGGACACTGGCCATTTAATCAGGGTCACCTAAGACACGTGACCCGGCCATCAAAACGTCACGAGCCACATTATGGTTTGTCTTTTCTTCTGGTGCTGGAGTGGTTCATGCAGGCCCTGCAATCATTCTCTTGGAAAAAAATCTGCAATCAAAATTTTGGGAGAAAAAAATCTCATTAACGAAATGTTGTTCTTTTCAATGATGCGTCCACAGAATACCGCTCATCAAGGCTGAGGTAATGGTTTTGGACCAGGTGGTTCCTGCCTGTTTGCGGGAGCATGCCTTCCAGAGGCAGTGGGTGGGCAGGGGGATATGTTCTGTCCTTCAGGATTCGCACGCCCTCCCATCTGTTTGGTAGAAAAGGTTAGGAGGGGTCGGCTGACTTCTTATTTATTATGCACTATCCTTCTGGTGCCTGTTCCTAACAGGGAAGGCAGGTAACGGAGTCAGAGAGAACCTGCCCAGTCATCACCAGCAAACCGACAGGAAGCCCACATGGGCAGAGGCACACCCCCACCCCCCAGACTGAAGGAAGGCTCAGACCAAAGCAAGTCTAAATATTTCTTCTAAACCCCAGGGCGAGTGAAAACAACATTCCACGTAACAATAGCTTCTTCCTCAAGTTCACAGAGCCAAACCTGGCAAGTCGACAGTGAGATGGGGAATTACCGGGAAGAGCTTTAGCTCTGTGGCCACGCCTAATTGGGTCATTTCAAGAGCAAACGATTTTTATCTGAGTGGTGCCCCTGGATTTAACATGCATCAAAGGAGTGTGAGTGACTTCTCCGAATCCCAAATCCACACGGTTTTAGGAAAACCACCTGACCCACGTACATCGTGCCAGGCTTCCTCTCTCATGAGCACGCTTTCCCACTCCCCAGGCTTGGGTACTATTTGGGGACTGGATGTTTGATTTGTCCTCTCGTTGATCCTCTAAATCATGTGCTCCCAAGCTGGGAGCCCCAGACCCCAACGGAGGAGAAGGGGCCCTGCGTGTATTCACATGGCCCCAAAACAGATTAGGTGCACCGAGCACGTGGGCGAGCTGACCAAGATACCTACCATGTAAATACGCACGTGCTTGTCAACTGGATGAAGATGAACAAAGCACACATTTATTTTAAAACATTACTGCATTCACAGTCTCCGTGTTAGTTGTGATTTTTATCAGTCAAGGATGTTAACTAGGGAGCTACATCATATGGGGTGGGAAGCACTTGATAACGGAAAAGGTTGTCGTATACTCTAACAGAAAGCACTTCTGTTGACTTTGGGTCTCATAATTCTTTAATACATTTTTGGTTTAATGTTTCCTTGCAATTTTAAATACGTATTTGGTGCAATGTTATATGGCAGTGAATGCACACGCACAGTAATTCCTGTCACTCGCTGTGTGACCCTAGGAAAGTTACTAAACCTCTCTGGGCTTTAGTTTCCTTACCAGGTGATAATATAATAAAGAGTTAAACAGCATAGAATTTAGGTACCAGGCCCTGTGCCTGGTGCATAGGTTTTTCTATAAATAGTCATCTCCCTAACCTTTACCTTCTTTCCTTTAAAATCATTCCACCAACTCACACTGCATTAGAATGTACAAACCGAAAACAACTAGGCAGGGGACATTTTTGGACTTTATGGGATCATGATGATGATTAGTATAGCGTGTGTTGGAGTGCGATGTCTGGCTGTTCTATCTCAGCTCACCATAGTTCCTGTTACATCTTTTCCTAAGCCCGAGCGAAAACCTGCACACTGAGACATTCTAGGTAACAGGTTTTGCTGGTTGTCCTTAGGACTGGTCTGTTTGGAAGCATTATTAGAGCAGTCTAATAATGTGCCGGCAGGCAAACCCTAAGACCGTCCTTGGGCTACAGGTGATCATAAACATCCTTAGCCACTGTAATAGGTAACATGTGAACTTGGCTTATGGCAATGGATTGCTCAGGTGCCAGGATGTAATGTGAGCCGTAACCACTTCCCCAAGAGCAAGGACCCTAGAGAACACTGCCTGGGTTAAAATCCCAGTGCTACCCGTTTACTTACTGTGTGACCCTGGGCAAGTCCCTTAACCCCTCTGTGCCTGAGATCCCCATCTGTACAGTGTGAACAACAACAGCACCTTCCTCAACTCTCAAATGTAAATAGAGCATGTAGGACTGGGTCTGGCATAAAGTTAAGTGCTCTAACAGTGGTCTAGATATTAGGCCTTCTAGAAGGATGTGAATCAGAGACTGAGGAGCTTCTTGCCCATCGAGCCTCGGGAAGAGGGCAAAACTGTATTGAGCTGAAGAACTCAGGGCCCGGCCACCATCCGAACAACAACGTGATGCCTGCCCCAAAGGAACAGACCTCTCTGCCTTGTCATGCTCAGATCCCACGACATACGAGGTCGGGACAGACTCCGTTGTTCAAACTGGTTTGGAAAACCGTTCTGGAATATTGGAATGTGTAGACAGAACCGATGAGTTAATGCAAATTCCTTTGCAGTCAACCTAAAAGACCCAGGCGCCCTAAACTGCCTACTTTTAATGTGGAGATGTGAACAGAGCGGCCTGACTCGGCAGAATGGCCTCAGGCCCCCACGACTCACATTTAACCATCTGTAACTCAGGCAGCGGAGGCCAGTCCCCAGTAAGGCATGACCTAAAGCACGCACCCTGAGGTAGCAAGCTCTGCTATTTCCCGCTTTGACAAGAGTGCGTCCCATCCTCTAACTCCCATTAAATATTCACGGAGGGAAAACCCCTCTGAATCGGGCTCTGTCCTTGTGTTTAAAGATGGACTTTGAAGTGGCCTAGTCCCCACCCCTCCTCAGAACTCTAAGGGAAATGTCCACCGCAGCCTCTCGGCAGCCCTAGTCTCCCTCCTGACACTCTCATCCAAAACGTGTGCCGTGGGGAAGGCGGGCGGGTTTTTCTTTAGATCGGTTAAGATCAGATGCCCTACTGCTGGGCGAATTAAATAAACCTGTGGATATCTATGAAAGCACCTGCACTTCCTAAATGTCACGGCTGAGCCTTCTCTCTCTTTTTAATGTTTCTCATTTAGTCTCCGAAGTAAGATATCCTTAAAAAATGTTCCCATTATAAATTAGTAGGAGCACATTCCCAGCACGAAAAACTAGAAAAAGAGAGAAACCAGAAAATTGACGGGGGTAAAGAAATGACCCTCACGCCCATGCCCACTATCAAGATTTCGCTTTTATTTCTGTCCAGTCTTTTGTCCAGGCACGATTTCTTTTTTCCAGTTTTACTGAGATACGATTTGCCCACAACACTGTATCAAATAATGATTTGACACATGTGCACGTTGCAAAATGATTGCTACAATAAGTCGTTAACATCCACCCCCTCACATAGTTGCAATTATTTTTGCTCCTGACAAAGACTTTAAAGTTATCTCTCTGAGCAGCTTTGCAGCACAAAGTAAAGTATTATTAACGACAGTCGCCAGGCTGCACGCCACATCTCCAGGATCGACGCATCTTATAATTGCGAGTTTGGACTTTTTCATTTGAACCTTCACCCTTCTCCCCTCCCTTCACCCTTCTCCCCTCCACGCCCTGAATCTGGCAACTACCAATCTGTGCTGTTTCTATGAGTTTATTATTTTAAGATTCCACACATAAGTGAGATCGTACAGCATTTGCCTTTCTGTCTGATTTACTTCCCTTAGCATAATGTCCTCCAAGTTTATCTACGCAGGCACAAATGGCAGGATTTCCTTAGTTTTTATGGTTGAATAATATTCCATTGTCGTGTGTATATGTATTTCTTTTATCTGTATGTGTGTGTATATGTGCACATGCGTGTTTATATATTTTAATGTGCACATATATGCACACATATTTATATATGTGCGCGCACACACACACAGGCAAACATTTACACTAAACACATTTTCCTGAACCATTCATCCCCTCGATGGGCACTTGGGGTGTTTCCACATCTTAGTAACTGTGGATAATGCTGCGGTGAATGTGGGGGCGCAGATATCTCTTCGAGACAGTGATTTGATTTCTTTGGGATACATACCCAGAAGTGGGCTTGCTGACTCGCACGGTAGTTTTGTTTCCATTTCTTATTTTTGAGGAATCTCCATACTGTGTTCCGTAGTGGCTGTGCCAATTGACCTCCCCCGATTTCTTGGTTGCGACCTCCCCTTAAACGTGATCATTGCGTTCCTACAACTTCGCTGCCATCTTCATTTGAGCTTTTTGGCTTGTGCATGTTTGCACGCTGCTGTGATTCGGGTCAAACTGAAACAGTTGTCATGGGAAAGTTCTAGCTTAATTTAGTTCCGTCAAAGGGATAAGGGACTCATTTTCATCTTGGTTGATGGTTGGGGCGGCAGGAGAAACTGAAAGGCCTGCTGAGAAGGACGGACCCCTGAAGACTAGGAGGAGATAAGAAAGGTAGGGGTTGATGGTGGGGGTAGTGACAACCTTGAACTTCTTGCTAAGCCTCCTTCTCAGGGTCCCTGTGGAGGTGACCTTCAGAGGAAGAAGTCACAGACTTGTGGGCCTCAGGACATACCTAACCTGCAGTCTTTTCCGTCTGTATTGCAGCATTTATAAATCAGAAGGGGACAAACGGATTCCGGTTGCAGCATCTATCAAAAACACCTAAGGCATGACAACACAGGTCCAGATCCTTACGTGGCGACAATTACATAGGCAATGGGCCTGGACCCGTGACTGCGTTCTCTAAGGTTCCCAGCGGCCTGCCCCATCACCTCTTTACCAGCCCAGAACCATCTGCAAACACTGGCGTTTGCACTTCTGTGTCCTAAAGTAGCTTCGGGGTTTCTGATCTTCCTCCAGACAATCCAGTTACCTCCACCCTGGTTCTTCAGTTAGAAGAAAGAAATGGACCGGCACTTCTCTAGCTCAACCTCCTGAGACATCTTTGGAATAAGTAAAGCGCTTTTGAAATAAAGACTCAATCCACGCCACGATCTCCACCCTGGGACGAGGAGTGTGTGAAATGAAAAAGGAAACTCTGCAGCGAAGGTGGTCTAGCGTGATGGGGAGGCGTGTGGGTTTGGGTTTCCTTTCATTACTTTTACATAATTTCGCAATTGGCTGCGGGCTGTTTTGACCATTATTTTTTCATGCAACAGGAAGAACTATGCCCCGGGGTATGATTATTAAAATGTGTTACTCTTCCATATTTAAATAGTGGAAAGGCTTCTCTGAGCTTTCAAATGAGCCAGGGGAAATACCTATGGTTTAAGATATAACTGAATCGGAGGCTTACCATTCCACCACTTACAACCAATCACTTCTTTGGACTCAGTCTTCCTTTGCCAGGGAGTGGATATGGGGACAAAATGGGGGTGACGTGGGTGTAGAGAGAGTGTCTGGTGAAGGTGGGGAGCTGCAGGACGGCTACCCCAGACTGCAAGGAGGAGCAGAAGCTCAGCGAACAGCCTCACGTGTCCTGAGGGGTCCTGTCCTCAGGTGTATCCAACTTACTATACCTTGCAAGGTCTTGGGCAGCTGTCACCAAAGAGGCAGTGGGGACAGAGAGAAAGCAACAGGATCTCCGAGAAAGGAAACAAGCAGCTACTCTGTTTTAAGTAAGGGAAGCACACTCAGACCCACCCAGCGGTTCCCATCCAGGCCGTTCCCCACAGACGTTCAACGATGTCTGGAGACGGCGTTTTTGTTGTCACAACCCAGGGATGAGGGATGCTACCGGCACCTACTGGGTAGAGGCTAGGAATGCTGTAAACACCCCTCGATGCACAGGTCAGTCCCCTTGACAAAGAATTATCTGGCCCCAAAAGTCAATAGCTCTAGGGTTTGAGAAACCTTGTCCTACCCCAACAAAAGGAATGTGCTGGAACATGAGATGTAGGTGATCAGATCGTCACTGTCCCCGCCCCCGTATCCGAACCTCCTTTTTACCATAGTAACAACATTTTTTACAATAAAATGGACTTTTGGGGGTGAATAATTCTATGTATTTTAACATATGAATAGATTCATAAAACCAGCCCAAATCAGGACACTGAACAATTCTATTACCCAAAAGTACTGTCCCTTATAGTCGCACCTCTGCCTCACCCCTAACCCTTGGCGACCATGAAGCTACTCTCCATCACTATAGCTTCATCTTCTGGACAACGTCAGATAAATAGGACCGTACGGTATGTAACCTTCAGGGATGATCTCCTCTATTCGACCCAATGCCTTTGAGATCCAGCCAAGGTGTTTCACGGATCAGTAACGTGTTCCTCTTTATCACTGAGCCGCTTCCCATCGTATGGACCCGCGGCCGCCTGTTTACCCATTCCCCTGCTGAAGGACATCTGAGTTGCTTCTAGTTTAGGGCTGTTATGAACAGACCTGCCACAAACATTCACACACGTTTTTGTGAGTCTTTATTTCCGGAGGGTAAATAGAGTGAGACGGTTGCGTCGCAGGGCAGATCGATGTTTAAAAAGACACCTGCCAAACCGTATCGCACAGGGGCTCTACCGTTTACAGTCTCGTTAGAGACCCAGTGGCTCTGCGCCTTTGCCAGCATCTGGTACTGTCCGTTTTTAACTTTGGCCACTCTACCAGGCATCTCACTGGGCAGCGGGACCTCGTCGTGGCTTTAATTTGCATTCCTCTCACAACTCATGCTGTGGGATATCTTTGCATGAGCTTCCTTGCCATCCGAACATCATGTTTGGTGAAGCGTCCCTTCAGGGTTTTGTCCATTTAAAAAACTGGGTGGTTTGTTTTCTTACTGTTGAGTTATAAGAATTCGTTATATATCCCGGATTTCATCAGATACGTGACACGCAGATATTTCCTCCTAGTTTTCAGCTTGTTGTTTCGTTATCTTGCCAGTGCCTCTCACAGAGGAAGAGGGTTTTATTTCGGTAAACTCTAATTGATCAATCTCCTTTACGGACTGTGCTTTTGGGGTTACATCCAAGCTTAACAGAACTTTTGAGTGTCTCATGACCTCAACTCGCTTTCCTTGTAGCTAAGGGTGGGCATGTGATCAAGTGTGGGGTCAACAAACTGTGAACAAGGTGTCATGTTCCAGGAGCCCCTCTTAAGTGTCAGCTGGTGTACTTCATCTGGTCCCTTCAGAGCCTCTCCCATCTTTGCTTCCTGGAGTGGGGTTATGATAGATGAAGCACCCTCCTGGGCTGTATCGTTGGGTCATAGTGTAGGGATGGCACAACAGAAAGCGGAAGGCCACTGCGTGCTTGAGGACTTTACAAAGACGAGCCCTCCCGCCAGTCCTTGATTGTCCACTTCTGGCTCTTGTGGGAAAGAATAAGGAATGTCTTTTTTCTTTTTTTACTTGAGCTACTGCTATTTTGGATCTTCTGTCATCCATGGCCAAATCCAGGCTGATCTGATGCAGGAAAGTACAGGGATCACTTATGAAACTCCCCTGGGTGTCCGGGAGGGCCACTGGGAGCTCAACCAGCCATCTGAGGTATTTGCCTGCCCAGCATATCTCCTTATTTTGATATTATTTTGGTATTTATAATCCAAGTATTCCTTCTGACTCTCATATTACCACCTCAGTGTATCACTGGAATAAAATCATACAGTTGTAGAGTTTAAGATGGGCTGATTCTGCTTCTCAGCTCCATGACCCAGGCCTGGCCAATCACATTCTCAGTGGAATTGCTTCGTTGATGGACGCATGGCCCAGGATGCTTACTGGAACCACTGGGAATGAGGCCCTAAGGTTCACCTAGGGAGTACGAATTAATAGTAACCCATACCCACTCTGCTTCTAAAGAGAGAGCGGGCCTGAGAATACAGCCAACTCAAAGAAAGGCAGAGCCAAGAGATGGATGGAAATGTGCTGGCCAAAGCACAGGGGCTCGGAGAGGCGACCTGGGAGCTCAGCGAGCCTTTCTAAACAAAGAGGCATTCCATCTGAGAGCCGAAACAAGAATAGGAGCTCATGCGATGACAGGGGTGAGGTGAGGATTTGGAGACTGAGGACAAACAGTCATCCAGGCAAAGCAAACAGCACGTGCGACGACCCAGGAACAGCCTGACTGCCAGGCTGGGCACAGGTGGCCAACTCTCTGTTTGAACGGAGCTTTGCAATGAAAGGGTGGGCTCCCTACCAAGTTGGAGCTCTTGGGGGGTTTGCCAAGGAATCCACGAAGCACTGGATGGACCCTTCTGGAATGTGTTAAGACAAGAAATTAATAATTCCCTGGAGAGGGGACACTGTAAGCCCAGCAGAGAAACCGAGGACAGCAATGACAGTCCTCCACTAAAGGCTACGACGGGAGACTCCCCTGGTTATCAGAGATGGCGCTGGACCTCTTGCTCAGTACGTGTGCGGCAGGAAAAGGCCTGGGCGTTTAAGAGGCCTTTCATGGAATGAGAAAAACCCTAACCTGCTGCCTCTGCCGCAGCCACAGAACAGAGGCTTATTCCACCTGCGACTGAATCAACGGTATCGGAGCACATTCCCGCAGGTCCCAGGCGGTTGAAACCTGGCGAACACAGATCAGGCAGCTCCTTAGATCAGAATTTTATTAGAGCAGCTTTTAATACAGTGAATAATTTTGAGCTTTACTATCTAAAATATAAAGGGGTGGTTTTAAGCTTAGCTGAGCCGCAGCTTGGGTTTTAAAAAAATATCGCTGTTTCAGGCCCAACAGACCAAGAGTATTTCTCTTGAACAACCTTTTGTGGCATCCAGATTGCAAGCTGTGCCTGTGGCTCCTCGTGCTGCCTCCACCCAGGGTGCTCAGCAAGCAGGCAAGGCAGAGAGGGAAGACCCCAGGTGGTCGCTGCACGCCACTTTCTCTCTGCCCTCAGAGGCAGGAGGAAGTGGGGAGCAGGGAATTACAAATTCCGGATGCCAGTGGGATTCCAGGCTGATCAGTGGAGATGGGTAGCCCTGTAGGCAGCCACTGAGATGGGACAAAGGAGATGGGTCTGAGCACCCAGTGGCCGAACAGACTGGCCATCTCCAGGTCACATCCAGGCCTATCCTCTGTGTTGCGCATGGAATTAAAAGAGGAGAAACAAGCTGGGGTTGTAAAAATCCTCTGAAATTTCCCAACGGCTGGAGAGAACGGAGATCGGGACTGGGAAGGGGGAAACGGACTCAGCATCTCGCCTGAGCCATCTAAGCTCAGCTCACCCCAAATGGCCTCTACTCCCCAGGGCATTCATACCATCCCAAACAGGCCTACAGCCACGGTCCCCAGGGTCCCCTGACATTGAGCTCCACGGGGGACATTTGACCACGAACAGAGTTGATGTTCAACATTAATTTTTAATGTTTCAGAAAACCATTAAGCTAGTTTGTACCATGCGTCACGTTTCCACAGCCGGTCATTTCATTTCCAGCTTGGAAAGTGGCCGGAGGGATCTCAGCGGGGGTATTTACCAGCTTCTGTGTCCCACCCACGGTTTAAAGGAGAGGCCCAAATAAGAGGCCTCCTCCTCTCAGTCCAGCTGCTGGACCCTCTGGGGGACCAGAGCCCTGACTCAGTGCATCGAGGGTCCCTGGGTGGGGGGCAGTGTCGGTCCAGCCTTCCAGGCAGAGGGTCACACAGAGGAAGCCTGAAGAAAGGGATGTGTTTCAGGATGGGGGGTAGCACTAGGGGATGCTGGAGACACAGGCTGAGGACGGTTCTCGGAGGACCACAGGGTCCACCAAAGGGTTTTAAGCTGAGAAGTAACAAGTGTAGATGTGTCGTGGAGAAGACCGGCGACCAGATGAAGATGAGGGGCAGAGAGGGGTCAGGGGCAGGGAAGTCAGGAGGCAGGGAGGCCAGAGGGAGGTCACTGCTGCGTAAATGGGTGACAGATGAGGGTGGCCTGGGCTGGTGGTGGGAATGGAGAAGGACGCAAGACCTATTCAAGGAGTCCACTCCGCCTTGCCCCAGGGAGGGCGCCTGTCTCTCTGCTGCCTTCCCACGTGCAAAGGTTCTCGATGGCTTTGCACTGTGGGTGGGGTCTCGCCCTTACAGGACAGCCACGGCTTAACACAACCCCAATTACTTACTTACACACACACACACACACACACACACACACACACACACACACGCACAGCTACGCCTGCAGCAGGGAGACCCCGTAAGTATAGGTAGAATCACATTTCCCACAATCCCGAGAGCACCTGGCTGAGGGACAGGATTGCTCAGGGAGGCCTGAAAGACACCCCCTTACTAATAACAGTCCTAAGACCTTATTATGACGTCAGTGATGGCAGCAGGAAACCCCGATGCGGTCCCGGCTAGATGTCCAGCGCCAACTGGGCACAGCCAAGCGCCTCATACCGTCCCTTCACAGCCATGTGGGGGAACCCCAGATGGAGCAGGTAGAGGACGGGCCCAAAGCCCCAGAGCCAGGACACCACACCGAAGACGTCTGAATTTCACAACCGTGTGCTCAACTAAGCCGTGACATCACCTCACCCGATTAACCACCACAACAAAGCTACTGTTCACCGAACGCTTAGCACAAGCCAAAATAAACAACTGACGTTCAATAAATGCCCCTCAGCCCCCTCCCCACACTACCGACGGGGCAGGTACCGTTCTCACCCACCCACCATGTCACAGGCGGGGAAAATGACGTTGGCAGGTTCCAGGACTTGCCCGAATCCACGACAAGGCAAAGCCGACCTTTACCCTCAGCAGTTGGACCCCACAGCCCGATTTCTGAGCCACTGACCTCCTTAGACATTGCTACGAACATTATTTCCCACGCACACAACAAGCAAGGGCGAACTGTCAGACCCACCCAACCCTTACGTGGATCGCTGGTGCGAGAGAAGGATGGGCTGCGGGCATTCTCTGCACCCCGGCCCCGGGCCGTGACTTTCCTTGCCAGCAGCACTCTGTGACGTCTCGGAGGCCCCTCCAAAGCCTGCGTTAGCTCACCAGAAAGCCCTGGGACGGCCCTGCCTGCCATCCCTTAGAAAGGGCGACTCAACAAAGCCAGCCTGTCCCGGGTGCATAAACAGGATGTCCCTGAATGGGTCTGGGGAAGGAAGCTCCGCTGTCTGGCCCCACAGCCCTCAGTGCGGGCAGAGCTCCCCGCGCCACAGCTGACAAGCGCCCAGGTCCTCCTGCCTTCATCTTCCTATTGTTTTGCAATTGATTGATTGACCAAGGATTGGAAAAGGTAAGGGGCCTCATTGACGGCGCTGCGGCCTGCATGGCACCCGACTATCCACACTCCTGCTCACGCAGAACCCGTTTTTAAGACAGATTCTCCGTGTATGGTTAAAAAGTGGACATTTTCAAGGCAAAAGGAAAAATTCTTCGTGGTCTTCTTTCGTCAGCCAGGCTTGATTTAAAAAACAAAAAACAAAAACGGAGCCAGGGGGTTTCTGACACATACCAGCAGGGTGAAGGCTCACTCGGAAAGGACAGTCAAGGCGTGGAGACGGTATTTGTGCACCAGTCGTGTCCCCATAAGTGGCATCCACTGCCTTCTGGATATACACATGCGACATGAATAGAAACTAGGGATGCAAGGAGCGAGACACGAACTCTCTCTGCAAACCCCATACTTAACATGCTCCCCTCCCCACAGCACTGGGCACTCCTGAGGGAGAGCCTCGCAGAGCGGGAGCGGTAGGCGTGACGTCACCGAACGAGGCCAGGAGGGCTCACGATTTTGTCCGGTTCTGGGATGAGCAATGGAGATGGTCTCTTTGCTCTGCCAACGATCGCGTGTGCGCGTGCGTGTGCGTGCGTGTGTGCTAAACGGCACCGTCCAAGCAGACTGGTTTCACTCCCCGCAAATCCGGGCTGTCTCTTAACCCGCACTAATGTCATGGAAACTTATTTTCATAATCACGTCCCCAAGGCACTGTAAGAGCCTAAAGTATCTTCTGAATCATCAAAGAAAGAATGAGTGATGTTCTGGGAGTCGGAGGGCTGCGGGTCGTGTTATTCTTTCTTATGCTTTCCACGGTGAACGTGTCTGTATCAGTTGCCTGCAGATGCTGTAACAAACATCACCACAAATTACCACAAATTTCGTGCCTAAAAGCACACATGTTTATTACAGTTTTGGAGGTCAGAAGTCCGAAAATAGGTCTTGTAGGGCTAAAATTAACAGGTGCATTCCTTCTGGCATCTCCAGGGGGAAAATCCATTTCCTTGCCTTTTCTAGCTTATAGATGCCGCCTGCGTCCCTTGGCTCGTGGACCCTTCCAGCAACCAGCTGGACCTCCGTTTCCGTCCTCCGACCTCCGTTTCCGTCATCACGGCTCCTTCTGACTCTGACCCACCTGCTTCCCTCTTATAAGGATCCCTGTGACGAGGCTGGGCCCACGCAGACCATCCAGGGTGATCTCCCCACCTCACATCTGCAAAGGCCCCTTGCCATGTGAGGCGTCAGGGGTGAGGACGTGGACATCTTTGGGGGGCCATTCCTCTGTCTACCGCAGTGCCACAACCAGAAGATCCCGGGCATCTCACCCTCCCTCCCGAACGGGGACCATCACTCTGGAGAGTGAGTGGGAGGAGTGACTCTTCCCGCTCGGGACTGCTGATCAGCTGTCCAGGCCCAGCCACGGCTGCCACCTGGCTCGCCTGGAAAGAAGAGCAGCGACTCAGGTGGTCACGGTCAGAGAGGCAGGAGGCGCCCACAGGACAAAGCCAAACAAGGGACCTCTCTGCGGGGTGTACACTTGGAGTCTCGGCCTCATTGGTTCGGTCCTCGTTGAGAACAGTGGGATTCACTCTGCCAGGAGGGGACTGAAACCTGTGGCTTCAGTGGAGAAGGGAAATAGGAAGAACTGAGATGAGCAAACTGTGAAGGGGGGCGGGGAGGGAGGGAAGGATGGAGAGGGAGGGAGAGAGGGGTGGGGAAAGAGATGGAGAGATGGAGAGGTGGAGAGGTGGAGAGATGGAGAGATGGAGAGATGGAGAGATGGAGAGATGGAGAGATGGAGAGATGGAGAGATGGAGAGGTGGAGAGGTGGAGAGATGGAGAGATGGAGAGAGAGCACGAACGCGAGCCAGCCGGCCTGAAAGGAAGGATTCTCCCGCTGGGGGCTTGTCCAACTTTCCCGGAAAAGTTTGGAACTTCCGCTGTAAATCATCAGCCCCCTTACTCCTCTCGACCCAGACCATTCCTCGGCATCTGCATGTCACTCATCTGTTTCCACAGAAGCGTTTTCTGCTGTCGACACCAGGGCGATTCCCTCCCCAACAGGAGGATTCTTCTATTGACAGAAGGATTCCCATCTAATTCCTTTAAACACTAATCACTAAAGAGACACTGTGCTTCCTAAAGGCTTGCTTTCAAATCCCCGACCCCTGCATTTAAAACATGTTTCGACTGATGAGACCTTGTAAACACCGTCCTGTGGTCCCAGCCCACGTCCCCCGTACACGGGGCTGTACGAGAAAATGACAATGGGGGAGGGGAGCCCCGAGAAGCTGGAAACCGTGATGGAGATGTTTGACACAAGCTGCTCCCTCTCCGGATTTTTTTTTTTAAATTTTTTTCTTTATTTTAACTGAACAGGTTGGCAGTCACGCTTCGGTTTGACAGAGAACTGTGAAAATGTGTCACTTTGTCTCCTCCAAACTTCTCAATCCAATCAAAATACCATTTATTAAAAACCTGGGGGCGCTCGCCAGAATCGGTGGTGAGAGATGGAGCGCTGACCCCGGGTCTCGTTCCTCCGTAATAAAAACAGCCGAGAGCTTCGCAGACGCGATCCACACGAGGTGCATGTGATCAACAAGCCTCCCTGACAGCGGAGGGAGCGAGGGCCTGGAAATTTCCCCACCTCGTTCCCTGGGAGAAATCCAAGCGGCCCAGGGACCCGCACTCCTGGGCTGAGCTCTCTCTCAACGACGCAGGGTGATGCTGTGAGGAGGTGCGAGATCAATCTTGGAGTCTCGCACGCTGGAGCCACCAGCTGGGAGCTTGAGAAAGACCCTCGGGAACCAAGGGGGTGGGAGAGCCCTGGGGTGGGAGGCGCCGGGACCTGCGGCCCGAGGGCCTGGTGCGGGTCTCTGCTCCACCACTCAGCAGTGCGGCCTCTCCCTGCCCGCCTGACATTCTGAGGCTCAGTTTCTCCACGGGTAAGGTATCAAACAGGACTTTTTGGTGGTAATGGATGGAAATTCCCAGCTCAAACTAAGTTGTTTTTTTCTTTTTTTAAGAATATATGGTGTATTGATGGGGAGGCCCAGACTCTGCTAGCGTCTGCCACCTCCTGGTTCATACTCCACTTAGATCGTACCTCGTGGTGGCAAGATGGATGCAGCGGCTCCATCCTGTGAGCCCCCCAGGTCCCAGGGCAGAGGGAGTCACCTCCTGTTCGCTTCCACAGCAGCTCTTGGATTTCGTCTGATTGGACCTCCAAACCAACAGCATCAGGGGATGTGACTATGCTGTTTGGCTCGAACAGGCAGCCATGGGATAGGGAAGCAGGTGTGGGATGTTCCAGGAACCTCAGAGCCTAACAGCCAGGGAAAGACGAATCTCCAAACCCAAATCGGGGGCTGTGGCAATGAATGTGGGTGGAGGGGCGATCCGTGTGTACTAGCCAGGAAATTACGTCATTAAAAATGATGACTTCGCACATATCGTGCCCTTTTATGCTCTGTCTTATTCGATCTCTGCCAGCGACCCCTCCAGATAACGTACGTCATTATTCCTCACTTTACTGGGGAGGAAACGAAGTTTCAGAGAGGTCGAGGGTCCTTCCGTGGTCGAAGAGCTCATAAGCAGCAGCGCTGGGGTTGGAGCCGAGGCCTGTCTGACGTCGCAGTTCCTGGCTTGTCTCCTGGACTACACTGGGGTTGATCTGTGGTCCCTGTGGGGTGGCGGTTACATGTGAGAGGCGTCGTGCACACGCCTTACCCTTGCATAGACGTAGCCAAGCACCTGACGGCTTTCAAAGCATGGCCACAGGGGACACCGCAGTGAATTCCGACAATGGTCCTCTCAGGGGGAGGTCATTCCTACAATCCTTTTAAGGATGAGGGTAACCGAGAAAGGTGAAAGCACTTGCCTCAGGGCCCCAGCTTGACCTGGGCTCCTTACTCCGGGCTAAACCCTCGCCACTGTGCGCAGCGGGGCAGAGGCAGGACTGTGGGGGGCCAGCCTGAACGCAGAGTCGGCAGCGAGTCTGGGGCGTCCTCGCAAGGTTCACCTTAGCAGCCCTGCGTCACGTCTTTTCCCTCTCTCTGCTTTCGGTGTGAGGATCCATCCTTCCCTCTGTGTGGTCCACCACACCAGGGGGAGTGTCGCAGTGCCGCACCGGCCTGAGGGCCAACCATGGGCTTCTCTTCCCAGCTCCACGTTCAGTGCACTGTGTTGCTTACCTAAGATCCTCCACGGCAGAAGTATTTACACCACGGGTATCGGCAAAGGATGCACTTTTTTTCCCCTTTTTTTTGTTTTGTTTTAATTTCTCGGAGAGCCAGTCGTTAAACATGTACCAGCGTGCCACTGGGGTTACCCCAGCTCTGGGCCCCAAGCATTGGCTTAGGTCTACCCCCTAGTCCAGCCTACCCCCCACCCCACTCCCTAACCCCTGCTTCAGCGACTGCATCAGAGGTGGGCATGCGACCCAAACGATCCAGTCAAACCTCAGTCCGGGACTTTGTCTCGAAGATTAGACAGAGCTAGCTCTTACCCGCTGGGTAAGTGGCAGCCGTCTCCGGACAGAAAGGGAAAGACGGCTATGGACCACAGAGTCAACACTGAGGAGGCAAAGACGGGGCAAGGCTTCGTCTCTCGGCCGAGCTGTGGCATCGGGCCATCCTGGACAAGCATGGAAAGTGCTAGAAGCCTTTGAGGCTGTCCATCTTGAGTCCCTTACCTTTTCAGTCAGTTTGGCTTGGAGTTTCTGTTCCTTATAACTAATCCCATCTTAAGTGACACGGTAGCACATCGGAGGGATCCCGCAGTAAATAAGGTCAAACGACGTCCGGAAGGTCCTCGGAGAAAGAAAATACGCTCCTCACGATGGCAGACACTTGGAAACAGAAGCCGAGCCCAGCATCGTCGACCGGTCAGCCACGAGGCCCCCTCCAGATGGTCCAGCAACTGGTGTCTTTAAGATGCATGTTTAAGACGTGACAATACTTCCAAGGCCAAACTACGGTTTTGTTATGCGTTCGTGATGGAAACACGAGACGTTGTGGCGAGGACGGAGCTGTCGGGACCGGCTCTTCTCATCTCTGAAACGGGGCCGGGGTACCCACCCCTCGGAGGGCGACGGTGAAGATGAAGTGAAATCAGGCAGGTTCGCGACAATCGATGCCAAAACAGGCCCCGCATTCTCCAAATGAATTCCATTTACATGTGCATCTGAACTACGAAACCACATAAAATGCCCTCGTTTCACTTGGGACAATAAATGAAAACTCTTTTGACATCCGAAGCATTTCATGTCTCTGTGCTCCCAGAGAATGGTTCCATTTAACTTGAAAGGGGTTTTCAGGGTAATCCACGTTTAGTGTTATGAAAGCATTTCTCTCTCACATTGGGCTTTATCTAAATTTTTAAACAAGGCCTAATTTACAGGCCCCAAACGATTTGGCAAATTTCCTGCAATCTCATTGGAAAAAAAGAAAAAAAATCCTGGCTGCCTATATGGCCGCGGGTGTGTTGAAAGACGGCTTTGTCTCGGGTGCCAACGAAAACTAAAATTACTCCGCCAACAAAAGGTTGTCCCTTCAAACAGACCCCCAGAATCCATACGCACACATGGCCCACAGGGCTGCCTGAGTCCAAACCCCCAGAAGCGCGGGGCCGTGGACCAGGTGCGCTTCTGCGAGTTCCACAGCAGTGGGGACTGGGGTGCCCCCGCCCAAGGGGAGAAAGAACTTGAGAGAAGACAGTGAATTTGCTCCCGGGTGGATGGGAAGGAGAGGACACGTCAGACAGCAGAGGGGAGAGGGAGTCCACATTCCCCTCGTCCCCGCTGTCATCACCCAGACACAGCATTTATGTTTCCACGTAACCAAATGCTGGGCAGGGGGCCCGATGAGCAGAGAACAAACCTGTGGCCCCTGAGAACAGCCTCCTCCCCCCAGTGCACCTGGGTGCACCTGCATGCGCCCGCACAGCGCATGCCAGGCCTGGGCGTGGGGCTTCCCTTTGGCTGTTGTGTTTCATTTTGTTTTGTTTTGTTTTGTTTTTTGGGGAGGGGGAATCACACTACACAGAACTCAAACACCCTGCCCCTCATCTCTGTCGATAGCCGTGGCGTCTAAGGGGAAGCAAGCAGGGCCGGGGACCATCCGCAAGCGTTTACTCTAGGAGTCGGGTGCTCTGCGAAGGCCTCGGATGCCATGGTGACCAAACCGGCCACAGCCCCGGCCTTCACAGGGCTCCCGGAGCAGCAGGACAGAGAGCAGATTCGATCACTAGCGATGCCGGGGGAGTGAGCACTGCGTCCTTCACATCCTGAGTCGATGGCACCGGGCCTGTGCAGACACGCCACCTCGGGTCAGGCTCCACGTTGTCACCCCCTTTCCAGCTCTGGCCCAGCTAGCCCTCTGACCTCACCTCTACTGCCCCCTCCTCCCTACTTGCTGAGTCCCAGCCACGCCGGCCTCCTTGTGTTCCTCAAACACTCGAAGCAGCTGCAGCCTCCCAGCCCTTTGCATCTGCTCTTCCTTTTGCTCAGAAGCTTGTGACCTGGACAGTCCCATGGCTCACTCGTTTACCTCCTTCCTGCTTGCCGTGCAGGGCCATCCCCGACCCTGATCTAAACAAGTCCCCACCCCACCCTCACTCCCTGTCCCCTCTGCCTGCTGTTTTCCTTAACGTCGCCTGACATGCTGTAGACACATCTGTCTACTGTCTCTTTCCCCTGCTCATCCGTTTGTCCATTGCTCTATCCTCAGGGCCCCTAACAGCACCTGGAACATAACAGGTGCTCAGGATATATTCACCGAGTGTCATAAGAGACTAGTGGGTACAAGAGGAGCGCACAGTAGGAGCTCAGTCTCCGGCAGAGCTCAGAGGCCTCCTGGAAGTGGCTTTAAGGTAAATGGAGGATTTTTTGATTGAAGAACAGGGAAAAGGGCTGCAAGCAGCATGAACAGCTTTGAGAAGTCCGGGAGAGGCTGCGAGAACCTTTGGTATGGCAGGGACACAGGCCGAATGGGGTGAAGGTCTGAGATGAGAGCAGAGAGGGAGGCCCTCCTGTCCCCAAAGAGCCACCGGAAAGCGTCAGGCTTGATCCTGAACTGTGAAGACCCATAGAGAGAGTTGCTAGAAGCGGAATCACACAGAAGGACTTGCCTTGTAGACGGTCCACCCAGACGGCAGCTTGGAGCAAGCAGACAAGACACGAGGCTGGAGGGTGCCGTGGCAGGGGGCGGGGTGGAGGACAGAGATGCGAAGACGCCCGGCCATGATGGCAGCCCCTGCGGGAGCAGAGCCCGGCTCTGCCTCAGGAGCCCTCGTGTCCCTAGGCAGGCCACTTGCCACCTGGACCTGTGCTTCCTTAACGGGCGTACGAAACAGGGCACTGGTCTGAGGGATGAACTTGTGCAAATGACGTCCCTTCTGCCGGACACACAGTCAAGTGTGCTGCCCAGGTGAGCTGTCATGGTGATGCCCGGTTTCACTGGCTGGTGGCCGAGGCTCCGCGTTTCCATCCTTGCTCGGCACTTGGTGAACGCGACAGAGTCTAAACTCTGGTGAATCTGAATAACGGTGCCATTTGATTGACAGCCGAAAGCCGCTGATTCAGCACACCACGTGCAGATAGCACAGGGGGACAGGGCGGGAGGAAAGGCCTCTGATGGCACCTGCTCTCCCCCGGCGGGGCTGGGTCCAACTGGCCGGTGCCTGGATTCTCCTCCAGACCTCCCAGGGGTGAAGGGAAAGAAAAGAAAAGAATTCTGATGAGCTGTGCCAGCTCTTCTGGCTCAAGTCTATACTCAGAGGTGAACAGCACCTGGATCTAAATCGGCGACACAGCCACCGTCCCTCGGGACCCATAGGTCCCCTGAAAGGCGAAAGCCCAGTGGGTGTCCAGGTCGGAATGATGGAGGAGGCCAGGGAGCAAGGACAGTGGCTGAGCATGTCTCGGCTGCCTTGCCGCCCGAATGACAGACCGTTCCTACCCCACGTCCTCGCAGTCCCAGGTTGGAAACTGTGCGGCACACGGACTGCGTCTGTCCCCGGGAAGAAAACGACATTATACGCCGTGCAAACCTCCCTCCCCTCTCTCATGTCTAATTGCCTGCTGAATCGAGAGACTTTGCGAAAGGGAGGATGATAATTGAAATTTCACATAATTACATTTTAAAGTCACGCTTTTAGCTTCCCCCAACTTCAGTCAAAACTCGGTCTTGTCAAAATAATCTGAAAGTTTTTTTTCCTTTTTTCTTTTTTTTTTTAAGCAAAGATGGATGAAACATCACTGGAAACCTTTTAGCTGCTAATTACGAGGCAAGCCTCTTTGGGGCCTTTTCGGGATATCTCTTTGACTCCTCTAAGTGATGAGTTGGGTCCTCTGCTTTGAAACTGTTCATTTTCCACTTGTGGAAAAGAGTGGAATTTCTTCCCCGGTTTTAATTACAATCGGAGCATTATCCTCGGATAGCACAGAGCAAAGCTTCGCCGTGGGAGGGGGGCTACCCCGCTAATCAGGGATAAATCTAGTATTCTGGGAAGGCTTGTACCTTTCATTCCATTACCTTGTTGGGCTAATTAACGGTATTACCCTCTGAACTGTGTGTAGCTTAAAGAAATTCAACCCAGGCAGAAAACACGCTCGTGGGGAAAGCGATGAAAGCCCAACAGGGCATCCCTCATCCCGCCCTGGGTACCGCTACGAATTTCCTCCACGATCGCTACCTCAGGACGGGGAGGAGGCTCCCTCAGGTGACACAATCTGGGCTCCTGCGGTTCCTAGAAATGGTGACGACGCCTGTGTTTTGGTTTCGGGCACAGACTAGCAATTTACCTGTGATATTTCATTTAAAAACCAGACATCACCTCATCAAAAACGAAAGGTTGGCCCTGTTTGTTCAGGTGAAGTTTTTGGTAATGTCTGGTGAGAGCAGGTGGGGTAGGCGGAAAGAATGAGCTGAAGAAAACAAGGAGGTCCTTTGCTCGAGGGTCACTGACCCACCTCAAAAAATAATATTCCCGTGAAAGGCTGAACTTGACGGTGTTAATTACCACAAAACCACACGCTCCGCCGCTGGAGTCTTAGCTCCTTGCCCACGGGGACGGGGTAAGGACCCAATAAATGTCTGTTGAACAAATAAATGAGTTCTCCTCACTGAGTCCTTAGCTGGTAAATGTACACAGGGCTGGCCACGTATGGTGCATGGGCAGTGCGATGAAGACTTAAGAAGTTTTCATTTTGGTAATAAAAAATGTATATATATGAAAACTGACACCCAAAGAAGTTAAGCAAATTTTCTAAGGCCACACAGCTAGTTAAGTCACAGAGTCTGGATCGGAACCAGCTCTGTTGGATCCCAAAGATGAAGCTTTTTAACAACTCCCAAACAAGACAAGTCAGAGTAAAGAAATACATCAGGTGAAGCAAGTGGAGGATTGACCCGTGTTAATGAACATTTTACGAAAATGTAAGAAGTCGCGAAGGTTATCCTGTTTCACTCAGCGTAAGGCCGTTCGTCATCGTGTGGTTCTGTTTAAAATCCCGGGAAGGCCTCGCCTTGAGCAACCCGCACTTGCAAATCACAACACAGCAACACACTCTCCCGCCCAAGGTGGAAGCCCCGTGGGCTCACTTCAGGGAGTTTTGAGCAGTCGTCACTTATGAGGTGCCCACTGCACTTCAAAGGGAGTCAGAAGCACTTCAGACCTCGAGAAGCCCGCGGGATCAAGGAGAAAACAACCCCGTGCATCCCTCTAAAAGCGCCCCTCGGACTGGTGCCCGCGAGGGGGGTGCTGAGTCAGCAGCCGCCTGTCTGTCTGCAGGGGACAGGTAGGAGGGGCTGGTCCCCAGGCACCGATGCTCTACCTGCGCAGGGAGTACGGGCTGTGTTAGGTTCCTCGGGCTCAGCAGCCATCAGTGGAGTCAGAGCTCTACTGAACCGATCATGTGGACTAAGCACACGTACCTTCTGTGGTCAGAAGCGACAGAAATGATCCCTCTGTGGACTGCAGCACCCACTGCTGAGAAGACTCTGGCAGCAAAGCCGCCCTGAAGACTCTGGTATGGATCTGGCGGCCACAGGTAGTCAGCCCGCCCCCTCTCTCCACCCTCCAGCCACTGATTAGCCCCATTAGCAGATGACAAATGACAGGTGGACCCGGGCACAGAGGATTCAGCCTCCTCTCTAATAATTGCCACTTCACTTGGCAGCTCCCCTGGGAGCTTGAAGCTCCAGGGAAGTGCCCCCCTTGGAGCAGCTGCTTATCCGTTCTGTGGTCCTCCAGGCCAGCCGGAGAGTTTCTACACAGAGAGGCTGGCACGACGGCACCAGCTTTCGGGACAAGCAGAGGTGATGAAGACGCTGGCGTGCTGATGATGATGATGGGGACATTTGGATGGACATTTAGTTCATGGAAGGGACTCACAACAGCGCTCTAGGGCAGGCACCCTTCTTATCTCCATTTTAAAGATGATAAAACTGAGGCGTCATGGGCTCATGCGCTTTGCTCAGGGTCACACACAGCTAGCAAGTAGGCAGGGCCGGGACTCGAACCCAGGACAGTCTGATTCGAAAGCCTCGTGCCCATCGTGATACTCCAGCCCTTCCAGGCCTGCTTCTCTTTATTTCGTGAACTCAATTCACAAAATGCGAGTTTACTTTCGATCCACATTCCTTGCAGGAGAGCCGTCACGTGTGGATTACCTACACAGAAGCACTTCCTGCCCACCAGGCACTGAGGTTCACGTCCAAGTTGACTCTCTAGCGGGACTCTGGGGGCAGACAGACCTGAGCTTAATTCCCTTTTTTTCAGCACTTATACACAGGGTGACCTTGGGCGAGCCCTTGCTCTCATCGAAAAAGCGAGGATAATCCACCCCAGTACCTCGTAGGATTGATGAGCAGGTTTAAACCCGTAATCCATCCTCACAAAGGACACCACTTTGCAGGCATATAGTCAAATATAATAAAATCAAAGGTGCTTAGCACCAGTCCTGGAGCACAGTGAGCACGGAAAAATCAGAGCTAGTCTTATTTCTTCACAAGGCCCCAAATCGAATTTCCACACTCCCATTTTAGCCAGAGATATCCTCTCTCCTTTGAACTTCCAAAGGGTGTGAAAACTTAGAAATTCCCTTTCTGATTCGTGCTGTGTAATTTATGCACATACGTTTCCTCCTCGAGAAAAAGAAAAATCAGGGACCAGGCACTGCACCGGATGCTTCCGCATGCGCCCCCTCACTTGAACCTCAGAACGAGCTACATTCTCCTGGCGTGTGCCGTTTTACAGATGGAGAAACCGAGGCCCAGGGAGGTTAAAGCACTTGCCTCGGGCACAGAGCTAACAAGCGGTGCGGTGAGGACTCAGTCCCAGGCCATCCACTCTGGAGCCTGTGCTTGTCATTACCCATTGCTGTAAGCACAAGATTATAAATGCCCCAGACAGGGTCTAGGTCTAAGCTACTGCCCACCTCCATCAGCGGGCACAGTGCTGCCCCGTGCCTGTTCTTCAGAAATGTTGGGCAGAAAGAAGAGAAATGTGTTTGCCGTTACCCTGTCACAGAGCCCCCCTGGACAACATGGGCCCAGCTCCCTTGGGAACTGGCCGAGACCCAGGAGACCCACCCCAGCTTTGCGAGGCCCAGAGAACGGGGGCGAAGTGAAGAGAGTGCCAACGCATCAGTGACGATGATCACAGTGATGACCACAACAACGTGTATTGGTGTTTCTGGTCTGCAGGGCGCTGTGATCCATAAATGAACAAATTTAATAACTTCAGTGACTCTCAGATGTGGGTGCTCTCATCAGCCCCGTTTTACCCCAGAGGAAACGTTCACTCCGACTTTAAATCGAATTTTCAGGGCTTCGAACGCTTCGAAAGTTATGTAAGTTTTCCGTTCCACTTGTAATTTAGGTGAAACAGATGGTGCGCTGTCGTAGACTGTACGCAGTCACCCCTAAACATGTGCCCATGCGGGTAGACGCCACCGTTGTGCAGATGGATAAACTGACAATGGGGTCAGGGGCACAGTAACTGGATCTGAGGAGCAGAGCTGAGGCTGAAACTTAACTTAAAAAGACTCGATGCCACCATCCAAAAGAGCCCAAAGGTAGAAACGATGCCCATGTCCATCGGATGATGGGGAGATAATGAAAAAGTGGTGTCGTCCAGACAACGAAATATTACTCAGCCATGAAAAGGAAGAAATCTGACACGTGTCCCAACCCGAATGAACAGGACGCCACGTGCAATAAGCCTGACCCGAAAGGTCACGATCTGTACAATCCCATTGACAGGGAGTGTCCAGAATAAACGAACCCATAGAGACAGAGAGCAGAGTCGTGGTGGCCCGGGCTGGGGGTAGGGGGCAGGGGAGTGACTGCATCATGGGTACAAGGTGACGGTTCCCGGTGACTAAAGTGTGCTGGATCTAGATGCGGAGATGGTTGCCTGACACTGTGAATGTACTCACCACTGATTTCTACACTGTAAAATGGCTAAAATGGTCGATTAAAAAATAAATGATTCGATGCCCCTTTCAGTGGACATGGGGTAAAATGCGGATTTCTGGTCCTGGTTGACAAGGACCTTGCAAATCTGTCCTCGCCACCTGCCGTCTCACCCTCAGTTCTTTCCCTCTCCACTCCAGCTGCCTCCGTCACACCCAGACCTGGAGCCCAATCCGAACACTGGCTGTCCCCCCGACAAGCCACGTGTCACCCAGCCGTGTCCGTCCTCCTGCAGCGAGTCCCGCCCAGAGCCCCCTCCTCCCCCTCCTTTGCGAGAAGACCCCACTGTCTGTCCTTCGGGACTCGACTCAAACACATCCTCCTCCGAAGGCTGTCACTGAGCCCCTCACCTCAACCTGGGCCAAGCGGCCCCTTGTCAACGCCCCTCGCAGGCCTGACTGCCATCGTACTCACCACGACGCCTTGTAAACATTTGCTTTCATACAAGACAGGGGCGTATGCTGGTGAAAACATAGGCTGTGGGGTCACTGGGCCAGAGTGCAAACCTAAGCTCTATTATTCGCTGTGTGAACACGAACACATGAGTTAACTGCTTGTGCCTCAGTTGCCTCATCTGTAAAAACTGGACGAGTAATAGGCGATGTGAAGGTTGAGCACAGGAACACACACACACACAGCTTTCAGGACAGCGCCTTGCCCCGCGTCCACACCCAGTGTGTCGTTACGATCCCCTCCATGCCATCTTCCTCCTTCTGCCCCAGTAGTTTAGAAGCCTCGTGGGCCCAGTGCAGAGCCCGCCATAGAGCAAAAACCCCCAAAAATGTGTTGAATGAAGTTATGATCCATCTATCCTGTTCCTCTCATTTTACGGATGGGGAAACTGAGAAGCAAACGTGGAAGTGATTTGTTAATCGTGCAAACCGCTGGAATCAGAAGGTGGTCATGAGCTTCCCACGTCAAAGCCTCACTTGCCACCAGGTCACGACGGGACACTCACTATTCCGATGTCTTTCCAATGGCAGGGGCTACGTCTCTCACAAACCCCATCGGGCAGCCCAAACGAAGCCGACCATTGCGGGTGAAGCACGTGCTGGACTCAGCTGCAACCTCCCAGCACGCAAGGCCTTTCTCTCTTTTCTTAACGAGAGCTTGCGGTTTCAGCGGGCAAGCTATCGATAATTGAGGAAAAATAATCCAGAAATTAACGGCGGGTCTGTCAGTGAGTCAGAGGGGCTCCGTCTCCCAGGGAGGATAATGCATGAGCTGCCAGAGATAAGGCTTCAGCTGGGCATATTTAAGGTGAGCACAGATAGCAGGGGGGCACTCAGGGAGTGCCTTCTGCCACTGACAAATGGGAAACCCCATAGATCAAACCACAAAATAAATGAGGACATTAGGCTTCACACACTCTGGAATTTATCCTTGAAAAATCAAGATTCCAGCTTCAACTAGCTCCTTGTCATCACTCCCAAGAGAAGTCACTCTTGGGCTCCGGAGGTCTTGGGTGAGAGACTCTGGGCCACAGTTTTGAATACTCACGGCTGATGTTTATTCCATCTCATTGGCATATCGATACCAAGCCCCTTGCACAGGGTTTCGCATTTGTTAACTCACATGATCTTTAAAAAGCCCAATAAGTCATGGACGATTATCAGCCCCATTACACAGACAGGAACGTGTCAGGTGACCCGACAAGACGACATGCCAGGAAGCAGTGGAACTGTCGGTGAAACTCAGGGATCTGAGGCCAGCTAAAGGAATGTCAGCCATGCAACCAAGGTCATTGCCTCGCAGGGTCCTTGAGAGACTAAACAAAGAGCGTTCGAACATCCACGCTGGCTCGTGGCACCAACTGAACGACGAAAGGTATGGGCCATGATGTACACTGAACTTGCAAGTGGCAGCCCAGGCAGCCCCCTTCAGGGCGAGCGGAAGAGTTAATAGCTATTTGATGGACACCCACCACTACGTTACAAATGGCTGGGAGCAGAATAAATGCAAATGAGGCCACGAGGGCAGAAAATCAGCCTTCCCCAGTGTATCCTGCCTGCATGGAAATGTCCTGGTTCTATCCCTGAACTTAATATTTCATGCAAAAAGCAACAGTAAGATTGCCGCTCCGAGAAACCCAGGGGAGGACAATCAGGATGACAAATGGAAGCCTCCCCCTTGTATCTTGGAAATGCCAAGAGGTGTGGGTGATGGGCTGAACCACCGAAACGAACCAGGGGAGTGAGCCTGTGGCCGAGGCAGATTTATGGGCCGGTGGGACCCAGCACTCACCTTTATTTATATTGCTCGGAGCACATACTCTCCAAGAAAATTTAGTGTTTTAATTTGGGCACCTGGCTTGTGCTTTATTCTTTAAAAACACCCTCTTCTGTGCTCACTGATAAACAAGACCTAACCCAAAAGCTCATCCCAGAGGGCTCCTGGTTTCCACTTGTCTGGTTCAGAATGGCAGTCCCTGAAGAGCACAGAAGGGACGGTCTCCTTGGACCTTGCAGCATGGACCTGTGCGTTTGTGCTCCAGTGTGGACGCTGCACCACAGAGCGTGGGGTCAGGGGGACGTGTACTGGGGCCGGGAAGCCAGTGTCACCACTCTAGCCTGGGCCCTGCTACAAAGCACTCATGCGGCCTGTGTCAGCTCCGCCTGTTCTTTCTGGTCTCATCTCTCCAAATGCAAAGCAAAGGCCGGATGAGGCAGTCTCCACCATCCCTTCCAGCACGGTGCAGACATTCTGTGGTTCCATCACCCGCTCGAATGCTTTGCTCTGGTGTTTTCCTCTCCTCTCCACCCCAGCGTTTCGAATCTGTCTCCTGCACTGGTCTGCTGCAGAGTCACGGTCTTACATCATCTCTGCTTGACCCAGGAAAGACAATATTCCCGCAAATGGAAAAGCCTGTCTACTTTAAGATATTCTTTAAGGGAGAGCTGATTGATTCGGTGATATTTTTAAAGGTCACAAGTTGGAGAAATTCAGAAACAGGAGGGGCGCCGCGGCGAGCTCCTCTGCAACGTGCTCATTCTGGCTGTCCCGGTGTCCCCGCTCCGAAGCGGTTGTCTGGGACGCCTCTCACAAGTCAGAGGGGATGGAGGAGGGAGTGACGTGGCCCATGTCTTTGGTCATCCAGTTGGTGATCATCACAAGTCACCGTGGAGGCTGGAACTTCCCTTTTTGTTCCTCGTTTGCCTCTCAGTTACGGCCAAGGCTAGAGTCGGGTCCTCCAGGGTCCCACCGTGGGCCCTCCCCCGAGCTCAGTCTCCCTCCCGGTGCCTGCTGGGAGGCTGTGCATTTGCCCGTGTTTAGGACATTTATGGAGGACCTGGAAGTGTCGGGCACTGTGCTCGGTGCTTCACGCACATCCGCTCCTACAGTCCCGCATGAACCCTGGGATGCCCGCGTCAGCGCTATCCCGAGGAGGGAGCTGAGGCTCGCCTTACACAGCTCTAAAGTGTTGAGAGAACAGGACAGGCCTCCAGGCAACAGACTCCAGAGACTTCTCTACCATGCTATAAACGCTGAACCTGTGTGAGCCTCTTAATGTGTTCAAACAAGGCCTTTGGCTTCGTTGAAGCCAGTGAAGCCCTTTCTCAGATTCTCCGTCTCTCAACATTTCTCTGGTGGTGCCCAAACGACGGAACACTGTGGCTGCTAAACTCAGTGGCTTTGATGCCCCATCTGAATGCAAAATACAAGAAAAGGAAGGTTCTTTTCGACCAGATCGCATTTGCCGTTCCCCATCTCTTTTGTCTCCTGAACTTCTAGACCCCGCAGGGAGCAGCTTTGCTAACATGGCTCTGGCTGACAGCCCTCCAGGCTCTAGTGATCCCCATGCCCCAGGTGGCTCTCATCCCCAACAAGACTGGCCTTTCTGCGAGAAGAAGCCTGCCCCGCTCCCATCTTCGTTTCTAAGTCCCAGAAACGAAGGACTTCGAACGGCCCACCGTCCAAACAGACACAGAAGAAATGGGAACCAGTTACCTGGGCCCTACAGGTGATTTTAACTGCAGGTGAGAAACATTGTTAAAAGGAAGGTTTATAACGAGGGTGCACAGCAGCTTAGGGTGTTTGCAGTGGAACAGTGGAACGATTTTGTAAACGCCATCTTCTCTAATAAATCTGAATGCTGCTGGAGAGATTAGGCCATTATCCAGCGCTGGCATAAATGAGAAAATGATATGATGGATCACATGCTTGAGGGGTTTTAGGAGTTAGCTGGAGATGGGGCAGGATGACGCTAGTTAGCGATGGCAGTCGGCCAATCAAATCAGATTGCCCGAAATCTAGTTTAGGGCCAGTTCTGTTATTCTGACTATCACTGGTGTTTTCCAGTCGTCATGCAAGGAAGCCACTGTAGTAATTTTTGCCGAAACAAGAGTTTTTTTTTTTTTTTTTTAAACCAAGGGCTCAAATCCTAGATTAATCTGATTGTGTCACAGCAAGGTAAAGTTGAATTTGAGGAACAGAAGAATCCCTCAGACTCAGCAGAGACTTAAGGCATGAGACAGGTGCCATGATTTGCCAAGGCACCTAACTGTCTGTACAAGGCTTTGCTGGGAAACACACTGAACACAAACGTCCAGACACGTTCGGTGGCAGCAGTGCCCAGCCTGTGGGCCACAGAGACTCTAGGTGGCCCAAGGCAGTGACTTATAGAAAGTCCACAATCCACATGTCTTTAACGTGCTACCTGAGGACAAAAATGAATCCTTTTTCTCGCATATACGCGCCTTACTTTTCAAATCTGTGCAGATACAGAAGAAGCATCCACTAGACGATGCTACTGAATTCAATGTTCTCTGCTGCAATTATGTATTTTCCCAGGTAGAGAAAAAAATACACCGGCTAATATGTAGAAACCAAAATGCAATTTCAGTCTCAATCAATCAATCAATCAATCTCTCTCATTAAGGAAAATCTGCGTGTGAAAACTGGGGATCACTGTTCCGGTGGACATGTGTATGGCAAAATCATTCAATCCAGACGTAACTGATGGCATGGAATAGCCATCTTGGCTAAGGTTTGAGCCACTGGAAACTGGCCCCTAACTAACGCTGGAAGCACATGCATGTTCACCCGGGAAGCGATGATCTTGTTGGTGCTCGTGTGGGGAACACTGTTTCCTTTGAGGACAACCTACTACCTCAGCCTGCCAGTCCTTGTGAATTAAGCTCTGCAGTCCTGAACCCTCCCCGTCCATTCATGTCTGCACACACCTGGACAACTTCTTCGACGAACCATTCGTGGATTCTAACCATAACCCCAAATACACATCGAGGCGACATGTGCGTTGAAAGGGCTGGAAAGCACACTCAGCAGGACATCATGGGAAGTGTGGCTCTTCCCAGAGGCAACCTGTCTGAGCGACACAGAACTAGCAGGACAAAGACGTGGGGTCTCGAACAAAAGCACCCAGTCGTGCCCTTTGGGAGTCAGAAAACAGCTGGGGAAATAAAGACAATTTCATTCCAAGGTGAGAGAATCCAGAGTTCAACAATGAAGAGTTCCATCTATTAAATCTCAAAGT
This sequence comes from Cynopterus sphinx, assembly GCA_030015415.1. NCBI lineage: Eukaryota > Metazoa > Chordata > Mammalia > Chiroptera > Pteropodidae > Cynopterus > Cynopterus sphinx. The sequence goes on from CM057387.1 coordinate 122,522,671, forward strand.
CCGCCACGCTTTGTGCCAGGCGACCTGTGTGTTTTCCTGTTAAACCGGTGGTTTCCATCCTGGGATGGGAAGGTCCCACAACGCCTGAGTCACACCACCAGGATCTGAATCGGGTCTGTCTCACTCGCTTACACCACGTATCTACCTGCGACTTTGTCTTGAAGGTGGAAGTGACCTCCCCATTTCATAAATAAGGAAACTGAGGCTCAGATGCCAGATGTCTCACCCTGTACCTCACCCCTTGTTGTCCCTTCACAGTTAAGATCAGTGATGATGGCAAAACGCAAGTGACTTCACCTCAAACCACGGAGCTGCTGACAAAAGTCTCTTTCTGTTGTTGTCCTTTAACAATTACCGCCCTAGTAATTAACCTCTCAGTCCTGCTTCCTTAACACTATCATCTAGTGGTCTTATCGCTCACATCTAATTCGCTAACTTAGTCATTTAACCACCATTTATTAAGCTCCTTCTGTACGCTGAACGCCGGGCAGGTGCTGGCTGTACGTGGGTCAGAATAAATAAATGAAAGAGAAACACGAGTTTAGAGATTAGCAAACGATAGGCCTAGGGCCATCTGTTTTTGCAAATAAAGTTTTATTGGAACACAAACACACCATTCATTTACCTAATGTCTATGGCTGCTTTTGCATAGCAGCAGTAGGGTTTGGCAAAGATGCCCTACTAGATGCCAAAGCCTAGACTGTTTACCACGTGGCCCTTTACAGAAGGGGTTTGCCAACACCTACATTAGCTCCATCATCCAAACCGGAAAGAGCAAGCTTTGCTGTGACCTCCACGCCGAATGAAGAAGCCCTTTTATCTACACGTGCAACTACGTGACACCTACGGGCAGTGGGAGAAGTTAATACGAGTCTAAAACTCAAAAGCACCGAACACATTTTGATCCTTAAAAATACTTTCTGCTTTGGTACAGCCCGTTGTAACCAGATCTTCACATAAAGTTCAACTGTGTCTTATTTCTCTTCGGCTGTCAGAGGGGAAGGAAGCCCAAACGTTCCTCACCGCCCTGAATGCAAGCTGCACGGGAATGAAAAGGCGATCAGACGCGCAGCCCCGGGATGAGATGCCTCGGAGTCAGCTGACCACAGCTGCTTGTCTGCTGCACGCCAGAGGCTTCTGGATTGATAGCCCCTTTCACTCTGCTACGATGCGAAGTAAAAGACCGCATTCCATATCCCAAGTTTTCTGCCACACTCTTGGCCTTTGGTTTGTGGATGAAATTCTCCTACCCTGAGTCCAAGGTCTAGGCATGAACCTAGAGCGGCAGGAAGTCCCCTTACTGTTCAGGTCGTTACGGCCACAGCATAAAGGAGAAAATGCAGCGACACAGCCAACAGGTAGGTAGGAAATCGAAACCAACACTTTTGGTTGCATATTAATCCAAAGACCCTGATCAAACAGACCCTAAAGGTTTAGTGGTGTCTCCCTGAAGAAAGTGAGAAAAGGAATTAGGCAGATTTATTGTTGGCTAAATCCTGCCTCCAACACTGGAAGGGTGCACACATCGCACGCTAAGATCAGAGGCTTCCACAGACATCCTTCCCATAGTCAATAATCCTAAACGATGGTGCTGGGTGCAAAAAACTCCCCTGCAGAGAAGAGTCATTCTCCGATCTGGCTCACTCTAACACATGGGAAGTTCCTGTGCTCAGCACTACAGACCCCGTTTACAGATCCCTAAGTGCCTGACAGGCGGCTGGAAGAGGAAAAACTCCAAGGCCAGGCATTAAGAAGACGGGACACTGAAAGAGAAGTGAAATAACTATAATACTGCATTGACATGATGAAAGAACATAGTGTAAAAAATGGGATTATGTTTGTAAAACTGGATTTTCCCTTTGCCATGGGTGGACATTGGATGATGGGGGGCCCCAAAGTAAGAGAACACAGTCTTGGGGTGACGGTGTCACCACGCAGGCCTTACAAGACAGGGTGGCCCATGCCCAAGAGGGAGCGGCCAAGGCAAGGTCAGACCTCCCCCAGGCTCGAGTGATAGGGTCACCCTCTTCTGCCTATGCAGCCGGCCTGACCTCATGCTGGCAGAAAGAGAGGCAACTTGGTCCATGACCAGCTCAACGATCCTGGACAAGTCGGCTTAAATCCCTGGGCCTCCCTTCTTTTTATTTGAGAAATATACTGCTGTGTCTTCCTCAGTTCAATCGCATGAGCCAGTTGTTCGGGTCCAGGGAGAACAAGGCCTGTGACTGTCTTCGTGCACCACAAAGAGCTGGGTGATAAACTCAGTGCTTCCCTAGTGACCTCCTCAGGGCAAACGAGAGAGAGGGTGGATCAATGCAGCGGGATCCTGGGAAAAGGGACCTGGCAGAAGGGGCTTTGTGAACCGAAGATGCTAGACCAGGCGTTAGAGGCAAGGGGGTAACAGCGAAGGTGTTGGAGGCTGGGTTTTGAGTTGACCCGTGGGGGAACCAAGCCATGCGTTGGCCCGCTGAGTTTGACAGGGTTCTACTCTCCTGGCCTATGACAATGACCCACGCCGTAGGACAGCTGACATTAGAATCCCGATCTTTCTCTGCAAGACTTGCATTAAGACTTAAAGACCTTTAAATGTCTTCTAGCTAACCGGCTGACAGGATCTGCAAAATGGCAGCCAGCCAGGCCTTGCCTTCCTGTTACCCAAATCTAATAAAGATGCGTCAAACAGTCCCTTTTCTCCTCACTTCACACAGTGAACCTTATAGGAATAAGAAAAGCCATATACTTGATGAACACCTTAATTAAGATAATCAATACGCATACAACCACAGGTCAGTTCCCCCCAGCCCTCAGTCGGCAGGCTCCGTGGTGCCACAGTTGTGCTCTCCAGGGTCAGTAGCAAATTTCCAAATTTCACACCCTGCTGTCATCGAGAAACGGTGAGCACAGAATCTCAAATGGCAAGAAGGGGGGCAGGGGAAAGGGGCATAAATCCCATTGTGTTCCAAGTTGCACTTAGTGAATTAAAGCAAATACACCACGTTCAACGGTTTCAAGAAAGTTCAAGTTAATCAAGGAAAATGAACTAATTCATTTGCTGCAGCTGACAAGAAGCCCTGGCGTTAGCCAGGGAGATAATACAAGGGGAGAGCTTATTGAAAAGATGCAGGGCCTACTGAAATCCACTTTGTTTTTTCCCTTTGGAGGGGAAAAATAAAAAGCTATTATTCCAGATCTAAATGCTGTATCATTCACATCCTCCTTCTCCTTAAGAAATGCGCTTTGGGGAAGCACGTCCCAGCCAGCAGCTGTTCTCCACGGTGTCCAGTCCCAACCTATCCCAAAAGTCGTACCTTCTGATAACCTCTCGGGGTCAGTTTAACCTTTTGTCGTGAAATTAATGTATCTCCCCAGCATGCTTTTATTACACATTGCCGCTGCAATGTGCATTGTGAGGGCTTCTGTATTTGTCACATCATCATCTATTTTCCCATTACACCTGTCTAGACCTTCATTATAAAATGTAATTGTTTCCATGTCAGTCACATCTACTAGACGGCGAACACCGAGATAGCGCCGCCCGTTATCTTATTAAATCTGTGGTCCCTGAACCTGTGTGCCCACTCTCTCAAGATAAAAGGAGACGGAGAAGAGAGAGGAAGAAAAGGGAGAAAGAAGAGGCAGGGTGGGAGAGCAGGTACGTCGGCCCAGAGGCGAACCCAGCTTGCTGTGCTGCCTGCCCACGACGTCCTGATGTGCTTGTCGTTGTGAAGTGGACAGGCTCCGGGGGCAGCCGAGCCTGGGTTCCACGCTTCTGTTCCCCTCCTCAGCAGTGGACCACTTTTCCAGAGTTTGGAAAAGCAACCTAACCTTTCTACGCCTCCATTTCTCCATCTGCAGAATGGAGGTGATGACAGCACCTGCCTCACTGCGATGGGAAAGGAGGATGAGAAAGATGCTCACCCAGCACACGGCACAGCGTCTGGGAAAGGCCCCAACGGCTCAATGAACTCTGGTGATTGCCACGACTCCCCTCCCAAGACAGTCTCCCCGGCTCCCCAGGTCTGATCCTGGAACATCCCTTTTTCTAAGAATGGAGGACCCTGCTTAAGAAGCTCCGGGGCCCACTGTCCCCTTCCCCAGAAAGGAGAGACGTTCAAGTCCCCTCTGTGACTCTCTCTAGCCGAAGCCCAGCAGGGAGGCAGCGGGAAGAGACATCCTCACGTTGGAACGTGGCTCGGTCACCAAGCTGTCCCCTCAGCTCTGGCCAGACACGAATCCTCCCTGGCTACAGATCCCCTGGCAGTGACAAAGCACAGTTTGTACAGCGGAGCTCTGAGGGTGTATGATGAATAACTTAGCGTCTGACATGCAAACTCTAATTATAAGTGCCAGTTTTAGAACAAAAATGATTTCCTGGGCAGGAAGGGGGAAAATTCCACAGGGCTGCACAGCGTCCCGCTGGGGCAAGCAGGCGGGCTCTGGAGCATAGTGACTTGAGTTTGTATCCTGGCTCTGCCACTTGCCAGCTCGGTGATCCAGGGCAAGTCACAGATCCTTTCTGTGCCGCAGTTTTCTCATCTGTGAAACGGCAAACTTAGTACTTACCTCGGAAGGTAGTTTAAAGGATGAATTGAGGTGATAGAGGGACAGGGTTTAGGACAGCGCTGACCTACGGCAAATAAATACTCAATGAAAGTCATCTATCATTAAATCGTTGATCTCTGTGACACCATGTGCAACGAGATAAGCAGACCAAATGTTGTATACGCTGTAATTTAATAATCATGGGTTCATTCATTCACTCCATTCATTCACTCATTCACTCATTCAATGATTTACCGAGCTCTTGCTACGTGCCAGGCGCTGTTCTCGGATTTGTGAATGGAGCAGAAAACAGACAAAACTCTGCTCTCACAGAGCTATCCTTCTAGGACTCACAACCAGGTCTCCCCTAATGCCTGGCGTACAAAGCAGAGCTCAAACCAGGACCCGTTTTGGTCCGCAGTAGATACTGGACAACTTCTGTAGACATCTCTGGTTTTCACAACTGGGGAATGGAAGATTCTACTGGCATCTAGTGGGCAGAGGACAGGGATGCTGCTACACATCCTATAATGCACGCGACAGCCTCCCCTTCAACGAAGAATCGTCCTGCCCCAAATGTCGACCGTGCCGAGGCCGAGAGACTCCAGCATACGGGAATCTGTGAGAAGTTAGCAGGTGCCTTGCTGGACATGGTCTGGGGTCATGGAGGCTGCTGAGGTCACAGGGAGAGAGCCCAGGAAAATGAGGGACGTGGGTTGGATGGAGAATAAGACCAGGAGATTCCAGCTTTTCCTGGAATCATCCTTCCTAAGAGAGAAACATACAAAGTCCATGCAGTAGGAGGCCCCAAGCCCAGGAACAACATGCTTATTTTTTTCCCACTGGTGACAAGTGAGCCCTGGGTTGCTAACCTTGCGAGCAGGATCCAGTTCCCTCTTTGTCAGTCAGTCTCACACCTTAATGAGAGTGAGTACTGCTCCCGTAACTCTCCGTTATAGGTTTTTCCATAAGAACCCAGAAGCTACCAATGAAATAAAAAAGTGATGATCAAGAATGAGACAAGCCAAAAGCTTCCTCAACCTTCCTACAGTAAGAAACCGAAGGATGTTTCTGATTCAGGAGATAATACAGGAAGCACTTGTGGGTCTAAAAAGCAGAGAGACCTGATGGGGTTGAAATCCTGGATCAGTCACTGCCAATGGAGTGACCCTGAGCTTCAAGGTGGGACGAGTAAGAAGAGGGACTCTGCAGCCAGAGCTTGGTCACTTAACGGCCCTTTAGCAAGTAACGTATCATTTCTGTGCCTTAGTTTTCTCATACGTAAAATGGGTACAATGGTACCTGCCTCACACGTCATTACAAGGACTGAATACTTAATTACAGCGTTAACACAGAAAAGCACTTAAAACAGTGCTTGGCTTCAAGTTAGACCATGTCAAAACCTGCCATTATCACCACCATCATACTCATTAATGCATCGCTGTGGATAAGGAACTTAACCCCTCTATGTCTCAGTTTCTTCTTTTGAGAAATGGGCATGATAGTTGCCACCTCCTTGGGCTCAGGAGTCAATTACGTTATGTTAACCACTCCAAACACTACTTGATATGTTAATAAGTCCTTATTAGTATTTATAAAAAATTGTGACAAAAGCACGGAAACTAGTTCTCATTCCATCTTATGTTAAACTATTCACCAAAAAGAAAAAAAAGAAGAAAAAGAGAAAGAAAGAAAGAGAAGAAAAAAGAAAAATAAGAAAAAAGAAAAGAAAGAAAACACCACATGGGGCCAGGATGGTTCCAGAACCCCTGGTGTCTTGTCATGGACCCAGAAAGTGAGCTCCGAGAACCATAATGAAGCACCAAAGGTACCAGACCCGGGCCCACCTTCCGTTAGAGGGCACTTCGCTTTTAATGATTCTCATCACTTCAAACGATCTGAAGAGCTGAGACAAGATCGGAAACGGAAGGCCCTTGCATCCCTCACAGGTACCCCAGCACTTGCTCTGAGGGACCAGGACAGAGCGGGTGGGAGCTGGGCGAGGCATCTCCTCCTCCCTCTTCTCTCCACCCCCCACAGCCTGACCGCATATCACGGAAGGGAGCACAGAGCCCTCGGAGATGCTAGGCTTGGAGCATGGCCTGTTACAAGCTGCGTCTGAGCTCTCGTGCATGGGTCTCAAGTCATCGGAGGGAGAAGGGGACACAGGAGATTTTCAGAAGTCTGACCCAGAGGTCTGGCAAGGCCAAGTCAACAAAGACACCAAAATAAACTGAGATCCAGCAATTTCCCACCACGCAGAAGCCACCTGCTCAAACGGCTGTCCTTGCCAACTCAGTAAGACTACGTTGAGCTTCTTTCACCTTTCTAGCAGCTTCGGAGCCTGAGGGGGAAGCAGAAATGCCCACAGAGCACAGCCTGGACTCTGCTACTTGGATCTGCGGTCGCATCACACAAGCAAGAACGTTCTGGTCTCACCTCATCTCATGGGGAGGGAGAAGAGATTCCTTTCCTGGTCTCCCTCTAGTTTCTTCACAAGTGAGGTGGGCCTGGTAGAGAAACTTGAAGATGGTGACAGTGCCCGGTGGGGCCCTTGCCTGGTCTTGAGTCATCAGGTACAATCTGCCACCGTGGACGGCCACTTTGTTGGCTTCAGGGAAGCATCTTTTCCTGAATGATTCTGCCCGAACCCGCTCCGCCTGCGTTTCAGATGACTACAACATTGCGATGACGGCTGTTGGTGGCACCCCTTGTCATCCCATGTGTTCCTCGCCCTAATATCCAACCCAAACAGTACAGACTCATTTGCATTTACAAGATCATTTAAAAACCCATTCCCTGGCTTCAGCAGGCAGAATGAATTGTGTTCATGCCTGATGGATGGCAGGGGGGTAAGAAGCCAAGCGTTAATGCTCGCATAAACCCGTCCTGGACAAGGTCTGGAAAGAACAAACGGATTCGTGTTGATTTTACTTTCCTTAGCTATATGACGGAGGCATATAAACCTATCCCATATATATGACATGCAGTGGATATGCCCAACACCCTGAGCTTGACCTTCTGGGCCCATGTGACTTGCACGGTGAGCAGGTAGCATTCCAATGAGCACTCCCCACCTGCCAAGCCCATCTGCTGCAAGCTCCCTGGCAGCCAGAAGTCACAAATTATAACCTACGGGATGCCTAAAAAGTGCCAGCAGTCTTGGGGAGCAGGGGGGCAAAGGAATGGGAAGAATAGGCCTCGTCTCACACAGAGTGAATATGTGACGAGGCTCCTATTATAAAAGTCAGATGGACCTAGAGTTCTGCTTCGTGTCGAAGAAGTTTAGCAAAACCTCAATCAATCATAAAATACTGGAAGCGTGAAATTCACCAGAATCAGAAACTTGACTGAATGGGTCCTCCGAAAGCATTTTCCAAAGACGATGGAAAGACAGTAAATAAGCCAATCAATAACTAATTTCAACCGGGCCGTCCTGATGTGTAAGTAACATCTTTGTGACCATGCATTTTTGACTTGCAGAAAGAACTTCGAAGCCCCACTTCACGGCAGCCTACCAGCTTAGGAAAAAAGACCCTTGTGTCTCTTTCAGCCCATTGATGTGGCTGGAAAACTGAGGCCTGTGCCACTTCACAAGCTCTGTAACTTACGGCCACGCTAACAGGAGGCCCCAGAGATACCGCCACGTTTGGTTCCATCCCCTTGGCTGTTTGAAAATTCTCTTTCTCAAAAAAAAAAAAAAAAATTAAAAAAAAATAAAAATTAAAATAAAAGTCTAGCTGAGAAAATGAGAGCAGAAGCAGGATGGATTGCGGCGGGGATGCCAAAAGACGGAACTTAGTTTGCAAAGCAACAGTGTCTAGCACCTCCCCAGAAGACTACTCACACATTCAGTTCCATCCAAGCGCAATATAGATTTCACCGAGGAGTTTCTACTGTTATGGCAATGCTAGGTAAGAGCAGTCGGACCAGAAGTAACAGCCTATTTTTTAACACCTGGGGAGAAAAAAAAATAAAACTTGCATCTATTTATGGAAATGTTTCAAGGTGTAGGAAATGACACTTTTCCCCATCCCCGTCCTAACCGAATGCAGTAGGTGGTAAGCCCTCACCACCCACGAAAGATGTTATCAGCTCTCCCACTAGCACAGGCACACAGATACATAATTTCCTTAAAAAAAAAAAATTAAAAAAACTAATGGCATCCTATTGGATGTATTTTATGTTAGATACAGTTAACACCTATTTGAATCGGGTGCAGTGGCGTTTAATTGTTTTCTTCTATGCATAGCAAAGCAACCAATTGAATCTAATATTAGTCATTCATCAGATAAAACATTTTCAGGGAAACAAACGGCTATATTTTTCCCTCAAAGAACAGCAAGGATTTTAAACACGTTTTCCCGGAGATGTTACGCCGAAGAAAACAGCTTAGAAATGTTACTTTCAACAAATGGGTTCTCTGGCTACCAACAAGACGGATTGCAGCAAATGCTTGGCTCTGTTCCTTGCAAGGCTCCTTCTGTCCACCTGTCAAAGGCAGCTTTGACCCCCACCAGTCCCAGAGGCCGCCTCCGGAGCTGTGAAATGTGCCACCCTGCACGAATGCCCTCTGCCCTGTATGCCAGCATCCTCATTAGGGATTATCCAACTCACTTGAAGCACGGAGAGAGAAGACGGGCTGGCTGCCAAGTGTTCTCTCGACACAGATTCCGAAAGAAGATCCTGCAAAGTGTCGAAAGCTCGGATTTTCAGCAGTTCACTTTCTAGACTCCGTTACATAGCAACCATGCCAGCGCGCAGAGGGTACCAACTGAGTTAATATTTTGTTTAAAGGACACACGGCATTCACCCTCTAGAAAATCCAAGTTTTCTTCATCAACTTACCTACTGTCCAATATCATCACTGGAACAAAACATCCCATGGTAGATGGATGAGCTTGTTTAATTCATTTAAAAAAAAATTTTTTTCTTTTAAACCAACAAATGTAAGAAGGGATCTAATAATTTTTTGGCAGGAGGAGCAAAAGGCGACTCTTTCCCCCATAACCATTGTACTAATATTATTAAAAGCACATGAGCATGCATTTAATATGTGCATAATGCCCTTTATTTAAAGGATGACTTATACCTTTACATTTTTAGATACTCATTTCATTCAAAACCTTGATTTGAAAAGTGATAGATAACTCAATAGCGCTAAATGCTCTTAGGGTTTGGGCCTGATGAATCGCACCAACACAGACAAAATTCAAACAGAAAGACTAATTCAGAAGAATAGTCAGGAACCCCCAGGAGCTGAGCTGCTGTGAGCCTTCCTGGAGGTATCTTATGAAGATGCATGAGGAAACCAATCAACGACATGTTAAAATTAACTTGAAAGAATCCAATGCTTTCCTTTAAGAATACCGAAACGCTAGCACAAGAAACTCCCAGACCACTCGGGCAGAGGGGTTCTGTTCTAGCAGAACGCTGGGAAAAGATCAGAAGAAAAACCAAACCAAACCCAAACAAGAAACCAGAACTCGCAGAGGCTAAATCATGTAGAAAGTACTGGACCGAAGTCCTGTGGCTGGAGATGAGTAAATAATGCCCTGCTGGGGGCTGGATTTCTTTTCAACCATCACATGGGTTTCAATTCACATCAATTTAGAGGGATATGTGGCCAACAATTAAGTTGATTTTAAACTTTTAACATTTGTTTTCTGATTGTAAAAATCACTAAATGCACCCTAGGAAAGGTTTTGAAAAAGACCAATGGGGCACAGAGGAAAAACCAAGACTGTCCTTCATTCACCACCCACATGGGCAGGCATGGCCCTAAGAGCAGCAGGGAGCTGGGGAGGGAGGGGGGTGTGGTGGTGTGTGTGTGTGAGTGTGTGAGTGTGTGAGTGTGTGTGTGTGTGTGTGTGTGTGTGTGTGTGTGTAAGGACATCAGAAATTCAAAAGCCAGTTCCACTTCCACAGTCTTGTGCATTTTTATAGGAAAAAAAGGAAAACAAACCCCTTACTTCCCTGAAACAATTTAGCCACCAGCTAAGTATTTCAGCTTCCAAAGTTCAGGGTGTCGATCACTGCCGCACTGACCTCCTTAGCAGGCTCAGTCTGCAACTAGACTCGGGACTCAGATAAAAGCCACTTAACTTTTCCTTGGCTGAGCGAGGAAAGGGGCAGACGGTGGGCCATAAACCAGCCTTGTTCACTCCTTACCACGGCTTGTGATTCTTAGCAGAATGCCAGTTCCTAGCTATTTCTCAATGTTGGAAGAGACCCTGCCTATGAAAAGTAAAGCACTGCTGTGCAATCTGCCTTCCTTTCTTTCTGCCTAGGTACCAGCGGAGAACATCTTTCACACACGACGAACAGCAAGGGGAAAATGACAGAATAACCAGATACCCACCTTGAAAACTGTGCAGCGAGCACCAGGCTCACAACACCTCCCCACCATTACGTCATTGGCTACCTCGGTACCAAATTCCTGCCCCACTTCCTAAGACTTTAGATGAACTCCAAGTACCCAGCTCAGAGCTGACTTGGAATTCAGCATAAAACTGCTCATAGTGTTCAGGCTTAACATCTGACACCCCCAAAAGCACACCTTCCCCAGAAAGGTAAGGAGGAGATAAAAACTGACAAAGAGACAGCATGACTAGGAAAACAGATGACTCTCCACACTTAGGAGAAGCTCTTGAAATAACAACAAAACCAGAAAACCTTTTGGGCCACTGAGCCATTGGTATCTCATACTTCATCAAGTGATATATTTATTTATACAAGTGGCCCTCCTGGTCTGGATATCTTTTTTTTTTTTTTTTTCTGTCGTGTTCTGGATTTCAGCAGTTTAGCTGACAATTCAAATGATATTAATAATCAGTGACACCCATTTCGTAAAGGCAACTGGGCAAAAAATAAATAAATAAATAAATACTTTTCAATGCACAGAAAATAAACAGCACATTTTTGGGATGCTTCCTGCACCTTTAACCCTTGCAAAGGTTTCTGAGCTCTCCCGCTGTCAATGTCAACACAGACCAGCTGTCTTTCCCCCCCTCCCCCTCTAAACTGTAGAGTCCCTTCAAGCAGCAGCTCTGGGCAACCCACCCTGTAAGCCCTCATGTCGCCCGGAGCCCCATCGCTCAGCCTCTGAGGGTCTGAGATTTCTCCCTGCAAAGTGCTCTCGGGGTCAACACTTGCTGGTTAATGCGAACTCCCTGCCCGCGCGATCTCCAACGGGGACAAAATAAAGTCCCGATGCGATCCAGGCCCGGGAGGTGGCCCGTCCGTGCAGAAAAGTGCAAAGCAGCCCCGGCGCCTACCCCAAAGGGCAGCAGAGCCCGGAGGCACAGCCATTCCAAAGGAGGCAGCCTCCCCCTCCGGAACTAGGGGGGACTTGGGTGGGTGTGGGGGGGAGCTGTGGCATTCACCCTTGCTAAGGGGGGGGGCAAAGAAAGGCCTGTGCATGAAAAGTTTGCGCACGGAGCTGGGTGGCACACTAAAGGGGCACGTTCTGCGGCCGGAGGGGGCCCGCCGGCTGTGCCACCCGGGGCCGGGGCGACCCCGCGGCGCCCACCGCGCCGGGGTCCCCGGGGATGCCAGCACCTGCGATCCCCAGCGGGGTGGGGGGGCAGCGGTGGCCGCGCCGGGCGGAGGGGGTCCGGAGGCTCCGCCGCGCCGAGCGGGGTGCCCCCAGGGCGCGGGGTGGGGGGTCCCCGGGTGCCCGGCCCCCGGCCGGCGCCGCGCGTCCCTACCTTGCGCGCCGAGCTGGTGGCTCTCCATGGTCGCCGCGGTCGCCGCGTCCGCCGAGGCGCCCGCCGGGCCCGGGCCGGGGCCGGGGCCGCTGGCGCCCAGCTCGGCCAGCCTCCGGCCGGTGGCCGCGAGCTCGGCCCGCAGGTGGGTCACCTCCTGGCCGGCCGCCTGGACCGCGCCATCGATGCGCAGCGCCAGCTGCTTATTGTCCTCCATCATGCTCAGGATGCTGGCCTGGGGGCGACAGGGGTGACAAAGAGCTGCATGATGCGCGGCGGGGGCTGGGGGGGCGCGGCCCGGCGCGCCCTCCCGCCGGCTCGGCCTGTGGGGTCCCCCCGCGCCCCGGCCCCGGCCCGCGGCCCCTCGGGCGCAGGAGTGACAGCGGCGCCGCCAGCCGGGGCCGCGCGGTCGCGGGGCGGGGAGCGGGGGCGGGGCCTGGGGGCGGGGAGGGAGGAGGAGGAGGAGGAGGAGGGGCGGGAGCGGGGGGCGGGGCGCCGGGCGCCGGGACCCCGCGCCGGGGGCGCTCGGAGGGGACCCCGCGCGGCCCGGCGCGCCCGGCGGCGCCTACCACTCGGCGCGCGCTCGGGAGGGGGCCGGGGCGGGGGGCCCGGATCGTCCTCGGCCTCCCGCGCCCCCCACTCCGGGGACACACCCCCGGGGGGGCCGGGGGGACGCGCGGTGGCCGTGAGGGGGTCACCGTGCCGCTCCGGTGCCGGGGGGCGGGGGGCGCCCGCTCCAAGCCCGGCCCTCGGCCCCCCTCCCCCTGCGGCGCGGTGGGGCGGCCCCCGCCCTGGCCAGCGGGCGCGCCGGGCCGGGGCCGGGGCCGGGCGGGAGGTGGGTGCCTGGACTGAGGGGTGCTTGGGAAAGGGGCCCCGCGGGGACCGGGGATGGGGGTCCGGGGCGGGGCGGCCGGCGCGAGCTCGCGCGTGCAGCTCTCGCCTTGCGGGTTCCGTGCCATGCGGGGTGCCGGGCGGGCGGGTGCCCCGCGTGCCTCCCACTCCCCCTCCCCCTCCGCGCTGCCCTCCTCCTCCTCCTCCTCCAGGGCCCGCTCTGTCCCCCCCATCCTCCCCCCCCCAGGGCGGGCCCCGCGCGCCCCGGCCTCCGCTCAGACCTGACACCAGTGCGTGCGCCCGGGATGCGGGGCGCGTGGCCTGAGCCCGGTCCCAAGTTTCTTGGCTGGGATGGGGAGCGAGGGGGACGAGGCCGGGACGGGCAGCTGGAGGCGTCCGCGGGCCTCGTCCCGTGCCCCGCCCCCCGCCGAAGCCAGCTGCCCCACGCTCCTCACGGGAAACCCCAGGTAACCTGAAGCTCGTCGAGCCCTCTAGCCCTGCTTTCTCCCAGACAGAGCACGGGGTTTGCATTTTTCACCGGGGCCCTGGATTCCAGCCACCAGACCTTGTTACCATAGCGAGCTTCATTCCATGCAAATAGGACCGTTTACAACAGCCAGTGGGACGGGGCCACCGCCACCCCACTCAGTCAGAGCCAGGGCAGGAGCCCTTGACAGAAGAGGGGTGCGGACGCTTGAGAATTCAACAGCTTTCTTGGAAAACCACCGTGTGCAAAATGCATAGTGCGCATGATCATCTCTTTTGGAGTCAGGCATATTATTCCCATTTAAAGATGAGGAAACTGAGGCTCCAGGCAGGTTTAAGCAATTTACGCAAAGAGCTCACAGAAATCAGGTGAAACCAGGACTACAAATAAGCAGTCATCTGATTCCGAGGCAGTCCCATTGTGCCTTTGGAAGGACTTGGATGCTGGAGGTTTGTTTGTTAGTTTGTTTTTTCCTTTAACAGGGAACTAGGGACACAAACTCTTGCTCCATCCCCCTTTGACCACTAAAAAGCTTTTTTTGCAAGAGAGCAGGACAGTATTAGCTGGTGGAGCCTGTGCCAGCAGACACAATTTTTCATTATGTCCACTCTACTCAGCTAACTGGTCAGCTGGGGACTGACCCTGACCTTGGCCTCGTTAGCACAAGTTCTGACCCACTGGGCCAGCCAAGGCACTTCGACTTGGTGTATTTGTAAAACAGGATTCGGTTTCTTGAAGTTCTTCAGTTAAATTATGGAGGGGCATCAAAATTAGAGCTTTGTGGGTCTTCCAAAGAGTGGTATCATGCTTTGGCCGCTGTGGAAAACAGTTTGGGGATTCCTCAGAAAGTTAAATGTTGAATTATCATATGACTCAGAAATTCCATTGCTAGGCATACACACCAAAGAGTTGAAAACAGATTCACACAAAGGTTTGTACGCAAATATTCACAGAAGCACTATTCACAATAGCCAGCAGGTGAAAACAACCCAAATGTCCATCAACAAAAGGATGGATAAACAAATTGTGGCATGTCCACTCAGTGGATTGTTATTCAACCATGAAAATGAACATATAAAGTACTGATATATGTTAAAATGTGCATAAACCTCGAAAAAAACGTTATGCTGAGTGAAAGCAGCCAGACACAGGAGGTCACATGTTATATGATTCCATTTATATGAAATATCCAGAAAAATGATGAATCCACAGAGACGGAAAGCAGATGCGTGTGAACCAGGGGCTGGGAGTGGGGAGAGAATAGGGAGCGCTGCTTAACGGGGAAGAGGTTTATTTGGGGCGATCAGGATGTTTTAGAAGTTGACATAGCTTCACCACAGAGGGAATGTAATACATGCCATCAAACTGTTCACTCTAAAATGATCAGCATATATGCAAATACAAAAAGGGAGGGGAACAGGCCTTGTGAGAAAACAAGAGCGGTTCGTGTGTGTGTGCGTGTGTGTGCGTGTGTGTGTGCGTGTGCACTCACACCTCTGTACAGCACTCATCCGAAGGCACAGTAATTTACCTGTTTACACGTCTCTCTCCCACTTCGCTCGGAGCTCCTGCCCCGGAGCGGAGGGTGGTCAGTGTTTGTGTTGCTCATCTTTGCATCCTTGCCACCTAACTCAGAGTCAGCACTCTGCAAGCGAGTGTGTGTGAGCGTGTTTGTGCAGTAAACAAACTGGCCAAGTGTTACTCGTTTTCCTCTTCAGTGAGGAAACAAAATATCCAACAAGGAGAAAAGGAAGCAAAGACATATTTCTCGGACCCCTTCTGGTTTCTCTGCCTCCTTTCCCCCAACTGTGCTACAGCCATTAAAGTTTCAAGAAAAAAACTCCTAGGGTGCCTCCTAGGGTCTTAAAGAATTTTGTTTTTTGAGACTATTTTTCCTCTTAACATGAAACAGGGGCTTTCCTCAGCTGTGTCTCTTATGTTCACCCACATACAAAAAAGGACCAAACCTCAGAGAGGAAGTCTGAGATCAACTAGCCTCTAGAATCTACTTGCTTTAAACCCAAGTGTTACTAGTTTACCTTTCTTCCCTCCAACTTCCACCAGCACTCCTCCTCAGGTGATCTCAGATAACAAACCAGTCACGGAATCCATCCTTTCCCACTTGCCTAGCACCCTTACAAGCCCACATGCCTATCTGGGGGCCAATAAGCATTTACAACGCATTTCTTGGGGCTCCAGAGCCGTCTGTCATCCACAGCGCAGGCTCGCTCTCTGGGATCCACAGCCATGAGGATCTGACAGCATCAT
The DNA here is from genome assembly GCA_030015415.1 of Cynopterus sphinx. Taxonomy (NCBI): domain Eukaryota; kingdom Metazoa; phylum Chordata; class Mammalia; order Chiroptera; family Pteropodidae; genus Cynopterus; species Cynopterus sphinx. The sequence goes on from CM057387.1 coordinate 122,538,505, forward strand.
GCATGCTGCTTCAGGACCCTGCCTTCTGCATGCTCCTAAAGTAGCTCCTGCCTCAGACCCCCAGTAAGCTGACATGAAGAACCAAGACAGAAAAAGCATTTGCCTCATAGGGACCAACTGCCATTTTCCCGGTTTCACTGGTTGCCATGCCTCCCTATCATCCAGATGCCACCCAAGGCTCAGGCCACACACCGGCCCTTATGTAGTCCCCAGCCTCTGCCAGTTTTTCCTGAGTGTTCGGTTTTTCTAAGCAGAATGAGCAAACTGTGCCATGTGCATTTGGTATGCACGTCAAAGCTTGCCTGGGCATTTTGGAAAGTACAAAACTGTCCCTTGCTCAGAGACAGAAAATTCCTGATGAGAAGCAAGCCAGAGGCTGACCCATTGCTGGCAGCAATATCATATGCACCGCCCTTCTCCCGTAATTAGAGTGACTTTATAGCTTAAGGTCCAAACTGGAACACTTCTGAGAGTGAAAGAGGGTGGTATGAATAATAAAGACAGGACAAGTGGCAGAAATTGGACCAGGAAACCCCGTATATGTGGTTGCCCTACCCTCTAACCAAACGATGCTACTTGGTCCTAAAAGGCAACCTTGGGACCGTTTCCTCCAGCACCCTCAGTGTATACAAAGGGAGAAACAAAGATTAAGAGACAAGAAGGACCCAGCAGCCTCGCTGGTAAAGGAGTTGGGAGAGACTTAAACCAGAGTCATTAGAAAATGGTCCGTCATTCTACTGACGTGTATCTGTCACCAGGAACTGTCAAGCTCATGCCGGACCACTGGTGCACAAGGACCCTCCTAAGGTCCAGATGTAGAAGAGCAAGTCCATCATCGTGTCACATAATCTTCGTTTCGTGCCAGTCTCCCCCTAGCTCACTACAGACCCTTAATTCAGGGCCTTTGCCTGGAATAATCTCCCTGGCGCTCTCTGCATCTGATTCCTTTTGATCCCCTAGATTTAACATTCGTCATTTACCGATTTCAGAGCATGTATTGCCATTGATTGTCGTTTTGTTTGGTTAGTTATTAATGTGAAATATGGGCTGAAGGTTTGAGAAGTCAGTTGCCATAAATCTGGTTCACTGGGGCGAAGGTCTCCAAACGCCTGGTCATGAGGTCCCCAAGGTGTCTCGTTTATGCTACTTAGTCTTGGATTCCATGGAATTCAGAAGAAAGAAATGCCCTTTTCTGGAGCTAATTTGATGATTTCCATTGTGGGCAACCCAATGCCCAGGTGAAGACTGCACCCCACCCCCCAGCACACATTCCCACCCAGCTGGTCTTAGAGCCTCAGGAAGGTGGGATGGTGTCCAGTTATTTTTGCTTTCACTGCCTGATGCTCAACAGATCCTTCTCCAAAGAGCTTGTGTTTGACTGAGCAAGTTCACCCCCTCCCCCACCTCCTATAACTTCATATCCACAAAGATACTTCTTCTCTCGTTGAAACCTTCTCATCTTCCGTCTCCTCCAGGAATTCTAGTCATATCTCACTTTCCAAAGAACTTTCACATCTCGCTTCTTATGTTACCCTTGTGACAACTCCATCAGGCGGAGGGGCGGTCCAGACACCTGGAATCTGCATTGGGCAGATTAAGACAAGGAGCCTAAGAGATTTATTCTAAGATCAGAAAACGGAACTAAAAGGTCTGTGAGGGGAGGTGCGTGCCTGCAAGGCCTTTTTCCTCTTTGCCTTTGGTGCTTTACACATACTTGCCAAGTGAGTGAGCTGGGGCCAGAACTTAAAGATGCAAACGCGTGGCCCACTTTTCTCTTGACTCAATCAGGGCCCTGGTTTCTGTTTAGCGCGAGAATGGGAGGCAGTATTCACATGCTCCTGGCTTCAAGGGGAAGTTCAGACTCAGGACAGGGTGTGTGATGGACCCCAGGGCCCAGGACACAGTGTCCTGAGGAACCCCAGGGCTCTCTTGGGTCGGCAGGTGGCTGCCCACAGGAGTCAGGGAGAAGAACGGTGGTTCTGCCTCCTGCACTTCAAATTTAAAGGTGACTTCCTGCTAACCGTGTCCCCTACTGGACTGTGTGAAACACACCTCTGGACTTCAGGCTGGTTCCGGTGTTCCTCAAAGGGAGGATGAAGACCCCCGATGTGGAGGTCTCCGGGAGATGCTTGCTCAGATGTCGACCCCAGCCCCACGCCTGACTGGCCAGCATCTCTGCGAGGTGCTGGAGGCCTAGGCACTCAGGATGGGTTCTCATAAAGCACAGAACACACGTGCAAAATCTATAAATGTGAGGAATTTTCGAGCGTCGGCAGTGGCAGCACAGGCTCCCTGCTCTTTCCCTTCTGGACGCTGTGGGGCCCGTGTCTTTCTGCCTTCCTCCACTCAAGAGTCCCTAGGGAATCACCTCCGCTCTCTGCAGATGGATGCTCTATTTATTCAAATTGTCACATGCGAATCCTGGCCAATCTAGGAGATGTATCTTTTGTACAATTACACGATTTACTTGGGCTGAGTGGGTTTTAACATATGCTCTGGGGAAAAGGGCAAAACCTCTCTCAGCCGAGGGCAGCCAGGCCTCAGGCTCCGGGTGAGAAGACTGGGGATGGAAGGGGAGGAACATAGAGGAGTGTGTAGGTGGTGAACCCCAACAGCTAAGGTATATTCCCTTCCCTGTAATGCCCCCCACCATTAGTCACCCTCATAACCACAGTCATGAAATGAAGAAATGGAGAAAAAAAGAAACCAGGTGGAAAAAACGGAGCAGAGGACCGTGGGGCTTAGGGAAACAGCCCACAGCCAGAAGATGGGGGAGCAGGTGTGCAGATATAGACTGTGTGTGTGTGTGTGTGTGTGTGTGTGTGTGTGTGTGTGATTTATACACACACGGCATGTAGAGTAACGCACTCCGAACGACTTTTTGGTCACCTATGGACCACATACAGGACCGTGGTCCCACGGATTTACAATGGAGCTGACTGAGGAATTCCTCGGGCCCAGTGTTGTCATAGCCGTCATGACATTGCAGCGCAGCGCGTTGCTCCCAGGTGGGTGGCGATGCTGGTGATAACCACCCACCCGCCTGCCGGTTGTCTGGAAGGACGGCATGCCACATTCTTCCAGTAGGTTTTCTATGTTCAGTTGTGTTTATGTACAGAGACGCCGCTGTGTGACAGTCACCTACAGCACTCACTGTAGTGACATATACTGTGTAGGTTTGTGTCTTCAGGAGCAATGGCCTGGATGAGGGGTCTCCAACCTCTGAGCCTCAGACTAGAACCAGTCCGTGGCCTGTTAGGATTAGGCCGCACAGCAGGAGGTGAGCAATGGCCCAGTGAGGGAAGCTTCATCTGTATCTGCAGCCGCTCCCCAGAGCCAGCATCCCCGTGGCCTCAGCTCCACCTCGGATCATCAGGCCTTAGATTCTCAGAAGAGCACCTGTCCCCGGTGCCACAAAGTTTGGGGACCGAACAGCCTTGGTGGGTAGTAGGCTGCCCGTCTGGGTTTGTGCGCTCCGTGATGATCACAGAATGACAAAATCACCTAACGAGGCCTCTCTCAGGACGAATCTCCGTCGCCAAGGGACGGGCGACTGTGTCTGCGTGGAAACAGCACAGTGGTGAGTGTGAAGAGTGACCTTCTCCTCTCGGCTCCCCAAGCAGTCTCCATCTAAAGACAGGAGTGTGGCTCCGGCACATCCCTTCTGGGTCTGTGCTGAACCAACCTCGTGGCTTACGTCGGTGTGTTTTCCATCTTTAACAACCACTGATCATTCAGAAGCTCCGTGTATGAAATAGCTGCATCTTAAGTGCACGTACGAACCACAGACCTAAACACAGAAGCAGGTGTACTTAAAGCACGTTTTCCTTGACAGAAGTTTGGGCTCCTTGAAGGCTCTTTGGTTTTTTGATATGTCTCTTCTTTGGTGTTGAATGGTGATGACAAGGGAGAGTGTGTGACGGCCTGGCCTCTCGGCTCTGTCACAGCCTCCATGAGCGACACTGGACAGATGACAATGGTCAAAATATAAAACCTTGAGACAAATATGGCCACCTATAGAAAACCATCACTACAGCCCACAAAACTGGTCTGACCCCCAGGCATCTCATTGAACATCCTGCCCTCTCATGTCCTGGCTGTCTCCATGGGCTGGGGACTCCCCGCCCCCCAGCACCGCAGAGCAGTCTCTGGGAGGTTTCCTCAACAAGACTGAAGATGATCCAGCCAAGTCTGCCAGCCATTCGGTCATCTCAGCGAAGACCCCTCTCCACAGCCTCCTGGCAGGACGATCCTAAATGACATCATCAGTGATCTCACCTTCTCTGTGGGTGAGAACAGAATCAACGCGCAGGCTCTGGAGTCAGCCAGACAAGGGTTCGAGTCCCCACTTTCCCGCTTACTACCCCTCTGACCCTGGATGAGTTACCCGGCTTCTCCGAGCCTCAGCTTCCACATTGCTAGAATGAGGTGACGTTACTACCTGCTTCATAGAGCTGCTGAGGAATTAAAGGAGACAATGCACGCGAAGCACTTGGCAGGGTGCCTGGTGCCTGGAAAGAACTCAAAAGCTATTATCAGTGATGCAGACGCAGATGACAGAGATGATGATGGTGATGATGATGATGATGGCAACGGTGATAGTGGTCAGGGCAGCTCCCGTTCTTTGGAGATCCACTATCGCCTGCCACTCTGCTCATCCATTTATGTCCACTAACTCAGGCTGGATCTTCCCAGTCCTGAGGACGGGGGTTACAATCCCCTTTCAGCAGACCAGCAATGAGTCTAAAGTCTCTGCCTTTTCTTTCTTCCATTTACCCCTCTGAGACCCGAACACAGACTCATCCCTGTGTGCACTATGCACAAAGGGACCTTCTGTGTCCCTTCCATCCCCACACCCTCATCCTCTGCAAAAGGCACCCATCTGATGGAGAAGCAGGCAAGGGAGCCGCTCCCAGTGCCTGGTGCATTTGTTTCTCCAGACTCCGGGGACTCGTTCAGTAAATTAGTTCTTTTAGTTCATGAAATGATACCCCAGGGGCTTGAAATACTTTACAGACCTACCCTAAATGGGTAATTTATTCGTTTCTCACTCATGGTATAATTCTTGTCATCTCCATTCTATAAAAATTGTTTTCTACGCTCCCTAGAGGGGGAAGATGGGGGAGGGGGGAGATAGGTGGGGTATTTTCTGAACAAAAGTGCATCGACATGGTAGGGAGCAGAGTGGGACTTTCCAAGAATGAGATATTCAGGATCCCTTTTTCCCATATTTCTCTCTCTCTCTCTCTCTCTCTCTCTCTCTCTCTCTTCCACTAAATTACATCTCTGGCAGAAGAGATTTTTTCACTCATTTCTTCTCCTGATCCCCCTCTTTACTCAGACTCCTGTGGGCTTCTGCCCCTGGACGACCTATTCAAAGGGATGTCAGACACGGCGATTGTGTGATCTTATTTTTAGGAGTCAGAAGTAGCAATAGTGGCAAGAGCCTTGGACTCTTTCCTCCCTTGAGTCAACACTAAACTTTTCCAGCTCTAAAGTGCCTAGGGAAAAAAAAAAAACTTATTGGCCCAGTAGCATAGACCTGGGGTCCCCCATCCCTGGGCCATGGACAGGTGTCAGGCCACGGCCTGTTAGGACCCGGGCCGCACAGCAGAGGTGAGCGGCAGGTGAGCAAAGCTTCATCTGGATTTGCAGCCTCTTCCCAGCGCCAGCCTCACCGCCTCAGCTCCACCTCAGATCATCAGGCACTAACTAGACTTTCATAAGAGCGCCGGTCCCTGGTGCCAGAACGGCTAGAGACTATTCGATCCAGTGTGCCTGCACCCATCTGCCCCGACACTGAGGATTAACCATCCAACTGTATACACAGAACTATTTTATGCCACGTTCAGCTGATTGGGATAACGGGCCCTTAGCCAATGAACTGCGAAGTTGCCATACGTATCTTAACTGACTGCCCCGTATTTGTTTACCTGCATTCTTTTATGCTGGGGAGATGAAAAACAATTTGGAACCCAATATCTGGAACCACAAGGCCGTGTCATAAGGCCTGTGTGCATTTCAAGAGGGAACTGTATTTTTGCAGAGCGACATCAGTCATGGTGACATCGCTTTTGGTCAGCGTCCTCAGTCATCTGGGTAGCAGAACGATACTCTGACCCCTCTGCCCAGGAACAGCTAGCTACTGATACTTGCTCCATGTGATAAACAAAGAAATAGGAGGTTTGGCTTTAAAAGGGGACGGGCGCAGGTGTAAAATTGAGAGCTGAGGGAAGGAGTTCAGTCTTTCTGTTTACCAAGTGTTCCCTGGCCCCCCACACCTGTGCCTGCAGGCCTGGGCCCCCTGGCCTGCTCCCTGGTTCCATACCTAGCCACCCACACCGCTGGGGGCGTCCGTGCAGAGGCTCTGAACGCTGACCTGTATCAAGGCGATAAAATGGTCTGGAAAAAAGACCCAGAGCTGCAGTTCTCCTCCCCGCCCCGGCCCACAAGGAGCCCCGAGGGAGTCCTACAGAAGGCCATCGAGCACTGGGAGCCTGACAGCATTGGGGGAGAGCGGTGAGCCTTAGTCCTCTGGGCATCGTTCAGAAAGAAAAGGAAGACAGATGTAGGTTCTCGACCCGTCGTTCATTAGGGGACATCAAAGTGTGTCCTCCCAGGTGGCCTGGTCCAGGGTCCCAGCTAGCCCATGAACACCTTTGCGAGAATTAAAAAAAATGTGTCCCCTTCCTCCGGCTAAATGCATCCCTGCTCGAGGGCACAGACTCAGAGAACAGAACTTGGAAATTAAGCAAGAAGCGACCTCAGGCGTCATCACCTGTTGGATTTTTCCCCTTAACTTAGGACTCGGATGGCAGAACGAGGTTCTATTTTTCTTTAAAGATCTCTTCGTTGTTGTTGGTTTAGTTCCAACCCACACCCACTTTTACAAACCTGTGTAAACTTTTATGTGAAGAACACTGAATAAAGTTATATGACTTTTTAAAATTAAATTGGAGTGACGGTATAAATCTGTTCTTTTTCGGGTTTCTAGACTTTCCAAGAGGAGGCTGAAGGCCCCGGCAGATTCATGGAAGGGGACGCTAAGCACCTAACAATGCTTTGGGGAAGAAGCTACTCTGATTACCTCCATTTCACAGATAAGAAAACCGAGGCTCAGAGAGGTGACGTCACCAGCCCCAGGTCACACAAATAACAAACGGCAGGGCTGGGACTCGGGTCAGTGGGATGCCCGCGGACTCCACTTTCCTACTATTTTGTTATCACCTCCTTACACCCAAACTTGCCTTTTGTGCCGTGGAAGAGAAGAGAACAGTAGAGACAGGATTCACACACACATCTGGACTGAGAAGGACAACGGAACGATAACCCTTTTTCTGGGAACTCGAGGGGAAGGGAGAAGGGGAGTGAGCAATGCGGATGCAGACACCAGGCGTCTCCTCCAGGTGGTCTTGGCCTGGCCGCCGAAGGAAACTTGAACATCCCTGTTTGGATCTAGGATGCTTGGAGCTTCAGCCCGTCTGATTTTCCTTCAGGCTCACCTCTGTGATTTCAGTTACCAGCAAGTGAGGAAAGGACATCGCCCGTCTGTGGATTTTAGAATTTTAGATCTAGAAGGGACCGCAGAGCTCCTAGGTCCAACGTGTTTTCTTTGAGACCCTGAGACCCTGACTTGCCCAGATGCCCCAGACACGCAGTGGCAACACTTACTATTATTATTATTATTATTATTATTGTTATTATTTTCTTATGTTGTTATAAGTGAACACACGGCCGTGGGAGATGTTCCGTAAACATTTGCTGAACCGAATTCAATTGTGGCATTTGATCGCTCCATCTGAGGGCCCCATCAAAGGGACAAACCAGCTCGATTTCTGATCGTTCCGTTGGGACAAGCTCCCAAACTCCACGTGAGGTAACAAACCTCTGCTATGCAGCATCCCTGGGGCCTCACACTTCTTTTTCCGGAAAACGATAGCAAACTCAGCAATCGATTCTTCCAGAAATGAATAGTCAAACTTTTAAAACCTCCTTCGGTCATCCCAACGACTTAAAACAAAAAGAAACCGAACATTTCCTACGGTGTCTCCCCCTCTCCCGACGCCCTGGCTCGGGAGGAAGAGCTGTGTCTATGTAAAATGGATTTTGAGCTCAAAAGGAAGGATCTGGTTTCTTTGCACACGAAGCTCCTGCCTCAAGCTGATGTGTGCACCTCTGAGAAGGTGCCGGGGTTCAGCTGACTCTGCTGTAATCCCAACAATCGGCAGAAGCCGGTCTTCCCCTGGGGAGACACGGATGACACGACGCCTGGGTGGACATTGCCGTGGGCCGGGACATTCTGCTGTGTCAGGAGTCACGGAGCACCCTCTCCTGATTCTCCTTGCCTTTCTGCGGGAGATGGGATTATCGTTCCTAATTCCTCACACCCTTCCAATAACAGTGTCACCCAGTCCTGTCCTTTGCCTGGTGGCTTTTCAGTGCCTCTCACTCGTGGAGGCAGAGCACCTGTCCCTGCCTCATGGGTACCACACCTGGCCGTGCGACTTGCTTTGGCCACTGGGATGTTGGTGACCTCACGGCGAGCAGAGGCCGTGGTGTCTGCACAGTTTGACTTGGCCTCTCGGACTCCTCTGATCTTCCACGAGAAGAGCATGCCCCAGGGAACCCCCTCATTTGTCTCAGCCCCAAACTGAGGATGCATGGAGCAAACCTGAACCAGACCTGCAGCCCGGACCTGAACCAGATCTGCAGCCCGGACCTGAACCAGACCTGCAGCCCGGAGTACAACCCAGTCAAACGCCAGCCGTACCCCCACCAATGCGTGACCCATCAGTGAGAAAAGCAAACGATGCTGCGGGCCCTTGAAATTCTGAGGCTGTTACACAGCCATCGCTGACTGATATGTTGCTGAAGTCATCCCCATGACTTACAGGTGTCACCTGCAAGTGAAAGAGGATCGATGTGCTCGAGCTTAAACGTATTGGCTCACAAAACTGGGAACCCTAAAAGTCCAATGAGCCCATAGGTATCTGACCTCAGCAATTCTGGTCTCCCTTTCTTGCTGCTCTCTGTGTTGTGGCCTCATTTCTCCTTCTCTCCTATGTAGTTGGCCTGTCTCCGTGCAGAGGATGCTGGGGGACTGTGGCCAGAAGCTCCAGGCTTCCAGCATCCTACTTCAGCTGCCTCAAGGGTAGAGCTTCTCTCTCCCATCTTTCCAGGGAAAGAAGGGGCCACCCTTGGGCCAGGGCACAGTGCTACTGTGACCCGGCCTGTGTGTGTCCATCCTGGACAGCTTGGGGTTGGAGGAATCAGGCTGGTGGCCCCGCCAGAGGTGCAAGGAGCAGGAAGGAGAGTGATTTAGCAGAAGGGGGTGGGACACTGTGCAGACCCAGGCAACAGATGTCCACACCCACCCCGCCACTGCCCCATGATAAGATGAGAGCCGGGGCCTGGGCAGCGACTTTGGGACAATGCCTGCCATTTGGTCAGGCACACTGGGCTTGGATCCCAGCCTTGCCTTCCTCGGTGATTAGCTTTAGGCCAGGCGCTTGACTTCCCCAGGCTCCAACTTGCTCTCTTATGAAGGGGGGTTAACAAGAGCGTAACTTGTTACAGGATGGAGATTAAAGGAGGTGTTTTGCAGAATCCTGTCTGTCTAGGGGACACTATAGTGTTCTCCCCAGCACTCCTCATCGGGGCCCACGCCCTCGCCAGCCAAGGACTAGAAATATCAGCTATTGACAGCTCATGGCTGCCCCTCACCAGCAATTGTCCTCCACTACAGGGTCCTGCCTGCCTCACCCAAGGCTCCGCCCCTACTCAGGGACCGGCCCTTGGTCAGTGACTTGGATACAATAGCCCAGTCCCTCTATTTGGGACCACTCTGAAGGGCCATCCCAGCTCCAGAGCTCCCTGTCGGCATCGGGCGCAAACCCCACAGCCTGCCAACTTTTCCCTCCTCCCAGGCCAGACGTCCTCACTGCCTTCCACGGCTCTCTCTGCGGCACTCCCACTTACCCATCTGTGTGCAGAGACTTCATCTAAGGCGTCCTGGTGGCTGGCACACAGGGGGTGCTCATGCATGCTAGCTATGATCACTGTTATCACTTGCTTATTTATTCATTCATTCATTCATTCATTCATGCATTCACCAACCATCTGCCCAGGGCTCCCTTACGAGAGGCAGAATAATGTACTAGCTGAGAGCACAGCCTGGCCTTGCACCAGACTAGATGGCCTGGGGTCAAATCCCTAGCCTACCTCTATCAGGTCTGTGACCCTAGGAAAGGCTTCTCGGTTCCTTACTTTTCTCGTCTGTAAAATGGCAATACTAAGTGTTACTATCTCGTAGGGTTGCTGTGAAGGTTGAAGAAGTCGACGAGCCTAAAAGCTTTAACAGTGCACCGTTCACAGAGCAAGCACTTCTCGCTGCTTGCCCCTCTGCCTTGCACTGAGTGGTGGGGTAGGTGCTGGGGGAACAGGAACGCAGGGGACCCTGTCGCCACAGTTCCCCAGTCTAGTGGCCGAGACAGATGAGTAAACAGTGCAAAGGCCCAGAGGTACCAGAGCCCTTGTCTTATCTGAGGAACAGTTAAGGACTTTGGCTCTTATTCCGAGTGAGATGGGGGTCACTGAATAGTTCTGGGTAGAGGAGCGACCTGAGATGATTTATGCTTTTCAATGTGCCTCTTGCCTCCTGGGTGGAAGAGATTCTAGGGGGACAAGAGTCATTGAGCAGCTATTGCTACGTCTAGCGAGTTATGGTGGTAGCTTGGAAGAGGGGAGTGGGGTGAAGGGAAGAGAAGTAGAGCCTAGAGAGAGGGGGGTGGGTTCTAGACAGATGCTGAATGTAGAATCACAGGATTTGCTGGCGGTTGGATGTAGCGTGTGTGAAAGAAAGGGGCATCGGGATGACTTGAATGCTTTGTATTTCAGCAACTCGAAGCATGACAGATTCGTTGACTGGTGAAGGCTGTGGAGGGAACAGCTTCGGGGTAGGTATATGTGAATTTTGAGATGCGGGTCAGACATCCAAATGGAGATGTTGAGTAGGCAATGGGATGCATGAGTCTGGAGTTCAGGTGACAGGTCTGAGTTGAAAATATGAATCTGGACATTGTTGGCTTCTGAGTGTTATTCAGGGGCATCAGGTTGGATGCAAAACCCTAACCCATGTGTGTTGATGGAGAAGAAAAGGTCCAAGGACCGAGCTGAAGAATGACCAAGGACCTGGTCACACAGATCACGAGCGGCCCTGATGAGGGGTTTCACAGGGTGGATGGGAGGATGTGATGATGGGTTGACACAGAAAAGGCCCCGAGCTTAACCCCTAGAGCATAGTGATGCCCATTGAATGTTCGTCCCTTGTCTCCTAATCCTTTACTCACTGCACAACTGGTCCAACTCGCAGCGATTGGTCGTTTATCCTTCACCACCACTCGCCCCATTTGTCAGTGTCCGCCATACAGTTCTTCCTTCTGCACGGCTACGCTACCCCTATATTTTAAGGATTCATTCACCAGTGATGATGGAAACTGAGCTGACTGCAACCCCATCGAATCACCCTGGAGGTATCAGAGGCGGCCAGTGACTCCGCGAAGGTTCTGATAGCGTGCCATAAAAACGTGTGGGCTTCCTGCAGCTAGCAAGCACGATCGCTACTAATCATCTCTCACCTGGTCACTATATGAGCAGATTTTTACCCCCACGTGGCAAAAGGCCTATTTGATGTCCTAGAAAGTAATAAAGTGAATGGACCCCACATGAAAGGTAGCAGACCGCCTCACACTGGCTCCCCTGCCCCTATCAGTATCATCAGCCTATTGGACTCATCAGAGGAGGACTTTCCCACGGACTCACTAAGGATGGCTGCCTGGCTGCCAATGCCGCATCCGGATTCTGCTCCTCATCCGGCAGCATACCGGCCACTTAGTTTGTTCTGTTAATTTTGAATCAGGTGATGGAGGTATGCTTTAAAAACAAAATTTTTTTCCCCCCAGCAGTGGTCAAATCGTACGCTTATCCTAGCGTTCCTGCGTATACTCACGGGATAGGAAAATGACAATTTTAGGGCATTCATATGTGTCAGGTCTCATAGCGCGTACATTCCTCCTCTCATTTTATCATCTCAACATTTAACTATTATAGCAACTCGGTGAGGGAGGTGTTGTTAACACTGATACAGGCTGCGGTTCCAAGAAAAAAATCCTGAAGGTCACAGAGGCAGTAGGAGGCAGAGCTGGGGTCTGAACTTGAGGGTAACAGGCTGGAGTCTAAGCCTCTGCTCTGTGCCGATCTTCTGAAAGAAGACTGATGTCTTCAGCAGAACACGTAGGAGGCTCTGCTACAACATTCAGTTTGTATTTTTATGAGTCAGGCCCTAGGGAGGAAAAGAAAAAAGACAAAACGTCTTGGCCCCTGCCCTCATTAAGTACATATCAGACTCTCCTATACAGTGAGAGTGATGCTGCTTAACCTTCGAGGGTTATTGTGAAGTTCAAGTAAATTAACGGACATGAAACTATCCTCGTTCCCAAACAGAATGGAAGGTATAATAGGAAGCCGATTTTTAAAAGTAAATCCACGGCACCCACTGTCATCAACATGTTTTAAGGCGCTGAACCAGGTCCTAACAGATGGCCGAAACCATCACTCCATCCCAAACTTTGACTTACATGCGAAGAGACCACTTTCCTCCCGAAGAAACTTGCCTTTTTTTTTGCTGTCATTGCACTTGTCATCCATCTCCTCTGCTCTTAGGACTTGATCTCATTGAAATTCTTTCCTTTTCAATGAAGTCATCACCCAGAATTTAGAAAGATGTATTTCCGCTCGTCGACGCCCACTTAGACGACCTCTGAGAGCACAAGGCTTCACGCCCGTTTTTCTGATTGCTCTTGATCCTTTGGTGTATCACTTTCCTTAGAAATTCTGTCAGTCGTCGTATTTCAATTCTTTTCTCATCTCCTCACTGCGCCCCATGTTTACAATAATGAGTCACAGCTGAAAGGGACTGAAATATCACCGGCTTCTTTTAGCGTTTGCCAATAAGAAGGGCGCTTCACGGCAGGAAAAGGCTAATGCAGACCAGGGGGGCGAGGTTTTCCTCTCCCGTGTGAGACGGAACTTGCTTTTCCCTTAGTTACTTTCTAGGCCTTGTCCAATTTTTCTTTTTTTTTAAAAACAGCTTTAAAAAAATTTCACTTACAGTTGGTTTACAGCGTGATGTTCATTCCAGGTGGACAGCCTAGTGATTAGATATTTACATAACTCACGAAGCGATCACCCCGATAAATTTGGTACCCGTCTGACACCACACACACAGTTATCACAATATCACTGGTTACGCGCCTCATGTTGTACTTGACATCCATCCCCACGCTATCATGTAGCTACCAAAGTGTACGTCTTAATCCCTTCACCTTTTTCACCCACCTACCTCGATCTCCCACCCACGTGGCAACCATCGAATGTTAGTTTTGGGTTTTGACACAGCCTGATGTCCTCTGCGGATAATAGCAAACACGTATTAAATGCTCATTTGGCATCGTAACGGTAGAAGCTCATTAAATCTCCCAAACAGGAGAGACCTGCTCTTATTATTTCCAATTTACAGATGAGAAAACTGAGGTTTTGACACAATCTGCCCAAGGACACTGGGCTAGCGTGACAGAGGTGCGATTTAACCGAGAGCTTGGGTTTGTGACAGTTAGGCTTTGGGCCCCAGCTCTTCCGGTTGTGGGACCTCAGGCAAGTCACTTTGCTTCCTAAACTTTGGTTTTCTCACCTGTTAAGTGGGGATAATAAAAATCTCGGCCTTGTCCCTTTCAGGAATTGCTATGGGACTAAAGAAGCCAGTGGATGGAAAAATGCTTTGTGAATCGTCAGGAACCCAGTGAACGTCACTGTCATCGGGAAGTGACCACAGTGGGGGAAATCAATCCATCCATCCATCCATCCATCCATCCATCCATCCATCCATCCATCAATCAGTGGAAGTGAAGATCACTCAATAAATGGGCTCACCTTTAAGACTAAAACCAGCTTTGCTCAAAGGACAAGCTGCCGGCACTGCCCCTGTCCTCACAGCTGGCTGCTGAGGGGTGGGTGCTGCAGGGACGCACACGTCCCCAGTGATCCGATGTCGCTGGCAAAGAACAATGCCCCCCTGGGAAGTCAGCTGTTAGCAACCCTCCAAAGCTGCTCCTCACCTCCCCTACGTGCCAGCTAGATTGGTTGTGCCACCCCCTTTGACTGGTGGCACATTTCCAAGCTGAGGGTGTCTGTGGCAGCAATCTTTATGCTCAGATTTATTAAGGCCGCTGCCGGCTTAATGAATTACCGCAAACCAATGAACCAACAGATAGCTTGTATTTAACTTTTACGAGGCCGCCCCAGACACCAGCTTGAAAAGCAGAAATCAATGATTGGGACAAAATCTCGATACAATTTATTCTGAATGTTCAGTTTGGGATTTGACGTGTGCCATTGTCGGATGTGTTTTATGCTCTCAGACGAATTTTATACTTACCGTCTAAAGGGGGTGAGCAATCTCAGGAGGACACAGTTTTACAAACCTTATAAGAAACTTCGGGAAGGGGCTCCCATCCACTACCTGCTAGTTTCTAGCCAGATCCACTTCACATTTTAATCAGCAGCGCCACTGGCTGCATCTTCAAACTACCAAGGGGAGGCCCTATTTACCAGTTCTTAAGTTAATTAGGAAAAATGCATTTAATTAATTATACCCACTGTGAATATTTGATCTGCCAGTAATTGGCTAGGGTAGAGGCAGGAACCAGGAGGAGTGGACAGATTGACTAGGAATCTTCCCATCGGAGAACTTGGCCTCAATAAGTTCTTATTTGCTCTTGATTTTTTTCTTTTTTTTTGAGTGATGTACCAGGTACTATTTAGAAATAACCTGTTTGAAGCAACACCTGCAGATTAGCATAAAGTTCCTACGTAGAGAGGTGTCTAGACAGAATCTAAAATAGGAACTTGAAACCTTCGGCATTCGGTGGCAGCAGGCCACAGACTTTCAAAGAAACCAAGACCAGGTGGCTTTTAAAGTTTTCAGACTAATCAATTGTATGACACAGAGGCCCGTAAAATGGGATTAAGCATGGTTTGGGGAAAAAAAGTAGAATTATCGGCTCCAGAACGTTCATTTGTGCACTCACCCGTATCAGTGCATGTATTTGTACATCTTCCTGTAAACGTTTTTGACATGAATCACCTCATTTAGCTCTCACCGCAATCTGTGAGGTCCAATACCAACACTGTCTTCGTTTTCCTGAATCGGAAAACTAAGGCTCAGAGAGGGTACGTGACTTACTCAAGTCACACAGATGATCTGAGAAGGGTAGGGACTGCGTTTACCTCCCAACCCCACGTCGAGGGCTCTTTCCCCTCCCACTAACCTTGCTGCCTCGGGTGAGAACTGAACCAGCCTAATATCTGAACCAAGAAACGGCTAACTCGCCCCGACATGTTCATCTTAGGAGATGTTTTCCTCCAGCAACGTGCCCAGCACTAGGCTAAGTCTTAGGGATGTGATTCTGCCCTTCACAAGCTTGCAGGCCAGCGGAGAGACCCACCATGGACAACTGGGTCACAGCACTGTTCAGGGGCTTGAAAAACATCCATGGGGAGGGGAATGATCCGAACGCATGGTGTATTAGCTGCTCTTTCAGGGTCTGCCTCCGGAGTGTCTTCCAGCTCTGCCCCCTTCCCTGCTGACCGCTGCCCTTGACCTCGTTCAGGCACTGGTGATGTGTCACCGTGTCCCCTAGATTACCGCGACAGCCTCCTCATGCTTTTCCTGACTGCCTCGTCCAGTCTTGGCCTTCCCCCCAAACAACTGGAATTCTACCCTGCTGCCAGAGTGGGTCTCCAGGAGCCGGGTCTTAATCAGCTCTTTCTTCTTGCTTAACCCCTTCAATGGATTCTCAGTATCTCTAGGAATAAACCCAAACTCCTTGTGGCGCAAAAGGCCACATCTCCACCCAGTCCTCGTCCCTGCCTACGAGAGCGTTCAGCGGTACCACGATGTGCCCACATGTCTGCATCTCTCCACCCGATGTTTGCGCTGCTTGAGCCCCTCACCTGGACATCTCCTCTTCCTCCTCCTCCTCCTCCTCCTCACTTCCCCTCTGTTTCCCTTTCTTACCCCATCCATGCTTTCAGAGCCAATTTCTATCTAAAGTCTTGTTGAAAAGAGAAATCCCCTGCCCTATTCTCTCAGAACATTCCAGAAGCCTTTTTGTCATGGCGCTTCTTCCTTTACCCTGTAACTGTGGGCTCCCTTTACTAGGCTGAAAACTCACGAGGGCAGAACCCAGTCCTCCCTCAACTTTGCGCCCTCAGCGCCTAAGCATCGAGCCCACAGTAGGTGCTCAGTGAGCGATGGTTGAATGAACGAAGGCAAAGATCTGTGTGGACAGAGATGACCTGTCTGAATCTGTAAGAAAAAGAGCTCACTTTCCATCGTGGCTGTTGATGAGGTTCTGGGAGACACCAGGCCATGTCACTTCCTAAGGCTATAAATGAGGAAACCAGGGCTAGGCCGGGCAATGGACTTGCCTGGAGTCACTCAGCCGGTTGGTGACTTGGTCCCATCTGTTCAGCTTTCGCCTTTATTTTTCCCAAATAGGAGACTTTCAGGAGTCTCTTTAGAGTTTCTGAGATGTACACCTAAAGTTATTCACTGGAAACTTGAGGTTATGAAATCACAGCTGCTTACAACAATAATATATATATATATTTAGAGGCAAATTGACAAGACCTCCAGGAATGGCTGGACCGAGACAGGTAGAATCAGAGTTCTGAGCCACCTCTGCTCTGACAACATGTTTATCTTAATGAAGATATTTTCTCTTAATATGACATTTCTTGTTTCAAGTACTACTTGTGGGTGCCTGAATTTCTCCTTCTTTTCCCCATCCCCCAACAGTGGCGCTCTGAGGAGTAGAACACACTGGCCAACCCAAGAAAAACAAACGAACAAACAACAAACTCCATGTACAGAACGTGAGAATGCTATTGGCTGCGTTTATCACAGACTTGAACTTCGCTTTCTTTGAGTTCTGATCTGGACTCATTTAGGGTTGGGTTTAAATGCGTTTCTAATGCTTGTGTTTTGCAGAAAACAGGTTTCTGGGAAAGCCTCAAGCAGATTCCCAAAATGTGCCCGGCTTTTCACAAAGCTTTAATTTCTTTTTGATGAGAGCGCTCTGCGTTATTCAAAACGGTTCAGCTAAGTTTCCCTAACTGCACATGGGGGCTCAAAGGCAGAGTGTAGGAGGCTCTGTGTCGTCTAGGAAAAGTGGGTTTACTGACCCCGTGGAGATGGGAGCCTAATGCATCAGAAGTGAGCTAGGACTTCCTCAGTCCCCCCTCCCCAGCCTCAGGGCCGAGGAGCTCGCGAGCGGTCTGTTCCATCTCCTGGTCTGTTCCATCATCGTTTGTCCAGGGTCCCACAGGCAGGACATGAGCTTTCCTCATGGCAGGGAACACTTCCTCTATGTCTCTGGTGTCTCCACTCAACAATGCCCAGAAGTGTGTGCTGGGTATACCGTAAGCGCTCAATGCTTGCATAGATGCTTCAATCAATAAGTGTATCCGGCGGCATAAATAATGAGTCCACACAGGCAGTCTTCATTCTTGAGGCTTGCCGCCCTGGCATCTCCAGTTCTTCCCATTTCTCTTCCTAGAGCAGGAAACTCAGCCGGACCAAGGGAATCCAAATAAGGTCGGCACGAGTTCATCTCAAAGGCCTCTCTGCACACTCTGCAGGGTCCTGGGCCACGGCTTTGTCACCGGGCTTGCAGAAGCCCCAGGAACAGGCTCACTGGGACAGGATATGAGAGGCCAGAAAGCAAACCGTGGTAGAAACGGTCACGTTCCCGCGTGCCAGGCCTGAGCGCAGAGCCAGAGTCACGCAGACCCGCGGCCTGGGGCGGGAAGGCCTTACAGAGGGACTCCTCCTGCCAGACTGGAGGACAAAGAAAACCTTTTGAAGCCTGGGGCCTTTTCCACCCTGGAGGCTCCGGGAGTGGGGACTGAGCAGCCCTTTCTCCTCTTCCCCTGGGTTCTGAACGGGTGCCAGCACCTCCTGAGGTCCCTTAGTCGGATGGCTGGCCACATGAATGCACAGCTTTTATCCCGTCCATCCCTAATCTGCATTAAAAGAAATAGGAAGCCCCCAGAGTTCCCTTGGCTGTCATTGAAACAACCTGTAAGGCGGCGTTTGAATGTAAAATGTGACCTACTGAGTCCTTTAAAAGGTTCCCACCCGCCCGTTCAATGATAAAAGTGACCTGGTTTGCCTCATGAGGGCTGGTCACAGACGCAGTGAGGGTGATGTAAGAGGGACCATCCTGGAAGCTGCAGGAGGCGGCCTTCCCACAGCACCTGTTACCCCACGAGGCTTCCCCAGAGCCCTGCAGAAGCACGTCCCTCTAGTTCCTCTGCACAGGAGTTGGGGGCTCTTGGTTCAAGTCCAGGTGGAGCAGCTACGTTGCATTGACTGTCAGCGCGCTCTCTGGTGCCAACTGACTGCAAGGCCCGCCTCTGCTTTGCTCTCTGCCTAGCTCCAGTCGCCAGCCAGCCCGGCTGGAGGGATGGATCATTTGATTAAGGGTAAATCTCCGTGGGATCCCGGGGGAGGGAGGTACCCCTGTTCACCCTGGCCTGGATTCTCACAGCCGATACTGTTCCCAATTCAAGCCGCACAGACAAATGCAAAATGACTGCCTTTATGGGCGGGGAGGTCTCTGCTCTCCTGCTGGCTTCTTTAGCCTCCCACCAATCCTCCAAAGGACGCCTCGTCAGGTTCACAGGGCACAGGTGCGTGTAGCCATTGATCTCAGATGGGGCATTCAAACCAGCTTCGCCCAGAGAGATTAACCCCCCAAAGAGCCCATTTTATCGAATCAGGCCACAACAGAAGTTTTAAGAGTGCTCGGCAATTTTTGCAGAGGGAAATCAGTGAGCAGAGGACAGAGATTCAATACGTGAAAAAGGTGAACAATTATGGGCAATAATAACTAGTTTCTTTCTCTCTGGTGCAATTATTGCATGAAGGCGGAATTATACTAAGTCTTTTTCAAACCGTATTCCAAATTGTATTCCTCGATAGTCGTTTTTTAAAAAAGCAAAAGCATTTCGAAAAGTTGGTTGCGCTCACAGTCCTTTTTGAATTCTGTAGACTTTTTTTTGCAAGGTTGTTTGGTCTTGTTTTTTTAAAACAAATCTAAAAGTTGAGTGAAGGGGTTTTTGTCATGCATAGCTACGGGCGCCAGTGGACTTGGGGTTTGGGGGATCATTCAGTGGCTTAGAATCAGTCGGGGCTTAGAAAAGCGGTTTGTCCATCAGAATTTGGTTAGAAGTTGGAGTTCTAGGTTTATGAGGACAGGGAGAAACTGGGGTTGAGGAGCCCAGGCAGCTGGGCCAGGACTCAGAGGCGGGGAGTAAAGTCATGAAATGCAGGACAGCTGGTTGTTTACAGCAGAGGCATCGTGGGGGCACCGGAACCTCCTTATGCTGATGGCTGGGATGTAAGATGTCACAGCCCCTTTGGGAACCAGTTTGGCAGTCTCTCAAGATGTTAAACACAGACCTGTCGAATGACCCAGCAATTCCACGACTAGGTACTGAGCCAGGCGAAATGAAAACGTGTCCACACAAAACTTACAGACGAATGTTCATAGCAGTGTCATTAAGAATAGCCAGAAAGGAGAAACGATCTCAACGTGCCTCAGCCGGTAAATGAATAAATACGACGTGGTTTACCCATGCAGTGGATTGCCATTTGGTAATACAAAGAAGCAAAGCCCTGATGGGTGCTCCAATGTGAATAAGCTCAAAAACATGCTCAGTGAAGGAAGCCAGACACAAAAGGCCCCCTACGGTACTATTCTCCTTAGATAAAATGTCTGGAGTAGGTAAAACCAGAGGCAGAAAGTAGATCAGGGGTTGCCCGGGGCTGGGGGTGAGGGGTGGGAATGGGCAGTCAAAGGTTATGAGGTTTATTTATTTTTTTTGGGGGGGGGGTGAGGATTGTGTTCTGAAATTGGATAGTGATGATCGCATAACTCTGTAAATATATTAAACGTAACTGAATTGCTCACTTAAAATGGGTGAATTTATGGTATAGAAATGACACCCCACGAAAACCGATTAAAAAAGCAAACAAAAGCAGAGCAATGAAGTTACTACGTTAGCAAAACCCGGGGATATGAGCCTGACTCTACGACAGGGGACCCTGACAGGCGAATCCGGGTTCCAATCAGGACACTGACTTGAGGAGTCAGCTCCAAACTGGTCCCAACCCTCCTGCTACAGTTACCAGGGCTGACGGGTCCCCTACTAACTCATGGGACATCCCCAGGTTCACTGACTGGTGATTGCAGATAGAATTTTTCCCAAACTGGGTAACAATGAACATTTCTGAGTATTTCAGTAAAAAAAAGGAGTGGGGGTTAAGTTTGTTTGGAAATTCATAGGAATAAGTTTTTTTACTGCAGGACTTACGAAATGACCGGATAATATAATATCGAACATATTTTCTAAGTCCCTTTCTCCATATGCAACAACTATTGTTGTTAACCACTATTTTTTATTATTATTATTATTATTATTATTATTATTATTATTATTATTACAGACCTAAAGAAAAATTAGGCAGCTGTCCGAAGTTTATCTAGGATGTGAATAAATACTTGTAGGTTTCCCGGGGCATGTTTTGCACCAAACATTCGTTGAATGACCTGTGTACCAGCTGGACGTGGAGCACCGACTTGGCTACCTAACTTGGAATTGCCTTAGTTTCCCCCAGGCTAATAGAAATGCAAGACACATAGTGGGTCCACAGCAAAAGTCTGTGGCTGAGCTGAACAGAGTAGAGTTGGGGAAACACTTAGGGTCTGTTTTAGTTTTTCTAGAACAGAAACAAGCTCCACACACTTAGTGGCTTAAGACCACACTCCCTCATCATCTCCCAGTTCTGTGGGTCTGAAGTCTGGGTACCCGTCAGCTGAGTTCTCTTAGCGGCGTATGGTGAGGCTGAAATAAAAATGCCCTTGGGCCATGTCTCATCTGGAGCTGGGATTTTCTTCCATGCTCATGGTTGTAGGTTGGAGTCCCTCGGACCCTAGAGACCACCTGCAGACCCCTGCCGGGTGACTGTCTCCATAGGTAGTTCACGTCCTAGCTCTTCGCCTCAAGACCAGTAGGAAAATCTCTTCTCCTTTCAAGCTCTTTCTTCAAATAAGGACTGGACAGCCTTTTCAAGGACTAACCTGATTAGGTCAGGCCCACCCCCAGTAATCTCCCTTGTAATGAGCTCAAAGCCAACTGATTAGGGATCTGAATTACACCTGAAAATCTCTTTACCTTGGCCATATAATGTAACCTGCTGGCCTGAGTGAAATCTCACCATATTGACAAGTTCTGACAGCACTTACGGGAAGGGGAATATAGAGGTGTGTACATTCGGGGTGGGGATCTTGGGGACCGCCTTAGAGTTCTGCCTGCCACAGAATCCCAAGCGTAATGGTAGCGTGAAAGCCCTGTTAGGGAACAGAAGAGAGGCTTCTGCCTGCTCAGTGGGGTGAGGGGACAGTGAAAAAGGCTTCCCAGGGGGGTTGATTTTTAACACACTGAGAAAGGTAGTTGATTTAAAAATAAAACAAAAATGAAATCACTTTTCTAAGTTGTAAACTTTTTTCACACGAGCATTTGACACTTGTATTACTAAACACCATTTTCAGGTTTTAAAAGAGAGACTTGTACACATGGACAAAATTCAAGGACTCGGAAGGGCAGTACATGAAAAGTCAGATGGCCTGGCCCTGGAATGGGGCCGGGAGGCGATGGAAGGATGACACTGTTAGGAAGGGGTACGTGGAGGGCTCCCCTGTATGAGTAATGCTCTGTTTGTCAGCTGGGAGGTGGGTAGACCAGGTTCTTTATTTTTTTATACCTTTTCGATACATGCAAAACTTCATAATACTTTTTCATATCTTCTTCTCACCCTGGGACAACCGGAATCCAAATTCCTTTCCCGTAGGAAATATTGGTGACAGTGTCTTGCTTATGTTTCCATGGATACTGTATATAATAATAACAATAATAGTAATTCCTTGTGGCCATACTCTGTGCAAGTCACATTTCCACCCTTAACATACATTACTTCGTTTAATTCGGACAATGATCCCATGAGGTCACTCGTGTTATCACTCCCTATTAGGAGGGGAGGACGCTGAGGCACAAGGACGTTCAACAATTTACCAGTGTCACCTGGTTACTGCCTGGTGGGGCTGAGAGTTTAGTCTAGACAGTCTGGACCCGAGCACCGCACCAGGCGACGTTTTATACGGACCCATGATCACAATCATATAGTTTCTATTCTCATTTTAAAAGGAAATAAATCGAGTTCGCCAGGTGGACAAAGTTAAGGAGGGGATTCCGTGCACAGGGAACACTGTAAACTATTCATCTCAGGACGTGACAATCAGGGAGAGGAGCGCTGGGAGGTGAGACGAGGCGGGAAGGTAGGAAAGAGTATGAACGGCCCTCAGATGCCATGTGCCTTAGTCCCTTTGGGCTGCTGTAACTAAGCACCACAGAATGGATGGCTCATAAACATCCGCAATTTATTCCTCACCGCTCTGGAGGCAAGGGCAAGGTCAAGGCTCCACACAGGGAAGTTCTGGTGGGGACCGTCCTCCCGGTTCATAGCTGCTGTCTTCTCGCTGTGTCCTCACGTGATGGAAGGTGCATGGGAACCCTCAGGGGTCTCTTGGATAAGAACACGACTCCCAATCACGAGAGAGTTCCACCCCCAAGACCTAAGAGCCTCCTAACAGCATCACAGGGACATCAGGATTTCAACGGATGGATTTCAGGGGGAGACGAACATTCAGAGCACGGTGCCATGTGAAGGCGTTTGAACCACGTTCCGAGAACGCCACAAAGGGATTCTGAGCAGGGGTGCTAATCAGACTCGGACCTCAAAGCACAGTGTCCGTAGCGCTGTGTGGAAACACGCAACAGGCCCAAAACAGGGAGGCCAGTTCGGAGGCTCTTGCAATCATCAGAGTGAGAAGTGATGCAGCTGAACCGTGGCGGGGTCAAGATGAAGAAGAGGGACAGAGAGATTCGATGACTCTTCAGGGGGCGGAAAGTCAAGAATGGGGTGGAGGGGGGCAGAGGTGCTGAGGGTGATGGGACACTGAGGGTGACTGCTAAGCTTCTGCCTTAGTCCATGGGGTGGGGGTGGAGCTATCCAATGAAATAAACCCTGAAAGAGGATGAGTTCGCCGTGATAGGTTTCGAACAGCTTGGTACAAATGTTGACTTTTTAAGCCAGGAGTTTAACACAGATCGTGTTGGAAGCATCGTATGGACCATTGCTCTCAGAGTGTGGTTTGGGGGAACGCCTGACTGGAATCCCTGGGTGGTGCATCTTCCTTGGTTCATACATCTTTCTAGACCCCAACAAGGAGCAAGATTTTTCAGTTTTGGGGCATGAAACTCTTCATTTTTAAGAAGCTCCCAGATGACTCTCGTGGGTGCCAGAGAAGGCCCCCCTGGGGGTGTAACCTGGCCCTGGGAGCCACCTGTGATTAGATGCATTCTGACCAAATTCTAACTGTTCTCACTAGATTGGGGAACCTATGGCTGGAGGCCCTGGGGCTGGCTTGGAGAAAACTCCCCTATCGCCTTGGCAGGCTTCACACTTGCTCAGGAAGCAGTCATCATCTGACTCTCTCAGAGGCTGTGGATATGCTTTTGTCCTTCTAATTTGACAGCTCACCCTGCCCCTCCTGTGCCTGCCACTTCGCAAACACGTCCAAGAGCCACTTGTCAGGCCTCTGAAATGATCCACAACACTTTTCCCCCCAAAAAACCCTCACAGATGAATTGTCTTAACTAAACACACCCAGGAGTGCTATGCAATCAAGTATTTGGCTTGCCAATCACTAAAACAGCCACCTCCTGCTTTCAATGGCAATCTCCGGAAGGTGCTACCATATGGACGTGCGGGAAAAAGTAGAACTCTTTCATTAATACCCATTTACTGCACAAGATCAGAAAATGAAGGCAGGGTGTTCCGCACGCGGAGTAGGTGCTCCATAAGCATCAGCAGAAATCGGTTGAAACGACGCACCCTCAGTTCCAGCGCTCGTGAGACTGGGGAGAAATCCATTTTATGGAACCTCCGTAGCTATTTCAGAGGCTGAACACCTGATGAGAACCGGAGGATTTAGGGATCAGCTTGGACGATCAATGAGAATCTGCCTCAGTGGGTCCCAGGAACCACTGCTACCTTGAAGAGACCACGCGTCTTTCAGAATCAGCCTTGCAGTTTGCTCTGTTACAGTTACATTTATTCAGGTCGAGTCAAGCTACAAAATGTCTGTGGCTTTGGGACTCGTACCCATTACCCACAGAATCAAAGCCAACAAACTTCTCTCTTTTTTGGCCCCCAGCTCTCCAAATATTTTAGGTGGGTTTCCCGCCTCTTCCCAGTCCTTGGGATTTGGCCTTCGGAGGCTTTGACTCCCAGGCAATTGCTCACAGCTAATTCGCTCTTTTCCAAATTAGAAGTTAGCAGCTTGGGTAGCTCCAAATGAGCTGGAAGATTTCAATCTATTTGCCGATCAAACAGGATGGCAGTCCCACTTCCCCGAAGGAGTGGATGCTCACCTAATAAAAGATTAAGATGTTCCCGCTTATCTGGTAAGTAATTCTGTGCCTTTGATGGGCACATCAGCCTTCCCAGCTCCTGGGTTCTTCAAAGGCTTTCCCTTCGGGGAACTCACTTTTTTTTCAACAAGGAGGAATTTCAGGGGTTGTTTGAAACTTTCCGCACAAGGAAACTATGACTGTTCAGTCCTGGATCAACCTTCTCCAGCAAGGAACCTGCAGTCACTGGCCTGTGGGGCTGGTCACGTGATCCACCCCTCCCCACACAGGTGACTGGCCCAGGTGTGAGCACCTGACAATCAAGCCAGTGTGGTGAAACAAGCCTCCCAATCATGACTTTCCTCATTTTTTTTCTGGATACTAGGCCTTTTGTGTCATTCTCCTCAAATGCTTTTGCTGGTCCTTACCTCTCCTAGCCTGGGTGGAATGTACTGGAAAACCCCACAGTGGCCTCTCCCCTGAAGCATTCCCATTTCCCTGGGAGTCCTGAGCCGGCTTACGCTTTGGCCTCACCCCTGCCTCAGCTGAGTGGACCAGAGAAGGACACCTGACCCAAGGGTGGCCAATCCATGGGCTGGCCACCACGTCTAGGCAACATGGTTGGAGCGTTTTTCCCAGGAAGGCTGACATCACTGATGGAACCAAGCCCATGCCCACCTCCACTGTGGGTGCCAGAAGGACTCAGAGAAGATCTGAGGCAGTGAGGGTTCGTGTTGATGGAGGGACGCTGGCACGGGGAGCCACAGACTAATATTCCCCAGGGGGCAACACAGTATCCCAGAAGACAGAATGGCTTTGGGGATCGTCCAGCCTTCCCGTTCCTGCCATTTCTGATGTGAGGCCTTCTGCTCATCCTTTATGAAATAACATCCACACCCAACAGAGACCCTCCTCCCAGCTTTCTTTTCTCCCCTCCCTTCTTTTCCTCCGCCCTCGTCCCCCTAGCTGCTCTTCCCCTTTTCCTCCTTCCCAGCAGCATGGTCTCTCTTACTCAAAGAGCACGTTCCTTGTGTCAGGCACTTTACATCCTTGAACTTGTTTAATCTTCTCAACAACCTGGACAGGGAGGAACCATTATTATTCCCGTTTTTGAAATGTGGAACAAAAAGGCCAAGGAACTCGCTCAAGGTCAAAGTTCTAAGTAGCGGGGGTCGGACTTTGAACCCAGGCTGTCTGACTCCCCAGACTGTGCATTCTTGTGCCCGCATCGAGTCAGGTCCGGTCACAGCTTACAAGGACTAGAGAGATCACCTCATCCGCTAATGGTCGTATTTCAGGATTTCACAGTCAATAAAAATAAATAAGCTGGGGGGATGGACCTGGGGCTGCCAGCTTCTAATTTCATCAAGAGAAGACGATGGGAGTGTAAGGGCAAAGGCTGACTTTTAACATCGTTAATGAAAGGCCATTTAAGATGAAAAGAGGAGGGAGGACATGACCTTGGAATAAAGCAAAGTCATTTGAACTGAATAAACTGGGCCCTATGAAAACGTGCTATATTGACTTATTTTTCCAAGTTTGCTGCCCAGCATGGCTGGATCAGCGTGGCTCTTGGAATGGGGGACGCTGCTGGTTCTCTTCCAATTCCCCATATTGTCTGTGAGGAAACGGACCTGGAGAGGGTGAGTGACTTTGCTGAGGTCACACAAAGAGCTGCCAAGCAGGTCTGGAATCTGACTTTGGGATTTTTATTCCCGTGGCTACACGGTCCTAGTTCTGGGCGGGTTTCACCTCCAGAGAGTGAGGACTGAACTCTATAAAAGCGTGTTTTCTGAACCCTCAAGGGGAACAGATTGGAAGCCCTGGCCTTGGGCAGGGAAGTCTGGCCTGGAGAATCTATAGCGTCTTCTGCTCCTGGCCTGTTTCCATCCTCACAACTTCCCTCGGAGGCGGAGAATTCTGCTCCCATTTTAAAGATGGAGCAGCTGTGGCTCAGAGGGATTACGTGCCACTTGTTCCAGGGGACACCACCAGTGGCCTGAAGGCAGGCTTCCCCGAGGCTCCAGCTTCACCCATATTGACTGGCCTGCACGATGGACTGTGAGACCTGCCTTTACAGGGCTGGAGATGCCAATGGTCTCCAGGTGGTTATTTCTTTTCCTCCGTTAGTTAGAAGAAAAGTTCCTCTCGTTGGTGAGCTGATTCAATGTGCGTTTACTATTACACACCTTTTTAATAGATATGTTTCCCTCCTCTACCTGCAGCCCTAGAAGGACCAACCCTGCTGATCCCGAATCCCTGGCACCCTCCCCTCTGTCCTAGCTCAGCCGATTGGAATATAAATCCCAAGGGACTGGCTTGGGGACCAGTCAGATTCCTTTGGGACCAAGAGATACAAAGAGAAATTCCAATTAATAGCAGGTACTTGAGCTAAAAGATTGTGTATCTTTGGCTCACATCTCATAGGAACTGAAGCAAACGTTGTGGGTGATGGGCAAGATGAGAAAGCAAAGGAGGCAGAGACGACACAGGAGGAGAAGAGGAAAGGAAGAGGAAAGAAGAAAGTCTGGAGTCCCGGTTCCTCATGAGCCTTTGGATGCCTTTTACAGCCCCACGTTTATCTTGAGCTAGTTTGTGTGGATTCCTGTTCTGCGCAACAAAAACGATCTCCAACCAGGACAGTCCGCTCTGGACCACATATGCTGGTGTGGATGCTGGAGTCGGGGGACCTGTAGAGAGTACTTGTCGAGAGGCCCACGTGCCAGCCTGGGGCAAAAGACAGCTCCTCCCTGGAGGCACACGCAAGCCCATGTGCTACTTTGTGAACCTGGCAGCTTTGTATGCAGAGGATACAGGCCCTGAGACTTTCTCCCAAACATCTGACCCAGAAACGGGGCATGGCTCCGCGTTGGGAAAGAACAGAGAACTAAAGGAAGCCCAGCTGAGAAAGCCTTTCACAGTTCTCTCAGTTCTACCAGTTTGTATTTACCACAGTTGACAGACGGCTCGTTCTAGGATGTCTGCACAAACGTTAATCCTGGCTACGCTCCTCGAGGGCAGAGGAGCGACAAGTGATAAAAACAAGGAGAAGGCTGTGTACCTGCCTCTTGGGTGGTTCGAGAAGCAAACCCAGCACTGACACTGACCCCTGCTGGGATATTTGCCTTTTGGATTTTGCTGGGTTCATTTCGGGCCTAGTGTAACGAGATGATGCAATGGCACGTCTCCTCATGTGGGATCAGTACTGAAAACAGCAGGTGACGAGCCCTCCACATTCAAGAGAGGAGCCGGACTTTAATGCAGAACGTCGTAAGAGGGGGGTCTGTCGCCCCCCTCCGAAGGGGCGGTTGGCATGGGGCTTGTGTTAACACTTGGCCATAGAAACATAAGAACAGATGCTTCATTTCCTATGTCACTGACTGATCGGAAGGGTGGCACTGGGGACCGGGGAGACTTCTGTCCTCTTCAGCATCAGGGTTTGGTGGCTCTCGCATCAGCACACGTTAAGTTTGCGAAGTTGTTTGTGCTCCTCTGATAGAGGGGGTTTATGAAGGTCAAGTTCTACATTTAATGCACCTGCTGTTTCCTACTCTGGAGGCAACCAGTCGCCAACTATTTATCGGATGCCAGACGCTTTGGCAGGAACTGGGAATGCACCCATTGGTAAGACAGACAGGTCAGTCCCCACGTCCAGGGGACCCAGAGTCTCGGGCGGAGGTTGAAAACTGGTGGTCTGGGCAAGAGAGAAGCCTACCACATCCTAGCGGCGTCTTTTGTCTGGCTCTCAGGATGCTCTGAATACTCGAAAGATCTGGCTGCAGACAACACTGGGCCTCCATGGCCACGGGCAGTGCCACCGAGTGGTGGCCGCCTCCTCTACCTGGGCAAGCTCCCTTCTTGCTTATGGTCCTCACCAAGGCCTCCTGCCACATGACAAGCATTGCCATGCTTGTCCTCTTTATCTTATGACAGAATTATCTCTTTGTGTCCTAGTGAAAAGTAAGCAAACAAAATATAGACCAAGAGGACCACATCCGTCAAGAAAAAGGGCAGAGGCCCCTCCTGCTTACCTTCACGAAGGTAAAGACTATTATATATATTTATCTTTACACATTTATAAAAGTTATTATTTGTAATAAATATATGACTATAAAAATGTGTTGATGCCAATTTCTCTGACACCCGGACTATTTCACTGATTGATGCCATGTATCTGGCACCGAGGGACACTCACGTTTTGGATCTTTGGTCCAGGGACTTCCACGATTTTTTCTCTAACTGGTCTCCCCTTAGATAGTTGGGGTCCACAAAAGAACCTTTGAAAAATGGCTTCATTAAGTGAATGAATGGGGTCAGCAGCGATGTCTCCCATATTGTTCTAGTTTAAAAATAAACGCCGTTACCACGTGTTGAGGCAAAACTACGATTCACGGTGATTTTTTTATATCATCTCCACGCGGTTTTCTAAGATTTCAGCTTTGCTATTTGCCCATGGTATTTCTGTTTTTGTTGGTCTTAGAACAGATTCCTTTTTTTTTTTTTTTCTCCTCCTGGACCTCTTTGCTGTTTTGCTTTATTTTGCTGTGTCTGTAGCCTTAAGAAATTCCTGGGCTCGCCTGATGCCCTTGGGCACAAAATAGATTCTTCCGGCTTCCAGATGATCTACCGGTGGCTGCTTTCTGATTTGCTGGCAAACGATTCTTCATGACAAGCCACATCAGCCACCTACGGGTCTCTGGGAATGTCTAAAACTGGGAATCTATTAATAGATTCAGGCATCAGAGCGTCAGAGACAAACTGGCTCCTCTCACCTCACTGTCTCTTCTTAGAGATGGGACCACGCAGGCCAGGAGGGAAGCAAAGGGACTCCGGACCGGCTGTCGGCCATGGCAATTAAAGGAGGAAGGTGCAGACAGGAATTCTTACAAGCACAGTTACCTCCTGGACCACGAGCGGCTATCATGTGGGGTAAGAGAGAAGATAAATGGAGAGAATCATCCTGGAGAAAAAAATAATTGGTCTTTCGTGGGTAAGTGTGAAGAGAAACAGGTCACAGATGCAGTCAGTTGATCGGCCTGAGATCTAGGAGATCTAGCTGCCCACGTCCCTAAGCTCCATGTAAAAATTTGATTTTACCTACAGATGGATTAATGGTGGGCTGTGCGTGCTTAACACCTGCTCTTCCACACACACGCGAGCTGTGGCTTGGGTACCCGGCCGTTGTTGGGGTGTCAGTGCTTCCACCACGGCCGATTCCATGTGCACGGGGTTGGGAGGCCATTCACCCGACGGACGCTCCTATGGGATCGTTTGTGCACGTGTGTCGTCCAGAGGCCTCCTGCATCTTGACTTCCAAGCAACCTTTTAGTCTCTGTAGACAGAGTGCCTCGGAAGTACGAGACAAGGCCACTGCCCACGCGACTGCCTTGCACAGATGCCCAGGTGGGTCGCTGAGACAGAAGGTCCGCCATCACTGATGGGGCACCTGCTGTGTGTCTGACCTGGGGACTCTGGAGCAAATCAGACAGACGCCGTCTTTGACACGTGTGGAGCTGACGATCACGCAGAGCTCAACAGACTCCTGCTCTCTGGTGGCTGGGTCCTCTGCCCTTTCATCCCTCGCCGGTTTAATAAAACAAAGCCCATGGCTCTCACATGCCTGGGAATCACAGTTTTTTTTTTCTTTCTCCACTGAAGACTCATCCCTCCAACTTTCCTACGCGGCAGTTAGATCTTTCAGGATGTCAGAAAACATTCCCCTTTCTAAAACACCTTTCATGTAGACGCAGTGTCGTCCCCAAAGTGAAGCTCCGCCCTAAAGCGCTATGGTGAGTCACATTAGACAAACGTCCTGAGGAGCCACCCTCACAGAGAAGTTGGAGGTCCCTCATTTATGTCTTTTTGGACCAACGTGTCAGCGGCAAATCTCCATCACTAGTGATTGCTAAATGATCCTTTTTTTTGGCCTCTTCTTCTGCAGTGGTGCTGCCACTGGGCTCGGGAGGGCTGGTCTTTCTTTCCCGTTACGTGTATTTAAAGAAGCGAGATTTTGGTTTGCGCAGTTCAGGGCTGGCTGGTGACTCAGGGCTCAGGTACGAAACATCATCGCCTGCTAATAATAATCCGTTATCATAGCCGAGGCTCAGGTCGAGGGCTTGGGAAAGCAGGAGGGGGCGTCTGCCAGATCAGTCAATTTAGACGAGAGACTGCGGTTTAATCTCATTTTAGGGGATTACCTACCTGCTCAGGATAATGTGAACTCCTCCACTACATAGATCTTTCTGGAGACATGGACTACCACCAGATTACTATTTCTAAGATGCTTTCCTCTCAATTGCCTTTGTCTCCTTCAGATCGTATCTATTATAAGGGTTTGGAGGATGACGGTGGTGGAAGGGACTCGGCTTTTGAAAGTTTCAAAGAGGACACGTAAGTGGGTCAGCTTATCCTGCAGATTCTGGCTTCGGCTCGAAGGAGAGGGCAATGAAGAGTGAGATTTTGAGACGTCGCCCAGGGAAGCCCCTGCCACTCCGGGGCAGCTACGTTTATCGGGGTCTGGACCCCAGTGCTGTCTGGGGCTCAGTTCAGATCGACTTGCCCGCCTAGCACCGACGGGGTGCCTCCCCTGGCTGTGTGGCCCTGGACCACTCACAGGAGCACTCTGAGGCTGAGTTCTCCCATCTGACGAATAGAAGTCGTGCAGAGTTGTAAGGCCGAGGTCACAACCTGGTGACTGGTCCAGGACTGGCCTTGACCCACTCTGGCTCGGATGGGGTTGAACGTGGTTTCGAATTACCACGTTTTAAGAATCTGATTACAAGCAAAAGCCTGTATTTCCAGCTTCTCCTGGGAAACCCAGTCTCCAAGGCCTCAACACTGTGGCGCTGTCACCTGGGGCTGAGCCTTAACTTCCTCTCTGATGGGACACGGGTGGCCCTGCTCAGCCCTGGCCTCAGCAGCCTTCCTGTCTCACACCCCAGGGCCATGGGAATCAGTGCCCCCCCCCCCCAATGCCCCCTGCACTGAGCATTAAATTAGGAAACATTTTTCACGTGGATAACCATTGCCTGACCAATGGTCATTAGTCGAGAAACAGAGATTCTTCTTGCTTGCATCTTACTATTGCTATTACTCTCTTTGTCCAGTTTTCTGAGTCCAGTTTCTTCCCTCGGAAGGCCCAAGCTCAGTTGTGCATGGAGACATTCTCGGGGCTCCCTTCCAGCTTTGCTGATGGGAGGGGCAACCCCCTTCAAACATGCCCTGCCCCTGGCCACCCCCCTGCCCCCCAGACCCAGCCACTACACACCAACTGCCAGTTTCCAGCAGAAAACAACAGGGAGTGGTTTCCTTGGCAACCCCAAGTTGCCGCTTCAGGTTGGCACGCTTTGCGGTCGGAAACCTGAGCGGCCAGGGGCTGGGAGGGCATGCAGCGTGCGGAGGGCAGAGACCAAGGCCCCAGGAGGCAGCTCCCCGCCCTCCTGCCTGGCCCGCTCTCTGCTCAGGGCCTTGCGACCTGCAGGGAGGCCTCTGCTCACCCAGCCCGACGCTTCTGCAATAGGAATGATTGGCCCAAGTGCTGTGTTAATGGGGTGCCAGAGGATGGTGGCCAAAGGAGAAATGCTGCCAACGCCGAGAAACCCTTGTCTGCTTCTTGGGCTGAAATCGTTCCAAACTATTTATATTCTAAAGGGTAAATTATAGTTTAGAGGCACCAAAGGAATAATTGAGATTCTCAGCTTTGAACCAAGTCCTAGAAATCTTGGTCAAGGGCACTCAGACAAATGGTGGCGAGAGAGAGAGAGGGGACACAAGAATAAAGTCGGAAAGTAGAGACGCCCTTTTAAATGCTGTCTGTGGTAATGAGCCAAGAAGAGAATAGGTGTCAGGCTGCTTTTGTGCCCCGGGGGGCGAAGGAGGGACAGAAGGGCTCCAGGTAGCCATCCACTCCTTTCCTCAGTCCTGGCTGGATCACATCCACCCCGTCTCCTCGGGTAATCCCCTGCCCTGTGGTTGAGCATCCTTAGCGAACAGCTTTGCTTGTTTCCGCTGGGGCTGGAGTGTGAGGACCAGACTGGGCGGCGTAGAGGCCTCACACCTGAGAATTGCTTTGTCTAACTGCCCCCACCACTGACTCACGGGGATCTCAAACCCAGGCCACTATTCACATACCAAAGGCCTTGACCTAGAAAGGGATGAGCAGTCCCAGCAGATAAACGACCCCCTTGCTCCAGGGATGCTGTGTTCTTTGTAACCAACCAGCCCACAGATATTCATTGTATTGCACAGGACTAGCATCTTTACAGAATATGAGATTTGTGGGGTTTAATTCGATCCCTCCCCTTTTAGAGAGCCGTGCAAAGTTTGACAGGCGAGCGGCACACCAGGAATTGCCCCTTGGAGTAAGGAAGAGGAAAAGGCGAAGCCTTTTCGCTGTGGTCAGCGACCTCCCGCCCTAGTGAGAGTGTAGGCGGGATTCTCCTGTGACAGTGCCACGTGGGTTTGGTGAATACTGACTCGGTGACGGGTCCGAAGTCGATTACCAAGGGGTTGAAGAGTTACAGGGCTGATGGAGTCAAGACCCAGGGGGCCCCATCATTTCATACTCATAATATATTTAATGGAAACGGACATTTGGATTCATGTTTATCTATTTGCATTTTGATTTATAACCAGCTCACTTGCTGGATAAAGTAATTTTTCTGGGGAGCAGAGAAGTGTGAACAAAGCAGAAAGGACAGGGAGGGAATGCTTTATAAGGATGGAGGTCAGGCGGGGGAGAGGATGGCGTTTGTAAAGAGGCATCGCTGGGAAGTTGAAGGCAGCTCCCCGGCTGGAGGAGAGATGGGGAGAGGTGGGATGGAGAGAATTCAGCATGGGGAGGGGTGACCATCCCCTCAGGCTGGGCGTCTACCTAGCTGAGGCATTTCAGTCTGATCCTGTGGGTTGAGTGTGGATAAGCAGGAGTAGGGGCTGAAAGGCCGTTCTAGGGCGGGATTCCAACCCGTCACTTGGCCTCCATGCCCCGTTGGAGTGAGGGACCACCCACCTCTTCAGCCTGGATGCAGGCCTCTCCCCGCCAAACGTTTTCCACATCTGGGACATACGATAGCACGACTCCTGGCTGCGGTTTATTTAGAAATTAGCGTGTGACGGGCACCTTAGGATAATGATCTCATTTCATGCTAACGGCAAACTCCCTCTGCGGGCATCATGCTAAGACCCCCTTCCTAGAGGAGATCGCCAGCTCCGTGATGAGTCAGAAGTTGATCGCCAGGGGGCACGGAAATAGCAGGAGTAAGTCCCGTTCTGAGAGGATAAGGATATTGGGGTCTAGGGGACAGAGATGTGGGGGCCGCCTGAGGCTGCAGAGCTCACGTGTGCTGGAGCCAAGGGTTTTAACCCAGAGTCCAGCATTCCTGCTTCCCGCCGCCGGCCTCTCCATTCCTGCTTCTTCACCCAAGCTCTTCCATCTCTCAGGAAACCCTCTGCTTCTCCCCGTCTCTTGGACCCTCCATCAAGACTCCGCTCAAACTATAGCTCCTCTCTCAGGCCCTCTCCAACTTGGCTCTCTTCACCCAGGCTTCTCTCCACTTGGCTGCAAGGAAACGAGCTCAACAAACACAAGCAGCAGCCACCTCTCCCCTCCACCCTCGCCGTGGAATCTGGACTGAACCATTTGCAGGAAATAGCGCGACCTTGTCTGCAGGCCCATCGTGTGCTGTCCACTGGGCAACACCCTGTCTGTGGGTTTCGGTGACCGGGTGTCCTGAGGATTGCATTCTCTTTTCTCCTCTGTTATCTTAAAAAAAAAAAAAAAAATGAGCTGGAGGGAACTCAGGCTGTTCACATTTTGGCTGCTGCTAATGAATTTATTCTAAAAAAAAAAAAAAAGAGAGAAAAATTCCAAAAATGTCTCTAGCCTAAATTAGGCATCTCTTCAAGCAGGAAGAAGAAGTTGTACCCAGCTTTGGCTCTGGGAAGAATCAAAACAGAAAATGAAGAAATGTAACCGCTTTGCTCCAGCCCTGCAAGAAAGACACCCGCAAGATGCTTGTGTTCGCTGATCGGACCACCTGGAATTGGTTTTTGCACCTGGGTCTCTACCTGGCCAGCTTCTGGACCTCAGGCTTCAGGGCGAATGTCTTGGTTATCTTGACTGATGTTCTTTCCCTTTCCGTTCTCTTTTGCATTTCTCTGTTGCACCTTTTCCCTCCTAGCATTTATCTCTCTCGAACGTCGTCTTGCTCATTTGTTTCCTTGTTTATTGTGTGTCTTCCCATTGAATAGGAGTTCCACGAGGGTAGAGAACTGGTTTGCCTCTTTGCCTCTGAGGCCACGTCTGAGGCCGTGCCTGGCACAGATAGGTGCTACGTAAGCACGTGTCGCTTGGGGTAGCTCCGACTATGCAACAGATGCGCTCCATGACAGGTGTGTGTACACACATAGGGATTTTGTCAACTGAACCATGAACTAAATTAATAGGCCAAGGGACTGCCATCTCCAATCTGAAAATGCTTCCACGAGAAAACATCTAGAAATATTGGAGAAAATTGAACAAACATCCCCTTACATGCTTCACGGAGCTTAAAAAAAAGGAAGGGACATTTCCAAGGACCAAAAATAAAGAAGAAACTGAAAACCAGAGTGGTGAGCGGGGGCTGAGGCTATGGCTGTTGAGGATGTTGGCAATCTAAGTGCCCAGGAGGCCTGGTTTTTCGTGGAGACGGGAGACAGGCCTTGGACCTGCCAAAGGCAGGAAGATGGAACTGAGGCGACGGCCCACCTGGGATTCGCGAAGGGTTATGGATCGTGGGGGAATTTACCTATTGTCACAGGAGATGGGAAGTACACAGTCGTGCTGTTCTAGATTTAAAAAAAAAAAAGGTTTGCCCAGAGAATTCCTCACAACAGTTTGTCTGCTCATAAGTCTGGGGTTTAAATTTGCATTATCCAGTTGGTCCAAGAAACATCAAGATGAGAAAGAAATGCAAAGCAGTCTCTGGCTGGTGCTGCCCTATGTCTGCACCATGGCGTGAAAAAGGGGAGGCCCAGAAGCCTTTCCCTCTCAAAGCTTGGTCTTTTCTTTGAGAAAGTCCTTCACCTCTGCGGGTTTAAATCTATATTCCTTTGGCCAGAACTATTTCTCATGTACCTCCCCTCTCCCAGCTGCAAGACTCAGGGCTGAGTATTTTTAGCTGGGCACAGTGCTGAGGGAATAATTCCGGATTCTGCTAGCAAGAGAGAAGGGGGAATGGACGCTGGATAGGAAGCCAGCCAGTATCATCCGACACTAAGCATAAGGATTAGAAAGACAGCAACTAAAAGGACCCGATAATATGATTATCTACACAGAGAATGTCAGAGACTCTACCGAAAAATTATTAGAATTAATAACTGAGATCAGCATGTGAGCTCTTATAAGGCTGGCATACAAATATTAATTGTATCCCTATAGGCAGGCAGCCACTTAGGATAACAACAGAAACACTAAAGTATCCCAGAACGAATTAAATAATGTGTATGCAAGCCAGTGATGATAAAAATTACCAAATTATTCAAAGACACACTATTAGACTTCACTGGAGGGACCGATCGTGTTTACGGATGGGAGAGACCAATAGCACGAAGATGGAAGAAGCGAAGACCTCAACACCCAACAATTTCACTCCTGTGCAGTGCCTTAGAGAACTCTCCTGCGAGAGACTTTTCATGGCAGGGGCGCTCGAAGGGTGAAAAGCAAGAACCTAGTTTCCATCCACGAGAGAATGGAAGTGAATTCGTTCAGTGACCTAATCTGCAAGAGTGAGACTGAATGAACTGCGGCCAGCGTGCCAACAGGATGGCTCCTAGCGTAGAGTCTTAAGCTGAAAAGTGAGTCAAGGAAGGAAAAATACAATATTGCGCCACTTATACATCCACGATATACAACATAGAGTTGTGTAGCGTTTAGGGACGCAAACATGAAACGATAGCGAAATGCACAGAGGCGACAAGCACTGAATTCATGGGAGGGCAGCTGTCGGGGAGGTGCAGAGGGAAGGGACGAGTGGCTGCGGGCCCAGAGGGGTGAGGCAGGTTTCAAATGTGCGCCTCGTGGTCGAGAGCTTAATTTCATTTGTGGCTTCGTGAATGCTCGTTGTAGTATTCTTTATACCTTGTTATTATTTTTTTTTTTTGACAAAAGTGAGATTATTTTAAAATTACTTAAACAATGTATCAGGGGAATTTGTTCTGATTTGTGTAATCAATTCACAGACACTGCCAAGTTGAAATGATTTTTAAAGGTTTTCTGTTCCGACGCTTGCATCTAATGCTTGCCGACAGGCCAGAGACGATGCACGGAGGTTTCCTGGTCATCTCACCAAGTGACGGCAAAGTCAAGACTAAAACGCAGGCCTTTCCTTATGTACGACTATTTTATAGAATGAAAGATCTCTGCCGTGTGATAGTCTCGTAGATTAGGATTGCCTTTGATGGAAACCGGAGATATGGTATCTCAGCTAGAGACAGAGAGTAGGCCACAGGGGCCTTGCATTTAGAAGGTTAAGATAAAAAAAAGTGTCATCCTACTCTTGTTTTCGATAATATCAGGACAAAGCTGTTGACATTTCAGCTCCCAGGGGAAGATCCTGGGGTAGGAAATGATACACACGGGTTTTAAATGTATGCCCATTCTGAGATTCTGAGAGTCTCAGGGGATCAGAGAGCTGGGTTTCAGTCTCCCTTCTGTCTCTCCCTCACTCAGAAAACTTAGGCAGGCTCCTGACCTCTCAGAGGCCCCTCTACCCCAGCTGCACGGGGAGGGGACAGAGCAACGTGCCTTTTCAGGTGAATTCTAGATCCGAGGAAGTTTAATCTCGGGAAATAAGACTAAGACTCCGGTTACCAGGACTGGGAAGTGATAGCAGAAAATAATGCGTTTTGGCACGGGGGAGGGGGAGTGGGATGAGGGGGAGGGAAACTCTCCAAAGTTGATTTGCCAAAGCTGGTTAACGTAGGAGAGCGGGGCCTGCTTTTTCTAGGAAAGTCTATTTAGACCCTGACACAGATTGCATTTCTCTTTAAAGCAACAAGAGTGATAAAGTATCTTAGTGTAAAATCAATAGAAAGTGGTTTAGTGGCCTCTGAAGTCTTCCAGGCCGCCTTTCCTCTAAGTCCTCACTGCCGCAGTTACCAGCTGCCTTGTGTGTTTTAGTTATTTGCTACGTGAATCACAGAAAAAAAAAAAAAAAAAAAACACTGAGGAAACCATTTAGGGCTGGGGAGGGCTCTTCTAGTTTCCAGCACCTCTCACCCCTGTAAAGAATAAAAAAAAAAAGGCCCTTACGTTAAGGTAGTTGACAGGACTGAGGACCTGGGCTTTACTTTTCTGAAGCACGATGTCATTATTTCTTAGACTTTGGAAGAAAAACCAAAGAGAGAACTTCGTTTCCATTTTCTCTCTGGAAGTGTCTCTCCCCATCTGTCATGCACCCAGAATGAAATTTCGCATGAAGCCTGCTCGGAAGGGCTTGGCCATTGACAAGGGGTGTTACGAAAGAACGTGGTAGCTGGGAAGAACGGCCGTGGGGAGAGAACACGTGCTTTGCTGCCCTTTATGCTGGGCTGGGACTGAGACCTGACAGTCAAGCTCAGTTGCAAGAACTGAAGACACACTGCCCAGGAGCTGGCGTCAAGATAATGTCGGCTGGGCCTGGGTGCGGGTCAGTCGCACCGTGTGTCGGGTCCTCCCAATTTTTAGGCACATGGGAGGGTTCCACGTCCCTGCTTCAGAGGCGCCAAGTGGGGCCACGTGGTGACTTGCTTTGATCACTAACGGATGAGCAAAGGTGCCGTGTATCACGTCCGGTGAAAGATTTAAGAGCCAGTGTGCCCTGCCGCTTCCTCCTTTCTCCCGCGGATAGGACGTATCCAGGGTGGCTGCTTTCTTGGCCTCGTTTCCTGACTGGTTCCAGTGAACAGAAACCCCCTGTCTACCTCTGTGGGCAGGTAGCATGAATGAAAATATAAATCCTGGCGGTTTTAAGCCCCTGAGATCTCGTCCCTTTTGTTACTGCAGCGCATCTTCCCTTATCCTGACAGATACATGCTTATCGGACTCCTCCTGCACGTTAGGTGATACACTAAGCATGGGCACGTGGCTCCCTCAGTTAATTCTGGCAACAGCCTGTAAAACGGGCACGATAATCATCTTTTACTGATGCAGCACTGTGGGCATGAGACATTAGGCAGCTCGGCCAAGGTCACAGGGCCGGCATGTGGTGTGGTGGGGCTAGGATTCCCACTCAAACAATCGGGGCCCAGAGCTCGCAGGGAGAACCACCGGGCTCTGCAGGCTGTTTACAGCAACTGGGGGAAAAGAAAGAACATTTTTTAAAACCAGCCTTTGACCAGCTCCCCTCCTGCCTTATTCCGATATGTTAATAAAGTCGATGCCACCGTCGTGCCAGGTACAGGAATGGCAGCTGAGGCTGCTGTGTCTCTGGAGAACGGCCTGAGCTTCACTCTAGGGACAACTTGGAAAAGAAGCAATGTGATCATAAGAAATATGTTGGGGGCCTCTCGTGAGGAAAGATGTCTGGCATCAATGTTCAGTTTGGTCCAAAACTGATTGTATCAGACCCTTCGCTAGCGGACTGGATGTTCTGGAAGAAGTCCTCCCTGACCGTGGGGGATGGAGATAAATGAATGTGCGCGGAGCCGTGAGAGGACCACTCACCAGGAGGGCGGGATGGGGACCAGGAAGGCTGGATTGGGCTTCACAGGGCAGGGGATGACCTCTGAGGTTAGTTCCTCATGAACCTCTTGATAGATATATGTGTACACACACACACATGCACACGCACACACACACGCACACACACACGCACACGCACACGCTCCCAGGGCTTTATTCAAACTCTTCCTGCAGCGAGTTGTGTGGTTGTTTTTAGCCCATACTACCTCTTACATAAAGAAAAGTTGTCTAAAATAGGGCCTCCGTTAATGTCTCCTAAAACAGCCTTGTTTAACGTTCTGAAGCAAGAAAGGAAACACTAGTATTTTTGAATTTCACAAAGAAGGCTACATTTTTCCTTTGCCTATCTTTACGATTTTTATACATTCAGACCCTACCCACTCAAATTCTTAGTCACTCGGGATTAAAGGGGACCCACTTTATCTCCTTTTCGCAATTGTGAGTTTTTTTACGAGGAGACCAAAAAAAAACAAAACGCAAATGAACAACAACAACAAAAAAAAACAAACCTAAAAAACCTCCTAAACCTCAAAGTGGTAATTTGTGGTTTGTCTACACCCCTAGTCGTTGGGATTTGAGATAATCTGAGAAAATCTAGAAGGAAAAAAAAAATAATGCTCCAATCCTCTATTTGGACATCTCTACTCAAAGTATTTTCTAAATCAAAAGGAAGACTTGGGTGTTTGTTTCCCTAAATTATTTTCTCTATACTGTGATTTTTTTTCCCTTTAAACTTCGGGTTTCAGTCGTTGCTATGTGAAGCGATAAGAGTTCTGTTGTCCTAACCTTTGAAAAGCCTGTTTCAGAATCGGTTGGTAAAAATATGCATTTCACGAAGCTATAAAAATAAGAATCCTTTGCTCAGCCAAGTCCGATTAAACATGTTTTTAGACCCAATCTTTGAGCATCAATTCATTATCTTAATAGGCAACAAAGTGTACCGAGATGAGTAGAACCCTCCAATTAATTGTCTTACTAACAATGCCCCGCTAGTCCTCCTATTTAATTGGTCATCTAATCATATGATTCCTCGTTGATTTAGCTGCTTGTGCAAGGGGTGCTCCTACGTGTAACTTGCCGTGTTCCTATTTCTTATGGATGAAACGCTCCCTGTATGGCAGTTTCCGATGACCCGATGCTTCAAGAAATGAATGGCTCTCACATTAAGATGGAAATGACGATTGCACAAAGCCCATAATCTTGTGATTTGTTTGCCTCTGAATCCGTACAGCAAGTACAAAGCAATTTCTGTGGCAAAATCAAAAGGGTGCGCTATTAGACATGAAAGGGGCCGCACCCACGGGAAGAAGGC
This sequence comes from Cynopterus sphinx, assembly GCA_030015415.1. Classification (NCBI taxonomy): domain Eukaryota; kingdom Metazoa; phylum Chordata; class Mammalia; order Chiroptera; family Pteropodidae; genus Cynopterus; species Cynopterus sphinx. Next base: position 122,579,169 of record CM057387.1, read on the forward strand.
CGCCTCTTCATGAGCCGATATAAGGGTCTGAGGGTAGCAGGGAGCCACTGAGTGCACGGGAGGGCGGGCACTGCCCCCGTCTGTCTTCCAGCTCCCTGACTGGCTCATTCCAGGACCAGCCAACTTCATGGTTCCCAGGTCAGGGCCAGGCTTTTAGGGGAGCCCCAGCGAGGCCTGGGGTGCTGAGGCTGCTATGCGGGCACCGGTGAGTTACTCACTCATCAGGCCGAAATCTTGGATCTCATTAATACCAGAGGGGCAGGCCCCTTCACTCTGTCTAGCCAACCACATACCTTCATTCTACTGACCCCACATTTACTTCTAACCTCCTTATGCTGATGAGCAAACCCCGCGGTGGACTTTGAGGGCTTATGCCATCACGCCTAGAGTGCGTGTCATAATTAACCCGCTCCAAACACTCTTTAGCTGCCCCTTGGATGCAGGTGGCTACTGACTTCCATACGTATCGAAAATCACTCTTCGCGATAAAAGACTTTGGAAGCACGTGATGACACAGGCTGTAAGCCTGATTACAGGGGAGACACTGAGGCGTAGAAAGGTGAAGGAGCATCCAGAGCCGCCCGTACGCCCCATCATGCTACTGACTGCCAAGTCGCTCATGAAAACATCTTGGAATAGGCATTTTCCCCCAAATACTAGTGAATGTTAGTTTCCTTTCTCGTTCCTTCCATCTTTTTTACACCCATCAGCGGGGCTGCCACCATGGCCAGGCCGGTTGAACCATGCACAACTATGGACAATGCGGACAGTGCCCCCTGGGCTTATGCAACGTGGTGACTCTGACCCTAAGCACCAATTTACTTTGCTGCTTCCTCACGTGCCCAGGGTAAATAAACACTAAAAAGGAGCAGGAGGTAAGGAAAAAAAAAAAAAAAACACTTCATTCTTGTTTGATTTTCAGCATCCTTAAAATAGGAATGTATGCATAAATATTTATAGTTGTTGTTTGCCTTATCCTTTTGGTGTATGTGATATTTATGATTATCAGTGAATCTGTAGGGTTTGCGTGAGCAGAACAAGACTCTGAAGGACACCCCCAGACACAGGCCAGAGAGTCGCTGTTTTCTGGAGTAAATTCCCGCAGGCCTGGCCGATTCATCAATCCCTGCCTTTTGGGGGGAAATGTCCCAAGATGAATCAGAAAGGCTGGCAACCGCCTCAGCAGCCCTCTGACTTGCAGTCGGATTCTTGGGCTGTCAAGGCAAATAACCAGAACCTTCCATTGGGCGTTCCTGATCGTCAGATGAAACATCGCAACATGACAGAGAGGACCGCCTTTAAAGATGAGACTGAAGAGTTATCGAAGCTCTCAGCCTCCGGAAAGGGAAACAGATGTCTTTTTCTTGTGGAGTTGAAAATTGAGGACCAAGAGGGAGTAGAACCCATAACTCAGGCGCCGGGAACAGAAACACTTGTAAACGTCGCCAGGCGTTAGCTTCAGGCGACAGCTAGCTCTACCCCGACGGATACCGGGTCCCCTGAAGCGCTCTTAGTCCTCCCCAGAGCACATCTCCTTCATCCTCCAGACACTTGGGCCGTTTCCGAGGAGGCACGACACGGTGAGTGATTTACTCAAGGTTACCTGTGTCATCAGTAAATTCCTGGCCCCAGGTGCTTTTCCTCACAGACTCTCAGGAAAAGGCAAGTTTGGGATTCACCTTCACTGTATGAAACTGAACTTGTCTTGACCGCAGTGTCTTTCTGACTGAAAATGGGAAAACCATACGTTTAGATGTCCCAGGAAAGGACTTACTGCCTATCCACAGTCACTGCTGCAGGAGTCAGTCCTTTCTCATTCGTCTACCCTCAGATTACGCCGGGTGTCTATTTTGGCTTTGTTACTGCCTTCTGGAAAAACCGCGAATCCGCCGCTCTTCCATCTTTCCTTGGAGGGGGAAGCCGAAGCATAAGATGAATGGCTAACCTTGACGTGATATCTGTTGACAGACAACTCAAGAACTGTTGGAAGTAGCTGGATCTTGGGAGAGCTACGTTCGGATGCCTTCCTCGACAAAGATAATTGGCTCATCCACTTGAATCGATGGGTCAACACTTTGTGCCTCTGCTGTGCTCTGTCGCCTACTCCCAAGAAACAGGACAACCTCTTGCAAAGCATTTGCATCCGATACGTACCCTAAGCTCCTCTCCATAGTGATCTCCTTATTAATGGGGCTTTAAAGAGTCTGGAGAGAGGGGAGGACTGAAAAGCATACGTAGCTCCCAGAATCTCTCTTTTCAGACATAGATATGTACGCATTTATGGATTATAAATATACTGTGACCCAGATTTTGCTAATGTAGAGAGGAAAAGGTAGAGATCATTTTTATTAAGACAAAGTAGATTTAGTTTACAGAGTGAAAGGAACCCACCATGAAAGTTTAGCACACATTTCAACATTTTCCCCATCTAGAGGTTACCAAGTGGCTGTCCGTAGACACACAGCTGACCCCTAAGCAACACGGAATGAATTATGTGGGTCCACTTAGGCGCAGATTTTATTTTTCAACAAATACTGCAAATGTGTTTTCTCCTCCTTATGATTTCTTTAATAATCCTTTCTTTTCTCTAGCTTTATTGGAAGAATAGAGTATATAACACATATACAAAAAAAATGTGTGTTAATCAACTATTTATGCTACTGGTAAGGCTTTCATTAACAGGAGGGGGCTATCAGTAGGTAAGTGTTTGGGGAGCCACGTTATACACCAGTTTGTGAGTGTGTAGGGCGGCCAGTGTTCCCCCCACCCATGCTGTTTGAAGGTCACCTGGACACAGACTGTGGTCTCAACTTGTCAGGTAATTCTATCCTGTGTCCAAAATAAATAAATAAACAAATGAATGAATAAACAAACAAACAAACAAATAAATAAATAAAATCAAAATTAAGAAGAGCCATGGGATAGTTTCATTGAAAAATCCAGAATCCTGGCTTCTTTTGAAAAATTAAAAGGGTGGCTGCACTGGACACCCGCTGTGGCTGCCCGCTGTGGATGGGGGGTAGCTCTCTGGTTCCCCGTGGTCCCATCACCTAGCCTGTAAGCTCTCTTCCCGGCAGCCTGCATAACCCTCTAGGCCTCAGTTTCTTCATAAAATGGGGCGAATGCGTCTGCCCGTCTTAGAAGATGCAGGCTCATGTTAGAGAGAAAGTAGGTGGTGCGTACTTCTCAGTGCAGGGGTGATTCGTGGAGTATCCCGCATGTTACGAGACCATCTGGCATTCATCTTGAAGGCCAATGTCAACATATGTCTCATAAAAACCCAAATCAAAACAAACTCCTACTCCGAAGCAGTGATGCAAAGCGTAGATTTTGCTGAAGGCCTCTTGGGGACAATGAGGTGAAGTGACATCATATTTCACTCAGCAACACTCCCAGGAGCTGCCGATCTCTTTAGTATGTAAAACAATTTAGTCTGCTCTGGACCTCTCACATTCCTCCTCTCCCTGCAGCACCAGAGAGAATCCTTCGGAGAACGCTGGAGGTCAGAGGGCACTGGAGAGGGGGTGGTACCCTTATCCACTTATCACTGGGACCACAGAAAGGCAACTTAAAATGCATTCATTTAAGGGGGAGGGGTGCCCAAAGTAAGCAGTGGGAGTAGTGTATCATTGGTATTGAGATTTCATCTCAAAAAACTAAACTAAAAATTATGAAAATTAATTTATCTTGCATTTAACACAATTTAGGTTATAATTGCAACTAGGGACTAGTTCTTAGAATTAACAGAAAATGAATCAAGTTGAGATTAAGAAAAGAAACCCAGTAGAGTATTTTCCACCAAACTAGCATGCTCTCCTTCTTCACTTCATGTTTGATTGACATCATGATAGTATTTAAAAAAGTCGAGTTTTGCAAAACTATCTGGAGGCCTTATGAACTCCCCCTCAAGTCCTCTCTTAATCCTTAGCTATCAGCCTTTATTTTAGAGCAGCTTTATATTTACAGAAAAGCTGCAAAGATAATCCAGAGAGTTCCCATATGCCCTTCACCCAATTTTCCCCGAAGTTAAAAGGCCGCCGTGTGAGTTAGTGGCATCTGCAGCTGATATAGGACAGTGGGGCTGTTCTTGCTGGGACACACCAGCCTCTCAGTCTCATCCTACTGGACAGGGTTTCATGGAGTAGCAAGGGAAAGGCTTCAGGGAAGGAGAACTTCACCCCAGCACAGTCCAGGCCAAGGGAAACCCATAAAGAAACAGACCCTCTGAGACCATCTGCAAACGGCACGAGGGTCGATCTGTTGGCTGGGGATTCAGCCAGGGGCAAGGATGCTTCACTGTGAGTCTGAACGACCAAATCCCCCCTCCAATTTCTTTCTTGATCATAACTCTTGTGCGTGAGCAGAATTAGAGAATAACCAAGGTACAACGTGCTGAAGTCTGCTCCCCTCCAAGTTCCCACTACAACATACCAGAGCTGTTGATGAGAAGGAGAGAACCCGTGAGAGCCAGCCTTTTGGAAATCGCCACGAAGCCGGTAAAACCTGAGCCTGGTAAGGATAGGTGGAAACAGGGGATGTGGGATGGGAAGTCGAGAGCGCGTGGGACGGATTTGCCTGCTAGTTTAAAAGCAAACCGTGCATCGAGATAAAATCTGCTGGGTCTGAATAGACCGTGCTGTGGGGGAACAGCCGTCCTGCTGTAGACTTGATTGATCGTAAGCACCAGGAACCTTGAGGCGGGATACAGAGCCATGAATATGGAAGGCTCGCTGGCCTTGGGACGTCAAGATGCTGATTCTTTAAAAATTTACCAATATCCAATGTGCTAAGTCGGCTGGCTGAGAAAAGGCCACCCAGGCTGCCTGTGGCATGTGCAGGGCGTCCTCTGCCTCTTTTCCCTAGGAACAGGTGAATTTTTCTGCCTCCAGGTGCTAGACGTGGGGCCTTTTCAATGCATCTAATTTCCCCCCACTACTCCATGTCTAATAACTTGTCCTGGGGTAGTGTGTTTATCCCAGAAATGTTAATGACTTCATAACTCAGTGTGAAATGCTCTGGGCAATTTTTGTATTATTAAAGATTCTATGAAGTATATAAAAAAAAAAGGAAATGCTCTCAGGTGCCAGGCCACCGTTTGAACGTGAGTCTCATTTTGGAGAAAGGAGAGAAATTAAGCTTTTATAAAAATACATGTTTCCAACTGGGAAAGCAGTCCATTTAAGCATAATGACAAGCGCTGCCCTTTGGAAATAAGGCACGAGTCTCTGGAAGGTCCCTGGGCTGTGAATTTTGTTTTCTCTCCAATGCCTGTGTGAGCCACGCAGGAGTGAGGCACCAGGAGTGAGAGGGGGTAGGTCGGCCTGTGGTTTGGGTGTATGGGTTGAGGACCCTGCACCCTGGGTTTTGGAGGGGTGGCATGGGGTAGGACACTGTTTCTGGTGGCTGAGCAGTGACTCAGGGGCTCAGCCGGCCATATAGAGATTAGGAGCCAAGAGGGTAGCAAGCCGTTCTAAGAGAGAAGAGGCTGCAGTGTCCACAGACAGCTCAGCTCCATCCTTCCTCACACCATTTTCTTGAAATCAGTGAATTTCCAGGTTCGTTGTTGTTGTTTCTAGCCTGAAAGTCCATTTTGTGAAGGAGAAGCATGCGAAACCCATGGAAGCTGTGCAGCTGCTCTGGTTGAAATCATGGTGGAAGGTGAGTCCTGTGGACCCAGCACCTTCCCTACCTCATTTTCGTCTCCCAAGAGGAGGCACCAAGGCCCCTCAGGGAGTAAGGGGACACAGTTTGAAAATCACGGCCTAAGATGCTGTAAGAAGCAATGCACATGGAAGTTATCTTACAAACAATAGTAACACCCTTTAGAAAACTGTTTGTAATTATTAGTTTCAAAGCTTTCCTGGTCGTTCCACTGAACGTGTCAGGCAATCTGAATGTGAGGATGATGATAAAACCTCTTACAGATAAGAAAAACTGGGAGGCTTGGAAAGATAAAGTCAATTAACCAGAGTCTCACAGCCACCAAGTTGGGCACAGACCCTGTGAGTGAAGCACAACCTTCCACCGTACCACCCCCCCGCCACCTGCACCTGCACCCCACCCAGGTAAGCCTTGCTACTGCCCAGGCCTTAGGGGACGTTTCACAGAGTAAAATGCTGGCCCCACAAGAGTGATGCTGGGTAGGCTCCGGCGAGGGTAATGGCAGTGGGGTTTGAGAATCGGGGGTCGGAGGGGGAGGGCCACTTCTTTTTAGGTAGGAATGCACAGTCAGTGCTTTATATTGGTTTAAGTGGGTGGTCTCAGGGGAGCTCTGCTATATGAGAGGGAAAATTCTAGAACTCTTTTTGTCTTTGACAGCCTGGGAGAAACTCAGCTCAAGACAGATTCGTTTGGGTCTGCTCATGGGAAGTTTCTGTAAAGGACGTTAGACAGTTGGCGGTGACAAACAGGTCTTGGGTTCTGTGGGGGGTGGGAAGTTTATACTCAGCAACTCAGATGTGGGGGGAAAAATACACAAAACCAGAAAGAAAGAAAAACGTTGCTTTTAAAATGCAACCTGGTCTTGCTCAGGAGGCCTGCATTCTACCCATAACGGCCCAAAATAACGCTGCGCCCCACCTGTGAGAGGGGGCTCAGTCCCTTCTGGGTTAAAGCAGGCCCCTTGGGGTTAACTCAGTCTGATTTGGGTCAATGTTCAGTGCTCATCGCTTCTGCTGCTCCTGCTCCCTCTTTCTGGGGTGTATCTGGGCAGGGCTAGGCCCGCCAGGCCTCTTGGCACTGGGGAAGGTGGTCTGCTGTCCTCCCTGTCTTTGCTGGTTTCCGCTGAGGACCACTGGCCTTACCTGGCCCCTGGGATTGCAGCTTTGGAAACTGCAGAGACAACACTGGTCTCATCTCCATTTTGGGGGGTGCTGTGCTGTCCCCGACTGCTGAAGTCTGGGGTGACTATCATGGGGTTCGGCCATGGGGCTTCCCCTTCTGTATGCTCTAGTGCAACCCCACTGGATCTCTTGGATGGCCTGGGAGTATTTTCCCACAAGAGCATGCGGCTCCATAAGGCAGCCACAGGTCCACTCAGCTCGATACCTTCCTAGGTCATTCTTAACCTCTGCCCCAGTATTACCATGTGGGACATACAGTGTCCCTGATAGGGCTGAAGCGGCCTTGTCTGTGTCCGAGCAGCAAGGACCAGCAATGGGCCCCGAGTTTCCACCCTCATCGGCCGTTTCCAGCACCAGGACGTGTGTCTACTGCGTCCCCTCTCCCTGTCCTTGTCCTCTACAGGGGCGGGCTTTCTCTTCCTGTCCGCAGAGAACGCCCCCGCCCCACTTCCTCCGGCCTCACTGCGCTGGCTTTGAGTGCATCTCATGCTCTGAATCCAACGCATCTGGATTTCCGGAATTTAGAAGACGTTCTTCTCTCCCACAAACTCTACCGTTTTGAGACCATTATCCTGAAATGGTGTTATCTTGCTGTAATGTTGTGATTTATACTAAGAAGTAGATATCGGGTCTTTGTCCCCAGTCCCTGAAACCCTTGTAAACTCTTCAGTGATAAAAGCACTGGGAGTAGCTTTCGTTCCACGGAGAAGATGCTGCGTGGGCTCCTGGATGGTGGCTGGTGACCAGAAAGACCAAGCCATGGTCACAAGCTTGGGATTTTCAGTCCCCTCTCCCCTGCCAGTTGATTATTGATCACGCCTAGGTGAGGAGGCTTCCTGAAACCCCAATAGGACAGGGTGGGGAGAGCATCCAGGTGGGTGAACACACCTAGTTACCGGGAAGGTGGTGCACCCCAACTCCACGGGACGGAAGCGCCTGTGCTCAAGCCCCCCCCCTCAGACCTCACCCTGGTGTATCCCCATCTGGCTGTGCATCTGCATCCTTGATCACACCCTTTAATAAAGTTGCCGTGTGTTTCTCTGAGTCCTGTGAGCTGTTTTGGCAAATAATCGATCAAACAGGGAAGCCATCATGGGAAACTCTAATTTGTAGCCAAGTCGGACAGAAGTTGTGGGTAACATGGGAACCCACTGCTTGTGCTCGGCATCTGAAGTTGGGGGCAGGGATTGTCTCATGGGGCTGAGCCCTAAACCTATGGGATCTCTAGGAAGACAGTGTCAGAGTTGGGTTACTCTGTGGGACACCCCGCTGGTGTTGCAGAGTTGTCGATGCAGGGCAATCGGGAACAATAATAACCGTGCAGACAGCTGGCAGGCATCGAGGGCTCACTAGCCACCGGGCACTGACCCTCTGCTCTCCAGTCAGGCCACGTAGCTTTGCTGCGACCATCACAGCTCTGAGACCCCAAGACCTTGGTTGAGATCCCAGCTCTGCGCCTTCTTACCTGGGAGGGGCAAGTCTCCTAAACTCTCTAAACCCGTTTCCCCACAGGAATGTACTGGGTCTTAAGGGAGATAATGAATGTAAGCAGCGTCAAGCAGAAACACGGAAACATGTTCGTTATTATACGTGCCACATTTGGGGTTCTTCATGGATTGAACTGACCTTTGTGGATTGATCTGGTAGCCCAAACGATATCTACAGTTGCCTATTTCCCTGTGGGAAATGGCTCGCTAAATTATACATTGGCGAGTCTACACCAGTCAGGTCTGGTCTGTCCGCTGTTTTGCGTAACCAAGAATGGGGTTTGCATTTTAAGCGCTTGAACGGGACTCGACAGAAGCATGATATTCGTGACGCGTGAAAATGCAGATTTCAGGGTCCCTTCAAACGTTTTCTTGGAAGACAAGCACGCTCGTTCATGTCTACACTGGCCATGGCTGCGGGCGCCCGGCACTTTCCAGGGGAGTCGTTACGACAGACAGCTGGTGGCTCCCTAAAATACTGACGGCCTGGCCCTTTATGGAAAAAGCCTGCAACCTCTGTTCTAAAGGATAAAGACAGAAAGAAACTCCAGGCCATAAATCTGTTAGAACACGGCTTTCATGAGTGCTGCTCCACCCTCCCAAATGTATATTGATGTATTTGTCTCCGCACACACACACACACACAGTACACAAACGTGAGGGACACCCAGACACAAGGGCATCGATCGTCTGCTCTGACCCTTAGATGGCTCTAGGTGACCGGCCATCCCAAGCCCCTGTGAGGCCATTCGGCACCCATCCAGCCTGGGGTGTGTAGGAGAACGTCGGAGGTCAACGTGTCCGGCCGTGCTGCAAACGCCTGGCTCTCTCCACACCCTGCCGGGTCTCCAAAGAAACAGGTGGACATTTGAGCGCTTTCTCCAGGGGAGGAGATTTCCATTTGTCTCATGGGCTCCCTTTGCTGGAGTTTCTGAGGACCCGTTCTCACCGCAGAATCAGGCGCAGGAGCTATTTCTCAGACACACGAGAATCCCCATGAGTAGAACGCCCCTAGGCACTGCTCGCACCACGCCGCCCTCTCACGCTCGGGCTGCTACGAAACCTGAGTACGTAGGAGGTTTGCTGGGTTTTTACAGAGTCAGGCGGTGGAGACACCGGGTTTCCGTCCACCCAGGTTTTCAGTTACATCCTGAGTCGTTTTCCTAATCACCATGGAAAGGCCCATAAAAATATTGACTCTGACAAAACTTGCACCAAAGACTGTCCCAGCCAAAGAGAGCCTGGTGATCAACTGGTCCGCCCCTTTATTTTTAGTGAAGGGCAAATTTAGGGTCAGATCAGGGATGGCTTCCTCTAGGGCCCCTTCTGGGACAGCTGGGTCTAGAGTCCCGGCCACTGGCTCCGCGCCAAGCCTCCCAGCAGGCCGCCCCTCGCCCCGGATATCACTGATGCACAGACGTATCCGCTAACAAGCCATTTGGGTATAACTTTCAAAACAAAACATCGCTTTCCCTGAGCTATTTGATTTGTCTGACATACGTGGCCTTTATCCTCCATCTCACGTGGCTGTGTCATGTCCCCCCGGTCTCTCCCTCAATGTCACGATCTCCTATCCTTCCTGAGGCCGCCGACACATTCTCTGCAGCCTGAGGACCATGTGTGATGCTCGTGACTATTAGATTTGTACGCCATTGACCTCCCGGGCCATGTTCCTCCCTGCTGTCGCCTAAGTGGGGGCCACTGAAGAGAAAGTAAGGGATTGGGATGGCAGATGGAATGTGCAACGAAATAATTTAGCTAAGGAATGGAGTCCCGAGACAGGCAAGGCTGAGAAAGCACCAGAAAGCCTGTGAAGGCTGCAGGTTGTGGCGTAGGAAAAAGACATAGCAAGTTCCTCCTCTCTATCATGATGAAGAACATTCGTGCGACTTCTCTATTTTCCTCTATTTCTCAACTAGGTCACAAGCTCCCTGCGCTGGGAGCCTCAGGGCAGGGTGGAGAGTCTGAGTTGCCTGCCAGATGTTGCTCTTTTGGGCTTTGGTGTGTCAGAGCTTGATATCAAAGCGGGGGATAGGTTTGGAGACGGAGGGGATAGACCTCTGGGAGAGAGAGATCTAGAGAAAGGAGAGAGGCTTCGAATAGAAATCGATTCCGCTGGGCCAGGAGCAGCAGAGCTTTCTGAGAGTCAGGGGAACCAGCATCCTGCTTCCAGGCAGGGCCCCGGCCCCAGGGAGGTGGCAGGCAGGCCAAGCGTCCAGGCGAGGTGCTTCCACGCATGGAGTGGAAATAGCAGCCCCAGACCTGAAGGGACCAGTCGGCCGGGACGATGTGCGTCTCCATGGCAACCAGTGTGAGCTGATGACTCACGGCGCGTGCACGCTGGGGAGTCAGTCAGTCGAGGGGCGGCCTGGGGGATGGGGGACCCTCACGGCAGCAGAGCCTCTGTGGCGGGGGAGAGGGGCGCTCTGAGACTCAGCGAGGTTGGGCTCCCCGCCTGTACGGCGGCAGGAAACAATCACAGTTGAAATTAAACTGCCTGGAGGGAAATAGCGATGTGATAGTTTTCCATACCTGAGTCTATGTTCTATGATCCATCCCTTCCTTCCACCACCGAAAAACACAAAAATCTGCGTCTCCACTCGGCGTGGTCTGATGCATACTAAGCGCCCGGGTAATTGTGCACGAATTCTCTGTTGTTTTGATGTAGAGTAAGAACTGCCCGTATCGCACGGCTCGTGCCCAAAGCATCCACGGTTGCATTTGCAATTCTCCTCTTCTCGACTTAACGCCAGGTTTTCCAACAGCACCCAGAATGACGGCATAATCCAGCGCGTCGAGCTGGGCCTGTCGGAGGTTTAGGCTCGCAGGTTCGACTTTCAAAAAATCTGTTCCCGGATGCTTTTCATTGTGAGGCTCCTTGGTCAAGTTCAAAGAAGGTAGCAGCAGCAAGGAGCCGTTTCTGCTCCAATCTCCCAGCCGAGCTCAGCTTTCATCCTCGAGAGCAAACCTTTGTCGCCGCCGAGGGAGTTCAGATGGAAAGAGGTCTCAGGGGGTTTGTTCCGCTGAAGATGGGATGCAGAACCCTTTTTTGTTTAAAGTTAGGTCAGTTCCAGCCATCCCACTGGGGAGAGCAAAGCGGAGATGGTGACTGTCACGACTGCGTTCGGAGGAAAAAGCAGAAAACGATGTCTCGTTGAATGAATGAGGTTGCTGTGGGAGCCGAGTGACTCCCTGGCACAGGAAAGGGGACTTCTGTGCGAATGGGGGTGTGAGTCTGTTTGCAGGTTTGCATGTGTCTAGGGAACGCTCGGGGGAGAAGGCCCGCGTGAAAGATCTGGAACAGCAGAGTGCAATGCGCATTTCTTATCTCACATTTGCATCTGCACCAGGAGCCTCGAAAGTGCCCGTTCTTTCACCTCGAGCGGCCACACGCCACACGACACGCGCTGAAATGTGCTGTGTCTGCCAGGACGGATTTCTTTTCCCGGCGCGCTTCCGCCCACTTTCTAAAAACGCGGTTTTTCGTGCACCTTGGCCCCCAAATGTCAATCCTGATGACCCAAACCATGATGAAGTCATCTGACCCTCAAATGAGGGGTGACGCGAGCCCAGTACTCAGGAACCTCGCCTCCTCCCTTTCGTGAACTTTCAGAGGAGAGGGATGATGCAGAAGCAGGATGAAGCCAGCTTCACTCCAGGCCCGTCTCCCGCAGAGGGTGGGGGGATCTCAGGTCTCAGTTCAAAGCCAAGTGCTTGGCTGGTGCCTTCCTTGAATTGGTCCCTGGCACTGACCGTGAGTCGCCATTGCCAGCAGGACAGGGCACCACAAATGGGAAGGCTACGTTAACTTCTCGGCATAACGCTCACGTTCCTCTCCAAGACCTGGCCCGATTTAATCTCGAGTTCACGAAGTCCAGACGTACCTTTTTTCTGTTTATTTTTATTTTTATTTTTATTTTTTATTTTTTTTTATTTTTTTATGGACAGTTTCCACCTTGGCTCTGGAAAGAGACCACGGATGAGCCAGTGCGACAACAGATGTGGTTCTGAAGGGGGTGGGGACATACCTGCCTTGAGGGTGACATTTCTGTTTAAATGTCTGTCACACTCTGGGCACATTGAGTGAGAAGGGATTTGGCCAACGCGGTCACTGGGGCCTACGTGAATGGGAGGGTCCTGGGGGACCCGTGTGTCGGGGCCTTCCTCACACCCCTGCCCTGAGGTCCTGCTCTTTATTTCCATTTCTTTATTGTTTCCATTTCTCCTAATGATGCCGCTTCTGTGCCCCGGGCCCCCTGCCTTGGCACTGACCAACCGGCCCATGTGACCTTGTGGCTGGGCACCTGGGCTTTCCGACTGGCTGCTGGCAAGAGTGGGGAGGCCGCGGGAGGTCATTTTCAGTTTCCTCTCCCCCTGTCCCCACCCGGGGAAGCCACTGCACGTGTTTCTCAGCTCCAGCCTCCCGCACGCCCCTTCCTCCCACGAAGTGTGAGGGAACCAAGCCGGATGGATGGAAGGTTCCCTTCCAGAGCTCGGGCCATTCCGCCCCTCGTGTTCGGGTTCGTTCTTTTCTTTCGAGAACATCATTGCTTAGCGCCGAGACCGCCGAAGCGGGTGCTACAACAAAACCGCCTTTGGTTTGCTGTGGAAGAGTTGAGTCTGGGGTGGGGAGCTCTGGAGGGTGGCCTCACACTGTTGACGGTTCAGTTCGGTCCCAATGTCTGGAGGGAGGCGACCCTCAGCCGAACTGTGCTCAGATCCAGACCAGGCCCTTCCGAGCGCCCCCCACTCCCCCGCTCCCCGACCTGGGCACCACGGTTATGTTCCTGCTTCAGGAGAACTCGGGCTCTTCGTGCTGACACGGTCGTCTTATGAGCTGCTGCTCTTTACGGCGGTGTATGTGGGGCCAGTGTGCATTTCCATCTGCTCCCCTGTGCCCCCCGATTCCTGGGCGCCTGGCATCCTTCACAGGCTGTTCCGAGGGCCGGCTCCTGCAGACGGGGTGCCAGTTTCTCTCTCATGCATTCCCCCTGTCATTCCTGCCTGTTCCTGCCTGTGGCTTCCGACATGCTGTGCTATTCCTGCTGGTGTCGGTACGTCTGTCCCCTCCATCGGGCTGTGGCCACGGGTGGGACGAGACCATGTGGACCATGTGGCGGTCGTCTCCATCCCTGTGTTTTGAGCCTGGCTGCACCCCATCCATCGTGTGGCTATCTGGGAAATGGACAAACGCCAGGCATGGATGCCATTGGACCCTGTGCCGTCAATGTTCCATACCGGTGTCTACGTCTAAAGTTCTCGATCCCGTTCTTCTGTCATCAGGCTGTCATGACACTACGTCCTCCCTTACCCTAATTATAGGGCATCGTCTGTCACCATCTGTGCCACGACAGGGGACACACCTGTGTTGGATACCTGGGCTCTGATGGCTTCCATGCCGTCCTGTGGCCCTGGGGCTGGCTATGGTTCCAGCTACATGTCAGGCTGTCTCTCCTCTTTTCACTCAAACATTTCTCCTGCTTCTGGATGCCGGAGGCAGGGGCCTCTGGGGTCTTCCTGCCTTGCTGAGGTCCATCTGTGGGCTGCTGTGCCCGAAAGTCCCTGAGGTTCCTGGAGTAGCACAAAGTGCGGCGCCCTAATCAGGGCCTAGGGGCACCCGCAATTTCTCTGCTTCCCCTCTTCCTTCATTCTTCAGGATGGGAAGGATTTTCACCGTCCAGGCTTCCATCTCTTCTGTCTTGTTCCCTGGCCTGGGTTTTGAAATTCAAAGGTCAAAAACAGACTTTGCTTTGTTCCAGGTCAGCTTTTCCCCAGGGTCCATGAATGCCTCAGGGGTGGGAACACAGGGGAGAGGGGCGAAGCCTCGAATGATGATGGGGTCCCACCTTGTCTGCTGTTTCTGCTGCTCCTGGCTGCTTTTCTCAACGCCTCCTTTGCTTAGTTTTCTTTGCCTCCTATCTCCTGCAACTATGTCCTGCATTTCCACCCAAAGAATCGGCCTTTGAGGCCATTTAAAGCAAAGCAGAGGCCTCCTTTCTTTCCAAACTTCAAAACTATGCTTCACTCCTACGCTTCTCCCCTCCTCTTTCTCCACGGAGTTTATTGTGAGCTGGTGTAGCCAGGGGCTGTTTCTTTGATTCTAGAAACTTTTTCTTTCCTTTCTTTTCTTTTTTCCTTTCTTGTCTCTTCTCTTCTCTTCTCTTCTCTTCTCTTCTCTTCTCTTCTCTTCTCTTCTCTTCTCTTCTTTCTTTCCTTCCCTTCCCTTTCCTTTCCTTTTCTTTTTTCTTTTTTTAAAATCATTTTGAAAAACATTTAATTTCCAACTATTTAGAACCCTAGCAAGGGAGAGCTATGGCAGATTAAGAGATGGGAGTAGATCATCTCTTCCTTGGCAAATTCATCACCGGGGACGCTAATATGCTTACATTGCTAATGCTGTTTTACCTTTCCTTTAAAAGTGTCTTCCATCAGCCTCCGGTAAATGGAGCACAACCCTCTCATCGTGATCGATGTTTACTACCCCGTTTGGCAGAGGAAGAAGCCAGCACCCAGAGCAGCTAGTGAGCTTGTTTAAGGTCTTACCGCCCATCACTGACAGATCTTGGGCTTGCATCCAGCACTCGGATCCCAAATCTAGTGAGCTACAGGGCGAAAGACACCCATCACCAGTTCTGGAACATACAGTAGGTGTTCGGCAAAGTGACCTGCATTTCTTTCCCCCATTTTCCTTTCCATTGCTCCCAAAGGCCGAGCATGCAGCTAACACAACCCACATTCCTCCACTTTGTTTTATGGGAATGAAAAAAACGTGCAGCCATCTATTCACTCTGCCGCTGTTGAAAAATAATAACGGGATGATGTTCCCCTTGGCAGCTGTCTGGGCTGATATTTAAGCAGCATCCAGTTCCAAAGAACTGGCCTTTAGAAAGAGATTAGAATTACACATCCACTGTGTGTGAGCTGGAAGATAAACAAAGGTTCTTCTCTCCCTAAATATTTCCAGCTTTTGCTTTAAGGTGTTTCTTGCGCTTGGAGCCTAAACCTTTGCATCCACAGACCTGGACGAACTAATTAAGCTCATGCTGCGGGCCACGGACTGCACCCAGGCACGGGGTCCAAACTGTCTTGCGTCCCTTTTGGTCTCCGCATTTCACGTTCGGTTGCAAAGATTCAAACTGACCAAGTAATAAAAAAGGGACTTTTATCACGACTTGAAAAGTCCAGAGAGACTTCGCTTCAGGTGTAGCTGGATCTAGGGGCTTCAGTGGCATCGGTCTTTCCTACCAGCCAGGCCAGACCACAGGGAGAGAGAGCCCTGCCTCCCAACATTTTACATAAAATCACAGACTTGAGTCCCGTTGGCCCGGCTTGGGTCACGTGCTCATTCATCTCCAGGGCCAGGGGGATAAAACACTCCAAGTGGCCACACCTGAGTCATGTGCCTCTCTCTGGATCCAAGTGGAGGGATGCATCCACAAGCCCGCTCTGGCCTGCTAGTGGTTTTGAGGGCAGTGTAGTTTTGAAGTTTGGAAAGAGAGTTTTGCCTTCAAGTAAAACTAATATTCTGTTACCAGAGAGAGAGAGTAAATGGATGCTTGGCAGGCAGAACCACATGAGCACTACAGCTATGTTCCTTCCTTCTAAGAGAGCGCAGGCGATTCAAGAAAAGAGTTTGCTGATTGCTTTTTCTCACCAAGAACGTCCATGTGCAGACATTCCAGGGGATGCAAAGAAGAGGAAGTCTGGTCCCACTTAGAGAAATGGAGTTGTGGGTGGGGGCAGAGGAGGAACGATGAGGGAAGGACAAATTCATTCCTTTTCCTCAGAAAATGTGAAGGCGAGATGGCATGGCTCCCGTCTCCAGGGAGCTTAGACCTGGGAACAGAGTCAGAGCTGCAAACCCGCAGGATGGAACAGCCCGATACAGCACGACCATGTCAACATCAGCCACTCTCTGTTTGTCAAGATCCTACTGTGTGCCGAGGCCCTGGGATTCCGGGAGTGATGATAGGCAGAAGCAGGCAGGCAAAATCCTTGCCCGCAGGGCTCACGTTCTAGTTGGAAGAGACACAAATCGAACTGCCTGGAAGAAAAGGGAGCAGGGTGATGTGTATGGAACAGTGTGACTGGGGTTGGGAGCGGGGGGCCCTTTGCAGAGATGTCAGGACGAGGTAACGGCTGAGACTCAAGAATAAACAGCCATGAAGATCTCACGGGGACGAGGGCTCCGTGCAAAGGCTCTGAGGCCAGAAGCGACGTGGGGTGCAGCCAAGGACCGGAAAGCGGGCCAATGAGTGAGAGAGGCGGGCAGGAGAACGGAAGGACAGAGAGGAGGCCTCAGCCAGATCCTGCACTGAGGGTTTTGTTCCTCTCGCATTTCCCGAGTGCTTTGTTCAAGGCACGTCCTGTTCCTTCATGCAGTGGGAACGAGAGCCTGCTCACATCTGGCTCACTCCTGGACACGCTCTGCCTGCCCCCTCCAGCTCATTCCCCCCGCCTGTGTCCGTCAGACATCCACGAGTATTTCCTGCATGAGAGAGTGTGGTCCAGCAGGAAAGGCTGGATTAGAATCCTGGTTCTGCCACCTCGCAGCTCAGGAGCATTGGACCAGTTGCTTAAGTTCTCTGGACCGTGCATCTGGAAGAAGGATGATACGGGTCTCTTAGGGTGTTTCAAGGATGGAGCAAGATCCTTAGGGGAGCAGTCAGAATGCAAGTTTGTTTGTTAAATGTTAGTTGTTATTTTTTTTTCTAATTTCATTGGCAGAAAAAAAGCAGGGGGCGGGGAATTACGGCCTAGTGTCAGGTGGATTTGGAGAAAAACCTATCTTCCTAAGTTTTGTTCATTCTAGAAGACTGACTGGACACCTGGGGACAAAGGTTGGGAAATGGAGTATGGTGTGAAATAAAGAGGATAAAACAAGGTAAGATGAGAGTGGCAAGACATGCCACATGAATGATGACCATGGCAAAAGCAACAGTCGCCATTTCTTCAGCTCACACCATGAGCTATGGACCAGGCTGAATCTTTTCCTTATGCCACCTGAAGTCATCCAGCAACACACACAATGGCCCTAATCGAACACCAACCCCACCACACGGGTCGGTCTATTCCTCCCATTTTATGAATGGGATTTAGGAAGGACGCAGGGGAAGAGGAAGTCACCTGTCAAGACCATATGACCAGTAAGCGCTGACCCCACATGCGACCCTAACTCCCTAGGCAGAATTACTAATATGGGCATAGATCCTCGCTACGTTTGCCTTTTTGTTGTTGTTGCTCAGCTGGTTCCCACTCCTCAGAAATCCCAACGTTCCCCGACTTCAAACGCTTACACGCGTAGCATCTTTAAACGAAGAAATTCATGATACGGAACCTCAGAAATTTTTTTTATTTTAGAAATTAAAGACAGCTCTAAGAATGCTCTCCTAATCGTCGCGACCTGCTACCCCGACGCTGAAAAACTCATTTACAATTCAGCTATTAAGTGATAAACCATTACGGCCATTTTTTATTGCCTTTTAGTCCCCTAACAAATTTATTACACAATTTCCCTGCATCACAGCATCCTTTTAGGATGCTGAGGTTGAAATAAGGTCTCTATTTAAAAATGGTTACTGTTGCATGTTTTCGATATCCAGTTCCTATAAAATTCCAGCATTGAGAATCAAGTTATCTCTTCCGTTAACTAGGGCTCAAGAGACAGGTGTGGGACCCCTTATTTCATGAATCTGACTCCCCTTTGCCCTCCCCTGCATCATTAGAAAGAAGGGAAAAGTGGACATAGAGGTGGCCCTGGCTTGGCAACTCATTCATCGAAAACTCTCGCACGCACAACGCAGGCCTGTTGGGTTCTGTGACTGGAGATTATGGGAAAGGCTACTACGTCCACTCCCCCAGGAGCATCTTGACAAAAGGATGGGGACTGATGGGTGTTGGGAACAATCTCTCCCCGCTGCTGCTTCTGACGGCGGGAGTCAGACGAACCTCCCAGAGAAGACTGGGGGTGGGGGCGGCTAACTCGGAGGCGTAAGACGAGCCGATGTGCAATCCCCATGGGGAAGCCGGTTCTCACCGTCCCTCCTCTTGGTAAAAGCAGACGGAACTGGACATGTCTCCAAGGGAAAGGGGCGACGGAGAGGGTGTCTGGGGATGACCAGATGGCGGAATCGCACTGAAACAAGACCTTTTCTAGGTGAACTCATCATATGCGATATTTTGGAGCTTTTTTGTTCCTTGGGCTGATGAGGAAGACAACCTCGGGAGGGGCCATATTCCTAGGGGAGGAGAGCCTGCCTGATCACCTGTGCAAGGTGCGGTTGGGAGAATAAGGTCTCGGGAGGGAGATCTGAATAAACTTGCGTCTTTTGCACATCCTGCCGTGAATAAGGAATGATGATCGTTCGACTTTCTCTCGGCCTTCATTTCTTTCCTAACCCCAGCGAGGTGGGTCTGGGTGGAGAACGTGCCAGCAAGTGCAGGAAGAGCCGGCGGCAGGCCCTGGCTGGTGGTGTGACCTTGGGTGTGAACCTGTGCTGCTCTGGGGCTGTTTTCTCGCCTGTGAAATCGGGGTAGTGAGCTGACTGCTGTTCGGTGAGCCTTTCTCGAGTCGGTGATTCGTAGTACGCTGACAGTCCAGCGTCCTGAATCTTCCTTTGCAGCTGAATTTAGTGATTCTCAAATAGGGGTTCTCGGTGCCACCTAGGAAATGCTTGGCAAGGTCTGGAGACAATTATTGGCATTATACTGGGTGGAGATGCTACTGGCATCCTCCGGGTAGAGGCCAGGGATGCCGCTAAATGTCCTACCGTGCACAGGACAGTCCCCACATCACAGAATCATCGGGCCCCCAAATGCCCATCCATCGTGCTGAGGCTGAGGAGCCCTGCCTTAAACCATCAGTTGGACATAAACTCACTCTGTCCCTCCAAGTCGACCTGCCACCTTAGGTCATGTCCTAGATGAACTCCCTCCTTGTGCCCCCCGAACCTCCAGCAAATCATCTCACAAGCTGTGTCTGTTCAAACTCCTAGGGAGGAAGACACTCCGTAGACCTGGTAGCATCTGACATGAAAACATGATGCCAACATGCGCACGCACCCGTAGGAAGAAGCGGCGTGCCCTCCGCGCTCCCTCTGGGAGAACTTGGTCTTGACCTCCCTGGCCGGCCCCTGGAACATTCTCCGTGGCCTCCCCCAGGCTGGCTTGGAATAAGCGCCTGTCCAGGCCGTTGGTTTCCACTCCCCACATTAACAAGCCCTGACTTCGTGGATCGTTTCCTATTTATCCGGAGTATTTGACACGCAGATAACGACATAATCACTCGGTGCCTTAGCCCGACATGGTTGCGTAAGCACCCACCAGCTTTGAAAATCTACATTTTCCAGAATATGTTGTCAGTTAGCTTAATGTATTCCGGAGCATAGATTTCTTGCCAGAATAATGCTGCCCGGTGAATGATAAATGTGTTGTGATTATTTCTTCGGCTTTGGTGAGGGCCTACCGGAGGGAGAGTGTCCTGAACGCGACACAGGCCAGAGGAGCACAGTACTTCTTTGTTTGGTTCAGGCAGATATTTAGAGTCTGTTCCCCAAATTCTCTCTCTAACCTCTCTTTGACCAGATTCCACTCCCCGAAGTGGCTGGTGCTGGCAACGGAAGCTCGCGTCCAGCTAGTCAGTTCTTCTTGGCCCCAGAATGTGTCTGTCTTAGTTAAGCCCACAAGAATTTAATGAACTGTTGGGGCTCCCCCGGGAAAAGGTCGTTGGCGCTCAGGTTGTAGAGTAACCTCATCTCTCAAAACTGGCTTGACGCATGGAAAAATCCAGAGCCGCAGAGGTCTGCTATTGCTGGCTTTGACCGGAGGGAAGGGGAAGGAGTATCACACGCAGGGTCCCCCCCGAAGAGCTCCAAAGCACGTGACGTTTGACTAGAAGCGTCAGTGGCTAACGTGTGGGCTGTCGGCCAAGGCTAAGGAATTCAGGGGGACCTCCCAAGACCTCCAAAACCAGCACGTGTCTTGGACCACCAAAGAGACCTCTAGGGCTGGTTGACGTCTACATCTTTCCTAGGCGTGCAAAGCGGATGACGTCTGCCCGA
This sequence comes from Cynopterus sphinx, assembly GCA_030015415.1. NCBI lineage: Eukaryota > Metazoa > Chordata > Mammalia > Chiroptera > Pteropodidae > Cynopterus > Cynopterus sphinx. The sequence continues at coordinate 122,599,557 of CM057387.1, forward strand.
AGAGCTAAGACTTGTCCTTGCTTCTCCAGTTTCCCTCCCTCCACACCTGGCCATCCCCTACAAGCTCTGTTGGCTCTACCTCCAGGCCAAATCCCGAATCGGTTTCCTTCTCTCCAGCCCCACGGCTACCCTCTACCGCGAGCCGCCATCCGCCTTTTGCCCGAATATCTGCGGTAACTCCCTCTTCTCCTGTTCCACCCCAACGCGTCTTCCACGCGGGAGCCAGAATAATCTTTTGAAAATGTAAATCGCCTCATGTCACTCCTTGCTTAAAGCCCCTCCACGACGTCCCATTGTTCTTAGAATTGGTTTCTGAGGCCTCACTGTGTACGGCCGCCAGATTTAGCAAACAAAGATGCAGGACGCCCGATTCCATGGGAATGTCAGATGCGCAATGAACACTTTCTTCCCCCCCACGGGGTGAGTACATCCCATGCACATCTGAGACGTATTTACCTTCAAAAAGTATTTGTTGTTTATCTGGTATCCGGTGTGCCTGGATATCCTGTATCTATCCTACTTATAAGTCTTTCTATGGCCTGGCACCTGCCTGCTTTTCTAACGTCATCTCGTGCTCCTCTCCCTCCCACTTGCCCCAGCAACTTTCCCCCTCCATATTCCCAGCCCTTTCTGACTTCTGGGTCTCTGTCCGAGTGGCTCCTCGGCCTGGAATGTTCTTCCTTCAGCTCTTTGTGTGGCTGGCTCCTTGTCATTCTGCAGGTCTCAGCTCAAGTATGTCCTTTGCAGAAAAGGCTATTTTGGATCACTCTATCCTAAAAGAACCCTTTCTCCCTTAGAGCTCTTTATCATGGCGCATTCTTATTATTTCCTTCTTGAGGTAAGTGTATATTTATTTATTTTTTTCCATCTGCCGGCTTGCTTGCTTCTCCCCCCTGCCTTGTCTAGGGAAAGGGACCAGGGCTTTGTCAGTCTTGTTCCCAGAGTCTGACACAGGCCTCGTGTGTGGCAGAAGTTCAAGGAGCAATTTGTGAAGGAACTTAGGTTGATCCTTTTGTGCTCAGAATAAAATCCATTCTTTTCCGTGGCCTACCAGACGCCTCGCCTTTCTCGCTAACGTCATCTCCGATGGAGCTTTTTCTGAAGATGCCTAACATGTGCAAAGCCCAGGGCTCTTTCACCCATACGGAGAGCGAGGTCACATCCCCATCCTCCACGGACAGGTCGCATTGACTGGTGGAGAGATCGGGGCCTCGATCCCAGCTTTGACTTTGATGAAGGCATTTTCCTTATCTATAGGGATAGGAGACCTCGTTTTCAGGAAGAGGGTAAAAGAGTAAATGCAATGGCACGTGTGAGCCACCCGTATGGGGCCTGGAGCCTGGTTGGCCTGTAGTAAGTAGCTGTTGAATTTTCCACTTACAAAGGGCTCCCTCGAATACCTTTCAGGTACATTGGGCCTCCGAGGCAGTTAAAACCCTTCACGTATGCTAACACTACCTACCCCTCCTTTCTCACTCTTCATTAACCTATTCTCTGTAATCCTGGCACCAAATTTCCACTGGTTCCAGTACGCCCTCCACTTAGCTCTGTGGCATCTGCTTCAGAGGACAGAACGGGCAGGCGTTGATCCCAGAAGGACCCCCTGCTAGTGTCCTGCTTGCACCCAGGTCGGTACCCATTCCCGTCTGACCAGGTCCAGCTCCTTCAATATCCTGCAGGCTGGATCCGCCGCAGATGTTGCCGTTACCATGGTAACTGTTATGGCCACGATTTTCTCAAACTATGAAGGGAGAACGGCCGAGGTCCAAAGAGCAAATGTAATTACCCTTACACTGGGCTCTGAGCGTTCCCCGTAAATGCCGGATGCTGCCTAGCTGGACACGGGGTCCTTTAAACCCTCCTCCTCTAGACATCGTGTGGACTTACTGGCCAGGGGAGAGAGCTTCTATGGAAACCAGAAAATTTGCTAGGGGGCTGTCACGTTATCGTTAAAAATTATTATCCACCGATGAGGAAACTTTCTTTTAAAGTCTGAAATTGCTTCGTGAAAGTCTTAAAGCACCTCCATAGTTTGTTGTTCTATTTTTAGCTTTGGTGGGGCTACTTGAAAGCACGCCCAGAAATTCCCACCTTTCCGCTGAGGAGAGGGGGAATGTCTCCTCTCCCGGAAACAGGGCTCAGGCAAGTTGAGTCACTTACTTGTAAGCGACAGGCTGTAGTGGGAGTGCGGCTGGCTGCTGACTGCTGCTATGGGACTTCCGAGGCTGGGACATAAGGCCTTGTTTGCACCTGTGTTCGGTGTCCTGCTCACCATGCTGTGAGGAGGCCCAGGCCGTTTGGGGAGTGCGTAAGTAGGTGCTTCCGTGGACAGCCCCAGTGGAGGGAGGTCTCAGCTGACAGTCGCATGAGCCATCAGACCTGCGGCAGCTCCAGCTGTCTCTGATCCCCCGTCATCCAACCACCCAGCTGAAGTCACCCTCGGCTGTTGAGCCTTTCCAGCTAGGGCTCTAGACATCACGAACAGAGACAAGCCGGTCCCCCTATGCCTTGCCTGGCTTCCTGACCCACAGCATCTGGGACCCTAATAAAAAGAGCTTCGTAAGCGACCAGCTCTTGGAGTGCTGACACGCGACGTGGCAGTGGTAACTGGGGCAGATGGGCTGGCTCTCCCCGGCTGGCTCAGGGGCACCTGAAATCAGCCTGTCTGACGTAGAACCCATGACTTTGTCTCTCCTGGTGGATTTGCACAAATATCCTCGGGCTCTCCTGCTGCAATATCCCCAATACCATTAAACCCAGGGCCTTCAGTCACAGGCATGACAACTGCTTTGGGGACTCCTGCAATGATGTGGGGACGATGGGGAGGTGAGCAGCCCTGTGGGATGGATGGCACTGCCAGGGACGTGGGAATTGGGTGCACTCGAGGAGGCTCTTGGGAACATTTTGCTCTGAGTATAGGACTTCAGACCTTTATTATGGCCTCAGAGCTTTTATTGGACACCGGAGTGAAGGGCCCCTGGGTATAATTGTTGACTGGATTCTATTAATGCACGATTCATTGCCCCGAGGCTTTCAATTAAGAAAAGAAATATGGTTTCAATTTGGGGCAGCAAAGACTGCCTTCCCTCATATTGATTCTGCGAGGTGGTGTCCGTTTTAGCCAAAATCTTATATGCGCTCTGTTCTGTTCTCGAAAAGAATTTGGTGTTAGTGGTGTGATTCCCAGGGGACGCACTCACTATATACTTAGCATTTGGTTCCTGGAACACAGGCTTTTAGGTCTTCCAGCCATCGCTCTGTAACTTTGGTTTCCATAGAAACTAATGTTTATGTTTATATCTGTGCAGACTCCGTTTCCATCAGATTTTACTTCTCGGAGCAGCTGTTGTAAGTCATTTTACCAAGATGGACGTTCGCGATAGGAAACAAAGCCCCCATTCTACTGAGATGAGCATTTTGTTCGGCATCATTATGGGCTTAAAAGTCTGAGCGGTTCCGAATGAAAATGAGAGGGGCTCGGGGAGGGAACGTACGCGGCACGTGAACTAGAAGAGCAAGTGGCCCAGCGCTGGAGGTGACAGGCCTGGGCCACAATTAAACCCTTGCTCTGCAAATGAACAGGGCCCTATCGATCTCTCTCTCCGGGGAAATCTAAAAGCAGTGTACATGTTTAAGTGCCAATCTGTTCTCCGCAGCCAGAGGATATAGCAGCTAAGTGGAATAAAAATCCATGTTCGGAAAGGGACATTCCGGGCCCCTCGTTGATGCAGATGCACCGCAACGGGGTGGCGAGTTAACTTTCCCCAACGTCCTCACTAAGGCTCCGTCTCCCATTTCCTGCGCTGCCTCCGAAAGCAACACGTCCTCAGCCTCCTTTGCAAAGCTGAGGCCGCTGCCTGGTGTAACCGGCAGCCAATCTTTTCCTCATCTTGTTTCCATTTGTTTGGTCATGACTGGCCATTTATATATACATAACACACAGTCTTGCTTTTCCCTTATTTTGTTCGTCCGTTCAACAAACACCGAGTTGCCGCCATGCCCTTGATGCTGCGTTCGACAGTGAGTGATGACAAGGAGAGGCACAATTTATTGAGCACATAAAGCATGTGTCAGCGAGTGTGTGTAGGGCTTTGTGTGGCTTTTCTCACTTAACGCTCGCAACAACCGCACAGGGAACTATGACAATGGTCCCCATTATTACAGGTGAAGAGACTAAGGCACGAAAAGTCATTCGCTGAAGATCACATCTGGGTGAGCGGCACTGGGATTTGGGGCTCTAGGGTCTGTCGTGTGAACAGTCATATGATACGGGTTTCAGCGGCTTGCTCTAGAGTGTGTAGGCAAAGGGGAGAGATAAATGTCTAAGTAACTACGGCACATGATATAGGGTGGTCGCATTATAAGTGGTATATGCTGCCGGAGAAACAGAAAGGACATGCTTCCGTCTGTGTGGGGGAGGGGCTTAAACGAGGCGGGTGTATGTATCCGCTGGGCCTTGAAGGGAGACTAAGATGTGCATCTCAAGTTAAGGAAAGACAGTACATCCCAAGCAAAGAGAATAACCCATTGAGCGTGGGCTGGATGTGTTAATGGGCAAGCTACATCACCTCTGTGGTCTGCCTTCCGTAGGTTCCCTGGCTACAATTTTATTTTATTTTATTATTTATTTTATGTAGCGGGAAAATGTGCGTAACCTGACATTCACCACTTTAATCATTCCTAAGTGTACAGCTCAGTGGCATCACGTACACTCACATCGCTGGGTGACCAGCTCCACAGTCCCCTCTCTAGAACTCTTCCCTCACCCCAAACAGAAGCTCTGTAGTTGGTAAACAGCTAACTTCCCATTTACGCCTTCCCGACCCCGGCCCTGGTCACCAGTGTCCTACTTTCTGTCTCTGCAAACTTGACAGCTCTCCTTGGGATCATACTGTGCTTGTCCTTTCGTGTCTGGCTCACCTGACGAAGCATAATCCCTTCAACCCCAGTTCGCTTCTGAGTGTTCCACTTCATGTCTTTGTTGCTTTAGTTAATATTAACGTACGATTGTGATGAGGTCACAGGTCACAGAAGGAGGATGGATAGTAGATGTCTCCTGGTTGTCTGCCCAGGACCTGTCTTCTAGGCCCTGCCCCATTTCCTCCTCCATCCATTTGCTTTCAACGGGAGGAGCCACGTTCAGGCCGACCTTCCTGGCCATAGCTGATCGGACCAGGATGGCCTCTGATCTAGGCTGGCAATAAGCCTCTTCTCTGGGAATTTGGATATGAGACCAAAAGAATAGAGATATTTATCATCTCCTATTTTCGTGAGCTACCAGAGGCGGCCACTTCCTACCAGGTGGGAACAGAGAGGAAACAGAGAAGCCCTTTCACAGACTGAGAGGCAGAGAGGTAAGAGGAAGAGGCACCTTGCATTCCTTACAGAGCTGCCGGGTCCCAGTTAGTACAGGAAGAATACAAAACCCCTGCTCTGCTGACCTCCACCTGAGCCACAAGTCTGACTATTAGGGAGAAAGAAAAAAAACTCAACCGATAGCCCTTTACTTGGAGAGAAACTCTCTTGATCAATGTTTGCAAAGAAGTCTGAGAATTTTGGAAAGATGCCCAGGACAACGACAGAGTGATCCATGAGTTCGAAGGTTCTACAGGAAGACGGGATGCTGCCGGAGCATCCTCCCTCCTGATGCCTATTGTCCGTAAGTTGCTTCTCCGCCTACAAATAACTCCTCTTCTCAGCCTTCACCTCTTCTTGGGTAACTGATTCCTTCCCATCAGCTGTTTTCCCTCCATGTTGCACCTTCTCCCAACTGCCTTTCTAGAGTCCAGTTTTCTAACTAGAACTCACTTTGGGGGAATACTGGCTCCGGGACTTCTTTCTCCGCAAGCAGAAGACTCGGCATTAATCCTCCTCGGGCTGATTTCACTCTTCCTATGGATTCCCCTATCTTTTCTAATATTCTGTAGCAATAACGTATTTAGGAACAAAGTTAGCAAAAGATGTGTAAGATGTCTACACTAAAAACTTGAAAACACATTGAAGGTAGACTGGCATAAATGGAAATCCCCTCCCATGAATACGGATTAGAAGACGCGATAGTTCAGTTTCTTTAAACTTCTCTCCCTTCCAGCTTTAAATCGATGGTGAATTTGGCCAGTGTCAGCCTCCGAATTACACTGGACTCAATAGTAACTCTTACTTTTCTGTTACTCCCAAGTCTCTTTCCATTTTGTGGTTGAAAAACACGGTAATTTTGTCAGCTACAGACACAGCCATGACACTTTGTACCCCCTGTGACAAGGTCTGGGGGCTTCTTGGGTGGGAATACCATTAGGGATGGAATTAGGGTGAGATAAGCAAGACACAAAAATTTAAGGAGATGCTCAATCCCACAATCCCAGATGCCCTCCCTGCCTTTGCACGACACTGAGAGTGAGTGCCTCCTTATAGTTTGCACCTTAGGTACCTCACATGTCTTCCCCCCTAGTTCTGGCCCAGGTTACAGCTCATCACCTTTAGCTGGGATTGTTCAGATGCCCCTATGTGGTCCGATCTCGGAGGCGAGAAGTTTTCTTGAGAAGGAAGATATCCCAAGTCCTGAGGAATGTAATGGGTCCTGGCCCTGCTGGAAACCTAGTGGCATCAATTCGTCACATTTGGTTTGTGTGATCTTAGCTTGTGGGATCCTGTCCTTGGATTTCTCACCTGTGAAGTGTGAAGAATAATTCTCTGCCTGCAGAGAGGATAAGTGGGTTGGATTGGGGGGTGGGGAGGGCGCGTATAAGATGCCCAGCATGGTGTAGAACATCTAGTAATTTGATTAGACAGATCTATTATAGTTGCTATTAGGTCTGTGTGGTTTGGTGTGGGATCATGACTATTATTTATTGATCAGCTAGTAGAGCCAAACCCTGCTGTAAGCAATGTACACACATCAGTTCATTTAATCCTAATAACACCCCTCTAGATTGGAATGACTTACTGACCCATTTCCCAGAGGAGGGAATGAATGCAAGGCCACTTAGCTGGTGGAGCCAGAAATCTGAACCACGAGCATTCTGCCTACCCGCCCCAGGGCCCATGAGCCTGCATTAGAGACTCATTCTTTTGGATCTATAAGGCTTTTAGGTATTCTGAAGGCAGAACCCAGAATGCACTGCAGGAGAGGACGATGCTCATGCCAGGCAGAGCTGAAGCAAAAATTCTAGCTCTTCCCTAATTAACTGTGCCATTGGGTGCCTCTCTCTATAAAATAGGGACCCATAAAGTTATTGGGAAGACACAATCAGATATGACTGCACAGTACGTGGCCCATAGTAAATGTTCCATCAATACTGGTCATTTAGCTGTAGCTGTGACCCACCTTGCAGGGAGGTTGTGATTATCACACAGTGTCCCTAATATACCAGGGGCCCAATGGATATTGGGGAGCTTCTCCTCACCCTTCAAGAGACCTCAGCTAAAAAGAAGGAAGAACAAGAATGGTAAACATTTTAAAGCGACTTTTGCCAACAGGTGACGTTTTGATAGGCACCTAAGTTCAGGATCTACCAGATACGTGAAACAAGGGCTCTAAAGACAAAAAGCAAATTGTTTCTCCACCCCAACTCCTACCCTCACTCCGTAAGAGGATAACCAAAAAAAAAAAAATGAAATTCAGAATTAAGTTTCTAGAAGTATGAGTTCAATTGCAAGCTCTCTGAGGGCGGGGGCTGGGTCTGTCTTGGTATAGTCACAGAGTTGTGGAATCATCACTATTGTCTAATTTCAGAACTTTTCATTCCTGCCCTGCTCGCCAAAGGAACCTATAACCATCAATAGTCATTCCTCATTCTCCTATCTCCCAGATCCTGGCAGCCATGAGTCTACTTTCTATTTTTATGGACTTACCTATTCTGGGCCTTTCAGGTAAATGGAATTATATTGCATACGAGGCTGTGTCTGGCTTCTTGCACTTAGCATACTGTTTCTAGGTTCATTGATGTCGTAGGATGAGTCAGTATTTCATTACTTTTCGTGGCTGAATAATATTCCATTTAGGTTGATTATAGCTGGGATTTTTAAAAATCTGTAGATCAGTATGGGGAATACTACCGTCTTAACAATATCAAGTCTTCTAATCTATGACCATGGGAGGGGGTTTCCATTTATTTCAATCGACTTTCAATATGGTTAAAGTTTTTAAGGTAGAGGTCTTGCACATCTTTTGCTAAATTTATTCCTAAATATTTTATTCTTTTGGATTTTATTGTCAAAGGAATTGTTTTCTTAACAATTTCATTTCTGGATTATTCATTGCTAGTATATAGTAGAGATACGATTGACTTTCATATATCGATCTTGTGTCCTGCACTTTACAGCTCATTTATTAATCCTAATAGGCATATGTGTGTGTGTGTGTGTGTGTGTGTGTGTGTGTGTGTGTTCCTTAGCATTTTCAATATATAAGATCACAGCATATGTAAATAGATTTATCTTCCTCATCTGGGAGCCTTTTACTTTATCTCCTTGCCTAACGGCCCTGGTCAGAACCTCCAGCCCAGTGTTGAATAGAAGTGGTGAGAGTGGACATCGTTGGATTGTTGCTGATCTTAGAGGGAAATATTCAGTCTTTCACCTTTATGTGTGATGTCAGCTGTGCGTTTTTTTGTAGATGTCTTTGCTTAAGTTGTGGAAGTTGCCCTCTATTTCTAATCTGTTGAGTGATTTGATCATGGAAGAGTGTTGGATTTATCTCAAATGCTTTTTTGGCGTCTGTTGAGATGAGTAAGTGGTTTTGGTCCTTTATTAATGTGGTGGTTTCCATTGATTGATTTTTGTACATTGAACCAACCTTGCATTCCTGTGTTAAAAATCCACTTTCTCATCATATATGATCCTTTGAATTCAGTTTGCTAGTATTTTCTTCCGGATATTTGTGTTTATATTCATAAGGGATATTGGTCAGTAATGTGCTTGCTTTTGTCTGATTTTGGCTTCAGAGTAGGGCAATACTGGCCTCATAAAATGAGCTGGGAAGTGGTTTCTCTTCTGATTTTTTAAGAGCTTGTGAAGAATTGGTCTTAATTCTTCTTTAAAGTTCAGTAGAATTCACGAATGAAGACATTTTGTCTTGGGCTTTACTTTGTGGTCAGTTTTTTGATCAGTAATTCAGTTTCTTCCTTAGTTATATAGGTCCATTCAAGCGTTGTAGTTCTCTTGAGCCAGTTTCTGTTGTTGTATCACCTAGGAATTTGTCCATTTCATCTAGGCCATATCATTAGTTGGTATACAATAGCTTATAGTATCCTCTTATAATCCATTTTGTTTACAGTTTGTAATATCCTCTTATAATTCATTTTATTTATAATTCATTTTTATTTATTACTGTTCACCTTACATTATTTTTGTAAGGTGAATAGCATTATTTTACTCCTGGCTTTTGTTGTATATGTTGCCTCTCTTTCTTGGTTAGTTTAACTAGTTTTGTCAATTTTGTTGATCTTTCAAAGATGCTTTTGCTGATATTTTCAAAACTTTTAGTTTTGTTAATTTTCTCAATTGTTTTTTTATGCTATTTTTTATTTATTGCTGCTCTAATCTTTATTATTTCCTCCTTTCTGCTTGCTTTGGGTTTAGTTTGCTCTTATTTTTCTAATTTTTTAGGTGAAAGTTTAGGTTATTGATTTGAGATCTTGATCTTTTAAAAAATTGGAATTTATGGCTATACATTTCCTAGAGGGCATTTAAAAAATAAATACAAAGTTGAGCTATTTAAGTTCTGGGAAGTTATCTAGGCTAAAAAGATAAATAAAGTAAGCACAGTTTAGATGGGTGTCTCTCCAAGTATTCTGTGGTCAGGTAAGTTTGGAACTAGCTGGCTTAAACGAGATGGAGCAGATTCCTTCACTGCAAGATGGCTCTGTTCCTTGATCCACTGGTGTGTGGCCTGAGTCTCCCAGGGGAGTTTCAGGGCCTTGGGCTTCCCACTTTTTATTTGCTAAAGAGTGTCTTTAGGGCTGGTGCTCAGCAGGGAAGAGCAGTGTTATGACTTTTGTGGGCCCCAGACACTTTTGCCTTTGTGGGTCCTTTCCTTCATAGAAAATATTAAAAATTATATTTTACAACTGTATTGACATAAAGCAACTATACTGAGGCTGAATTTATTATTATGTGTTTATCATTATTATATTCAAGTTTTCTTCTGTGTTTAAAAGAAACTGAACATCAAACCTTTTCATGTGCCTTTAACAGTATTGTAGGCGTCAGACACCTTACTTACTGGAGAAATTGGCCAGGTATAGAGCAGCCGCAGGAGAAGAAAGGGGACTTCTCAGGACAGTGGGGGTTTTCTGGACAGGCTGGCAAGTATAAGGCTGAGATACAACTTTCTAAGACTCAAGTCACTCTAATAAATTCAGGGTCATTGGCAGGACTGTTGCCCTGACCCATTTTCGGCATTCAAAAAGAAATAGAAATATATTCAGTCAGGAGCCAAGCATCTTCACATGAGATGAAACTGCCACTCTCTGTCTATACCTGCCTCTCCTTCTCTAAAGGCTTCAGTTGGCTTTAGGAAGGAGGGAGTAGGAAATATGCACCAGGCCTAACCCAGTGAGACTGCAGAACAATCGATAATGGGACGATAAGCCATTGTTACTCAGAAATACTGTCCTTGTGCACAATCCCTAAGCTTATTGTCAGCTCTTCACACAGAGAAAGACAGGACAGCAATTGTCACAGGATCAATATCTTCTAGCTCAGTAGGAATCGACCTCATGGCAGAGCCTCAAGGCAGATCTCTCCCTATTTGGGACTCGAGAGGGTGGGGAGGGCAGTGAGCATCCACCCCAAATGCAACATGTGTAAGAGAGATGTGTTTGGTAGTGGCAGGGATTTCAGAATGGGCCTCAGAGGTCTCTGCACCTAAGCTCCTTTTTACATTTGGGAGAACTTGAGAGAAGTAGAAGCTGTAACCATCACCAGGCATGAAGGGACAGGAAAAGAGAGAGATTCCTAGAAGAAGGAGAGAGGGAACTATAGTGATGGGGCTGCCTCCCTGGTGGCCTTTGATAGAGGTTCACAGCCACTGCCAACCTGCGGCTCAGAAGGAGGGACCCAGGATAACAATTACCCTAAGCCTTCGTTCTTCTCACCCTCATTCTTCATTTATCACCTCAGCCTTCCCATCTGGAAGCCAGAGGGTAATGTCCAATAGTGCATGTTTTTGTTTTTACAAAATGTGTTCAACAGATAACGAGCCAGCCCAACCAGGAATCCAGAGCCATAAGCCTGCACGGTGCTCCACCCCAGGGCACAGAGGAGGGAGGAGAGGGTGGAGAATGGGTCTCTAGTGGCAAGTAGACAACATCCAGACTCACAGTAAATGTGGAGATGGAGGAGCCAGTCCTTTGGGCCAGGAGAGAGTTTGGGGAAATGAAACTACACTGACAAATAGCCATGTAAGCTCAAGGTGCTATTGGAAGGTGATGAAGAAAACTGAAGAAGGGGGTCAGTGAGAGAAGTCAGAGAAGGTTTCCCAAGAAAAATACCTTGAACTGAATCCTGGACTTAGTTCAGGTGAAGGAGGAGCGGCTTGTAAAAGTCCAGGCACGGGAGACATAATGGCTCATTAGAAGAGACAGGCTCCAGGCTGCAAAGTTTGCCTACTCACCAGAAGGTAATGGAAAGCTGTTAACATGCACTGTGGATCCACAGGCAAGGGATCGAGATGGCTTCTTTCTAATGATGGGTTGTGGTCATTCTGCCTTGCTTTCCACGCGGTAAACACTATATTCCATCACACACTGGATTATCTGCTTGATAGTCCCCAAGGGGCCACTCGATGGTCAGTGCATTGATCTGGTGGCTATACCAGGACCTAAGCCCTAACCTTCAAAGCATTCCAGATGCCCAACTCCCCTTGGCAATGTAGTCATCCCAATCATATATTTTCACAGGCTAAATGGGATAAGCAGTTTGTGACAAGCCGTATTAAATTCCCTACGATTTTTCTCCGTTCTAAATTCTGTACTCATTTCTATGGCCAACTGTAAACTCAAATACATCATTTCTCTGGTTACTCTATTCACTCCGAAGCTGAAAACATCCTGAAAGTAATAGAAACTCAAGTTCTGAGGAAGTGAAATGACTGATTTATTTTTGTGAAATGTTTTCCCTTTTGAAATGACTTACTACAGTTTGCCACTATTTGAATCTCTTTAGGTTTTTATAGCTGAATTAGAAAAAGTAAAACACGATGTTTTCTTTTGTAACAGAACCAGATAAAGCATGTAGAAGACCAAACTCCATAAATGCAATAAAAGTATCCGTTCCCTTCTATCTCTCATAATTGCAATTCGATTTCACTTTCTCCTCTCTGAGCTTATTAGTAAGAACCCCGGAGTGAAAAGGGTGGAGCTGGTATTTTATTGCTCTCAGATTTGGAGAGAGAATGAGGCTTACGGGGTTTTCTGTACCTCCTTTGTGCATACTCCATAATCGCCTAGCATTCTTTGGGTGGATATTCAATACTGGCAGATTGAATCTTGGCAGAGTTGGAAAATAAAACACAATGTTGCATTCAAGTACATATAATACGTTAGTCTAAGCAAAAAGAATGATAAAGATGTATTTCTCAGCTGTCAAGGTGGAAGATCAAGGCAAAGAAAGGGAGCCAACAGTTCCATAGGTTCACGCGCAGTTGTTTCTGCATCTTCCTCCTCGTTTCTGGGTCTGAATTCCAGCCCCGTTGCTAAGTCTTTAAAAATGCGGATTCTACGTGTTCTAGTAAAGGTGCGCACGTGAACGTCATGCTTCGCACTTCTGCACGTGCACATTTTCACATATGCTTCGGCTCTGAAGAGCTGCTCCGTTGTGATTTAGACAACTGAGCGATGTTTTTAGAGTCGTTGCCAAGGTGTTTTAGAGCTGAACATCTCAAGGGAATCGGAGATGAGGCATCTACTTTCGCTGTCACTGTTCTCATCTCTCACCCTAACAAATGTATCCAAAAGTGATCACAAACCCTCTCAAGAACAATGATAAAGTCTTTGAAGAAGCTATTCTTACCTTCGAAGGAAACACCTAATTTCTCTGGCCTTTATGGAAATAAAAATGTCAATGATTATATAAAATCTCTTGCCTCCTACTACTTCATTTATTAATCTATGAATATCAATCTGGAGAATATATTCCTCGCGTAAGCACCCCTCAACGATACATGATTTCTTCCTCGCCCCCACAGAATTTTCACATTCCCAGTGCACTTTCTAAATTGTTTCAAGATGCCTTGTTTTCGATTTGATTCTTGATAAGCAAAGAGGAGAGATTCAAAGGCTTTTTCCTTATTAGATTCACAGCAGGGATTTTTTTAAAAATATGAAAACTACAGCCAGGTTTGAGTGTGTGTGTGTGTGTGTGTGTGTGTGTGTGTGTGTGTGTGTGTGAACTGCCAACCAGCAGCCCCTTTAAAGCATAATTTATTAAAAAAAATAAAACCCACATGGTAACAAGAATTTCCCCCCTTCATTCTCTTGACTCGGTGAAAAGTAAATCTGTGAAAATAAATAACAGGCCTTGAAAATCCTGCCTAAAATACTCAAAATGCTGGATCAGACAAAACATGCATCTAGAAGAAGTCTTGGACTATTACAAGAAAAAAAGGAAAGAAGGAAGGAAGGAAAGAAGAAAGAATAGCTGGCTGGCAGGCTTGTTGGCTGGAATAAAAAAAGGAAAGAAGGAAGGAAGGAAGGAAGGAAGGAAGGAAGGAAGGAAGGAAGGAAGGAAGGAAGGAAGGATTTTTGACTCCTAAAGACTCATAATTCGAAGTTTCACTGACTCCTGAAGACAAATGTTGGAGAAAGGAAATCCTCCCTTTCCTTCAAATGTCATAGTCCCTGGATGGATGTACTTTGCAAGGGCTTGAGTCAGTCTGCAAGACCTGAGGGCAATTTCATTTACTAGAAACCCCTTTCAACCCTAAATTCCTAACCAAGTCAATGGTAGAAAGATACTCAGTCCCGGACATCTCACTTCCCCTTGATCTCCTGAGGCTACTTCAAATACAGAAGGAGAGCTAGATAGTCCCGGACTCACAAGGAGCCTAGATAATCACTTTTCAAACTGAAACTGACTCTAACTCACCACGACCGATCATTGGGAATTCAAGAAATAAGCTATTGGATCTACACTGTTAATTTAAATATTCCAATGTGCTTTATCTACCGGAAAAGAAATGAATATGGTTTTTTTCTCTTTGCCTGGGGGGTGAGGACTGAACCATCTGGCTAAACAGGGGGTGGTGGTGGTGGTGATGATGCTCGGGGGTGAGCAGCTCAATGGAAAAAAGTCTGCAGTTCCTGGTCTGGCCTGTGGCTTTACCCAGTGCTTTCCAGGTCTACAGAAAGCTCTGGCTGAGCCGAAATGATTACTGTCACAGGACTTCTTTATGGTTTTCTTTTAATCACCAAGCCTGGATGGAACTGCCTATTGATTGACCTTCAATGAAATCTGCTTTAACCTGGGAATGCCATTAAAGGAATAATTCAAGAGGCCAACTCCCTACCAGCTCATTGTTACCCTGGCTGCCTGGGAATTAACGATGCATAGCATTTGGGGAGACTCGTAATTCCTTCCCAGTTTAACTATTTATCTGAACTCCTTGAAACCTTGCTGTGTCCTCCTTCACCACGAGCCCACATTTCATTTCTTCTTCCCTTTTCAGGGAGATACATTTTTGTGTCCCCTTCCTTAGAATCAGATTCATTGGTGCCTTCTAGACCTCAATTCCAGTGGGTCCGCTGTGGGATCAGATCAGTTCCTCTGTACCACCTAGCTTGTCTCTCCCCACGACCAGAGGCATCAGAAATGCAACACGCCTTCTGTCGTTTCCTTGAACATGCACCAAACACATTTCAATATAGACTAGAAGGGGTCACGTTTGGGAAGAAATTATCCCCAACGGACTTATTTAGTCCTGAAGGATCCTAGAAACAATGCCTGCTGGATGTTTTGCTTTGTGTGGACAACACAGGCTGGTTCAGGATGGCGGGGAGCAAGGTTGGGGGCAGATGAGCTCGCCTAGTGTCAGCAGAGAGGCACAGTATGAATATCTGCCTCTGTACGCAGGAGACGGGACCAGACACTGTGGATATCACCCTGTCACCACAAGCCTGTACATCTGAAAGGAGATCTGAAAGACACCTCAGATCGACCACAAAAAAAACCAGGGAGAACTCGACATTCCATCTCTCTGAGTAGCCTGTGTCCACGGAAGCCTGTAGCGATTATGTCTCATTTAAAGTGATCAAAGCGAGGGGGAGAAAACTCAAACTCAACAATATGGGCTATGAGGAAAAGCAATACTTCAGCATAAAAGAAGGTAGCAATCCCTCCCGAGACCATCTCTGCTCTAGATGAGATTATATGCTCCTACTATGTGCTCTGATATCACCTTATACATGGCCCTAATCATGTTAATTAAAACTGCTTATATAATTGTTCAGTTTCCTTATTCAACTCTACCACCTGTGGGGACAGAGATTTGCTGACCATGGTTTGCCCCCTGGGACCTAGTTCAGTGCTATAGGTACTGGGGAGACAGTCAGTCAATTTTGCTATTGAATGAAACATCCATAATGTTCAGAGTAAATGTGAGCTTCTGAAAATGATTTTTTCTAGGAACCAGAAGAAAAGGTTAGAAAAGGTTAGAAGACGATGCCAGAAGGCATACCTGCGGAGAGAGGAGTAGAAAGTCCTAGGAGAGAAGCGGCCAAGATTGGAGAATGTCTAAGGCACAAATCTCACCTGGAGACAGGACTGGGGTGAAAAAGACGTCTTGAACGAAAACAAGGTTTGCAGTCGCAGAATTAAGATTCACTCTTGAGGTGAAAGGAAACAGAATTGACACTGCAGAAAACCAAATCATTGACCTGCATACGAATTTGAGAAGCTCTCCCAGAATGCACAACGAGACGAGAATCTATAAAGGAATACGATATAAGAGTAGAAGACATCTTCCTGGAACCAGAGAAGGCCTCGGAGGAACGGATAGAAATGCGGTATCACATTTCGGAAAAAAAGAACAAAAGGAGTACCGTTTCTAGGCACATTCCAGCAGAACTTAAATTATAAGGAGAAAGGCAAAAACACACGTATAAATCCGATGCAAGAGGAAACAAAATGCGTGGTGGAATGGGAGGGCTTCTGCCCATTCACTGCCCATCCCACGCCCCTCCCCAAACATGTGAGCGAGTTAAGAGTGGTGAGTTGGGGAGATGAATGAGGCCTGAAGAGCTCAGTCCTTTCTTCCTTTCCCCCACCTCTTTGGGATCTGCTTACCTGCAGAGGACACCTTCCCCACCCAAGTCATTCTCCAGCCCCATCACCATCTGCCCCATATTTTGCTTTCCTTGGATATTTTTAACAAATATTCGTTGCGTGTCTACTTCATGCTGGACTGTTCTCTGTGCTCAGGGTTCTACAGAGAAAGGTCTTGTCCTCTAGCTCACCACTAGAGAGGGAGGCAGATAATGAACAAAAACACAGGTAAATATACATTCTACAGGGTCAGGGATTAAGTGAGAGGGAGAGGGTGACATTCAAAGTGACCCGAAAGAGATGGGGAGGTAAACTAAGGGGACATCTCGAGGAAGAGCATCCAGGGAGAGGGATCAACAAAAGCCCCAAGGAAGAAGCACTCCTGGTCTGTTTGAGGAATGTTGAGACCAGATGGGTGGAGCTTAGAGAGCAAGACAGAGAGAGGAATTGCCAGGATGGTAGGGGAGAGGGAGGGGGCCAGTTTATGCAGGGCCTAGGGGCCTTGGGGGGGAGTTTTGGATTTTCTTCTAAGTGTAAATGGGAACCCACCAGTGGGGACTTCGTCATGACACTCCCATGACTCTTGAAATGATCTTGTGCTTCCACTTGGCATTGTCTGCTCCCCACTTTAGAATATAAGCTTTGTGGTGGCAGGTGCTTTTTACACATTCATCATTGCTGACTTCTCAGCACCGGATACATGGAAGGTGCTGAAAAGTTATTTATTGGAAGAATGAATGAATGAATGAATAAATGAGTGAATAAAACTGAAGCTGTGAGCAGACGGAAACTATGAAGTAGAGAAAAAGACAGAGAGTAGAGGAGAGGCAGCTAGTTTCCTGAATGAATGTGGGTGCCCTAGTGTGGGATCCCCAAATTCCATGGGGTCCCAGGCTGTCTGGGCCCAGATGCATCCAAACTCCCATCCTCTCTGAGGCCCAGTTGACTGACTCGGTGGGGGTTATCCTGTGTGTGTATCTCTGCAACTCTGGGCAACATTGCTGAACCCCCTTATCCTCCCCAGCTGGGCCTGGCCCTCCTGAGAGCTACTGCTACCCCAAACCTACTCAGATCTAATCTACAGTCGTACCCAATTCGGTCTGGGAGGTGATGCATTTCTTTTGGCAGGTTCTATCCTCTTTCCCATCTTTGTATCCCAGGGACCTAATCCAGGGTTTGGCATCAAGTAGGCATGTGGTCAATATTTATTCAATACCTAACTAAATGAGATGCTGAAAATCAATGGCACAGAAAGATTAATATGGAGAGATAGGTAAAACTTAACAAATAATGCAAGTGAAAGGATTTTTACAAAGCAGAAGGAGGAGTCTTCATTTCAGATGAAGTAGAACTCAAAGAGGGAAAGCAATATTAAACAGAATGAAGGGGGATCTTTATACCGATAAAAGGAATGATCACGGCGTTTATAAACAGCTGTGCCCTGGCAATGTATTAAATAAGGTCCCGTACCCACTTCTAATTAAAAGGGGGATAAAAGGTCTTTGAGAGCTAGGAACGTAAGTCCACGGAAGCAGCACGATGAACAGTATCTAGCTTAGAGCCGCAGCTACCACCGTCACTTAAGGGCGAATGCAGATGGCACTCTCATTCGACTCGGGAAGGCAGAATATCCCGGCAATAGTAGGAGAACCACTTGTAAATCTCTTAGCGTTCACTGGTGTTTGATAAAGTAGATGGATTAAGCATAAAATAGAGAAAAAGCAATAGCTTACTTATGCCAGTAATAACTAGTTAAAATGTCTAAAGGGTGGGGAAAAAACCCACTTTCTTTGGCATTAGCAGATTTTAGATACCTAGAAAAAACATCCCAAAAATGCATAGGATCCCACTTTATTCAATATGATAAAAACTAAAAAGATCTTTTTGAGATGCACAAGGTAAGACAGGAACAAATGTATGAACTTATCCTTTTTCCAGAAGACAAATCTAAAGTTTGTGACAATGTCAATTCTCTTCAAATGAACGGATAACCGTGGTCCCTTTTCGTCCATCATTTCAAAGGCAAACTGCATAGAAAATAGCAACGGATGCGGGAAAAGAGTACACGTCTTCCTTACATAAATCCCAACTTACATAAATCCCAAAGATCAAACATGGGCTTTCACCCATTATCGAAGAAAAAGGCAGAAGATGTGAACAGACAAATCGCAGCGGAGTTCAACTTGACTAATAATCAAAGAAGTTAACAAATCAGGTCGCCGCGCTTTCGTTATGCCAACCTCACTGTCCAGGAGGACAAGGCTGGAGAGGCTGACAGCCCCTAAGTCTTCCCCTTCTGTGGTCGCTGGTGACTTACAGTCTTTCTCTCGAGCTATTTGTCAGGAGACAGCAAGGGTTTGAAGTGTGTTCATGGCCTTCGACAAAGAAATTCCAATCCCGGGACGCCTGCTCTAGAGAGGTCGTCAGATACGTGGGCAAAGGTTCATATACAAAGGCGTGTATTCGTGGGAGAGACTCATACGAAAATCATGTTTTGAATAATACTTGGGTTAGGAGAAACTTTTCCGGAGATGATGTGAATTGGAAAAGTGATTTCAGAAGTTTATTCATTTTGACCCCCCCACACACAATATATCTATAATTCGAGATATAATTGACACAGCATTGTATTAGTTTCATGTGTACAATGAAATAATGATTCGCTATTTCATCATGGGGACTCGAGTTAATAATACTGCACTTGCTGCCTATTTGAAAGTTGCTAAGAGAGCAGAACTTATAATTTCGCCTCAGAAGAAAACATTTGTAATTATCTAATATGTATTTTAATTGTTTCACTGGTTGCTGTGAACAAGAGTCCACTTTGTCTTATCAGAAAAGGATCTTAAGAAAACGTGTTTACAGATGGGCCCTTACTTAAAGAATGGGAGACTTTGAGTCAGTTCTAGGACAAACTTTTCCCTAATGATATTTGCCTTCTCCTTCCCAGTGAAACCCCAAAGAACCACGTCAAATCAGACAGGAGTCAAGGAGGTGGCCTAAGCACTCTTGCTGGTGTTGGATCAATAGCTTTCAACCAAGTGTAAAAGGGAATAGGAGTCCTCGTGATTTAGCTCCAGCACCCTCGGGTTCCACCAGAGAATTCACTCCTGTGGCTGTTCGCCTTGATTTATGGACTCTCATCCAGACCATTCCAGCCCCACCAAAAAAGAAGCTGGTCTTCCCGAATCCACATGCCGCTGATGGATTCCTCTTTTTCAACGTGGCCACACGCAAAAGCCACACTAAACGTGAATAATGGCTTCAGACAAAGCGGCAGAACCCACGACGCACAGAAAGCTCCCGAGGAGCTTACGATCGAGGTCACACCAATGGCCTGTCCCGTATAGCATTACGCCCGCCAGGTCCCAGTGGTCAGTGGTACTTTGGAGTTCGGCCAGGCAGTTCTGTGAACTCCACCCCAAAGGACAAAGGACAGAATTTGCCTCCCAAACCGGAAGACATTAGTGGCGTGGTACCGTCTCTTATTACCTAGTTAAAAACCGATCATCAGAATGTCCGTCTGCTGACTTATCTGACTCAGCCATCTCCTCTGCACGTTATCTTTTATGGTTCTTACATGTTCAGTCTATCAAAGTGGCTGGCTCCCCCTATAAGGCAACACAGAGAAGGAAGGATGCTGCCTATGTGTCTTCTACGCGAGAAACTGATAGTGATGGGAGAGTCAACTCTGGTTCTATGTTTCCACCATGGAATTTTACTTTCCCCCTCGATTTATTCTCCTGGAGCCTGTAGCGGTCCCCAGGATTTCCACCATGAGCCCCGGTGCGTGGGGACTGGTATGTTTCCCAGCATACATCGTGCTCGAAATAATTCACGTACAACCCACCCAGTGGGCCTCAACGGAGGATTGGGGGGAGGGAAGCATAAAGGGAGAGTTCTCCCACTTTCATCCATACGTTGGAGTCAACACGCACCTGAAATGGGGAGAAATCTTAACTTCTTTAAGGTAATGCTTCATTTATTTTCATGTGGACACGTAGTGCCTGGACTCTTAAGGTCTTGGAGCCGGACGGCTGGAAGACTATCTTCTGCAGACATCTGTGGGTTCGTTCAAAGTGGCTGGGGCTAGAACCCTAGAGAGATTTTAAGGTGGTATGGGGCAAAATGTGAAAGGTGGCGTTTCTTTGAATGTAAAAGGACAATAGAAGGGAGATGCCCTTTAATATTCTCCAAGTTGCTTGTTTTGTGGGTGATTCTGGCTTCCCTTTCCATAGTCTTGATCTCTCTTACAATTTTTCTCTCTCCTTTCCTACAGTCGATGTTGGCAGGTTCTATTGTAGATGTGCGAGCTTGACAGATGAGCTCAATTCTTTATCCCGTCCTGGACCTACACCCTTTGCTATGTAACTTTGCACGAGCTCCATGTGTGTGTGCATGTGCGTGTGTGTGTTGGAGGGTGAGGTGGCAACTCTGTCCCATCTCTTGACTTTGGGCTCAGTTATATAACGAATTTTGGCCCAGGGAAGGATAGCAAATGTGCGACAAGCAGACACTTGCTGACGCGTTCCGCATTTCCGCCCCCGCTCTTTAGCTGTTGCTGTGGAATCGTGCCCAGGCTGGCCTGCTGGAGGATGAGACCCCTGGGGCAAAGCTGACACAACCAGCTGAGGCCCCAGACCTCTGAGCTGCCCAGCCAAGATGGCAAAGTGGCCTGCCGTTGGTCATGGACGTGTGGATGAGCTCTGCTGAGCCCCACCTCAGGTCAGCAGAACCAGGCGGCCAGCCCACAGACCCACGAACCCAAACTAAGGTTTCCTGCATTATCACTGAAGTTTTGAAGTTGTTTGTTATACAGCATTGTTGGGACAGTAGGTAACTGATACACGACACGTTACTTTCCCCTTATGTTTGGCTCGAGGAGCACGAGCGTGGAATACCTCCCTACGAGTTGTCCTTTGGCTCCTTTTTTGGTTGGCTGACGTCTTATGTCAGCGACCGTTCCCTCTTGCTGTGAGCCCCTGACTGTGGGTGGTGGGCACCCCTGCCGGTGTTTCTGCTTCTTTCTGAAGCACGTAAATATTGGTGGTTTCAATATTCTTATTTGGATGTGACGCTCCCTGGCTGGAAAATGGCCTGGGGTTTGGATGGCTTTTATTGTTGGAAGAGAAAACAGATTTGAGATCCTGAGGGATGCTAGCAACTGAAGTGTAAACTTGGTTGGAAACGAAATTAGAATAATAGCTAATGTTTATAGTGTGCTTCAGCACGCCGGGAAGGGGAACTTCGAGCTTTGCATATGTTCTTTCTGTTCAGCCTCAGGATAGCTCTTGGAAATAGAAACTGCTATTACTGCCATTGTACAGATGAGGAAACTAAGGCCCGGGGAGATTAGGTGACTGGTCCAAGGACGCTTGCTTAGCTAAGGAGTCATAGAAACCCAGGTAGTTGGATGCCAGAGCCCGTGACCTTGACCACGAGGTTGTTTTAGCTCTGACTATCTTGGAGCTCGTGGGAACCACATGCTTAGTGCACATGTAAACCCCCCTCTTCTGCCCACCTCAGCAGACCAGTGAGTGAGGTTCCCACCACGTGCTGTCCATGAGAGAGCACTCTCCTGAATCTTTGCCACCTGCACGAAGAACAACTCTGTGGAGACCCCCACAACTAGCCTTGCCCCAAGACCCCTTCCCAACTCCTTCCCCTTCTAAAGATGATATTGGCCTACCTGTATAGGGCTTAGTGTGAAACAAGCCCCATAGGAGTTTACATGTAATGTTCTATTCAACAATTAGAGGGGACTATTATCATGCCTATTTAACGGATGAGCAAATAGTGTCTAGAAGAAAGTACCTGGTTAGCTCATAAGAGGCAGAACAGTCTTTTAAGACCCCAAAGCACCCACATTCTCAACCCTACGCTCTATCTGCTGCCCCCACTCAGGGCTCTTTGATTTTATTTTTGACCTGGGTATCTGTGAGAAATATAGCTTTGCTTCTTTACACTGAATCTACTCTGGGCCCCGGTTCCCCTGTTGTGGTAGAAATTTCATCCCAGTCCGGAGTTCTGTGCTCTTCTTTCAGGTGGGAGGGGGGAGGGAGTTGAGGTGCTGAGAAGCTGGTCCTCGGTTGACATCAGCGGCCCAGGAAGGCGCCTCCTTCCTAGCTGGCGTCTGGCCATCCATTCGGGAAGCTCACTGCCGCATCCTCCGTGAGCCATCGAGCCTTCTGGCATGTTTGCTGGATCTTGGTGCCACAGAGCACTTTCACGGGAGTGTTGCCCAGTCCCTGGCCACTCTGGGCCGGGAAAAGCCAGGAGGATATCTTGGGTCCATCCGTCTGGACCCTCCATGCAGGTGTAATTTGCTTCTGCACCACTGGGCTGGTCATTGCTCTTGACTGACCTATAGGCTCTTAGTGCTCTACCTGGGGATGGGAGTTTGAGAACATTCTGCAGGGAGGCAGGGCTCAGGGCCCCTTCACGGGTATCCTCCAGCACCCTCTCTCTCTCACCCTTCCAGCCCACTTCTAAGCATTTTTTTTTTTACTTAATGTTCTCTCTTATCAGTTTCTGGTCACCCTATGCATCCTTTTCCCATTTTCCAAGTGGGTTAGACGTTTTCTGTTTTTGCTCGAGACCATTAAGAACCACAGTAGGTACTCAGTAAATTATTAATTTCAAAAAAAAAAAAAAATAAAGTTCCCTGCTGTGTGAGGCCCTAAGTGAAATGAATTCGCTGGTCCTACTCCTTATCATCTGAGAACCTGGGATCAAAAATACATCTTTTAGAGGTCAAATATGATTGCTACCCCTGATTTCTGAGGTTCAGTGCATAGAACTTGGAACCTGCCCTCTTACATAATTAAACTAAACTCTCATATTTCTTAGAACATGCTAGAAAATTAGCACTAGTGCTGAGTGACTAGCTAGTCAACAATGATGTCAACAAAACCACTAATACTAATGGCTAACCTTACTGAGGGCTTATTGTGTACTGGGGGCTTTAAAAGCTTTTTTATTTACTAACTCATTTCACCTTCATAAAATCCCAGGAAGTAGGCACTTTTATCATCCCCTCCTTTACCGACATGAAAACTAAATGGGCACGTAAATTGCCCAAGACGACACAACGCATACGAGGCAGAGGGGGGTGTGAACTTAGGTGGCTGGGCCCTGCAGCGCCCCTTCCCCCACACACACACACCTTAAGCATTTGAAATCTGTCTGCTCATTAGACACTTACTCCCCTGGGATAAAAAGCAAAGCAAAGCTATGCTTAAGGACCAACAGACAGGAAATACGCACATAAGGAAAGGCAACTGAGTGTATGTTTCTTGATCCTAGAAAATTTTGACAACAGAAGAGCCTTCTAGAGCGTTCCCTTGTCCTCTGCACATCTCTGCACCCTGTGTACATAGTGTGCCTGGTATTCCCGCGGTCACGACACCATCCTGCCCTCGTGCTCCGAGGGGCCCACCTGCCTCCTGGAGTGTGAGTGAACTGAGGGCTGAGATGACGCCTGTGAGCAGAGTGGCAGCATGTGTCAGAGGCTCGGGAAATGTCTGTCGTAGGCTGTGGCTACCTGTACGTGGTCCAGGACCTGTCTGACCTGCAGGCAATCTCCTCTACAGACTGCAGGTGAGCGGCACCGTTGGCTGCCCTTGTCCCGGCAGGGACACCAGTCTGTGAGCACAGGGGAGGGGAGGGTGAAGCGCTCTGTGACACCTGAGAGTTGGCTGTGTTGATAGTCTTGTCTCGATGTGCCTGTCGCCATCCTATATGACTCCTCAGCACTGGTCACACAGATGCCAGAGGCTAAAGGTATTTTTATCTCATCTTCTTATCTCACGACTAAAGCAGCGCGTCAGCGCGTTAGCTGTCCAGCACATGTTTGCTGAATTGCGTTTGCTGTCACCACCTTGGTGAACACCTGGGAAAGTGTCCGTGTGTGTGTGTGTGTGTGTCCTCGAGCAGAGGGGACTTGATGGCGCAGACGAGTTGGATCAGGATCTAGTGAGACAAGGAATCAAGACGCCTTCCATAGTGTGGGCTCTTCTTCCCCTGAAGACGTCTGCTGAATGCGTCTAGAATTAAGCTCCTAGCATTCGTGCATGCATCTGACCAGCCTTGTCTTCTATGTCCCAAGTCCTCCCACGACATTGGGAAACCAAGATGAAGAGGACCATGCCACTGGCCTCCATGAGCTCACTGTCTAAGTCACGGGGGAGGGGAAACCCCTGAACTGGCAATAGTTGTCACAAATGCAGTAGGGGCAGCGGCAGAAATACGGGCAGGGCATCTAACTCTGCCTAGGATTGTCAGGAAGAGACTCTTGAGGACTGATCAGTCTAGAAATGGAAAGCAGTTGGGAAAGGAATTCCAGGCCGAGGGAACAGCATCAGCAAAGTCTGGGGATGAGAACCACGAGCGGTGCAGAGAACAGACAGAGTCGGGAGCCATCGCAAACGAGGCTGCAGCAGAAGCGGAACAGGTTCACAGAGGACCTTGTGAGCTCCACTAAGAAAGCAAGGGCAGCCATCAGGATGTCTTAACTGCTGGGAACCATGGTTGCGTATGCACTTTAGAGGTCACTCTAGAGGACACTTACGGTGCCCTGTGGCATATCCCTCTTCTGCTTCTAATTTCAACTGCACCGGCAGGGGATGGATTTACAGAAGCTCAGACTCACCTCTGGCCTGTGCGTCCCTTTTCACTCTGTGTCCCCAGGCCTTTTCCACCACCCCAGGGGCCCACCTGACTTGCAAACAAACACAGCCTGGAAGTGTGGGGTGGTTAATGCCACCGAGGAATGCCCTGAACTGATGGGGTAGATATGCTCTATCTTTCCATCCTTCAGGTGGACAATTGTCGGAGGCTTCTGGATGCTTCCCGGGAGGTCCCAGTGGTGTCAAGGCCCTGCTGCCCATACAGCAACTCTGATAATACACCCTTATATTGACTGGCTTTTTCTTCTTCCCTGATTCTTTTCCCTGCTTCTGCACTCCCGTTTTCTAGAATCTCCTCCGGATAAACCTGTATCCAACCAGACCCTTGCCTCAGGCTCTGCTTTCAAGAGAACCAAAATCAGGATACACTCTGACCAAGTTGAGCCTGGCCGAGACTGGCAGAGAGGCCAGCCAGGTGGGTGGCTGGGATTCCAGTCATGTGAGACATTATGGAGGCCTGGGCTAGGGCAGTAGTTGTGGGGTTTGAGGTATGGATGGAGCCTAGAGATACACGGGAAGAAAAATGAGACAGATGTAGTCTACTGAAGGAGTGAATGAGGAAGAATGTATGGCTTGGGAAGGAAGAGTATAAAGAAATGAAAATGTTAAGGGAGAGGATGATCATTAGTTTTGAACATGCTGGGTCTGAGCATAAGTAGGAACAGGTTGTGCTATGGAGAGAGATAAAAATAGTGACTTTTTTGGTTTGTCATTCATGCCATTGGTCCTTGAGTACCTGAAATTGCCTGCCTGCCTCCCTCCCTGCCTCCCTCCCTCCCTCCCTCCCTCCCTCCCTTCCTTCTCCTTCCTTCCTTCCTTCCTTCCTTCCTTCCTTCCTTCCTTCCTTCCTTCCTTCCTTCCTTTTATTCCTTCCTTCTATATATTAAGCGCTTTCTATGTACCAGGAAATGTTTGCAGCACTGGGGATTGCTTTGTCCTTAATTCTTCAGAAAACGAAGCCTGAGGCAAAGATTAAAGTGCTTATATTTCATTTGGAAGGTGGAAGCCCAGGGCGGTGAGAATGAAGGAAAGCAAGGGAAGTAAGTAAGAATGAGAACGAGGTCTTCTTGTGCTGACCTTCCCTTGATGATGAGCTTGAAGAGATAAGGCTAGCCACTGAGCAGACGCCCTTGGCATACAGGGCTCCTCTGGATGGCGTGCAGGAGGAAACCACGCCTCAAAGTACTTCCCGGGAGCAAGAAAGGGCCTATCTGTGGACCTCCCTGGCCCCATTGGTTCCTGTTTCCCTTTGGCCATAGTTTTCCCCATGGAGAGTCGCCTCTGCTGGACATCCGCCCCTTCAGGTGGGCTGCTCCTCTGACGGTCGTTCAGGAAGCCAGACCCCATGCTCTGCACTGGGATGCTTTTTTCGCATTTGAAAGTGGCAGAAACTCTGAACACGTGACTGGTTGGTTTGCTGCAGAAGGCAGAATCAGGTGGGCTCCAGTTGGGGGTCAGGCATGGTGAAGGCTGTGTGAACCAAGTGGCTGGAAGCTCCAAAGGAATCAGAGGAGATGCCAAAGGTTTGAGCCAAATGCAGGGGAGAACAGAAATCAGACAAGACTTTGCCCTATGAGCAGTACCTTTAAGAGAGACAGAGAGGAAAAAAAAATGACCCGGGTGGGTGAGATACCTTCGTTAGACCTTTCCAGGTTGGTGACATTTGCATTGAGACATGAATAATGAAAAGGGGATGGCCAGATACAGGTCTTCAGAAAGAACGTTCTAGTCAGAGGAAACCAAAGGTGCAAAGGCCTGGAGGTGGGAACGAGTTTGCTATAGTTGAAGAACCAAAGAAGAAAGCTAGCACAGCTGGGGAAAAGCAAAGAGGGAGAGAGCGGAAGGAAGAAGGCAGGAATCGGGTCATGTAGGGAGGGGGCAGCAAAGAACTTGGATCCCCGTTTGCACATTTCTGCTAGTCTTTCAGCCAAGAGGGGGTGTGGGGTTTTAGATTGGAATTAGGTTTGGGAATGGCAACGTCTGAGAGTCAGGTCATAATCTTGAAGAACTTTTAAGCAAACCAAATACAGGAGATCTGAATTGCATCGACATATTAACTGTTATAATTTATCGGACGTTATCAGTAATTATAACTATAATAAGAAAAATAATTTCTAAGACAAGTTTGGGAAGCTCTTGGCTGCGGACTCCTTGTTGCCTGCTTTCCATGATGCTGCAGAGCACAGGGTGGGGAAAACATATTTAATCTAATGAAGGTCGCCCTCACATCTCTCCTGCTCCGTGACATGCCGTTTACTGAATCATCCATTATTGCCCAAAGAACAAAGACGAGCTTCACTAAGCAAAGGGATGATAAAGTTCACTTGAAAATTGGGGGAAAAATTGCAAAACTATCTGAGGCCAAGGGGACCATCGTGCACAGAAATCAATAGCTGTCAGCCCACGGGGAGGGGGAGGGAGGATGAATAAACACCGTAAATGATACTGAGTACGGCTCCGTGCCCAGCAGCCAAGGAGAAGTCCGGAACCTGGCTAACAGCTCCAGCCCCGGAATCAGATGGGTCTGAACCTGACCCTCTGCTCTGATGTCTGGAAATGGCATGCATCTTGTGAGAGCCTCCGTGGGCTTGCCTGCACCGCACACTGGTGCATCCTGCATCCTGGGATACTGGGGTCACCACATGAGGGAACAAACGGGAGCCTCTTCACCAGGGTACACATTTAACGCTGAAATAACAGCATCACCGTGGATCCTCCTCCTTCTCTTTCTCCTTCAATCAAGGCTTATCAAAATAACATAGAAGATAGGATAGCTCTGTGAGAAACCTTTACTCTCTCAGGCTGTCTGAGAAGAGAGGAATAATTAATAATAATAATAATAATAATAATAATAATAATAATAATAATAAATCCCACAAAATTATCTAGTGTAAAAAGGTGCCCACTGGGCTTTCCTTTTACCTCACATCATTGACAGAGAAGTGAGCTTCTTCCAAACTTATATTCCAACTCAAAAAAGTTTAATTATTCACGTAAACTCACAAGAGCCCTCCCTATATTAAAAAATCATCACAGGGAATTGAGGACTGTGGATACAAACAAAATGGAATATTGAATGGTTTATAACACTCCCCACCCTGCGTCATCTCCTCCTTTCATTAAAAAAGGTCTTTAAACACTTGATATAAATGATTTTGTTTGTGCTGGGTTCGGGTGCAATCTGGGAGTCTGAATAGCGTGGAACTAAGTGATGGTGAGGATGATGACAGAGACAGCGTGGAAGTTACAAATGGTTAGGCAAGATGCTCGAGGTCAGTAATAACAATACTGTGCTTGTGATGTGATTAGTCTGTAGACATTATCCCTATTGTCCCTCACGCTATTTTGATAACAAACATATTACTGTCACTTTTTGTTTTTTCAGACGATGAAGGTAAGGCTTCTTAAAGTTGAGCTACTTCTTCAGGGATTCAAAAGGAGATTGATCTGGATCCGGAGCCTGGGCCTTTAACAGTATGTTTCTCTTCCTCATCTACCTACCTACCTACCGTCCACCCATTCGCCCATTCGCCCATTCACCCATTCACCCATTCACCCATTCACCCATTCACCCATCAATCCATCCATCCATCCATCCATCCATCCACCCACTCACCCATCCAACATCCATCCATCCATCCATCCATCCATCCATCCATCCATCCATCCATCCATCTATCCATCCATCCAACATCCATCTACTCTCCAGCCACCAAGGAATCCACTATCCATCAATCTACCCTTCCACTCACTTAAGCATTCTTTCACTTCTTCTATGAATAAAGTAAGCAATTTCTGTTAATTCTGCCCCAGAATTTTATCTTAAATTCACCCTCTGTTGCCCATGGTAGAACCTAGACCGACCCACCATCCCTCTTGCCTGGACAATTGTAGTAGCCTCCTATCTGGTCCCACGTTTTTGTGTTTCCTTATCTATCGTCCGTTTCCATCACAGCTACCAAAGTGATCTCCTCAAGAGGCGTGTTACTCCCCTGCTTAAGGTCTCTGATGTAATCGCCATTGCACCCGAAGACCCAGCCTGTTCTGTTCTTACTGTCCTTCTTAATGCCTCTCTCGCTGGCTACTTTCTGGCTCATGCCATTCCAGCCATGCTGGTCAACTATTTCTCTTGCCTTAGGAACTTTCCAGTTGCTGCTACGGCCTGAACGTTCTTCCCTTGGGTGACTCCTTTTCTTTATTATTATATGAAACTCAGCTCATGTCACCTCCTCAGAGACACTTCGCCTTGTCACTTCACTGAAAGGAGAACCCACTCCATTTGGCTTCTCCAGTTAGTATTCAGCCCATTGCTCCACTTATTTTTTTTCACCACATTAATCCCTATTATAAACTATGTCATTTGGTTATCTACTCCCCCTTCTTTAACCTCCCCAGATATACACGCATACTAGAGCGCCAAGGCCTTGAGCAATTTAAAGCATAACTCAATTCATAAACACTGACTGCTCCCCGAGAATATTCCAGGCCCTGTTGTCAGTGCTGAGTTACAGGGAAGAACAGAGACAGACACAGTTCCTGCTCTCAGGAAGGTGACATTACAGTGAAGAAAGACACACGCACGCGCACACACACAATGAAAATAGGGTAACTGCAGAGAGTGGCAACAGCTATAAATATAGACAGGGACGTGATAGAAAACGATGAAGACAAGGCAAGAAGGGGTGGCTTTCCATCACCTGATCAAGAAGGGTCTCTCTGAGGTGGTGGCGTGTGAGCTGAGAAGGAGAAAAGAGAAGTCGGCCTCTTAAGAAAACAGGGTGTTCCATGCAGAGGAAACAGCAAAAGCCCTGAGGGAGACTCATACCAGGTGTGTAAAGGAACAGAATGAGGGCTTTTTGGTTGGTGTGGCACAGCAGTGAGGTGGTGGCGAAGGGAGTGGTACAGAATGAAATGAGAGGTGGTTGGGCTTCCATGATGATGAGAGGTTTTTAAGATCGGTTTGCCAGATTCAGTATACTTTGAATTTCAGACAAACAAATAACTTTCTGGCAGAGGTATGTCTCAAATATGGTGTGGGACATGTTTATACTAAAAATTATTTATCGTTAATTTGAAATTTTAATTTTAATTTCATGAAACATCCTGTCTTTTATCTGGCGAGTCTGATCTCAAATCTGATCAAGGTGTCGCATATCCCGAATCCAGGATCGTGTTGCTGTCCCCTGATCATGGAGGAAAATTCAGAGAAGAAAATGGAACCAGCAATTAATTGAATTATCACTCATTTCCATCTACTTGGGGGGAAAAAACACTAGGAAATTGAAAAATATATTTATGTCTGGAACATATTAAATGATTATTCCAGGCAATTTACTCTCATAATTGTGTTAAAATTGAGAGACCGTCCTTTGCTCAAAATCTTCCAATGGCTTTTCCATCTCCCTTTGAGCACAATCCAAAGCCAATACAACGTCCCACTAGGCCTCATATGTGGTGTTGCTTCAGACCGTCAGATGAAACTACACGCACAGGAAACTGCTTTGCCTGGCTTTTACTATATAGGATATAGGATTTTAAACTTAGCATATGTAATTGTCTCCTCTTTATACCTGAATTTACATTACACATTCTGTTATCTTTTCATATGAAAGTCTGGAAGACTTTAAAATTATAATTATAGAAGTAAATCCCAACTCAAGGATGATAGCCAGCTGTATGAGTTAGCTGTTGTGCATAGCAAATTACTCTAAAATTTAGGGGCTTAAAACAAACATTTCTTGTCTCACAATCCCAGTGTGGTCAGGGTTTGGGAGTGCCTTAGCTGGGTAGCTCTGACTTGAAGTCCATCATGCGTTTACAGGCATGACGTTGGCTGAGGTGGCAGTCATCTATCTGTACTTGGGGCTCCACATCCGAGATAGTACACAGACGTGGCTGTCTGCAGGAGGCCTCGGTCTCTCACCACATGGGCTTCTCCATAGGGTTGCTCAAATGTCCTCACAACAAACAGTTGGCGTCCCCCGGAATAAGTGATCGAAGAGCAAATGGAAGCCATAGTGTCTTTTACGGCCTAGCCTCAGAAGTCACACGCTATCATCACGCAATGTTTCCTTGGTTCGACACGTCGTCCTTATTCAGTGTGTCAGGGGCCACACATAAATAACAGGGGACCTTGGGAGTCATCTTGGAGACTGACTGTATTTACATCGCAAAGGGTGGAGGTGCAGTGGAGGAGCATAAGGGAACTTCTTCAAGTTCTCCCCCACACTCTCCATGGTCGCCCAAACAGAGTAAACTGGTCAACATGGCGAGTCGCTCACCTACGGAGACTTTCCAAGGAGAAAATATTCTCCCTCCTCTCAGTGTGGAGCTACTATAGTCGGCTAAAGTGGTTCTTCCACTTAAATAAACAAACTACATTCAATACAACATCCTCTCCCAGGAAAACTGCTCACTGTAATGGGCAGGTCTGGATTGTCAAACGGTGGCGTTGGCATGTCACCTCTCCGTGCTTTGGTGCAGGTAAAATGGTCATTTTTCCTTCTTTTTATCTTCTTTCTTATGCTCTGGCCCATTTCCATGGCCACATCTTTTCTAACTTTCCCAACAATCTGCCACTGTCCCCAAGTACAGAGGAGACCATGGACACACACACGCCTTTCGAGGAGGCTGCTTAGTGCTTCATCCATCCAGCTGACCCACTATTCTGCCTGTTTCTAGATTTCCTGCTTTTCATAACAGCACTTTCAAACGGGGCTATCTGTCTTAACGCAGCATTCATTCTTATTCTGTCCGTCGTATCTTGCTAGACATTTCCCGAGCACATTGTTTATGAGATATGTAAGTGCACAGCCTTAAAAAGAACCTGCTCCTATAAAATGGTCAATAACAATAGCTTTGCTGTTCAACGTTATCACCACCCAGACTCACTTATTTCCTCCAAATGGTGTTCACCACATCAACGCAACACCATCCATTTTGCTCCCAATCATGACACTGTTTCTTGGTGTTGTACAGAACAAGACATTATTCAAAGCCAAAAAACCTACACAGAATGCTGATAAGGAAGAGCTCTCCCAGCAAGGACAATGAAAATAGTCACTTAATCCTGACTGTTAGTCCCAAATCCTCTCGAGAGATTTGGACTACAAGGTTCAGAGATTTTGCCAAGCAACTCATCCTTAATGATAATAAAAATCTGACATCATGGCCTCTTTTCTAGAAAACTGTGGTGTCTACCAGTCCTTGCTTGGGAGAAAATACATCCACCTTCCTGCCCAGAAGACTGAAATTCATCATTGCCATCCTGGAACCTAGACTTTTTTTTTTTTTTTTAACTTGTTAATGTTGCTGAGAATAGCAAAATAATGTCTCTGGCAACCCTGTATATTCGCTCTTGCCATTTTCACTGATAAATTGCCCAATTTTCTTAGCAAATTCAGCAACAATAACAGTTTTCTCTGAGTGAAATAACCTTTCATTTCACAAAAAAAAAAAAAAAAAAAAAAAAGGGATGGAATGGAAACGAGTGAAAGAGGTTTCATGTCTCCCGTGAAGCCAAGTTCCCAATTTTCAGTTTGGACTAGCCATGGGTGGGAACTGGTTTTCCGCTCCGGATAAATAAAAGCGTTACATTTTGCATTCAGGCTATTGCTGTCCTTGACTGTTGGCCAAATAATTTTGGTAGAAAAGATCTATTTCAACACTTTATCACTTCATAGGGAATGCATTGGATGCCTTTTTTTTTGGTCTGCTTGATATATATTTCTTACAATCTGATAGTAGCACCCCACCTTTTCATAGCTGAGATTCTTGGTAATTGTGTTCAGCAGAGCATTATTATGGGAATTGATGCCTTACTCTGTTAAAAAGGAGAGAAACATTTTCAAAGAAAGATCTGGATAAAGGCAACAAGCTGATTTCAACCTTGGTTATCCACCTCTGCCAAAGAGGAGCGGGGCAATGAAAAGGGAAAGGAAAAGTAACTGTGACAACCCCATAGGACCAAACCCTGATTCCAAGATGAAGCCAAAGACTGATAATCTGGTGTGCTATGAACTGGAACCAAGAGACAAATAAACGCAAGAATCATGAGCCATTGCCACGCGGAGACCATCTTGTGAAACTGTTGCTGGTGCCTGGGAAGGCAAAATATGAATCTACAAGTTACACAAATCACCAAAAAGCAGATGTTTGCGGTGAAATAATTTTCCAGCAAAGTGAAAGCCAAGAAATTCTGACTTTGTGCCTTCTTGGCGCTCGATTTTCAATCCCCCCTGATTTAGCTGTAATCCTAACTTTCATACCAGATTGCGGTGAAGCCAAACTCCCCCCTCGGCATGTTCTTGGCTTCTTCCCAGTTCTCACTTGAACACGGACATTGTCGGAAGACACGTGGCCACAGCACAACAAGCAACAGGATGTAGGCAATGAAGTCCAGGGAAAGAACCCCAGGCTCTGGGGCTGTGTCGACTTGAATGGCAATTCATACTCTACCACTTGCTAAATGCATGTGTTGGCCAAATTATTGATCTTCCTGTGCCTCAGTTCCCTCATCTTCAAAAGGCTGCGAATTCCATCTAGTTCAGAGGGTTCCACGTATCCTGAACAAGATGAGGTGTGTAAGACAGCCTGGTGCAGAGCAGGTGCTTTGTGATGTGAGAGTCTATCCTCCCTCTTCCCAGCCTCCCAGGGCTCTACCTAAGTGTATTCTCTACATCAAACATGCTAAAAATTTTTTTTTAAATTATGGAGAAACTTTTTGGACAATTAAAACATGATCATAAAGATATATGTTCAAACTCTTTGCAATTTACTTAGCGTTGCTTTTTTCCATAGTCAGAGAATGTCTCTTTAACCCACGTCAACCCAATGTATGGGTGGTGGGGGCCTGTTTAATAGCCAGTCCAGTGTTCACCCTCCCTTATTCTGGTTGAAAGACCCCCGGCCTTCACTGTAGGCGTGAGAATCCTTCACCTACTCTCAGGTGTATTGTTCGAGAGAGGCTGAGCCAAACTGCCTCTGAATCCAGACAAGGGCACGTGACTCATGGCTGGGCATGGACATCGGCTCAGATGTGGACATTTGACCCAAGCAGCCCACTGAAACCCAAACCAGGACGTGACTAGCACAGTAGGTAGAGAAAGGAAAGTTTACTCTCCGTTAAAACTGGTAAGCCCGATGCTCTGGGGGGTGACCAGGGGAGGATAAACTATCTGAGCTGGACTTAACGAAGATGAAAGCTTAAAGGGGTGAGACCAAGGCCTGACAGCATCATTCAGACTCCTAGATCTGCCGAGGTTGGTGCAAGGTCTTTGCTTTTAGGATACAGGAGCCAAGCATTTCCTCTTCCATCCTTTTACTTTCAACCTAGTTGTGTCTTTGAATTTGAAGTGTGTCCCTTGTAGACAATATAGAGTAGAATTGTGTTTTTTTTTTATCCACGCTGATCACCTACTGGAGTGTTTAATCCATTTACCTTTAATGCAATTCCTGATAAGGTAGGATTTACATCTGCCAATGTGCTCTTTATGTCTGTATGTCTCATGCCTTTTTTGTTCTTCCATTTCTCCATTAATGACTTATTTTGTGTTAAATATGTTTTATTTACCATTTTACTTCCCATTTTCTTTCTCTTGTTATATTTTATTTTCTTAACGGTTGCTCTGGGGATTGTAATTAGCATCTTAATGTAAAATGACCTAATTTAGGTTAATGCTAACTGAATTGTAATACTACACAGAAACTTTGCTTCGAATAAAGCACAACTCTCTTCCTCTTCCTTCGTGCTATTTTTTATCATACAAATTGCATTTTTATACGTTATAAGGTATTGACTTAGCTTTATAGTTATTGCTCTCTGTAGTTGTCTTTTAAATCATGTAGGAGAAAAAAAGAATTCCAAAAAAAGGCATTATGCTGTGTTATATATTTACCTATGTAGTTACTTTTATTGTTATGAATCCACGTTTTCTCTCTCCCTTTTTCCTTATAAAAGCTTGAAGTGCAATTCCTCGTATTCTAAAGTGTCCTGTGTAGCACTGCATGCTATGGGGGACATCTAAAAAGGCAGTGAGCATGGTATAGAGTGAGCCGTATCTTATACTAACCGATCTTTCTGCTTCTGGGGTCAGGGACATCATGTTTTCGAGACATAGCCAATTATTATAAGACATTTCTTTAGCCTAATCAGTATCTTCTAATTCAGGAGAGCAGAATTTGGATAACAGATTCATGGTAGATTAAAGATGTCACAAATTCTTTCATACTCTTCTTTCTGTGTCTAATTCCACTCTCCAGGACTTGGCTGGTCTTCATGAGTTGCTTGTCTAATAGAATGTGGCAGAAGTGTTGTTCTGGAATTTCTGAGATCAGGCCTCAGAAATTGTGCCTTCTGTCTGGGTCTCCTGGAAGGCTCACTCTCAGAGCCCTCATAGGTCTGACTACCTCGATTCCCTGCTGTGCTGAGGATGACACATGACGGTGCTTCGTGTGGCAGACCTAGGAGAGGCCAGCCTTCCAGCCATCCTTGCCAAGGCCCTGAATATGTGAGTAGAGCCGACCTGGACCTACCATACCAGCTCATCCACCAGCTGAAAAGCAGTGAGTGACCTTTGTGACATGATTTGAAACTGAAAACATATCAATTTAAGCCCTGCTGAATTTCTAACTCACAACATCACCAGATATAATACGATAGCAGTTATTTTAAGCCACAGTGTTGGGAAAGTTTAGTTATACAGCAATAGTCTATGTACCAAGATCATATGACCTTGTTCACCTGGAACAGACAGAAGGGACCACTAGAAAGCATCCTGACTCAGGATCTCAAACTCAGGTGCCAATAAGGGCCATAATGTAAATGGATGAATTATCCAGGGTAGGAGGAAGGATTTATGCCAACCTGAGAACACGTGTCATGTCTGGGAAGGAAAGCAAGTTGTTGCCCTGAGGGAACACAAACCCAGTGTTCCAGACTTTTCAAGAGCTGTCAGACTTTTTAATGCAAAAATTCTAATTTTTAACTTGGAAACTAATTTTAAAAAATTATAATGTTACCTTGCAAGCCAAGTAACACATACCTGCAGGCTGTACTTTCTCCCCAGCTACCAGTTTGAAATATGACTCA
Organism: Cynopterus sphinx; assembly: GCA_030015415.1. Taxonomy (NCBI): domain Eukaryota; kingdom Metazoa; phylum Chordata; class Mammalia; order Chiroptera; family Pteropodidae; genus Cynopterus; species Cynopterus sphinx. Next base: position 122,635,593 of record CM057387.1, read on the forward strand.
ACCCCCTCAGGTACAGATGAGAAAATAGTCATCCAGACAGGGGATATGTCATGATTAAGTTTCTACCATGTATTAACATCTCCAAAAAGCCTGGAATCCAGGTCTTCAGCACGTGTTCCAGTTCCCTTGTCACTGACCCATAGTGCTTAGTCAAAACAGAGAATTCCCAGATAGGGGGCCCTCCTAGGGGTTCTTAGATTCGAAATGAAAAAAAGAAAAAGTTACTCATAGGCTTCAACAAGCTCTCAGAATGGAACCCCCCAGAACTGGCAGAATGACAGCCCACAGTTCCTGGGGATTCTTAGGTTACTGCGGGATGGGGCGGGAGAGAAATCTCTGGCCTTCCATCCAAGTTTCACTCAGAGAAACAAGACTTTTATCTGTCCCATTTGCTCGTGTTTGCCAGTAACATTTGCTTCGCACCACACGTTTTTATGGTGAAGAAAAGCTATAAACGGATGCCCAAGTTCGTCAGAACTTTTCGGGGTGGCACTCTCAATAATTTGCTTGGTTTGCCTCCCAAGTGACTGAAGACATCTGCATTAAGGTAGGGTAACTGCCATAACCAAGATTCCACATTTTAAGCATGTTAATATAATTTAAAAAATCATTCTTTCTCGTGCAGCAGTTCAGGGTGGGCATGCAGGTTGGACAGCACTTTGCTGCCCTCCTAATGAAGACCTGGAGGTCAAGCTCCTCCTTTCTCATGTCTCTGATGCCACCTTGGGCCTTGGATTATTTCCCTTCCAAGAATTTCTTTTTTTTTTTTCTTTCCTTTCTTTCCTTTCTTTCTTTCCCTTCTTTTATTTCTTTCCTTTCTTTCCTTTCTTTTTTTTCCTTTCTTTTTTTCTTTCCTTTCCTTTCCTTTCCTTCCTTCCTTCCTTCCTTCTTCCTTCCTTCCTTCCTTCCTTCCTTCCTTCCTTCCTTCCTTCCTTCCTTCCTTCTTTTCTTTCTTTCTTTCTTTCTTTCTTTCTTTCTTTCTTTCTTTCTTTCTTTCTTTCTTTCTTTCTTTCTTTCTTTCTTTCTTTCTTTCTTTCAAGATAGGCTACACTTGAACATTTGCATACATCAGTCTGCTCCCATTTCATTGGCCAGAACCCGGTCATGTGCTGCCACTCTGCTGCAAGTGAGGCTGGGAAACGTAGTCCAGCTGTGTGTCCAGGAGGAAAGGGAACTGGGTCCTTGCCCCTACATCCCTTGTTTCCTTGGCTCCATGCAGCACTTGTGCATTTCTGGACATAACCGGATGGGCAAGGTCCTACAGTAGGAGGGCTGGCTTCATGTAAGAGGCACCCTGGGCTGGGCTGAGTGCTGACCTTGTGGGAAGGAGCAGAATCATTATTTTGAAACTTCTTCGGCATTTCGGAGATGGTCGTGCTGTCTGCTGCTTCTACTATAGAAAGACTCCTGGGCTGAGGCCTGCGCCTGGGTTTCACCTTGTTGCAGAGATTAGAAGCAATAGGAATTAACTGCAGCACACTGTCTGGAAATTGTCATACTACGTGTCAAAAGCTCAGGAAGACGTGTGCTGCTGAGTCCAAGGGCCATATTGCCAATGATAATCACTAACCTTGACTGAACACGGCCTGTGTGCCCGGAACTGTTACAGAAGCGCGCTGCAGAAGCAAATTAATCTTAGTTTATAGTTTCAAATAAGGTAAAGCCACAGCTGGTCAAGGCAGCTTCATGCAGAGGAGGACATTTAGGTGGGATTAGAGGACTTTGGGATCAACATTAGACTGGAGGTCCCAAGACAGTGATCTAGATCCGATAGAGTGAGATCCTCTCAGTGGGGCTGAGGAACATGTTGGCCTCCACATACAAGCGGGAAATCTGCTCTGTGCCCAGTAAGGCCTCCTGGACCTGGGGTTGCCTGAAATTAATCTAGCCCCATCCCAGCCCCCCGCCTCCACTGTCTAAGTTGCAGGCATCCTTCTCCCTCAGCAACTTGCCCTGGTGGCCAAGAGTTTGGTGTAAAAAGAGGAAAACCAGTGCCATTTAACCCTCTCTTGTAAAGAGAACAAGAGCATCGAAGTTTAGCTTTTGGCAGAACTGCGGGAAGAACAAAAATATTCAGAGCCGGAATTCTCCTCTTGCTTTTCTTGTGAGGGAACCTCAGCTCCTGGTGGAAGAGCCAAACAGGTTCCTCCCTGTAAGGTAGTTGGTTGCTGTTTTCTTGATTTTCTTTATTTTAACCCTTTCCTGGCTACGTGCAGAACTCATACACTTCTGGATATACCTGGATGGGCGAGGACTCAGCATCCTTCTCTACTACTTGCATTAGCTTCCGTCATGCCCTGTTCCCTCATTTCAAAGAGGACAGCGAATAAACTAGTTTTAATTAAATTACAATCATCTGAATGTCCCATCCCTCCTAGAAATAGTTGACACCTTGGAAAAAAGGCATGGCAGGTGGGAGAGAGGAATTTCTCTTTTGCCAGATTCCAGGGGCCATGAAGAGATTCAGTTTCTGTGGGGGCTAAGAAGCAGTGATGATTTCATGAGACGCAGACAACCTGCCCTGGGAACCATTTCTATAGCCATTATAGCTGTGGATGGAAAGCTAGCCCAGCAGCCCGGTTATGGGGGAAAGTCCGCGTGCAGAGTCTGTGTAGGCTGGGTTTTCACCTCAGCTCTGGTTGCGTGGCCTCCGGCTAGTTATTTCACTCTCCTGAGACTCAGCCTCCTGACCAGGGAGGTGCCCGCAAACTGCCCGCCTCTGAAGGTGTTTTGTGCCTTAATGAGATGAAATTAATGATGGAATAGGATTTGCCAAAGCACTCTTGACCTGTAAAATGCCACATTGGAGTGCAGTTTCTGTCTCTGCCTCCTAAGGATGCTCTGATTTCGATTTCTGATTGGAGGGTCCTGATGAGCAAGGGGCTATGCATCTTCCTCAGCCACTCGGGGGACTTCTGCTTTCTGTGTGGGACATGGAGGGGTCCTGGAGAGGGACTCAAAGGAAATTAGGGAAAAGAATGTCAGAGAGGAGGGGAGGGGCATCCCAGGCCTCCAGTAAATACTGAACCATCTGGCCAGTCGAGACCAGGACACAACCTCGCAGAACATGGCCTGGGGACCCTGTTCAGGGTCTAAGTTTGTGCCCTTAGGAGGGACAGTAGAGCAGGAGGAAGAGAAGCAAATATCCTCGGGGAGTAAACAGCCCCAAGGCTGGATCGTCACTGCCACGCTGGACCTTCTGGCTGCTGCCAGGCTGTGTGTGGGGATCTTCCATCTCGGCGGAGCGTACTAGCCTGTGTAAATGGATGGATCAGACCCCAGATAATGCCCAATGTCTGGAGGCAGCTCTGTGGGGTTGCCTGGGCCTGGGCATCCGTCATGGGGGTTGATTGGAACAGGAGGAAGGTGACTCTTTGTCCATGGGTGCTTGGTCAGATGCTGTCCTGTGGGTTCCACATAAAAGGACGGCCACATGGTGTCAGCTACCAGCCCCAGAGCTCAGGCATCCAAATACCTTCCAGGCTAAGAAATTCAGGGGCTTGCGAGCAGCCCCCACCAACCAGCCAGAACCGGTGGGTAAAAGAAAACTGATTTGCTCTTAGTCTCTCAATGCATCACCTGCCTAACACTTACTCCACTTGTTGAGTATTAATGACTCACGTGGCCTCGGTTTCCATGGGATCATAGGAATACAAGAAAGAAAGAAAACAGAGGGAAAAAACCCCATAGAAATTAGAATGCGGGTGACGGCGGCTCAAACCTCACCTTTCCATCCTTCCTCCCCTTTCTATGTGCGCAAATACAGTCCAGTGACTCCCTACACCGACACAGTTTAGCTGTGTATTTATGTTGCAATTAACGAAGCCCTTTGTTCTCCCTTGGAGGCCAGACATTCCCGATCTCCCACTGCCCAGTAATCCTGGACCCATCAGCATCCCCTGCTGTGCCTACCTACGGTATATGAGTAGACGCTCACCCTTCGGTAGCCATGGAAGGCATTATTAATTGATCATGTCATGCTTTTCTGCTGAGCTGGAACCCAGCCTCAGCATCCTTCATGACACAGCAGTCCAGGCAGCCAGTACTAATTGGTCGGAATTGGTGTAAGAGATAAAAATGACGTGTCATCCTTGATTTCATTCCTCCCAGCCCTACCTTAATCTGCTCGGGGAAAGGATGCAGAGATCTACGGCCTCGGTTTCTGTTTGGACCTGATGTCTGCCTCATATTAATCAGAGAGCTTGGCTCAGTGGAGAGCGATGCAGAGGTAGGAGCGGAAAATTCTGGAAGCTGTGTACACATACAAGTGTTCTCTCTCTCTCTCTCTCTCTCTCTCTCTCTCTCTCTCTCTCTCTCTCTCTCTCTCTCTCCCCTGAATCTTAACTCTGGGGGAGGCAAGATGTCTGGGATCACAGGGTGGGGAGAAATGGCAAAATATATGAAAGAGCCCACTACTTGGGAGAGGGCATTTGTGAGCTCAGCACTGTCTGTTTCTCTCCAGCCTGAAGCTGAGGAAATGGGCCAGACCCTGGGGACGTCCAGCCACCGAAGCTGCCAGGCGGGAAGCAAGGATCGGGGCCACCCAGCTGGAAGAACAAAAAGGACACCAGGGTTGCCATAGCTGCCCTCTGCCTCCAGTGTGGATTTTCCCAGAGTTGGCTCACTTTAAGGCCCTTCAAAGATGGAGCCCAGCGTTAAGTCAGATGAGTTTCTTGGGTTGATTTCTCATTCATTCATCGAACAATGTTTTTTTCTGGAAGACTTGTGAAGGGCCCTGGCCTGCCTCAGTGACTGGGGGGACCTGTGAACAAGAGAGACGCAGTTCTGCCTTCGGGGAGCCTGTGGGCAACCAGGAAGGACTGAATAAAATAAGCGCGTAACTGTCAGCAAGTCTGATGAGGTCCCCAACCAGGGGACTGTGGGCATGTGTTTATCTAAACACGTACGTTCACACGCACTTGGCATGAGGTATTTCACACCCACGGCTTCCCTTTAAAACCACAGTAACTCTGCCCTCGGGAGCCAGGACCAAAACCATATCTGGGAGTGTGGTCCGTGGAGATGCTCCCTGACTCATGGTCCCTTGTTTCTTCAACAATAATTTATTAAGCCCCAACTCTTCTCTTTTTTTCAACACCCTGTTTTCGGAGTTTACAGAAAAATGACCATTTTGCATCTGGAGCTGAAGCCCCGTCTGAGCCAGGGGATAAGCAGGACACCGGTCTGGGCCCCTGGGGGCTGGGTCCTGCAGAACTGCTCTGGCTCGAGGAGCCCCTCACTTCTGCGTGAAGGCACAGCAAGAGGTGAGGGCTTCACGCCGGCCCTGTGAGGCCGGGGGGACGGAGGTGACAGCCCAGGGCGCCTTCTGGAACTGCACGGGCCAGGCCAACTTGCAGAACCATTTTTTCTTTCGGAGCGTTGTTCCCATTCACTCAGATCAGCTCACATTGCTAGTCCCTCAACTGAGAAATCAATTTTTCCTGCCGGTACAATTTCAGAAGAGGAAAGGACACAGACGAGGGGACAGCAGAAAAGAGATTTTATCGTTTTCCAAGACAGGGGTGCTGGAGCGTCTCTGAAATCGACCCTGAATCCTGAATATCCCCAGGTAGCAGGTGCCGCCCCCAGACGGTCCCCAGGGACCCATCCTGCCTCCTGTCCTTAGTCTTCCCCCGCAAGTGGCATGTCTCTGAGCACAGGTCATAAAGACTTGAGCCTCTGTCTTCAACTCTCTCTTCTCAGCCCCTCCTCTCTCCCGGAGAAGTCCCCTGCTAAGCAGCAAGCAGATCTCTGGGGAGACCCACCTGGTGAGGAGCTGAGACCCCCGGCCCCCAGCCTGTGAAAACTTTGGGTGGCGACAGCTTGGCTGCAACCTCGCGACAGACCCGAGCCAGAAGCATCAGCTAAACTGCTATCGGATCCGCAGAGACCGTGAAATAATAAATGCCCATTGTATGCTGCCACAGTTTGGGGGCAGCGTCTTACGTAGCAACAGGTAACACCTTTATTTTAATTTTAATCCCTGACCAAGGATGGCTAACGCCTCCACAGTTCAGAGAAGACACGTCCCCCACGCCCCGGCCTCCGTTTGCTACCTCAGAAAACAGTGACCACTGGATAGGTGACTTACTGGTGACTGAGCATTTCCGCAGCCAACCCTGCTACCCTCGGTGATGGTGTGTGCCCCCCCAGAGGGTAGATTCATTCATATATTCAGTCAATAAACGTCTACTGGGCTTCCACTAACTACTGGGCAAGACACTGCCTGGGGCCTGCATACGAGATGAACAAACACATTCCCTCTCTCAAGGGGGAGATATTTCACACGTGTCGTTGCAATGCAGCCTAGAAGGTTCCAGACGATCTGGGGCATTCAGAACGAGACACAGCACCTCTGTCCTCAAGTGGCTTGTAGGACCTAGTTGAGGAGATACGACTTTGAATCTGGAACGGAGACGGCTCTCTCAGCACATCCTTGAAACTTGCTATTTGTATGAAACTGAATGGATCTACGGCTGCTCACAGACAGACACGACAGGGGCGAACTTCACGTAAGCCTAAAACATTCGTTCGATTCTTATTTTAATTTTAAGTCTCCTGGGTTTCAATGATTTGCTGGAGGAAAACACATTAAAAACAAAACCAACAAAAAACACAAATGACAACAAAAGAAAACCCCTCGCTTCCAGCTCTGGGCAAAGCCACGTCTCTCCCCCTTAGCTCCCTGCTGCACATAGAGAAAATTAATCCAAAATGTCGCAGTTCTGGAAGGCTCCATGGAGAATGTCCAGTATTGGCTTACGCCACCCTGTTGTCCAGGTGGAGGAAAGGGCTCATGGCCTGGGAAATACACGAGAACCTCGCTATAACTGCCCTCAACAGGCACGTGTAAAGGGTCTTTTGTACGAGGTCTTTGCTGAGTCTGGCACTGCAGGAAGCTACGCTCGAAGTTTTCTGTTTTCTTCCCCACCTCCATTTAGATTCCTGGCTGACCGTAGACGGCACATGGTGGAGCAGGCTTTACGTCCGCGGTCGGCCAGATGTCTCAAACTCGTATTTTTATTTATTTTTTTTTACAAAGAATAAACTTGGTCTGTATGGTGTGGTTATTGTTTTTAATTAAGCAACAATTGAAAATTTACACTCTCAATTATTACCTTTCCATTCTGGCTAAGGGGCGCTTAACAAAAAAGACTCCTAGCGGAGAAGTCTTTCCCTCTGCCCATGTTGCTATCCAACACGGGGACATTAAGCCCAGACTGAAAAAGGCACGGATTTCACGAAGCACGGGGGCTGTGGAACATCCATTTCTGGCCTGCTTTGTTCGTGGCCGCCACCTGCCTGGTCCTCGTAGGCACGTGAGTCTATGGCCCCAGCGAGAGACCTCGAGATGGCTACTTCCCCATCCTCCTGGGAATCCCTTGATGCTGGGTCCTCACTGTAGCGTATAATCTCCCTCACAAAGTGCAGTCGAGGGTAACTTAACCGGTGTGAACCGAGCAGAACTCAGGTGAGGCTGTTGCGCTGGGCTGTGGCGCGCCTACTCCACAGTGCCCATCCTCACGCCACTGGCCACACCTGGGGAACCTTGAGGAACCACCCTAAACCCAGCTCCTGAGGGTCTGCTGTGACCGAGCCCTGGAACCGCGTGCCCTTTGCCTGTCCTTGCTACCCAGACCCACCGTGCTTTCATAGAGAAATTCTCTCGGGTAAAAGCCAAACAAACTTTCAACAACAGCGAATGACTTCGGCAGTGACTGTGTGTAGAACCAGATGCCAATGCTTTCCAGGGGCTCCGGGAGGGCGTCTCCAAACAGAAGAGAAAATAGACGCTGGGAGACGACGGGCCAAAGGACACGCTTCCCAAGGAGGCCACGCAGGTAGGTCAGGGACACGGATGAGGACCGGCTGTTCCCGCATCGCGCGTGGCACTGTCTGTCATTGCTAAAGATGGATCTGCCGGGCTTTATCTCTCAGAGTCTGTCTCAAGTCTTCCTTTCCTATGCACCGAGGTCGTTTAATATAAAAGAGAAACATTAAGGAGAAGGGAAGAGGGAACTGACATTGGCTGAGTCTTCGCCGTCTGGGTTGAGCGCGCAGGCACTGTCCATGCCTAATGGTACCCTGTGAGGTAGGAATCCCTCACTCCGCCTTTCGGATGCGGTGAGACCCCAACGCCTGCAGCGAGTTCTGCAGCCTCAGGCCCCATCTCCTCAGGAACGGAGGTCAGAGTTCTGGTGCCTTCGCCCACACCGAAACGCTTTCACCTGCCCACTCCCTACTCTCCGTCCCCTGCTCCTCTCTCGAGGCCCAGGTGGACTGGATCGCCGGGTGCACCTTCCCAGGAGCGTCGCCCCACGGTGGCGCCTGCTTTCTCCACCCACTCCTGTCTTTGAACAAGTGCCCGATCTGTGCGTGTCTGCTCTGCGTGATGTCGCTTTTCATTATGTTTGGAGACTCTATCGTGCTGCCTTAGTTTTTAATTAAAAAATGCTTGATACTGTGTCATGATAATGTGTCCCTTCAGCTCCTCGTGCGTGAGGAAATTTCTTTTCGTCCCTTGCTTGTGTGTGCGTGTGTGTGAGTCTGCATGTGCCTGCACACAAGCACAGCAAACGTTTCCCCTTCCTGAAACACCCCAGTTTCCCTTTGGGGCATCACCAGCTGCCCCTTATGCATGGTTTTGGAGAGGAGGTGGTTAATGACAGGTGATGGCCTTGGCCTAGGGAAGCTGAAGAGGCCGGATCCTCCTCCTCCCCACCCCAGCACAGCCAGAGGCGAGCACGCGCTCCGGCTCAGCCAATCGGCTCTCCTTTCCTAAGACCGGGAGATCCCTAACTGGTGACCACCTATTGCCAGGGAGATGCCCCCATCAGGCTGTCCGGGGCTGGGCTTCCTGCTACCTGGTTCTCACCGCAGCCGTGGTTCTTCCTCTGTCCCAGGCCTGGTCCTCTGGCCTCCCACCCGTTCCGCGAATCCCGTGACCTTCCAGAAACTCGCCCTTCGCCTCCAGCTTGCTTTGGTTGTTTGTACCCATCTGCTCCCACAGAAACGAAGCCCTGAGCTGAGCTGAGCAGCGTGAGTATAAAACCCCTGTATCCAGGTATCGATATAATTCCCGCCCAACATAGGTGAGGAATAACGGGCATTTGACCCTGTTTCAGAGCCTAAGCTTTGAGGGGGCTGGGGCTGTGTTTCGCATAACAGTTGAGTGTTCGCCCAAAGCCAGCTTCCTTCTCCCGAGTCTCTCCTTTGCAAATCCCAACAGCCGACCCTGCGTTCTTCGCACTTGATGCCTGCGGTGGGTGTGACCTTCCGGAGTGGTGGTGGAGATCGTTGCTCCTGCTCCCTACCGTGATCACCATGGCACGGCCACCTAGCAGCTCTGTTTACGTCAAGTGCCCTGTGCTTGTTCATCACGAAACTGCATCCCACTCCTCAAATCAGTCAGGGATCGGGAAAACAGAAATTAAGCCTGAAGCAGGAGGGCTGGAGCCAGGAAAGGAGAGGCCAGGTGCGGATGGATGACAGGCGGAGCGAGGCGGCCGGCAGGGGTGCACCATCGCCCCAGCATCCGTGGAGCCTGCCGTGTCTCCTATTTGCATGAGAGCCCTTGCCCAGGGAGAGCAAATGGGAGTCTCAAGTTGGAGCCAAACCTCTCCCCGGAGAGGCCATTAAGAGGGAAACTGGGCAAACTTCTCTTCACCACGATGTCGCTGGCAGCAGGGAATGTATGCCACCGTTGTTCTCAAACGCGGAGTCAGAGGGGGCTCATTGAGCTCACTTACCCGGCCTCTAAGTGCACTTGGAGCAACAGAGACGAGGTCAGAGGGGAAACATCTCTTGGTAGCGACCCGAGGCTCAAAAATCAGCAGACTGCATGGCCCCTGATCTTGCAGGTGTCCCTTTCTCCTAAGCGACAATCTTCATTGAGTTTTACGTAGGACAACGTTCCTCTCCCCGCCATCTAGTGAAGCAGGGACCATGACCTGAATTAAGCTCTTTGGGGTAGGGGCCGGTGCAGGAACATCATCGAGATGTCTGAGGGGGATGCTACAAGGGTCCTTGTAGACTGGTATCCTGTTCTGTAAAAACCCTCAGTCTCTACGAAGAGATGCAACCACTAGAGAAGGGGTCGATGCAGGTAAGGCCGAGATGTATGGAGATGAGTCTGGGGCTACTTACGGGGCAGTTTACGTGGTAACGAAGCCGACAGATGAAGCCAACCCAGAAGGAGTTAGAGACAAAAGAGAGAGGGACTGAGGCCTCGCGGCAGGGTCGGAGATCCCGAATCCAGCTATTCCTGAGGCCATCATAAGCCCATCGGCGTAGGATTTCTGTCACTCACAACCCATGGAGTCACCAACACGATAGTGGGGCGTGGACCCGGTCAGGATCCCCAATCCCCCTGTCAAGACGAGCTTCGCCCCTGGAACCCACCTTGCGCGCATCTCGTCTGTGGGTCTCAGTTTCCCCACCTGCATATTGAAGGGGCTGAGCGAGACGCCAGTTTGGCATCCTGTTTTACTCTCTTCCTCTCGTCCTCGCACTCTGTGGCGAGGGGCAGAAGTGAACTCGTCCCTTGGCCACTTGTGAATGACATGGGAGGTGAAGAGTAAGACGTGTGCTCGTGAGGTCAGGTGGCCCCAAAGAAACCAGGGGGTAAAGCCAGTGGACTTTGACATTCTTTTCCGTAAGGGGAGAACAGTAAGGACTCACTAAACAGTGTCAGTAGGTTTCTTGGAAACTGCGATTCTCAGGAAAACGACGTGTAACGTGACCGATTTTACCACAGGCTAAATGTTTATATAAACAGGAGGTAAGTTCCTATAGCATATTTCTGGCCACAGCGAAACCACCACACTCCTAAATACAGACCCCAAGCTCTTCTAGGGTTAGACGTTGAAATAAGTGTGGGCCATACATGCATCTAAGAAAGATGAACAAAAGCAAATAAGATCATTATTTCCCGCCCCGCTTGTTTCAGGGTAGGGTCGAGGGTTATCAGAGCCTATGCTGGCAGCTCAGGGTGTCAGGTGGGACCCAGCCCTGGACAGGACGCCCTTCCCTCGCAGGACGCACCCACACCCACACCCACACCCACACTCACTCGGGTGGGACCACGCAGACACCCAGCTCACGCCACGTGCACGTCTTTGGGACGCGGCGGTAGACCAGAGCGCCGGAGAAAGCCCACGCGGATGTGGCCCTGCTGAGCATCAAAATTTTTTTTCTCATCCACATTATAAAGAAACGACATTATTCGAGGACCTGCTGGGTATTCTCCAGAGGTTTTCACCAAAAGTTTGAGAATCACTGTGTATCTGCCCCACACACCGTACAACCTGTCACGAACCCCCACGCCTAACGCCTCGGTTCCCTCAAAAAGAAATGTTATAGTCTGCAGTTGGCAAAAGAGTCGAGGGGACCGCAGCCCTTCGGTTGTGCAACTTTCACCTGGGCTATCTCTAAGTTGAGCAGAAGTTATGAAAAAAAATTGTTTTTGAGACCTGAAGGAGCATGGAAGCCCTGGGAACTATTACTTTCGACGTGTGGGAAAGGTGGGTTGGGGGTGGGGAGGGAGAGACTGCGGCAAAATCAGCCAGGGAAATTTTGGCAACAGGAAGGCCACAGAACGTGTAATTGGAATTCCAACGGGGGCAGCACACCACTGGGTCATGGGAATAAAGGACGTGCCCTCGCCCCAAAGCCTGCGCATCCCTGCGGGAGGCCAGGAGGGCATGGGGCCCGGGGGGTGAGCTTCCAGAATGGAGAAGACCTCGCCTTATCTTCCCATGCAGCGAACACCACAATGGCACTCCACCAGAGCCTGGACAGCGGGCAGCCAGGCCAGCCGCCCCCCTCCAATGGCAACGCTTCCTCTCCCCTCCTCTCCCCCCGGCAGAGACCTGCAGGGCCCGCTCAGGGAGTGACTCCTGCTTGCAAACGGGTCGCGCTGCTCCTGATTTACTCCATCTCAGTGCCAAGCTCCGCCCTTCATCTCTGGATGTGTCTTGTGTCTTATCTTCCGAGAGAGAGCGCCCTGGCCCGCAGAGGTGGCCCGCTGGCTGGCACTTAATTAAGCAGCGTTTGAAGATCCCCGTGGCCCTCTGGCAGCCAGCCCCCTTATCTCCTGGTGCAGAAATCCCCCTGGGAGCTGTTCCTGCAGGGCACAGGGGCCCCTGTTGGGAGGGTCTAAAGATGCAATTTTGATTTGCAAAACGGAACGACGCAAACTCAGCCTCTGTTTTAATATATTACCTGGGAAGCCCAGATCATCTACGGGAAAACCCAAGTATTTCCGGATTGCAAGAAAGCTTGGAGGTTGTGTAGTTCAAGGGGTCGGTGTGGGGTGCAAGGCAGGATGGGAACCGCAGGGAGGCCCGGCTGCGTGGCCAAGTTCACCCTGGTTAGCCACATCTCTCGGAGAGGCAGGCTAATGGCTGTGGGTCCCTCAAATGGGACGTCGAGGAAAAGGAAGGAAATTCCACAAATGTTCCAAGTGCCCCGAAGGCAGGTGTCCGCTCACCTCGGTCGGTGCTATAGTGCTGAGCTGCCACAAGGTGGCAACGAGCAAGGCCACTTTGGCTTTTGTATAAAATGCTTCGGGTGCTCAATTTTGTGTCCCGAAGCTTATGAAAGTCAGGTCAACGGGGATTTCTGTGGCATTCGAAGGAGAAAGTTGGGTTCCCAGTGCAAATACCAGAAAGAACCTTCCCTCCTTTTAAGCACGGACCAAACAGATGTCCCGGCCCGGGTCACCTCCAAGGGTCCTCTCTCTGCCTGGCCGAGGAGCCTCCCTCTCTCTGGGTTCTGGTGTGCCATCGCTCCGCTCCCACCCCCAGGGCCAGCTCAGCCGCCACCAACAGAGTCCCCGAGGGGTGCCCTCTGCATGCCCAGACCTGACAGGTTTGGCTGCAAGGTCTCACAGACCTCTGGAGGCCTCCGCCCGTCCTTTGCGATTCTCTCTAAAGTGGCAAAACCTTCACGGGCGTCGTGCGCTCCTGCGAGGGTCCCCGCTCCTGAGACGGAAAGGTCTTGCTGGTTTCTCACGGGTCCCAGGGTGAGCTTTGTTGGACGGGCAGGGCCCTGTGTTCAGTTAGCATCTCCAGCGCTGGGTCGGCCTGGCTGAGCGTGATGGCCGAAATATCAGCCTGTCGCTGCAGCGGCCACCAAAGCTAAGTCCTTTCCCGCGTTCGCGTGGCACCGTGCAGTTCTGAAACTGCTTCTCGCTCATCACCTCTGTTGAGCCTCACAGCAATGCGACGAGGCAGGCGGGGGCAGGTGTGGTCAGAGCCTCAGCGGGCTCACAGGGCAGCCCTGCGTGAATCAGACAAAGACGCCCCTTTCTCTGAGGGGAGGGGGGCAAGAACGGGCTCGGCAGGATCCCCCTGAGCAGGGCACAACCTGCCCAGCCACGTAGAGCAACCCTGGGAATATCTCCATTTGTTAGACGAAGACATGAAGGCTCAAAGCGTTTGGCTTGTGCAAGGTCGCGTGTCTGGGTCATCTTCTGGCTGTGGGTCCAGCGTTCCCTTTGCCACACACACCTCTCCCTAATTCACCTTCGAACTTTACATCCACAAACAGTCCTTTTCTGGTTTAAATAAAAAATATACTTACTATGAGCATTTACTTTCCTTCTCTTATTTTCATCCAAATGTCGCACTTGCCGAGTCAAATAAATACCCTTATCAAGAGCCAGACTTATAGGATTTTGACTCACAGTGTAAAATTCCCCCATAAAATTTAATCCTTTGAGACTTTCCAGGCTGCTGCTGCAAACAATTACTTTGTATTAAAATCCAAATGCATCTGGAGGAGAATTCCATGAGGTCATGGCTCTGTTCCGTCCAACACCACCCCAGCTAAGGGCCACCGGTCACCTGGAGGCCTTGTAAGAGCAGAGGCAGCGAGGCCCGCCCTAGGAGTTTCTGATTCCCTTGGTTTGGGGTGGGGCCAGCGAATTTGCAGATTTGCATTCTAATGAGCATCCAGATGAGGCTGTTTCTGGTGTTTCCAGGGCGACCTGAGGGGAGGTGAGGTTCCAGAAGATGCTTATGTGGGTGCAACGTGACACCAGCGTTTTGTTTTTTCAAATATGTTTCTTCGTGCTCTCATGCAAATTAGCTCAGAAGATATTTTGAAAAATCCTGTCACAAGCCATAAGAAGCCAGCATTGCCGTCTGGACCTAAGTTATTAGTGTACCCTGCAGTCATTTAAACAAACATTAATTAACTGCTAAGAATGTCCCAGGGTCTGTTGAAGTCCCTGGGGATTCACGGGCCTGGTCCCTGTCCTTTGGAGGAGCTGTCAGTCCATCAGGGACACGGGAAAGCAAACGAGCCCAAGGGTTACAGACTCTGCCCCGAGGAAGGTGGGTGCTAGGTGGGTGGGTGCCGGGGAGGTGGGCGGTTTGGTGAGCCGACAGCAGGAACAAGGAAGGCTGTCCGAGTCTCTCTCTGCCTCAAAGGCAGATGCTTTGACGCTATTTGAGTTGGAAACGGGGACCCCTCCCTGCCTTTATAACGGGACCCCTGCCTGGGGAGTCACACGTGCCCAGGGCAGGCCAGCTTCACGGATGTGCCACCTAGGCCCGCCCACAGCCCTCGCCTGCAGGAAAGCCCCGAGCTTGGTTTAAAGCTCTGCCCCTGCATCTTGAAAGTCTGAATAGCGTTTCACAAGGGGCCCTCGGGTTTCCCTTTGCACTCGGCCCAGAAAATGGTGCAGCGCGACACTGACTAAATGAGCCACTCCGCACAACCTGTTTGGGGTCCTACTGAGTGTCAGACACTGAATCGGGCACTGGAGGTTCTCGACTTAGTAGGCGGGGGTTCCTCCCGAAGGAGCTGGGGGCTGACCACAGAAGACAGGGACACACGACCAGAAAGGGACAGTCCGGCCTGGGAGGCCCGAACAGGCGGAGCAGGCCGCATCCTTCCTGCCGGGGGAGAATTTATCTCTGCCGCACCGACTCGGGCAGCCAGTAGCAAGCTCTCTGCACCCGCGACCACAGCCACAGGGGCCTGCAGTCCTCGCTCCAGTAGTTTACGGTGGGAGGAGTGGTAGGAGGAGCGGGGGAGTCTCCATCACAGATAACATCACCCTTAGGCCGAGTGTAGCTTTCCTCAAGGTACTGTCCGTAACAGGCGTCTTCTTTCCCCCAGAGGCTTGTCCAGCGAGCCAGGGAGCCCTGACACTGGACCGGATTTATTTTTAGGGGCAAAGCCAGCTTCCTCCCCCAGCCCTTGAATGGTACCAGGTCTCCCTCGACATTGGACCGTAACCCAGTGAAGAGCGAACTCTAATGGGCCGACAGGAACTGGAGCACACACCGAGGCTAGTTCAAGGAATGGGTGGTTTGCGTGTCCTTCAAGACGGTGCCGTGCAAAGAGTGACCCCCGGGTCCCTCGCAGGAGAAGCACCGGGGATGCTTGTTCAAACCGCAGGTGTCTAAGCCGCACTCGACTCTGGAACCTGCGTCGTTTCTGAACTTGACCTCCAGGTTATTCTTAAACGTGGAAGTTTGAGAAAGTTCCCAGGGGCCTGGACAGGAGTGGGACGCAGGAGTGGGGTTGGCTAAGTGGATAATAGTCCTGGGCTCCTCAGAATGCCCAGCACTGCAGGAGGCCCGATCCGGGGACGCCAGGAACGAAACCTCCGCACCAGAAAGGCGGTGACAGTTGTGTGTGTGGACACAGGACTCGCCCGAGGCACAGAGCAGGGGAGGCAGAGCCGGGCTTCCTGACGACATGCGTGGGTGAGACGGGGTCTTCGAATGAGGCTCCTGGAAGCTTTGGGGTTCACCAAGGCCCCCGAGGGGCCTTTGGGGCAACCTGAGAAGTGGCAGAAAAGGTGGAGCTCCAGGCCTCCAACCTGCCACCAGAAAAGCTCCACTTCACACCTCTCGTATGGGGACTTCTGCATAAAATGTCACTTGAAGGTGTCGTGCGGGGAGCAAGGCATTTGGGGTGATACATGTCCTGGGAGTTCAGGGAAGAGGGAGATGGAAGCCTGCTTCAGTGATGGGAGGAGAGAGAGCAGAGCCGGGCCTGCCTGATCTAAGCCCCGTCCCCTGGGGTCGGCCTCGTCTCGAGCCACATGTCACCTGGTCGTCACCCCCATCACATCCTGACATGTCTGAGGGCTCCGCTCCTGTCACTGCCAGGTCCCCGACATGTGCTGTCCCCATTGATTCGCTTTATTTCTCCCTCTTCACGGCACACTGTCTTCTGCGTAGCTGGGTCCTTCAGACAGGCCGTCCTTGTCCACGTTTTCTAGATTCATCCCCCAAGCCCCCTTCGTTTTTCTCCGCCACGGTATTGGTTCCTTCCTAACACTCGTTATACCTGTGTTTTCTCATTCGCCTCTTCAGGGTGTCCGTTCTGACACGAATGTCAGCTCCCTGAGGGCAGAGATCCTTGCCTGCTCTGGTCGCCGCTGTGTCCCTAGCTCCTAGCATCACGCCTGGCGAAGAGCAGGCTCTCACTGATTATGTGATGGATGACGGATGAATACGGTCGGGTAAGCAGCAGATGGCACTCGGGGGGAAGAGACCAACACAAGCGTCCCCAACGAGGGCTCGGCAGGGAGAGGGCCGGACTTCACCAACTGAGTCCTTCTCACACACATTTATTGAGCACCTTCTGTGTGCCGGCGCTCTTCGAGGTGCTAGTGTCTCAGCAGTAACCCAGGGAGCTGAAGCGCTCCCCGCGGCGGAGCTGCCCTTCTAGAGCACAGACACAGAACAGCAGGCCGACGAGGTAGGTCCAGCGTGTGACGAGTTGGGAGGTAAGAAGGAAGGGTAGAGGAAGGCGGGGGAGGTGGGAGCAGGTGTGGGTGGGAGGCAGGGTGGGGACGGGGCGCACTGCGAGAGCAAGAACGGAGGGAGGAGAGGCGCTACCCAGGGAGCTATTTGGGGAGGGACCTTCCAGGTGGAAGGAGCAGATGGTGGGAAGAGCTTACAGCAGGGCTGAGCCTGGCTTTTGGGAGGAGGAAACAGGAAGAGTTCAGGAACGGCGTGGGTGTGAGGGACGGGGATAGAGAAGGGGTCAAAGACAGGACAAGAGGCCCAAGGTGGCACCAGCAGCGCATGGGGGCCTTGCAGGCCTCCGCTGCCCCGGATGGTAGACACCGGCCACCTGTGACTCTTCAGATCACAAAGAAAGAAAAACTGTAAATGGGATAGAGTCGCACCGGCCACATTTCCAGTGCTCGGTAGCCACGCGTGGCCAGGGGCTACCTTGTTGGACGCTGCAGACTCAGAACATCCCACCAGTGCAGAAAGGAGGGAGGGCGCACGGCCGTGGACTGACGTTTTACTCCGCGTGGGATGGAGAGCCAGGTAGGGTTAGGGCAGGGGAGTGGCATGGGGGCTTCTCTGCTGACAAGAGGGTTTCGAGGAGCAAAAATCGGGGAGCTCGTCCAGGGGCCCATCGCGGTGATCAAGGCAAGAACTGAGGGCGGTGGCTCGGATTCGGGGGCGGGGGAAGCGGTGCGAGGTCGTCAAGGTCTCGATATTCTGAAAGCAGGGCCACCAGGACTTGCCGACGGATCAAACGTGGGGTACGGAACCAAAAGGGCGGGTCAGGGCCGAGTGATGCTGAGGCCTGCAGAGCCAGGAGGACGAGGCTGCCGCCTTGTGGGATGGGGAGCTGCGGGTGGGGCGGGCCTGCGGTGTGGAAGGGAGCCGGGAGGTCCGTTCCGGACGTTCTGAGTTTGTGTCCAAGTGAGGCACGAGCCTGGAATCCAGGAGACGGGGCCGGACGAGACATGTCCTACCTGGCAATCATCAGGACATGGGTGGCGTGAAGACCCACGACGGGGCGGGTCCGCCAAGGGAGTGAGACAGAAGATGCGCCGGAAGAGGGTGAGGACCCGCCAGCACAGAGGGTTTACACGGGGTGACACGGCGGGTGCTAAAGTCGCTACGTGGGGAAGAATCTTCTACGCTGTTTTGCCAACCACAGGGAGATCTGGAAGGTTTTCAGCCAGCGCGTTGTGAGCCCATCCTGACTCCTGTCACCATTCCTCACCCGTCTCACAGGATGAAGAGACTCTCAGGGTGAGCGGAGTCGCACGATGGCCGGCAGAGCCCCACGTGACCGCCTCCCCAGTCCCGTCCCTCCTCTTGTCTGACCCCTTACTATGCTCTTCGGCCACACCCTGGCCACCTTGCTGTCTCCAAACACCCCAAGCCGCTGTGCCCCAGGGACTTTGCACTGGCTGTGCCCTCTGCCGGGTGTCCCTCACCTCCCCAAGCGTCTTTGCCATCCACCCCACCCTCCCTGTCCCCTTACTCCGCTTTGCCTTTCCCCGTGGGACTGTCTCCATCTGCCTTACTGGATACCCGGTTTACTGTCCGTTGCCTGTCTGCCTCCCGAGGGGACAGGGACTTTCGTTCAGTTCTGTGTGTGTTGAGGTAGCTCCAGGACAGAAAACAGGGCCTGGCGCGTAGCAGGCACGGAGCACCGACCTGTGTGGAACGGACCAACCTCAGAGGGCGCCCGTCGGACTAACCCGAGACCGCCAGAGGCATCCACCAAGGGGGAAACACGGACAGAGAAGCCCCTGTCTTCAGGCCCTGCCGTTTCCCTTCGCCTCAGGGAAATAGGGATGTTTCGGGTTCTCTAGGAGCTGACCTGGGGGAAAGTGGGAGTGGACAGGGCAACAGAAAAGGCGAGAGGCTCGATCGGGTGCCAGGGCTCACCCGTCGCTTTGAGAGCCGCAGTCACCCACCGCCTTGCGGAGGGCACGAGGCGATGGGAACGTGGCATCTCCTCCTCCCTCTCGATTCCTCCCCCTCGTCCTCCCTCATCTCCTTTCTTTGCTTCACTTCACATGCTGCCCCCTTTGGCTCCTCTTAAACAGCCAGGGTGGAAGTATACGGGGGACGTAGGGGGGTTCCCTTTGAAACCCGGCCCAGCGGCGTGACACCCGCACACCCCTCAGCGGGAGAAGCATCCTCCCCGTCTCGCGTCCCACCTGGGGCTCCAGGGCACCCAGTTCACGACGCGGCTTTCCTCTGGCACCGACTCTAGAGGCGGAGGCAGGGGAGGGGGGAGAAGGGAGAGGTGCTCGGCCAAGGCTCCCTCCTTTTCGTTCTTCAAAAAAGAAGATTACGGCCAATCGATCGGGTTGGGAAAACTGGACGATCGTCTTCACATGCCTTGTTTCCGACGGCCGGGGGCGAGGCGAGGGGCCGAGAGGACAGAGATGAGGCCTCAGCGTCCCATCCGCTTGGTCCAGCACAGAGCCTCGTTTCTCCTGGTGATGGAAAATGGCTCAGCGGCCTCGGCGAGGACTTTGAAGGGAAGCGAGGCCCTTGTGCATGCACATCGCACCGGCTTTGTTCTGAAAATTGTCCTTGTGCCTGGAAATGGGCTGAAGTCCTCGGAGTTAAGGAGCAGGGATAGGCTGAGAGCGAGTGCGAGCCCCCGGCCGCGGGCCGCGGGCTGGGAGTGGGAGTCAAGATGCCTTTGAGTCGTCGTGGGGCGGGGTGGGGCGGGGTGGGGGGTGATTGACAGATCAGAAGCTGACGTGGTTTTGTCTGGAAGAGGCACACGGCTGTCTGACTCGCTGGATTTCCACGCGGGCTCTAACAGGGACACCTCAAGGGAACGCGCGTGATTTCAGAAACAGCTTCACGAAGGAGGAGGATGAGATCTATTTTTTTATCAAATCCCCCTGGAGGACCAAAGGTCTTGACCCAGAGTAGCTGGTGAAAGAAAAGGAAGTGCCAGGCAGGGGAATCGGACCGAAAATGATCATTAAATCAAACGAAAAGCCGTGGAGAGCGCTGGTGCCGTCTCGGCTCCGCATCTCGGTGGAGACGTGGACTCAGGGATCAGACGGACCTGACTTATTAAATCTGTCCCCCCCACTGACCAGCTGTTCGCTCTCCTCAGGGATTTGGCGCTTTTTTCTGTAAAATGGGCACAATAATAGCTCCTACCTCTCGGGGTTGTTGTAAGATTTAAACCAGAAAGTGGGTACGTTCCTGACACAAAGAAAGCCCTCAGTAACTGCGAGTGCCACCGCTGCGACCGTCGTCATCGCCATCGTCATCACCTGACTGCATCTGGGCTCCACCTCGTACTGCCCGAGCCACTCTAGACGGGCCGTCCGGTTGTGCGCGCGTGGGGACGTGTGCACAGCGGCCTCCTCCTCCTCAGACGGAGACGGCCATGGCGTTTCACTCGGAGGAAGTAAGGTCCGTGTGAGGCGGCTCCGCGGCTGCAGGCGCCCATGCTCCTCACGGTCGCCTGCCACCATCTCCATTCTGAGATGAGGTCGCTGGGGCTCCCAGCATCCAAGCATAGGGCTCTCGACCACTGCCGCAGGCTGCGTGCTCCCATGGCAGCCCCGAAGGCCAGGATCTGGGGGCAAGTGGAGCCCCGAAGGAGACGGTGCAGAAGGAGGAGGGAGCAGGGAAGGAGAGGAAGGCCGCAGAAGGCCCTCGGAGGAGCAGACATCACTGCAGGCCCCTGGGATTCGGTTCTGCGGGGAAACGGAGAGATGGCACGGGCCACGCCTCTGAGGTGTCCCTCTGAGGTGTCTGGGGTACCTGAACTCTTTGCATTGACCCCTGGCTGAGGGTGGTGACTCCCTGTCACTTCCAGCCCACCCTGCACATGGGTCTAGGGGGGGCCCTTGGGTCTCAGCAGGCACGAGAGAGACGAACACCAAAAGGACATGAAGGGATAGCTATGGCGCTCACGATGCCGTGTCAGCTGCAAAGCCCAGGTTCGCATTGAAATGGCCTTGAACGGAGCAGGCCTGGGGCCCACTGAGGGTCAGTAGCGGCCGTGGGTCAGGGCACCGCAGACAAACAAGGTCCAGGAGCTCTTTTCCTGAGGCGAGGAGAAGGCAGAGGTCGGAGAAGAGGGTGCGACGAGCTGGTGGACCTGGGCTGGCAGGCGGACAGAACAGAACCGAACTAGGCAAACACTGGCCAAGGCTCTGCCGTGCGCAGGGTGCGGTGTTAGGGACGGTGAGGCTCCTGCTCTCGTGGGACATACACCCTAATGTACACCTGTGTTTGAGGAGGTGGCAGTTCACACCTGGTGCCTGCTGCGTGCCAGAGCTGCGAACCAGGTGCCTCGGAGCACGGTGGACGAAGAGGTTCCCTTTGAGCCAGGTGGGCCAGTCTGTGAGTGATGCGCGGGGGCTCGTGGGAGATGAGCTGGGAGGGACAAGCATCACAGGTGGGCCACTGTGGGTCAAGGCTCGATGGGGAGAAACTCAGGGTTTGGTGGGCCTTCTGTGCGGTCGGAGAGTAGGGGACCCAATGAGCAACTGAGGACACTCGAGGGGACGACGCTGAGTGTCATGCTGAGCAGGGGGCAGAAGCGAAAGACCTTGGTTTCTGAAGAAAACCTGTGCCCTGTCCAGGGCATCTTAGCTCACTCCCTCTGAAGGCACGGCGGGTGAAAGGAGCTGCGAGCAATGGCTGGAGTAGAAGGTCCTATCCTCCCCCGAGTCCCCAGTGCAGGGAGGGGAGCCTCGGGGGCAGAACTGTGGTCTGGGCGCATCCTCAGGTCACACCCAGGGGACATCCTGCTCCTCGCGCTGAAGCCAGCTCTCCTCTGGCCTTGCATCCTAAAACCCCCAACCCATACGAAGGTTCCCCCCGAAAGGGCCCCCAGATCCACTTCTACAACGATAGGCCCGCTGAGGTGTCCGCTTGGCTCCATGGTGTAAGGGCTGGTTTTGCAGGAGGATACAGAACCCTCTAGAAAGGCTGCTGCGAGGACAAAGTTCTTCCCCCAAATGCCAAAGTAAATTCTCTCTACCCCCTTCGGTCCTTCATGAGAATTCCCAGCACCAAGTCAACCAAAGGGATGTGAAATTGGCGCCGGCGACTCTCTCTGACGTCACAGGTGATCGGAACCTAAATGTTCCCAGGTCTCTCTGCCAAGTCAATCCCCATCCCCGGGGACTCCCACGGGGACTCCCACGGGGACCGGCCAGACATCAGTCGTCCTTTCTCGCTCTCTCTGAAGCGGGGCCTCAGCAGAGAAGCAACGATCCTTGCAAAGCCCAGGGTCCCTGAGAGGTTTTCCACGTGGAAAGCCCCGAAGGCTCGTCGTGGGCCTCTCTCCTCTTTGATCTGGCTAGGGACGCCTCAAGACATGATCACAGAGGTGCGGGCCTGTCCCGAAGACCACACCCGGCCCTCTGGCCGAGCGGGGGTGTGCCCCTTCCCCCCAGGGCAGGCGAGGAGTGGGACATGCTGGCTAGCAGCTGGCATTTGGGCTCCGTCCATGAAAGGGCTGGGCACCTTTGCCTTTCATCCTTTCCTGCAACCATCCGAATGGTTCTGAACTCAGTGCTGGGTGCTCTACGTGATTTTGTGTTTATTTTCACATTAAAGGACCATGAGTTGTCATACTTCTGAGAGCATCTTCCCCTGCACACAGCCCTCAAAGTAGTTCTCTCGTTTGAAACGTGAGCTGACCGCACTTCTTCTCTTCCTGGCCTTTTCTCTGTCCCCCCATTCGTCCCCTCGCCTTTGCCACTGAGATGCATAAGGCAAGGTCAGCGTGCATTCTGCCCAGCGGATCCCCATTACAGGCCATACACAGCCACCCCCTTAACGCAGGTGGTTCGTTGGCTGCGTCTGGGGGAAGGGCAGAGGCGAAACTGCAAGAATGCAGACCCCGGTGTGACCTGGGCGACAGGCTCCAGCCGCCTTGGGGATGGTGGGGTGAGGGTTTCGTGCGCTGGCGGCTCCCCTTCCTCACCTCCTCTGAGTCCCCGCTCTAAAAACACAGACTTGAGAGGCTGAAGAGGGATTTCCATGCAGCGCGACTCAAGTCTTTAATGGGTGGACAGCAGGGTGAGGCCACGGAGGAGCAATCTGGTGACAGTCACACCCGTCCTGAGTGAGCATCCTTCTAAGGTGCTCGCCTGAGACAACCTCAGGTGACTTTGGCCACGTTCAAACACGAATTCTCAACCAGTGAGGGAAGTGGCCGCGGGGGAGGGAAAAGAGGGAGCGGAAAGACGAAAGCCTCCCAAGCCTGATGGGAACAGCTTTGCTCGTGAGAGCCCCAAACTGGAAGTGGCCCCCACGCCCGTGAACGGGAGCACAGAAGAGCAAGTTGCAGTTGCTCCAGCAACGGGACGGCGCGGAACCAAGGCTCGGCTGCCACAACGGCAAACCCCAGGCTGGCGGCTCCACCACGCACATCTCCCCACAGCTCTGCAGGCTGGAGGTCCAAGGTCAGGCTGCCGGCTGCTAGGGCCCTGACGATTGCTGCCTCCAGGGCCTCAGCTGGGCTGTGTGTGTGGAGAGGGAGCTCCCTGGGGTCTCTTCTTATAAAGGCACTGATGCCCCCTTCACATGACCTCATCTCACCCTCACAACCACCCAACCCCCAGCTCCAAATACCCGCACGTCGTGGGATTAGGCCTTCGACGTAGGGGTTTGGGGACGACGTGACCATCAGTCCGTAGCAGCGACGCTGGGATTAAACGAACCACGCAGGTGCGTCTCGGAGAATATTTTGCCGCGGGAAACAAGAAGGTCCGCAGAGAGTTCATTCCCTAGGACCATTTGAAAGGGACATTTCGGAACAGGCAAGGGTCATTTACGGTGGCAGAAATCAGAAGAGACGTTGTTGGCTCTGGGGAAGGAGCGGGCGGGAAATGGGTGCGAGGAAACTTTCTGGGAGATGGGAATGTTTTAGATCTGGACTGGGGGGAGTGTTTACGGCTCATCAGACTGGACACGACAATCCGTGCGGTTTAAGTAAATTATACGAAAAACAGTATTAAAAATTAGTGAACACACAGGGCAATAGGAGGAGTATTGTGAGGTGCAGGGAGAACAAAGAGAGAGGGACCCATGTTTGCGTGTCTTTGCGTGGATGTGGCTGTGGGTGTGTGTATGTGCACGCACACGCGTGTGCACGCACACACAGTTACCATGAAAGAAACCGTAATCAGTTACCATATATCGGAGAACCAAAGGACAGGACGCCCCCAAGGCCTCGGTAGGGTCCGAGAGGAAACCGTGCAGGCGCAGGACAAGTTCACGTGGCCGGGTGAACCGAACCCGGCCCGGGAGATTCGTGTCATCAAAGTGCCGTCGCCCTCCGGGTTATGTCAGCGAGCTCCTTCCTCGCCTTCCCTTTTCATCTCGGTGGAAAAACAAAATCCTAGTGCTCGCCACCGCGGAACGGAACGGTGACTCGCCTTTCACAGTTTACGTAGCTGACCGCGTGGACTCCTAGCAGCCCGACCGCACTTTCAGTGGTCACGGGGGAAGCTGTCTGTGCCCCTGGGAGGGGGAAGGGGTGTGTGTTCTGCTTCCCCATCCCTCTCCTCTGCTCCTGGGCTCAGAGGAGGAGGTTGCAGCTGAGCGTCAGAGCCGTGAAAGTCCCTTAGCCTTTGGTTCCCACAGATGGTGGCACATGTGTCTCCCCATGTTTGCATTTGGGTCCCCATTTACCTGCCCACGTCTTCCCTATAGTGTTCCTATAGGCTGTGTGACACTGGAGCTTGACTGAGTTTGGGGGGACAGAGCGGGCTTTCTCGAGAAGGGGATGAAGTTCCAAGGCTGAGCCGAGGTCTGAGGACAGAAGGACGTGCTTCCCACATACCGGCCCATCCTGGATAGTGGCTTTGTCCACAAGGTCCCTCAGTCAGGAAGGGGCTTAGCCCTCCTTCCCACCCAGCCCCGTCCCTTAGATTCCCGGCTCTATTCCTGCCTCTTCCATGCAGTCGCTTTCCAACGAGGCTGCCCTGGCCTGGGTTTCTGTCGGATCAGAATCGGTCCCACACAGCCTATACGCGAACCGAATGTGTCATGCTCCGCCCAACGTGTGTGTCTTATCTCCTCAATCCAACTGTAGTTGGCCCCAGAGAGCAGTGGCCGCCTTCCCCTCTCGTCTAATCTCCACGATGCTGGATGTAGACAATCACTTGCCGCCTGGATTGCCCTATGGACAAAGTCACATCACGAAAGAGCGATGTCAGCGCCAGGTGTGCGCAGAGGCCAGGGCCTGTGCTTAAGACCTTAAGAGCCAGATTGTCCTTTGACTAATCTGTTCTTTCAACAAATCTTCATTATCTACAATGCGTCTATCCGGTGCTGTTCTAGACGCTGGGGATTACGTCAGTGAATCAAAGATTCCTGCTCTGGAGGAGATTCCCATCGAGCAGAGACTAAACACACACACAAGTTCATTTTTCTAATGGGTTCCAGGTAAGAAGAGTAAAAGGAAAAAAAAGAAAAGGCCAAGGAAAAGGGGTTTGGGAAGTCCCAGGGCAGAGAGGATGGCAGGAAAAAAAATATAATTCTTGATAGGAAAGTCATGATACGTTTCTTTGGGAGGATGATGTCTGAGCCCATTTTTGGGGTCAGCATGTGGTCACCTGGGGGAACATGTTCCAGATAGGAAGCAGCCCGTGCAAAGGCCCTGTGGCAGGAGCCTTCCCGGTGTGTTTGAGGAATGGCTGGAACTGACTGATCGGGAGGCTGACGGGGAAAGAGGTCAAGGAGACAGCAGGGACGGGGTCATGGAGGGCTTGTGGGCATCACAAGAAATTTGGCTTCTACTCCAAATGAAATGGATTTGCATCGTAGCTTTGTTAGCTGTCAGGCCTCACTGTTCTATTGTAAGATCGGAATGATGGTGCTGATGATGATAATACCTCCCCTATACGAGACTGTGCTGAGGATTACATGTGATAACGCTCGGCCCAAGCCCTGGCACCCAGGATTCCTCAGATGCAAAGGATTGTTTTCATCTGTTACCACGGCGGCATCGCCACTGTTACCATTTCCAGCTATTTTGGAATGGGAAAGATCCTTACTACTCTTTGGGGAATGCCTTTTGCTTGCCAGAGTCAGCGTCTTCCATTGAATCCCCATCTAAGCTGCTCCCAAACCTTTGGGGAGCAGAGGTCCTACCCTCTTCTAATGCATGAGTAAACCAAGACTCCCGAAGAGTGAAGTCGCTTGCTGGGCGTCCAACAACTAGTTTCTGGCTTAGGGGGACTTCAAACTATCTGATTTCAAAGAGTAACCCGCCACTTTCTACTTGCTGGAGCAAGAGACAAAGGGAGCAGAACATAACCAAGTTTGAATGTTTCTGCCGATGGGGCCCTTGGCCCTTTGTGTGAGCAGAAGGCCACGACCCAGGAGGCTGCGCAGGGCCCCATCCCTCAGAGGTGCTGATGGGATTTCACGTGGCTCTTCCCAGAAGGCGACCCTCCCCTCCATTCTGTTTATAACTTCAAATTCAGTTTTCCAGAGCTCTGCGGAAAGATCGTGGGACTACATGACACTGTTCCTCTTGGAATTGTCATAGGAGAACAGAAGCCGCCATGAATTACGAGTGTCGGTAGAGACCTAAATATTTAGTCATTTCCTGAAACGATTCTGGCCGCTTCATGGGAAGGAAAATAGACGAGATGGGCCTGGGCCCGGCAGTTGTCCCCTTATCCCAAAGTTAGAAATACTCGCGTATAAATACAACACATTTAAAGGCTTTGGAGAATTTAGCAAAGAACTGGAATTCAGAACAAGGAACTTGTTTGATCGGATTGAATGTTTTGATTTCTTTTATGTCTTTCCTATACCTTTTGGATGTCAGGAAATTCCCTCTAGAAAGAATCACAGTTTCTGGTTCAGAAGGCCAGTGAATTTGGGGGACAGGCTTAGGCACCATGCATGTCCCCCCGATGGAAACTGTGGGCCTTTCTGGGCTCATTTATTAACCTAAAGTCCAGAGCTAGCACCTTAAGGAGTCATGGAAAGTTCGGGAATTAGGAGCAGAGAATGTGCAAATTACGTCTCATTAAATGAGTTCATCCCTCCCGACAGTCCCTAATTAGATATGCTACATCATACACGGCTTTTAGACTTGGCATAAATCAGAACGTAAGACTTTCATACAAGAGGGCTATAACTTTGCCAGAACCCTTGTTCGAAATTGACAGATTCTAGGTCAAGGAAACCAGCCAAACCTTTATTGAATCCATTGAGCAGGGCCATTGCCAATGATCCACTTGAAAGACACTCCTTTGGAAGTTCTTGAGCTGTAGCCCATTGCAGTAGACTGCATTAGGAAGGACACAGTCTGAAGTTCATTTACAGGTAACCCATGATGCATGTGAGTAATAATTCACATTAATGTGGAACCCAGATGCTTGAGTACCACCACGGGATAAAGGGACCGGCATAATTTTGCTTTGGGGTGCGTGTGGACTTGCTTGCTGAGCAGCCAATACAGCCCAACCACACTCCCCCTAAACTGTACATCTCGCTCAACAGTGGTCATCAGTTCTGCGTGACGACGCTTTGGACTCGCAAATATGGACGCACATAGACAACACACGACAGGCTCACATGTGAAAAGTGTTGCTATTAATTGTTCCCTCTGCTTTACGGTGGGTCAAAAGGCTGGGTGAGTTGGGGCAATCTCCACACACACACATGAATAGTTATAACAGGGCCTGCTCTGTTTTCTGAAGGTTTTACACATACTAGATCCCATAACGACACGAAGGGGCAGGAATCATTGCTGTCTCCAGTGTACAGTTGAAGGAACTAAGGCAAAGGGAGCTTAAGTCATGTGCCTGAGGATGCCAGAGGGAAGGGTGACTGACACCATGACCCCCAGCCTCGAGGACACTGCTCACAGGCAGTGGACCTGGGAATCTCTCTGGCCCTTCTTGTCTCGGGCGGTGACATGTAAGAGCCTTTAGGAGGACTAGCTGGAGGCTTGGGCTAAAGGTGTAGGAAGAGGGATGACTGGAGGAGGTGCTGGGATGCGGTGGGTGAACGAATTGGCCCTTTGCAGTGGGAATGCCCTGACTACCTTTCTGGCATTTGTCCTTTTAAGGTCCCCTGTGCATCTGTGGCTTTTCAGACTATCACGGAAGGGGCAAGGTGTGCACTGTGCGGCTCTGCGGGGCGCCAGTTATGTCATGTCCATGCAAATGGCCCTAAGGACTCTGAAGCGGTGGCTCTGAGCAGCTTCGGTGAACCTAGCCCCGTAGGCGAAGGGACTTGCTTGCTGGGGAGCAGTGCGCCTTGGTAAAAGGGACCCGGACCGAGGCACGAGACAGATGTGGGCTTAAAACTGAGCTTGGTTTAGTAACTTGCTTTAGTAGCTTCTAGATGAAGGGCCCAACGTCTCTGTGCCACAGTCGTCTGATCTGCAAAAGGGAAGATGATTCACTTTGTGACCTTGGCCGTGGGGAGGACTAAATAAAACGAGGGATGTGAAGCATTAAGATCTTGATTGAGGCTATTGGCTGAGGGTGATCTCTGAACCGTTACCCTCTTCCGTCTGTGAGGTGTGCACCCTCATTTTCTAGCAAAGAAAGCCAAGGCCTAGAGACGTTAACCACCTTGCCGAAGGTTATCGTGTTAGTTCGGGCTCTTTCGATTGTGTCAGGAACTCGACTCAAACCAGCCCAAGGAACACGGTGGGATCTGTCATGTCAGGTCGGCTTCAGGCACATCTGCATCCAGGGGCTCCAAGGTATGGGCCTCGTGCTCTGTCTCTCCCACCTAATTAGGCTCTTTTGCTGATGTTCCCTTAATCCTCAGTCAGGGTCCCTCCCTGTGCAGGCAAAGCTGACGGAGACACTTCATGGCTTAGGTGGCTTTAAGCGTCAGCCTCCCTTGAGAGAGAAAGCCTCTCGTTCCAGACAGAACCAGCAGAAGTCCTGGGCCACCCTTGGAACCAGGCCACTAGGAGTCAGGCCATCTGAATGGCATGGACCAAATACAAAGAGACTGTTTCAAAGTTGTGGGCCTATTACAGAATGAATATGTGCCAGAAGGGGGACCTGACCCCGACCGCGCCTGCGGTGTCCATCAACACCATCTCGAAGGCCCGCTGCGACGGTCGATGCGGCGGCGTGCATCGCAGGTGTCTCAAGTCTTCAGAAGTGTGATTTACGGATCGCGCTTGAATATTTCCCAAAGAGAGTTCGTATTTACCGGCACTTGCCTGATGGCTGTTTCAGGAACATCATGATAAGTAAATTAATGGATGTAAAAGCACGCTGAGAAGAGTAAAATGACCATGATGCCAAGCGTCTCAGCATATCTGGTACCTCGTGACGACCCTGTGAAAATAGAGGGCACGTGCTGCTTTCCTCCACTTACAGAGGAGAGGACAGAAGGCCTGAGGGTTTAAATAACTCGACCCACTTCAGCGTGAGGTTCATGGTCAAGCTACGATGAAACCCAAGCCTCCCGACGCTCCGTCTAGAAGTCTCGTCCTTGGACAATGTTCCTCAAAGTCTACTGCGAGGGCACCAGGGTACCTAAGAAGTGCGATAGGAGGGGCAGGCCCCGAAGTGAGTGGGGCCTTAAGATCTTCAAACCAGTCTCTCTGAGACCAGCTCCCCACCTTATCTGTTTAGAGGAACAAAAATCTGAACAAGATTTTGTGCGGGGAGAAGGTTGCCCTCCTCTGAAAAGTTAGAAAGCCCTTGCTGCACCCTCAGTCAGCCCTCAGGACAAGAAACCTCAACCCGAGGTGCAGAGTCAGAGGTCAGAGTTGGCAAATGCGTTCCGGTGAGCGTCCACAGGGGAACATGTTTTTCCTGCTGATATCATAAGGAGAACCTAAATGATTAGAAGCGGAGACTCAGTGGTCCAAGAACGTTCGCCTGGCCCACGGAAGGATGAACTGCCGTCTCTCAGAAACCTGCCACGTCCTGGGCCACACAGGAGACGTGAGGGGTGCTGAGGCCTTCTACACGTCATACCTCCTGGGCCTGTGGATGTTAACGTAGATACCGTGCAGCTGAGTTCGAATGTAAGGCATTATTATTATTTTTTTAACCCTTTGGGGGCATTGGACTGAATGTAGCCACAGAACGAGAGTTTTCTTTTTCTTCTCTTGCACGTGCAAGGGGAGAGGTAGTGAGAGAAATAAAACACAGATGAACTCTTCAGTGCTCATCACTGAAGGTCAAGGCTCCAGAAGGGCTGGCAGCTGCAGGTTGACCTCACGGGCACCTACTGCACTGTGTGGCTCTCTGCTCCAGGGCAGGCTGACGCTTTTAAGTCGTCCACCTGTGCTCTCGAAGGAAAGGAAAGGAAAAGCCCTTCCACACTGGGCTTCTGACGGTGATTTCGCTCATGGCCTCGTGCAGACTGAGCCAGGGTTCTCAGGGCAGTTACTGAATTAACAGAAGCTCAGGGATGTTCTTTGACGCGCACTCGGATGAGGCCTCATCAGGACACAGAAAATGAAACTCGCCGGCCGAAGCCACCCACAGACGACAGTTGGAGCTTAAAACAGCGAAAGTAAAATTACCGATTTGCCTATTTTCCTCTTTGTTGACTATGGCTTTCGGGGGTTGCTTTCCTGATGAACCTTCTTAGAACCTTTACTCCACCAGTGCGTGTCGGGAGGGTCTAAGACCAACCTCCCAGGCCCAGGAACCAGGTTGGCAAGACCCACTTTGCAAGACAATGACCTGGTTTTAGAAGACTGGAGTGAGAGGCTGAGCACACAGTCATGACTCTGTCACCTCTAACCGCACTGGGCCGCCTTCGCCTGCTTCATAGGAAACTCATGCAGAAACGGGTTGTGGTTTCAAAGTTCGTTCGAACTTGTGTATTTAGGCCTCGGGAGGGCATTCACCCTTGACTCCATGCTACACACGGGCGTTGCAGGGTCCAAGGCCCGTGTCGGCACTTCGATAAGTGAGTTTGGACAAATATGAGAGATGTACACAGGAATTTGGGGGCTAAAAGCGTTTGGGAGGCTCCCTTGGGGAGCCACGATGCCCACAGGCACTGTGAAGGTTCGAGAAGTTTTGATTAAAGACGCCTGTTCCACGGTATTTAACCCAGCATTGTTCACGCTTACTGATAGAATCTGCTTACGGTCCAGAGGCTGCGATTTGGGATTTGGGATCTAATGTCTCATAATCACAGTTCTCTCACTGTCCTAACGTGGTTAACACCAAAGAAAACTATCCGCTGTGCTTCGAGGGCTCTTGATGGGACAATACATTCCAAATCCTAACCGGGGATGCAGAGATGTGTCATCTCCCTCCCAGGAGATGTCACAGCTGCTATTGGAAGATAGGTCCTAGCGTCCCGACAAAACCTATAACGAGGACAGAGGGCGATATGTAATCAGTAACTAAGTGCTGAACAGGGCGTCGATGGGGCCCAGGCTATACGAGGATCTTTCCACTGATGATTCCAACGAACATTTTAGAACTCACTGCGGCTCTGCCCTGGATAATATGAGGAACCTATTATTTACAACCGACATAAATTGACTGCAAACTATTTACCTCCTTTTAATTGCTGTAGAGCTCCAGCTATAGCCCAAGGCACGCTGTGCAGGACACACGCTTGCACAGGGAGCATGGCCCTGGCCCCTGGCACATCCGAGAAAAAGGTGGCTGGTTCACGGAGCGGCCTGGACAGCACACAGGCCTGGGCATTCGCGGCCTGTGACGAGACAGGTGCCCTGCGGGGCGTGGCTTCGCACGCAGAGATGGGAGTTGGCAGGACAGGGCAGAAAGACCATGACCTTCAGCCCGAATAGGGTTCAGATCCCGCCTTTCCCACCTTGTGACTTTGAGAAGCCACTGACTGTCCCTGAGCCTCCGTTTACGCGTCTGTGGAATGAGAATGTTATCTTCACGGGGTCATCGTGAAGACTATATAAGGGGTACTGATGCCCGAGCCTGGCATACGGTGGCATGGTGGATGCCACCCAACAACGCAGCGCTACCAAGACACAAGGCTGAGCGTTTCCCATTGAAAACGCCCCAAAGAACCTCACATGAGAATGAAAAACACAGCATGGGCTGTCCTTCTCCGTATGCTTCCTGAGCACCCAACACGGGCGGCTGAATCTGAATGACTGGCTGGGGGTTTCAGACGAGCATTCACCGGGGCCGGTCCATGGGTGGGGAGGGGGTCCCCGCAAACCCCCGTCTGTCCATCACTTCTGCGGAGGCCGGCGCCTGGTTTTTATTTGTACTCACAGCAGCGTCCTGGGGACCGAACTAAGCAGACTCGTAAGACGACGCAGGGTGGGTCGGAAGCTCCTTTCATAACTTCCAGTGGCAGACGGGCCTGGCTTCAGAGCCGGGGACAAGTCGCTTAGATCAAGTCACAGACCAGAAGTTGCTTGGGGTGTGCACAGCTCGAGGACGGAGGATGGACCGCCTGACAGTTCCTCTCTCCGGCCAGCAAGTTCAGATGAACCGTGTAAGGCAGAAAGCTTCCTGTCTCGGAAGTCTCGTTGTCCTTGCTTGAGGCTGATCAGTTCTGAGCCATTTCCTAATCGCTCCTTCCCTTTTACCCTCCTCTGCGGTGAGATCACCAGGAAATTCAGTCTGCTTACGCAGGTGGACTTTTCTCTGGAGTTCTCGACGGGTGGATTTTCTCTCCTTGTGTTCTAGTCTGACAATAGTAAGAGCAGCGACCAGCATCTACGGGGGGCGGGGGGGCTTCCTACGTGCCACCCTGTAGAATGCATTAACGGACATGATCTCCTTTCATCATGGCACTGAGCCTGCATGGCTTCAGACGCTACTGATGGAGACACCGAGACTCCGAGGGGTTCCATGACGGGCCTGCGATCACACAGCTATGAAGCGACGAAGCTGAAATCTGAACTGAGACCTTCCCAGCTTCGAGCTCCGAACTCCGCATCCACTCTACCTTCAGTAGGATCTTTCCAAGGTCCCATGAGGCCTGCGTCCGATGAATGGCTCTGGATGTACCCTGGTTCCATCAGTAACTCTGTATGGACCACCCCCCTGGGGCGGACGTGTCTGGAGGTGGAACATCTTCATGTGGAGCTCTCTAGCATCTCCTGTTTCCCATGATGACATCTCCGGATGTCCCCGAAGACCTCTTCTGGGCCCCCTTGCACAGTCGGTGCCTTCGATAGCCACCCAGCTCCCTGCTTTCTCTCCATCCAACCAGCAGGGAGAAGCCAACATCGCAGGCTTGCTTCACGGATGGTCATGTGAGCTGATGTGTTTCACTGACTCCATGGCGCTCCTTAATATAGTGTAAACTGAGAAGCCGAAGCCGGTTTCCCGGGGGGACCGCTTTGTTCACTTTCGTAAGAAGGTGAAGTCAAGTGAAGCCTCTTCCCTTTCAAATCAGCAGCCAGAGAAATGCCACAAACCTCACTACGATGTGTTTACTGTGATAATAGTTAAATTGACCCAGTAGCCAGGTGCGATGGACTCAGAGTAAAAGAAAAAAAAATTACCTCGCTTATAGGTGAAGCGTTATTAGCTGAATAATACACGATGGGAATACCCGGGGGATCTTATTTATTTGTTTACATACAATAAAATTAAAAATTTAAGCAATCGTGCTTTTTTTTTTTTTATATGACTGTCAGGGAAAATGCTTTCGAATTCACTGCTGAAATCTCACTCTAGGGGAACTGGACGTTGACTTGATGCCGTATCCAGAAATGACTCCCTGGTGACATTCAAGGATATTTTCCGTCAAAGCAGAATCCATCAGCGCCGAACCCTGCTCTGCAGACGTGTCTGGATTGTGAATGCAAATAAACTGCATTACAGAGGCTCCGACGTCGGATAGCACACGATCGGGGGGTGCTAAACTCCTAGTGCTGTCCCCGATTCCCAACCAGATGCCTCTGCACATGCTGTCGCGGGCACGGAGAGGCTGCCCCTGAGCCCTGGATTTCACTTGTCCCCACGGTGCAGAAAAGCATCCACGTTTCTCTGAAAAGCCTTAAGCAGCCCTCTTTCTCTTCTGCCCCTCAGCTATGCTTCCTCCTGCGGTTGCCTCTCCCCCCATTCGCCGGCCTTTAGCCCGTGGAAATCCCTTTTCCTCCCTCTTTTTGCCCCTTTCCCGACAGTGACATCGGCAGGGTGCTTGGCGACACGTGGATGTGATTCGGAAGAGGGTGCCCTTTGAAAGCGTCCTTGTTGCCTTTGTGGGGATTGTCCCAGAGCGGATGCGACGCAAGAACAAAAGTGAAAGGGGGTCATTGGGAAAGTGGGGCCAGCACCGACAGGGACATGGGGAAGGGACAAGGGGGAGGAAAGGTGGCCAAACAAAGGGTCTGAAGCATGTTGCCCTGGGTGGACTCTGGGGGCCGGTGCAAAGGGCCAGGCTCAGAAGGATCCCAGCTGAGAGGGGAGGGAGGTGGGGTCTCTGCTTGCCAAGTCCCCGGGGCCCCTGGTTGACGGCTGCGTTCCTGAGCACAACTGGTCTACCCCCTGGGGACAGCGTGCCTTTCAGAGCTTCAGAGCGGGGATGGGGGAAGAGCCCTCAGCACAGAGATGCAGATCCTAGCGGTTGGCAATCAACTGGAGCACCCGGAAAGGCCGCAGATGTGGACAGGGCAGGGACACGTCTGGTACACCTGCCATACCGGAGACAGCGGATTCCCCCAAGGCCATCATCGGTTGACCCCCAGGACATACCTTGGTTCTTTCCACTTCTCCTCCAGCTTCCACTGCTGCCCTCATCCTAGCATGATCTCTGGAATGCAGTGGCCTCCGGACTGGTTTTCCTACGTCAAATAACTTCTAAAAAGAGTTCCTAATAAAATCGCTCATGCAGGCCAGAAAAGTGGAGGGTAAGGCACCTCTGAGCGTCGCCACATCTCAGCGTGATGCCCAATCCCTCTCTTACCGACCTACTCGATAGCATTAGAGTTTCGCAGACACCGTCGCAGCTCCCTGCGTGCTCCTCCTTGGTCTCGTCCACTTCTCCCAGCGGGACTGATGTTTATCGCGGCCCTGCCTGCTTTTTTCTCATTTTGCTACTTCTGGTTGCATCCTGTGCACAGAGGTACGGGAGGCGCGTCTAAGGTTGCTTCCCGTTGTTTTTCAAACACCTTAGTGACATCGGGATTGTGAGGAATACGTCGGGAATCGGTTTTCCTCGGCCTTGTGTTGACGGTGACACCGTTGTTGGTGCCTCGCTCTCGTTCGATCGTTTTAATTGCCGCGTGATGCGTTCCGCGAGCCCGCGAGTTATCCCTCTCCTTTTCTGTTAGTGGGTGATGGGCTCCCGCCTCTCCCCCACCCCCACGAAAAGGCTTTTTTTTTTCCCCCTCCCATTTCAAAGAGTGCTGCCGCAAATGCTCTTCGGCTTTATTAATTTCTTTCTGGACGCGTGGGAGTCTTTTCTGGGCGTCGTCCTGGAAATGGAAATGCTGAATCCTCGAAACTGCACATCTCCAGAGTCTAAATATTGCCCAGTTCCTCTCCAGATTGAACTCGTTTGCCCCTCCATCACCCGGGTAGGAAGGTTCCTGCATCTCTACGTCCTCCCCAACCCTCGACGTGGTCCTGATTAATCTTTGCTACTCTGACTCAAAACATGTCATGAGCCTTGGACGTTTCTGTGCCCTGTGGCCTGCCAGGGCCGACGGGGGTGAAAAGGGTCTCCTTGCTTTACTCTGCACCTTCCCGATCACCTGTGAGGCTGAACATCTTTTTTATATGTTTATAGGCGATTTAGGTTTTGTGAATTTTATATGTTTATAGGCGATTTAGGTTTTGTGAATTTTTCTATTTGTACCCTTTATCTTCCATTCTATCATGTTATTTTTCTTGTTCTCACTGAATTATGTGTTGGCTGGAGAATTACTGTTTAAAAATTAACTACTTGCTGGAAATGGCTGTTCGGCTATCGCCATAGGAACGTAGGCTACTAACTATGGAAACAAAACATTCTCACAAGCTTTCTGCTATGTACCCCGGCTTGCACACCTGACCAGTGGGTTGACAGGTAGTAAATAGAAGAAAAATAGACCTTTGTGTTCAGACAGGATGAAGAATGGGATTCGGGGCTTAAAAACCCTGAACCTCTACATTTCGGGGCTGCTTAATGTGGGGTCTGCGTGCCCCTGGCAGACCCCGCTGGCTGCATAAAGAGTGTGATTCCCACAACTCACTGAGTCCTGGTGGTCCGTGGGTCTGTCGGGGGCTGGCGGCCACAACAATTATAGGTCCCTTTACAGCTTCTGGATGCTGACGTTTTTTGATTTTATGTATCAGCACCTACTCCAACTCTGTGATTTATGTTTTCACTTTCTTTGCAGTGACTTTGGTTTTCTAGCTATTTTTGGTTGTAATATAGTCAGAGGTACCATCAGATTTACCATATTTTTTTAGGCATTTGTATATTTTTCTGAAATTCTCTCCCAAGAAATCCTGAAGATATTCTTCCACATTTTCTCTGAAATGTGTCAAATATAAAAATAAAAATTTTTTTTTAATTTAGATTTTATCTAGTTGGGATTGATTTTTGTTTATTCGTGGAAGGACCTAATTGATTTTTTTCCCTACAGAGAAATGGCAATTCCGGTTCCATTTATTGTCAGTTTATCTTTTTTTCTCACAGATAACGCCACACCTATGCTAGATTAAGTTCTCAGATACAGATGGGATTAAATCTGAGCACTGTCTCGGTTCCTTGATCTATTTGTCTCTCTCTGAATGAGCATCATACTATCTTAATTACTCCAAGTTTGTGATGTCTTGATACCTGGGGGGAGAAGTTCCTTTCCCGTATTCTTCCTTTTAAACATTATTTAGCCCCTTTGATTTTCCACGTATAATTTCTTTTTTTTAAGATATAAATCCTTTAACATTTCTGAGATTTCGCTTACCATCCAGGATTGACTCCATGATTAGTTGCTATTTCTTTTTTTAACGTTAGTTTCAGGTGTCCAGTGAGACGGTTAGACACTTACGTAGCATGTGCAGTGATCCCCCCGATGACCCTCGCACCCATCTGGCTTCCACACACAACTATGGCCAAAATGCTGACTCTCTACCCCGTGTTGTGCTCTATGTCCCCGTGACCGTTTTCTAACTGCTGATTTGTACTTCTTCATCCCTTCGCCCTTTTCACCCAGCCCCTCAATCCTCCTCCACCGGCCTACTGTCCACGTTCACGGGCCTCTGTTTGTCTGTCCTGTTTGTTTGTTGCTTTTGGGTTTATATCCCACATGTAAGTGAGGTCATGCAGTTTTTAAATTTTCCTGCCTGGCTTACTTCACTCAGCGTGATTATCTCAAGGTCCATCCACATCGTCGCACGGGGCAGTGTTTCATCTCTTCTCATGGCTGATTTTTAATTCTGTGACCATTCTACTCCGTAAACTCTGCACTTATCAGTATCCCTACTCCGCTCCTGAACAATACGGCGAATGCAGAACTTTTTCCAAGCGTCTCCCTCCTGTCTAACATATTATTGCTATTTGGTATTTTCATTCTACCTTCTTTTTTACAGTCTCCAAGTCATGATTTTGTTGTTGTTGTTGTGTTGTTTTATGCATGGGACGCTTAGTTCTATTTAATCACATATTTTCCAGTTTCATTGCTTAGCGTAGCTTCTTTTCTCCTCCTCTGTCCTTCTGGGTTTTCATCCTTTCTGAAGTTCACCTCTTCGCAAGATTCTATTAATGGTGAACTTTGCCTGCCTGAGAGTGTCTTTATTTTACCCGGAATTTTGAATGACAATTTGTCTTTGTGGGTGATTTATAGATGTTATTCCATTATCTTTTGCATTATATTAATGTCTTGAAAGATATACCCTCTCTGGTCATTGCCCCCTGCACTTTTCTCTCTCGGTGCTTTCAAAGACTTTTCTTTGTGTCTGACATTCTCTGGTTTCACTGCTTACTGTGTATCTAGTTGTAGAATTATTTTTATTTATCTTTTCCGTAACGCTGTACATTCTCAATCTGTAAATACACGTGGTATTGTTTCATAGGGACGCTGTAACAGTTTATCACAAACTTGGGGACTTGTCACAACCTCAATTTATTCTCTCTTGTCCATAACAGTGTTTTTGGACCAAAAAATAAAAATAAAATAAAATAAAATAAAATAGAGGTGTTGGGAAGGCCGCACTCCTTCTAGAGGCTCTGGGGACAAATCTGTTCCTTGTCACTTCCAGTTCCTAGGGGCTGCTGGTATTCCTCAGTCACTGGCCACATTGCCCCAATCAAGGTAGCATCTTTACTCTCTCTCTGCCCCATCTTCTTGATGCTTTCTTCCCTATGTATCTATATATATATATATTTCCTTCTGCCTCCATCTTCTAAGTTCACTTGTGATTGTATTTAGGGCCTTATCTGGGTAATCCAGAATAATCTTTCCAGCTCAAAATGCTCCCCTGCAAAGACTCTTTTCCCTACAAGTAACATTTAAAGGTTCCAAGGACCAGACTTGGCCTCTTTGAGTGGCTGGTATTCAGCTTACTGCACATATCTATCATCTAAATTCTAAAACTTCTCAGCCATACGAACATTAAATATTGCTTTCCCCCCATTTTCTTTTTTCCTTAGCTCTGAAAATCATATTAAAAGTAATCCGGACCCTTCCATTTAATCTTCTATTGCATTTAACTTTTCTTTCATGTCTTTCTCTTGGTAACTCTATGCAATATATCCTGAGTAATTTCCTCAGATCTATCTTCCAGTTTATTAATTCTCTTTTTTTAGCTAACTAATTTGTTGTTCAATCTATCATCTGAACG
This sequence comes from Cynopterus sphinx, assembly GCA_030015415.1. NCBI lineage: Eukaryota > Metazoa > Chordata > Mammalia > Chiroptera > Pteropodidae > Cynopterus > Cynopterus sphinx. The sequence continues at coordinate 122,674,060 of CM057387.1, forward strand.
TTTTTATTTATTTTTATCTAGAAATTCGACTACTTTTTTTTTTAATTTGCCTTTTTTTCTCCTTAGGCTGTCACATTCCATTTTCTAATGCTCTCTTTTATAACTTTAACAATTTAAAATACATTATACAGCCTTTCAGAGTTATTTCATTGGACGTTCTAGGGAGGAGTGTCTAGTTCTTTAGCTTTAGTTTATTGTAATCTCTGACTTTTTCACGTGGTGAAATTTTTTCTTATGTATTTGTGATTGGAGATTGAAAGCTCATCCTCCCCAGGACTTCATCTGTGGGAATTTTGTGTGACCTGGGTTAAGGGTACGTCTTTCTCTGGTAGTTTTGGGTTTGCTTCCTCTAGATCTTGCATGGATCTCACTAGTATTTGAGTCTCTTCTCAACTTGGGGATTTGGGGGAGGACAAATTTGAATCCTAAACCTATGTGAGAGCAAATTCTTAATTTTCAGAGAACTTTTTTTTTTTTTTTTACAGAACCTCAATCAAGGAACACAAGCTCTGCTGCTGTCTACCTGGGTGCAAAGGTACTTTCTCTCCACCGATTGCTTCATGGGCCTGGATGAGTTAGCCTTCTCAGAGTCCTAGCTTCATGGGGAGACCCTCTTTCTTACTTCCCATCTCCCTTGAGTCCAATAAACCAATCTCTATACCTTTACAGGCATTTAAAACATCTAGCACCTGTGTCACCAAGATGGCCTTTCACGTTCTCTTTTGTTTGCTTCTTTGAAACACATTTGCTTATTGGGGAGCTCACCTACGCTTTTAAACTGATGCTTGCTGTATTTTGTCAAGCATTTCTAAGTGTTTGTGTGGGAGATCTGCCCTCTCGATTGCTATGCCCTAGCTATGCTAGCCTTTCTTAGACCAAATCCTGGTCTTCCTTAAATAAAGGCTCTGCATCCAAAAAGTTGCCCTGCTGGAATATTTCCCATGGCCGGCTCTTCTACATCCTTCTGATCCCAGCTTAAATGTCATCTCCTCTGTGAGGCCCTTCCCGACTTCGTCTTCACAGCATGCGTCCTCACTTCTTAATGGAACTGATGATGACCTATAATTGCCTTGATTATTTACTTGTGTACCTGTTGATCATGCCGCCTAGAATAGATGATGTAGGAATCTTATCTGCCCTGTCCCACTCTGTACCTCCAGCATCTGGAATAGTGCCTGGTACATGGTGAGTCAATTTCTAATAAACATCTACTGGATGAATGAAAGAAGGTACCAAAGTCTCTCCAGAGATTCCATTCATGCCCAGAAAAAAACGTGCAATAAGTTCATGATATTCTAAGGAACTAGAAAAGAAACATCCCCATGGCCTATGGCCTAAACTCTTCCCTAGTTCCTATGTGTAATACTCAGAAAAACCTAAGCTCCAACAAAAGTGGAAAAGTGGAAGCGTTTGCATATAACATTTAACTATAATCAAACCATTGGATTTCTCACCTCGATAGTCCTCACTGGAGGGTTATTCTCACCTTGTGCAAGTCCTGGCCCTGGAGGCAGCCCCTGGGGAATCAGGTACCTGCCTCTGTTAACTAAAGTCTAACAAACCCATCGCCGAGCTCACTCTCACTATGAACAGCGTAATAAATTGAGCTGAGAGGTGTGTGAGTAAATTAAAGTAGCCCACAGAATCCACACGAAGTACTCAATAACAGAACCTTTAAAAAACAAATTAATTTCCTAATTTTGAAAGCAATATAATCACTTTCCAGGAGCTCTAAATTAGAAAAGAAAACCCACTCATAATTTAAGAACGACCATAAGCCTCGATAGTCATTCTAGTGTACATCTGTCTGGTTTTTAAAACCATGTTCAGTTAGTATTTTTTGTGGGGGGGGCTTCATTTATCAAGCATTTGCTACACGCATGATCTTAGTTTATACAACACTCTAAACTAGGTGTGATTAATTATTCCCATTTTAAAATGGGATCACAAGGGCAGACAGAGGTCAGGTAACTGGCTCAAGGTAGTGGGCAAGTGAAGCCTTAAACTCAGGACCGTTTGGTTCCAGACCCTGCTCAAACTCTCACTTTCTATGGGGCTATGATCACATTTAACTTTGCATCTCTTTCCCCCACCCCCCAACTTAACAGCATGAGCTATTTTTGCCAGTTGTTGCATAGTCTTTACAAACGCCTCTTTTAATGACCAGCAGGAGGATATCTGATCACTATTTTCTCCTTCAACAAGGGTAAACTGACCACTTCGGGGAACAATCTAGCCCGAACTTGTGAAATTGAACACTGGCATACCCTATGACACAGTAATTTCTCTCCTAGAAGCATGTCCTGGAGAAAATGCAGACCAGACTATTCACAGGAGCATTGTTCAAAATGGGAAAAACTAGAAAAGAACCAAATGTCCATCGACAGGATAGATACCCTCAGTGGTATCTGAACACCTCCAGCTGCACGCAGTGACGTGGACGAATGTTGCTAACATGATATCGAGTGAACACAGCGAGTCTCTGAGGCTACCATTTTTAAAAAGCACAGAAACAGGCAAATCTATTATTTTGACATACATGACTAGTAAAAGTATATTAACAAGGCAAGAATGAGAAACACAAAATTCGGACTGGATTCCAGTCTGATTTCATACATCCGTTCATGTGATAAGTATTTATTGAGTTCCTACTGAGTTCCAGCGCTTCTGCTGGTTCTTCATATACAGCAACTAATTCACTCCTCGCTTCAACTCCATGAGCTCTTTACCAATATTAACTGCCTGACCCAGAGCAGGGAAGTGTGACGGTTAATTTTATATGTCAACTGGACTGGGCCATGGGCTGCCAAGATATTCGGTCAAACATTATTCTGTGTGCTTCTGTGAGGTGTTTTTGGATGAGACTAGTATTTAGATCAGGAGACTCAGTAAAGCAGGTTGCCCTCCATAATGTTGGTGGGCCTCATCTAATCAGTCGAAGGCCCGAATGGAACAAAAAGGCGGACCCTTCCCCTGAGTAAGAGCGAATTCTTCCTGCCTCATTGCCTTCGAACGGAAACATCAGCTGCTTCTGGGCTCCCATCTTGCCGACTCACTCTGTGGATACTGGGACGCGTCAGTCTTCATAATCACATGAACCGATTCCTTATAATAAATCTCTCTCTGTGTACATATGCACACATCGTGTTATGTTTCTCGGTAGAACCCTCACATAGTAAGTAACTCGCCCAAATTCCACACAGCTGGGAAGTGGTGAAGCAGGTCAGTTCGACTCTAGAACCAAAAAGCTTAACAATTTTACTGCACGGCCTCTCCAACACAACACAAACCTCCTCAAGAAGGACTTTTAAGTGTCAAAACTGCCTGATCTAAATGGACAGGCTTTCCTGAAAACCCATCTGATTCTTAGTTTAGATGCTTCATAAACCATACTCTTTCTTCTCTGCTGGGCATACAACCAATTTCTACTACCACATTCAGACTCTCCCAGGCTCATTTTCCATACAAAGTATCCTGCATTCTCTGCTGGCGTCGAGCAGAGTAAAAGAGAAAGAATCTGCATTTCAAATCATTATTTGTTGTTATGACAACATACAGCCTGGATCTGTTCTGAGCAGCCGCATGCAAAGTGCCAAGCTTGAAAGCATTTCTTATCTGTGATTCGGGAGGTCTCCGGGAGAGGTGGTCTATTCAGGCACACGGCGTCCCTTCCTCCGCCACACACGGAGATGAAAATGTGTCTTAGCTACCTTAATACAATGCAAAAAAAAAAAAGAGAAAAACGTAAAGAATGCACAAAAGCGAATAATAAGAGAAGCTCTCCCAGCATGGAGGCTATTTGCTCTTTCTTTGCACTCATCTCTACAATAATGAGACAAAAATGTCAGGCCCCAGAGAGCACGGTGACACTTGGTTTATTCTACAGGAACTGATTGAGTGCCCTTCAAGTCAACTTTCCTTATTTTTTTATATACACCTGTCCAGTGACAATATGTTTTCATTTGCCCGTGTGTTTTGCTCTCCAATTTGTTTTTTGTCATCATTCAGTATTACGTTTTTAAGAATTCTCTCTAGTTCATTCCTTTATCTGTGTTAAGATCCGATGAACAGAGCCCATTGTAATCAATAAAATATAATAAATATAAATTCTATTTTTAGACATTTCAATTCTTTGCTTGTTTCCTCTCTCAGAGTAAACAATGCTGCAATGAACATCTGCACGGATCTCTCCTTAGGTGCTTGTGGGAGAATTTCTCTTAGGGAGATGACTAAAAGGGAATGGCTGGCCCCTGGTTTACGCACTTTTTCAGTTTAAACTAGATATTAACCAAATACTGCCAAATGCTCATCAAGGACGTCGTTACAGCTCACCCTTTCAGCAACAGTGAATACAAATTCCCATTTTCCTACCCCTCACCAATGCTTGCAGTTGTCTGATTTTAAGCTTTCCCCAGTGGGTGGCTGTGAGACGATTGTCCTTGCTAATCGCAGTTCCCACACTCCTAGTGAGGCTGAGTCTCCTCCGACGTGTGCTGGCCCAGACCATTCATGATCCTTTTCTGTTCTGTTTCTTCTGCCGTTAATTGTCTTTTCCTTACTGATGTGTTGAAAAGTCTTTACATATTACAGATATTAATTCAGTTTTTTATTGCAAATGTTTACTCCCAGTCCACAGTTTGCCTTTTAACTTTGTTTGCTTAAGGCTTATAATTGAAATAAATGAAAGCTATAATTTCATTTTCTGGGGTTTTTTTTCGGGGGTGGGGAGAATAAGGGGTCTTTACTAAGGACCCATTTCCCTAGCCCGAAGCCTTAAAGATATTTTGTCTCGTTTTATTTTAATAGATTTAAAGTTTTATTTTTGTGTCTAGGTATTTGGGATCCATCTGGGTTTTATTTCTGGGTATGGTGTGAGATAGATATACAGTTTTCATTTTTGTCCCTGCTCATATGCAGAGTTAACTGCCTCAGCATCATTTATTACATGTTTATCGGTTCCTATTTTCCCCATGAGTTTATGATGCCAACTCTAGTATGTATTCAGTTTCTGTATATGTTAGTGTCCACCTGTGAGACCTTTATTCTCCTCTATCAACCCATCACTCTGTTTCTGTATCACCATCACATTTTTTCACTAGGACAGCATTAATCTTCATACCTGGTAGAGCAGGTCCTTCCTTTTATTCTTCTTCAGAAGTTTTTGGGCTGTTCTTAGATATTTACTCTTTTGATGAATTTTAGAATCAGTTTTCCCAATGTTGTTCCAAGAAAAAAAAACTCCTTTTAGGACTTTGAACTGTAACGAGTGTGTAAACTAATGTAGGGAGTAATGGGATCAATGACATTCATCTGTTAAGTCTTCTCATCAAACAATAAGGTATAAGTTTCTATTTATGAGTCCCTTATGCACTTCAATGACATTTTGTAGCTTTGTCCATAAAGCTCTTGTAATGCTTTTGTTAGATTTGTTCACAGGTCACAGCTTGTTATGAGAACTAAGTAAGACAGAGGTATAGTGTTTAGAACACTGGTAAGAACTCAATTAGTGATTAATATTATCGCATAAATTTGTTGCTTTTGTGAACAGTCTCTTTTTTCTATTACATTTTCTATTATATTTTGTGATTTACAGTAAAGCTATTGTGTTTTTTTTTTTCCAAATATGGGCATTGTATCCAACCACCCTCTGGGATTCTCTTTTTCGGTTCTACAATTGGGTGTGTAGATCTTCTTCGGTTTTCTGCATAGACAGTAATCACTCTGAAAATAATGAAAACGTTGTTTGCCTCTCCAATTCGAATGCCGATTTCTGTTCTTTTTTTCTATTATATTGCATTGGCAAAGAATTCAGATCTGATGCTGAAGAGCAGATGTGAAAGCAGGTGTCCTGGCCTGGTGCTGGGTTTTATTGGAAATGCCTCTACAGCTCACCATCAAATACAAGGTTTGTTTGAAAGCTTTGGCAGTTATTTTCGCCGGCTGAGGAAAGTTTCATCTATTTTCCGTTCGGTAAGAGATTTCTTGTTGGCTTTTAAACCATGAACCAGTGTGAAATGTGTTGGTCACTTATTCCGCGTCTACTGAATTAATCATGCTACCGTTTCCCCTAAATCAGTTAATGTGCTGAGTTACACTGACAGATTGTAAAACTTCACACCTTTCACGCACGCCTAGGCTAAAGCTCATTAGTCACAAGGTGTTTATTTTCATAATCTTCTTGATTCGGTTTGCGGATACCTTATGTTTGGGGTTTTCTCATCTGTATTCTATAGGTGAGACTGACTTATAACCACATGTTCTTACACTGGAAGCTTCATAAAATCGGTCTTCTCCACTCTTCCGTGCTTCATCTAAATAACGTGGATAAGAAAGGGATTATCTGCTTTGTCAAGCGTTGGCGAAACCCGCCTTTAATATCTTCTGGGCTCAAGTTATCCTCTCCACCCGCAATTCTGATTTGAAAAATGTCTCCACTTTCCAGGTCTCATTTAAATGCAACCACCTCTGTGAAGCCTGATTGGATTCCTCTCTGTCCACCCTCGTATCCTCTTCACAAACCCGTGGCCCTTGCTCTCGCCTCGGCAGCTTCACCCCGACTTGTTCACACTACGCTTGCGGCATTTACGCTTCATTTTTTGGAGGTGACCCCAGCCTCCTCAAAGTGTCTACCATGAGGCCCTTCTGCTAAGTGTTGAGTACACATCGGTGAAATGAATATGCATGTGACATTGCTCTGTCTTACCGCATCACACACACACACACACACACACACACACACACACACACACACACACACACACACACACACACCAGGCAGATTGGAACAGCACGAGAAACACAGGTTTACTTTTAACCAGTTTCCAACCCTGATTCCTGTGATCTGGCCTTGCTCTTATGCAAGAGATGCCATTACTTAGGTGCCAAAGTGACGGGCGGCGCAGCAAGGCCTGGGCCCGGGAGAGCACAGGAAGGCAGCAACATTTGCCGAGGATTAATGGGCCGGAGAAAGCTCCTGCATCACCCACCTATCGCAGAGGTTGATCACTGTGTCCACAAGTAATTACGGTGCCTGCCGTCGTCAACGGCTGGGCTTGGAGACGCAACTCATGCCTCCCTTGCCATCCAGCCCAGCATGGGGTGGTGACTGAATTCTGGCTGAGGAGCTGGAGAGCTGGGTTGCAGTCCCAGCCCCACTCCGGGTCCTGTGTTCCTGGGCCATACCCATCTGAACAACGCACGGCCTGTGAAAGAAGGCGCCTGCCAAGAAAGGCCTATTTGAATGGGCGGACTGGATGAGACGATTTTAGAGAGTCCGTGCGGCCACTTGACTATGATTTACGAGAGCTTAAAATGCAAGGGGCACAGCTCTGAGAGGCTGGCTGGACAAGCTGTGGATTTACTGACAATATGACTTCTCTCGGCCAAGTTATTTTCCCATTACTTTAAAATATGCTGATATTTCTTCCTTTGTGATTCTCTTGGGACAAATACTGTCTCAGCTGACATCAAAGATCGACAGGTAAGCGAAAGGGGCTCCCAAAACACATAGTACTTGTCCCAGGTCCCCCAAGGAGTATAGCAGAAGTGGTTCCGTGTATCCAAGGCCACGAGAGCTTACCGGAGACCTGGGTTTGGGGATTATCACGTGTTTGGGAAGGAGTGAGGGTGCCCTCTCTCAAATGGGTGAAATGACTGTGAAATCGCTCATTCTTTTTATTTTTCATTCAACGGTTATTGACTGAGAGCTCGATTCAAAGTCTGCTGAGGCATGTGAGAAATGGGGAGATGAACGCGAGTTGGCTGCTGTCTCCCAGGAGCTCACAGCCCCCGAGGGGACTGGAGGAGTCATTTGTAAAGGGCTAGAAGGAGGAAGAGGTGAGTGACAGCTAGAACCCTCCTGGGAGAGGCCACAGAACAGGGCAGCCTTGACGCACGGGTCAGGTTTACGCTGGCAGGGTAGAGGGTGAGGGATGGGGGGTCCGTGCTGACGAGGGAACACCATGCACAACAGTTCTGTGGTGGGGAAATGGGGGGTACCAGGTGGTGCCCGTTATCATTGACTGTCTCCAGCTGTTATTCTCAGGACAGAGAGGGCTTCGAGAGGGCCGTGTGACCGGGATCAAAGCTTCCCACTGGGGACCCATGAGCCTGTTTCACTGCCCAGGACTGCTTCTAATGGGTGGGCACCTGCGGGCCATTGAAAAGGCCCTGAACGTCTACGTGCCCTTCAGTTGTCCTTACCGATGACCATTGATGTGTTTGCATTTCCCACCCTTATATTCACTTTTCCATGATGAGATTCATATCGGGAAGCAACAAATATGTTACTCAAGAGGGGTTACTTACTAACAAATTAGCTGCTGCATAAAAATCCTGGTCCAGGGAAAGCGAGTGCCCTGAGCGGGGAGCAGCACAGAGGAGTGAGAGCACCCACGGTGGCAGCCCCGAGACTGTGGGAGACGTGAAATTCCTGGGGCATCTGGTAGCAAAACCATAAGAACACCAAGTGCCTAGACGTGGGGAGGAGAGGCTGGTGGCTCCTCTCTATGTGGGGAAAGGGAATAATGCCATCGAAACGCTCGTGCCTGCTTCTCAGAGAAGATGGAAAACAGTCATCTCGGAGAATTCTAAAGCAGTCTTGATTACATCGCCTATTTGGGGAAAAGTGAGCTCATCTTACGCTAAGACGGGAGATCAAAGCCCTTTCAGTTAAGAGTCGAGCTAAGGCTACCGGAGTCTCACCCACCGTTGCCTCCAGCCTGCTCTTTCCACGTCCCCTAAAAGGGGGGACAGGGACCTCGCCTCGTACTCGCTCTGCACCACGCACCGGTTGAAGTCCTCTGCCTGCGTTATCCCATTTCACGCTCATAACTGCCCTGCGTGAGTGACACTGTTCCGATACCCACTTTACAGATGAGAAAATCGAGGCATCTTGCCTAAGGTCGCAGAAAAGTGACAGAGGCAGGGTTAAAACGCGAGCATCTACATCTCCTCCGTGCTTTCGACACCAATGTCATTTCTAGGAAGAGGGTCACTGATAATGGCAACGAAACAAGCCACCCCCAGACTCAGCAACACAAAAGCACCTTTTATGACTGTAACTCGTGCCGTTGGAGGCAGGTTAGTGGCCGGCGGTGGACGCTGGGCTCTGCTGATCTTGGCGAGGCTCGTTTGAGCCGCTGTGGGTCCACTGGGAGTTTTGTTTTGGCCGGAAATGGGTGGGCCACGGTACCTGGGGCAGCTTAGCTCTACACGCCTCTCACCCCCCTCCTGTGATGCAAAGGAACAAGGGGAACCACACAAGCCCTCTGGAAGCCTGTCTCAGAGTCCGCACATCGTTACTTCGGCCTTGTTCTATCAGTCGACGTGTGCCACATGACGACACGGAGTGACTGTGTGTGCCCCCCGCCCCCAAAGTCAGTTTAGACGAGGTCCATGGGGTGAGGCCCTGTGATGGGAGTAGCATCCTTGTAAGAGGAAGAAGAAGAGGAAGAGGAAGAAGAGGAAGAGGAAGAGGAAGAAGAGGAAGAGGAAGAAGAGGAAGAGGAAGAGGAAGAAGAGGAAGAAGAAGAAGAGGAAGAGGAAGAGGAAGAAGAGGAAGAGGAAGAGGAAGAAGAGTTCTCTCCATCTTGTGTGCACACAAGTGAGGAGGTTGCTAGCTACAAATCCGGAAAAGAGGGCTCACCAGAACCCGACCATCTGGCACCCTGACCTCAGACTTCCAACCTCCGGAACGGTGAGGAATAAACGTTCACTGTGTAAGCCCCACAGTCTGTGGCCTGTTGTTGTGGGAGCCCAAGCAAACCAAGACGCGTGGGGAGGGCAGTGACGCTCCATCCACCTTTACGGGGGCCTCCCCTCACGTCACGCGAGAAAGGGTATGAACACCGGGAGGAACTCGGGGGCCACTGATGAGATCAACCCTTACAGAGGGGCCCTGACTCTAAGCTCTAGAAGGAGGGAGGACGCAAACCTTCAAAAGCCAGTCCCTGGGATCCCCGGAGGAGGAGCATGTCGGGACAGAGATGGAGACACAAACGTTCTCTGTATCTTACTCGACGTTTTAGATTTCAATCTTGTTCTAAATAAAAAAGACTCGTGAAGTGGAGAAAAAGGAACCTGTCTAAAGAGATGCTGGCCTTAGCCAAAAGGCAGTCAGGTGACCGCACTTTCTCAGTCCCACTGCGATCCACAGACCCGGGCTACGAGGCTCTCACTGAGTGCATGTCCCCCGCATTTCTCAGAGATGTCTGTGGCCGGCCCAGGTGTTCCTCCGTGCTTATTAAAGTGACGTGTAGATGGGGTGAGACGAGGACAACACTGGCCGTTTCTCCGTTTTGGATCACCTTCCAGGAACTCAAGCACACAGCCACCGAAACCATCCCCAGGGATTTCACGGTTGCCGAGCCAGGCTGATTATCCGCAGTCTCGGCTGTCAAAATAGGGAGTGTATCGCGGGGGGGGGGGGGGGGGGGGTTAAGGGCGTGGAGTCTGATGGGAGGGTCCCTCCGAAGCTCTGGAACTTTCACGGGTTTGAAAAGGTGTTAGGCCTCGGCCTTGAGGAAAGGGTATTTCACGGTTCTGTGTCTGGGCCCATCAGGCTGAGCCCCCGGGTCTGGGTCTGGGTCTGGCAGGGGTGGCTGGCTCTTCCCCGTCTGAACCACAGCTAGTGTCACCGCGGTTCCTATGGGCGGGGACAAATTCCGTAGAAATTCCCTGGAGGCAGGAGCGTGCCTTTCCCGGGACCCATCGTCAGTGCACACCGTGGAGGACTCGGGTCTGACACGTCATGCTGGCACCGCTGACTGTCGGGGCCCAGCTCGGCCTGGCACCCGGCTGTTCGGGTTGTTGGATATCCCTCTTCTCTGGGGGACACGTGTCGCCCCCAGATCCACTCTCCAACTATCCCCTGGAGGCTGATATTCGGGATCGAGGAAGCCCTTGCTTTCCAGCTTCCTCCCGGGCTTGGCTGTGCAAAAGGGCCACAGGGGAGGGGCTGGTGGGGATTAAAAGGTGAGAGGGAAGGAGTTGGGGTACGATAGTCCCCTTTGCTACATCTCTCTCCCCAGGGTTGTGACTCTCACCAGTCCCCACACAGCCCCTTCTCTGGCTCCGGGGAACCACACCCCCCTTCCTTTGGGCCTAGAGGCCGTAAGGGCCCCCACCAGGCCAAGGGTGCTTCTCCAACTCGTACTGCCCATAGCTTTGTCACTAGATGCTAATTAAACGCTCCTCCATCACCCCATCTGACTGAGCCATCTGTTGTGCGCCCGGACCCTGCCTATTCCCCCCTCTCCCACCCTCTCTTCCGGCCTCTAGTTCCTGCTCCCCGCTCCTCTCCCTTCTCCTATCCCTCAGCCCTAGTTAGTGCCTGTCTGTACCAGGCCCTGCGCGAGGTTCTGGGGAGACAGACACTGACACCAAAACGCTCACAATCTAGGACTTAACCCAGCCTGGACCGAGGAGGGGGCCGTGTCCACAGACCAGGTCATATCCCTGCTCTGTCACTCCCCAGCTGGTGACCTTGGTCACATTAGTCAAATGCATCCAGTGCCATCCCCATGACTATAAAACGGGGACGCTTCCTGTCTACCTCACGGAGTTCTCATGGGCCGGCAGCGAGGTCGTACACGTAAAGCCCTTATGCGGGGCCCAGCGAGTAGTGAGGACTGGTGCACAGTGGGATGCCCCACCCCCTTCACCTGGTGGAGGAAAACGACGACAGCATCACTTAGCGGCGGGGAGTGCTAAGGTCGTAGGCAAGCTCCTTAACCCCTGGGTGTACACGGGGCTGATGCAAACTACCTCCCACCCTTTCTCCGGGGAGTTTAACGATGATTACCTGTGGTCAGGTACCGAAGGCTCCAGAGGGAACAGTAGGAAAGGGGCCAGCCGCATACCAGCAGGTACCATTGTAGGACGTTGTGCGGATTTCAACAAGCCCGTCCCTCGCTCCCTGGAATCAATCGCTGGACAGGTGACCTCCCGCCCCCCTTCACCCCAGGCTCCCTCGGTATCTATTTCCCGAGAACCCTGAAGTATCAGGCTGGGAGACTACTGGAAATCGATTGGTCTGCCGAAATGGCAGAGATGGTGAGAGGGCCCCAGGGTCCCAGGCCTCTGTCTTCCTCCCGGACATAAGCACGTTGGCCATTTGTAACCCCTCGCCACCTCCCCGCCTTGTGCATACAGTAAGGAGACAGGAAAGTCAGCGCGTGAGCGTCGATGGGCGCACCGAGCCCACCTGGACTGCGTGGGGGGGGGGGTGGAAGGAATGAGCTTTGCTTTCGTCCCGCCCATCTGGTGGCAGGAGGACAGGAGGACACATCAAAAGCCTGAAGCCGCGTCCGACGCATGCCAGCTGGGACGGCCTGCCTTTGATCACCAGATCCGTACAGCAAAGCTCTAATTCTCCGGGTGCCACTGAAATCGGTTTAAAGGGCTTTCATTTCCTAACCGCTCCTCCTCCGCAGGAGGCGGCGGGAGGCCTGGCCTTCCACGCCTGTTAGAAACAGGATTCCGCCGACGAACACCATGGCCTTCGGGGGGTCAGTCATCGCTAGATCCCAGGGACGGAGGAGGCCACGGCCCGTCGCTCCTGCAAACGTGTCCCCTGGAACAAGCACGCATGGCCGGACCCCAGTCACGGCAAACCCTTTCCGAGAGTGCATGTGGCTATGCACTGAGACCCCAGCGCGAAGCCTGCAGTCCCTGATGCTGGAAAGGCCGTTTGTTTTCCCAGTCCTGCCAGCACAGGCGGCGTCCTTGGCACCAGGCGACTTGTCTGAAACTGCAGGATGGCCACAGGAGTTCACGACCTTGCATTTTCACTCACATGCACTCATTCTTGCTACCTATTCATCTAACTATCATAATGATAACCACACAGCAGCATCCACCGTCTTGCGCCCATCTGCTTCGAGCCAGGTACGTCTAAGTGCTTTGCCGCTATCACCTCAGGGAATAGCCCAATAGGAAGTGCCAAACGGGAGGGTTCCTTGGGCAGAAGAGTTTGAGAAGGCGCCTCTCTGGGGCTCTGACAAGTCCTGTGGCCTGCACGGGAAGGTGAGCCCCTTGATTGGGCCTTGACGGACGCCTGCGAGAAGGGCACTCATGGCAGCTCTGACACAAGCTTCAAAAGAAAAACAATATTGGAGTTCGGACTCGTGCTGAGCAGCGCAGAGAACCTGAGGGACCGCAGGATGCTCCCCTCGACCTGCACTTGACCATGTGTGTGCGGCCCGCGGCGCATGTGGAAACTCAGAAAGACATCAAAGGTAAATAATCCTCCCAGGCACTTGGAGCCCAACGACTGACGTACCCCGGAGCCTGGAGTGGTTGGTGGTGCTCTGCCTCGCCCCCATTTGCATCCCCCGGGGAATTCCGAAAAGGCAGGATCCTGATGCACCTGGGCTAGACCAGGGGGTCTCAGCCAGGGCAGTTTTGCCCCCCCCCCATGACATTTATCAATGTCTGGAGACGTTGTTGCTTAGCACAGTTCGGAGGGGCGTTTGCTACTGGTGCCTAGTGGCAGAGACCAGGGATGCTGCTACACGTACTACAATGCCCCGGAATAAGAGTCACCTGGCAAGTAACGTCAGTGGTGCCTGGGATGGGAAACCGCAGGCTGGATTGAAGCTCTGTCAGGCCAGGGACCCTGCCAGGCTTGGAGGCTGTGTCACCTGCACAAAGCCTGGCACGGCCTAGGCCTCCACTACACACCTGAAGACAGACGAGTCCAGTGCAACCCGAATCCAGCTCTCTAAGGGATAAAAGCACCACGTCCACTAGGTAAGGAAAGGTACCCTTCGGTCTCTCCCCCTTAGAGGCATCACAGCGACTCAGAAAAGGCGGCTGTATCACTGGAATTACTACGTTTATGCTGATTTCTACCTCATGTACCCTCGCCTCCTCCCTCCAACACTTTTGACCGAGAAAGAATTTTTTTGCTCTTTGGGATTTTCCGCCTTCTCTGCTGAACACCCTACGGTGCACAGGACAGTTCCCACGACAGAGGACGATCCAGCCCCCGAGGCCAACAGCACCGAGTTTGAGAAACCCTGACTTGAGCCGCGCAGGCAAGCTGTCGCTCTGCGCCTGGGACCTAACCATGGCCGTGGAGTTAGCAGTTACTCTCCCGCCCCCCCAAGGAAAGTCACTCGTCTGCCCCTAATAGACACGAAGTTTTGAAACTTCGGATCCGCTGCCCAGGCAGGACAGCCGGCTGACGACTGGGGCTCGCTGCTATGTCAACTGCGTGGGCAGCTCTGGCCCTGCCAGTGAGTGACCTGTCCCATTGGGAACGAGGACTTCAGGGAGTCGGGATCATGGAAAGTGGCAGCAGGTAGAGCTTGGTGGAATCGCTGTTTCTTACGTTTTCCGTCGTTGTTGCCATGGAGAGCATCTTCCTTGAGCTAAAGGGGAGTGGGGCCGAGAGCTCTCGTGAGGCGCTGTCATTTCGCTGACGGGGTGGCCCCTGGCACCTGCCCCCTCCCAGCTCCTACAAGGCTCCGCCGCGTCTGTCGTCCCGGAAACAGACAGCGGCAGCTGATGCCACCGCTGACCGCTGGAGAGGAAACGGGTTGCTGGTTAAAAGGATCTTGGCGGTGGGTTGATTCCCACCCCCGTGCTGTTTTAGAAAGCCTCTATCACAGTGAGCAGCCAGATATCTTACGATGTCACCGATTGAAACGCCGCCACCGAATACTCCCATCCTATTAGCTTTCCCAAGGGAATACCAAGGAAGGGAGGATGGCTACGCAGCCACCTTTCTCGGATTGTTACGCGAGACGACATTTCTTTTCCAACGTTAAAACAATAAGCACGTCGCTGTCTGGCTGATAGGAAAGATCCTGGTGCCAGGCAAATCCCATTTGCTACTCGGCACCAACGACGCACAGGACATCGCCCGGTTACTTGCTCTGCAAATGGCACGTACACGGCCAAAAGCACCTCATTTTGCCTCGTGCTTCTTGGGTGGTTGTTGCTGCGCCGCTGCTCGTGGACACCCAGAGTCTAATGGCGAAACCGCGCGCCACCCCTTACCCGGCACTCGCGAGGCCTCTCACTCGGGTCATCGCACCTAACCGACCGCACCACACGGCTCCGACGACGAACGCGATGCGCCCAGTCTTACTCGGCTGGGACGTAGGCCTGAGGGATGCTCACACTGCTTCAGATTTCATTTCCGATTTGAGATTCGTGTACACGCCGGGCAGGGCACATTCGGGTGCTGAACGCACGCTCTCGATGACGTGTCGAGATGGCACATCCTCCTGCACTCACTGTAGTGGGTGCTAGGTCTGGGCACGCTGCTTTTATCCCCCTTACCTTATTTAAAATTTTTCCTTTATTGAGAAGCAACTGACGTTGGGTAAGAGTAAGGTGTGGGACACACTGATTTGAAGTCGTTCCGCATTCTGAAATGATCGCCTCCTTCTGTTGTTTGCGTCACTCTCATCTGCGTGTCCAGGGATGACTTCCAGTCACGCCTGGGAGGGGTCCCAGGGAGTAGCTGCAGGGGAGTCTTGCTCCCGTACAGACCCCGAGGACTATCTTTGTGCTGAGCTGCTCATGTACCTATTTAGCTCAACATGTCATTGCGGGAGGTGACGTTACGCCTTCTGGTGAGCATGAGATCAGAGTGCCAGCAGTCGAGTCCCCGGTGGGTCTCAGTTGCTAGGGCGTCTCATCAGCGTGAACCTCTCACCACAGGAAGCACGTGATCCCCGCGGTTAAGACAGTTTTCCTCCCACTTTACCGTAACTGTAAGCCGCTTGCTTCATCCTGGATCCAGCTGAGGAAGAGCCATCTGCTCCGGCGCTGGGCAGAAGCTGCTGTGTGGGGCTGACTGACACCTGGGGTCTCCCCGGGGACGGCCTCTCGGATGTCCCCACTTTCGTATCTAACCTGCTGCATTCTTTTTAAAGCACGTGCAACGTCGCTGCGACTAAGAAAAGACAAATCGACGGCATTGCTGGATTCATAACGACTTTTTCATTGTTATCAAGTTTTTCAATGAACAGATGTTAACGTACAACTGCCTGCTAGCAAAGGGCATTGGAATTAGGGTTTGTCTTGCCAGAAATTCCCGAAAACTGCTAACCTGGAGCGGCAACAGAGGCTCCCAAACCAAGCCGGAAGTCTGTCTTGGCCTTTGGCCTTCAAAGGCTAACGTTGGGGCTGCAAACTGGTACAGCCACTGAGGAAAACAGCACGGAGCTTCCTCAAAACACTGAGAAGTGATCTACCTGTGGCCCAGCAATCCCTCTACCAGGTGTTCACCCCAAAGTCTTGAAAACCCATATCTAAAAAGGTATTTGCACACCGATGTTCATAGCATCATTGTTCACAGTGGCCAGGATGTGGAAGCAACCGGAGTGTCCTACGATAGATGTTTGGCTAAAGAGGCTGTGGTACATACAGACGATGGAATATTCCTCAGCCACAAGAAGAGATGAAATACTGCCATTTGTGACAACATGGATGGGCTTGAAATAATCATGCTAAGCAAAATAAGCCAGACAGGAAAGGTTGAAAGTCACATGATCTCACTTATACGTGGGATATAAACCTAAAAGCAACAAATGAGCAGGACAAACAGACAGAGACTCATGGGCCTGGACTATAGACGAGTGGTGGGGCCTTGGGGAGGGGGAAGGTAAACAGTCAAAGGGGGTCAAATATAGGGGCGAGGGGAAGGGTGAATTGGGTAAATATAGGGGCGAGAGGAAGGGTGAATTGGGTAAAGGGGATCGAATACATGGTAGCTGAAGGAAACTGGACTTTGGGTGGTAAACAGTAGAATATGCAGATGTCAAGTGATAATGTACACCTGAAAATTATATAATTGTATTAACCAATGTCACCTCAATCAATGTAAATAAATACATGCACATAAATAGCAGGAAATTAATAATAATAATAATTAATAATAATAATAATAATAATAATAATAAAGGCACATCGTAGGTATTTGGCACACGTTTTGTGAGTGAATGAAGAGCCAGCCTAGTTTCCCAGCCACCTGTGACAGACTATGAGCCGCAGGGTGGGACTCCACCCATGAAGACGGTGCCTTGCTTTGAGAAAACTCAATACAGCATTGTCCGAGGAGAGAGGGTGCTGACTCTGTGAATCTCCCTATCATCTTAGGTCAATGGTGGCCATTTCGACGGGGGGCCATCCCCCCCCCTCCCGGGAACACGTGGCAATGTGTAGAGACAGTGTTTGGTTGCCACAACTGGCCAGGTGCTGCTGACACCCAGTGTCCAGAGTCCATGATGCTACTCAACATCCCGCAGGGCACGGGACGGCCCCGCAACACAGGATGATCTGGCCCGATCTGGCACTGAGGGTGAGAAACCCTGACTCACCGTGACCGCGCTGACTGTGTCTCAATTACCCGTGTCCAAAAACTCCAAGTCCAAGAACATATGCTCAACGCGAGTCATCGTTCTTTGGTGACTACGAAGCATTTTCAGTCTTTTCCCGGCCTCGGGTTGCTGGTGCAGCAAAATAATTCAGCGACCCGACAGCGACAAGGCCTCCTGGAGAGGGCCCGAGTCGGCCCAATAAAACACACAGGCGACATTCAACAATGAATCCCTGACACGAAACGGTCAGTCGCTTTCCCCAAAGTGAGGACGCGGGAAGATTCCTCTTTCTTGCATCTCGGGCTGCGCGGCTCTCTCTACTGAAATGACAGATCGAAGCTAATCAGGTCCCTAAACGAGAGGGACAATCATTCACATTAGTAAGCGATTCCTCCTTTCTCGGGATTCTCTGCCAGGTTCCGTGACACAGCTGGCTCCCCGCGCGCATTTGAAATCTCACTTAGTTTACAAATTGGCGTGTCCGCGTCCCTTGTGGAAAGCCGAGCGCACCTTTCATGGGCAGCACATCCACCTCGCCTCTCGGAGGTGATTCTCCTGTTCCTGGGTTTTCTCTTTAGAGTGCGGTCTCCGTGGAGGGTAAGGGCCGTGTCTCGTGGATGTTTGGTTCTGCTTCCGAGCCCCCCACACAGGTTGGAGGCCAATGAATATTTATTGATGCTGAGGAGGTGAACAGAACCAGAGAGGCGTGCTCTCACTCTGTCTTGTTCTTTACGAGGCGTCTTCATCAGCGTCTGCAAAACGTGCACCAAGAACCTCTCTTCTTTGCACTCTCAGACTCTCAAAGGGACTGGGGTGCTCTTCGGGGGAGCCCTGCGGCCATGCTTCTCTGATCTGGCTCTTGATACTCTCCTGCCGGACATGGCACACGCAATTTTCAGACTCTGTCGCAGCGGCACGGGCGGCCCTATCCTTGGTCCCTGAACGCTTACTCTCTTTTGCGTGAGATACTTTTGCAAGATGGGAGCAAGCGCGTAGCTAATGTCTCCATGGCACAGCGGAGAACTCAGAGACTAGGAGTTTCCATGTGGCTTCCATGAGAGGCCTGATAGAGCAACTGCTCTCAGCGTGAGGTCCCAGAACCAGCAGCATCGGCATCTCCAGAGGACTTGTTCCAAGGGAACATTGTCTGGCCCGACCCAGACCCACTGAATCAGAGGGGCTGAGAGCAGGGCCCAGCATTGGAGCTTCAGTGAGCCCTCCAGGTAGTCCTGGTGTCACTCAAGTTTGAGAACGACTTCGCTAAAAGCCCCAGTTTGCTTTGTGAGTGCTCAGCTAATACCCACCCGCTGGTCAAAAGCTACCCCTTACGTCCTAGTGAAGATATGAGCTAACTTCATGGCCCCCAAAAGGAATTTCAGGGACTGAAGGCCCTGGGAGTCCTGGGTTTTGCAGCCCAGTAGGGAGAGGGGAGGACACAGGCGTAAAAGCAGCCATGGGTCGCCACGCCGAGGGATAGTAATCCTGTCCATACCCATCTTGGCTTCCCCAATATGCCACCGCCTCTCTACAAGATGGCCCAGTCCCTACCCTCTCTGGGACTGTAGTACCCTTTGCCTTCCATGGCAGGGAGGCTATGGGGGTGGAGAAAGGAGAACGGAGCCTAGATGGAGGGTCCCAAATGCTCAGGAGCTGGGGTTGGCCACACTCACTGAGCAAGAGCTTAGCAGCCGCCATCGGCTTCCATGCAGTGCCTGGGCCTCCTGAAGGAAGACAGGTCCTTGACCTTCCCCTTCACCCTGCCCGGGACCAATGGTCCCCACTCCTCTGTCTCTTTCACTAGCCCAGGTGGTCCCCTCCCCCTAGCCCCCCCACTCCACTCTCTCAAGCACCAATCTCTAGTTTCTCGGGGCAGGAAAATGCTCCGTGCGGAACCATTTCGTGTAGCATTTTTAGTATTTCTGTCTTTGAGCCCAGTCATCTCATGCCCGATAATGTGGGCTACCGAGGGGCAAAAAGGCCTTTCACGCACGCGGAGGGGGTGGCTGGGAAGTCGGGAGGTTGAGAGAGCACCCAACACACAAAGAACAGTCCTTCGGCTGTAATCCCAGCGCGCAGTCCCTAATTGATGGCGTTGAGAGTGACTTTGACCCCGCACCATGATGAAAACACAAAGGACCTTAACGATGGTTTGTTTAGTTTTTAGCTGAATCAGAATCTCAAAGCAGAGCAGCTCAGATTCTCCCCCAGGGGTGTGACGTCAGACTGATGCGTGTCATCAACTCCCCGGGGACCCGGGCTGGGCTTCGCTTCCCTATGAAACACCTTCCCCCCGGGATGCGCCGCGTCTGCGGAACAATGCTGTCCCCAACGGGCGACTCCTAGTTCAGAAGGCCTCGCGGCCCTGGAGGCCTTCACCATCGTTCCTTCTTGCTTTCTACACACCCCGCTCCTCTCTCCCCACTCTCCAGACAGAGGGCCACGGCACACCTCTCGGCGAGTTCGGTTCCACGGCTCCTTCTTCGAAGCCGAGTAGATTCGGCTACGCAGGTGTCACCCACGGCAGCGCCTGCCCTTTAACACTCGGGTCGTGCACATCCTTTAAGGCTAAATCCCATCGTGAAAGCCCTTGGAGAGTGTTGAAGTTAAAGACCCGGCGTTGAGTGGGGAACAGCACAGTCCTGGGTGACAGTCCTGCCGCCCAGGCTGCCGCAGCTGCTTTGCCCTCCCTCGCACGCACGCAGGAGAGAAGCTTCTCCTCCGCGGGGCTGAGCAGGTGGAGGACGGCTTCTGCTGCCTCTGGGACTGCGCCTGCAGCCTGACTCTCTCCCGGGGCTGTGCTGCAGAAAACACATCGCGGTGTAAGACGCCTTCCACCTCCAGCAGTCGCGGGTGAGCTAATGAAAGTCAACGCTATTTACTCAGCTCCCAGGAAGCCCCGAGCTCCAGATCAGCCGCTGTTTGTCTGAAGAAATGTGGCCCAAAGCAAGGTGAGCTCGGAGAGATCGGGCCTGGAACCGGACCTGCCCAGCACAGGCACTGTTGTCGCTGCGCTTGGAGGGAAAGAGAATTAAAAAACAACAACAGAAAAGTAATTCTCCACTTGACCGTGTCCTTTATGTTTTGTTTTGTTTTGTTTTGTTTTGCAATAAATTCTCCAGCAGGTAAAGGAGATAGGAATTTAATGAGCTGCTTTCGACACAGTGAAAATCCAGTCGTTAAACATTAAAGCGATGTCTCGTCTGCCTTTGGTCTGGCTGCATCGTCCAGGTAAAGAACAGCCCGAAGAAGGATCGGCAGGTGAGGATCCCACCACTGAACCCCCAGTGCTACGGCTGAAACAGGATGGAGGGGGAGACCTGGCAGGTAGTACACGTCCGAGGGCATACCCGCCTATGCGAACTACCCAGGTCATCAGGTCTGGTTGTTTCTGAACTATCAGCAGAGCCGGTTTTCCAGGCCCCGGGGGTGGTTATGAGGGTCCAGAGATGATGGAAATTGTGAAGGTCGATTCTGCGGTTGGTAAAACTGTGAAGGGATCCAAGACCACCCGCATCGCGGGAGGGCCGAAGGGGTCATTCGTAATCACTCTGATGGCAAAATGTGATTCTGTGCTTCTTGGTAAACAGCTGCTTTCCCCGGGAGGATGCTGAGAAGCTCCGTTCCAGCCTCTGACAAACGCCATCAGTAAACGGATTTTCGCCGGGGCCACGTTGCTTTCCAGAGCCATGTAGAGGGGCGACGGGTGGCTGAGAAGATGTCGAGTTGGTCTCTGCCCCTGTCTTCCCTCTTGGCGCTGTAGCCTCCCAGCGGTCGCCAATCATGTACTGGAGGTCCCCGTGTTTGGGTCTCGCACTGGACATTAGTAGATGCCGTATCGGCCTGTACAGGTAAAGGTGAAGCCAGTCACTCGGGCACACCTGACGGTGAACCTCGCTTTCGCAAGAGACTGAGGCTCGGAGCAGAACGAAACTCTGAACGTAGGTCACAGGCCATCCTTTCCCTTTCCGGGCCTCGCACCCTTCACGGGCCTGGTTCATTTTGGAAGATACAGCGGGATCAAGGTGCAGGTACAACCAAAGCCAAGCATCTCTGTGCAGTGGAGAGAAGAGGCAGCACGCAGGGAGGAAAGGCAGGCGCAGCTGTGGGTACAGACACAGGGCGTCCCTGGGACCGCCCCTGAGTCCCATGACACGGTGGGACACCAGTGTCTTCCACTAAAGCCAGTGAAGGTTCAGCTTTTGCTTGGTTTGCGTGGAAGCCAAGATTATCAGTGGGGAGTGATGCTGACTTTGTTACTGCATCAGCCCCGAGTCCCTAGCTCTGCTGCCCTAGGAGACGTGACACGTGTGACCAGCGGGCTAGCCCACTGCCGATACAGCTGTGGCACTTACCTGGAGAAACAGCGCATTGACAAAACAAAGGAAAAACCATTGAATTGTCCAGGGACTTGCCACCCCCTGCACTGTCCCTGCAAGATCTGAACCAGCGACCCTGGAGGGCCAAACCTTCGATGGAGACGTGGTCACTGCATCTTATTTTTCATTCGTACGTCCAGAGGGCTCCACCGTACGAGTCCTACACCAAATAAACCGCACTTAATTGCCAACCCGCTTCCACAGGCTTTCACGAATGTGCCTCTACCAGCTCTCCACCGCCGAGGATGACGTTTAGACCTTGAGTTTTACATGGGAACAGCTGCAGTGGACCGGCAGACGGTTTTCGCAAGCCGAGGTGTGTTTCTGGAGCCATCGACTTCCCTTTTTATTGTGATGCCACCAGATTCAGTTTCTGTCCAAGCCATTTACATTTTAAGCTGCAACTTGCTTGTGAACTAACAATAATAACCGAGGCCTCCAGGGAGGGAAGTTTATCTCGGCGGAGAGGTCTGCTAAGCAACGCAAACTTTTTATTTATTTCTATTAGCAACACACCGTTAGGGGAAAATCCACCCTTTACGATCTAACTGCTAGACCAGTCGCTTCAGAAGTCTCAGCGGAAGAAACCTTTTTGTTCCGAGTCGGTCTAGAAAGTACCGTATTTTTAACCCAGCTGCTCTCAACGGGGACGATTTTGCTCAAGGGGAATTTGAAGACCTTTTTGATCATTATGTCTGGGGGAGAGAAGCAACTGGCCTCCGGTGAGTAGAGACCAGAGATGCTAGTAAACATCCTACAGTGCGCAGGACCACCTCCCCCCCGCGCCCCGCCCCAGAAACAAGGAACCATCTCGTCCCCAATGGCAATAGTGCTGAGGTTGCCAAACCGTGCTCTGCCTCCAAAAAGAGACGCTAAGGTCTTTGCCCCCAGAACCTCAGCATGTAGACTTTTCTGGAAAAAGAATCACTGCAGATGAAATTAGTTCCAATGAGGTCATCCTGGGGTATGGCCTTGAAATATGGGCCTTTAATATGACTGGTGTCCTTATACGAAGACAGACACGCAGGGAGAACATGTGACGACGCAGGCAGAGGTTGGAGTGATGCTGCCACAAGCCAAGGAATGCCTGGAGCCACGAGAAGCTGTTAGAGACAAGAAGGACCCTTCCCTCAAGGCGTTCCCTGCCGACCCCCCAATCGCAGACTTCTGGCCTCTAGAACTCTGAGAGAATAAATCTGTGTTAAGCCCCTCGGTTTGTGGTGCTTTATTACCGCGGCCCTGGGAGGCTAATGTACTTCCTTTAAACAAGTAAAAGTTTTTTTCTTGGAATAACAGTTTCTGTTTTTATAATAGATGATGTTCTGCTGGGAAAATATGCTTTTTCCTCATTATGAATCCCTTCCCCGCACATTACGAAGCTAAATATGATAAATAGCTCTGTCGAAGGCAGGCAGGCATCACTATTCCCGTTTTTGAGATGAATAACAACAGTCAGCGTTAGCATTTCTCCGGAGCTTTCTCCCACGTCCTGAGCTTTACGGACATTGTCTTATGAGATTGTTGCAGTAACGCTAGGAGGCAGCTGCGGTAATTGCTCCCGTTTTGCAGAGAAAGAAACCTGGGCTCAGAGGGAAGAAGGACAGTCCTTAATGGCCCGAAGGTGTTAGGTGAAGGGGGTTTCCAATGCAGGGAGGCTGGAGCGCTCTCTCTCAACCGTGCGTGCTCCAGCTCTGCAGTGGCAGAGGCCCAAAACCCATGAGGCTCATGCAACCGGTCAGTGCTGACGGCAGGACCTTGTTCATCCAGCCGAACTCCATGGCCCTGCCAAGTACAGCTCTCTAATGCAGAGGGTCTTAGTATAAGCAGGTCCTGAACTTCAACCCACAAGAAAAGAGCTGTGAGGCAAAAGAAGAGTGGAGTCATTGCATACTATACCCCTCTCTTCGAGATTCAAAGATGTTGCAAAAATAAACGAATGGGACTACATCTAAGAAGCTTCTGCACAGCAAAATAACTGTCAACAAGGTGAAGAGGCAACCATCCAAATGGGAAAATATATTTGCAAGCAACGCCTCCGAGAAGGGCCTGATATCCAAAACAGAGAACTCATACAACTCAACAACAACAAAAGGTTAATGAGCCGATCGAAAACGTGGGCAGAGGACCTGAACACCCACTTCTCCCCAAAAGCCATACAAATGGCCAACAAGCACGTGAAAAGATGCTCAACATCTCCAGCTTTCAGGAAAATGTAATTCGAAACCACAACGAGCTACCACGTCACACCTGTTCGAATCACTATAATCAACAGGACACGTCATAACAGATGTTGGAGGGGATGTGGAGGAATAGGAACCATCAGGTGGGACTGCAGATTGGTGCGGCCACTGTGGAAAACGGCATGGAGGTTCCTCAGAAAACTAAGAATTGATCTACCATATGACCCAGCAATCCCTCTACTGGGTATTTACCCCAAAGACTTGAAAACCAATACCTGAAAAGGTATTTGCACACCGATGTTTGTAGCAGCGTTATTCACAGTGGCCGGGACATGGAAGCAACGAAGTGTCCTATGACAGACGATTGGTTAAAGAAGCTGGGTACATATATACGTGGAACATTACTCAGCCACAAGAAGAGATGAAATACTGCCATTTGAGACAACATGGATAGACCTTGAGATAATCATGCTAAGCAAAATAAGCCAGACAGAAAAAGTTGAAAATCACATGGTATCACTTATATGTGGGATATAAACCTCAAAGCAACAAATAGGACAAATAAACAGAAACTCATGGACATGGATAACTATAGGGTGGAGGCTGGGGAAACAGGGGAGGTTGATGGGGTAAAAGGGGTCAAATATGTGGCGACAGAAAGAAATCTAACTAGGAGCAGTGAACACACAATGCAATATATATATATATATGCCTTACTGCTGAATTATGCACCTGAAACTTGCTGAATTTCATTAGCCAATGTCACCATAATAATAATAATAATAATAATAATAATAATAATAAAATTTAAAGTTTTTCTAAAAATGTCATTAGTAAAGGCTCTGATAAGGTGCGCATTTGTAAAAACAAACAAACAAACAACAAGAACAGCAACACCAAAACCCTCTTTGTTGTGTATAATTCAGTGGTTCTCCAAATTATTTGACCGTAGAAACTTCTATGTAGGACTCTATTACCATCTAGAAAAGGAAGCAGCCAACTGTTTTTTTAAAGAACCAGTAAACATTTTAGGATTTATAGGCCACATTTTGTCTCTGGCCCTTATTTATTTTTGTTTCCCCCACCCCCTTTTTTTTAAATGTAAAAATATTCTTAGCTTGAGAGTCACAGACGAAACCAGCTGCTGGCTGGATTTGGCCCGTTAAAGTCTGCTGACCCCTCTTGGGGGACAGAACTGACAAACACGCTTGGAAGACAGCTTTTCGACGTGTGACCTTTTACCGGGACGGTGCTGAGAAATCTACTGTCCGAAATCCAGGAACAGAACGCCCCAATTCTGTGCATCGCCCCAGTATCCTTCCCACGTAAGAAATGAGAAAATGCAGAAGTCAGGACAGTACCTTGTCTGCACCGTGAGAGACTCAAGGCCACGGGGTGGGGGGCCGGAGCCCACTCCGAGCTCCGTCCAGGGCCGCTGTGCCTGTGAGGCCTACCAACGCCCTCCCACCCGCCAGGTGGGAGCTGTAGATGTTTGAACATCACCTGGACTTTTTTGCAGGTGGTTTTCGCCGTCGACCAGGCTCAGGTGGACGTCTGCCAGGAATCATTTCTAGAGATTTCAGCTATTTCAGAGTCTCCACCTGCCAACCTCCGCACGATAATGAGGACTTCGATGGGCGCTGATTTGGATTTCCTGGAGGGACACTGCAGGGGCTCCTGGAGCAGGGTGCCAGTTCTTGGAGGTCTCTATTTAGAACAGCTGCTCCCCCACAGGAGGAGAAATGGTGAAAGAAACAGCACGGGCTGGAAGACAAGACCTGGGGCTCTGGTGCCCACTGTGCCCACTGTCACTCCACTGGGGGACCCCATGGAGGTGGAGCCCACTTCAGCACCAGCCAAGTCTCTCCAAGAACGAAATAAAGACAAACAGTACACATACAGTCCACCCTTGAACAGCAGGGTTTGAACCTCGCCACTCGACTTACACACAGATTTTTTTTTTTTTTCAATAAATGCAGTCGGCCCCTCTGTTCCTGGGTTTCATATCCGCAGATTCAACCAACGGCAGATTGAAAACAGTATTTTCTCCCTCCCAACTGCAGATTCCCACCCACAGAATCAAAGTCCTGGTTGAATCCGGGGATTCCCAGGGCTGACTTCCAAGGGGAGGGTCACAAGTGCTAGGTGGATTCCCCCCGCCCGCACACGCACGCCCCTGGATCATTGTTTGAGGGTCACTCCTAACTCCTCTGCAGCATCCTTTCTCTCTCACTTGTACCACGGGTGCTTTCTCTCCTGTCTCCCCAGTGACAATGAAAGTTGCCTCGAGCCACAGGACCATGCTGGTGTTTTCTTTTGAATTCCTTACGGCACAGGCAAAGCCCAACATGCAAAATGCACTCAGCAAATATCTGTTCAAATGAATAAAAATCCTTTCTCGGGGCCAACTCTGATCGCCCACCTTTGGAATGTAAACCGGCTTCCTCTCATTAGTCCTCTGCACCCGCCATATAAAACCTTTGACCTTAAAATCCCTCCTCTCATCACTCTCTAGCTGTCGTGTCTCTGGGCTAAAAGCTCCAAATATTTGCAGAAAACTGTATGAGATCACGCTCTTTGATTGGCTGCACTTTGGTTGTTTAAAAACAGGCTTGGCCTTTCTCTGCTTCCTTTCCAGTTGCTCAACTTGGAAAGAGGGAAAATAAAGATTCTTCCCCCTCTTATTTATTTTTTTTTCTAGCCACAATGACAGATTTAAGAGACACATGCAACAAAATTATTTTGTTGATACCATCTTGGGTGCAGAGAGGTGAGATGGCCAACATTTGAACCCTCAACTTCTCAACCAACTGTCCACAGGCATTTGGAGAACCCTCCAAATCACTCAGAGAACCCTCCGGGCAAATGCAAACTTCTTTATAAATAGGGCTTGGGCGCCAAATCCTCGGATCTAGGTGTGCGCTAGGTCCAGACTTCACTGTTTAACTCCTCTTGTTAAACAGCAGTGTGTGCGCCTGGTGGAAACGTTGAAGTGGCCGTTAACCCAAGGGAAAATAAAAATCATCTGTGGGTCACGTTCACATGCCGCCTAGGACTGTGCGGTGTCCAGCCAGAACCACTCATGTGGTGGCTGTACAATCATGTGCCCCGAGCGACAGCTCCGTCCTAGAGGCAGTGGCCAGGGGGAGAGAGAAGACGTGATGACGAACAAAAGCAGTTGGTGTCCGGCCGTGGATTTTGACGGCCTTACCGGCTCATGGACATCCTGGATAGAACATTCCCCCTTTCCAGTTGGTTTTAGTCTTCCGTGATGGGGCTACACCACGTGTGTTTCATTTCATCGGGCAGCTGTGTCTCGTTCCCTGCTTATCCTCACCCTTTACTCCGGACGGTGCCGCTGAGCACAGAGGAAACGCTTAAGAAACGTTTGTTACGTTCATTCGCGTTCTGACTGTTTGCCGTTCTGTAGTGTTCAGTAGCTAGCTCACGGGTACATCTTCTTATCTGACTGGGTGGCCAATTTGCCCAGAGGACTGGCCCTACATTTAATCATCACCCTGGAAGTTCCACTCTGCAATCAGGTGCCCAGTTGTGTCTTTCTAGAACATTTTAGAACCAGTGCCTCTCTCCCTCCTGCTTGGGCACAGACGTGGGGTCGGCGGTGCAAGAAAGAGGTGGACAATGTACCTGCTTGTGACAGGAAGCACCCAGGAGGTCGGCGTGGCCGGGTCACCGTGCAGCCAGGGTCCACTCAGAGAGTGACCGCTCCATGTATGGCCACGACTCAAAATGCAGACCAGGAAACCTTCGAGTGCCCAGCGAGGGCTGCCCTCCCCAAGCATGTTCTTTCTGAAAATCCACCTGTTATTTTTAATCAAAATGACATGCATGGAGTTTTGAAAAAGCCAAACAGCGCCACAAGGGTTAGGACAGACGTCAGAAGCCTCCTGCTCCTCTCCCCCCACTCTGTTGCTCTTTGAACTGCATTTCCCCCGTGGTGTGGGCGTTACCTAACACGGAGGTGCTCGGAGGGTGGTTCCTGGACCACGAGCATCACCACCTGAAGAAAGAAATTTGGGGTCCACCCCCACCTTCTGAGTCAGAAACTTGTGGGGGTGGGGGTCTGAGTAAGCCCCCCAGGGGATGCTGATGCAGCTGGAGTTTAACGACCTCCGAGGTCAGGTCTGCCTGCTGCAGGTGATAGGGCTGTAGCAGAGGGGGTGTGGAGTGGGGTGTGTACGTGTGTGTGTGTGCACGTGTGTGTGTGCACGTGTGTGTGTGCTTAGAGCCCCTGAAACCAGCTCCACCCACAGACGCCCCACCCACGTGAGCCAAAGCTAAACTTCTCTTCATTCCCTAACCTAGTCGGGGGATTTTTGTCACCTTGAGAGTCTTGACCACCAGGGACCCCGTTCACATTAACTTCCCCTGAATTGGCCTCTTGTAAAATAGTCTCCCTTAGCCCTGGCTGTCCCTTCTCTTCGAAACGCTGTTCTTCTGAAAGAGTCTCATTTTTGGCAGGGAGAGGGAGTCAAGGAAGAATCCCAGTTTTGAAGAGGCCTTTCCTGGCCCCTCTGCTTAAACGACAAGCCTCTCCCCTCCTACTCTAGCCTCTTTTCCTGTTTTAACATTTTTTTTTCCCCAATGGCATTCACCATAACACGACAGACTATGCATTTTATCTATCTATCTATCCATCCATCCATCCATCCATCCATCCATCTATCTATCTATCTATCTATCTATTTTTATTTATTTATTTATTTATTTATTTATTTATTTATTTATTTATTTATTTATTTATTTATTTCTGTTCTGAGGTCATATTCTCTCCATTAGAATGGACGTTTCCCGAAGACAGAATTTTTTTTTTTTTCCTGCCAGATCCCCAGGACCGAGACCGGCACGGCTCCCCAGACATATGATGCAAACCACACACATGCTTTTTACGTTTTCTAGTAGCCACACTAAGAAAGTAAGAAGAAAGAGGTGGGGAGATTTTCACAGCCTATTCTGTTGACCAACGTATTCAAACTATGATTCTTTCAACAGCACCTGTCGTGCCAAACCGTCGGGGCGTTTCACATTCCTTCCTCACACCATGCCTTCGAAGTCTGATGTGCTTTATACGTCCGACGAGGACCAGCCTCGTCGCCAGTGCCCGTCGCCACGTGTGGCTGGTGACCACGGTCCTAGGTAGCACAGGCCTCGACAGGGCCTTGGTTACAATGTCCTTCAGCAAGTATTTAGTGACAGATAGACGTAACGAGGGGATAAAGGAGCAAATACTCCTTTTCTGCAGGTGAAAATGCCCGTGAAATGCAGCGTGAGATTTTAGAACAGGACCCCATTGGCTTTCGTCACTGGAAGAACAGAGATTCTGGCTGATGGAGCCAGGCCAGGGCTCTGGTTCTGAGCCATCATCCCGCAGAGGAAGAACAGCTGCGTTGGAGTAAACTCGGAAGCTGGTCTTAGCGTCACGTAGTCATAGTGGTAAAGGCACGAGCTTTTAAAAGACAAACGGCACCCCGATTTCTTTACGCGAACATGCTGCGATGCATTTTTCATTGGGGGAGTTTTCGGAAGGGGATGAAAGGGAAGAGGCTGCCCGCCCGTGCTAAGTGTCTCCAAATGGGCCTCAAAATCAATTAAAGCTCAAACTGATGAGCAGAGGAATGAACTGAAAAGAGAATTTAAAAATATATCCCACTGGTTTCCAAAACTCTTTTATGGACACAGTTCGGTTTGGGGCTTCAATCTAAATCAATACACATCGAACACGATTCTTAAAAGCAGGATGGCCAGGACCAAACTGAGGATCCCTTTTCAGGACCGCTCACTAGTGGGCCCGAGGTTTTAAAACCAGGGCACATACAAACAGCGCGGTGCCACGCGGGGAGAGGAAACCCTGGGCTCAGCAGAACCTGGAAGGCCGTCGCAGAGATCCATCACCCACATCTGCGTCTGCACCGGCTGACCTGCCTATCAATAGCTCTTAGCCAAGGAAAAATTATCTTCCCCTCCTGCAATCAAGCCCTTCAGTGCGAAGCAATCTCCATTTATTTGTGCCAATTTCCCTCGATGGCTTGAGTGCGGCGGAAAATGTATGAAGTGGACTCCAGTAGTCTTTTTGATCTTTTTCCTCGAACTCCCCCTACCCCGCCCCAACCATCAAAGCTCTCTTGAATTTACGGTCACTTCCCTCCGAAGACAGCCCTTGGTGGAGCGTGGCGTGGGCCAGCCTAGTTCCAGGGCTCCTGACAGACACGAGTTAATAGCAAATCACATCTGGCAGGACAAAGGGCAGCCCCGGTCCCTTAGGTTTTTCTGAACCTGCTCCTGCCCGGCTCCCGTTCTCACTCCTTCAGGAATCCGCTTTCTCTCCCAGCTTCCTTTCACTCCGATGCTCCTCACCTTCCTTTTTTTTTTTTTTTTCCTGTTACAGGTGCTATTTGGGGGGCCCTTCCTATGTGTCCGGCATTGGTCTAAGCGCTTTACGTACATTATCCCAGAGCAGTCATTAACTGAGGTCTTACCACGTACAAGGCATTGTTCTAGGCACTGAGGACGTGACATTGAACAGAACAGACAAGACTGCCTGCCCTCGGGGAGCTTACATGCTTGTGGGGGAGGCAGGTCACGTGTGCTGTAAATTCCCACAATATACAGGTTTTTGGGAAAGAATTAGTGGGAAGAGAATGAAGCAGGATGGACAGGAAGAGTTGGTTGGGGGAGGTGGGTGGATTGAAATTCTAGATGGGCAGCTAGGGGAGGCCTTCTGGGAAGTGACATTTGGGTCAAGGTGGACCCGAAGGAAGCGGAGCGTCAGCCACGTGGATGCCTGAGGGCAGAGTAATCCACGTGGAGGGAACGACCTGTGCCAAGGTCCTGAGGCAGGACCTTGTGAGTTTGCAGAACAGCAAAGGGGCCTACGCAGCTGGGAAGGAGTGAAGGAGGAGGGTGTGAGATCTGAGGGGAGTGCGAGGGCATGTGAGGACGTGAGGACTCTGTGAGCTGGGAGCCACCACGGGGCTCTGAGTCCAGGGGCCACATGACCTGGGCTCAGATTCGACAGCGTCGTCGCTGCCTGTGCTGTGAAGACCTCGGCGAAGAGGATCAGTGCACGTGGCTATGAAACCTGATTCTTGAAACAACCCCTTGAGATCCTCCTCATCTCCCCGTTTCACAGATGAGTGTTGTAAGGGCTAATTTTTTTAAAAAAGCAAAATGATGATTCTCTCGTGCGAATGTAAAATGAACATACGATTCAAAAGTTAATTCTCCTCCTAACGAGGGAAACAAGCAAATGTTATGATTTGTTGGAAGACACATTTGTAGCTCAGGAATGTTGGGATGAATGGCAAACGGAGGCAAAGCTGGCTTCTTCTGCAGTGGGCCGGGGGATTGGTGGGGGCCCTCCGAGGCAGACCACGGCCTGCCTGTCTACAGACAAGAAGTATTCTGCATTGCGGTCGGTTGTCTACGACTTCACAAAATCAGAATCAAATAAGCTGGAGACAATGCCTGACTTTGAAGTGAAACGCACAATTTTCCTTACAGGAAAGAAAAATAATTTGAGGCGGAGAGAGGATAAGACACGTGCTTGAGGTCACTGAGCAGCTGCGAAAGCTGGGGTTTGAGCCCAGGTTCTTCAGACTTCCATGCTGGTGCTCTCAACCTCTTACATTCACCCGCGATTTAGGAAAAGTAGAGACCTGATGAAACATCATCAGAGGTTTGGGAGGCAGGAAAACGTGTTTAATGTAAAGTAACCTTCTCAGAAGAACGGCACAATTTCATATTCAAGTCAACACGTATTTCCTGGGTGTCTGCATTGTGCAAAAGCACGGAAATAGGGCATGGAGGACCCAAAGATAAATAAGCAATCGCTTCCGATGAGCCAGCAGTTTCACGATTCCAAAAGCAACTCCGGCACAGTGGAAACGCTCGGCAGGCACTGAATTTATTAATCCAGACCCCGATGGAAGCCCCTGCACCCTGCTTCCCAAGTCCATGCTTTTACCAGCTACGTATTTAGTAACAAGGGGTATGGAGCAGCCAGATATGGAAATGTGTCCACTGTCATGCAAAATCCCAAAGGCAAGGACCACGGAGGAAATTCACAGCGAAGCATGGCGGGAGAGCCGCCTGGAGGCGCAGGATAAGGAAGATAATGCGTGCATCTCCAGGTGAGAGGTGCTTTTTACCCACGATAAAAAGTTAAGGGGCCAAGGATAATTCAAGGGAACGCGTAAAGACTGCATTTTTAGCTGTTGCCGCCTATGCCGGTTAATGTTCTATGTCAGCTTGACTGGGCCAGGAGGAGGAGGAGGGGTCCAGATACTTGGTCAAACATAATTCTGGGCGTTTTGGGGTAAGTTTAGTACTTAAACTGATAGACTGAGTAAAGCCGATTGTGCTCCCTGATGTGGGTGGGCCTCGTCTAATCAGGGTAAGGCCTGAAGAGAGCCCAAAATGGACCCTCCCGCAAAGAGTGGGGGAATTTCTCATATCTGACTGTCTGGGAGCTGGACATTCCTTCTTCTCTGCCTTCGGACTTGAACGGAAACGTCAACTCTCCCAGGTGAGCCCGCCTGCCCTGGGTCTGGAACTACGCCACTGGCTCCTTAGGGTCTGTAGCTTGCTGCCCCCTCCTGCAGGTCTTGGAACCTGTCAGCCTCCATAATCAGGTGAGCCAATTTCTTATAATGAATCTCTATCCGTATCTACATCCTACTGGTCCTGTTTCTCCAAAGAGCCCCAATACACAGCTCCACCCACTCCAGTTTCCCTCCCCTTTTGTGCCTAATGCATAATAGAGACTTAAAGGTGAATTTACAGAATATTTCATTTTCTCAGGGCCTAAAGCAGTTCCAGCATTTGTTTTTAGGCTGCTTTTGTTCTCCTCCCCAGTCAAAGAATGAGAACGGGAGCATTTCTGAGGGATGACAGCACTTGGGAGATTAGAATATCTACTTTTCTGTTTTTGTTGTTATTGTTCTTTTTCTATCCAGAATTTTTCTTTTCTTATTTCATAAAGAATCCGATTTCTCTCTTTTTACCACTGATATTGCTCATCTATGAGTTCCCAACAGAGAAAGGTGAAAGTTTGGTTGTGTTTTTTTTCTTTTATCAGAGTCTCCGGACAACCAAATTGTGACATCTTCACCACACTGGTCCCGAGGACTGACTGAGTTACCTGGGCACCTAGGTGGATCCCCCTTCCACTGTGGGTCTCTCCTGAGATAATGCATCCCTTACGGTGCTTTAGCCATAAGCAATGGAAAACCTAACTGAAAGTAGGCTAAGCAGAACGGCCATTTGCCATCTTATCCCTCGAGAAATCTGAAGAAGCATTGGCCGATTCGCTCAACTCCACCAACCAAGGTCCTGGGTGCTCTCTACAGTGCCGTGTTGGACACAGCAGATTCCTCTTGGGGTGCACGTGGGTAAAGCAGTTCAGGCTTTGCCTACAGGCACAACTACACCCAGCACAGAAAAGCAACATTTCCGTCCATCCGCTCTTTTCATTTCTGAGGACGCCTTTCTCAGAAGCCACAAAGCATCCTCTTCCACATATTATTTACCAGAAGTGAATCCACGTCGTTTCTGAAACAGTCACGGGGTAGGAGAAGACAGAAACCTCCCTGACTGGCTTAGGAAGATTGAATCCTCTCTTTAGAGGGCGGAGAATGATATGGTGACTCTGGGAATGTGCGTATAAATCACCTGCTATCAGCAAAGAATGGGGAGATCTGGGCAGAAAACTCAGCCTGAGAATCAACTTCTCAGAGTGAGGGAGGCCATTTATTCAATTTTTTTTTTGTTTTTTAACAAATGAACAAATAGCTGGAGAGATTAAATAGGATTAAGGGAGGAGAATGTGAGGGATTTCGAATTCTATTTGCGTAAATCTACACTCAACTTTAGGTCTTGGCGATGTATAAAACTTCTTGAGGGGTACTCGTATTGGTAAAAAGGGATCCTAAAAATGTGTTCCTGCCCGAGGACTGCACTTATAAACCACTGGCGTGTCAGGGAAAGGAGGCCCATTTAAACCGAGTCACAGTCTTTTCCGTTGACAGGTGCTTCCAATCGCATCTTCTCATTCCCCTTCCCCCGGAGAGGATCTAGCTGCTCCGGAGCGAGACCAAGAGGAAGAATGGTGGCATCTGCCTCGACCATATTTGTTTTTTCTAAAATTACGCAGCGAGCGCTGGTGCTGGACTCGGTTAGAGTCGCCGTTGACTAGGCGCTGCTTGCGTTAAGCGCTTGATGTGTGTCCTCCCATCTCCTTGTCTAACGACCTGGGACGTCGCTAACTGCGGTGGAGGTTTATTGCTGCGCCCACTCGGCACCTACGCTCCTCTCCTTCTGTGAACGCCATCGGGTTTTAAGTAGTTATACCTTGCCCAGACAAGCGGCAGAAGAAAAATTGGAGAAATTGGACTTTGTCAAAATTGCAAATGTGTATGCATCCCAGGGCTTTGTCAGGGAAGTGAAAAGATGACCTACAGAATGAGAGATAAGATCTGTAAGTGACATTTCTGTAAGGGCCTAGTATCCAGGGTATGTAAAAAAATAAATAAATAAAAAAAAAACAAACAAAAAAACCCCAAAAAACAAAAACCAAACCTGATAGTTCAACAAAAAGACAAACAAGCCCATTAAAAAATGGACAAAGGATTTGAATAGACATTTCTCCAAAGAAAGGTATGCAAATGGCCGATAAACACATAAAATGTGTTCGACATCATTAGTCATCAAGGAAATGCAGATCGAAACCACAGCGAGGTACCACCGCGCATCCGCTAGCATGGACAAAATGGAAAAGTCAGACAAAGAGGTGATGAGGCTGTGGAGACACTGAAGCCCTCGGACGTAGCTGGTGGGAATGTAAAATGACGCAGCTGCTATGGCAAGGACTTTGGTAGCTCCTCAGAGTTAAGCATCGAATCACCACATGGCACAGCCATTGGCCTCCTGGGTCTATACCCCAACGAACTGAGAACAGTCAGACACTTGTACACGAGCGTTCATGGCAGCATCATTCACTATAACCCCCAAGTGAAAACACCCCAAATGCCTATCGACGGAAGAAGCGAGGAACAGCATGGGACGTACCCACACGATGGAGCCGCAGAGCCGAGACACACAGCACGACCTGGATGAACCTGGAAAATATCCCGCTACGTGAGAGAAGCCAGGCACAACAAGTCGCAGGCTGTAGGACTCCACTTATAAGAAATATCTAGAACGGGTCAAGCCATAGAGACAGAAGCCCCTGGTTTCCAGGGGCTGGGGGGAGGGGGCGTTAGAAGTAATTGGTTAAAGGGATTTTTGGGGGGTTATGAAGATGTTTTGGCACAATACAGAGGTTACGGTTGCCAACCCTGCGAATGTGCTAAAAGCCACTGAATCGTACAATTCAAACTGCTGATTTGATATGACGTGAATCTCACCTGAACATGCAAAAGGCCCTGCCCTCTGCAGCCACCCGTGGGAAGCCGCCTTCATCCGCTCCTCTTGGAATCTGGATCTTCCCTCCCAAACTGCCCACTCGTCACCCGGCCACGCCATCTCAGTCCACGGCAGCCCCGTCCTTTCGGTGTCTCAGGCCCAAAGCTTCGGGGCGTCCTGACGTCGTTTCGTATTCTCACATCTCACCACCAGGCAGCAGGTGCTGGGGCTCCTTCCTCGGCTGCTGGTTTCCAGGTGAGAGACCCACCAGGAGCTCTGTCCCCAGATCGCTGCAGGAACCTCCCAACTGGTCCTCCACCTCGCCCCTTGTCCTCTGCGTCCTAGGACGTCTCTCTCCCGTGTTCCCCATCTCCCTCCCGGTGCTCATTCCCCGGTGTCATCCGTCCCTCCCTGTTGAGCGTGGCTGGACTTCGTGATTTGCTCCCGAGGAACAGAATAAGGCAGAAGTGAGAGTCGCTGGTCTGTCTGGTCTTCCTGCATCTGTTTGCCTTTCTGTCTGTCTCCCGGATCGCCCGCTCTGGGGGAAGCCGGCGCCACGTCATGAGCCAACACACTGGGAGGTCCACGTGGTGAGGCCCTGAAGCCTCCGCCAACAGTCCCGTGAACGACCCTGGCAACAGGTCCTCCAGCCTCGGTGGCACCTCTGGCTGGCTGCCGCCTCACGGCACTGCTCCTCTGCTCATAGACCTGCAGCGACTTCCCTTTTCCCGGGGGGCGAATGCCACAGTCCCAGTGATGCCCACGGGGTCCTGTGGGATCTGGCTTCTTAGGACCTCTCTGGCCTTTCTCTGCCTCTTCATCCCTTCCGTCGGCTCCAGCGGGCTTCCAGGGCCCAGCCACAGCTGCATCCCAGAGTTTTTCACCCACTTTTTTCTTTCCCCAGATCCCTTCCATCCCCCTCCCCCAGGATCCACACCCTCCTCCTCTCGCCATTTTCAAGTCTTTGCTGAAATGTCACCTTCATGATGGAATCCATCAAGTCCATCAACAGCCCACCCCACTCTGACCACCTCCAACCCTCTGTCCTGCTGTATTCCAAGGACCCAGAACAGCCTGCAAGTACGTAGAAGGTGCTCAGTACACATTTGACAAGCGAGCGACAAGCCGAGAGGCCACAGAGGCCGGCATCCGTGTCTCCTCGAGGCCGAGTCCTCAGAGGTGTTTACTAGACCCTTGACTGAGGCCAACAGGGGCTGCCCTTTCCCTCGCTGTCACTCACATGTCTGCTCGGTTTCCTTTTTACTCGGTACTGGGGCCATTTCCCGTTCTTTGCCACCACGTGATGAACTGAGGCACTGGTGTCCTCGCTGCTTTCCAGAGGCAAATCCTGACGTCCAAAGCATGACCGACCTGCGCTCCGTCAAACGGGGAGAAACTGGCAGAGCCCAGTCTGCAGTCCAAGTCCAACGCCGCAGCCCAAGTTCATACGGACCGATCCACGAAGGGGACAGTCGGGATGCTGCTGTAGGGATTACGTTTAAGTGGGTGGTGAGGCCACCCAACAGGAAACGACCCCTCAAAATGTCGAAGAGTACGAGAGTGACGGACAAACAGGGTGGCGCACAGACGGCCTGGGAAAGCGCCTCAAGGGGCGGCAGATTTCAGTGACAAGGAGGTCGGTGCTGCCCTGTCTCGGAAATGCCACCATCAGTGGGGATGGACGCTCACGTCCCCCGTTACCCAGCAATCCTACTCCCAGGGAAGTTCCCCCAAAACAGCTTTTACACACAGGTAACAGGACACACTCTGCCCAACAGCACGAGTCGGAGAAAAACCAAACATCGTTAACGGAAGAACTGATTAACCGCGGCATTTACTGTCACACGGCAACCACCACGGACGGACCTGGCAGGGGCCAGCAAACGGCGCGGCTCTCTTTTTTGTGTCGTCTGCAGGCTTTTCCATAGTTTCACGACGACAAGATAAACAAGGCAGGATACGTGACACGTGTACACGGCCTACAGAGACTAAAGTTTTTCCCACAGGGTCCTCGACAGGAAAATGTGCAGGTCCCTGATCGAGAGCAACTTGCAAACAGGTGGGTGAACCTCAGGAGTGTAACAGCAAGTGACACAAAGTTCTCAAAATGTTGTGCATAGCGCCACGTCCTTGGATAAAGATAAAAGCAACTAAAAGGAGCTCTCGAGGAGTGCATGCAGATGCGATAAAAATGGATAAGAAGAAAAGCAAGGAAACGTAAAATTTGGGCGAATGGCTAGCTACCCCGGGCAAGGGAAATGGCTGGTTACTCTGGGGATGGGGTACGAAGGGCAGCGTACGATAGATGAGGCCCCTCTACTCACAAGCCCTGTCTTTTGCTGTGAGGGGTGGCTAGAAGGTGCTTACTCCTTTTTTTTTTCTTTTAATAACTAATTAAATAAAAGTAGATCCTGCATGGACCAAGGAGGAGGGTATGTCCTGAGCCAAGGCTTACCATTAACCCAATTCTGGCACTGATGTCCGGGACAATTAACCAGGAAAACATATTAATGTAAAATACATTTTAAAAGCAACATATAAGATTAAAACATAATAGTAAAAATCCCTCTTTCCTCACTTATGCAATTCTAACGCCATATCTCAGAGGCAACCGCTAACAGGGGGATATTCCTCTCACGCGAGAATAGAAGCCACCGTGCAAACAGAGACCCTAAAACACACAAGAGCATAAATAAGATAGCGATCGATGTCTCCCCCCATCACAGCGGGCCATCTCGTCAGGGGCGACTGCCGCTCAGTGGGGGGACCCAAGCCCCCATTTTATCTCACTTTTCCACGGTCCCCCTGGTGCGCACGGTAGGAGAGAGTCCAGCATCGCTTCCACAGCAGGTGGAAGGGCCACAAGGCCATTGCCAGGCCCTTTAGAGAAGCTGCACGTATCACGAATGGTCACGCCGCTGGGCAAGGCTTAGCTGCAAGGGAGTCGGGAAAGCGTCGTCTATTCCAGAAGGCCACGGGCCGAGCTAAAACCCGGAGACTCTCTCCTGCACCGACATGGACACTTAATGTCTATGCAAGCACCTCTGTTTAGAAAGCTAAACGTCCCTTACGGAAGCCACTGCTGCTCTGCAGGGTGGAATTTTCAGTCTTTCCGGGTTAGCCCGGGGTGGCTCATCCTTCGTCACGGTTCCCCGTGTTCAGTCACACGTACGCAGCCTAATCGACATAACCAACTCCCCGTCAATCAACATTTTAGTTCTGTCCCATTTGCCTGGGCTCTGCCGAAAGGTTGGGTGACCACCACGCGTATTTACGTCATTGCAAAGCGGAGGAACACAGTTCCTGATGAGGAGTGAGAGTCTTGGATTGGCCTCATCGTATTTCAGCATCGAAGTCTTCAGCTGGCTTCTGCCACATGCAGTGAGACCCCCAGGGGATGAGCTGCTGTGCCATGGGCCTGCAGGGAGGACCTGGACCCGTTTCAGTCAAATGGTTCATTCCCCCCGATGGCACATGGCATGGCGGGAGCCGGGAGGGATGGGGCGAGCCTCACTCTTCCGAGTCAGCCAACCCCTGCTTTGGGAATTCTGAGATGAGGAAAGGAGAGGGGAGACGGCAGAAGGGGAG
The DNA here is from genome assembly GCA_030015415.1 of Cynopterus sphinx. Lineage (NCBI taxonomy): Eukaryota > Metazoa > Chordata > Mammalia > Chiroptera > Pteropodidae > Cynopterus > Cynopterus sphinx. Next base: position 122,712,961 of record CM057387.1, read on the forward strand.
GCTGGCACTGCTGTTCGTCCTCTAAGTGCCCCCAGGAAGCCATCTCTCAGAGGGGGCTGAGACTGGTGTTGTAAGTGGGCGATACAAACACGGGAAAACGACGAAAACGAAATTCTCTCTCTTCAAGTTACTAGTGTCCCCTGGTCTCCCGGTGCCCGCTCAGCACGCCGACTCTTCCCTTGGTCACGGTCCCCCTGGTGCCACGACAGCAAGTTCGGAGACAACCCGCACAGCTGCCGCAGCTGCGCAGCTGAGGACGCCCGAGCAGCTTGCAGGTGTTCACACTGGCAACCCCCTGTCCTGGTTAAGGCGTGTGGTTAGCAAGCCTTCGGGAGTGTCAGGGATTCTTTAATCGTAGGTTCTATGAAATCAGACTCTTCCGTCCCAGAAGGCAATCCTGAAACAGAACATGTGAAAGGGGACGGGGAAGGGGGCAGCCAGCAGTGGCTGAGTGAGTGATGACTCCCCGCGCCGAGCACGGAGCTGGCTGGGACCCAAACATGGGCTCTTCGAAGTCCTCAAAGCGATTCCTTAAATCTGGGGAAACTGACATCCAGGGCCGGGCAGCCTCGGGCCTGGCTGGTTCAGCGTCCCCGTTGTGTCTGCTGCCTGGCTCTGCAGCTCAGCTGGGCATGGAGGGGCCAAGGAAGGCTCGGGAAGTGCGCACCCCTGGATCACCCCCTGGTCCGTGTTCTGCTGTGACCTTCACAGACGACACCTAATTGCTCCCCCACATTCCATCTGTTGGTCAGTTTGCCAAGAGGAAAGAAAAGAGGGGTCCATGAATTCGAGGACTCGTAAGGTTGGAAGGGACAACTGCTTCCCAACTACATACGCCACAAATTAAAATAAATAAAGTTTCAGAGCAGCAAAGGTCAACTACAGCTCAGTCGGTGGCAAGGGTCGGACGAAAGGTGCAGCCATCCTGCCGGCTGCTCAAACCTTCGAATGAATGAAGGTGTCTCAAGTCAAGATCCTGAGGATCCTATCGATTGGGCAAAATGTCGAAGGGGAAAGGAAATACAGATGTTATTCTCCCACCAACACCTGACTGGTGCAAGACGTAGTGGATTGCACGGAAAAAGCAGGAGGGGGGCAGAGAGAAAGCAGGGCGATACCGCATATCTGAGGGCTGTATTCAGAAATGAATGATGGCGGTGGATGAAGGGAATGCTGTCTGGCTGGAACCAGAAAGTTAAGAAGTCGCTTGTTTGGGGGGCGTACTGTAGTAAGAAAAGGTACAGCAGCTGTGACGAAGAGAGGATGTGATGGTCCCAGACCTCAGATAAACCTTTGGGTCCCAACTGTATGCATGCGGAGGGTGAGCTGCGAAAGCTGCATTTTCTTCAATTCAGGTGTGGCCATGGCAGATACGTGCATAAGAATGATCTCCCAGAGGACGGAGCCAGGGCCCACAAAGGAGAGAGCGGGCAGTAGAAAACCCCCACAGAGGTGGAATCATGACCTTTTCAGGGAATGTCTCCCATTTTGGGGGAAGGAAACCGCACAATGTCTACCTAGGAAGACTGCAGAACTGTCACAGGCCAGCATCCTTCCCCTGTACGAATGGGAGTGTTTATCCTGCTTACCCTGGCCCTCTGCTCCCATTCTGGACTGGACCTGCGAGGAATGGCCTCTTCATCATTTTAGTTTTGGACCCAGACCTGATGTAGAGACTATCTCACATGCCCCAGAGCTCCTGGCCCTTGAACTGGATGTCCTGCCTGAAAGGGAACTTCCGTAAGGGGATGAGGGTATTTCGTGTGTAAGAAAGAAGGTGATTTGGTCACCAGAGCAGTCGACTCTGGAGTTACCAGTGCTGTTCACCAGTATTTTCAGCTCTCCTCCTCCTGGAGCCATGTAGGATTGTGCCTCCCTGCTCACCCATCAGCTGTGGCCGTGTAACTTGACCTGGGCACGTGACACACAAGTGGCAGTACTTCTTAGAGAAAGGCTTTGAAAGCCGGTGTGCGATTTGCTATTTGCTATGCCCCCTCTCCTCCACAGTGACTGGGAGCCGCTCCAGATGGTGAAGGCTCCATTCATCTTGGTCCCCGCGCGAGAAGCCATTAGAAAACAACCACTACCATGACTCAAAACTGAAAGAAAGCGTGAGCGAGAAATAAGCCTTCGCTGTCACAAGTCACTAAATGGGGGGGTCCCACTCAGTCCATTCTGATTACGATGAGAGGCCCTCCTTTGCAGAAAAGACCGGAAACAACTCATTTTAGACGTTAATTCCCTACAGCACCTGCAGGCAAGAGGTTGTACACAGGGAGGATTAGTGACAAACGAGGCTGACTCCAGGAGGCCATTGGGAGGCTGGTCAAGGAGCAAAGGACAAAAAAGCTGAACTTACGGGAATACAGAGGAGGCCTAATTAAGTCTTCAAACGTGAATAGGAGTTTGCTTCAGGTACAAGATCATCCTCTGTGGCTCACAGGCAACTAGTTAGTCATGTCATCATTCCATGCTTGGTTTTCAGGCCGAGTGTTTCAGACAGCCTCTGACACATCTGTTAGGACTGGACGAGCTTCAAAAATTAGGTCCCAAGTCTTCCTGGTCATATCTGGCCATAAAGCCCCTATAGGGAACAGGCTGTGAAATATATAATATTGGAGCCAACTAGCTCTTGATGGGTTGTGTTCCAGCAGGTGCCAAAGGGAGCCTCGTGAGTTTCTCCAGGGGTGCCCGGGAGTAAGAAAATCTCTTTCAGGATCCAGGCTTTGCCTTATTTCTAGATCTGTAATGTCTGAGTCTTAATTTTAGGCACTCAGTATCCATTAATATGAAATCTGCTCTCTTTAATGAGCTATAATCACTGAATTTGGACCATATAATTAATCATAGAAAAATATAGCCCCACTACCTGCCATTTAAAATTCCTGGCAAGATCTGAGTGAAATTCTCCAGCGATCAATGGTAATAGGAAATGAATGATGATTTTATGGTACACAATGATTACTTTTTAATCGAATAAATACAAATAACTTTGACTGCACAGCTGGCTAGGGCTGCCTCAGTAAGCCAGGGACAAAATTATAAATACTAAGTGTTATTATTGTCTTTTACATCCTTAGTACTAAAATCCAGGTTTAGGCTTAAAAAATACTGCATGCTGCTCTATAATTAAATACCCTCTATGTACACTTTAAGTAGGAGCCATTCAATAGTTAATAATAGTACCTTAAAACCCAAATACTTTCATTTTAAGAAAAAAGAGACTGGGTAAAACCACTCCTTAGCACAAATAAAAACCTCTATTTTTTCCTTTGCCAGGTCATTCTTGGTATACAACATTTTGGCTGGTTTTGACTTAGAAAATGAATTTTTTAAAGAGAAAAATACTCAATATTTCCTTTGACTTTTTTTTTTTTTTTTTTCTTATGCCTTGATCAATGGATCTTCTTTACCACGGAATAAAATAAAATTTTATTTTAAATAACAATTTAGAGCTACAAGAGACTTCAAATATCTAACCAACTAATTTGAAAACCGTGGGAACTGAGGTCTTAAGAGTCATGCGCTTCGGCCCAAAGTTGAAAACATTATGTTTTGGTGTAAACATGACTTTGTAGTTGGAAACTTTGTGATTCAAAGCAAAGGCTAATTAAAAGCCTATTGACAGCTAACAAGAAAGTCACTATATTTAAAGGAAAATGACAGAGAGCTGGTACAAATAACTACTAGGAAATGTTAGTATTTTAGCATGGCGCAGAATTTATGATTGAAATTCCTCTTTATTTTCTGATTTGGTGGGATGGAGGATGCTGCTGGCATTGTGGAGCAGTGGGGTGGGGCAAGCGGGCAAGGTAAAGAAAGGGATTCCTTGACTGTTTGGAAGCAGTTACTGGTAAGACACGTGTTAGGGAAGGCATCAAACCCCTACTTCCCTAAGAGTGGAGATTCTCAGATCTGCTCGTGTGTAAGCATCCTTTGAGATCCTTAATAAACTACAGATTAAAGACATAACCAACAATTATGATTCAGACGTTTTGAGCTGGAACCCAGGAAACTGTACCCCTTTGACTCCTCCTCAATTTGAGAAACATTTGCATAGAGCCTCTGTATCCCCAAATCACATTCACCCCCCCCACTTTCCTCATCCCACCAAAGGTTTGGTCAGTGTAGGATACATGGGGGTAGTTATAAAAAGAAACAGCATTTGGGTTTGAATCCTGACTCTGCCCTTTCTGTTTCCTCAACTATAAGACTGCAATAAGAAAAAGAATAGTTGTAAAATGCTTACGACCGTAACGGACAAATAAACAGTTAATAAGTGATAATTGTTATTCTTTTATGACTTTAATAACAGCAGCAACAGTAACAACAATATTCTAGCAAAATTTATACACAAAATTACAGTTGGAATAAATTATTAATGGGTCAGGGGTGGGAATAAAATAACCGAATTCGACTCTGTTTTAAAATGTGTTCTACTAAGGACTTCTGCTTTCAGTCATAACGGGGAAGTGGTGAGCAGATTTACCCCCCTGACAGCAAAAACTGTAAAATTAGACACAATAGGTGAAACAGCAGTTTGTAGTCATTGGACAACAGACAGATCAGGTCTGCGATTCTTTCGCGAAGGGAAACAAACAAGGCAAGGCTTACGATCGTCCTGACTCTCTGCCCAGAAGCATATTGCAGACTATGAGGAGGGGAGGGGGTTCCCAGGCAGGGTTCAGAGGACTTGCTGAATTGAGGAGATAGAAATGTGAGTTCGGAGAAGCTGAAGATTGTGTTCTGGAGAGAATGTAGGTTTGTAGGAAAAGAACTTCAGAAATCTGCATGGTGGTCCCGTGGAGTCTTTGCGGAAAACAGAGACAAGCACGTGGAGGATGCATGTCCACGAGGAAGACACAGACTGTGAGCGGTGAGCTGCACGGTTCTCAGAGCTCACACAGGCTCTGGGAACCATCCATTACAGCCAGAGTTATCACTGGTGACTCAGTAATTCCTTGGGTCCTCCAGTAGAGACCCTGGAAAGGCCACACCTAGCAGCAAGCAGTTCAGCAGAGTCAAGGCTACTCTGGACCCACCCTAGCCAAGCTTAACAACAAGCCTTGAAAGAATGAAACCGATTTATGAGTAGTGAACTGCGCCTCAGGAACAGGGCCCAGCACTCTCCAAAGGAACAACAAAATTAAACTTTAAAATGTAAAATTTACACGCCTAGCACCCAATAAAAAACTTACCTGACAGGCCAAGAAGCAGAAAAGCATAATGACATCATAACAAGGAAAAAACACATGATCAAAGAAACAGGTCCAGAAACGGTAGTGGTGGTGGAATCACCAGAAAATGAGGTTAAGGAGTTATTTTAATTATTTTCAAGCAAAGAAGCATCTTAATATAATGAGAAACTAAAGATTTAAAGAGACCCAGTGGAACGTCTAGAGATGAAAAGTACAAAATCTGAAATTATAAATTCACTGGGTAGGAATAGCAACAATTTAAATATTGAAGAATAAAGGTTAGTGAACTAGAAGATATATCTATAGAGACTGTTTAAATTAAAGTACAGAAAGAAAAATAATCAGAATCTCATTGAATTGTAGGACATTATCTAGTGGTCTAACACGTGTCATGGGAGATAGAAAAGTGGAGAAGAAAAATACTTGAACAAATAGAGCAAATATTTTCCAAATTTGATGAAAACTGTCAACTACAGATCCAAGAAACTTAATGAACCCCAAAGAATACACACAAAGAAAACCATAACAAGGTACATTGTAATCAAATTATTAAAAAACAAAGAAAATAATAATATTAAATCAAAATCAAAGAAAACAATATTAAACCAAAGGAAATGATATTAAAAGCAGAAGGAAAAAAAGACATTAAATTCAGAGAAGCAAAAATAGAAATACCGTGAATCTTCTTGTCAAAAATTATATCATCCAGAAAAAGATAACATTTTTATAGCACTGAAAAAAATGTTAATGCAATAATCTAGAGTTATTAAAATACTTTTCATAAATGAAAACTAAATAAAAAATTTTTCGGAAATATAAAAGTTGAGAGAGTTTGTCATTGAAAGGCCTGCACTACAAGAGATATGAAATGAATTTATCAGTGAATGAAAATCACTGGAAATGATGACTAGGTAGTTAAATATAAATTTTGTTTGCTTGTTTTAAATTTCTTTAAAAGATAATTGCCTGTTTAAAGTGATAACAATAGCAAGGTATCATATATATAAGTAAAATATATGATAAAAACGCTAAATATGGGAGAGAGAAAACAGAAGGTTTTTTTTTTTTAAATAAGGTTCAGGAAGTGACAATACATCAAATAAAGTTAAACTTGGGTAACTGGAATTTACACAAAATAAACATGGAGTGACCCCTCAAAAATAAAGTATAGCTAGTCAATCAATAATGGAGAAAAAATTGAAATCCTTAAATATACTCAAATAATTTCCAAAAAAAAAGGGGGGGGGGAGGAAAAGGGGAATGAAAAACAGGGCAAATAGAAAACCCATAGTAAGACTGTAGACCGATGCCCACATACAGAATAAATACATCAAATGTAAGTGATCTAAACGTTACGATTAAAATACAGAGACTGTCGGATTAGATTTTAAGAAAATCAAGATGCGACTCTACATTATGTACAAGAAATCTACTCTAAATACAAAGACACAATCGGTTGAAAGTCAAAGGCAGGAAAAAGGGATAGCATGCAGACAGCAACCGTAAGAGAGCTGCGGTGGCTAGGTTGACATTAGCAAAATAGACTTCTGAGCCAAGAATGTTAACATGGATAAAGAGAAATCTTATATCCTAATAATGCAGGGGTCGATTTACCAAGATGCCACACAACCCTAAGTAACAGAGCTTCAGAATTGATCTTTAGGAAACAAAACTGACAGCACTGGAAACGGAAAGCCACATATCCACAAATATCACCAGAAACCCAGCACCCTTCTGTCAACAATCAATAGGAGACGTCGACAGAAAATCAGTAAATATGTAGAAAACATGAGCAGCAATTTTAACCCATCTGACCGAAGCGACTTTATAGACTGCTCTGACAAAGGCTAGCACTGTATACATTCATTTCAAATGCATATGTGATGTTCACCAGGATAAATCATATGCTGGGTCCTAAAACCAGGCTTTCAATAAATCTAAAAGATTTAAAATCATACAGTTAGGCTTTATCAGCACAATAATTAAATTAGAAACCAATGGCTGGCAATGTCACAGATAATTGGAAACTAGGGAACCTACTTCTAAATAATCCATGGGTCAGAAAACCAATCATATAGGAAATTAAAAAAAAAAAATTTTGAACTAAACTCAAATGAAAGCATAATATATAAAATTTAGGATTTTTATAGCTTTAAATGTTATAAAAAGAAATTAAAAGCCTCGAAATCAACCATCTAAGTGTTCCACTAAGAATCTAAATAAAGAGAAAATTAAATCCAAAATGTACAGAAGAAAAAAAACAAAGAGCAGACATTGATGAAATAGAAAATGGATAAGCATTAAGAAAGATCAATGAAACCAAACTTAAAAGAAAATCAACATAAACTAATCAACATATTTGCTAAATTAATTAAGAAACAAAGAGACACAAGTTACCAATGTTAGGAATGCAATAGGGACACCACTGGATCCTACTGCATCACTAGAGATTCTACAGACATTAAAGAAAAAATCTGAACAACGTTTTGCCAACAAATTAAAAAATTTATTGAAGTACACGAATTTGGAAGATACAAATAGGCAAAGCTGATACGAAAAGTAGAAAATACGACTAGTCCTATATCTACTGAAAATTAAATCCGTATTAAAAACCTCACTATAAATGAAACTTTATACCAGATGGCTTCACTCATGAATACTCTCACTCGTTTAAGGAAGAAATTAACTAATTCTATACAATTTTTTCAAAAAATAGAGAGCGCCTTTCTCAACGCATTTGATGAGGTTGGAATCACTTTGACGTCAAAGCATTCAAAGATTTTCTAAGAAAACTACAGAAATACAGATTCAAAAATTCTTTTTTTTTCTATTTCTTTTCTTTCCTTCCCTTCCTTTCCCTTCCCTTCCCTTCCCTTCCCTTCCCTTCCCTTCCCTTCCCTTCCCTTCCCTTCCCTTCCCTTCCCTTCCCTTCCCTTCCCTTCCCTTGCCTTCCTTTCTGTCTTTTTTTTATTACCTACGGCACCTGGTCTTCCTAGGTGGTCTCCCATCCAAGTACCAACCAGGCCCAGCCTTGCTCAGCTTCCAAGATCCAATGAGATCGGGCACATTCAAGGGGGCATGGCTGTAGACCAGATTCAAAAATTCTTAACATAATTTTAGTAGGTAAAACCCCGCACTACATATAGGGAGTAGTACGCCACGACCGAGTGAGATTTACCCAGAGATGCCAAGATGGTTTAAAATTTGAAAATCCATGTAATCCACCATATTAACAGGACAAAGGTGAAAATCACAAGATTACCTCAACAGATGTGGAAAACACATTTGACATTTTCAATATCCGTTCATGATCATAACTCTCAGGAAAGTAGGACTGGAAGGGAAATTTCTTCAACTCGATAAAGGCCGTTTACAAAAACATACAGGTGACATGGTGTTGAAGAGGGTAGGCCTGTTTTCCCCTCCATCAAGAACAAGAAAAGGGTGTCCTCTCCTGTCCCCCTAAATCCGCATCATACGAAAAGTCTCTTAAGTCGAGAACGTGGGAATCCTATGTGACCAGGCCATGGAGAATGGAGGCCAGGAGGACCCACGATGAGTCCGTGAACGTGAACGTGAGCATGGCCAGGTCAAGTACAGTGCCCTCCCCCCCTTATCCAAGGGGAATACGTGCTAAGACCCCATGGACGCTCGAAACTGCGGACAGCACCAAACCCTAAACACACTGTTTTTTTTCCGATACGTACAAACCTATGGTAACATTTAATTCATAAATTAGGCTCAGTAAGAGGTAAACAACAACTGATAATACGAATAGAGTAATCATGACGACGTACTGCAAAGAAGTCGTGTGCGTGCGGCGTTCTTCAGCAAAAGAAGGGTGGCGTGCTCACAAGCACTGTGAGACCGTGGCCGTCCCTCCAACGACCGCGACAGCTACTAAGTGACTGAGGGGTGGGGAGTGTGTACAGGGTGGACACACTGGACAAAGGACGATTCGCGTCCCACGTGGGTCGGAGTGGGGTGGCATCATCCCACTGCACAGTTTAACACCTATAAATGGTCTATTTGGAGAATTTTCCGTTTAATATTTCAGACTGCAGTGGACCACAGGGAACCAAAACGGCAGAAAGCGACACCGTGGACACGGGGCAGGGGAGGGGAGGCTGCAGCACATCAGAGGGATGAGTGCAGAGAGCGCTTCATTTGCTTTAATAAAACAGTGATTCGGGAAATAAGCTGCGGAAATTCGACGGTTCTAAGTTTGACCCGCTTTCGGCAGAAAGCGACCACAGAACTTTAGACAACGCCAGCCGCAAGGTGACCGCAGGAGCTGTCGCAGATTCAGGACGAAATAAACACCCAAGGGAGCAGTGTGACGTCTGGCTGGCACAGGCACGAGTGCAGACAGCGCCGCACGAACCCCGAGCAACCAGCCGCAAGTATTTACAGGGACAGCGGGGAAAGGAATCGCCCGTGGAAGTCGGAGCGCTTTCATTCAAGGCTAAATTTTCAAACCTGTGTCTAATATCACAGAGCAAATGGCTTTTCCTGGGACGAACTGCCCAGTAACCCACTTTCCCATAATTTGCCACTGATTAGAACTGGGCAATTATCACTGTAATTTGTCTTTATCGGCGTCATTTTCCACTTGAAAAAGCCAAGTGTTCGTTTCCCCCCCATCCCCCCTTAGGCCTGTGATTTCCTACCTTTTAGGAATGCACATCCTATTTATTATTTATTTCATTTCATACATTTCCCCGCCCCACATGGTAGCTTATGGATGTTTTGGGGGATGAATGAAAATGAAACCAGATTTCAAAAATCACTCAAATGTGTCGACACGTCTGAGTGTTGACACTACGAGGGGTGGAACTATGAGATCTGTCATGATCTGGGCTCGAAGTTCTTATCAGTTTAGGATTCCACCGTGGGAACTTAAAATTAAGTCACCCCCCTGATTTTATACAAGAGGAAACAAGGGCCCCCCAACGTGAAGTGACGGATTCAGCATCTCCTCGTGAATTTAGGGCGGAAAAGGACAAACACAGAAGATCCCCTTAAGGTAGTTCAAGTTCTTGAAATGATTTATAAAAAGTGTAGGAACTTTTGCCTGCTGCGTGTTGGGGATAATTTGTTCTGCAGAATTCGTACGCAGCCTTGGTTACGTCGGACGGACAAAACACGCAGAATCAGTGTCATGGGATGGGTGAAAACCACGCCCGATGAGATTCATGAAGAAGTCCCCATGTTCCGACGATGAGGAAATCGAGGGGGGGAGTAAGAATCTATTGCTGCTTAACAAATCGCCTCCAAACGTAGCTGCTTAAAATGAGGACATTTTTCATCTCACGGTCTCGGGAAGCGGGGCCTGGCTGAACGGGATGCTCCGCTCAGCGTCTCTGAAGCGAGATGTCGCCGGGGCTGTGGTCTCACCTCCAGGCTCGTTTGGGGCGGCCCTGCTTCCTTCCTACTCTCTCTCGTGTGACGGGCGGCGGGAGTCAGCCCCTCGTGGCTGCCGACTGGACTGAAGGCCCCAGTTGCTTGCTGCCTGTAGCCAGAGGCCACCCTCAGGTCTTGGTCGCGTGAGCCTCCCCGGCGTGGGAGCAGCTTGCGTCACCGAAGTGTGCAAACCGAGAAGGAATCGGAGAGCGCGCTACCAAGGTGAAGGTCACCCTCACGGGTAACCCAACCGCGGAAGTGACATCGCATCACTCGCCATATTCTGCTCATTAGAAGCAAGTCGCTGGGTCCAGTCCAAACTCAAAGTCGGGGAGTCCACGGGGTGAGACCACTAGGAAGGGGAAGTCCCTGGAAGGAGAAGTCGCTTTCGAAGGCCGCTCGCCACACGCAAGGTGCTTCAATAAAAGTTTGTTTAATCCCTGCCTCTGCCATCGGCTGAACTATATTGCTCAGGTCGTTAAACTGCCCCGATTCTCAACTTGCCCACCTATTAAATAGGGATAATAACATCATTTCCCAGAAACGTAACAATTCGGTTAGGGGAAGCAGGCAACGCCTATAGAGCCCGATGCAGGGTCCGCCACAAGATAAGTTTTCGATGTTAGGTGTGGTCGTTATTTAGGAGATGGTCCCCACACAATTTGAACGACAAGGAGAAGGGAACAGGACGATCAATGGGACATTCGAGGACACAGAGACGCTGAGATGCT